>CM066982.1:18664217-19914217 GCA_033977485.1 Hydrangea macrophylla
CTCTTTATCTATTTTGGTCATCAGATCCAGTTTTTAAGTACGATTTGACGGTTAAAACAGAGACCCTCTCGTTAATAAAGAGAGAGCGTCATCTCTGGAGAATTTTCGTGTATATATATATATATGTGTGTGTGTGTGTGTGTATTGTTATAGC
Organism: Hydrangea macrophylla; assembly: GCA_033977485.1. Taxonomy (NCBI): domain Eukaryota; kingdom Viridiplantae; phylum Streptophyta; class Magnoliopsida; order Cornales; family Hydrangeaceae; genus Hydrangea; species Hydrangea macrophylla. The sequence goes on from CM066982.1 coordinate 18,664,372, forward strand.
TTATCGAGCATTGCTGAAGACACGCAAAGTTATCAAGTCTGAAAGTATAGGAGTTAATTATTGGCCGAAGAGATGTGTGGGTACAATTGTTGGATAATGCCTTTATGCATGCATGGGTTATAGTCAGTGGTGGATCCAGAAAATCCATCCATTGGGGGGCAAAGTTGAGGACTAGGGTTGTAAATGAGCTGAGACGTTCTACAACTCCTTGCAAACATGCTCGATGAAGGGCTCGCCTTGGCTCTATTGGTTTAATAAACAAACCAAACTCAAACCTAGATTTTAGGCTCGTTTTATAAACAAGTCAAGCTCAAACACACATAAGCTCGGCTCAATCTCATGAACACGTTTAAAGAAGGCTCTTTATTTAGCTCGTGAATAGGTTTGATAAAGGCTTGTGTACTGGCCTATGTAATTTTGGTAGGCTTGTGAAAAGACAGGTTAAAAAGCTCATGAATAGACCAAATAAAGGATTTGTATATTGGTTTATATATGTATATATTTTACTAAACTATGTAGTTTTAGAGGGCTCGTGATCAAACTTGAATTTCAGCTCATTTAATAAACAAGTCAAGCTTAAGCCTAGAGTTCTAGCTCGTTTAATAAACAAGTCAAGCTCAAACACACATGAGTTCAGCTCATATACCACCTAGTGAGGACTAAGAAAGATAATTTCGTTTTTTCAATTACTAACACATGACAAAATCAAAAGAAGTACTTATAATCATCTAACATTTTCAACACAACAAAACATCAAAATAATATGATCACTTGCTTACAACACTCCTCTTCACATTAAATCTCAGAATAATCTAAAAAAAGCTTCCTAGTTAACAAATATTTTACTAAAGCCTAAATATTTTCTAAAACTATCATATATCAACTATTTTTTTTTTCGAAAACTGCTCGCCCCATAGTGGGTCCGCCACTGTTGTACATAGTATATATATGAGAAATATTAGCCTACTACATATCTAAAAGTATGTACATCCTTTCAATAAAAATAAACATTAATTATTAAGTGAGCAACACTATACTTAATGGAATTTTTTTAATGCATCCACTTAATTACTCTATACACCCACCTGCTGTATTATAATATTATTTGTACAATTATATATAGCAGGCGGGGCGACCCACGATTTGATTTCGGGGGAATTCTTACATGAGGATTCAGGGACATCGTTCTCGAGTAATTTTTTTTCTTTTCTTTTTTCTTTTTTTTTTGTCAAAACACTATAATTTTGAATATATAGGATTTGAAATTTTTGTGGTTATCCAGTGGATTTGATATATAGTAGGTTGAGGGGTAATTCGTGATTATTTAAAGATAAATTTATCTTTCCACAACTATTTAAAAAAAATTATATTCATATGCTTGATTTATTTTCTCTTTTCATCTAATTTCACTAATAATATAAAAAATCTTAATATATTTAAAATGAAAATCTATAAGACCTTACACACTTTACGATAATTTAGTAAAAAGATATTTATCAGAAAAAAGTATAAAGATTTAAGGATCAAAATGAGATTAATGAGTTTAGAAGAGATAAATAAAAAAATTACAGATGGCACAAATGAATACATAAAATTAAATTAAATATATAATTCAAAATTAAGGGGGGCTTAGCCCCACCCTAGACCACATGTGGGTACGCCCCTGACTGTGAGGCTCACACTAAATAATTTCTCGTAAAAGATCCTCTTGCATTAGAGGGGGAATCTGAGCTAAACTATGTTGAATGTCGGTCAACTATCAAGAAAAAGCGCCATAAAATAAACATAAAAATAATTGTGGGTCCCACTACTACTTCTGGGAGTGAACTCGTGGACCAATAACTCGATTGGTTCATAACTCGGCCACTCGCTTGAGGTCAACTCAACTCTGAGTCAATAAGTTATCCATTTTTTAACTACTACTAGGCACAACACGTGCGTTGAACGTGCATATACTTTTCTTAGACAATTCATGAAAATGAGCCTGCGATGCAACTAACATACAACTCCCAAGCAAATATGGGTCAAACATAAAACTCAAAAGCAAACATATTGAGTATACGTAGTACCAAGCAAATATATTGAGTATACATCGTACGGACACATACACAAGCCTGTCTACTACTTTGTCCCAAAATCCAAAATTCTTAATGGAATACGCAATTCTATCAAATATAAAACTCAAAATTCTTAGGAAGAGCAATGACAACTCCATAAATTCTACCAAATAACTTGCCATTACAATCTTATACATGCAAGGGGAACACTTGCAAAAGCATTGAAGTTATCTTCGTTGTGCAGTCAACATATTTTAACTACCTTTTTGTCCTCCAAAATGTGAAAAAAGCTTTCATCGAAGTGGGAAAAAAAAAGAGAGAGATTCGTGATCTTTGCTACTTCAATTCCCTTGACCCACAAGGTCTGTAATAATCCAGAAAAATCACAATTACAGAGAGTCCATTGTGAATGAATGTGTACGAAGACATGGACGTAATATCCTGAAGTCAAGATCAAAGATCCATTCAACTAGATGACATAAACAAATGATGCAACAAAAATTACGTACCCTAGTGTAAAGAATGAAAAACAATAGAACTACTAGATAACAGAGAGTATCCATTCAAATTTATTCCAAGAATAACTGACTACACACTTTTTCTGCTTAATGGTGACAATTACACATAAAGATACTAATAATTAGGATTTTAAATTGTCACCCTCTGAAAAATTGAAAATCATGGTCTGAATTGAAAGAATTGCACTTGTCGAATTAAGAGAAGATTTAAAGAATTCTAAAGAAGTATGTTTGATTTGATGGCAAAAACTAAGAACAAATTGTTGGGTTTGTGCCCTCAAACCATTACTTTATGTATGAGACATTGACATTTTAATATATGGATATCAGCTTTACATTTCATTGTGTATGTTTCTTTCATGAGATTATTGTTAATCCTTAAGTATTACAGTAAGTAATTCGTGTGTGTATGAGATACATATAAGTGAGATACGAATTACAATTCTTTGATACCTAGAATTTATCACAGTGGATGATGAGACTGAATATCTCTTCAGGTTTACACTGTAGCATGATTAACTACCATTGGATGAAGTGATGAATCTCAATCACTAGAGTATAGCTCTTAGTTAATATGCTAGTGCTTATAGTGCATTGAAGGACCTGAACTTTCCTATTGACGCTTAAGGCCGTCAACAGTCGATATGAGCTCATAACTTGTATAAGGTACGTGTTCTCAATTTTAAGACGATTATGAACATAGACTATGGATGTGGCTGCTTTGACTTACCAATCAGTGAGGTCTTAAAGATCAATACCTAGGTATCTTGGGTTTGTCATGTTCATAGGGTCGTGAACATATATTGTCAAGATAGAATCTACCCTCTGTTAAAGAGTAAGCATTCCCTTGAGGATGTCACCAAGTTGATTACTGAGGACTACAGTCTTGTTGATAAGTAGTTGTCAACATGTTTAGTAATCATGAGTGGTGAATGGAACTCAAGGAATACAAGAAGTAATCATGATTCAGATTGATAGTAACCGTTTATTCGACTACCTGAATATGATTACGAATGTTGATGGTAGAGGGACATTAGTACACCATACAAGTCTAAACATCGCTTCGATATGTACTCTTGCATTATAGTTCAGTTATCATTTTATAGTAGAATAAACGTTAACTGATAAATTGGTTAATTTGTTGACCAAAGAGTTTGGTCATGGGAATTAACAACAGATCTGAGTGAACAATAAAGAGCCTAGGAGGTTCCACTCTTAGCTCCGCTAGGATGCTTGGAAAGGCACAAGAGGATCTTGTCAAGACAGGTTTGACCGATCGAAGGAGTCTCAATCAATTGAAGTCAAGGCAAGTTCGATCAATCGAACGTTGTTCAATCGATCGAAGGTTCGATCAATCGAACGTTGTTCAATCGATCGAAGGTTCGATCGATCAAAGCCATTTCGATCGATTGAAGGTAAAGTCGGCTCTGGGAATCTATAAATAGTGTAGCTGTGTACATGATTCAATAATCGTCATTTTTAATATCCCTAAGCTACAGAAACTGTTTAGGGTTCCCAAACCTTCTTTATCCTCCTATTAGAGATCCCACCAACTCTAGCCTCTTTGGGAAGCACTCATAGGAGACATAAGGGTGAAGACAACCTAGTAGAAGCTGCTGCACCATCCAGGAGCTTGAAGAATTAAGAATTGGGTTCAAGACACAAAGGTATAACTCTTGTCCCCTTTTGTACGCATTTATATAATTGATGAGCAGTAGATCCGGGCTACCAATAAAGTTTCGAACTTTGTTTTCCGCTACACGTGTAAATAAATAATCTTAAACCTAATTTTCCTTTATAAGTGGTTAAAAAGAACCTGAAGCCGATGAGACAAAATGTAAGCTAAACCATCATATATTGATCAAACTTTCAAACACGAGTCATGTTACCATGCCAAAAAGAACCAAAGAGACATAACGGATAGAAGACTAAAATAATAAATGCGTTGAAATAAATAATTTTAAACCTAAATTTTCTTCTATTGGTATCAGAGCCTCGCTTATTTGGATCTATAGATGCGTTTTGGAATACTAGTTTGATTTGCATGCTAGTATTTAGTGCTGTTTTGAAACTGCATCATCACAGATCTATTTTTGTAGTATTTTCGCAGTAGAAAAAAAATCTATAATAGCATTGGATGCATGTTGATTTTGATCGATCAAACTTGTTTCAATCAATTAAAACTCTTTGTGTTCGATCGATTGAAAATGTTTTGATCGATCGAACCAATGCAGTCTTCGAGCGATTGAACACGCTTCGATCGATCAAAACTGGTTATCTGTCTAGATCTTCTTTTCACAGTTTTATAAGTTTAAAATTATCTACTGACTGTTTTATATTGTTTTGGAAAATTTTAAATTAGTTTGTGAAATTTTGAGTTCAATCGATTGAACTTAGTACAATCGATCAAGAGTTCGATCGATTGAAGCTTCTTCAATCAATCAAAGTATGACAGAGAACTAGAGATGTTGTTTTATAGTTCTAATTACTTCCATAAAGTGTTTATGGTGTATGCAAATAAATTAGTAGTTCCAATGTTTTTATATTTTGTTATAGATGTGCGTGGTTGTGTGTATAACTAACCCATTTGCAGCAAGTTAAGTCTACTATCTCCCATGGCACCAAGATTAGTTTTAGATTTTGTATTTAATATTCGTGATTGGTGTATTTTAATTATTGGTTTGGTTTTAAGGCATGTGTAAAGGGCGCTGTGACTTCAATCCTATGAAAAGGAAAGTCGCACTGGTTTCCCTAGCTGTTTACTTTACTGTTGTATTTTCTATTTCTGGATAAATTGTAAGCTTCGAAAGAAGCATAGGTCTAATGTAATAGAATTAGGAAGTACATGAAAAATAGAGGAGCGAGTCATTGTCCATGAAGATGGAGTCGGAGGCGATCAAACCAAGAAGGAGGTTCTATGGAGATAGAGCCATGGGAGATAGATGCATCGTTTGGATGTCTTTATTTTCATTTTAGTTTTTTGCTTTATGTGCTTGGTTTGTGATTGACATTTAATTATATTGTTACTACTTACATGCACGTAAAACAAGTTTTCTAAAATAAAATTCAAAAACCATTTCAACGCATTAGTAAACATTGGATGTTTATGGGTAATGTGTGGAAACAATTTTTTCAAAAGTAAAATCCTTAATTATTAAAACTAGTGGAAGAGGGTCTTATTAATAACACCCATGATCTTCCATTAACGGTTCATTGTAAGATGAGTAGTGCATTCTGTGTCATCTCTCCAGGGGTGATCATTACATACGGAATATACACTACCCATTGGTTACTAGATATGAACTTCCTATGGATAGGATCAATCAGGCGTGTTAGAGGGTGACCACTACATAGAGGCACTACTTGAGGCGGCTGTGATTGGATCCAAGTTAATGATGTACACTAGCTAAGCTATGGATAATGAAGGAAAAATAGGTTTAAAATTTAATTTAAACGCGCAACAAAAAACAAACTTCAAAACTTTATTGGTAGCTCGGATCTACTACTTGTTAACTCTATAGACGCGTATACACAAGAGGGGACAAGAATTATACCTTTGTGTCTTGAACCCAATTCTGAAACCTTCAACCTTCTTGATGGTGCAGCAGCCTCCACTAGGTTATCTTCATCCTTATGACTCCTACGGATGCTTATGAGAAGGATTAGGGTTGGTAGGAACCCTAGTAGAGAGGATAGAGAAGGTTTGGGAACCCTAAATAGTTTCTGCAACTTTCTGGGTGATAGAACGATGATTAAAAATATTCTGTACGCAGCTGCCCTATTTATAGATTTTCAAACCAACTTTAAGCCTTCGATCGATTGAAGAGACTTTGATCGATCGAACCTTCGGTCAATTGAAGGTTCTTCAACCGATCGAACTTATCTAGACGTCGATCGATCGAAACACTGTTGATTGATCGAACTTGTGTTGACAAGATCCTTAAGTGCCCTTCCAAGTATCCTAGCGGAGCTAAGAGTAGGACCTCAGGCTTTTTATTGGACTGAACACAAATCTTGACAAAAAAAGAAAAGTGGCTCAGATCAGTTGTTAATACCCATGACCAAACTCTTTGATCAGCAAACTAACCAGTTGGTCAGTTAACGTTTACTTCACTATAAAACGATAACTGAACTCCAACGCAAAAGAACATATCCGAAGCGATATCTAGACTTGTATAGTGTACCAATGTCCCTCTACCGTCAGCATTCATAATCATGTTTAGGTAGTCGGATAACTGTTACTGATATGTCCAAAATGATCCAGCCATGAAGTCGGTCTACCAAGCCACCGAGATGTGTTGGTTACTTCAGTAAAAACGCCAATAGCCAAGCAATCCCGAGGTGTTCGTTAGGACTGTGAGGTTCGTACCAACAGGCCGGGCATGAAAGACCGCGGCATCCCGTGGACCCGACCTAACCAGTAGTTTCCTAAACCAGCTGCAAGACTGCGAGAGGGAATGTGGCAGTTTCCTAAACCACTTAGGAAACTCTCCCCAAATCATGCAAATCAATTGTAATCAGACTAGGCTTCCTAATCTAACTAACCTACCATGTAAGGGTGGACTCTTGCACCTATAAAAGAGCCCACCTACCCTATCTACAAGGATCCGAATAACTCTCTAGCTAACAAGCATAGAACAGAGAATTCGCCATTGTACGCATATACCCGGTTGGTATTACTGGTGGTGCCGCCCCTCTTTGTTGGCTCACTAGGCCCGCCAGTGATCTGCTAGTGAATGTGCCTAGACGCAACCGTGGACGTAGGTCACCTAGTTAACGGGACCGAACCACATACAACTTGTTCTTGTCTTTTTCTCTCTCTAAACCCTTCTTACTAATTTTCAGCATCATCAGTTTGGCGCCGTCTGTGGGAAACGACAGAGTTTTTCACCAACAAATTCTTGACTGATCAACATGCTGCCTAGAAGGAGTAAGAAGGCCGTTACCCAACCCGGTCAGGAGGATTCACAGCCCGGACGATCCGCTGCCTCCATGACAACAGAATAGGTGATGGCAGCGCTGGCGTAACTCTTGGAAGGCCAGCGGCGAACGCAGGAACAAATTGAGATGCTTTTGGCCCGGCAGGAAAAGCGTCATGCACCAGAAGATCAGTCCGAGAAAAGCCCTCTTATTCAGGATACCGCTCGGGCACGAAGGCGAGCCTGTTCCGCCCCGGTGTCCCCACCGGACTGGGAAAACCTCAGTGATGGTGAGTGCAGCCAGGCAACCAGGCACCCGCAGAGGCGAGCTCGGCCCAATCCTCGCCGGGTGGAGGATGCCAGAACTATTACCAACCGACGGCGCGCGGCCAGAGGGGAAGAGCCAGGACAGAAGGCCCAGGAATCAGCCAAAGACCCTCCGACCCTGAGCCAGGGGGACCTTAGGCACACGATTTCTCAGACCCGAAGCCGGGTTCTATCCCCAAGGTCGACGCGCTTTGAGGAAGAGGCCTCGTCATTCGACCCGACCTACCGCTCGGATATGGAGAAGGTAACCGGGCGGGATGACATCAAGGCCCAGTTCAAATAACTGCAATAGCAGATTGAGAGGTTGAGCCGGAAGTCCGTCCACGACCTCACCAACACGGAGACAGAATCACCATACACAGCTCGAGTGACGCAGTTCTCTATCCCGCGAAAGTTCAAACCCCCTCACCTTAGCTCCTATGACGGCACAGGGAGTCCGGTGGACCACATCCGTACCTACAAGGCTCAGATGGCACTGGTCACCATGGTTGATGAGCTATCGTGCCTGGCCTTTCCCAGTACCCTCAAAGGGCCAGCAGCACAGTGGTTCGACGCTTTAAAGCCCCGGACGGTCGATGAATTCAAAGCCCTCAGCAAGCTGTTCATCAGCCAGTTTGTCGGGATACTCGATCGGTCACAACCAGACACTCAGCTGCTGACCGTCAAGCAGCACAAAGGGGAGTCCCTGAGGGAGTATGTGGACTGTTTCAACCAGCAAAGGCTCCAGATTCACAATCTCAATGAAACGGCCGCAATTATGGCCTTCTGTTTGGGAGTTCAACACACCAAGGTCGCAACGTCGTTTCATCGTAACCGTTCGGCAACCCTGGTGGAGCTCTCGGAGAGGGTCAGAAAGTACATAGACATTGAGGAGTTCCTGAAAGCGAAGCGTGCCGGCCAGGCGGGAGACGAATCCCCGAAGGCCAAGCGCAAGCGTGAAGGATTTGAGAAGGGCTTGGGAAAGAAGCTGAAGCAAGATCAGAAGGATGTCCGGGGTCAGCTCTCGATTGCTTTTACACCCCTTTCCCGGCCCTTACAAGAAGTCATGGCCACCGCCGAGGCGCAGAGGTTGCTTCAGCAGCCAGCGAAACTCAGAGCCCTGCTCGGTAAGAGGAATCGGGACAAGTTCTGCCACTTCCACGGGGACCACGTCCATGAAACGGAGGATTGCTTTAAGTTAAAGATAGCAATAGAGAAGCTGATCGAGCAGGGACACCTTGCGGAGTTCGTCACAGCAGATAGACAACCTCGGCAGGACACCCGAGCTCCCGATCAGCCACCATCACTTGGCCAAATCAACGTGATCTTCGGAGGAACGTCAGGCAGAGAGGATTCATAGTCGGCACGGAAGAGGCATGCTCGGCCATTCCGGGCGGATGTCTAGCAGGTCCAATCCACCAGCTCCTCCCCAACTGATGTTCTGACGTTCACCTCCACAACTTGCAGGGCGTCCACTACCCCCATGATGACCCGTTAGTTATGACGCTTTCTATAGCCAACTATATGGTCAAGAGGGTGCTAGTGGACACAAGCAGCTCGTTCGACATTATGTTCACGTCGGCATTCGATCAGCTCGGGATATCCAGGGATCGGCTCTGGCCGGTTGCTACCCCCCTGGTTGGATTCAACGGTTCCAGCACACAACCGCTCAGAATAATCGAGCTCCCAGTTCTCATGGGGACCTACCCTCAGCAGGCTTCCGTGTTAACAAATTTTGTGATCGTGGAATCCCCGTCAACCTATAATGTCATTCTTGGGAGGCCAACACTCAACAAGGCCAGGGCGGTCGTCTCCACTTACAGCTTAACGGTGAAGTTCCCGACTCCTCAGGGACCCGGATGCTTGCATGGAGATCAGACTACCGCCCAGAGTTGCTATGTCAGCTCGTTGCGCCGGGGGGCTATCACTGAAACATTAAACATTCAAGAGATGGACCCCCGGGACCAGAACGACGCGATAGGTCCGGTGGAAGAATTGGAAAGAGTGATGTTGAATCCCAAATACCCAGACCACATGGTCAGCATCGGTACCCTACTGGAGCCCGACCTGAAGGAAAAACTAACTCAGTTCCTACAGCAAAACTAGGATGTTTTCGCTTGGAGTCAGGAGGATATGCCCGGGATTGACCCTTGGATAATGTCCCATCGTCTAAATGTCAGTCCAGATTGCCGATCAGTGAAGCAGAAGAGGAGGGGCATGGCCCTCGAGAGACAGACAGCAGTAGCCGAAGAGGTGGAAAAACTCCTAAAGGCAAAGTTCATCCGAGAGGTCCACTATCCTGACTGGTTGGCTAATGTCGTTCTGGTAAAGAAAAGTAACGGGAAGTGGAGGATGTGTGTGGACTTCATCGACCTCAACAAGGCTTGCCCCAAGGATTTCTATCCTCTGCCCAGGATAGACCTCCTTGTGAATTCTACGACCGGCCACTCACTCCTCTTGTTCATGGACGCCTACTCTGGGTAGAACCAGATCAGCATGTACCCCGGGGACGAAGAGAAGACCGCCTTTATCACTGACCAAGGGACGTATTGGTACAAGGTTATGCCATTCGGCCTCAAGAATGCCGGAGCCACATACCAACGCCTGGTCAATTACATGTTCAAGGACCTGATCGGGAAGTCTATGGAAGTATACATGGATGTTCTGCGGGTCAAGAGCCAGGACGAGTCTGACCACCTTGAGCATCTGGCTGGGGCCTTCAACATTTTGAGAAAATTCAGGATGAGGTTAAACCCGGCCAAATGCATTTTCTGCGTCTCGTCCGGGAAATTTTTGGGCCATCTAGTCAGCAGACGGGGAATCGAGGCAAACCCCAAAAAAATCAAAGCCATCATCAACATGCGGTCGACAAAGGAGGTTCAGAGCCTAGCCGGAAGGGTGGCCGCACTGAACAGATTTGTCTCCCGAGCTACCAACCGGTGCTTGCCATTCTTTAAAATCCTCCGTAAGGCGTTTCAGTGGTCAGAAGAGTGCGAAGAGGCATTCCAGGAACTCAAGAAGTACTTAGCGTCCCCTCCTCTACTCTCAATACCCGTGCCGGGGGAAGAATTATTTTTATACTTGGCAGTGTCACCATCAGCAGTTAGCTCGGCACTCATTCAGGAAAAGTACGGGATATAATTCCCAGTGTACTACACCAGCAGGGCATTACAGGGTGCGGAGAGCAGATACTCTCATATCAAAAAATTGGCGTTCGCCCTCATCACATCAGCCCGAAGGCTCCTTCCATACTTTCAGGCCCATGTCATTGTGGTCCTCACAGATCAACCTCTCCGCAGAATCCTCAGCCGGCCTAACATGTCCGGGAGGCTCGTCAAGTGGGCGTTAGAGTTGGAAGAATTCGAAGTGGTCTACCGACCCCGGACGGCCATCAAGGGACAAGCCGTAGCAGACTTTTTGGTTGAGTTTACATATCCAAAAGACCCAGTTGAAGAGTCTGAGCCGTTGGCCCTACCGCCCGGGTTACACGTTGACATCCCAACTTGGGTACTGTACGTAGACGGTTCATTGAATTAGCAAGGCAGTGGGGCAGGAATCATCCTAACTACCCTCGACGGCATCCCGCTCGAGTATGCACTAAGGTTTGGGTTCCGTGCTTCCAACAATGAGGCTGAATACGAAGCCCTTCTGGTCGGATTACAATTGGCCATCTCTATGAGTGCACAACAGGTTCAGGGATACAGTGATTCCCACCTCGTAGTCAATCAGGTCAACCAAGAATACAAAGCGCGGGAAGACAACATGGTAGCATACTTGGCCCTTGTCCGAGCAGTTTTTCAGAAGCTCCAAGGATTCTCCATCACGCAGATACCCAGAGAAGAAAACACCAGGGCCGACCGGTTGGCCCGTCTTGCCTCATCTTCCGAGTCAGACTTGCCCGAGGTAAGGATAGAATATCTACCCGAGCCAAGTGTCATGAACTCAGAAGGTATGGAGGTAGATCCGGTCACCATGGGACCTAGCTGGATGGACCCAATCGTTGCATTCTTGACAACAGGCGCGCTACCAGACGAGAAAGAAGAGGCCCGTTGGGTCAAATACCGGGCGGCCCGATATCATCTTGTTGACGGCATCCTCTATAAGAGGGGATTCACTATCCCATACCTCCACTGCGTTCACCCCAAGCAGGTCCAAGTGCTATTGTTCGAAATCCACGAAGGAGTGTGCGGGAATTACATTAGAGGTCGGGCACTCTCCAGGAAGGCCTTATTGCAAGGTTATTACTGGCCAACCATGGCCCGAGATTCTCAAGAGTATGTCAGAAGGTGTGACAAGTGTCAGAGATACTCTCCCATGATCAACCGACCGGGAGAGCTTCAGACACCAATCCACAGCCCCTGGCCGTTCGCCCAATGGGGTATCGACATTGTCGGTCCCCTACCAATGGGAAAAGGACAGGTCAAGTTCGCCATGATCGCTGTTGATTACTTTACCAAGTGGGCGGAGGCTGAGCCCTTAGCAACAATAATCGAACGGAAAATGGAAAGCTTCGTCGAAAGGAATATCCTTAGTAGGTTCGGCATCCCCCGGGTCCTGGTCAGCGATAACAGCAGATAATTTGATACCCCTATCTTCAGGCAGTTGTGCTCGGGTTATGGGATACTAAATCATTACTCTTCCCCCGAGCACCCTCAAGCTAACGGTCAAGCCGAGGTGACAAACCGGACAATCTTGCAGTCAATCAAAACAAGGCTTGAAGGCGCCAAAGGGCTGTGGGCTGAAGAACTACCAACCCTCCTGTGGGCCTACCACACTACACCCCGAGCGATAACAGGCGAGATGCCGTTCTCTTTAGCCTATGGATTTGAGGCGGTGGTCCCCACAGAGCTCGGGCTGTCTACATATCGGGTGGCTAACTTCAGTGCGCTGGATAACGAAGACGCTCTCAGGTCAGAACTGCATCTGGTGGAGGAAAAAAGAGACCGAGCCTATCTAAAGGTGGTAGCCTACAAGCAACGGGTTTCGCGATACTACAACAGCAAAGTGAAGCACCGTAGTTTTCAAGTCGGAGACCTCGTCCTTAAGGCAGTGAACCAGTCCACCCGGATCCCGAGCCATGGGAAATGGGGGGCAAACTGGGAAGGCCCGTATAAAATAACCCGGGTCAATCGACCGGGAACTTATTGTCTACAGAGCATGGACGGACACGATCTCTCTCATCCTTAGAATGTGCAACACCTCCGCAAGTATTATCAGTAACACTTGGCCACGGGAATTTAGTATTTGTAGAGAAACTTGTTTTTGTAGCTCTAATTGAGCAACCGCTATAAATTTTTGTTTTTAAATAAAATTGAATAGTTTACTTTGCAAATTTACTCCTGTCAGTACTCCGTGCAATTCATAAAAGTTCTCGAGCCTAACCCCGAGGCACAAAAGACCTCGGGCTCCGAAGCCAGGCACAAAAAGACCTTGGGCTCCGAACCCAGGCACAAAAGACCTCGGGCTCCGAACCCAGGCACAAAAAGACCTCGGGCTCCGAACCCAGGCACAAAAGACCTTAGGGTTATCCCTGCGGCACCGGCTTTGCCTAGGTACAGCCGACAACGGGGGCAAACCCCTAGGTGACTGATGATGGCAAGCCTAAAAGGACCCTGCAACCACCCATGTTCCAGGTCAGTTTCCTACGGTCACTCCTCACCACGTCCCCGCCTTCGCAGGACGCTCCGGGGGCAAGGGGATACTAGACCCAAATAGTAAATTACATGAAGCTTTGCTTAGGTCCAGCCGATGACGGGGGCAAACCGCTAGGTGGCCGACGATGGCAAGCTTCAAAGGACCCTGCAACCACCCATGTTCTAGGTCGGTTTCCTATGGCCACTCACTCCTGCACTCACGCCTTAGCAAAATGCTTGGGGGGGCAGGGGAATATTAGGCCAAAACAGGAAATCATATTGGTCACTAAAAGAACTTGGAAGATATTCCTAAGCACTTATAGTGATCAGAGATAGATATCCCGAACGGTAAAACAGGATACTCTTATACTACACCGGGACATCCCGGACGCTAAATAGGACAAGTTCCTATGGCGCACTGGGCAATTGCCTATAAAATAGGTCAAGAAGACTAGGTGTTCTACTGGTTACGGTCCTAAACCATTTACTAAGGCAGGGGCTTAGGTCGGCTAAAAACCGGGTGGATACTAGCAATCGCGAACAGGCACAGTGTAGATAAAAGTGAGCAGTTAATGAAAAGTGAGCAGAAAATGGAAAGAAAATTGACCTCAAGGGCCTTTTCATTAATATTAAAAAAACTGTACAAAGCCTGGGGGGCAGTTGTAGTAGCCTCCCTGAAAAAGAAAAAAAACTACAAAAAAAAAAAACACACCCATAGGTCATGGGTTGTCCACAAAGACCACCTCTTCCTCCCCAACGGCCTGCTCTTTCACAAAGGGGTCCCCGATCGGTGCAGCTTCAGCGGCGACCTCGGAGTTAGCTTGGCCCTCCTTCCAGTAACTGGACTCTGCCCAAGAATAGCCAGACAGGTCCCAGTCAGGGTGGTCGGCAGCAGCCCGCTTAGCCAGATCAGCGTAGCCCGTTAGGAACCCTGCCTCGAACTCCTCCTCGGCGTCATTGGCTTCAGCATCCCGAGCAGCAGTGAGCTCCGAGAGCATAGCCATCGTGGCTGCCAGGTCTTTCTCGGCAGTGATCCTCCCGGCCTCCGCGGCTGCAGCTTTCATTTCCACAATCTTTCGGGCAGCCCGCTCTGTTGAATGAGAGTCACGGGTCTCCCCCTGTTCCAGGGCCGCTGCCCGGGATTTTTCCTCCTCCACGGAGAGAGCAAACTCTACGGACTCCCGAGTAGCCCTATCCACAGATAGGTCAGCCTCCGCAGCGGCCAACCTCTCGGCAATGCTGGGAAGGGTGGCCTCAGCCCCGACCGCAATATAGCCAATCTGCAAGATCAAAACAACGTTAGTATACGCATGGAAGAAAGCTAATGTTCATGTTACAAAATAACTCACCATGTGGCTGATACTGTAGAGCCAACCAATTATGGCCTCGGGACTTAGCAAAGTGCATTTTTCGATGTGACTCGGTAGCAGCCCGGGCCGGACCCTTCCGCGAACGTCGTCCGCCGTTTCGACTGCCAGCCTCGAGGAGGGGCCAGCACGAGCTATCTCCTCCATGCTGGGGAAGGAGACCCCGGATGGCTTGGCGGCGGGGGGAAGAGGTGATGGCGTGGCGATGGTAATACCAGGTGTTGAGGCCGCAGGAGCCTCCTTCTCTGCCTGAATCGAGATTCCTCGGGAGATCCTCTTGAGGGGCTGGCCCTCGGCGGTGTCTGGCTTCTTCCTTTTCTGGCCGGCCCGAGCCATCAAGGCCGCCTCTTTTTTTTTCAAAGCCGCCGCGCTCTTGGGAGCCATTTCTATAAAATCGTAGAAGAGTGCATGAGAACTCAGCAAAGTACCAAATAAAAAATAACCAGAAGGTCAAGTAATGGAATTTACCAGGAATGATCGACGGGAATATGGGAGCTGTAAAGTGATGCTGAGGCTCGTAAGAAATCTTCGGACATCCCGACCGGGTCAGCACTTTATTGATGTCGATCGGGTCCTCCACCAAAGATAAGATCCTCGCTTGGAACTTGTCGGGAAGACTGGGCGAGTCAACTGATCCCACTGCAAAGCAAACATACAAATGGGTTAGTCATGGTAAAATAAATAGACTAATCATGCAAAGAAAGTGATTGGGCTTACTCCTCAATTTCCCCGCCCAGGAGGTCCTCAACTGCACACCCGGCGCCTTTTCACATAGCCCCAAGGTGGATACTTGGAAGAATTTCTTCTTCTATCCCTTATTGTTGCTCGGGCAGTTGACTATTATCTTCCGCCCCTGCCTAGCCCCGAGCGAGAAGAAACCAGACTCCCCGTGAACTTGGAACGGCCGGTGGGTCCAAAAGAACTCCTGTAAGGTGAGCTCATACCCGAGAACTTGAGGCCATAAGGAGATGGACCCCATCAGATACCGCCAACCGTTCGGGGCGAGCTGCCCGAGGGAGATCCCGAGGTAGATGAGTGCATCCCGGGCAACAGGATGGAGGGGTAGGCGAAGGCCTGCCATAAAGGCATCTTCGTATAGGGTAACGAAGCCCGACTCGTGGAAGTGAGCCCCGCCGTCGTGGCCAGACAGAGAGAAGGGGCCGGGAATATCATATCTCTCCCTGATTCGACCCAAATCAGGACCGCGCAGGGTATTGATGATTGACTCGTAGGCAAAGATGACACCGGGACTGTTTGGTACAGACCCTTCGTCGCCCGATCCCCGAGACGTCGAGGCCACAAGAGAATCCTGGTGCATTTCCTCGTAAGATGCCCGAGCAGGTATCCTTCCCTCACTGTGCTGATTAGAAGGGGCCGAAGAGGAAGGGTCTAGGCTTGTGCTCAAGGTCCCTGATCGTGACTGCTCGTACTCTAATCAGGATGATGAGTTCAAGTCTGAGTGGCACATATCTAAGTCTACAGTGGACCTAGGAGGCAGACGACGACCTAAAAATGGGTCAAGGACTCCAAGCCTGAGATACAAAGGAGGCAGATCTAACAACCTGAAGGGCAGGTCATACAAGACTCTAGATGAAAGATAACACTCTCTCAAGACTCTCCCGGTAACCCCCGTTCGGTCCAACTGTCCTAAAGTACCTCCGGATTGGAAGAAATAGCAGAACCTAAAAAAGAAAAAATCCCACGCCCATTCTGACCTAAGTGGGTTCACTCCCTCCAGCTTCGTTCAGAAAAGAAGAAGAGAGTGAAGAGCTGAAGACAGAAAGGAGAGACTTACAAGATTAAGTGCAGAAAAGGGGTCGGGAATCTTGCTCGGGTTCTTGTTTGCTCTCAAACTGCTCGGTAAACTCTCTCACTTGGCAGCAGGAATTGAAGAAATGAGTAAGTGTTCCTTATATAGGAATAACGGGTGGTCTAGATCAATCAGATCCAACGGCTCAGGACTTTTCCTGCCAAGAACCGTCAGACAGCCATCGCCTCGGGCACGTGAAAGGTCGCCTCAAAAGGCGCGTGTTTTAAATATGTAACGTGACGGTCCGGTTACCACACATCTATTCGATTACATTCGAAACAACTTCGATGGATCCTGACAAGGCCAATTACTCCCTGAAACATGGCAATACCAACGCCTGGGCTCCTCCTTATACCGGTCGGTTATTCTACTGGGTGATCTGGAAGGTGGGCCCCATCTCGAGCAGCATTCCCGGAGGATATCCGGACAGTTTCCAAGGCGGTACTGATTTTTGATCCTTACCCGATGAAGCATCCAGTCAGTTTTGAAAATGGGGGGCAGCTGATATGTCCAAAATGATCTAGCCATGAAGTCGGTCTGCCAAGCCACCGAGATGTGCTGGTTACTTCAGTAAAGGCGCCAATAGCCAAGCAATCCCAAGGTGTTCGTCAGGACTGTGCAGTTCATACCAATAGGCCGGGCATGAAAGACTGCGGCATCCCGTGGACCCGGCCTAACCAGTAGTTTCCTAAACCAGCTGCAAGACTGCGAGAGAGAATGTGGCAGTTTTCTAAACCACTTAGGAAACTCTCCCCAAATTATGCAAATTAATTATAATCAGATTAGGCTTCCTAATCTATCTAACCTACCATGTAAGGGTGGACTCTTGCACCTATAAAAGAGCCTACCTACCCTGTCTACAGGGATCCGAATAATTCTCTAGCTAACAAGCATAGAACAGATAATTCGCCATTGTACGCATATACCCGGTCGGTATTACTGGTAGTGCCGCCCCTCTTTGTTGGCTCACCAGGCCCGCCGGTGATCTGCTAGTAAAGTCGCCCAGATGCAATCGTAGACGTAGGTCACCTAGTTAACGGGACCGAACCACACACAACTTGTTCTTATCTTTTTCTCTCTCTAAACCCTTCTTACTAATTTTCGGCATCATCAGTTACTGTCAACCTGAATCATGATTACTTCTTGTATTCCTTGAGTCCCATTCACCCTTCATGATTACCAAACATGTTGATAACTACTTATCAACAAGACTGCAGTTCTCAGTAATCAACTTGGTGACATTCTCAAGGGAATGCTTACTCTTTAACAGAGGGTAGATTCTATCTTGACTATATATGTTCACAACCCTATGAACATGATATACCCAAGAGCATGTTTTAAAAATGATTGGTTATTGAACAAACTAGAGACCCTAGGTGCTAACATCGACGCACAGACCCAAGTTGATATGATCCTCAATTTGTTGTCGCCATCATTTACTCAATTTAAACTTAACTATAATATGAATCTAATGAATTTTTGAATGAGTGAATTAATGAGTTCTTTATTGGTAGTGGAAGGGGTGATCAAACCTGGGGGCAACGTTTTGAACGTTGAAAAAGCTCTTCTTCCTCGTGATCTATACCGAAAGGCAAGAAAGGGAAGAAGAAGACTGGCACTGGTGGTCCAAGTGTTGGACCAATCCCTAAGATAGCAAAATCAAAGGGTAAGGGTAAGGGTTAGGGGAAGGTGGGTGGCCAAGGAAAAGGAAAGTATTTCCAATGTGGTATGAAGGGCCACTGGAAAAAGAACTGTCCAAAATTCTAAGCTACAAGAGTTCAAGGTATGATTGAATCACATGTAATTGAATTAAGTTTTATAATCGATACTTCAAACACTTAGTGCATTGATTCTGGTGCAACTAACCATATCTGTAATTTATTGCAGGGGTTTAGATCAACCAGAAAATGCAGTGATGGGGAGATCGTGTTGACTCTGGAATCTAGCGCAATCGTTTCCGCAGTTGCTATAGGAGTAGTAGTTTTGGAGTTTTTGGGCAATTAGACAATAATTTTATCAAATGTACTTTATGTCCCTTTAATGAGACGTAATTTAATTTCTGTTTTAGATATATCGAATAATAATTATTCTTTTCATTTTGGAACAGAAGTTGTCATTAAAAGAAATGGTTCTTTTATATGTTCTGGTGTTAAAACTAATGGCTTGTATGTGTGTCCGTAGATACATGATTGGTTTAAGGATCGCGTGCTTGTCCATACAAGAAAGAACCAAGATAAAAAGTAATAAATAGTAAATGGAAGCAGTGATAATAAGCATGGTGGTTCTAGGCTTACATAATATAAAACATCATAGTCTTAAGTTCATTATTACAACCCACATATAGAAGGAGAAAAAAATAATATCCTAGGCGTAAAGCCCTATAACATAATAATAAAAAGGATTGGCACCTAGTGTCTCAACTACTAACAAAAGATATATAACAAAAGTCTTCTCATCCACTGGCTAGCTTGCAAACCTGTATCCTTCTTCAGCATACTCCTCGTCTGGGTAATCAGCCTCTGCAAGATCTGGACATTTGATTGTCCAGGACATGAAAGTTGTCATCTTGCATACAAGCTGAGTGAGTAAACTTACTGCACTTGAATAGGCTCAGAAAGCATTATTAATTTTGTTGATACGTAAAACTGTTCTTTTTAGTGTACTATTGAAAACGTTTATGTTCCATCTTATTGATCTCGATCTCGACGTGGTTAGGTTATGCTAGAGACTTCCTTGATGATATTCGTACTTGTAAACACAATTGACTCTAACCAACTGATCTCTTTGGACTAGTGGTCCAATCAATATTGACTTGATAACTCGCTTTGAACCACAGGTTCAATCTTTCACAAGCTCGATATACTTTGGATCATTGACCCAATATTTGGACTATACGCCCAATCTTTCACCACCTTGACTCTTTACATGCATCCGGCACAAGTGTTGTTGGCCTGAATATCGTCGCCTTACGGCCATTAGGTTACATTTTTATCATCGTCACCTTACAGCATTCTCTTGATATTGTTGCCTTACGGCCTATGGTAACCCCATCTTATTCTTTCAGCCATGGTTAACTTATCATCATCACCTTATGGCATTATATTGACATCGTCGCCTTATGGCCTATTAACCATCTCACAACTAGTCACATTGGCACTAATAAGGTACCACCACACGTGCTACTATACCTTTCTCGATAGCTAAATGAATCATACACGAATACTCTTTCCAACGTCGCCCATATGGCCACGGTAACATCTCGATGACAACACATAATTCGTTACTCTATCTCAAAGGAAGCACAAGAACTTGACCGACGGACAGGATCGCCTCGATTACATTCTAGTCATCGTAACTTATGTGTCAAAACTAATGTACGCAGTACAAGTCGTTAATGCACATTATTCACGAATTTTTGTTCTTAAGTACATCTCATGAAATTCTCAGAGTTTACGTATCTCACATGTATACACCTACTAGTTAAACTCATCTTTTACTTATTATAGAAAATAGGTTCTTTATAAAATCGATAAGCTCCAGCGCTCGGATGAGCTCGAGCGCTCGCCTCTATAAATTCCAGGATTCCTTATTCTTAACATTATAAAATTTTTGCATATAAGAAGTACTACTCAATTAACATGAAGTACAACACATGCAAACATAAATATATTGAATCAGCTCAAGGTACAACTTTCTCAGCACATAACATAACCAACATATTATAAATTAACATAAAACTAACACGTAACAACCCATTCTTTAGAAACATTACTGAACTTGAGTGCTTGCGCTTCTCGAGTGCTCAGGGTTGGGCCGTTCATTAAGCTCGAGCACTTGCGCTTAGTCCGAGCGCTCGGGTTTGACAGATTCTAAACAGTGACAGTTTTAGTAGCATAGTTGTAAGCTTAATAACTTTAATGAAATTTACATGCATGGTCTTAGATCTTCTAAATAACTTATGAAAAATATATATTAGAGTGAGTAAGTATACTCACAAAGATCTAGATGATAACCTAGAACTAGGATGATGAAAATATGATGAAGTATGTACGAATATGCTTGATCAACTTCCAAGTACTCCAATCCAAGCTTTGATCTTCATGCATGATACATGCATGGCCTAGATTGTTAAGTTAGCTTATAAAAACATGATTCAGAGTGAGTAGGAGTACTCCTCAAGATCTAGATGAACTAGATGATGAAAATGGTGATGATCAAGCTCCAAATATAAGTCTAGCAAGCTTCAAGACTACCAACTTCTTCTCATGTGCTTTGATCCTCAAGAACTCAGCTCCAGAACTTCCCTATATTTGTAATGCAGGTGTTTGTGTGTGTAGGAAGTGAATGGATCATCAATTGGAGGCCATGCAAGCATGAATTATGTGTATATTTGTGTATGGACTCTCAAGACTCTCTCTCTAGAGCTCTTTGTTTAAACAGAGTTTTGAAAACATTGTAAATGATGTGAGGGTCTGGTATTTATAGAGTTTTTAAGCCAGGGGAAAATTATCTTTTCACACATTTTTTGCTCGCGCTAGCTCAAAGGCTCAGGGCTCCAGGTTTAGAAATCCTTCTTATGTTTTAAGAGTTTAAGTGTTAAGGAAATAAACATCCGTACTAACCATCATTAAAACTTAATCATAAACAACCGTGACTATAAGATGCGATTACAGAAATACAGAAATATATCCATATATAGATAAATATAGACAAAGGGGTCGGTGTTACAATGTGATTACTCCTAATACTTCTAATGATTCTAACATAGAACTTAATAACTCAGTGGTAATTGTACCATATAAATAAAGGAACCTTCCACTAATCTAACAAGGTTTTGGCATATGAGGCTTGGCTGTTGGGTTTGTGCCCTCAAACCATTACTTTATGTATTAGACATTAACCTTTTAATATATGGATATCAGCTTTACATTTCATTATGTATGTTTCTTTCATGAGATGATTGTTTAATCCATAAGTATCATAGTAAGTATTTCGTGTGTGTATGAGATACATACAATGAGATTACGAATTACTTTTCTTTGATACTTAAAGCTTGTCACAGTGGATGATGAGACTGGATATCTCATCAGGTATACACTGTAGCATCATTAACTACCATTGGATGGAGTGATAAATCTCAATCACTAGAGTGTGACTCTTGGTTAATGTGCTAGTGCTTATAGTGCATTGACGGACCTGAGCTTTCCTATTGACACTCAAAGCTGTCAATCAGTCGATAGGAACTCATAACTTGTATAAGGTACGTGTTCTCAATCTTGAGGCGATTATGAACACAGACTGTGGATATGACTGCTTTGACTTACCAATCAGTGAGGTCTACAGAAGATCAACACCTGGGTATCTTGGGTATGTCATGTTCATAGGGTTGTGAACATATATTGTCAAGATAGAATCTACCCTCTAATTCAGAGTAAGCATTCCCTTGAGAATGTCACCAAGTCGATTACTGAGTACTGCAGTCTTGTTGATAAGAGTTATCAACATGTTTGGTAATCATGAGAGGTGAATGGGACTCAAGGAATACAAGAAGTAATCATGATTCAGGTTGACAGTAACAGTTATCCGACTACCTGAATATGATTACGAATGCTGAAGGTAGAGGGACATTAGTACACCATACAAGTCTAGTTATCGCTTCGGATATGTTCTTTTGCGTTGGAGTTCAGTTATCGTTTTATAGTGGAGTAAACGTTAACTGACCAGTTAGTTAATTTGCTGATCAAAGAGTTTGGTCATGGTAATTAACAAACTAGTCTGAGCCAACAATAAAGAGCCTAGGAGGTCCCACTCTTAGCTCCGCTAGGATGCTTGGAAAGGCAAATGAGGATGATGTTCAGACAGGTTCGATCGATCGAAGTTGTTTCGATCGATTGAATTCTACAGGTTCGATCGATCGAAGATGGTTCGATCGATCGAATGTTCGATCGATCGAAGGCACTTCGATCGCTCGAGATCTAGGTCGGTTCTGGGAATCTATAAATAGGGCAGCTGCGTTCTGGAAAAGGTTGTTCGTCGTTTTGAACGTCAGAAGCTGCAGAAACTGTTTTGGAGCCCCAAAACCTTCTCTATCCTCTCTAATAGGGTTCCCACCAACCCTAGTCTTTCCGGCAGGCATCCGTAGGAGTCATAAGGGTGAAGATCATCTAGTGGAGGCTGCTGGAAGTTGAAGATCAGAATTGGGTTCAAGACACTAAGGTATAACTCTGTCCCCTCTTGTTCGCATCTGTAGAGTTGACGAGTAGTAGATCAGGGCATGCCAATAAAGTTTCATAACTTGATTTTTCCGCTGCGCGTTTAAACTTTTCTTTTTAAACCTGTTTTTCCAATGATTGGTATCAGAGCCACGCTCGTTTGGATCTATAGATGCGTTTTTTGGAACACTATTTTGATTTGTATGTTGATTTTAGAACTGTTTTTGAAACTGCATCGTCACAGATCTGTTTCTGCAGTGTTATCGCAGCAGTATACAAATCTGTGATTGCATTGGATGCAAGATGGGTTCGATCGATCGAAGTAGTCTCGATCGATCGAACTCTCTGTACTCGAGCGATCGAACAGGTTTCGATCGATCGAAACCTTCTGGTGTTCGAGCGATCGAATAGAGTTCGATCGATCGAGACAGACTCTTTGTCAGGATCTTTGTTTCACAGTATTAAAGAGTTTTGAAATTAAAAACTTTAATTTTAAAATATTCTGTAAAATTTTCAAATCATTATGTGAAACAGAATGTTCAAGCGATTGAACAATGTTCAATCGATCGAAGGTTCGAGCGATCGAACGGGCTTCGATCGATCGAACTGTGACAGAGAAGTTAGATGCTGTTTTTGAGTTCTGATTCAGTATGTAAAGAGTTTATATACTGTGTGAATCAATTAGGGGTTCCAATAGTTATATTTTTGTTACATATATGCGTGGATGTGTGTTCAACTAACCTTTTGCAGCAAAAGTTAGTCGCTATCTCCCATGGCACCAAGAGCATTTATTTTGTGTTTGAATGTTTTGAGATTGGTGTATTGTTTTAATTTTGTTTGGTTTTAAGGCATATGTAAAGGGCGCTGCGACTTCAATCCTACGAAAAGGAAAGTCGCACCGGTTTCCCTAGCCTTTTATTTTGTTGTTGCTATTTCCTTTTTCTAGATAAATTGTAAGCTTCAAAAGAAGCATAGGTCCAATGTAATAGAATTAGAAATTCCATGAAGATGGAGCAAGGAGCCGTTGTCCATGAAGATGGAGCTGGAGGCGATCAAACCAAAAAGCAGGTTCTATGAAGATAGAGCCATGGGAGATAGAGGCATCGTTTGGATGTCTTTTATTTCATTTTAGTTTTTGTTTTATGTGCTTGGTTTGTGATTGGCGCATTATACATTGTTGCATGCACGCAAAACAAGTTTTCTAAAATAAAATTCAAAAACAGTTTTCAACACATTAGTAAACATTAGATGTTTATGGGAAGTGTGTAGAAACAGATTTTCTCAAAAAGCAAAATCCTTTTTACTAAATCTAGTGGGAGAGGGTCTTATTAATTACACCCACGATCTTCCATTAACGGTTCACTGTAAGATGAGTGATGCATTCTGTGTCACCTCGCCAGGGGTGATCATTCCATACGGAGGGTGCATTACTCATTGGTTACTAGATGTGAACTTCTTTTGATAGGATCAATCAGACGTGTTAGAGGGTGACCACCATACGGAGGCGCTACTTGAGACGGTTATGATTGGATCCTAGTTAATGGTACACACTAGCTGAGCTATGGATAAGGGATCCCACACGGGGCATTATTCAGAAACTTAGAGATCAAATAGGTTTGGAAGTCATAACTTGTTTTGCAAGAGTTGCATGGCGGATAAGTTATGATAAATCGAAAGATCGAACATTGACCACCACACGGAGGCTTTATTCTTTCGTTTCGATATTCCGGCGACTTTGTTTTAAAATAAGAGTTTTAAAAGGATTCTTTTATTTCAAACTGTCAAATTCTGATATCCATATTTATTTTGTTTTGATTTTTTCAGTAAATCATAATGTCTGGATCTGCATTTAGTCCACTTGCCACCATACTCACTCAAAACAAGTTAACTGGAAACAACTACACTGAATGGAAACGTAACCTTGATATTGTGTTAACTGCGGAGGATCACATATATGTCCTCACCACCCCAAGCCCTGAAGAACCCGCGGCAAATGCTTCGGCAGCTGCTAGACGCGAGTTCGACAAATGGAAGAAGTCGAATGGAATGGCTCGTTGCTATATTCTGGCCTCAATGGCTGGTGTGTTGCAACATCAATTCCAATCGAATGATTCAGCCAGTGACATTATCACATCCCTGAAAAAGATGTTTGGGGAGCATGGCAGGCCTGCCAGACAGGTAGCTATGCAAAAGATAATGAGTGCAAAGATGTCGGAAGGGACTCCAGTCAAGGAACATGTTTTAAAAATGATTGGTTATTTAAACGAGCTGGAGACCCTAGGTGCCAACATCGATGCACAGACCCAAGTTGATATGATCCTCAATTCGCTGTCGCCTTCATTCGCTCAATTTAAACTTAACTATAATATGAATCAAATGAATTTTTCAATGAGCGAATTGATGAGTTCTCTTTTGGCAGCGGAAGGGGTGATCAAACCTGGGGTCAACGTTTTGAACGTTGAGAAAAGCGCTTCATCTTCCCGATCTGTACCGAAAGGAAAGAAAGGGAAGAAGAAGGCTGGCACTGGTGGTTCAAGTGTTAGACCGGTCCCTAAGATTGCAAAATCTAAGGGAAAAGGTAAAGGCAAAGGGAAGGTGGGTGGCCAAGGCAAAGGAAAGTGTTTCCAATGCGGTGAGAAAGGCCACTGGAAGAGGAACTGTCCAGAATTCTTAGCTACAAGAGTTCAAGGTATGATTGAATCACATGTGATTGAAGTAAGTTTTATAACGGATACTTCAAACACTTGGTGCATTGATTCTGGTGCGACTAACCATATCTGTAATTCATTGCAGGGGTTCAGATCAACCAGGAGGTGCAGTGATGGGGAAATCGTACTTACTCTAGGTTCTAGCGCAACCGTTTCTGCTGTTGCTATAGGAGTCGTAGTTTTAGAATTTCTAGACAATAAAGTTTTGATTTTATCAGATGTACTTTACGTCCCTTCAATGAGACGTAATTTAATTTCAGTTTCAAATTTATCGAATAATGGTTATTCTTTTCATTTTGGAACTGAAGTTGTGATTAAAAGAAATGGTTCTTTTATATGTTCTGGTGTTAAATCAAATGGTTTGTATGTGATTACTCCTAATATTTCTAAAGACTCTAATATGGAACTTAATAACTCAGTGGTAACTGTACCATCTAAAAGAAAGAGATCTTCCACTAATCCAACAAGGCTTTGGCATATGAGGCTTGGTCATATCAATCTAAATAGGATTGGCAGACTAGTCAAAGAAGGGGTCTTAGGCGATTTGGTTCTCGAACCAATGGAAGTCTGCGAGTCTTGTTTAGAGGGTAAGATGACCAAAAGGCCCTTTCCTGCAAAGGGCAATAGAACCAATGCATTGTTGGAATTAGTTCATACTGATGTATGTGGACCAATAAATATTAGAGCAAGGGGTGGTTATGAGTATTTCATAACATTTACCGATGACCACTCCAGGTATGGATATGTGTACCTAATGCAGCACAAGTCTGAAGCCTTTGAAAAGTTCAAAGAGTTTAGGGCTGAAGTGGAGAAGCAATTGGGCACACATATCAAGACCATTCGATCTGATCGAGGTGGCGAGTACCTCTCTAATGAGTTTATTGATCACCTCGTACAGAATGGGATTCTGTCACAGTTGACTGCACCTGGTACGCCTCAGCAAAATGGTGTAGCGGAGAGAAGGAATCGGACTCTTTTAGACATGACTAGGTCGATGATGAGTTATTCTGAGTTGCCATTATTCCTTTGGGGTTATGCTTTGGAAACCGCTGCTTACATACTAAATCTAGTACCAAGCAAATCTGTTCCAAGGACACCACGAGAGATGTGGATTGGGCGCAAGCCTTCTTTGCAACATCTCCGGATATGGGGGTGTCCGGCACATGTGCTGAAAGGAAAGATGAGCAAATTGGATTCTAGATCGGAAGTATGTTACTTTGTGGGTTATCCAAAGGGTACTTATGGATGGTATTTTTATGATCCAAGGGAACAGAAAGTGTTTGTTAGTACAAATGCTGTTTTCTTAGAGAATGATTATATCATGAACCATAAACCTAAGGGAAGGATAGATCTTAGAGAGATAGAAGGAGAGCCCTCAGTCCAACCCGCAGTTAATGACGATATAAATCAAGAAAACACCACTTCTTCACCTATTTTCGCACCTGTACCTCGTCGTAGTAGGAGGATTATCAGCCAGCCTGATAGATACATGTTCTTAGGAGAAGTTTTTGAAGCTGTCCCCATAGAATCTGAATCTGATCCTACCACATACGAAGAGGCAATGGCTGATGTTGATTCAGCTCATTGGGTTAAAGCTATGAAGGCTGAATTGGAATCTATGGATTCTAATCAGGTCTGGGATCTTGTAGAACTTCCAGCCAATATTAAACCCATTGGCTGCAAGTGGGTCTACAAGAGGAAAAGAGGATCTGATGGAAAGGTTGAGACCTTTAAGGCTAGGCTTGTAGCGAAAGGTTATACTCAGAGGGAGGGCATTGACTATGAGGAAACCTTCTCGCCGGTAGCCATGCTCAAGTCCATCAGAATACTCTTATCCATTGCTGCATGCCTAGATTTTGAGATCTGGCAGATGGACGTCAAGACTGCATTCTTGAATGGCAATCTTGAGGAGGACATCTATATGCAACAACCAGAAGGGTTCATAGCTGGTCGGAAAGGTAACTTGGTATGCAAGTTGCAAAAGTCCATTTATGGGCTTAAGCAGGCATCCAGAAGTTGGAACATCCGATTTGACCAAGCAGTCAAGTCGTTTGGTTTCATACAGAATCTGGATGAACCTTGTGTATACAAGAAATGTGAAGGAAAAGTGGTAGTTTTTCTTGTGCTTTACGTTGACGACATTCTACTCATTGGAAATGATGTAGCGGCGCTGTCAACGGTCAAGGTTTGGCTAGCTAGTACTTTCGATATGAAGGATTTAGGTGAGGCGAGCTATATTCTTGGGATAAAGCTTTTTCGAGATCGCAAGCAAAAGATAATGGGATTATCTCAAGCTGGTTATATCGATAAAGTACTAACTAGGTTTTCAATGGATAATTCGAAGAAAGGTTTGTTACCTTTCAGGCATGGTTTAGCGTTCTCCAAGGACCAGTGTCCAAAGACACAGGAGGAGAGGAATCGCATGACAGGAGTTCCCTATGCTTCGGCAGTGGGAAGTCTCATGTATGCGATGTTATGCACTAGACCAGATATCTGCTTTGCTGTTGGCATAGTTAGCAGATATCAGTCGAATCCGGGTCCAGAGCACTGGACAGCCGTTAAGCACATTCTTAAGTACTTGAGAAGGACTAAAGATTACATGCTTATGTACGGTGGTAGTGAGTTAATTCCAGTAGGATACACTGACTCGGACTTTATGTCAGATAAAGATTCGAGAAAGTCGACGTCCGGTCATCTCTTTACCTTGGGAGGTGGTGCTGTCAGTTGGAGGAGCATTAAGCAGAAATGCATTGCAGACTCAACTACAGAAGCTGAGTATGTGGCTGCTTGTGAAGCCGCAAAGGAAGCTGTTTGGCTCAAGAAGTTCCTTATGGAACTCGAGGTGGTACCAGCGTCGCTGTCGCCTATTACGCTTTATTGTGATAATAGTGGGGCAGTGGCTCAGTCCAAGGAGCCAAGGAACCATGGAAAGGGAAAGCACGTAGAGAGGAAATATCATCTTATCCGAGATATTGTTCAACGTGGAGATGTGACTGTCACCAAGATTGCCACAGCTGACAATCTTGCTGATCCGTTTACAAAGGCCTTGCCACAGAAGGTTTTTGATCGTCATCTAGATAGTCTAGGTCTCAGATGTAGTTCTGAATGGTTATGAGTGCAAGTGGGAGTTTGTTGGGTTTGTGCCCTCAAACCATTACTTTATGTATTAGACATTAACCTTTTAATATATGGATATCAGCTTTACATTTCATTATGTATGTTTCTTTCATGAGATGATTGTTTAATCCATAAGTATCATAGTAAGTATTTCGTGTGTGTATGAGATACATACAATGAGATTACGAATTACTTTTCTTTGATACTTAAAGCTTGTCACAGTGGATGATGAGACTGGATATCTCATCAGGTATACACTGTAGCATCATTAACTACCATTGGATGGAGTGATAAATCTCAATCACTAGAGTGTGACTCTTGGTTAATGTGCTAGTGCTTATAGTGCATTGACGGACCTGAGCTTTCCTATTGACACTCAAAGCTGTCAATCAGTCGATAGGAACTCATAACTTGTATAAGGTACGTGTTCTCAATCTTGAGACGATTATGAACACAGACTGTGGATATGACTGCTTTGACTTACCAATCAGTGAGGTCTACAGAAGATCAACACCTGGGTATCTTGGGTATGTCATGTTCATAGGGTTGTGAACATATATTGTCAAGATAGAATCTACCCTCTAATTCAGAGTAAGCATTCCCTTGAGAATGTCACCAAGTCGATTACTGAGTACTGCAGTCTTGTTGATAAGAGTTATCAACATGTTTGGTAATCATGAGAGGTGAATGGGACTCAAGGAATACAAGAAGTAATCATGATTCAGGTTGACAGTAACAGTTATCCGACTACCTGAATATGATTACGAATGCTGAAGGTAGAGGGACATTAGTACACCATACAAGTCTAGTTATCGCTTCGGATATGTTCTTTTGCGTTGGAGTTCAGTTATCGTTTTATAGTGGAGTAAACGTTAACTGACCAGTTAGTTAATTTGCTGATCAAAGAGTTTGGTCATGGTAATTAACAAACTAGTCTGAGCCAACAATAAAGAGCCTAGGAGGTCCCACTCTTAGCTCCGCTAGGATGCTTGGAAAGGCAAATGAGGATGATGTTCAGACAGGTTCGATCGATCGAAGTTGTTTCGATCGATTGAATTCTACAGGTTCGATCGATCGAAGATGGTTCGATCGATCGAATGTTCGATCGATCGAAGGCACTTCGATCGCTCGAGATCTAGGTCGGTTCTGGGAATCTATAAATAGGGCAGCTGCGTTCTGGAAAAGGTTGTTCGTCGTTTTGAACGTCAGAAGCTGCAGAAACTGTTTTGGAGCCCCAAAACCTTCTCTATCCTCTCTAATAGGGTTCCCACCAACCCTAGTCTTTCCGGCAGGCATCCGTAGGAGTCATAAGGGTGAAGATCATCTAGTGGAGGCTGCTGGAAGTTGAAGATCAGAATTGGGTTCAAGACACTAAGGTATAACTCTGTCCCCTCTTGTTCGCATCTGTAGAGTTGACGAGTAGTAGATCAGGGCATGCCAATAAAGTTTCATAACTTGATTTTTCCGCTGCGCGTTTAAACTTTTCTTTTTAAACCTGTTTTTCCAACATTGGCCATATCAATCTAAATAAGATTGGTAGACTATTCAAAGAAGGGGTCTTAGGCGATTTGGTTCTTGAGCCAGTAGAAGTTTGCGAGTCTTGTTTAGAGGGTAAGATGACCATAAGGCCCTTTCCTACAAAGGGCAATATGACCAATGATTTGTTGGAATTAGTTCATACTGATGTGTGTGGACTAAAAAATATTAGAGCACGGGGTGGTTATGAGTATTTCATTACATTTACTGAAGACCACTCTAGGTATAGATATGTGTACCTAATGCAACATAATTCTGAAGCTTTTGAAAAGTTTAAAGAGTTTAGGGCTGAAGTGGAGAAGCAATTGGGCACACATATCAAAGCCATTTGATCTGATCGAGGTGGTGAGTATCTCTCTAATGAGTTTATTGATCACCTCATACAGAATGAGATTCTGTTATAGTTGACTGCATTTGTTACGCCTCAGTCGAACGGTGTACCGGAGAGAAGGAATCAGACTCTTTTAGTCATGATTAGGTCGATGATGAGTTATTCAGAGTTGCCATTATTCCTTTGGGGTTATGCTTTGGAAACCACTGCGTACATACTAAATCTAGTACCAAGCAAATCTGTTCCTAGGACACCACTTGAGATGTGGATTGGGCACATGCCTTCTTTGCAACATCTCTAGATATGGGGGTGTCCGGCACATGTGCTGAAAGGAAAAATGAGCAAGTTGGATTCTAGATCAAAAGTGTGTTACTTTTTTGGGTATCCAAAGGGTACTTATGTATGGTATTTTTATGATCCAAGAGAACAGAAAGTATTTGTAAGCACAAATGTTGTTTTCTTAGAGGATGATTATATCATGAACCATAAACATAAGGGAAGTAAATATCTTAAAGAGATAGAATGAGAGCCCTCAGTCTTACGCGCGGTTGATAATGATGTAAGACAAAAAAATACCACTTCTTTACCCATTTTTGACCCAGTACCGCATCATAGTGGGAGGATGGTTAGCCATCTTGACAGATATATATTCTCAGGAGAAGTTTTTAAAGTGGTCTCCATAGAATCTGAATATAATCCTACCACGTACAAAGAGGCAATGGTTGACGTAGACTCAGCTCATTGGGTTAAAGCTATGAAGGCTGAATTAGAATCTATGGATTCCAATCAGGTCTGGGATCTTGTAGAACTTCCAGCCAATATTAAACCCATTGGCTGTAAGTGGGTCTACAAGTGGAAAAAAGGATCTGATGGAAAGGTTGAGACCTTTAAGGTAAGGCTTGTAGCGAAAGGTTATACTCAGAGGAAGGGCATTGACTATAAGGAAACCTTCTCGCCGGTAGCCATACTCAAGTCCATCAGAATACTCCTATCCATTGCGATATACCTTGATTATGAGATTTAGCAGATGGACATCAAGACTGAATTCTCGAATGGAAATCTTGAGGAGGACATCTATATGCAACTAGAAGGGTTCATAGCTGGTGGGAAAAGTAACTTGGTATGCAAGTTGCAAAAGTCCATTTATGGGCTTAAACAAGCATCCAGGAATTGGAACATACGTTTTAACCAAGCAGTCAAGTCGTTTGGTTTCATATAGAATCTAGATGAGCCTTGTGCATACAAGAAGCATGAAGAGAAAGTTGTGGCTTTCTTGTTCTCTACATTAATGACATTCTACTCATTGGGAATGATGTAGCAGCGTTGTCAACGGTTAAGGTTTGGCTAGCTAGTACTTTCGATATGAAGGATCTAGGAGAGACGAGCTATATCCTTGGGATAAACTCTTTCAGGATTGTAAGTAAAAGATAATGGGATTATCTTAAGCTGGTTATATCGATAAGGTGCTAACTAGGTTTTCTATGGATAATTCGAAGAAGGTCTATTACCTTTCAGGCATGGTTTAGCGTTCTCCAAGGACCAGTGTCCTAAGATACAGGAGGAGAGGATTCGCATGACAGAAGTTCCCTACACTTTGACAGCAGAAGTCTCATGTATGCAATGTTATGCACTAAATCAGATATCTGCTTTGTCGTTGGCATGGTTAGCAGGTATCAATCGAATCCAGGTCCAGAGCACTGGACAATCGTTAATCACATTCTTAAGTACTTGAGAAGAACTAAAGATTATATGCTTATATATGGCGGTAGTGAGGTAATTCCAGTGGGATACACTGACTCGAACTTTATATTAGATAAAGATTCGAGAAGGTCGACATCCGGACATCTCTTTACCTTGGGAGGTGGTGCTGTTAGTTGGAGGAGCATTAAGAAGAAATGCATTACAGACTCAACTATAGAAGCTGAGTATGTAGCTGCTTGTAAAATCGCATGTTTGACTCAAGAAGTTCCTTATAAAGCTCGAGGTTGTACCAGCATCGCTGTCACCTACTATGCTATACTGCGATAATAGTGGGGCAGTGACTCAGTCCAACGAACCACAGAAAGGGAAAGCATGTAGAGCGGAAATGTCATGTAATTCGAGATATTGTTCAACGTGAAGATGTGACTGTTACCAAGATTGCCACCGCTGACAATCTTGCGGATCTGTTCACAAAGGCCTTGCCACAGAAGGTCTTTGATCGTCATCTAGATAGTCTAGGTCACAGATGTAGTCCTAAATGTTTTTGAGTGCAAGTGGGAGTTTGTTGGGTTTGTGCTCTCAAACCATTACTTTATGTATAAGACATTGACATTTTAATATATGGATATCAGCTTTACATTTCATTATGTATGTTTCTTTCATGAGATGATTGTTAATCCTTAGTAAGTAATTCGTGTGTATATGAGATACATGCAAGTGAGTTACAAATTACTATTCTTTGATACCAAGAATTTGTCACAATGGATGATGAGACTGGATATCTCATCAGGTTTACACTATAGCATGATTAACTACCATTGGATGGAGTGATGAATCTCAATCACTAGAGTATAGCACTTAGTTAATATTCTAGTGCTTATAGTGCATTGACGGACTTGAGCTTTCCTATTGATGCTTAAGGCTGTCAACAGTCGATAGGAACTCATAACTTGTATAAGGTACGTGTTCTCAATCTTGAGACGATTATGAACACAGACTATGAATATGGATGCTTTGACTTACCAATCAGTGAGGTTTTAAAGATCAACACCTGGGTATCTTGGGTATGTCATGTTCATGGGGTTGTGAACAAAAATTGTCAAGATAGAATCTACCCTCTGATAAAGAGTAAGCATTCCCTTGAGAATGTCACCAAGTTGATTACTGAGAACTGCAGTCTTGTTGATAAGTAGTTATCAACATGTTTGGTAATCATGAAGGTAATCATGACTGGTGAATGGAACTCAAGGAATACAAAAAATAATCATGATTCAGGTTGACGGTAACAGATATCCGACTACTTGAATATGATTACGAATGCTGATGATAGAGGGACATTAGTACCATACAAGTCTAGACATCGCTTTGGATATGTTCTTTTGTGTTGGAGTTCAGTTATCATTTTATAGTGGAGTAAACGTTAACTGATAAGTTGGTTAATTTGTTGACCAAAGATTTTGGTCATGGGAATTAACAACTGATCTGAGCCAACAATAAAGGGCCTAGGATGTCCTACTTTTAGCTCTGCTAGGATGCTTGGAAAGGCATAAAAGGATCTTGTCAAGACAGGTTCGGTCGATTGAAGGAGTCTCGATCGATTGAAGTCAAGGCAAGTTCGATTGATCAAACGTTGTTCAATCGATCGAAGGTTCGATCGATCGAAGCCACTTTAATCGATTGAAGGTAAAGTCAGTTCTGGAAATCTATAAATAGGGCAGTTGCATACAGAAGTCAATAATCTTCGATTTTAACATCCCTAGGTGCAGAAATTGTTTAGGGTTCGATCCCAAACCTTCTTTATTCTCCCTATTAAAGATCCCACCATCTCTAGCCTCTCCGAGAAGCACTCACAGGAGACATAAGGGTGAAGACAACCTAGTGGAAGCTGCTGTACAATCTAGGAGCTTGAAGAATTCAGAATTTGGATTCAAGACATAAAGGTGTAACTCTTGTCCCCTTTTGTACGCATTTATAGAATTGATGAGTAGTAGATCCGGGCTACCAATAAAGTTTCAAACTTTGTTTTCCGCTGCGCGTTTAAATAAATAATTTTAAACCTAATTTTCCTTCACAAATGATTAGAAAGAACTTGAAGCCGACGAGATAAAATGTAAGCTAAACCATCATATATTGACCAAACTTTCAAACATGAGTCATACTACCATGCCAAAAAGAACTAAAGAGGCATAACAGATAGAAGACTAAAATAATAAATGCATTGATATGGGGAAGAGATAAAACAGGGTTCTCTTTGTACATGACGTTTTGACTTGTATATAGAAGACTTAAGTTTTTAAATGACTTTGAGATCTAACAACCCATTATACCAACATATGTTTTAGCCACATAGTAATCTACCACCACATACAAACGAACAATATAAAAAACTTACCTGACCAGTTGTAGCTGTCATTTCTTAATAGAAAGGATTATCAGGGTTGGAGGTGATATGAATGGAAAAAAATGTAGTAGGGTTCTAGACAACCATCTTCATTGAACAATCAATGTCAACCACTTGGTTGAGACCCAGTCAATTAAGCTAAGAAAGACAAGAGTTTCAAATTAATAAATACTTAAAACTTGGGAAAAGAATGGAAGAAAAGATTAGTATATTTCACATTGTCTTGTATGTTCCATTCGAAGCAACCATGGATATTAATAGTTCCTGAGGAATTTTTCGCTCAAAAAAGAAATATATTTGTTTGAATTGTAAAACAAATAATTACAAAGGTTATATACTAGTAAATCTGAATATAAGAAATTTGCTAGTCGGGGTGTACAATTCTTTGGACGGATAAAACAATCAATTGGACACATATTCACATAAGAATCTTACGAGGCATGAACTAAAGTTTATATAGCATGTCATTGCATATCAACTGTAAGTATGCAAAATTTAAATCTATGGATGCTTGTTGATTTAAAGAGTGTTCACCACATCACCCAGCTCTCGTAAGAGATGAACTTTTGAAAAATGAAAATTGAATAGGGCATAAAACTTCAGATCAGGGACCAAGCATCAAGTCATGATCACAGTTGTATGTAGAAATTGTGCCTTTAGTGCTAACCTTTGCTATCTTTACTAGCTAATTTTGCTGGCATTGAGATTCAAAATGACAAGGTATCAAAGACTTTCAAATCAAAATCATTTCATGTTATCACCGGCAATAAGAAATGTATATCTACATACACATACATGTATACATTTCAATGATTTCTTTCAATGTGTTTCCCATTATCAAACTAAATAAAGAAGATTGTGTCCTCACCACTAATATGATATGTATTTATATATGCCCATGCCTACATATGTTTGCCATATGTTTGCATTGACAAATTCATGAACAACCCTTGAGAATTGCAAGCATGTGCCATTATAGATGCATAAATACATGCATATGTTATATGTAGTTGCAAACTTGGGCAGTGTCTGTGGCCAACCACTGAAAAGTTGTAAGTGTAGGCCTATATAAGCTACCTTTGTAGTAACTTAACATACTACATACATGCACTCACTATATATGTATAGATTTACCGAAGATTGGTACTTATATCAATGTACCTTCATAGCACCCCAAGCTTTGAAAGGCCTACTGGCATCCCCAAATTGAGGCAGTTTATGTAACTATTGACACAAGGATTCTATGCTCAACTATTTTTAGAGAAATAACATAATAGATTATAGCATAAATAGTCTCAAAGAAGAGCCGCTTCACTCGCCAATCTGTGGCATATAAAGACATGATCATCAACCCCTCCTCCTCATCGGGACTGTTTTTTTTCAAAAGAGGGAAATGATTCAAAGGAGAAATTATACGCACCTCGAGACCATAGAAAGTTTGGATTTAAAGATTAGATCAAAAGCATGAATATATCAAGAGGCACAGGAGCTTATGAAATAATCATGCATGTAAAACGAAAACCAAGAATTGAGTGCAAGTTCTACAATGTAATCAAGAAAGCCTTGACCAACAGTTTCATTTGATAGACATACATAAATAAATGATAAATAAATAGGGAAAAATAAATATTTCAAGCTAAAATATTTTTAAGTTACCCAAGAACATGGCTACCACCATAGACCAATTTCATATTTGTCTTCAGCTGTACTCAGCATTCAACAAACAAAGATGTACAACTAATAAATCAAATTAAAAATTCTACAAACAATAACTAAATGTAAGAAAAGAAATGCCAAACAATTAAGCACCAAGTACACTTGCCACCAAAAACCCACAAACTTTCCAGCCCCTACAAGGCTATAAGCTAAAAAAAAAAGGGAAAACTAATTCTCATAGACTTATTTTAAGATGAACCACAATCCATGCACAATAGATTTTTCTATTAGTTACATTCCAACTCGAACAACTATATACTACACATTTAGGGCTTTTTGCGTTCTCCAATTTTTTAAAATTATTTGGCGGGTGTTGCCAAACTGAGACCAGAAAATAAACCATAGCCATAAAACCCAAAATTATTGTCTTCAACTTTTTGGCCTCTGAAAAATACAGAGAGAGAGAGAGAGAGAGAGAGAGAGAGAGAGAATAAACAGGAAAAGAGAGAGAAGAGGAAACAAATAGACCTTCACCTGACGCCTTCTCTCCATGGCTCTACGAGAATGCAAGTCTAAGGAGAAGGTCGTGGAAGAAGGTTGTGCAAAAATACAAAATAAAAAAAA
Organism: Hydrangea macrophylla; assembly: GCA_033977485.1. Taxonomy (NCBI): domain Eukaryota; kingdom Viridiplantae; phylum Streptophyta; class Magnoliopsida; order Cornales; family Hydrangeaceae; genus Hydrangea; species Hydrangea macrophylla. The sequence continues at coordinate 18,701,268 of CM066982.1, forward strand.
TGATACGTGGACGAGGAAGAAAAGTAAAAGGCGACGTGGCGAGCTAACAGAGGAGCCAGAGAGAAAGAAGGGATAGCAGTGAACTACAGAGAGAGTATCCCGCACAAAGGTCAAGGATTTCTAATGTTAGTTGCTAAAAAGACGAATAAAGCCCTAACCAAAAACCGCCTACAAAGGTTAAGAAGGGCAACATAGTAATTTTAATTCTCAATGACAGTAGATAGATGGTAGACGTGTCTATTCTAAGCCATGTAAGAACCAATGACTAAAAAACCAACTGACTAAAACACCCCTCTTATCCTATCTCGTGATAGACCTCTACTCAACATCCTTTTTAATCGAATTATTAATCTAAGCATGCCCTTAACTAATACGTATATATCCATTCCAAAAGCATGTAGAAAGCAGTGCAAGATTGTTAACAATAAAACGACATACAAAATCACATAGTTCAAATAGCAAGCAAAATGATTTGTGATAGAGAACAAGAGAATTACTCGGGATCCAGTTGAAAAAGGAAACGTGCAATGAATGCAAATATAGAAAATCCTAGAAAAAAAAAGTCTCTAATTCACATATTACACGTAAGGCAAGACATAGTCTAAGGTGTCGGGCATGTGGTCAAAAATCAATAAAATCAAGAAATAAAATAAACTAAAGAAAAATCTGAAAATCGTACCTCAATAGGGCTACAAAACAAAGGTTAGTCCACATGCTTTGAACACAATGTAATATCAAATCCTAAATATTAAGCCAAACCCCTTGCTTAAATCTAACAAGCATGGAGAAAGTCGACAAAATCATGAATTCTTTCTAACTTGTTGAAATCACAACATCTCTATAGATATACAAGTCTTAACTAGGAGCCAATGTAATGTCCATATAGAAATGGTACAATCTCAACATGATTACAAGGAACCTAGGACTAGGTTCAACCAATTATGAATTATCACAACACAAAATAATGTCTTAATTGCTAGAATCAATACATATGTGATGAATGCATGAACATGAACAAGAACAAGCAATGAATCATTTTTTGATTTGGATCATTTAGACTCTGGATGTAAGCTTAATTAACCTTGTTCAAAACATAGTTTAAGTCTTGGATCATAGAAAAATCATTTTGATCATAATTGGTAAGTTTTACCCAATCTGTCTCAGAATTCCAAAATTTACAGAGAAGAAACCTGAGATAAAAAAAAAAAATCAAAAAGCATAGTTTCCATGTCTTGATTTCAATGATTTTTGGACACAAGGTGCCTATATGAATCTAGTTTCTAACCCAAAAAGAAAATCAAAGATCAAACGGTCCAATTTTTGGGAATTAGACAAAGACCAAACATCACTCAAAATTCATAAATTCTCTATCCTGATATTTTGTATGATTTTCTAAAAATAGTAAACGAATCTGAATCATTTCAATCTTTTTTAGAGGATCTTACTAACACATTTAACTTTATAGAAACAATTAGTAGAAGCTCAGAGTGTTTGATTAAGGATCTGATCCATTCATTTTAAAAGAGGTCCTCAGTTCTGAAATTCTGGACAAAGAATAGTTACTTTGTAAAACTCATGATCAAGCCATGCTAACCATAAATTCTCATCAAAATAGAAATTACAGTGGTACATCTATGAGTTAGGAACAAATGCCAATTGATCTCATCCAAATTCAACGGATCATGATTTAATTAAAAATCCTTGATCACAGATCATCATTAAAATCACTGCACCATAGATGAATTAATGTCCATGATTCAAACCAAGCGTGATCTATAATTCTATGGAGAATTTAGATTAAGCATGACTATGATCACCAAATTATCAAAAAGGGAATTCATGGACTTAGCCTTGGGTGAATCCTAACATAGACCTCATGAGAGAATCTAGAAATGGATTTCAAGTACTTACTCAATCCTATGAACTCAAGACACTTGAATTCACTTGAATCCAACAATCAACTTATAAAATTAACTTCATCTTGCCCTCTCAAATTAATGGTCCTTAAGGATTCATAACCTATTTCCTTTGATTCCTCTCCCAAATTAATGATCCTAGAGGATTAAGGATCCAACCTCTATAGATTTCAATGAAATATGAAAACTTCATGAAACCTCCAAATTGATGAGTCCAAATCATGAATATAGGACTTAGATTCACCAATTGTATAAAGATATGAACAAAATCAACTCCAATTCTCATATAAATCATAAATATACAAAAAAAATTGGAGGATCAAACTCAAAGGAATCAAGTGGGATATTAAAGATCTCATGATTCCTTTGAGAACAGCATGAACAAAAAGAACCAAAATTTAACCCAATTGATGATCCAAATCAAATTTCCTTTTTGAAAATTTATTTTATATTAAATCTAAGGTTATTAAATTTCAAATCAACAACTATGAATGAGAATTCAATCACAATTCAAGTGGTGTGTGATGAAATGAGGTGGGAAGAGACTTTTTGAAAATTATGTAAAAAGATCCGAGAATTCTATGAATTGTGATTGAATTTAGACTAAAAACTAATTGAAGTTAGAGGATTACCTCTAAATATCCTCATATTTTATACGTTTTTGATGAAGATCTTTAACTCTCTTCAACTTCTTCTTCAAAGCTTCTCAAACTTCCACGGTTTCTCCTTCCAACTCTCACCAAATTCACTCTCAATTATCTCAAAATTGTTCAATCTGCAAGACCTCCCTCTTCAATGGAGACATACACCTCTTTATATAGACCCATTGGGAGAGGTCAAATAAGTAATTTCGAAGTAATCTTACATGTGAAGTATGATCTTGGGTATTCAATACATACTTTAAAAAAAACTGTTATAGCGGGTGCACTCAGCAAGTACTACCTCGACTGCTGCGTGCTAGCCCGCTTGCAGTTATTATATATATAAATATATATATATATTCTTTTTTCTTTTTCTTTTTGAAATTCTTTTCTTTCTTTTTTTCTAAATCAAAATTCTTTTTCTTTTTCATTTCCTTTCCTTAAATTTAAGAACAAAATTTATTTTCTCTTAAAGAAACACACATATACAAATATATAATCAAATTTTCACATCCAAAATTCCTTTTCACTTCTTTTTCTTTCTCAAATTTTATCATTTTTTAGATTGAGAAGCTTTCCGAAGATCCTGAATTGCTTTAAAGATCTTTGAATTCCGTCAGACATTATCATTATCGGTTTTTGAGGTAATCATCCCCTGAATTCGACGGTCGGTCAAAATTGGGGTGTCTATAGATACGTCATGCTACAGGCAATAAAATGTGCAGTCATAGTAAGTCGATCCACAATTATCCAAATAGTGTCGTGGTTCTGCTATGACTTCGGCAACCCTACCACGAAATCCATGGTTATGTGTCCCCATTTCCATTAGGAAATTGGTAATGGCTGTAGAAGTCCAGGTGGTTTATGATATTCTGCCTTACTTGTAAACAAGTAAGACACTGAAAGACATACTCAGCTACCTCTCGCTTGAGTCCTTCCCAATAGAAATTTTTCTTTATGTCCTTGTACATCTTCGTACCTCCATGACTTATGCACTTCATCCAATATATCTTTTCGGAGATTTTCTTCATCAGGTATACAGAGTCTACCTTTACATCGCAAGGCTTCGTCTGTACCAATACTCTAGACTTCTAGTTCCTTCGCTAACATCTTGACGAACCATAACTTCAAATCTTCTGTTGTCTATTGAGCTTCTATAATACAGCTTATCAAAGTTGGTTGTACCATAAGACATCCAAAATGTTGTCCTTTCATTTACTCCACTGGCTGTAGGTCGAACTCAGCTAACACTTCCAATGCTTGCCATTCTCGAATTAATAATGCAGCGATCACTAATCGAGGTCGACAACTCAAAGCATCTGCTACGACATTTGCTTTACCCTGATGGTTTACATTAAAACGTTATAGCCCTTGAGTAACTCCATCCATCTTCATTGTCGCATGTTCAATTCCTTCTGAGAGAATAAATACTTTAAACTCTTATGATCAGAAAATAGATCAAACTTTTCTCCATAGAGATAGTATCTCCAAATCTTCAATGCAAACACTATTGCTACTAATTCCAGATCATGCGTAGGATAGTTCTTCTTATGTACCTTCAACTGTCTGGATCCATATGCAATGACATTCCCATCTTCCATAAGTACAAAACCTAATCCTTGGTATGATGCCTCAATATAGATCACATATATATCTTTCTCTACTCTTAAGTATCGCGAGTACTGGTACATAAGTCAATCTTTCCTTTAACTCCTGAAATGAACTTTCATGCTTGTCTGTCCATTCATACTTAATTTATCTCCTTTCTCATTAAATTTGTCAAAGGTCCCACAATCTTGGAGAATCCTTCGACAAATCTCCGATAATATCCTGATAGGTCAAGGAAACCTCTAATCTCTATCGCGTTAGTTGGTCTATTCCAGCTTAAGATTGCATCGATCTTAGATGAGTCTACAGAGATACCATCTTAAGATATAATATGTCCTAAGAATTTGACCTCCTGAAGCCAAAATTTGCACGTGTGGAACTTTGCATACAACTTAGTATCTCAAAGTGTCTTAAGCAATCTGTAAGTGTTCCTTGTGATCTGTCTCCATCCTTGAGTAGATCAAGATGTCATCGATGAATATAATAATGAATTAATCCAGATATCGTCTGAATACTTTATTCATTAAGTCCATAAATACTGTTGGTGCATTTGTTAATCCAAAAGGCATAACTAGAAACTCATAATGCCTGTATCTCGTCCTGAACGCAGTCTTCGTCACATCCTCTGGTCTAACCAATAGTTAATGATATCCCAAACGCAAATCAATCTTTGAAAAAAATCCTTGATCCTTGTAATTGGTGAAATAGATCATCTATCTGAGGAAGTTGATATCTATTCTTGATCGTAACCTTGTTTAACTCATTATAGTCTATACAGAGTCGAAGTGTTCCGTCCATTTTTTTCCACAAATAGAACTGATGCTCCCCAAGGTGATGTACTTGGGTGAACAAATCCTAAATCTTCAAGTTTCTAAACTTGCTTCTTTAATTTTGACATTTTAGTCGGCGCCATCTTATATGAAGTCTTAGATATTGGCAATGTGTCAGGTACTAGTTTCACGCAGAAGTCTATTTCTCTTTTCGGTGAAAGTCCTTTAATATCCTCGAATACATCTATAAAATCTCATGGTAGGAATCTGATCCATCGTTGGTTCCGTACTTGTACTCTCGATTGCAGCTACACCACTTTTTAGAAACATGTCACTTGTTGACTTATACTAAAATCTGATCATTGGACATCCTGGCATCGAAAACACAATAATCCTGGTAGGGTAATCCAAATTGGCACCATACTTAGTCAACCAATCCATCCCTAGGATAATGTCGAACTCTGACATAAAAAAAACTACAAAGTTTGCTGGAAGATTCCTATCTCCCAAGGTCAATGGACAATCTTTACACACTTTACCCAACATAACAGTCACTCCCAATGGTGACACAACATTAAGTGTTGGTTCAAGTGTCTAAGGTTCTAAACCCAACTAATGCAAAATCTTAACAGCAATAATTGAACGTTCAGCACCAGTATCGAATAAAGCTTTAACTTGACTGTGAAAGAGTACAAGCGTACCTTCCAAATGTTGCTACTCATCAGCATTAAAGCCTACTTCCATGGGAATGATGGCATTCATCCATGTCTGATTTGGGGGTCCTTGTATCCCCTAAACTGGTGCCCTATAGTATCCTCTGCACAGTGCATGGCAATCCCTGCTCAAGTGCCCTGGCCTGTTGTAATTGTGACAGTTAGCATCTGTCTGGTGGTTACCCCTGGAGGCTGTGTAAAACTTGGCAATATGCCCTGGCTTTTCACAATTAAAACATCCTCCATTGTTGGTTGGCGGGGCTATTAGCAGCGCCTGAGACTGTGGTCCCTGCTGGCGATATTGTTGGGGTCGAGGATACCCCTGCTTAGGCTTCCTGGTTCCCTCCCAAGTGTGCTTGTTCCCTTGAAAATTACCCTGAGGTCTCCAACCCTGGGTATTTCTTGGTGGTAGGTTCTGGAAATTCTGCTATTACTGAAAACTTCTCGATGGCTGAGGTCAATTTATCTGTGTGCTAGATAGGTGTCCTTTTCCAACCTTGTAGCAAAATTTGACAATCCCTTCAAACGACTGATTTAGGTGACCAACTATCATATGTCTGAGTTGTGGATTCAATCCTTGGTGAAATCTCTTCACCTTCATGTATGGGGTGTCTATCATATGTTGAGCAAATTGAGATAGACACTCGAACTATGTTATGTATTCCCGCACAGTCCATCCTCCTTGGACCAGACTGAGAATGTACCTTTCCTATTAATCTCTCTCATCTTCTGGGAAGTACTTTTCCAGAAACCTTTCCCAGAATATCCCCCAAAGCATTCTCTGAGCAGCTTTAGCTCCTATTGTAGCTCTTTCGGCTTCCCACCAATCTGCGACAACATAGGTGAGATGAAATATGGCAAGACGACGCTTATCTTGCTTATTACATTCCAAAACTGTAAAAATCAATTCCATTTCCCGTATTTACTATTCCTCCCTCCATGGCTCCGTCAATCTGTTAAATTTCTCTGGACATAAACCATAGAAACGTTCGAGTTACTTATCACCAGTTTGTCTTGGTGGCAGTGGTGCAATAGGTCTCTAATGAGTAGAGTGGTTATAAGTATCCCCAACATGTTCCATCCTCTGCATGAAGGCTTCAAAAACGCCTGTTGGATCCATGCCCTCTGGAGTAAGGGCTCCTAATCCTGCTTGATTCCTCGGTCTAACCATAGTGATAATAGACCGAGAAGCAACAAGAATTAACAGTTCTACTAAACAACATATATCACTCAAACATACAATCAATATCAAAAGTATTGCTCGTATATATATGTATATATCAAAAGATGTACCGCATAATACACACTACTCAAACTATATACCACATGGGACATAAGCTAAAATAGTACTAAGGTCAACTATTTACAATCCTACTATTACTGATAATATCTATACAAAGCTATGGTCAAATAGCTATCTCTCAAGCTCTCAAAAATCATGTAGACAACATGTCCTGATATAAACTAGCAAAACCTAAACTCTACAGATCCTAACTAAAAAATCGTCACAATCTAATCCTACTGGTGGTGCCTTATCCTCTAAAATGATATCCATCTCCTCAAGGGGTGCATCCTCAACCGGCGCAGCAAGATCTCCGACTACCGTTTCGATATCCCAATCCTCAACTATCTCTGCATCTACATCCTCTGCCATCATCACCTGATTAGCGATGTCGACCCCATCAGCTATGTCCAACGCCCCTGCTAATGCAACCTCTCTCATAACAAATCCAGTTGGCTGTCTAACCATCTCAGCTATCCATCCTACTGCCATATTAGCCATCAGTGCCATATGTACTATAAGTCCGGCGGGTAACTCAGGCATAACAGGTACCTCCGGTATAGCTACCTCTACGTTAGGAACATCCTCCTCTACTACCTCCATGATCACCTCTCCCTCTACCACTGCATCATCCTCTCCAACCACTATATCTGCCTTAACGACCTTGGCATCCTTTGGATCCTTTACTAAGTCCTCTGGCTCAAGCTCTGGCTCTGGCTCCGACTCCTCATTGGAAACATACTCTGGCTCCTCCAGGTCATCATCTGGCTCATCATCATCGTCATCGTCTACAGTCTCCTCCTCTGCTGGGTCCTCATTGTCCCCATCCTCTGGCTCTAGATCCTCCTTACCCTGAATCGGCTCAGGCTTTAGACCTAGTACATCAGGTACCGGTGATGGTAAGGCTATCGGTATTGGTGCAACTACAAGCTCTGGTGGAATGGGCCCGACTATAGTAGCTCACAACTTAATCTCGTCTACCTCCAACTTACTCTGAATCAATCTAGCCATCTCCTGGTAGATGGCTGCTCGGGTCATAGCGTAGTGATACATATTCATGTGTATCTCCGTTGGGTGTGTCGTGCCCATAACATAGAGAGAAGTCCACATCCTCTCCTCCAAATAACGACTAGCTATCTGGCGAATATAGCTCTGGTATATCTCTGGAATGGCTGGCTCCACTGTATCGCCATGAATAACATGTCCTCCAAAGAATCATCCACATACAGGTGGAAATTCGAATCCATGCTAACCTACAAACTATCTATCGTTAGGAGGACAAACTTATCTTAAACTCATATCTCATCTCAAGGATCTTAAAATACTATGACCAAATGGTGTGGAATCGTTAGTAAACAAAAGTATCATAATCTGAGGCTCTGATATAAAAAATCCTGTCATGCCCCGGAACAGCAAAATAGAGAAAAATAAATTTTCTTTTTGGATCCATAGGGAATAACGGGTGAATGTCACTAATTGTCCACACCACACAATACTAGTCCACGAATAAACAGGTACAATAAACAACTAAATATATAATAAAATTCTATTATTACAATATCAGAGTGGTACGTAGGATCACAACAAGTGTGGAGACAACATTTTCCCAAGAACCCGTTAACTAATAAAGTTTGATAGAAATATAAAACAAAATATTAATCTCCATCTCTAGCTAGCGTAAGGGGAGTCGTCTACGTAACAGCCTTCTCTGGCATATATAACCAGCATCAGTGGGGCCACCCTCTGCATATTCCCCCTCAGGGTAGTAGCCATAGTCACAAGCTTCATCACCTGCATTAATAGGAATAGGGTAGTCTAGACGGGGAATGTCCAGGCAATAATGGCCGTTAGCTTATTGAGAGCTGAGTGAATAGAAACTCGCAAAGTACCAATTATGTAATAACCTGCATTTTCATTTAATTTCTTGTAATTGCATTTGACATATTTAAATTCAATTTGAATTTCCATGATTAATCTGTATTGTTAATCTCCTGTTTATTTACAATTCTTATATGTTAAAACTGATTTCTTGTTTTATTTCATAATTAAAATTCTTTTGGGGTCAAATTGTAATTTTTACAAAAGTTAGTAATACTTGTGTGGATTTCAAAATCTGTATTTCAAAATGGTGGAAATATTTTCTTTTGACTCAAACAGTATTTTTATGAAATCGGGAAATCAATTCTTACACAAAAATGAAATTTTGGTATTTTTGTGGTGAACACCGCACCCCGAAAATACCAGTTTATACTCAAAACTGTCCACGCTGTGTTGAACTTCCACAGATTGTGGAAGTGACTGATTGGGCATTTACTTTATATCTATTTAATGTTGCTAATGATTGCCTTGCACTTGTTTGGGAATGTATAGCTTGTGTGTGTTTTTGTTGTGCCAAAAGTTGATTTTGCCAAACACTCCTAATTTTGACCCCTACTAAGCTACATAACCCATAGTGTAATCTGAGAGCTATACAACTCTACACGTTTATATACATCAGTGTGTATGTTGTTTAATTAATTGAAAACAAAACTCATTTGTAGAGTATATTGTAATCAACTTGGGCTCCAAGTTGAGGATTGGTTATATATACACCACATACACACACTTTAATCTACAATCTTAGTAAACCAAATACACTGGAGTTCCAGAGAGAGCACAGAGAGTTAACACAGATTATTTTAGAGAGAAGAAGAAACTTCTAATCCTCCATAGCCAAAGCTTGGGTTGGATTCTCGTATTTCTATTTCTTTCTCAACAATTCCTTCTATCTATATCACAATGAGTATTCTAAACTCACTCTAGAATGTAAATTCATGCTTAGTTACTGAGTTTGTGTATGTATTAATGATCCTCCATTGCTAAATTCGTCCATGGAAGCTTGAGCTTCAAAATCACAATTTTCCAAACTCAACCAAAATTCGTTTTTAGAGTGAAATATGAAAGATTATACATCCTACATGCCATGTTTAAAGTATTAGACCTTAATTTGTTCACATGAGAAAGTATGTAAGAAAATTAGTTTTGACATATTTTAGTTTTTCATAAAATTGGAGAGCTATGGATCAAATGGTGTTAAATTGATTTTGGAATCATAATCCTTGTGAAAAACCGAAGAGATCCATATATTATATGTCCTATATACTTTAGAATTGCAAAATGGGTCAAAAAGACCCCATTAAGCTGAAACAGAGCAGTTTCTGCGAGGAAGAAGAAGCCTCAGCTTCATCTCGCGCCACGATCGCGCGCGCGAAGATCGCGCGAGCGGACCGCGCGAGCGACCCCTCGCGCGATCCTTGCTTCCCCAGGCAGACAGAAGAGTTTATATATATAAATGGAATTTAGGCAGATCGCGCGAGCGAGGGTCGCGCGAGGAACCCTTCGCGCGAGCGGCCCACGCGCGCGACCGTGGCTTGTTCATGCAGACAGAAAAGTTTATATATAAAATGAAAATTGGGCATATCGCGCGAGCGGCCCGCGCGCGCGACCTCTGGCAGATTCTGGTTTTTGTCTGTTTTGTATTTAGGGACTGTTTGGTTCAATTTTTAAGTACTGTTAAGATTCTATTTGGAAATTTTATTAATACAGAATGCTATTAGTTATGTTTGAATTGATTAAGGAAATGAATTACAAGTTATCAATCCCCGTACGCGTGTTGTTCATTTAATTCAGCATTTTGCTTATGTTTAAGTGTATATCATTCATGTGGGGTCAGTGGTACATGCATGTGGGTGTCAGTCAGTGTGGAAAAGAGTAATGGTAGTGTGGAAAGAGTATGAGTTTGAGTTTGTGGTTGTGGTTGTGGTTGTGGTCGTGGTTGAGATTGCGATTGCGATGAGGGTATCTTTGAAATGCGACGGTGGCAAATTTGGACACTCCCTGACGCCCATGGAAGCGTTAAAGTGTGTGACGCCGAACTTGGACATTCCCTGGCACCCATGGTAGTGCTAAAGTGTGGCCTACGGACACTCCCTGATACTCAAGTCTGGATACTGCGTGAGGGGTTGCCCCGGTATTTGCATGGCGGTTAGGGTATTCAAAGTGTGAGGCATTGGACACTCCCTGGTACCCCGGACCAAAGTGTGAGGCAAACTGGACACTCCCTGGCGCCCCGTTGCTAAAGTGTGGCTATCTTAGTGTTTCAAAGATACCAGGAGTAAGATAGTGGGTTGTTGGGTTTTGTCGAGAGAAAAGAGTCGGTCAGATGAGATGGTGCATCGTTCTCATACACGGTCACATATGTGTAAACTTATCTTTGGAATAATGTTGTGGTTGTTTTCTAAACAAGCTCTTTATCTTAAATATAAACTTGTGGATTTAAATGGGAATTGGAAAATGGTAAATGAGTATGTTTTACATTTAAAGTTATGTTTTTAATACTCACCAGCTTTTTGAAGCTGACGACGTTGATGCGTCCTGGACATTCGTGTTCAGGCTTTTCAGGTTATGATCAGGAAGGACCTTATGACTACGCTAACTGAGAATGGCTGCTTTTGGAATGAGAAACTGTCCACTTATTATATGCTTTAAACTTATATGTTTTAAGTTATGACTGTTTGTTATAAGGATGACTGTAATAGACACTAAGTTATTGTTTTGTTTCAAGGCGGTCTGTGCCTTAGTTGGCCCCGTACTGTAATATGTAATAAGTTAGAAAAATTTTATAAGCCTTGATTGCTCTGCTCTGATTTTTATGTTATTGTTGTTCGACGTTTGGGACGGAATCGATCCTTCAAACTGTCGCGACCTACGGGTCCATAAAGGAAATTAAATGCTTTCCTTATTTATGCTACGTCGGGGCGTGACAGGATTTAGTGGTATCAGAGCCAGGTTATTATTTATCTCAAGATAGTTTAGCCAGGTTAGGGTTTTACCAGTATAGACCCGATTCCACATTCCATTAAGTGTTACACACCCGATGATACGACAGGGAGGATAGACTCAGAACCCAAATGCCTAAGATTATTCTGTTCTGACTTAAGTAGCACCTTTTCAGGTATGGATCCAGCTCAGCCCCTGTTTGTACCTGATGCTTTTGGAGGGCATTGGGTTACTGTGGGAGCAATAGTGTCAGCTTCGGCGACCCTTTACTTCACTGCTGTTGGGCAGCGTGCAACTGCTACCGTCGAGTTGGATCTCTGGCATCAGATTCACATATTAGGACTGGTCGACCTGCCCCGTGCTCGCCTTGAGATTCTTTACTTTATAGAGATCCAACGCTTAGTACTCGTTGAGATGGTTCGCTTGGTTAACAGCGATGCCTTCTATTTTCCCCTTGAGGTTCAGGTTGTGCAGGCCCACCTTGCACAGCTGGAGGTACCTCCACCGGTCGTCCCCGCTGTTGAGGATGACGATGACGTTGACGTTGTGTTCGCTCCTATTTCCGAGGACGCCGAAGAGGATGGCTTTGGATGGGACGACTTTGTAGTCGACCTTGAGGAGGCACTTGCACTTGAGCCAGCCTTGCCTGAGGCAGATGTCCCTGGACCTGCTTCACTGATGACCTCTCACAGCTGTAACTTTAGGGAAGGTCCCTCCCATGTTCAGCGACTTCATCAGGCCGACTCGCTTGACCTGTTGATGGCTACCTATGGCGACGACTGACCGTTTAGATGTCGCCTTGTATATATTGACTGTTTTGACTATTAGCTCTATCTCTTTTTTCAACTGTAATTACATGCATTAGAGTGATGACCCATTTTTGTAACATTAACACTTGCATGCGTCCTAACCCATACAGATAGGGTAGGCATTGATCTGACCATACATGCTTTTTGTATCAACTTGACAAGAAGTTATATATATAAGATATACTCTTTTGAATATTGTCGTCATTTGAATTACTTTATAGCACTGTTTCATGCATGTTTTTCATTCTACTATCACTATTATGCATAGAATGGCTGGAGGACAAAGGAGGAACAGGAACTTGATCGAGGGAGCACCCAAGGCTGCCGATCCTACGGGGATGTTCGAAGCATTTATCAGACAGTTGGAAAGAATCGGTAATACGAATGACAACCGACGAGACTGTCAAACTGGAGACAAATTGCTAGAGAGATTCCGTGCACTAAGGCCCGAGCAGTTTGCGGGTACCGCGGAACCCTGGAAAGTGGAACAGTGGTTAAGACAGATGGACCGCATGTTCGAAGCTGTCCAGTGCAACGAGATGGACAAGAGGAGGTTGGCTACGTTTCAGTTGACCGATGCTGCCGCAGATTGGTGGGATTCGGTCATAGCTACTATCGGGAATGGAGCTGCAATGGGGATGACGTGGACTGCGTTCAAGGGGAGATTTTTGGAGAAGTATTTCCCGGCTACAGAGAGGCACAGAAGAGAGAAGGAATTCATGGATCTGACGCAAGGAACCAAGTCGGTGCAAGAGTATACCACACAGTTCGAGAGACTGTCTCGGTTCGCTCCACACCTGGTTGATACTGAGGAGAAGAAGATCCGTAAGTACAATCAAGGGCTGACACCGCAGATTCATCGCTTAACTCTCGGCCACCTAGATAAATCGTTTGAAGGACTTGTTGGTTTGGCTACCGATCTGGAAGAGGATGCTCGGGTAAACCGAAAGCAATTTGATTTCCGACCGCCTCAGAGGGGTAATTTTGGGAATAGACCACCAATGAATCGTACCCAAGGGCAGAAGAGGAATTTCAACGGAAGCAAGAAGGCACAGGCTATTACCTATCCAACTCAACCCCGAGTAGGAGAAGGAAGTAGTAGTGGAAAGTGCTTCAACTGTGGCAACCCTAGTCATCTGGCTCGAGATTGCAAGGCACCAAGGCGTGCTGCTCAGCAAGGGATAGTCTGCTTCAACTATGGTGAACCAGGTCACATCAGTAGGTTCTGTACCGCTCCTAAGCAGGTGACTTATGGTCAACAGGGTCAGACTCGCTTGAATGCTGTTATCCCTGATGCCGCTGGATATGACGGAACTGGGTACGAAGAAGGAGATTATGGAGAAGCTCAACCTGATGAGCAAGTAGTGGAAGGTACATTAACTCTATTTAACTCCCATGTTAAAGTGTTATTTGATACGGGTGCTGCTCTATCATTCATATCTGTTAATACAATTCGGAGATTGGGTATCTTACCTCATCGCTTAGAGAAAGGTTTGAAGGCTACATCACCATTAGGAGCCGTAGTCAGATTAGGACACGTGTGCAAGGATTGTCCTCTACGGTTAGGAGACCATGAAATCCCTATAAGGTTGATCGTCCTATCGATGAAGGAGTTCGACATAATCCTAGGGATGGATTGGCTCTCTCAGAATCAAGTGAAGTTGGATTGTGCGAGGAAGAGAATTACATTCCCCGACAATGAGAATCAGCCCTTTGATTTTCAATGTAACCCTACGGGAGATATGTTCCTCACGAGATGTTTAGCCAACATCGAAGTTGTCAGTACAGAGGTGACAACCTCATCTATACTTGTAGTCAAAGACTTCGAAGAAGTATTTCGAGACGTTTCTGGTTTGCCGCCCGAGAGAAGTATAGAGTTCTGTATTGAGCTTATACCAGGTACCGTACCGATCACCAAGGTTCCCTACAGAATGGCCCCCACAGAACTATTGGAATTGAAGGAACAAGTTCAAGAGCTCGAGAACCTAGGTTTTGTACGTCCAAGTACATCACCTTGGGGAGCACCAGTGTTATTCGTGAAGAAGAAGGACGGGACACTCAGACTGTGTATCGACTACAGAGAATTGAACCGAGTGACTATCAAGAACAAGTACCCCTTACCGCGGATTGATGATTTGTTTGATCAACTACAAGGAGCTACGACATTTTCCAAGATAGACCTAAGGTCGGGATATCATCAGTTGAGGGTAAGAAAGGAAGACATACCTAAGACTGCGTTCAGAACCCGATATGGTCATTATGAATTTCTGGTGATGCCATTTGGAATGACGAACGCCCCGACAGTGTTTATGGATTTGATGAACATAGTGTTCAAGCCTTATTTGGATCAGTTTGTCATCGTCTTTATAGATGATATTTTGATCTATTTTAAGTCAGAGGAAGAACACAAGCAACATCTACGGATTGCGATGCAGACGCTCAATGACCATCAATTGTATGCCAAATTCAGTAAGTGTGAGTTCTGGTTACAAGAAGTGAAATTTTTGGGACACAAGGTGTCATCTCAAGGAATTTCTGTGGATTCGTCCAAGATCGATGCTGTGTCCAGCTGGGTTAGGCCGAGCAACCCTACGGAGGTTAGAAGTTTCCTTGGACTCGCAGGCTATTATCGGAGATTTGTTGAAGGATTCTCAAAAATAGCCGCATCTTTGACTGGGTTGACGAAGAAGAATTTGAAGTTCGAGTGGACAGAGAAGCATGAGCGAGCCTTTCTAGAGTTGAAAGAGAGACTCACTACCGCACCAGTACTAGCAATACCCAAGCCTGATGAAAAGTTCACTATCTTTAGTGACGCATCATATCAAGGGTTAGGGTGTGTACTTATGCAAGATGGCAGAGTTATTGCCTATGGATCCAGACAGCTGAAGCCGAATGAGTTGAACTATCCTATTCATGATTTGGAGTTGGCGGCAGTGGTATTTGCACTCAAGATTTGGAGACATTATCTCTACGGTGAGAAGTTTGATTTGTTCTCCGATCACAAGAGCCTGAAATACTTGTTCACGCAGAAAGAGTTGAACATGAGGCAGCGCAGATGGATGGAGTTGATCAAAGATTACGACTTCACATTGGAATACCACCCGGGTAAAGCCAATGTGGTTGCTGATGCCCTGAGTCGACAGACTCGTGAGACGATTGCCACCTTAATGGTGAGAGAGTGGCGAGCATTGGAGACCTTGGCGGAGTTCGATGTACAGAGTACTGAAGAAGGAGAAGGACAATTGTTCGGATGTCTTATCCTACAGCCTGTTCTTATCGATCGCATTATTGGAGATCAGAAAGAAGAGGAGAAGTTTCAGACATGGTTTGCGAAGATGTCAGAGAAAGACCCGACAGAATGGAGTGTGGGAATCGATGGAAGGTATCGTTGCAGGAATAGATTATGTGTGCCAGATTATGGAGAGCTAAGGAAGGATATTCTGGAAGAAGCACATAAGTCAAGGTATACAGTTCACCCAGGAGGAACGAAGATGTATAAAGATTTGAAGAGAAATTTCTGGTGGGAAGGTATGAAGAAGGATGTGGCCGAATTTGTATCTAAGTGTTTGACATGTCAGCAAGTCAAAGCTGAGCATCAGAGACCGTCAGGACTTTTGCAACCATTACCTGTTCCTGGTTGGAAGTGGGAGCACATAACCATGGATTTTGTAGTAGGATTGCCCCGATCACAACAGAATCATGATGCTATCTGGGTAATTGTGGATCGACTGACAAAATCAGCTCATTTCATTGCTTACAGTATGACATACCCGGTAGGAAAGATGAGCCGGATGTACATACAACAAGTCGTGCGACTTCACGGTGCACCTGTGTCAATTGTGTCAGACCGCGACGCACGTTTTACTTCTGGATTTTGGGAAAGTCTGCAAGAAGCTATGGGAACCTCGCTCAAGATGAGTACTGCTTTTCACCCTCAGACCGACGGGCAAACTGAGCGTGTTAATCAGATCATGGAAGATATGCTTAGGGCTTGTGTTATCGATTTTGAAGAATCTTGGGAGACACACTTGCCGTTGGTTGAATTTTCCTATAACAATAGCTATCATACGAGTATTGGGATGGCTCCGTTCGAAGCATTGTACGGACGACCATGCCGTTCTCCATTGTGCTGGGCAGAAGTTGGGGATACAGAATTGTTGGGACCAGATTTGGTTAGAGAAACCAACGAGAAGATTTCTTTGGTCAAGGAAAGGATGAGAACCGCTCAAAGCAGGTATAAGAGTTATGCTGATCGACGCCGGAAAGATTTGGAATTCAGTGTTGGAGATCACGTACTCCTTAAGGTTTCACCGACCCGAGGAGTAGTACGCTTCGGCCTCAAGAGAGGGAAGTTAGCTCCACATTTCATCAGACCGTTCGAGATTTTGGAACGTGTCGAGAAAGTGGCTTATCGACTGGCGCTACCACCAAAGATGTCTGGGGTTCACAATATATTTCATGTGAGTATGCTGAGAAAGTACATACGAGACCCCCTCGCACGTGGTTAGTTATGACGATATTGAGACGAGTCATAACGTTTCTTACAAAGAGAGGCCCGTGAAGATTTTAGATCAGAGTATCAAGAAGCTGAGGAATAAGGACATTCCGTTGGTGAAGGTTCAGTGGAATCACCATGACGAGAATGAAGCCTCGTGGGAAGTTGAAGCGGATATGAGGAAGAAGTACCCGGAGTTGTTTCAGGACTAGTTAGTCTTGATTTCGGGGACGAAATCCTGTTTAAGGGAGGAAGGGTGTAATAACCTGCATTTTCATTTAATTTCTTGTAATTGCATTTGACATATTTAAATTCAATTTGAATTTCCATGATTAATCTGTATTGTTAATCTCCTGTTTATTTACAATTCTTATATGTTAAAACTGATTTCTTGTTTTATTTCATAATTAAAATTCTTTTGGGGTCAAATTGTAATTTTTACAAAAGTTAGTAATACTTGTGTGGATTTCAAAATCTGTATTTCAAAATGGTGGAAATATTTCCTTTTGACTCAAACAGTATTTTTATGAAACCGAGAAATCAATTCTTACACAAAAATGAAATTTTGGTATTTTTGTGGTGAACACCGCACCCCGAAAATACCAGTTTATACTCAAAACTGTCCACGCTGTGTTGAACTTCCACAGATTGTGGAAGTGACTGATTGGGAATTTACTTTATATCTATTTAATGTTGCTAATGATTGCCTTGCACTTGTTTGGGAATGTATAGCTTGTGTGTGTTTTTGTTGTGCCAAAAGTTGATTTTGCCAAACACTCCTAATTTTGACCCCTACTAAGCTACTTGACCCTTAGTGTAATCTGAGAGCTATACAACTCTACACGTTTATATACATCAGTGTGTATGTTGTTTAATTAATTGAAAACAAAACTCATTTGTAGAGTATATTGTAATCAACTTGGGCTCCAAGTTGAGGATTGGTTATATATACACCACATACACACACTTTAATCTACAATCTTAGTAAACCAAATACACTGGAGTTCCAGAGAGAGCACAGAAAGTTAACACAGATTATTTTAGAGAGAAGAAGAAACTTCTAATCCTCCATAGCCAAAGCTTGGGTTGGATTCTAGTATTTCTATTTCTTTCTCAACAATTTCTTCTATCTATATCACAGTGAGTATTCTAAACTCACTCTAGAATGTAAATTCATGCTTAGTTACTGAGTTTGTGTATGTATTAATGATCCTCCATTGCTAAATTCGTCCATGGAAGCTTGAGCTTCAAAATCACAATTTTCCAAACTCAACCAAAATTCGTTTTTAGAATGAAATATGAAAGATTATACATCCTACATGCCATGTTTAAAGTATTAGACCTTAATTTGTTCACATGAGAAAGTATGTAAGAAAATTAGTTTTGACATGTTTTAGTTTTTCATAAAATTGGAGAGCTATGGATCAAATGGTGTTAAATTGATTTTGGAATCATAATTCTTGTGAAAAACCGAAGAGATCCATATATTATATGTCCTATATACTTTAGAATTGCAAAATGGGTCAAAAAGACCCCATTAAGCTGAAACAGAGCAGTTTCTGCGAGGAAGAAGAAGCCTCAGCTTCATCTCGCGCCACGATCGCGCGCGCGAAGATCGCGCGAGCGGACCGCGCGAGCGACCCCTCGCGCGAGCGATCCGCGCGCGCGATCCTTGCTTCCCCAGGCAGACAGAAGAGTTTATATATATAAATGGAATTTAGGTAGATCGCGCGAGCGAGGGTCGCGCGAGGAACCCTTCGCGCGAGCGGCCCACGCGCGCTACCTTGGCTTGTTCAGGCAGACAGAAAAGTTTATATATAAAATGAAAATTGGGCATATCGCGCGAGCGGCCCGCGCGAGCGACACTTCGCGCGAGCGGCCCGCGCGCGCGACCTCTGGCAGATTCTGGTTTTTGTCTGTTTTGTATTTAGGGACTGTTTGGTTCAATTTTTAAGTACTGTTAAGATTTTGTTTGGAAATTTTATTAATACAGAATGCTATTAGTTATGTTTGAATTTATTAAGGAAATGAATTACAAGTTATCAATCCCCGTACGCGTGTTGTTCATTTAATTCAGCATTTTGCTTATGTTTAAGTGTATATCATTCATGTGGGGTCAGTGGTACATGCATGTGGGTGTCAGTCAGTGTGGAAAAGAGTAATGGTAGTGTGGAAAGAGTATGAGTTTGAGTTTGTGGTTGTGGTTGTGGTTGTGGTCGTGGTTGAGATTGCGATTGCGATGAGGGTATCTTTGAAATGCGACGGTGGCAAATTTGGACACTCCCTGACGCCCATGGAAGCGTTAAAGTGTGTGACGCCGAACTTGGACATTCCCTGGCACCCATGGTAGTGCTAAAGTGTGGCCTACGGACACTCCCTGATACTCAAGTCTGGATACTGCGTGAGGGGTTGCCCCAGTATTTGCATGGCGGTTAGGGTATTCAAAGTGTGAGGCATTGGACACTCCCTGGTACCCCGGACCAAAGTATGAGGCAAACTGGACACTCCCTGGCGCCCCGTTGCTAAAGTGTGGCTATCTTAGTGTTTCAAAGATACCAGGAGTAAGATAGTGGGTTGTTGGGTTTTGTCGAGAGAAAAGAGTCGGTCAGATGAGATGGTGCATCGTTCTTATACACGGTCACATATGTGTAAACTTATCTTTGGAATAATGTTGTGGTTGTTTTCTAAACAAGCTCTTTATCTTAAATATAAACTTGTGGATTTAAATGGGAATTGGAAAATGGTAAATGAGTATGTTTTACATTTAAAGTTATGTTTTTAATACTCACCAGCTTCTTGAAGCTGACGACGTTGATGCGTCCTGGACATTCGTGTTCAGGCTTTTCAGGTTATGATCAGGAAGGACCTTATGACTACGCTAATTGAGAATGGCTGCTTTTGGAATGAGAAACTGTTCACTTATTATATGCTTTAAACTTATATATTTTAAGTTATGACTGTTTGTTATAAGGATGACTGTAATAGACACTAAGTTATTGTTTTGTTTCAAGGCGGTCTGTGCCTTAGTTGACCCCGTACTGTAATATGTAATAAGTTAGAAAAATTTTATAAGCCTTGATTGCTCTGCTCTGATTTTTATGTTATTGTTGTTCGACGTTTGGGACGGAATCGATCCTTCAAACTGTCGCGACCTACGGGTCCATAAAGGAAATTAAACGCTTTCCTTATTTATGCTACGTCGGGGCGTGACAAATTATATAACGTAATAGCAAGTTATGAAAGTCATAAGATATAGTTCTACTAAGTAATATATTCTCTTTACTCAACACCGCGTTACCCGAATCCACGTCTTATTATGCAAAAACCTATAAACCCTGACTCATAAAACACTGATCTGATTATAACATTCCTAGATACACCACTGCTCTGTCGAACACGGTTGAAAACATAAAGTACATATTCTCAGTCCACAGCAAGTCACAGATACAATGCTTCAAACAACGACATATCATTCTATTGCCACGACTTCGCAACATTTTGCCAGTGATCTCCCATCCACCGCTCATTAAGGACATAACTCGACTACCGCTCGTTAAGGATATAATATAGATCACCTGGCTATCTCTAAACTACTTGGTCCCATCCACCGCTCGTTAAGGATATAAACCATCCACCGCTCATTAAGGATATACATGACTGTGTGTCCACCCTTGTACAAATTCCTAGAACTTTTCAAGACCTATCTAAGTTTCATCCTAGGACTCATACATGACATTTCATTGTGGCCTTACTACTCTGATTAAAAGGAAACGAATATCGAACTCATACATGAACCACATAGCATCTAACAACATCACGTTAATATGTTATTCTTAATCGTACTTATCTATGTTGTCACATTATCCCTGATCCATCCATAATCGCATAATAAAAGTTTGAATCGAGAATCGAATAATTGAACCCTATATAATAAACAAAAGAACAATCCATGTTTTGCTAATGCCAATTGATTGGGACAAGGGTCAATCGATTGGGATAAAATATGTAATAATCGATTGAGGAAAATGGCAATTGATTGGATCCAAAATAATTTCAATCGATTGCTAACTTTGGCAATCGATTGGGTAAAAAATAATGGCAATCGATTGGGAAAAGTCCAATCGATTGGTACTTCGTCTTCTCTAGCAGAAATGTAAAACAGAATATATAAACGTCTTAAGGACGTATTTAATATATCTAACCTTCATATAAACTTGTAAAAATAGTATATAGTGAGACCAAGTGAGTTTAGAACTTACCTAAGGGTGTATAGGGTGTGTTTGGCTTGGAAAATCTTCAAGCTTTCTCTCTCCTCCTTCTCTTGCTCTCTCTTCTCTGTCTCTCTTTCTCTTCTGTCTCCTTCTTTCTTCTTCTTTCTTCTCTTCTGCTTCTCCTTTTCTCTCTGACAGAGAGTGTGTGTGTGTGTGTACACTTGTGTGTATATATATATATATATGTGTATGTTTGTATATATATATGTATCAACTCTCTCTCTCTCTCTCTCTCTCAAGAATCTGTGAATCAAAATAGACCCAAGACAAGAAATGGGCTGGTATATATAGAAATTGAGAATGCTATGCCAATCGATTGGAAGCAGAAGCAATCGATTGGTTACAGATATTTCATCGCAATTGATTGTGAGTCAAGGGCAATCAATTGGTATATGTCATGTAATGAATTCAGGTCGGCAGGATGACAATCGATTGAAAAATATAGCAATCGATTGGTATGCAAAAAGTGATAATCGATTGGTACACAAGGGCAATCGATTGGGGTAAGAATTAGTATAAAGTATTATTAATAATATATACTCCAAAATACAGGGTATTACACAGTACAACCCCGATAATGCTATCAATATTTACTGCCAAACAGGAATCCACCTTTTTTTGAACAAAAAAAAAACCCACTTTGATCTTAAAGTTTAAATCTTAGGCCCCGTTTGGCAATGACTGTTAGAGTGCACAATCCAAAAGTTAAAATAAAATAATTTGACTAATCAGATTTTGGGATTAAATATGAGAAAAATAATGAGACAATTGAAGAAATTTTTGATTGGTGAAAAACTACATTGGGTTGTTCTAAGCCAAAACATTTTTTTTAGACTAATACTTGGGACACAATCAAAAGACACAACCTTGGGATACAACCCTTATTTTGTATCTATCTCTCTCTTGACGGGTCCCACAGTGTCAGTGGACCCCACAATACCCACTAGGACCACTAGGAGAGAGATAGACACAAAATGAAGATTGTGTCATTTGGTTGTGTCTTTTGATTGTGTCCCAAGTATTACTCTTTTTTTTACGATTGAATTACAAAAGCAAAAGTTGTAATCAAACGGATGTAAATCCATTTTTTAACCACAAGGGGATAAGTACGGGCATAACGGACAAACTAATGCTCATAATTACTTTTGAAACACAACAATTAAAGAAAGCTTTTTAATACGCCGGCGCAATTTCTCTCTATGTCACTATACATTATTATAAGTTGAGTAATGTTATTCCAAAATTCAACTCTCCCAACCAAGGCTCACACTATACATTATTATAATTTGCGTAATATCATGCTTCCTAAATTTAATCCAGCATAAGAGAATTCGAAACACGGGCACAAACTAATGCTCATGTCTATAGCAATCACAAATAATTAATCCAAAATTATAACCATAATCACTTTAATCATAATAATTGTCAACCACCACAAAAGTGAAATTTATAATTAAACCCCAAAAGGACTCGGACATGTATTTTACTGACCCGAGAAGAAAAGTGGATGAGTTGTTTTTCAACTCGGAGTTGACTCAGCAAAAGAAAATGTCAATCAATCATCATAGCACTAGAAATATGTGTAGGACCCATTTGACGAAGAAACCCACATGAATTCCATCTTTTTTTTTTTCTTTTTCTTTTATAAAAATGTCATATGACAAACTTGAAACTTTACCCGAACAAGAAAATCGTTGGAGAGATTAATCCGATAGAACAAGAAATTAAGTCAAAAAAAGAAAGAAAGAAATAAAGAAAGAAAGAAATTATTGTATGATTTTGGACTACATGTTCCATAGCTGATGTGGTGGTGCAGACAATGCAATTGAAGACATGTGGACACTCTATTCACATGTCATCCATTAGAGTAATATTTGAGACACAACTATTCACCTAACTTTTTTTACACAACTCAATAAATGTGTCTATCTCTCTCTTGTCTCTCCTGTATCACTGTGAGGTTCACTGACATCACACGCGCGAGAGAGATATTATAAGAGAGAGAGATACATATTTATTGGAATGTATAGAAAAAGTTGTGTGAATTGTTGTGTCCCAAGTATTACTCCATCCATTATACTAGTGTAGTTAAAATTTTTTTTAAAATTTAGGGCACGTTTGGTAACGTTGTCGTTTTCTGTTTTCTGTTTTTGTTTTTGTTTTTTAGAAAACGAAAAATAAAAACACGTTTGGTAACGTTTTTGTTTTTTGTTTTTAAAAAACGTTTTCAAATTTTATGTAAAAAATGAAAACACCAAAAAGTCGTTTTGAGTTTCCTGTTTTTGTTTTTTTTTTTATAAAAAAAAAATCAGCAATGTTACCAAACAAGTTTTTGTTTTTTTTTTTTTCAAAAAAAAAACCAAAACTGGTTTTCGTTTTTAAAAAACTGAAAACTCAAAACAAGAAACGTTACCATGCGAGCCCTTAGTTGTCATTCTAAAATCTAATACCGTTTTATGAAATACTTTTGCATATATTAAACTGACTTTAACAAAATTTCCACACAAAAAAAAAAAAGGAAGTAAAAACTTTTGTGAATATTAAATTTCGAATAAAAGAAATGAAACTTCAGCAATTTAATATTATTACTTCAGCATATATAAAATGCTCCAATCACTAAAGGAAATTTTGTCGCAGTTAATTGGCTTCCATGATTTTTTTTTTATTTTATTTTGAAAACATTGCATAATAGGCTCATATTTCTCTTTGTTTGGTCCTTAAATTTCATGAGGGATTTCGTGAGGAAAAAGAAAAGTTGAGAAATTTGGTTAAAATCTCTCACTTTTCTTTTCCTTCATAAAATTCAAGAACCAAACAGAGCCTAATGGTTGTGACAAAACATTTATTCACCGATTCATTACCTATTTGGTTGAAAACACAAATAGATTATCAAATGGAGTTTGTTTGAATCGCATTAAATTACAAATTTCACCTTCATTTAAGTGGGGTCAACTTAGGAAAAAAAATCAAAGCATTAAGTTGTGTACACATTTGGCTGCTTCTCAAATTTTAGTGGATTCAATTCAACCTACTAATCTCAATATATAGCCCCATCCTTAAACCATCTCCAAGGGCAACACATCAAATGATGTAGCAAGTATGTGATTAGCTATATCTAAGGCAAAGTTGATGTATGGTTGATAAGGGTGTCAACAAAATCGACAAGCCGACTAAATCGATCAGTTCGGTCAATTTTTAAAATGTTTTGTTGGTGTAAACACTGAAATGAAGCGAAAAATACACTAAACCAATCCGAACCAAATCAAAACCAATCAGATTGCTTAAAATTTGACCGAACAATGACACCTAATGATTGTTGACGTTTCAAAGTGTTTCGCTCCAACCCATACATTAAATATTGTATATTACTATCTTTTAATATTTTTTATTCTTTAATCTATTATTTGTATTCTGCACATATGCATGCACAATAGGCTAGAGTATCTCTCTCTAAATTTTCCAACCCACTTGGAATAAAATATTTAGGGAAATTGATTTGCCTCAACTTTGCCTTTGAAGCAACATTGCTACAATTTGGGGTTGTAGCAAAATTTGTTGTTTCAGTTGATACTTCCCTTGGAGCTCAGCTTTGTCTCAAAAAGACTTTTGATGTGTGAATTGAATAAG
The DNA here is from genome assembly GCA_033977485.1 of Hydrangea macrophylla. NCBI lineage: Eukaryota > Viridiplantae > Streptophyta > Magnoliopsida > Cornales > Hydrangeaceae > Hydrangea > Hydrangea macrophylla. Next base: position 18,726,218 of record CM066982.1, read on the forward strand.
GCCTTATTTTATTGTATGGTATGAACCACCATGATTATTAGGTTATGTGGTAGTTCCGGATCACAAAACTATTTATTCAGATGAACCAAAGATATATAATTTTTTTTTTTTTATAATAAAATTGCCCTTGTGACAAGAGAAACAATGGTTTTTATAATGTACAAATGCGTATGCAAGAAAGGCCTCACTACACAGACAATGGGGATGGTAATGGATCTTATGTGCCTCTACGACGGTCAAGAACATGATTGATTGGATGGTTTAAGATTGCTTTGAATATTCTACACTAAGTGCATATCTAATTTCTATATATAATTAGAATTTAGGTTGGATTTTAAGTGCTAGTCCAACTAAGTTGTTTGGTTGAAGTCCTCTAAGATTTATAATTTGTCAAAGGTCATTAAACGAGACTCCACGTCCCTTAAATTTTTATTCATATAATTTTGTTGGTATATAATTATATGTAAATGCACAACCATCAATTTCATACATTTTAGGAGCAACAACTTTACAGCAGTTGGAAATGGCACTTCATGCCACCTTCGTTACGGGGATTCGAAGCCTTGCCCATTCTCTCTTCTCCAGGCTCTGGTACTTCAATTCTCACATGAGATCGCTATATTAAATTATTTAAAAAAAAAAATTTATACTCCCTCTGTCCCATTTTATGTGTCCATCTTTTTTTTTGGGATGTCCCAAAATTATTGTCCACTTTCCTAAATTAGTATGCAAATTTTACTTAGTTTCCCAAACTACCTTTCCTTGCAATCAACACCAAAACAAAACAAAAAAAGAAAGTGCAATGATTATGAGCAATTGTGGAAAGTAAGTGTAAATTCTTTTTGCCCCCTTAAATAGTTGGATTCCCCAAGATGGACACATAAAATAAGACGGAGGGAGTACATTTTAGGAACCATTTTGGCAATGCGTAAAACAGGATCATGCTCAGTCTATCCTCACATTTGACTGGTTTTATAAAAACTATGGGTATGTTTTATAACCTGATGATGCCAAAATTTGGGTTAGAGATAAGAAGAAGAAGACGAGAGAAATTGTATGTGGTTCGGACATGTTAATGAAGAGACCTACGACCACTTGTGTGTTGAAGCACTTACACTATGATATCAAATCGTCGGGGGCCTTTGGTGAACCAACAATACGGATGGAACTAAAGACCGGCCGGGTAAAGTATATATGCGTGTAAGATAAGTTTGTGATCCCCTATAGGGGTGAGGGGTTTCTTTTATAGTTTAAGAATTCTCCCCATACACGGGAAGTAAATTAATAAGGCAATACATTCTGATTGGGAATGACTAATACAAATCATGGGAGTTTCCTAATTAGATTAGGAAACGATATGCACTTTCCATTACTCTTCTAACTTACACAGGAGACTGTCTGGAACATTCTGGACTACTTCCTGGGGTTTGGTCGTGCTGTATTTGCGACTGGTCGGGCCAGCGTTGCAACCCCAACCTGTTGGTCGAGCCTCGGGATGCCTGGTCTACCACTCAGGTAAAGCCCGGAGTCCCTAGATAAGCCAGCCACCCCTCGGTATGGTGGATGAGCTTTGCTTTCACTAAACATGTAATAACCTGCATTTTCATTTAATTAATCTGTACATTGCATTGTCATATTTAAAATTAAATATACATTGTTTGCTTCTATTTTAATTTCAATTCTTATGTGTTAAAATTCATGTTGGGGTTAAACTGCAATTTTTATAAAGTTAGCAATACCTGTGTGGATTTCAAAACTGTATTTCAAAACGGTGGAAATATTTCCTTTTGACTCAATCAGTATTTTTATGAAACCAGGAAATCAATTCTTAAGTTAAAATGAATTTCCTGCATTTTTATGGTGACCACCGCGCCCCGAAAATACCAGTTTATGTCCAAAACTGTCCACGCTGTGTGAACTTCCACAGATTTTGGAAGTGACTGATTTGGACAATTGCTTTATTGCCATTTATGGCAAGTGATCATTGCCTTAAGCCTTGTTTGGCAATGCTTGTAGTGTGTGTATTCCTTAGGCCATAAGCTAAATTCCCAAACACACACATATTGACCCCTACTACACCTACTTGCCTCTTCAAAATCTGTGGGGATTTTATATACGTATGTATATCACACACACACATCTGTGATATTTGTGGTCCATTTAGAATTGAAGAGAAAAATTAGTAATTGAAAAACAATCATTTTATTGAGTGAATGACAATGAACTTGGTGGCCAAGTTTGGTTCACTATACATACACTACACTCACACACACAATTGCAGCAGAATGAAACACTGAGAGAAAAGAGAGAGTGCAGAGAGTTCATAGTTCAGAATTTTATTTTAGAGAGAGAAGCTCAAGACATCCATAGCCAAGTTTGTCATATATTCCTAAATTGGATTCTTTCTCAACAATTCTCTGCTCCATTAATCTCAGTGAGTATTATCAACTCACTTTGAATGTAATATATGCTTATTTACTGTTAGTATAGCTTGTTTGATAATACACCATTGTTGATCATACGTTTGAAATTTCATAGATTGAAATCAAGATCTTCAAACCTTAATCTAAATCCGTTTTCAGAGTTGAATATCAAAGATTACAGTATGTATTGACTATGGTTAAAGTTTTAGAGCCTAATTTATTCACATGAGAAAGTATATTAGAAATCAAATTTTGACAACCTGTAGTTTTTCATAAAATTCAAGAGCTATGGTTTGATTTGTGTTAAATTGATTATGGAATCATAATCCTTGTTAAAAATCGAAGAGAACCATATACTATATGACCTATATACTTACAGAATGGAAATGGGTCAATTTAGACCATGTTTTGCTGAAACAGAGCAGTTCCACGAAGAAGATGAAGCCTCAGTAAAAACTCGCGCCACGATCGCGCGCGCGAGAATCGAGCGAGCGGCCCGCGCGAGTGATCTTTCGCGCGAGCGGCCCGCGCGCGCGATCCTCGTTTCCACAGGCAGACATAAGAGTCTATATATATAAAGTGAAATTTAGGCAGGTCGCGCGAGCGAGGGTCGCGCGAGAATTCCTTCGCGCGAGCGATCCGCGCGCGCGACCTTGGCTGTTTCAGGCAGACAGAAAAGTATATATATAAAAGGAAATTTGGGCATATCGCGCGAGCGGCCCGCGCGCGCGAAGTCTGGCAGTTTCTGTTTTTGTCTGTTTTCTGTTAAGGGACTGTTTGGTTCAACCTTTTAGTACTGATAAGGTTCTGTTTGGGAATTTTATTAATACAGAATGCTATTAATTATGTTTGTAATGATTAAAACACTGTATTATGACTTATCAATTCCCGTACGCGTGTTGTTCCTTTAATTCAGTATTGTTGCTTAGGTTCAAGTGCATATCATTCATGTGGGGTCAGTGGTACATGCATGTGGGTGTCAGTCTGTGTGGAAAAGAGTAATGGTAGTGTGGAAAGAGTATGAGTTTGAGTTGTGGTTGTGGTTGTGGTTGTGGTTGTGGTTGTGGTTGAGACTGTGGAGAGGGTATCTTTGAAATGCGACGGTGGCAAATATGGACATTCCCTGACGCCCATGGAAGCGTTAAAGTGTGTGACACCGAACTTGGACACTCACTGGCACCCATGGTAGTGCTAAAGTGTGGCCTACGGACACTCCCTGATACTCGAGTCTGGATACTGCGTGAGGGGTTGCCCCGGTATTTGCATGGCGGTTAGGGTATTCAAAGTGTGAGGCATTGGACACTCCCTGGTACCCCGGACCAAAGTGTGAGGCAAACTGGACACTTCCTGGCGCCCCGTTGCTAAAGTGTGGCTATCTTAGTGTTTCAAAGATACCAGGAGTAAGATAGTGGGTTGTTGTGGCTGTCGAGAGAAAAGAGTCGGCAAGATGAGTGTGGTGCATTGTCTCATTACACGAGTATCTGTTTTATGAATGAACGACCTTTAATATATTCCTTGTTGTTTTATAAATGAATTCTTCCTGCGGTTTAACTATTGATTTATACAAATTGAAAAAAAATGGAAAAAGGTAAATGGGTATGTTTTACATTCAAAGTCATGTTTTTAATACTCACCAGCTTCTTGAAGCTGACGACGTTGATGCGTCCTGGACATTCGTGTTCAGGCTTTTCAGGTTATAACCAGGAGGAATCGTACGACTATGCTAATTGAGAATGGCTGCTTTTGGAATGAGAGAAACTGTTCATTAATTATATGCTTTAAGTTTACATGTTTAAGTTTTAAACTGTTCTGTTTTAAGGATGACTGTAATAGACATTAAGCGATTGTTTTGTTTCAAGGCGGTCTGTGCCTTAGTTGACCCTGTATCATAAGATGTAATAAGTTAGAAAATTTTTGTAAGCCTTGATTGCTTTACTCTGATTATTATGTTTTGTTGTTCGACGTTTGGGACGGAATCGATCCTTCAAACTGGCGCGACCTACGGGTCCATAAAGGAAATTAAACGCTTTCCTTATTTATACTACGTCGGGGCGTGACAAAGCATTTGTGTGCGTATCAACTGCCCTCCATTTCCAAGGCTAAGTGATGCTTCATCAGATGAGGGTTAGAAATCTATATGGCCCAGATAACCGTTCAGGATGAAGCTCAAGAAACTGCTCGGGATGAAACTCGTCGTGTTGTTAAATCGGGGCTCGGACCGATCGAAGACCCTGGGAGCTTAGGGTCAGTACCTACCACGTGTCAAGGAGTGCTTGGTATGGTCAAGACCCAACTAGATCGGTGCAAAGGTAACCTCACCGTCACAGTCAAATCGACTTGTTAAGTCGCGCAATTAATGCGCACGTTTAATGAAGCAATGTTTGCGCTATCTAAGGCGCCAGGTGTCGATTGCTAGGTGGGAAATACCTTAGACCATCGGTTCTGGGTGCATCTAGGCTGCTCATGCAACCTATGTAAGGAACACTTGGGCAATTCCTCATTCCTTCTGGTGTCCAAAGAGAGAAAATACTGAGCGGTCCTCTGCATCCCGAGCTCTTCGTTTGTTTACTATAAGTCTTCTTTTGCTCGGTCTTCTGCCTATATTCACTCTTTCCATTTCTTTTATTCTCTATTTCCTATTTTCGAGCAACTCTCCAATAGGCATCGTGAGGGAGTGGGACTTCTTGTTTTTTAGATTTTGCTTTTTCTTAGGTTGAGGGGCTCTCTTGCTCTGGTAGAGTGGTAAAACCGGGCGGTGAGCCTGAGTTGTTCCTTTATAGAGTGTTTCTTAGCTGCTCAGACCTTACACACCCTATCGTTTAGGCTTCTCAGTCTTCCATAACTTTACCTTAGATTAGGGGTTCAGGACTCCTACCTAGGTCGCTAATTCCCCGACCTGTAACAAGGGCTTCAAACATGCACCACGAAGACTTCAACTCGTTGTCCCAGTCAGAGGATGAGTATTCGAGATCCGAGACCCTGATTACTAGCCTGGACCCTCCTTCAATGTCACGCCCAGTAGTAGCAAAAATAGAGAAAATAAATTTCTTTTTAGACTCGTAAGCCATGACAATTGAAAGTCACCACATTGTCCATAACCAAAGTCTAATCATCAGAGTAATGAATCAAACCACGCATTGGAAAGTTCTAAGGTCAATATATAAAATCAGAGTTCACTACTAAACTATTACAAAACCACAAGTGTCTGCAGAACAAAATTAAAGTACTACGACAACATACACCGATCATAAACATAACTATCGTAGAGTCTCTTAGAAACATAATCATAAACTATCAATGGAAAGCTCCAAATCTTCAGCTTGTGCAGTAGTCAGCACAAGCATAGCCTCCGTCATCGTAGGCTCCATCCTCGTAGCCCCTATCCATGTATGCATCTCCTGTATGCTCATAATCCTGGTCAGTTGGACGTCGAATATCCAGCGGCATAAACGCCGTCAGCTACGAAAGCTGAGTGAATGCAAATACTAACAGAGTATCTATAGATTTGTAATATATAAAACAACAGCATCAATAAAAGGACCATCTCATCGTTCGCAAACATGTATACACCAACTCAATATAGAACAACGGACGTCGTCCTAACCAGTCCCAAAACATAACATAGACTCTTGCATCCACATTAATCAGACACGTAGTCCCATACCTACGGTGTGTCAGACACCGACACACAGCCCTAACGTTTCAACCAACCTGCCCGGATATAATACGGCACGCAGCTCTGATATAATACGGCTCGTATCCTTGACATACTACCGCACTTAGCTTCATAAGCACTCAGCTCCACCATAGCACTCAGCAATACCACAACACTTAGCAATACCACTTAGCAATACTACAGCACTAAGCAATACTGCAGCACTCAGCAATACTATAGCACTCAGCAATACTTCAATATTATTACGGCACTCTGCCACGATATGCTACTACGGCACGCAGCCCTGATATTCTACGGCACTCGAGCCCCAAAACAATATGGCCACCAACCCCGATATATTAGACTCGACACGAAGTCCTACATTACATAACCTCCTAAATTTGACAAATAGTCCAACTCTATCATACGTAAAACATGACACGTAGTCCCGATCCTATCCCAGCACCTTGGGATCCCATACCCGACATCATACAATCTTAGCGACTGCATTCATATGCACAAATAAAAATAGTATCGATCTCCACGGTCGACAGACCCACTAATATACATGTCGGCTTCTCATTTTGATTTTCAACATTGTACCATCATTATAAAATTGGTTCCACTGTCCAATGCATTAAATCCATTATTCCACATGTGTATTATTTCAATACCGCTTCTAACCATCAATGCATGATAATACATAACTTAACAATTCATCGGATATAAACAAACTAAGCATTTAACATTTTGTCAAGTTCGATCGATTGAACTCATTTCAATCGATTGAAGGCGCTTCGATCGATTGAGCAAAATTATTTCCGATCGATTAAACTAAGTTCTATCGATTGAGATTGGCCTGGGTTCAATCGCTCAAAAGAAGTGTGATCGGTTGAACGCAGTATTATTCCAAAATTGAACAGGACCTTCCCCGTACGTTCGAGGTCCGTTCTTTATTGCCGAAACACATATACAGCAATATATCTAAGCTACACAATGAGTATAGACACTCACTGGTAAAGACGGTGACGCCAGCGAACTCGGGGTGGCCGTGGGTGGTCTCGGGGTGTCTTTCTCTCTTCTTAGCTTTCTTTCTCTTTCTCCTTCACTTTCTCTATTGCTTCTCTTCTGCTCCGCTCCTTCTCTCTATCTTCTCCTTCTTCTTCCTTGAGAGTGTGTGAGTATTTATGAGTTGTGTGTATATATATATCCGGTGTATGCATATATATATATATGTATGTGTATATGAATGTGTATATATATTCTCTCTCTCTAAACTCTCTCAAAGTTCAACAACCCAAACATACACACATGACCAACATATATATAGAGAGGGGGAGGGTGCAACTAGCTGAACACGTACACTGGAAATACCACGTTCCATCGATCGAATTGGGTTCGATCGATTGAGAACAGGTCGGTCAGCATTCGATCAATTGAGACTGGTTCAATCACTTAAGAATGGGGACACATCCTAAATTCAGGTCGGCAGAGGTTCGATCGCTCGAAGTGGGTTCGATCGCTCGAGAAATGAAACTCTCGATTGCTCAAAGCTTGGTCGATCGATTGAAACTGAAAATACAAGAAATGTAAATACAAGTACACGGAATCTTATTTATATGAAAGGTATTATAATATTACAACAACAATACAGGGTATAACATCATCCCCCTCTAAATAAAGATTTCGTCCCCGAAATCCGAACTAAGCGTCGTTGAACAACTTTGGATACTTCTCACACATCTCCGATTCTAATTCCCAAGAAGATTCTCCTTCGTCGTAAAATTTCCACTAAATCTTCACCAACGGAATTTCCTTATTCATCAGCTTCTTAACTCCTTGATCTAGAATTCATACTGGTCCTTCGTTGCATGAGACATTGTCATTAACCTCGATGTCCTCAAAGTTGATCTCGTGACTTGGATTGTCAGCACACTTTCTTAACATGCTGATATGAAACACGTTGTGCACTCCCGACATCTTGGGTGGCAACGCGAGGCTGTAGGCAACCTTTTCTATACGCTCGAGAATCTCAAACGGTCCAATGAAATACGGTGCTAGCTTTCGTCTCTTCTGTCCAATCTGAAAATTCCTCGTACTGGAGATACCTTGAGTAGCACATGATCTCCAACACTGAATTTTGAATTCCGACGACGTTTATCCGCGTAACTCTTGTGTCTACTCTGCACTGTTCGCATCCTTTCTTTTATAATATAGATCTTCTCATTAGTTTCTCGAACTAATACTGGTCCAAGCAGTTGATTGTCTCCAACCTCTGCCCAACACAAAGGCGATCGACACAGTCGTCCATATAATGCCTCAAAGGGTGCCATTCCTATACTCTAATGGTGACTGTTATTGTATGCAAATTCTATCAGCGATAGATAGGTCTCCCATGAGCTCTCAAAATCAATAATACACGCTCGCAGCATGTCCTCCATCACTTGGTTAACTCATTTAGTTTGTCCATCGGTCTATGGATGAAAGGCAGTGCTCAAGTTTAACGAAGTCCCCAAAGCTGATTGTAGACTCTTCCAGAACTCTGTAGTAAATCTTGAATCACAGTCGGACACGATAGAGACTGGTACACCTTGCAATCGTACGACTTGTTGCATATACCTACGGCTCAGACGTTCGATCGGGTATGATATACTGCATGCTGTGAAGTGCGCCAATTTGGTAAGTCGATCCACAACTACCCAAATGGCATCATGGTTTTGTTGAGACCTCGACAATCCTACCATGAAGTCTATAGTGATATGCTCTCACTTCCATCCGTGAACTGGTAATGGTTGTAGAAGTCCTGGAGGCTTCTGATGTTCCGCCTTCACTTGCGTACACGTAAGACATTGAGATACGTGCTCAGCAACTTCTTGCTTCATTCCTTTCCACCAGAAGTTCCTCTTTAAATCTTTGTACATCTTTGTACTTCCTGAGTGGATAGTCATATGTGACTTGTGAGTTTCGTTCAGTATATCCTTTCTAAGATCACCTTCATCCGGCACACAAAGTCTGCCTCTACATCTGAGTGCTCTGTCTGCATTAATACTCTAATTCCCTAGTTCATTTACTGCATTGCTTGCGAACTACTCTTAAAGTCCTTCATTCTTCTTCTGTGCCTCCAAAATGCGATTGATAAGGGTTGGTTGCACCATGAGACATTGGTCGTCCTTCACTTGGGTCTGAGGCCTAAATACCAGATTCAGCTAAGGTTTTCAATGCTTGCCACTCTTTGACCATAAAAGAAGCTATAACTATCCTCCGGGGTTTTCGACTTAAAGCGTCAGCTACCACGTTCGCTTTTCCAGGGTGATACTATAACGTGAAATCGTAATCCTTTAATAATTCTATCCAACGTTGTTGCCTCATGTTCAACTCCCTTTGAGAGAACAAATATCTCAGACTCTTGTGGTCTGAAAGTAGATCAAACTTCTCACCGTAGAAATAATGTCTCCAAATCTTGAGAGCAAAAACTATCACAGCTAGCTCGAGGTCATGTGTCAGATAATTCAACTCGTGAGGCTTCAACTATCGTGATCCATATGCTATTACCTTCCCGTCTTGCATCAGAACACATCCAAGTCCTTGGTGCGATGCATCGCTATAAATGGTGAACTGCTCACCACTCTAGGGGTATCACCAGCACTAGCGCTGTAGTCAATCTTTCTTTCAATTCTTGAAATGCATGTTTATGCCTATTACTCTATTTAAACTTCAAATCCTTCTTTGTTAGTCCGATTAGAGGAGCTGCGATCTTGGAAAATCCTTCCACAAATCTCCGATAGTATCCAGCCAAACCAAGAAAACTTTTGACTTCCGTTGCACTGGTTGGTATATTCCATTCCAACACTGCATTTATCTTTGACGAGTCTACGGCTATTCCATCCTACGAGATGACATATCCTAGGAACTTGAATTCCTTCAGCCAGAACTCGCACTTGCTAAACTTCGCATACAATTGAATATCTCGGAGGGTCTGTAGTGCGATCCTTACATGTTCCTCATGATCCTCCTCGATCTTTGAGTAGATTAGAATATCATCTATGAACACAATAATGAACTGGTCCAGGTAGGGTCTAAACACTCTATTTATTAAGTCAATAAATACCGCTGGGGCATTGGTTAATCCAAAAGACATAACCAAAATGTCATAATGCCCGTACCTCCTCCTAAAAACAGTCTTTGAGACATCCTCGGGTCAAACCAACAGCTGGTGATATCTCGAACGTATGAACTAGTCCAGGTAGGGTCTAAACACTCTGTTCATTAGGTCCATAAATACCGCTGGGGCATTGGTTAATCCAAAAGACATAACCAAAATGTCATAAGGCCCGTACCTCCTCCTAAAAGCAGTCTTTGAGACATCCTCAGGTCGAACCAACAGCTGGTGATATCTCGAACGTAAATCGATCTTCGAGAAAGACGTCGCTCCTTATAACTGATCAGACAGATTATCGATTTTAGGGAGTGGGAACTTATTCTTAATCGTGACCTTGTTGAGCTCCCTGCAGTTGATACAAAGTCGTTGAGTTCCGTCCTTCTTAATGAATAGCACTGGCGCTCCCTAAGGCGACATGCTAGGTCGAACAAACTTAAGAGCTTCTAGCACTGACTGTTATTGTATGCAAATTCTATCAGCGATAGATAGGTCTCCCATGAGCTCTCAAAATCAATAATACACGCTCGCAGCATGTCCTCCATCACTTGGTTAACTCATTTAGTTTGTCCATCGGTCTATGGATGAAAGGCAGTGCTCAAGTTTAACGAAGTCCCCAAAGCTGATTGTAGACTCTTCCAGAACTCTGTAGTAAATCTTGAATCACAGTCGGACACGATAGAGACTGGTACACCTTGCAATCGTACGACTTGTTGCATATACCTACGGCTCAGACGTTCGATCGGGTATGATATACTGCATGCTGTGAAGTGCGCCAATTTGGTAAGTCGATCCACAACTACCCAAATGGCATCATGGTTTTGTTGAGACCTCGACAATCCTACCATGAAGTCTATAGTGATATGCTCTCACTTCCATCCGTGAACTGGTAATGGTTGTAGAAGTCCTGGAGGCTTCTGATGTTCCGCCTTCACTTGCGTACACGTAAGACATTGAGATACGTGCTCAGCAACTTCTTGCTTCATTCCTTTCCACCAGAAGTTCCTCTTTAAATCTTTGTACATCTTTGTACTTCCTGAGTGGATAGTCATATGTGACTTGTGAGTTTCGTTCAGTATATCCTTTCTAAGATCACCTTCATCCGGCACACAAAGTCTGCCTCTACATCTGAGTGCTCTGTCTGCATTAATACTCTAATTCCCTAGTTCATTTACTGCATTGCTTGCGAACTACTCTTAAAGTCCTTCATTCTTCTTCTGTGCCTCCAAAATGCGATTGATAAGGGTTGGTTGCACCATGAGACATTGGTCGTCCTTCACTTGGGTCTGAGGCCTAAATACCAGATTCAGCTAAGGTTTTCAATGCTTGCCACTCTTTGACCATAAAAGAAGCTATAACTATCCTCCGGGGTTTTCGACTTAAAGCGTCAGCTACCACGTTCGCTTTTCCAGGGTGATACTATAACGTGAAATCGTAATCCTTTAATAATTCTATCCAACGTTGTTGCCTCATGTTCAACTCCCTTTGAGAGAACAAATATCTCAGACTCTTGTGGTCTGAAAGTAGATCAAACTTCTCACCGTAGAAATAATGTCTCCAAATCTTGAGAGCAAAAACTATCACAGCTAGCTCGAGGTCATGTGTCAGATAATTCAACTCGTGAGGCTTCAACTATCGTGATCCATATGCTATTACCTTCCCGTCTTGCATCAGAACACATCCAAGTCCTTGGTGCGATGCATCGCTATAAATGGTGAACTGCTCACCACTCTAGGGGTATCACCAGCACTAGCGCTGTAGTCAATCTTTCTTTCAATTCTTGAAATGCATGTTTATGCCTATTACTCTATTTAAACTTCAAATCCTTCTTTGTTAGTCCGATTAGAGGAGCTGCGATCTTGGAAAATCCTTCCACAAATCTCCGATAGTATCCAGCCAAACCAAGAAAACTTTTGACTTCCGTTGCACTGGTTGGTATATTCCATTCCAACACTGCATTTATCTTTGACGAGTCTACGGCTATTCCATCCTACGAGATGACATATCCTAGGAACTTGAATTCCTTCAGCCAGAACTCGCACTTGCTAAACTTCGCATACAATTGAATATCTCGGAGGGTCTGTAGTGCGATCCTTACATGTTCCTCATGATCCTCCTCGATCTTTGAGTAGATTAGAATATCATCTATGAACACAATAATGAACTGGTCCAGGTAGGGTCTAAACACTCTATTTATTAAGTCAATAAATACCGCTGGGGCATTGGTTAATCCAAAAGACATAACCAAAATGTCATAATGCCCGTACCTCCTCCTAAAAACAGTCTTTGAGACATCCTCGGGTCAAACCAACAGCTGGTGATATCTCGAACGTATGAACTAGTCCAGGTAGGGTCTAAACACTCTGTTCATTAGGTCCATAAATACCGCTGGGGCATTGGTTAATCCAAAAGACATAACCAAAATGTCATAAGGCCCGTACCTCCTCCTAAAAGCAGTCTTTGAGACATCCTCAGGTCGAACCAACAGCTGGTGATATCTCGAACGTAAATCGATCTTCGAGAAAGACGTCGCTCCTTATAACTGATCAGACAGATTATCGATTTTAGGGAGTGGGAACTTATTCTTAATCGTGACCTTGTTGAGCTCCCTGCAGTTGATACAAAGTCGTTGAGTTCCGTCCTTCTTAATGAATAGCACTGGCGCTCCCTAAGGCGACATGCTAGGTCGAACAAACTTAAGAGCTTCTAGCTCCTATACTTGCTTCTTCAGTCCTTGCATCTACGTTGGTGCCATCCGATAAGGAGCCTTCGATTGTGGTAAAGTACCAAGTAATAATTTGATACAAAAGTCAATCTCTCGCTTAGGTTGCAATCCTAAAATATTCTGAACACATCCTCAAAGTCTCGGACTACAGGAATCTATGCAACCGTGAGTTTTGAACTTGAGCTCTTGATAACTACTAGTTGGCTAGTGAGAAAAGCATCACTAGAGGGGTTACATTGAAAATCAAAAGGTTGACTTCCTGGTATTGAAAAAGTAATCATCCTATTGGCACAGTCCAACTTAGCACAATACTTAGTGAGCCAATCAAATCCTAAGATGATGTCAAATTCCTTTATTGACAAAATAATTAGATCTGCGGGAAGAATTCTATCCGCAATGGTTAAGGCACAGTCCTTGCACACTTTTCCTAATCTTACGGTTACTCCCAAAGGTGATACTGCATTCAGGGCAATGTCAAGAGCCTGGGTACTAAACCCAAAAGTTTAAAAATTCCAATAGCAATAAACGAATTCGAAGCACCAGTATCAAATAGAACTTTAACTCGAGTGCTAAATAACGTAAGAGTACCTTCTATGTTCTGTTGTTCAGCCTCATCAAATCTCGCGTTCTCTGGGAGGATAGCATTCATACGAGCCTGTCCAACTTAGACCTGAGCAACTAGTCCATTATATGCCCTTACTGATGTGGCCATGATTGCCACAGTTATAACAGCGAATGCCCGACCAGTTATAGTTTTGGCGATCCTTAGCCGCATGGCCTGGCTTCCCACAATTGAAGCATCCATCGATATTACTTCTAGTAGTAGCAGGGAGTCTTTGTGGGATAGGTGCTTGATTTGCAGCATAGCGATTGTGGCTTCCTCTCTCTAGTCCAGTTCGCTTGTCCCTTGGACCTGCATTGGAGGTCTCGGTCCGTGGTTATTCCTTGGTGGTGGTCGATTCCCAAAACGTCCTTGCTCCCGACTGTTAATATCCTCATGACCTACTGACATCCCTATCATAGCTTTGAAGGTTTGACCCTGATGATTCAGAGTCATCCATTGTAGCGACAACGAAAGACCTTGGTGATACTACATGTTCTTCTTCTCCAGGGTGTCGATCATATGAAGGGCAAATCGAGACAACCGTTCAAATTGCACCGTATGCTCCCTTATGGTCTGGTTCCCTTATCTTAGCTCGATGAATTATCTCTCCTTCTTGTTCCTCTCTGTCTAAGGAAAGTAATTCTCCAAAAATAGCCCTTTGAATGTGATACAGGGCATCCTTCTAGTCGCGTCCTCTCGATGGTCACCTTTTCCGATTCCCGCCAATCTACAGCCGCATAAGTCAATTGGAATGTCGCCAGTCAACATTTTTCAATCTCATTACATCCCAGGGTATCGAAGATTGCTTCCATCTTGTAGACACCCCAATTTTGACCAAACGTCGAATTTAGGAGAGCGTCACCTCCAAGTCCAATGATGATAAGAACCGAAAGATTCGAAGTATTCCAAGCTCTTCAAAAAGTTCTCCAAACGCGATAAAATTTCACAGAAAGAAGAAAATACCAGGTAGAATTCAGGTATAAACATCATTCTTGGAAAAAATCTTCGAAAATAAGTATCTTTAAGAAAAAGGAGAAAAGAAAAGACCTAAAAAGGGGAAGTTCAGCAAAAACCGGCGCACGGAAGTATTTGGCGGCACTCAGTGAGTGCCGAACGGCATTCGGTGAGTTCCGAACGGCAGTCATAGAATGCCGGCCTGGCATTTACTGAGTGCCGCTGACATTTTCTGACTGTCGTTTGCTTTAATAGTCCGTATTTTGTGGTACAATACGTATATGTATGCGGATAAAAACAAAAAAACTGATAAAGGCTGACTAAAACGCGGCCATTAATAATTTTCCGCGGCTCTTAGTCAGTCATGAAATGTCGGCGCGGCTTTCACGGAGTGCCGCAGCGGCATCCACTGACTGCCGCAAGAGATTTTTGACTGCCGTCCTGTGTAGCAGTCTGTCTATTTTCAGGAAGTACGTATTGTACCACCAAATGAGACATTTACACCTGTCTTTTTACTCCGAATTCACTAAAATTACCTAGGTATTTTTGTCTATATAAGAAGAGGTATCTTCATTGAAAAAGGGGGGAAGAGAAGAGAAAAAAATATTGGGAGAATTTGAGAGGAATTTAGGAGAACTTTTGAGAGATGAATATTTGGAGAGAGATATACCATAATATACCAAGAGATCACCACCACCATAACAACACATATTTGAGAGAGATAGAGAGTTTTGAGAGCTTGAAAGAAAAGCTTGGAGGATCTTCAAAATATAGAAGTTTGAGGATAGTTGTAGGTGATACTCTACTCTTGTTAGTTTTCTTTTATGGATTTAGAGCACTTGCTCTCTTAGTTTTCTTGATTTCATTTCTTCTTTTTGTTTATATTTTTCTCTTGAGATTCTTGGAGATCTTCAATATCTCTCTTGAAAGCTCTTGAGTTTGATCTTTTGAATCTCATGTAAGCTTGTGCTTCACATGGGAGTCAAAGTTTGATCATCACTTCACTTTGTAAACAAATAGATGGATCCAAGTCCATATTCATGACTTGGATTCTCTAACTTAGAATTTCATGGGATCTTCTTTATATCCTTTTGAAGTTCATGAGCTAGTTCTTTGATTCTTCTTCTTTTTTTCTTGTCTATGCTCTTCTCTTGAGACTCTTGGGGATCTTCCATATCTCACTTGAATCTCATGAATTTGATCTTTTAGTCTCATGTTAGCTTATGATTCACATGAGATTTAAAGTTGATAATCATTTTATTAAGAACAAGTAGATGAATCCAAACCCCTACCATGGTTTGGGTCCTCTAAGCTTGAGTTTTCATGGAGTCTCTTTATATTCCTTGAAAACTCATGAGTTTTAGACATGTTTTGATCTCCAACGACCATCAAATGGTAGGAGAAGTGGTTTGGTTTAAACCCAACTTCGTGGTTTAATAGTTGGGGTTAACAAATAAAAGTTGAACTTGACAAATGAAAACAGTGAGTTCATAAACCGGTTTGATCAAAGATATTTAGTTCGAAATCAGACCGTTGAAACTGAATGAAACCAACGGAAAAGTGTCTTATTTTTGTTTTAAGGAGATTTCATGTTTAAAGTGGTTTGGTAATGAGTTTTGTGAAGTCACTACAATCTGTCCAGAGTTTCAGAACAGCAACATCCTTTTGAAATAAGCAAATCAGAACCTTAATCAAGTATTTGTGACCCAAAATAATTTTTCTAAGTAGATTAATGTGTTAGGAAGCTACCCTAAAAAGAACTAAGCATTTTTTTTTTTTTATCTTTTTGCTATTTTAAAAAAATTAAACAAAATCTCTGGACAGAGAGTTGTACATCTCTGAGTGATGTCTGGTGTTTGTCCTTTTCCCAAAGATCTAACCGTTGAAACTTTGATTTTCTTTTTGATTTGGAAACTAGACTCACAGAGGCATCTTGTGTCCAAAAATCATCAAAATCAAACCACGGGAAGCATGCTTTGTATTTTCTTAAAGTTCTGGTCTGCTCTTTGCAATTTTCAGAATTTTTCATGACAAATTTGACCAACTTTGTAAATAATGGTCCAAATGACTTTTCTATGACCCAGGGCTCAAACCATGTTTTAATAATGATTAGTTAAGCCTGAATTCAAAGTTTAAGTGATCTAAATCACTGATTATTTCATAATTTATTCTTGTTCATGAACATATTCATCCATGTGGTTTGATGCTTGTAATTAGGACTTGTTTGCTTTAGATTTAATTACATTTGATAGATTTAAGCTAGAAGTCTAGGATTGTTATTTAAGATCCAAATTTATATATTGTATATCATGTGGACTAACCCTTTGTTTTGTAGCGCTATTAAGGTATGATTTCTTAAATTCCTCTTAATTTATTTTAATTTCTTGATTTTATCGATTTTTTTTACCTTATGCGCGACACACTAGAATTAAGATTTTGCCTTAAATATATATATATATATATGTGGATTAGAGACTCTTTTCGTAGGTTTTATTTAATCGCATGCATTGCACGTTTAATATTCGCGGCTGGATCCCAGGTAAGTTCTCTTGTTCTTTATTGCATATCATATTGCTTGCTACTTGAATTACGTGACTTTTGAATGATATTTTGTAAATTGGTAATTTTACACCATTTTGACATGTTTGTGTAATGTATACGTATATCTATGTATTAGTTGAGGGCATGCTTAGATTAGTAATTCAATTAAAAGGAAGTTGAATAGAGGCCTATCGCGAGATAGGATGAGAAGGGGTGTTTTAGTCCGGTGGGCTCCTTCCCTTCTCATTCCATAATCCCCGGACCTAGTTAATCTTTGGTTTTGCAAAAGATCAGTTGCTTTAAAATGGTTTCTTAATTTTCCTTTTAAAAATTAAGTGGCGACTCATTTGTTCTGAAACTTAAAGGAATTTTAAAAGAAATAGCTGTGGGTAAGAAAAATGCGATATCCACAATCTGGCGACTCTGCTGGGGATCGAACCCAGAATCTCTGGTTTCGCAGACCAAAATTTCTAATTTTGGGTTCACTTGAGGATTAGACTTGAAAACATCCTTCCAATTGAATTAATTAATCTTTGTGTGCCTGTTGCATCTCGCTTGCATGTCTTGCCAGTCGATCACACGGAACTATGACCTTGGAGGCTCTGGGCAACCCGGTCGGTCAAGTCATCATGGGACTGTGTGATCACCCTTGATCTCGTACCATGTGTTGGTATATGAAGCATCCTATCGGGTGTGTGTCAAGGGTCCCTTATTTGACCAAAATCCAGCTTTGCATAGTAGCTTCCATAGAACCTTTCAAAGTTAGGAAATCAATTCTTGATTAGGGTTATGTGCTAGAAAGTTTTGTATGCCCGGAAGGGATTACCTGAGATGATGACGATACTTGCTTGATGAAAGATGTATAATCTTTTAATCATCTTTTAGCAATTTCTCCTCATATTCCATGATATTTGGAGAACATGCCGAATTTCGATTATAAGATTATACCTCTTCTATCATGTTTAGCGAAGCATCATTGACCTTGTATGCATCCGAATCCATGAAGAGTACGGTGATAATCCGATCATATGGTCCTCCTACCCAATAAATTTCAAATCCACCTTTAAAAGCAAATGGATTTTTGCCGTCTTTATTCGAAAATTTTCAATCGTTCTTTTCAAAATCGTTGGGGCCTATTTTTTTAAATAAAACTCCAAACTAACTCTGCTAAGGTATATTTTCACGTTCTTATCTTCGAAGGAAAAACTCAAAATTTTTGGGGTGTTTGCTTTTGAAAAAGTTCACCAACTAAAGAAGTGTTTTTTTTAAATGAATTTTCAACCCAATCAGCTTTTGTTGGTAAATGTTTTCATCCTCATTTTTGAAATAAAATATTCAAAATTCTTGAGAATTGTTTTTGGAAGGTCTCATCACCTTAAGAAATGAAAATAACCAACCTTCGGAAGGGTAATGAGGATCACAATGAGAGGTGAAACTAGCGCACTTGACATAGGTAAGGATCTTATGTGCTTATGTGTTTATGTGTTAGGATTAGGATTTTATTTTCTTTGGCATATAGAATAGGCACACACACACACACACATGCATTGCATCCGTGTGACACATAAAAAAAAAAAGAAAAAAAATTCCTTACTATTCAATTCTGCATGCGGAACTTTTTTTTTTTTTTTTTTCTAAAAAAAAAAAGAGGGGAACAACCAGATCCCCTAGTAAGGACACTTCTGATCTTCTCGGGTTTATCTCTCTTAATTAGAGGAGATCATGCACCATCATGTCGAGACAGACCCACCAATGGCCCACAGAGCTTTGGAGGAGAAAGTGAGCAAACTGCAAGTCGTTGTTGAACAACAAGATTCTAGGGTAAAGCAATTGGATGCTTGAGTTCATTTAATTATTGAAAGATCAAATGGGCCCTGATGAGGAAAAGACGGATCAGAGAATAACGGATTGCTTAAAGAAGCACCAACAGGCATGTCTGAACCCACTTGTGCGCCGAAGCCCATGTCCAAACCCAACCTATCACCAAAGTCCATACCCAAGCTCAACCATACGCCAAAGCCTACATCCAGGCCCAATCCCAACTAACCAAAGAGCTATTCCAAGTCCACATCTCAACCCAAAAACCAACTCTAGCTTAAAGTCGAATTCAAAATCAAACTAAGCCCGCAAGCCGAGACTCTTCGCCAACCTTGGCATGCCATTATCCATGGCCCTTGGTCACCTTGTCAAGAATGGTCACCTCAACCCCCTGGACCCAAAGCCACTACCAGATCCCTTACCCCGCAAATGTGACCTGTCTTTGCACTGTGCCTACCACCAGACCCCTGGCCATACAACTAACTATTGCATGAAACTCCGCCACGATATCCAAGATCTCATTGAGCATAAAATCATCACTCATTTGCTGAACCCACCGAGCGGCATCTGGCATGGCATACAATCTTTTCAATCACAGCCATCGCTGAATACTCTTAAGGGATTCGTTACCTCCATGAGTGCGCAATAACCAACTGGCCCCGACTCAATCAACAGAATCGAAAAAGGCATTAACAATACTCGGTATGAGTCAGAGAAGGGCCATTCGACTGAAAAATGGGCCATAAGGGCAGATGATGTTCCTACGAAGATACAGAAGGGGAATGATGAACCTAAGGAAGATGCTAGTGAGGTAATAGTGTTTGGAAATGCTACTGCTGAATCAAATGTGGATGCTCTTGGGGACCCAATAAGTTGAAAATTATCTGTGACACTCCAATTGAGACCAAGTCAAGTCTGGTAGTCGAGTTATGTTCGTTTGGAGTCAAATGTCAAGTCCAGTCGAGTCTTCTAGTCAGTTTATTATCATGTTTGTTTGCAAGTCTTTGTCGAGTTTATCAAGTCGAGTGATGTAATCCTCTTTCCCTACTAGTCGAATAAAATCTCATTTTTCTTGATTCAGTGTGCTAAATCGTGAACGTATGGATCATTAAGGCCCCCCCCCCCCCAAAAAAAATCACTTTTTCAAAATACTTTGTTAATAAATCTTTGCATTGAAAAGGATCCCCAAGTGATCAAAGAAAATTTTGTGCCAAAACCGAGGAGGAGTAGAGAATTGATTGGCTTTACTTTAAGAATTTAAAGATGCTCTTGTTCAATCTTGAAAAGACGAAATTGGAACTTGAAGCTTGCTCACCATTCCCTTTTCTCAAATACCAAGCCTAAAAGATGAGCCCAACCAGTCTAAAGCCATAAAATTAGTCCTTGATGGTAGCCAGACATTTTAAATGAACTTCTTATTCCAAAAAAAAAAAAGGAGCTCGCTAGGATGAAAACCCGGAAGGGCGCCTAAGCAAAAGTTAGAGCACAAATAAGATACGTGTTGATCTCAAAAATCCTAATCCTAGCTAGTCAAAATCATGGAAAGAATAAGAGATAGTAAGGTCGAGAAAAGGAAGGAAAGAGAAAAGAAAATGCAGAGAATAGATAAGATTGAGAATTCTTGAGCACTTCAAAGTAGATCATTGGCACATGAACTATCTCAAGACTTTGTGTTGTTCTAAACAAACAAAAAGTTTGGAAATGAAAAGAGGGACTTATCAGCTTCAAAATTTTCATGAAAGGCTCAAACACTAAGTGAGCCTAAAACAATACAAAGATATCTTTGAAAAAATAAATAAATAAAGATTTGAAGGGCTGATATTACTTTGTGAATATGATAGAGTATGAATAAAACATGATGAGAGTTGTAAAGATTAACTGGCTAGTGAAGAGGTTAAAGAATCAACCGTCAAATAAAAGAGAAGAAAATAAGAGAAAAGAAGAGAAGAGAAAAGAAAAGAGGAAAGAGAATAAAATAAAGGAAAAAGTAGTTCATCATGCTACACAAGGGCTACCACAAGTGACATGCACTCCCTAGGCCTAAATGGCAACATGGCTTGAAAAGCCCACCAATTCTTGAAGCCTAATTCTGTCAAGACCTCCAGAGTACTTGAACTACGCTCAACCTGATTCCCACTCGGGGATACGTAGGCAACCTATCTGGTTCGGTCACCACCATCGTCATAATATGGTGTGCTCTTTCAGGCCTTGGCCATATTACCTTGGACCTGATTCCTATTCGGGGATAAGTTGAATCCTTTGCACATGTGCTTGTGATCTTTTAAAACTAGGAGCAAACTTGTATTTGCCTAGGACCACATATGTATTGCCAAACTAGGGGCAAACAGAGTTTGCCAATCAGCATTGGGACATCACCCTTCAGCCCATCAGATTCATGATGATTACCTCTAGACTGGGAGTAAATGCATTGCAAGCATCCTGTACAAATATGTTCTCAAGGCCCTTGGGATGAGCCTATTTTCCCTTAAGATTAGGGGGAAACTTCGTTTGCTGAAAGCCCCAGTTTACCCTAGAAGCGAGCCCCAAGTCTCTTTCAAACTAGGGGCAAACTCTGTTTGCCAAATGCAAGTTCTCAAGTCACCAAGTCTGTTTTGAAACGCTTTGAAATGGAATGTTTTTTATTCTATAAGCTAAAGTACTAATTTGAAGCATACTCTAGATAGGCAAAGAATTCAATAAAGGGGAAGTTTTCAAAATTTTGATTTATCAGCAAAGTACTACCATTTGTAAGATAATGAATAAACGAAAGGTGAGATGACACATTATTCACGATGAAAGCTTATTGATTCATAATGAATGTAGAATTTCCGTCAGTCATCTTGAGTAACTGGCTTCGTCAGGTCTATCCTCCTTTGATGAGTCAATAATAGTCTCAAATGTGTGGGTTTAAGATGATGAATAAAGATTTGAAAAGTCTCCATAAGCATCCCACGAGCAATGCAAGCAGGAGTTTTAAACACTATCACAACACAATGCTAAAAGTGGAAATATGAGAATGGTCCAAGACTAGGGGTAAAGGTGACTTCCCTCTTTTGACACAATCATTACGTTTCTTCCAAATGGTCTGTAAGTGCAAAAAATCATGCTTTCAAGAGACTACAAGGACAGCACAGATCCCGTTAGCTCCGTTCAAATTCTTTGAGTCCGAAGACTCCCCGTTTTGTAAAATCAATTCTTTGAGTCCGTGGACTCCCTGTTTTTGTAAAATCAATTCTTTAAGTACGAGGACTCCCCGTTTTTGTAAAATCATTTCTTTGAGTCCGTGAACTCCCCGTTTTGTAAAATCAATTCTTTGAGTCCGAGGACTCCCCGTTTTTGTAAAATCATTTCTTTGAGTCCGTGAACTCCCTGTTTTTGTAAAATCAATTCTTTGAGTCCGAGGACTACCCATTTTTGTAAAACCATTTCTTTGAGTCCGTGAACTCCCCGTTTTGTAAAATCAATTCTTTAAGTCCGAGGACTCCCCGTTTTTGTAAAATCATTTCTTTGAGTCCGTGAACTCCCTGTTTTTGTAAAATCAATTCTTTGAGTCAGAGGACTACCCATTTTTGTAAAACCATTTCTTTGAGTCCGAGGACTACCCATTTTTTTTTAAAACCATTTCGTTGAGTCCGAGGACTACCCATTTGTATAAAAGTAAAATTTGTTGGGTCGGTATGACTCCGTTTGTGTAAAAAAGTGAATTTGTTGAGTCCGTGTGACTTTGTTTGAATAAAGAAATAAAATTTCGAGTCTGCATGACTCCGTCTTTGTGAATATATAAATTTTTGAGTCCGTGTGACTTCGTTTGAATAACAAAATGAAATTTCGAGTCCGCGTGACTCCGTCTTTGTGAAATATGAAATTTTGAGTCCGCGTGACTCCGTTTGCGTAAAATGTGAATTTTGTTGAGTCCGTGTGACTCCGTTTGTGAAAAATGTGAATTTGTTGGGTCCGTGAGACTCCATTTATGTAAAATACTGAGTTCTCGAGTCCGCGTGACTTCGCCTTTTTTAAAAAAAATATGAGTTTTGTAGTCTGTATGACTTCGTGTTTATAGAATGTGAATTTTTGAGTCCGTATGAATCCGTGTTTGAGAAATGTGAAAATTTTCAAGATCATATGACTCTCCTTTGTAAAATGTGAATTAGTGCGACTCCCCTTTGGAAATAGGAACTGTTTCAAGTTGAATCAACTATGAACTCTGGATTTTGAGAAATTGAATTTGTTTGAGTCTAATTGACTCCTGATTCATGAGTTTGAACTAAAGTGAGTCTGATTGACTCCCAATTTTGTGAAACTAAAATTCTTTGAGTCTGATTGACTCCAATTTTGTGAAACAGGAATTCTTTGGGTCTGATTGACTTTTGAATTGGTGAAATAGAAATTATTTAAGTCTGATTGAATTCCAATTTTAGAATATGAAACTAAAATGAGTCTGATTGACTCCATATTTTGAAAAGTTGAATTGAATTGAATTGAATCTGACTAACTTCTGATTTTAGAATTTGAATAAAATTGAGTCTGACCGACTCCGATGAACTGAATTGAACTGATTGACTCCTAATTTCAGAAATTGAATTGAATTGAATTAAATTGAAGTCTAATTTGGCTCTCAATTTTTGGGGATTGAAATAAATTGAGTCTGATTTAACTCCTTATTTTGAAAATTGAAATTTCTTTGTTAAGTCAAAATTGACTCTAATTAATTTTTTTTTGAAATGTTATAAATTAACCCTCGATTTTGAATAGGAAATTCTTTGAGTCTGTGTGACTCCATTTGTGTAAAAAGTGAATTTTTGTTGAGTCCGTGTGACTCCGTGAATTTCATTGAGTCCGAGTGACTCTGTTGTCGAAAAATACAAATTTTTAGTCCGAATAACTCCGTGGTTGTAAAATGCGAGTTTTTGAGTCCTAGCGACTCCGTTATTGAGGAAATGTGGGTCCATGGATCCGAATGACTCTTCTGTTTTAAAATGTGAATCTATTTGTCACAGCCCGGTCCCACAATAGCGGAACCGGAGCCCGTGGTACGCCACCGAGGCTAAACCAATTCATTAACGTTCCCAAAAATTAGGTTTGAAGAACACACGCAGCGGAAAACTAAACACATTTTAAAACCAGAGGTTCAGTCGACTGCTCAGTCGACGGAGGAGGGCAGGGATTTTAATAGCAATTCCAGTCGACTGAAATTGGAGGTCCAGTCGACTGCTGAGGGGTCCAGTCGACTGCTTTTGCAAAAAAAGGAAGCAGTAGCTAACAGGCTCAGGGGTTCAGTCGACTGCTCAGTCGACTGCTCCCCTGGCAGCAGCCCAAACTGCAAAAAATAAGTTTTAAAGCTTTTTAACTTCCATCCAATGATCAACCACTCAATTCAAACTCAGTCCAAAGTAATCTTAACTGTATTAAAGCATTACCAAACATAATTACAACGTTTTAAAATGCATTCTGACATACCAAATTAAACATGGGTTAAAAACAACCAAATTCTTATTACAACATTCCTATTATCCCAAAACTACAAGATTAACATTCAAGTTGCCTTCCAAGCGAACTCCGAACCCACGTACTCACTTCTCTGATTCCTCGCCAGCATTTATACCTGCAATGGTTATTTGAATAACCACACATATTTCGATTTATTTAAGCTAAAGCTTAGTGAATAAATCAACATATGTACATGAATGATAAACATGTCCGCATTCACATCTCTACATTTCATACTAGTTGCCGGAGACTCACGTGCCCGTCCATATTCCCAATCCGCGACTCCTCGCCAATAAGTCCACGCGAAAGGGTAAGACCCACGATTCTTTTCTTCAATCGTGCGACCTTAATGCCTATAACGGCTCCACAAAATGGCTCGGTGACCACGTGCTCCTTCTGACCCACATAAGCAACTTAACATGCTCAAATACATATCACCATGCTCGCGATAATCAAAACATATCACCGTGCTATTGAGCCTACTTATCAATATAAATGCCCAATATGAACTACACAATATATCTCTAAGGATTAATACATGTTATTCAAACATAACATGAATACATGCCAAGAAATCATTCCAAAACATAGTTGAATCACTCACCTCCAAATAACGCTCCTATAATTCAATCTGAAGAAAACCCGTGCACAAAGAACGTGCAAAAATCCGTCTAGTACAATTCCTATGGATCAGAATTCCATTTATCAACTTTTATGAAAAATTCTAGAAAATAACTTTTCGGAAAACTTAGCCAAACAGGCCCTAACATATATCAAAACGAAGCTCTTACCTCAAGGAGCTCGAATATGAAATCTGGGAGAAAACAAACTGACGGAAGGTCGTCGTTTGGCGTCGCAAAGCTCTAAGCAACTAAATCTCCCTCTAGCCTCCTCTTGGCCTCCTTCTTGAGTTTTTAGGTTAAGACTTATAAAAATCTAAGTTCATCTCTATCTATATATAGGCAACACTCTTGGGAAATTACGTTTACCTCCCCATGAGTTTTCCAAACTCCTAATCAGTCTCTGAAACTTCCTATACAGCTTATTCATAGCTTTACGAGTGAAACCTCAAAATTATAAAAGTTTCGACTAAGTTTCGTTTGGTCGCTAAAACGTGAATTTCTATATGACGTTTTCGAAGTTGCTAATTAGCCTACCAAATTAATAGCGTGTTCATTCCTCCTCACCAGGATACTAAATCTAACAACAGAAATAAATTCTAAAACAGAAAATAATACAGATATTGAAATACACAGGTAAACATTTATTTTCAGATAAACATTTAAAGTGTTCCACAGTGACCGTCTCATACTCGGAGAGACTTCACAAACAATAAAATCCTCAATTACCACAGTTTCAAAGGGTTCTCTAATACAGACACCCAAATCAACTCGTGAGTCAAAACTCACCCAAACATGTGTCATAAGACACGCCACATCACATTATCATGCATGACAATGTAATGCAAAAGCAATAACACGAATGAGGGTGTTATAATACTCTCCCCCTTAAAAGAAGTTTGTCGCCAAACTTATACCTCATGTCTCGAAAATGTGTGGATACTGAGTACGCATCTCATCTTCTATCTCCCATGTCATTTCTTCCGTAGTTTGGCTACGCCATAACACTTTCACTTTTGATATTACTTTATTTCGTAAGACTTGATCCTTCCGATCTAAGATCTCTACCGGATATGCGGCATACGTTAAATCACTCTGAATCTCATTCGATGTCGGAGTCATCATTTGATCTCTATCTTCCACTAATTGTTTGCGTAACAACGATACATGAAACACGTTATGAACTTAAGCATACTCGCTCGGCAAGTTCAAATGATAGGCTACGGGTCCAACCTTTCCAATGATTTCAAAAGGTCCTACATATCTCGGATTGAGTTTCCCGTATCTACCAAATCTGGTTATTCCCTTTGAAGGTGACACCTTCAAATACACCAAGTCTCCTACATCAAATTCCAACGGTCGTCTGCGCTTGTCGGCATAACTCTTATACCTACTCTGGGCTGTCAGTAACCATTGTCTAATTACCTTTATCTTATCCGTCGTCTCTTGTACAATTTTCGGTCCTTCAATCTTTCTTTCTCCCACCTCTGTCCAACTAATCGGTGAACGACATACACGACCATATAAAGCTTCATAAGGAGCCATCCCAATACTCGACTGAAAACTGTTGTTATATGCAAACTCAATCAGCGGCAAATGGTCTTCCCAATCACCCTGAAAATCAAGTATACATAGCCTAAGCATGTCTTCCAAACTCTGGATTACTCTCTCTGATTGACCATCGATCTGAGGATGAAAAGCTATACTAAAGTGCAATTTGGTACCCATTGCTTCTTGCAAGACTCTCCAAACTTCGATGTAAAACTACTATCCCTGTCCGAAACGATAGAAACTGGGATACCATGTAGTCTCACAATTTCGCGAATATACAACTTAGCTAACGTCATTGGCTTAGTTGTTCGAAGCGGTAGGAAGTGCGACGACTTCGTCAAACGATCAACGATCACCCAAATAATAGTGTTCGATCTCTTCGACCTCGGAAACCCACTAACAAAATCCATTGTTATGTGCTCCCATTTCCACTCGGCTATCGGTAACGGTTGTAATAATACCGAGGGTACTTGGCGTTCGGCCTTTACTTGTTGACAACTCGTACATCGTGAAACGTATCGTGCTATTTCTCTCTTCATTCCCGACCACCAATAAACATGTCTCAAGTCTCTATACATCTTGGTGCTTCCCGGATGAACGGTATACTTCGTGTTGTGTGCTTCCTCTAGGATGTTTCGCTTCAACTCTTTCTCACTAGGTACACAAATTCTACCCCTCAATCTCAACACATTGTTCTCAAACGTGAATCCCGGTTGTTTGCCCATTGGAATCTCATCACAAATCTTCTTCAAAGCCACGTCTTGAAGTTGTTTCTCCGTGATCTCGTGAATCAAGAGTGGTTGTGCCACAATCGTCGACATCAATCCACCTTCAATCCTCGGAATCACCTCAAGCTCCATATTCTCCATATCTCGTATCAATTCTTTCTGAGAAGTCAAATCTGATGCGGTATTGGTTGGTACTTTGCGACTAAGAGCATCGGCGACGACATTCGCCTTGCCCGGATGATACTGAATTGACAAGTCATAGTCCTTCATCAACTCTAACCATCTCCTTTGCCTCATGTTCAAATCTCGTTGTGTAAACAGGTACTTCAAACTCTTGTGATCCGTATAGATCTCACATTTCTCCCCGTATAGGTAATGACGCCAAATCTTCAGTGCAAAAATCACGGCGGCCAATTCTAGATCATGTGTTGGATAATTCTTCTCGTGCAGTCTAAGTTGTCTTGATGCATACGCAATAACTTTATCACCTTGCATAAGAACGCAACCTAAACCTCTATATGAAGCATCACTGTAAATAATAAATCCTTCAGTCCCTGATGGAACGGCTAATATTGGTGCTTTCACTAGTCGACCCTTCAACTCTTGGAAACTTTCTTCACATTCTGGACTCCAAACAAAAGCAATATCTTTCCTCATTAACTGTGTCATCGGCATTGCTATACGCAAAAAGTCTTTCACAAATCTCCGATAATACCCAGCTAATCCTAGGAAACTTCTGATGTCTGTCACATTCGTTGGCCTCACCCAGTTGGTAACTGCTTTTATCTTCTGAGGGTCTACAGAAATTCCCTTTGCTGACACTATATGTCCAAGGAAAGCTATCTCGGTCAACCAAAACTCACACTTCTTCAATTTGCCGAATAATCTCTTTTCACGCAATCGTTGTAAAGCTAATCGCAAATGATGCTCGTGATCTTCAACGCTTTTGGAGTATATTAGGATGTCATCTATGAACACGATAACGAACTCATCTAAATAATCTTTGAAGACACGGTTCATTAAGTCCATGAAAGCAGCTGGTGCATTAGTCACTCCAAATGGCATAACCAAAAATTCAA
Source organism: Hydrangea macrophylla (assembly GCA_033977485.1). NCBI lineage: Eukaryota > Viridiplantae > Streptophyta > Magnoliopsida > Cornales > Hydrangeaceae > Hydrangea > Hydrangea macrophylla. The sequence goes on from CM066982.1 coordinate 18,754,559, forward strand.
AGTGACCATATCGAGTCCTAAAAGCTGTCTTCTCAACATCTTCCTCTTTGACTTTCAACTGATGGTAACCGGATCTCAAGTCGATTTTCAAAAATACCTGAGCCCCTTGTAACTGATCAAACAAGTCATCTATTCGCGGCAACGGATACTTGTTCTTGACGGTCAACTTATTCAACTCTCGGTAGTCGATGCACATACGCATTGTTCCATCTTTCTTCTTCACAAACAAGACTGGAGCTCCCCACGGCGAAACACTCGGTCGGATAAAACCCTTCTCCAACAGTTCTTCTAACTGAACTTTCAATTCTTTCAACTCTATCGGTGCCATTCGGTACGGTGCTCTGGATACCGGTTGTGACCCTGGTACTACTTCTATTGTGAACTCAAGCTCTCTTTCAATCAGTACGTCGGGTAATTCATCGGGAAAAACATCTGAAAATTCTCGAACTACTGAAATGTCTTCTATTAGTGGTCCAAGAACTCGCGTGTCGACAATTGAACATAAGAAACCCGAACACCCCTTCTTCAACATCTTACTTGCTTGAATCGTCGATATCAAGTACGGCGGTACGATTACTCCCTTACCCTGAAAAGTAAACTCTTCTCGTCCTGACGGATAGAAACTAACCCGTTTCTGTTCATAATCGATCCGGGCTTGATTAACCGACAACCAATCCATACCCAAGATAACATCAAAGTAATTCACCGTCAACGGAATCAAATCAACGCTCAAGACTTTATCACCTATCTTGATTTCACATGACTTGAATATCGAAGAAGTAACTAGTGGTTCACTACTAGGCAATGATACACACAAGTCATATCCTAGCGGTTCTGACTTAATAGTTAAATGCTAAACAAAATCACGTGATACAAATGAATGCGTTGAACCAGAATCCATAAGTATACGTGCAGGATACGAACAAATAGGAAGAATACCTGATACGACGGTATCATCCGTATTCCCCGGCCTGAGCTGGAAGTATCGTCCTTGTTGTTGTGTGACTCCTTTCCCTTTGTCCACTCGAGGTTCTACCCTTGACCCGCTTGGCACACTAGATGCACCGGTACTCATTCCTGGTTGTCTCTTACTCGGACAGTTCTTTGCTATGTGTCTCGATTGTCCACTCTCAAAACATTTTCCTCTCGTTTCTGGGTTATAGCCCTTGGCGTTCGAGGTTGTGTTTGGTGTAGTCGAATAAGACAATTCCTAGACACATGCCCCAATTGTTTACAATAAAAGCAAGTGATCAATTGATGGCAGGTTCCTCTGTGTCGCACGTTACATGTTGGGCACAACGGTCTCGAATCTCCAACAAACACACTTCCTCCTTGACTACCCATATTCGATCCTGAACCTTGCGTAAATGGGTTCTTCGCATTCCCTTGACTCTTACCCCGACTGTCATTTGCTCTCTTCCCTTGTTGTCCCTGTCGATATCTGTCGACACTTTTCTCAGCAATACGAGCGGCTTCCTCAACGAGGGAAATGGTCGGGTGTTGCAACATATCTACACGGCCACGGATATTCTCTCTAAGTCCTTCCTCAAACTTACGAGCTTTATCCCTATCAGTTGGAACGGTAGTTTTCCCAAATCGTAACAAGGCATTGAAACAAGAAACATACTCACCTACGGTCATATCTCCCTGAACCAAACTCGCAAATTCTTGACGTTTCTGAGTATAAGCAGATTGTGGAAAGAAGCGTTTGTTGAATTCTTCTTTAAATGCTTCCCACGTAGTTGGTTTCCCTTGTTCAAGCACGTTGTTCCACTAATCCAATGCTTCGCCCATCAACGTATCGGATGCGCACAAAATTTTCTCCTCGTCGGTACATATTACCTGATGGAAATGTCTTTCCATGTCCATCATCCAATGATCGGCCAAATCTATGTCAACCTGTCCATGATACAAGGTCGATTTCCGCTTATGAAACTGTTCTACGATTGTGTGTTGAGGTCGCGGTGCCGATGGTGCATTGACATAATGAATTTCCACTTGTGGAGGCTGAACGTTCATCTGTTCTCTTTCACTTACCGCTTGTATGAAATTTCCCACCATATTCACTATTTGGTCCATCCGCGAATGCGGTGACAATTCTCTTGGTGGATCAGCCATAACGTTTCAAATATTTCTCTTGTTGAGTTCAATGCATAATGACCATGCATGCTATGCCACAATATAGTTATGTGTGCACAGTTCATCACAATCAACAAATGCTAACACATGAAGCATTTCTACAATGATAACCATTATCTTTACAATTACATACTCCACTCGACGTCACTCAGCATATATAACGTCACTCGTTCCCAAGGCTCTAAACTTATGCTCTGATACCACTAAATGTCATAGCCCGGTCCCACAATAGCAGAATCGGAGCCCGTGGCATGCCACCGAGGCTAAACCAATTCATTAACGTTCCCAAAAATTAGGTTTGAAGAACACACGCAGCGGAAAACAAAACACATTTTAAAACCAGAGGTTCAGTCGACTGCTCAGTCGACTGCTAAGTCGACTGCTCAGTCGACGGAGGAGGGCAGGGATTTTAATAGCAATTCCAGTCGACTGAAATTGGAGGTCCAGTCGACTGCTGAGGGGTCCAGTCGACTGCTTTTGCAAAAAAAAGGAAGCAGTAGCTAACAGGCTCAAGGGTTAAGTCGACTGCTCAGTCGACTGCTCCCCTGGCAGCAGCCCAAACTGCAGAAAATAAGTTTTAAAGCTTTTTAACTTCCATCCAATGATCAACCACTCAATTCAAACTCAGTCCAAAGTAATCTTAACTGTATTAAAGCATTACCAAACATAATTACAACGTTTTAAAATGCATTCTGACATACCAAATTAAACATGGGTTAAAAACAACCAAATTCTTATTACAACATTCCTATTATCCCAAAACTACAAGATTAACATTCAAGTTGCCTTCCAAGCGAACTCCCAACCCACGTACTCACTTCTCTAATTCCTCGCCAGCATTTATACCTGCAATGGTTATTTGAATAACCACACATATTTTGATTTGTTTAAGCTAAAGCTTAGTGAATAAATCAACATATGTACATGAATGATAAACATGTCCGCATTCACATCTCTACATTTCATACTAGTCGCCGGAGACTCACGTGCCCGTCCATATTCCCAATCCGCGACTCCTCGCCAATAAGTCCACGCGAAAGGGTAAGACCCACGATTCTTTTCTTCAATCGTGCGACCTTAATGCCTATAACGGCTCCACAAAATGGCACGGTGACCACGTGCTCCTTCTGACCCACATAAGCAACTTAACATGCTCAAATACATATCACCATGCTCGCGATAATCAAAACATATCACCGTGCTATTGAGCCTACTTATCAATATAAATGCCCAATATGAACTACACAATATATCTCTAAGGATTAATACATGTTATTCAAACATAACATGAATACATGCCAAGAAATCATTCCAAAACATAGTTGAATCACTCACCTCCAAATAACGCTCCTATAATTCAATCTGAAGAAAACCCGTGCACAAAGAACGTGCAAAAATCCGTCTAGTACAATTCCTATGGATCAGAATTCCATTTATCAACTTTTATGAAAAATTCTAGAAAATAAATTTTCGGAAAACTTAGCCAAACAGGCCCTAACATATATCAAAACGAAGCTCTTACCTCAAGGAGCTCGAATATGAAATCTGGGAGAAAACAAACTGACGGAAGGTCGTCGTTTGGCGTCGCAAAGCTCTAAGCAACTAAATCTCCCTCTAGCCTCCTCTTGGCCTCCTTCTTGAGTTTTTAGGTTAAGACTTATAAAAATCTAAGTTCATCTCTATCTATATATAGGCAACACTCTTGGGAAATTACGTTTACCTCCCCACGAGTTTTCCAAACTCCTAATCAGTCTCTGAAACTTCCTATACAGCTTATTCATAGCTTTACGAGTGAAACCTCAAAATTATAAAAGTTTTCGACTAAGTTTTGTTTGGTCGCTAAAACGTGAATTTCTATATGACGTTTTCGAAGTTGCTAATTAGCCTACCAAATTAATAGCGTGTTCATTCCTCCTCACCAGGATACTAAATCTAACAACAGAAATAAATTCTAAAACAGAAAATAATACAGATATTGAAATACACAGGTAAACATTTATTTTCAGATAAACATTTAAAGTGTTCCACAGTGACCGTCTCATACTCGGAGAGACTTCACAAACAATAAAATCCTCAATTACCACAGTTTCAAAGGGTTCTCTAATACAGACACCCAAATCAACTCGTGAGTCAAAACTCACCCAAACATATGTCATAAGACACGCCACATCACATTATCATGCATGACAATGTAATGCAAAAGCAATAACACGAATGAGGGTTTTATACTATTGACTCCTTGTATAAGAAAATTGAATTTTTGGGTCCACGTGACTCCCTTTGAATTTGTGAGTCTGCTTAACTCTAAATTTTGTTGGAATTGAATTCTTTGAGTCTAACCGACTCCGAACTTCCGAAAGTTTGGGCTAAAATGGATCTAACTATCGCTAGATTTAATGTTAAATTAAGTTGAAACTGATTGGCTCCCGATTGCTGAAATTAAAATCATTAAGCCCGTCTGACTCCCGATTCATGAAAGTCTAACTTAGCACCCGAGTTTAGAAATTGAATTGAATTAAGTCTAATTGACTCCTAATTCTAGAAAAATTCATTTGAGTCTGATTGATTCCAGATTTTAGAGTTTTTGAATCGAATTGAGTCTGTTTTTCTTTAAATCTGATCAACTCCCAATGTTAGATCTGAGTTTGATTGACTCTCGGTGTTGTGAAATAGAATCTGATTCGAGTCCAGTTGACTCCTGTTCTAGAAATTTGAAATTAGAAATTCTTTTGAGTATGATTGACCATAATTCGAAATTGAGAATTCTTTTGAGTCTGATTGGCTCATGTTTTTTGGAAATTAGAAACTCTTTTGAGTTCGATTTACGCCCAATTTTGTAAAATTCTTTTGTGAAATAGAGATCCTTTAAAGTCCAATTTTGTGAATTTAAATTTCTTTGAGTCCGATTGACTCCTGGTTTTGTCTGATTTTGCGAAACAGGAATTGAATCAAGTCTGATTGACATCTGATTTAGGATTTGAATTTGAACTGGATTTGAGTCAAATTGACTTCGGACTTGGTGAAATTGAATTTGTTTGAGTCTGGCTGGTTCCTGATTTCAGAAATGAATTAAGTCGAGTCTAGGCAACTCCTAATTTAGCATTTGAATTTGAACTCAAATTGAGTCGAATCGACTCCGGACTTGGTGAAATTGAGTTTATTTGGGCCTGATTGACTCCTGATCAAAATTTGAAAAAATTGAATTAAATTGAGTCTAACTGATTCTCAATTTTTGAAATTGACGTGGATTTGGGTTTGAAATAACTTAAGCCCATCGGACTACCGATTTAGAAATTTGAAGTAAATTGAGTTTGAAGTACTAAGACTCCAAATTTTTGAAAGTAAATGGAATGAAATTTGTTTGATTAAGAAGAGAATTTGTCGAGTCTAATAGACTCTCGATTTTGGAAAATCAAATTAAATCTGAAGGACTCTGGATTTTTAGAATTGAACTGATTCGCATCTGACTGACTCCAAATTTTGAATTAAATTAACTATGATTGACTCCCGATTTTGAAAATTAAAATGAGTTTGAGTCTGATTGATCCCGAAGTCAGAGCAAACATATCCGATGAGGCCGAAGAGCTGCGGATCACTGTGAGAAAACATATCCGACGGGGCCAAAGGGCTGCGGATTTTTCAGAGCAAACTCACTTGACACCGGAGTATAAGGCGCGTAGCGCATCTCAGTCGATCAGATGATTCTTGGAAGACACCGGAGTATAAGGCGCGAAGCGCATCTCAGTCTTTCAGCATGCTACCTGGTTTGACACCGGAGTATAAGGCGCGTAGCGCATCTCAGTCGATCAGATGATTCTTGGAAGACACTGGAGTATAAGGCGCGAAGCGCATCTCAGTCTTTCAGCGTGCTACCTGGTTTGACACCGGAGTATAAGGCGCGTAGCGCATCTCAGTCGATCATATGATTCTTGGAAGACACCGAAGTATAAGGCACGAAGCGCATCTCAGTCTTTCAGCGTTCTACCTAGTTTGACACTAGAGTATAAGGCGCGTAGCGCATCTCAGTCAATCAAATGATTCTTGGAAGACACCAGAGTATAAGGCGCGAAGCGCATCTCAGTCTTTCAGCGTACTACCTGGTTTGACACTAGAGTATAAGGCGGTTAGCGCATCTCAGTCAATCAGATGATTCTTGGAAGACACCGGAGTATAAGGCGCAAAGCGCATCTCAGTCTTTCAGCGTGCTACCTGGTTTGACACTGGAGTATAAGGCGCGAAGGGCATTCTAGTCAATTAGATGACTCTTGAAGAATGTCGGGGAATTAAGCATAGGAAGCGCATCTATGACTGTTATGACCTTCCCAGAATAGAATGCCATCATAAGTTGAATGGCATAGGGTGCATCTTTAAGAAAAGATAATATGTTGCTGAGACATTATATGGAGCACGAGATTGCTTGAGCACGTGCATCACGATAAGATAGGTGCATTCATTCGTATGACTATTTGTGCCTGTGTGAGTTTGACTCTTGCCTGAACTACGTCTTGGTCTGATTTCTGATGGGATACGTAGGTAGCTCACCATTGAGCACGACCAGCATGAACCATTGCCACGCGCATGTTCTCTTTTTGCAACGCATTTTGTTTTTACCTAAATCCGACAGTTTGGTCAAAGGCTTGTCTCACACAAGCTTCGACATTCACTTGTGAAATGCGTTGCTCCACAAGCTCTGTCGAAGAGGGGCAAACTGTAGACACCCCAATTTTGACCAAATATAGAATTTAGGAGAGCGTCACCTCCACGTCCAATGATGATAAGGACCGAAAGATTTGAAGTATTCCAAGCTCTTCAGAAAGTTCTCCAAACGCGATAAAATTTCACAGAAAGAAGAAAATACCAGGTATTTAGGATAATTTAGGTATAAAACATCATTTTTGGAAAAGATCTTCGAAAATAAGTATCTTTAAGAAAAAGGAGGAAAGAAAAGACCTAAAAAGGGGAAGTTCCGCAAAAACCGGCACACTGAAGTATTTGGCGGCACTCAGTGAGTGCCGAACGGCATTCGGTGCGTGCCGAACGGCATTCGGTGCGTGCCGAACGACAGTCATAGAATGTCGGCCCGACATTTACTGAGTGTCGCCGATATTTTTTGACTGCCGTTTGCTTTAACAGTCCGTATTTTATGGTATAATACGTATATGTATGCAGATAAAAACAAAAAACTGATAAAGTAAGGCTGACTAAAACGCGGCCATTAATAATTTTCCGCGGCACTTACTAAGAGCCGCGCGGCAGTCATGAAATGCCGGCGCGACTTTCACGGAGTGCCGCAGCGGCATCCACTGACTGCCGCAAGAGATTTTTGACTGCCGCCCTGTGTAGCAGTCTGTCTATTTTCAGGAAGTACGTATTGTACCACCAAATGAGACATTTACACCTGTCTTTTTACTCCGAATTCACTGAAATTACCTAGGTATTTTTGTCTATATAAGAAGAGGTATCTTCATTGAAAAAGGGGGGAAGAGAAGAGAAACAAATATTGGGAGAATTTGAGAGGAATTTAGGAGAACTTTTGAGAGAAGAATATTTGGAGAGAGATATACCATAATATACCAAGAGATCACCACCACCATAACAACACATATTTGAGAGAGATAGAGAGTTTTGAGAGCTTGAAAGAAGAGCTTGGAGGATCTTCAAAATATAGAAGTTTGAGGATAGTTAGAGGTGATACTCTACTCTTGTTAGTTTTCTTTTATGGATTTAGAGCACTTGCTCTCTTAATTTTCTTGATTTCATTTCTTCTTTTTGTTTATATTTTTCTCTTGAGATTCTTGGAGATCTTCAATATCTCTCTTGAAAGCTCTTGAGTTTGATCTTTTGAATCTCGTGTAAGCTTGTGCTTCACATGGGAGTCAAAGTTTGATCATCACTTCACTTTGTAAACAAATAGATGGATCCAAGTCCATATTCATGACTTGGATTCTCTAACTTAGAATTTCATGGGATCTTCTTTATATCCTTTTGAAGTTCATGAGCTAGTTCTTTGATTCTTCTTCTCTTTTTCTTGTCTATGCTCTTCTCTTGAGACTCTTGGGGATCTTCCATATCTCACTTGAATCTCATGAGTTTAATCTTTTAGTCTCATATAAGCTTATGATTCACATGAGATTTAAAGTTGATAATCATTTTATTAAGAACAAGTAGATGAATCCAAACCCCTACCATGGTTTGGGTCCTCTAAGCTTGAGTTTTCATGGAGTCTCTTTATATTCCTTGAACACTCATGAGTTTTAGTCATGTCTTGATCTCCAATGACCATCAAATGGTAGGAGAAGTGGTTTGGTTTAAACCCAACTTCATGGTTTAATAGTTGGGGTTAACAAATAAAAGTTGAACTTGACAAATGAAAACAGTGAGTTCATAAACCGGTTTGATCAAAGATATTTAGTTCGAAATCAGACCGTTGAAACTGAATGAAACCAACGGGAAAGTGTCAATAACACAATGTTTTACCACTGTAATTTTTGTTTTAAGGAGATTTCATGTTTAAAGTGGTTTGGTCATGAGTTTTGTGAAGTCACTACAATCTGTCCAGAGTTTCAGAACAGCAACACCCTTTTGAAATAAGCAAATCAGAACCTTAATCAAGTATTTGTGACCCAAAATAATTTTTTCTAAGTAGATTAATGTGTTAGGAAGCCACCCTAAAAAGAACAAAGCATTTCTGATCTTTTTGTTATTTTTAAAAAAATCAAACAAAATCTCTGGACAGAGAGTTGTACATCTCTGAGTGATGTCTGGTGTTTATCCTTTTCCCAGAGATCTAACCGTTGAAACTTTGATTTTCTTTTTGATTTGGAAACTAGACTCACAGAGGCATCTTGTGTCCAAAAATCATCAAAATCGAAACACGGGAAGCATGCTTTTTATTTTCTTAAAGTTCTGGTCTGCTCTTTGCAATTTTCAGAATTTTTTATGACAAATTTGACCAACTTTGTAAATAATGGTCCAAATGACTTTTCTATGACCCAGGGCTCAAACCATGTTTTAATAATGATTAGTTAAGCTTGAATTCAAAGTTTAAGTGATCTAAATCACTGATTATTTCATAATTTATTCTTGTTCATGAACATATTCATCCATGTGATTTGATGCTTGTAATTAGGACTTGTTTGCTTTAGATTTAATTACATTTGATAGATTTAAGCTAGAAGTCTAGGATTGTTATTTAAGATCCAAATTTATATATTGTATATCATGTGGACTAACCCTTTGTTTTGTAGCGCTATTAAGGTATGATTTCTTAAACTCCTCTTAATTTATTTTAATTTCTTGATTTTATCGATTTTTTTTACCTTTATGCGCGACACACTAGAATTAAGATTTTGCCTTAAATATATATATATATATATATATGTGGATTAGAGACTCTTTTCGTAGGTTTTATTTAATCGCATGCATTGCACGTTTAATATTCGCGGCTGGATCCCAGGTAAGTTCTCTTGTTCTTTATTGCATATCATATTGCTTGCTACTTGAATTACGTGACTTTTGAATGATATTTTGTAAATTGGTAATTTTACACCATTTTGACATGTTTGTGTAATGTATACGTATATCTATGTATTAGTTGAGGGCATGCTTAGATTAGTAATTCAATTAAAAGGATTTTGAGTAGAGGCCTATCGCGAGATAGGATGAGAAGGGGTGTTTTAGTCCGATGGGCTCCTTCCCTTCTCATTCCATAATCTCCGGACCTAGTTAATCTTTGGTTTCGCAAAAGATCAGTTGCTTTAAAATGGTTTCTTAATTTTTCTTTTAAAAATTAAGTGGCGACTCATTTGTTCAAAAATTTAAAGGAATTTTAAAAGAAAAAGCTATAGGTAAGAAAAATGCGATATCCACACATCTCTCGAAGCCACTGTTCTACTTGCCACGACTTAGTGTTCCCGTCAAACTTCTTCGGACGAAAATGACGAAAATGTTCTACTATTCAATCTTCAACTGGTCTCGGAGGTGGTCCATGATTGTTTCCATTGTTCACATTTGGATTGTTAATCCGTTCCATCCTATGCACAAAGGCTTCGAGCAGTCCAATCGGATTAGCAACTTGGGGTGCATGGCGGACATCTTCAATTTGAGCAGGACGATTCCGGGTAGACATTTCTGCCATCGATGTAGTAAGGTTGGGTACCTATACAGGCATCTGTCGATTTGTTGTCAACCCCAAAAATAGTTATAGAAAGTAATTCGCAACTAAACATAATAGTTATAACTAATATGACATTAATAGCAAAGCAACTTTATACGAACAACTCCAAAAACGTTAGAGTCAACCCTTATCTCAAGGAATCTTAAGGTTCAAAACTCAAGAATGTTGGACAATTGGTGAACGCGCTCACTAAACCTAGGCTCTAATACCCAAAAATCTTGTCATGCCCGCAGTTACAAAAATAGAGAAAATAAATTCCTTTTTGGACCCGTAGGCCATGACAGTTGAAAGTCACCATATTGTCCATAACCAAAGGCTAATCATCAGAGTAATGAATCAAACCATGCATTAGAAAGTTCTAAGGTTGATATATAAAATCAGGGTTCACTACTAAACTATTACAAAACCAGATGTGTCTGCAGAACGTAAGTAAAGTACTACAGCAACATACGCTGATTATAAACATAGCTATTACAGATTCTCTTAAAAACGTAATCATAAACTATCAACGGCACACTCCAAGTCTTCAACTTGCATAGTAGTCAGCACCAGTATAGCCTTTGTCATCGTAGGCTCCATTCTCGTAGCCCCTATCCATGTATGCATCTCCTGCATACTCATAATCATGGCCAGCTGGACGTCGAATATCCAGAAGCATAAATGCCGTCAGCTATGAAAGCCGAGTGAATGTAAATACTAACAGAGAATCTATAGATTTGCAGTATATTAAACAACAGCATCAATAAAAGGATCATCTCATCGTTCGCATGCATGTATGCACTAACTCAATATACAACAACGGACGTCGTCCCAACCAGTTCCAATACATAATATAGACTCTTGGGTCCACATTAATCAGACACGTAGTCCCATACCTACGATTTGTCAGACACCGACATACAACCCTAACATTTTGACCAACCTGCCCTGATATAATACAGCACGTAGCTCTGATATAATATGGCATACAACCTTAACATACTACCGCACTTAGCTTCGTAAGCACTCAGATCCACCACAACACTCAGCAATACCATAGTACTTAGCAATACTATAACACTCAGCAATACTACAGCACTCAGCAATACATCAATATTATTATGGCACGCAGCCCCGATATGCTACTGCAGCACGCAGCCCCAATATGCTACGACACATAGCCTTAATATTCTATGGCACTCCAGTCCCAAAACATTACGGCCACCAACCCCAATATATTAGACTCGATGCAAAGTCCTACATCACACAACCTCCCAAATTCAACACATAGTCCAACTCTATCATACGTAAAACCTGACACGTAGTCCTGATCCTATCCTAGCACCTTGGGATCCCATACCTGACATCATATGATCTTAGCGACTGCATTCATTCACACAAACATAAATAGTATCGATCTCCATGATCGACAGACCCACTACTATGTATGTCGACTTCTCATTTTGATTTACAACATTATACCATCATTATACAATTGGTTCTACTGTCCAATGCATTAAATCCATTATTCCAAGTGTGTAATATTCCAATACCACTTCTAACCACCAACGCATGATAATATACAACTTAACAGTTCATCGGATATAAACAAACTAAACATTTAACATTCTGTCAAGTTCGATCGATTGAACTCATTTCAATCGATTGAAGTAAAGCTAGGTTTGATCGATCGAAGGGCTTTCGATCGATTGAGCAAAACTATTTCCAATCGATTGAACTAAGTTCAATCAGTTAAGATCAGCCTAGGTTCAATCACTCGAAAGAAGTTTGATTGGTTGAATGCAGTATTATTCCAGAATTGAACGGGACCTTCGCTGTACGTTCGAGGTCCGTTCTTTCTCGTCGAAACACATATACATCAATATATCTATGCTATAGAGTGAGTATAGACACTCACAGGTAAAGACGGTGACACCGGCGAGCTCAGGGTAGTCGCGGGTGGTCTCGGGGTGTCTTTCTCTCCTTTTCTCTTTGTTTTTCTTTCTCCTTCACTTTCTCTGTTTCTTCTCTTCTGCTCCGCTCCTTCTCTCTATCTTCTCCTTGTTCTTCCTTGAGAGCGTGTGAGTGTTTCTGAGTTATGTGTATATATATGGTGTATGTATATATATATGTGTATATGAGTGTGTGTATATATATTCTTCCTCTCTCTAAACTCTCTCAAAGTTCAGCAACCCAAACATACACACATGACCAACATATATATAAAGAGGGGGATGGTGCAGCTGGCAGAACACGTATACTGGAAATACCACGTTCGATCGATCAAAGTGGGTTTCGATCGATTAAGAAGAGGTCGGTTAGTTTTTAATCGATTGAGACTGGTTTAATCACTTAAGAATGGGGACACATCATAAATTCAGGTCGACAAAGGTTTGATCGCTTAAGAAATGAAACTTTCGATCACTTGAAGCTTGATCGATCCATTGAAACTGAAAATACAAGAAATATAAATACAAGTACACTGAATCTTATTTATATCAAAGGTATTATAATATTACAACGAAAATACAAGGTATTATATTCAATAATTCCTTTAGACCATCATAGTAAAGATAGGATTCCCATTCGGGTATTCGGCGAGCCAAGGGCTCCGGGTAGCCTCTGAGGTGCGGTATCGGGCGGTGAGGCATCTGTCTCAAATAGCCTCGACATTGTCTTTTCTTGCAAGTGGATTCCCAGCAGTCTGCTCGTCTCTGACCTGAGTCAACTTAGGGATAAATATGATATTCCCAGTCACTGTTCTTTGGCAATACCCACCGGCGAGGCTCATCTATACCAGCTGGGTTTTGTTACCCTCTACGAGAATGGATTCATAGCAAGCCTTTGCCTTCCTCTCCACACGCTTGCCCGGGATGTGTTAATCTATCTAGGCATTGCTCTTGGGTAGCTTGTCCCAAACAGTTGGAAATTCTTGATGGGGACCATTCACCTCTGGTCCCAAGTTGAGCTTACCCTCCAGGAGTTCTTATGAACCCACTGACCGTTCTCGTTGCACGGGGAGGTTGGCTTCTTCTCTCTGGGCGCCCGACAAGGTAGGAAGATAATAGATAAGTGCCTGAGCAATAATAAGGGATGGAAGAAAAAATCCTTCTAAGTGTCCACCCTCGGGCTTTACGATGATGCTCTGGTAATTCAACTGAAGGCATCTTAGGCAGGAAAGTTGAGGAGTAAGCTCCAATCTCGAGTCTGTTTTCCTTCTTGTTTTGTTGTAGCTATAGAGCTAACCGATCGATCTCTGTTCTATTTTGTAATGGGGTCTACTGACCCACCAAGCATACCCGACAAGTACCAGGTTCAAATTATGGCATTGGCTCAGGATCCCATTAGTGTCTCTAATTTGTTAACCAGGACGAGAGCCCAAAAAATTAGCTTTGAGCCCGACAAGCCCTTCAAAGCACCCACCTTTCCCCCTATTATTCGTAGTGAGTTCTTGCTTCTTGGATCTTTTTTGCTTTCTTCTTGCCCCTCTCTGACTGCTTACTGACTCATTTGTTTTTTTAGTTCTACAGAGATGGCTCCTAAGAAGAATACCGATGCCCTACAGGAGATAGAGGTTGCGGTTGCGGCCTGGACAGGTTAAAAGAGGAGGAGGACTGACGCGACCACTAGCCCACAACTTCGACGGTTGATTCGCTGGACAAAAGAGGCACCGGCCGGGATATCGGCCCTAAGGGTAGAGGCGGTATCAACCACCGTGAGCCCCCCAGGAAAAATATTGCTCAGGGTGTCACAAGTGGAGTTTAAGGAGGAGACTCAGAGGAGGATATGGGTTGCCCTCCTTCCGGGCTAGCTCGAGAGTTATGAGGGAATGCCCCCTCATGCATTGGTCGGGTGGCTTATAGCCTCTCCAATCTGGTAAATGTTGTGCTCTTTCTCTTTCCACCTTTTCTTCATCTCCTCTTTGGCGATTTACTAACTTTTATTTCTTTGTCTAGGCCAGCTACCTAGCGGCCAAGGCCAGATTCTCTTTGCCCAGTTTGGCCGATAGGGCGGCTGCTGCCGAGGCTGCTCTTTTAAAGGAGAGTGCAGCATGGGAGGCCAGGGAATTCATCCTAGCCATGGAGAAAGAAAAGGTGAAGGGGCTTGCCTTGAGCCTATGAGCAGCTCAGGCAGAGTTTGAGGCCTCCTTGGCAAGTTTGGCATCTGCTGAGGTCGAGAAGAAGGCTTTGGAGGATACCGCAGCCACTTGGGACGAGGCTACGGGGACTGGGGAGGCACTGGACAAAGGATGCCAACTTCTTTCAGGTTTATGCAGACCTAAAAAGGAGGGTGGGTGGCCGTGGACTATCCCAACTGGGATCTTGCTATTTACTCAGGGGTTGATTCTGACTTCTGAGATACAGAGCCCTCTGCTATAGAGGAAGCTGCTGTTGGAGGAAAGGTGCCTACTAAACCTGTCGGGGAGGTCCGGAATTCCGAGGATGAGGTAGTCATTGTGGATGATCCTAAGTAAGGAGCTTGCCCGACCAATTCTGGACTACTTCGCTCAATTGTTCCCGGACTATTGCCTGCCCAGTATATTTAAATTTCTTTTTTTCTTTTTTATGGGAGGCTGTAATAATTGCCCCCTAAGTAATGTACTTTTTCTAAACTAGTAATGAAAAGGCCTCTTGAAGTCGCTTCTTTACATACTATGAATGTTTGTACTTTATACATTTTTGCCTATTTGTGTTCGCCCGTGGCGAACCAGTTGCCTAGCTTTATTATGACATTGCTTTAGCAAAAGGCTTAGAACTGTGACTGGTAGGGAGCACTCGGTCTTTTGGGGATCTGTAAAACCTTAGAATTTTTTGAGCTATTGTATTTAGAATTTTCCAGGTTTGTAGAACTCGGTCGGGGGATTGTAAGTGCTCGGGATTAACCAATCTCCTTGTAACAACCCAACGTGGGCTCAAAACATTGTGGGTGCTTGGATGTCTAAGGGTTTATACTTAGTTAATTCCAAGGCCTATGAATACCCAGTGTGACTTCCTGTTTAGTTCATTATTCCCTCATGCCCTCCAAGCTTTTGCTAAGGCGGATGTTTATAGATGTGATGAGTATAGGTAGTCGACCTAAAACATTGGTTGTTTTTGGGTCATTTGACTCCTCTATTATTGGCCACCTAGGGGTTTTAGCCCCATCGTAGGTTGCGGGCCTAAGTGGAGTTAGTGCCTTGAATGGTGTCTAGGTCTTTTGCAATCTATGACACAGTGGTCTTTTATGCCTTGGGAGTGATCCCGAGGTCTTTTGTATTACCTTGGGCGTAATCCTGAGGTCTTTTGGTGCATCGGGTGTGTTCCCAGGGTCTTTTGGTGTGGTGAAATACTAGTAGGGAACACGGTTTGCAATGAAGATTCTTTAATCAATCTAAAAAACTATATTGCTCGGTAAGAGCTACAACTTGTTTAAAGAAAACATAAAAGTCCCAAACCAATGTTGATTCTGATTTTATTGAAAATAATTCCGCAAATGCTCCATGTTCCAAGGGTGAGACAAGTCTTGCCCTTCTAGCATCTGTAACCAATAGGTTCTCTCTCAGTTAACCCGGATAACCCTATAGGGTCCTTCCCAGTTTTATCCCAACTTTCCATGGCTCAGAATTTTGGTAGACTGATTTACTACCTTGAGGATGAGGTCTCCCACCTGGAAGCTGCGGTGCTTTACTTTGTTGTTGAAGTACCGTGAGACTCTCTGCTTATAGGTTGCCACTTTGAGATATGCCCGATTCGTGTCTAATATTGCATTCTTAACTTCATGATTTTACCCTTATTGGACACGAGTTATCACTTATACTGGGAGATTTAATGGATAAATTGTACTTTGTTGTTCTTGTTGTTGTTCACTTTTTGTTAATAAAATCTCTTTCTTGTTGATTTTGGGAGCTTGGTTGATGTTGGAACTAAGTATTTTGGTTCTCACCTCATAAAAAGGGCAATAATCACCATTCAGCAAGACCGGATCGATCCGGGCACAAAGGCAGATCGATCCGCTGCTTCCCCAGGACCTGGAGATGTCTTCTCGCAAAGTCGGATCGATCCGGATTTTACACGCGGATCGATCCGCGATTTTGGACGAAGATTCTACTTGCGTTTTGGAATATCGGATCGATCCGACATTTTGCTTGGGATCGATCCGCCCCTGCAGTTTTTCCCCCTTTTTTATTACAAGTTTGCCATTGTATGGATTTTGTATAAATAGAAAGAGATAGGGTTTTTGTAGATATATTCTCTCTTGTGTTTTTCTCCCAACATTCTTCTTCTTATTCTTTGCTCTCATTTTTGGGAACCCAAGTCTATTTCTTCTTCATTTGTATAAACTTGAAGCTTGGATTGATGTTTTAATGGCTAGGTATATTTTCTATCTCTTCTCTTTTGATGATATTGCTATGCTTTCTATTATTAGTTAGATTTACTTAGGTTGTGGATCATGAACTCTTGGATTTAGTGTTATAGCATTTCTATGGTTCATTTGTGTAGGATTCAAAACTAGGGGCTTTATCTTCTTTGTATTGCATTTTTGATTGTCATAACTTAGACTTTGAATCCTACCCTATGTATTTCATATGGAATATTATGTAACCTTGTGTTTTGCACTCCATATGTTTGATAAATGTTGTGTGTCGGATTTATAACTTGGGTCTTCATATTTGATGTCAAGCATCTTTGATTGTTCAAACTCTTGGGTTTTAAATACTATCTTTTGAAGGCTTCATAGGTGATTTGTCCACCAAGTAGATTAGTTAGTGTAGGGTGGACAAATCATTCGGATTAGAAGCCATAGAGGCTTCATCTTGTATATCATGCATCCTTGATTGTCAAACGTTAGCTTCAAATTCGTTTCTATGGAAATCTCAAAGCTTCCTTCATCTTTCACATAGATGTACTCCCTGTGTTTGATAATATGCCACAATGAAGTGTTACCTTAGAATGTACTTGAAACACTAGTCCATTTCATCTTGTTGTGACCCAAGATGGGGGGAATGATCCCAACCTATTGCTTTTTAGATTAGTATTTATATCCTTTTCTCCTCCAAAAACCAAACAAAAAGCCGCAAGACACAAAGTCATTTTTATTCCTTTTCATCATCTTTTCTTACTTCTTTCTTTTTAGCATTATAATTAGTTTCTAAACTTCGCAAACGTTGTTCTTGTATTAATCCCTGTGGACTCGACACCCTATTTTCATTGTACTATGTTTTAATAGGGTTAAATAAGAACTTGATTTTGACAACATCAATGCCTGATCCTTTTTTTCTTCTCTATCAGGTTGAGCTCCCCTCTGAAGGCTTCCTCATTGCCTTGCTTGCTGTAGTTTATCTTCCGGTATGTTGGTAGCCCCAGTTCTGTGGGGATCATTACCTCAAAGCCATAGGTGAGTAGGAACGGGGTCTCTCCCGTTGCGGCTCAAGGAGTAGTACGATAGGCCCACAAAAGGGTCGGTAGCTCCTCTGCCCAGAGTCACTTGGCCTTTTCAAGCCTGGTTTTAATAGACTATAGAATCGTTCGGTTTATTACCTCAGCTTATCCATTAGCTTGAGGATGCTCGAGAGAAAAGTTGTGATTTGATATCCTGTAGCCTAAGCAGAACTGCCTAAACACCAACATGTCAAACTGCCTACCATTGTCACTGACTAGTGCCCGGGGCACGCCGACTTTATTGAGTATGTTCTTCTTAACAAAATATTCCATCTTCTTCTCGGATATTGTTGCCAAGGGCTTGGCTTCTACCCACTTGGTGAAGTTATCCAATACGATGACGGCAAACTTGACTTGACCTTTTGCTATGGGGAGTGGCCCGACTATGTCGATGCCCCACTGAGCAAACGGCCATGGGTTAAGGATTGAAGTTTGTGGCTCTGCCGGGCAGTTGATCATGCTAGCATGCCTCTAGCACTTGTCACACCACTTGACATACTCTTGAAAGTCCCTGGCCATTGTTGGCCTATAGTGACCTTGCAACAAGTCCATGCAAGTGAGTGTCCGACCTTCAATGTGGTTTCTACACACTCCTTCCTGGATTTCATACAAGATTTCTTGGACCTGGGTAAGCTGGATGCATCAGAAGTAGGGGATGGAAAATCCCTTCTTGTACACCGTCAACAAAGTGATACCTAGCTTCCTTGTAATTAACTCATCGAGCTTCATCTTTCCCGGTCAGTAGACTCCCGGCCATGAGGAACACTATGATAGGATCCATCCAGCTATGTCCTAAATCGACTGGATCTACCTCCATACCGTCCAAGTTGGATACACTGGGTTCGATCAGGTATTCTACCCTTATTCCAGGAAGGTCTGACTCAGAAGATGATGCTAGGCATGCTAACCGGTCGGCCCGTATGTTTTTTTTCCTTAGAATCTGGGTGATAGAGAACCCTTTGAGTTTATTGGTAACCCCCCTGACAATTAGGTAAGCCACCATATTGTCCTCCCGGGCTTCATACTACTATTGGACTTGATTGACAACCAGCTAGGAGTCACTGTATACCTAAACTTACTGCGCGCCCATTGAGGCAGCTAATTGCAAGCCGACCAACAGGGCTTCATACTCAGCCTAATTGTTGGAAGCTTGGAACCTGAACCTTAGGGGATACTCAACCTGGATCCCATCGGGCATGGTGAGTATTATTCCTGCCCTACTGCCCTACTGCCCTACTTATTAGAAGAACCATACACATAAAGTATCCAGGTCAAGATGTCAAGTTATTGCTCGAGTGGTAACTTAAGCATATTAAATTTCTTGATTAGATCTTCTGAATAGGTGAACTCTACAAGAAATCTACTTCTGCCTGCCCCTTGATTGCTATTCGAGGTCTGTAAACTACCTTGAACTCTTCCAACTCCAACTCCCACTTTATAAGTCTCCCGAATGTTTTAGGCCGGCACAGAATCATGTGCAAAGGCTGATTTATGAGGACCACTATAACATGGGCTTAGAAATATGGGCAGAGCCGTTGAGATGAGGTGATGAGTGCAAAGGCAAGCTTCTCTATACAGGAGTACAAACATTCTGCGCCCTAGAGAGCCCGGCTTGTGTAGTATACTAGGTACTGTATCCTGTGTTTCTCTCTGATCAGTGCCGAGCTGACCGTCGAGGGTGATACTGCCAAGTAAAGAAATAATTCTTCCTTTGAAATTGGCGTTAAGAGTTGGGGAGGCGATGGCAGGTACTTCTTGAGTTCTTGAAACTCTTTCTCACACTCCTCCAACCACTCAAAGGCTTTGCAGAGGATCTTGAAGAACGGCAGGCACCTGTCGATCGCTCGGGACATGAATCTATTTAGTGCTACTACCCACCCTGCTAGACGCTGAACATCTTTGGTTGATCTAGGTGACCGCATGTTGATGATAGCTTGGATTTTCTATGGGTTTGCCTCAATTCTCCGCCTGCTGACTAGATATCCCAAGAACTTCCCGGACGAGACTCCGAATGCGAACTTAGCTGGGTTCAACTTCATCCAAAACATTTTAGGATGCTAAAGGCCTCGGCCAAGTGTTCGAGATGGTCGAATTCATCCCGACTCTTGACCAGGAGGTCGTCAATGTATACTTCCATTGTCTTCCCGATCAAGTCTATGAACATGTGGTTAACCAAGCGTTGATAAGTTGCTCCGGCATTCTTGAGATCGAAGGGCATCACTTTATAGTAGTAGGTTCCTTGATCTATAATGAAGGAGGTCTTCTCTTCATCACTAGAGTACATACGGATCTGATTATACCCAGAATAAGCATCCATAAAGGAGAGGAGTGAGTGACCTGTCGTTGCATCCACTAGGAGGTCTATCCGCGCCAGCGGGTAGCAATCTTTGGGACAAGTCTTGTTTAGGTCGGTAAAGTCCACGCACATCATGTACTTTTTATTACTTTTCTTGACTAAGACCACATTAGCTAACCAGTCGGGATACTGCACTTCACGAACTGACTTTGCTTTGAGATGTTCCCGACCTCCTTACGTACTGCTTCCTGTCTTTTAGGGGTCATTCCCCCTCCTCTTTTGCTTAACTGGGAAGAAGCTCGGATCAACATTGAGTCAGTGAGATATGACTCGGGGATCAATTCCAAGCATTTCTTCATGGCTCCAGGCAAAGACGTCTTGGTTCTGTCTCAGGAACTGGACTAGCTTTTCTCTGAGATCTGGTTCTAAGAGAGTACCGATACTGACGGACAGGTCAGGAAACTGGGGGTCCAATACCACTTGACACAGTTCTTCAACTGGGCTGACTCCATCCTTGACGTCCCTTGGGTCCATCTCTTCAATGTTTAGCGCTTCAAAAATCACCTCTTTACGCAAGGAACTAACATAACAGCTCTGGGTGGTGGCTTGATCTCCCCTCAAGATTCCCGGGCCCTGTGGGGTTGAGAACTTAATGACCAGACTGTAAGTTGACATGACTGCTCTGGCCTTGTTAAGTGTTGGTCTCCCGAGAATGACATTTTAAATTAATGGACCTCAACTACAACAAAGTTTGCTAGTACGGAGGCTTGCTGTGGTTAAGTCTCCATTAGAACCGGTAGCTCAATCATTCCGAGCGATTGTGTACTAGATCCATTTAATCCCACCAGTGGAGTAGCCACTGGTCGGATCTGGTCCCTTGATATTCCAAACTAGTCAAACACTGAAGCAAAGAGTATGTCAGAGGAACTTCCAATGTCCACGAGTACCCTCTTGACCATATAATTGGCTATAGAGAGTGTTACCACCAGTGGATCATTATGGGGGTAATACAGATCTCGGATATCATCGGATGAAAAGGTTAGGGTATTGGTCGGAGGGCAATTGACTTGTCAGACTTACACGATGTCCGCTCAGGATGCCCGGGCATACCTTTTCCTTGCCGACTGCCAGTCTCCTTCGCCCGATGTTCCTCTGGAGACCACGTTGATATGTCCGAGAAGTTGTTGCTACTCAGGGGCACGGGTATCTTGCCACTATTGTCTGTCTTTGGTGACAAACTTTACTAGATGACCCTGTTCAATGAGTTTCTCTATAGTAATTTTGAGTTTAAAACAGTCCTCGGTATCATGGCTGTGGTCCTTGTGGTAGCGGCACTAATTGTCCTAATTCTTTTTCTCAGGTGGGCTCTTCAACTATGTTAGTTTCTTGAGTAGCTTCTGAGCCTCGACAGTTACCATGACTTCTTGGATGGGCCTCAAAAGTGGTGTGAAGGCGATCGGGGTCTGATTTTGACCATCGCATTGCTGATCCTATTTTTGTTTCTTTTCTGAGCTCTTCTCAGAGCCCTCCCGTTTCTGTTTGGCTCTTGGGAATCATCTTTCGCAAAGTTTGAGCACTTGGACTTCAATAACTCCTCGATGTCAATGTAATTCCCTACCCTCTCTGAGAGCTCAACTAAGGTTTTTGGTCATTGACGGTGGAACGACGTGGCAACCTTGGTATTCTGAACCCCCGAGCAGAAGGTTGTGATTGCGACCATCTCATTTAGGTCGTTAATTTAGAGCTTTTGCTGGTTAAACCGATCAATGTAATCCTTCAAGGATTCTCCATTTTGCTACTTGACAGCCAGTAATTGGGTGTCTGGCTGCGGTCTGCCAAACATACCAACGAACTGACTGACGAAAAGCCTGATGTGTTCCTTGAAGTCACAGACCGATCGGGGCCTGAGGGAATGACACCACTACGCGGTTGGACCCTTTAAGAGTGCTAGGAAAGGCTAAGCAGTACAATTCATCGGCATTGGTCACTAGTGCCATCTGAGCCTTATAAGTCCGAATGTGGTCGACTGGACTTCCTAAACCATCATAGGAGTCGAGATGAGGTTGATTAAATTTACGTGGGATGGCAAATCCCATGACCTGATCAGTGAACGGTGACTCAATCACCGTGTTAATGTAATCGGGACTTGGTTTTCAACGTAACTTCTCGATCTGTTTCTCCACGTTGTTGATGAATGCCTCTACGTTGTCCCGACCGGTGTCTCATCCGATATCAGTATAGTAGGTCAGGTCGGAGGAAGAGGCTTCTTCCTCAAAGTGCATTTTCCTCAAGGATAAGGCTCAGCTTTGACTCCAGTTAATCATGTGTCTAAGGTCGCTTCGGCTCCTTGTCAGGCAATCCTAGGCTGATTACTGAGTCAAGCGCTCGTGCCCCTCTGGCTATGTGCCTCTCATTGATGATGTTTTTGGCATCCCCCATGTGGTTTGGGTTGACCTTGGCACGTTGCCGGGTTCGCATGGGATCCTAGCACACTCATCATTCCCAGACTGTCACACATCCTGGGGGGATTCACGTGCAGTTCGAGCGCGTCATCGGGTCTGTACAGGCACCCGACCAGGCTCGTCGTTCCTGAGCTATTCCTCAATCTGAGGGGGCATACTCTGTTAGGCCAATAGAGCTTCGATTTGCAACTGGGTCTGACGCTGACCCTCCAAGAGTTGTGTAAGAGCCGCAATGATTTGCTCAGGAGTCATAGGAGCCGCCAGTTGTACGACTGGTGGATTCGCCTGTCTTGTTGGTTGAGCAGTCTTCTTGCTCTTTTTGGGCGGCATGATGCAGTCAAGAGATGTGTTGATGGAAACTGTCGTTTTCCATCGAAGGCGCCAAACTGATGATGCCAAAATTTGGGTTAGAGATAAGAAGACGAGAGAAATTGTATGTGGTTCGGCCCTGTTAATGAAGAGACCTACATCCACGTGTGTGTCGGAGCACTTGTACTATGATATCAAATCATCGGGGGCCTTTGGTGAACCAACAATGGGGATGGAACTACCAAAGACCCGACCATATAAAATATACATGCATGTAAGATAAGTTTGTGATCCCCTTCTATGGGGGTGAGGGGTTTCTTTCATAGTTTAAGAACCCTCCCCATACATGGCAAGTAAATTGATAAGACAATACAATCCGATTGGGATTGACTAGCACAAGTCGTGGGAGTTTCCTAATTGGGTTAGGAAACGATCTGCACTTTCCATTAGTCTTCTAACTTGCATAGGAGATTGTCTAGAACATTCTGGATTACGTCCTGGGGCTGGGCCGTGCTGTATCTGCGACTGGCTGGGCCAGCATTACAGTCCTGACCTGTTGGTCGAGCCTCTGGACGTCTGGTCTTCCACTCGGGTAAAGCCTGGAGATGACACGGAGTCCCTAGATGGGCCAACCACCCCTCGGTATGGTGGATGAACTTTGCTTTCACTAAACATTTTTGTGCATATCATAACCCAATTAAGTGCTAAAAATAAAAATATTCAGAACTTAGAGCCCGTTTGGGTTAGCTGAAAAATTAATTGCAGAAATATTAAGTGATGAATTTTTTAAGTACTGAAATATTAAGTGCTAAAACTTTAAGGCCCCGTTTAGTTTGTTTGGAAAGTAAGCAAGAATATGAATCTCATTCCTTAGAATTACTTTTGTGTGTTAGTGTGTTTAATGGACCCGGAATCTATTGCCAACCAGAAATAGATTCTTAGAAAAACAAGAAAACTCATTCCTTATGTTGAGGTGGTATTTAGATTCCTTTCTCTAGAAAACAACCTTATCTCACTCATTTAACAAATCAATAGTATGTAAATTTGAATTAACTAATGGTTTGAATTTAAATTACCTAATCAAATGATTAAATGGTTAAATTTTCAAACTGTTATCTTGCAAATCATACAATGATATATAAATAATACAAATACAAAAAATATTTTTAATTAAAATCTTATCATGCTTTTCAACTATTTTAAAATGAACTTACAACTTAAAGAAGATAAATGTTATTTCCAAGATTTTTCATTGGTTTATCCAAACACCATAATGGAACTAATTTAGCATCAGTTTTCCTGGAATTGGAATACTTGAAGTTAAATTCATTTTCATAATTCCTTTCCAATGAACCAAACGGGGCCTAAGTGGTGAAATGTTAAGTGCTAAAATACGGTTTGGGTTAGCTAAAATTTTAAGCCTGAGCACTGAAATTTTGAAGTGCTGAAATATTAAGCTATTTTTTTTAGCTAGATTTTTTCAGCGAATTTTTTGCTTAATTGTTCAACTGTTTTTTTAAGTGCTGAAGTTTTTAAGCTAACAAAACACTTCCATTTTACAAAACAATCACTTAATTTTTAAGCTAACCCAAACAGTCTCTTTTTCTTTTTCAGTGCATTTGATAATGTACCACTTAATTGAAAAAGAAGCCAAAAATCCGCTGAAACTTTAAGTAAAAAATTTTACTAAAAATATTCATTGAATGCAGTCTAACTATTTCAGTACTTAAAACACTACTTTCAGTATTGCAACTCAATCACCTAAAATTCTCAGTACTTAAACTTCAATAATTTAATTTTCACTTTTATCAAACGGACTTTAACTGTAAATTGATTTACAAAAGAATCAATTTCTTGTTGTATTTTTAAGTTAGGCACAGACTTGTATGCAGCTGAAAACTATCTACACAAACAGCTGTCTATTTTTTTATGGAAAAGTGGAAGATTTCAATCAAGAAACTAAACGAGGCACCATCTCAGAGGAAACCTGAAACTGAATACAATGAGGAAGTACATCAAAGAACAAAATCTCAAATCTGTGAATCTTGGCAAAATGAGCAAGCTCATGAGCCACTTTATTTCCATCCCGTCTCACATGTGTAACCTCAGCAATACGGAGCTGAGCAATAAAATTTTGAACCGCATCAATAAGGTAGCCAAACAGGGGCAAGGCATGGGGCCGATTCCTTGAGAAAATTCACAATCATTAAAGCATCAAGCTCAATGATACCACCTTCGGTGCTACCCTCCTCCATCACCACACACACACGTAGGATTGCCATTGCCTCACATGTCGTCGGATCGAACACACCAAGGCAAACGATGAGAAACCGAAAATGACATTCCATGGTGATTGTGGACAGTAGCACCAACTCCAAAGCCATTTAGATCCTCAGAGACAGCACCATCCATGTTAAGTTTAATCAGTCCATTTGGAGGGGCCATCCATGAGACCCAACTCTCAGTACCTAGGCTTGTAGGAGGGTAGTCGTGAATCCGAACAAGCTCATCCCAAAACCGATCTGCAAATGCACCAACATCGGCTGAAGAAGTACTACATCCTTCAAAAACTGCCTTATTTCTATCTCCCCATATTGCCTAAGCTGTAATTAAGAATCTTGCAGCACAATCAACATGTTCGAAAGCTAAAAAAAGTCCAACCAATCACTCATACTTCTATTTAGGCCAATTGAGCAGAGGTTGTGCAAAAAATTTCAGGACCACAAATCTCTAGCAAAAGGGCATTGACAAAGAGCATATGTCATGGTTTCATTATCACCACACCGAATACACCGAGCAGACAAGTTTAAGCCCTTTTGGGACAAATTTGCATTACAAGGGAGGAAGTCATGGAGAATCAACCAGCCAAAAGATTAATCCTTGTTGGGACCGGAAGATCCCAGAGCTGCCAATGAAGCCACCACCTAAGGCACTCCCCCCTTGCTCGAAACTTTTCGGTTCCAAACCCACATGATAAGCTAGAAAATGCCCTTTCTGTCCCAATACCAAACTAAAGTGACTGAAGCAGCTGAACTTTGAATGGGCATATTGATAATAGAGACAACCTCATAGGGCAAGAAGTTAGCACGAATGAGAGAATCTTTCCAAGTACACGTACCTTAATCAATAAGACATGCCACTTTATTGTGAATAAGCTCTTCAGAGAAGAGAGACACTGACCTGAGAAAAAAAGGTGTCAAAATCCGCGGATCACATCCCACACCCACGTTATCTCCATTACCAATTCTCCATCTAATACCTTTCTTAAAAAGACCCAAAGTGCCCCAAATGCTCCTTCAAGTGAAGGATGGGTAGGAACCCAAATTTGCCCTTAATAAATCACCATTTGGGAAATATCAAGATTTGTAGACTTGGTAGAATAAAGAATCGTGACTCTTAGTTAACCTCTATAATTGCTTCGCAAGCATAGCCTGGTTGAAGACCCCAAGATCCCTAAAGCCTAGACCCCTTTCCTTTTTAGGTTTACAAAGTTTCTCCTACGAAGCCCAATAGATCCTGTGTTCCCCCGAACTACCCCACCAGAATCGAGCCAGTTGGCCTGAAATATCCTTACAAACAGACAAAGGAAGCCAAAAGCATGACATAGCATAGGTGGGAATTGTTTGTGCCACAGCCTTAATGAGTGCCTCTCTACCACCTTTAGACAAGAGTCTCTCCTTCTAACACTTAACTTGGCAAGCCACTCTATCCCGGATAGAAGCAAATATTTGCTTCTTAGATCGACCAATCAAAGACGGAAGGCCCAAGTATTTTTCGTGAACAGCCAAAGACTCAACTCCAAGGATAGACTTAAGATTAGAGGACACATTCTTCAGAGTATTGGGGCTGAGATAAACACTGGATTTTTCAACATTTAAATTCTGACCCGAGGCCTCCTCATATTTTCGAAGAATGCTCATAAGATGGCGACATTCATTTTCTTTGGCACGACAAAATAGGAGACTATCATCTGCAAAAAATAAATGTAAAACACATGGGCCATTCCTCGAAATTGTAACCCCTCCAATATTCCCCCTGGAACATTCGCGATATAGCATGGCAGAGAGAACATCAGAACAGAGAATGAACAAATAAGGAAAAAGTGGGTCCCCCTGCCGGATTCCTCGCAATGGTTCTGTTGACAAAGAGAAAAAGAGAGAATGAAGGCTTAACCCTAACAGGTTAGCCAACATGTGTATATATATTATTAATGAGAAAACAATTAACAATTAAAAAAATACCCTATACTTTAACACTCCCCCTCTAGCTGGAGCATAGATATCTATCATGCCCAGCTTGTTACAAAGATAATAGAAAGATCCCTTATTCAGAGCCTTAGTGAAAATATCTCCTAACTGATCATTTGTCCTAACAAAACACGTAACAATTTGTTTCCTCATGACCATATCTCTAATAAAATGACAATCGACTTCAATGTGTTTGGTCCTCTCATGAAACGCTGGATTACTGGCAATGTACATGGCAGCTTGATTATCATAATACATCTTCATAGGTTGATCACTTGAGAACCCCATCTCTTGCAGAATAGACTTCACCCACAACATCTCATAGGTAGTATGAGCCATAGCTCTATACTCAGCTTCAGCACTGGATCTTGCCACTACATTTTGTTTTTTACTTTTCCACGTAACAAGATTACCACCAACAAATACACAGAACCCTGACACTGAACGTCTATCTAAATGATCTCCTGCCCAACTAGCATATGAGAACCCCACTATGTCCAAGTCATGTGAAGGTTTCAACACTAAACCTTTTCCAGGGGCACCTTTCAAATATCTCAAAATACGACACACTACCTCCCAATGTGATAATTTGGGATTCTGCATAACTAACTAACAACTCCTACAGAGAAGGTGATATCAGGTTGAGTCACAGTCAAATAAATCAACTTACCCACAAGTCTTCTATATCGTCCAGCATCACTGAAGTCCTCTCCATCATCTTTACTAAACTTTATATTTGAGTCCATCAGAGTGTCAACAGTTTTTGAACCCATCAATCCTATTTCCTCTAGAAGATCAATCACATACTTCCTCTGAGACAAACAAATGCCTTCCTTAGATCTAGCAACTTCAATGCCTAAGAAATAACGCAGTAATCCCAAGTCTTTCATATGAAAATGCTTACTCAAGTGAGTCTTCAACAACTGTATACCTTCATTATCATTGCCAGTTATCACTATATCATCCACGTAAACTGCTAGAATAATGGTGCCTTTATCACACTATCTCACAAACATCGAGTGATCAGAACTCGTCCTCTTTAACCCATATAAGCTAGCTACTTGACTAAACTTGTCAAACTAGGCCCTTGGAGACTGTTTAAGTCCGTAGATAGCTTTCTTCAACCGACACACCTTATGTGACTCCCCTTGAGCAACATACCCAGGAGGTTGCTCCATGTAAACCTCTTCCTGAAGGTCACCATGAAGAAAAGCATTCTTGATATCGAGTTGGTAAAGAGGCGAATGCTGATTAGCAGCAACAGACAATAGCACGCGAACCGAACTAAGACGAGCAACAGGAGAAAAGGTTTTAAAATAATCAACACCGAAGGTTTGGGTATACCCTTTCGCAACTAACTGAGCTTTTAACCGTTCGACAGTACCATCAGGTTGATACTTCACCACATACACCCAACGACAACCCACAACTTGCTTCCCAGAAGGAAGATCGGCTAACTCCCATGTACCATTGTTGGACAATGCTAACATCTCTTCGTCCATAGCACTCTTCCATCCCGGTGAAGTTAATGCCTAAGTATGAGACTTAGGAACAGAAACAGAGGATAAGACACAGACAAAGGAGCAAAGTGTAGGAGACAAATGAGAAAAAGAAACAACTTGATCAATAGGATGCTTAGTACAAGAACGAGTACCTTTACGAAGCGCAATAGGCAAATCAAAAGACTGAGGGACCTCACCTGAAGTTGATGATGTAGGAGGTGGAGCAGAATGAGTCTCAGCGCTTGGTGGCTTTTCACGGCGACGGTACACCTATAATGGCAAAGACCCAGAAATAGTAGAACCAAAAGTAGGAGGAATAGGCAGAGGAACAGATGAAACCGGAGTAAGGACATCAACATCTAACGAGGTTCCAGACGACGAAAAAAATGATGTACCTTCAAAAAAAGTAACATCAGCACAAACCACATAACGACGATTCTGAGGATTCCAACACTTATATCCTTTTTGAGTACGAGAATACCCCACAAAAACACACTTGGTAGCACGAGGGTCTAATTTATCCTGACCTGGAGTAAGAACATGAGCAAATGCAACATAACCAAACACCCGAGGAGGCAAACCAAATAAGGGCTTATCAGGATATAAGATAGAATGAGGAATGCCACCGTGAAGAACAGAACTGGGCATACGATTTATAAGATAATAAGCAGTAAGAACAGCATCCCCCCAAAATTGCTTAGGGACTTTCATTTGAATCATAAGAGTTATAGCTACTTCTAGAAGATGTCTATTCTTACGTTCAGCAACTCCATTCTGTTGAGGAGTATAACCACAAGAAGATTGATGTATAATCCTATGAGAATCACAATATGATTGAAGTGGTCCTTTAACATATTCTAGAGCATTGTCAGATTGTAAAGTACGAATGGCACAACCAAATTGAGTCACAATCTCACTATGAAATAATTGAAAAATTGAAGAAATTTCAGAACGATCTTTCATTAAAAATATCCATGACATCCTTGAACAATCATCCACAAAAGAAACAAAATAAGAAAAACCTAACAGACTCTTATGTCTAGACGGACCCCAAACGTCGGAATGAACCAGCTCAAAAGGAGTGGACCGACGATTATTTTGATGTAAAGGAAAAGATACTCTATGGTGCTTACCTAACTGACAAGCCTCACATTCTAACATTGACACAGACTTAAAAGACGGAAAGACCAGCTTCAAGGATTGCAACGACGGATGACCCAGACGACAATGCCATTGATGTGGTGAGACAGCTGCTTGTAAAGCCACCGGTTTATTAGTTGAAGGATGTTGTTCAAGGTAGTAAAGACCATTCCACTCATGACCTCCACCAATCATCTTCTTTCGAGCTGAGATCCTGAAAGACACAACAATCAGGGTAAAAGGTTACAGAGCAATTAAGTGATTTAGTAAGTTGACTGACGGACAAAAGATTAAAAGGAAATTGAGGAATATAACTGACAGAAGACAATGTAAAAGAAGAAATCGGGGAGACAGAATTGCTCCCAACAATGGGACAAGACCGACCGTCAGCAAGAACAATTGAGGACGTAGCAATGGAACGGGTTAACTTTGAAAAATTATTAGACTTACCAGTCATATGGGCAGATGCTCCTGAGTCGATAAACCACAGGGAGGGAGCAGAAGAAGAGAAGCATGCAATGTTACCTGAATGAGCAAAGCCAGCAGAATCAGACACGGATAGTTGTTGTTGTTGCTGGATTAAGGCATTATACTCCTCCCGAGACAGAGTGATAGACTCACTAGAAGATGTAACAGCTTGTGGAATAGGAGCACTAACAATAGGAGCACTAACTTCCTGGTGAGGCACAGAGGGATTATCAAAAGTGAACAAAGCTAGATTAGACGGATTCTCCCAAGGCTTACCATGAAGATCATAACATCGGTCAACTGTGTGATTGTCTCCCCCACAATGGGTACAATAAAGAGAGCCAGTTCTCCCACGTCCTCTACCAAAACCACGACCATGACCGGGAGGACCTCTTCGTCCTCGATTACTATTAAAACCCGACTGGGAATTACCAAAACCACAACCCCCACGACCTCAATGATTATGAAAATTACCATGACCACGAAAGGTGCCCTGATTTCCTAAATACGTGACAAGAAGAGAAGAGTTATCTTTTGCAGATGGCTCAGAAGCGGTGGAGGACTTGGGAGTCACACGAAGAATGCGAGAATACACATTACTCAATGAAGGTATGCTACCATCGCCTGCTAAAATTTGTGACTTAACGTGTTGAACGTTAGGATGTAGCCCAGCAAGGAATTTAGAGACATAAAATTCCTCACGTTGTTTCTTCATAACTTCGACATCATTTGTGACTGGATGATACTATGTTAACTCATCCATTAAACCCCTGAAAGTACTATAGTACTCACTAATCGACTTCTCATTTTACTGAAGAAGAAACAAATTCTGATAGACATCATAGACTCGAGAAACATTGTTGTCCATGGAAAACATCTCGTGAATAGACTCCCAAATCTCCTTGGCCGAAGACAAAAACATGACATTTGATGAAATAGTCGGTTCCATACTATTCCACAACCAAGACATAACAGTATAATTATCAGAAACCCAATCACCATAGCCTTTATCATCCTTCAAGGGAGGTCCAGACAAAATATATTTGAGCTTCTTTCTCGCACCTATCGCAACTTTCATGGCTTGAGCCCACAACAGGTAGTTGGACCCATTCAATTTGGTCGTGAACTACACTTTGAAGGCAGATTAGGCAAATCTTTACCAAGAAGGCTCGATTAGGGTTGAGATATGAAGAAGAAGGGCTCGGCTAGAGAGCCAGTGTGTTGTGCAGGTCAAGGAGGGGTTGGGTATGGGCTGCGATGGCCAGGGAAGGTGCTGGGTGTGGCGGCGCAGGCCAGGGAAGAGATGGGTGGTCTAGTGAAGTGCAGGGAGGGGCTGGGTTGGTCGGTGTAGGCCAGGGAAGGGCTGGGTTGGTTGGCGTAGGGCAGGGAGGGGCTGGGAGGTCCGGCGAAGTGCAGCGAGGGGCTGGGTTAGGATATGATTAGGGTTTGAGGTTAGATCTCCATGGTGGCTCTGATACCATGTTGACAAAGAGAAAAAGAGAGAATGAAGGCTTAACCCTAACAGGTTAGCCAGCATATGTATATATATTATTAATGAGAAAATAATTTACAATTACAAAAATACCCTATACTTTACCAGGTTCAAAATGGTTGGTAAGATTTCCATTAAGCATGACGGAATATGAGATTTTTTTAACACATTTCATTATCAACCCTACCCATCTAGCGTCAAAACCCAGTCTAATCAAGGTGCACTCAATGAAAGCCCATTCAAGTCTGTCGTAGGCCTTACTCATATCGAGTTTGAAAGCCAACTGGTGGTTGTGACCATTGGATTTGGATTTTAAATAGTGCATCTCCTCAAAAGCAACTAGCACATTATCTGAAATTAGTCTTCCAGGTATAAAAGCACTTTGATTTTGGGAAACAATACTAAGAAGAAAAGATTTGAGTCTGTTGACTAAAACTTTAGAAATAATTTTGTAAATCACATTACAAAGAGAGATCGGCCTAAAGTCACTAACACGTTTAGGATCTTTACTTTTTTGTATGAGGACAATGTGGGCGGTGTTAATATTCCCCGAAAGGGATCCATGAGTGAAGAAATTATCAACAAGAGCATACAAATCACGCCCTGCAATGTGCCAAAACCATTGGTAGAAAAGAGCACACATATCATCTGGAGCGGGTGCCTTTAGCGGTCCCATCTGGAATAAAGCTTTCCTCACCTCCTCTAAACAAACCCGCTGAAGCAAAAAAAAAAAAAAACATTTTGTTCCTCTGAACTCTAGGCTCAATAGACATTAGCACATCCCCAAGTCATTAGGGTTGGATGATGTGAAAATACCAGCAAAATAGTCAACCGCAGCTTTATTTAAATGATCCGGAGATGTTCCCCACACACCGTTCGAGTCCAGGATTCCCTCAGTGAAATTACGTTTCTGACGCTGAGATGCTTTCTTGCGGAAATAGGTCGTATTTCTATCCCCCTCCTTCAACCATGCTTGTCTAGATCGTTGCATCCATAGGGTTTCTTCTCGTTCCAAAAGAGTGTTAATCTCAAAAGAAAGCTCCATTTCGGCTTCCAGGTCCTTCAAAGCCATTGGTTTCCCTTTCAGCCTAGTGAGCGCCTCCCTCTTCTCTTTTAATTTCCTATAGACATTCCTAAAAGTGGCCCGATTCCACGCCTCAAGCCCATCCCACAAGACTTAATTTTATAATCAGTTTGTTTCTAAACAACAATACTAATGTTAACCAAACAGTCTCCTAATTTACGTGCATATACTTTACTTATAATATCTAATCACAATTTGGTTGAATTAATAAGTGCTAATCCAACTAAGTTGTGTGGATTGACG
The DNA here is from genome assembly GCA_033977485.1 of Hydrangea macrophylla. NCBI lineage: Eukaryota > Viridiplantae > Streptophyta > Magnoliopsida > Cornales > Hydrangeaceae > Hydrangea > Hydrangea macrophylla. Next base: position 18,787,514 of record CM066982.1, read on the forward strand.
CCATCCAGATTTATTATTTGTGAAAATTTATTAAACAATACACCAAGTCCCTTAGATTGTGATTGAAATAACTTCCATGTTGCGTATAGTATGCATGTGTATTTTTTTTGTGCTAAATTATCATATTCTATGATTTTTTGAATTTATTAATACTAGTTTAAAATTTTGAATCTTAAATAATGTGATAGTGACTGTAACACATTCAAATGACACAAATACAAAGGTGTGAAATGGATACCAAGAACAAGGGTAGTCTACCGTTCCCCAAGTTAGGTAACCACCTAAGGCCCTCCAAAAAATTAAGACACAATTATATATTTATATATATTTACCATGCAATATTACATTCTTATAAATATATATATATATACTTTGCCTTACAAGGTTCCTAAATAACCTCCCTCCGTCCCATTTTATGTGTCCATCTTTCCTTTTTGGGATGTCCAAAAATTGTTGTCCACTTTCCTAAATTAATATGCAAATTTTGCTTAGTTTCCCAAACAACCCTTCCTTGCAATCAACACCAAAACAAAACAACAAAAGAAAGTGCAATGATTATGGGCAATTGTGGAAAGTAGATGTAGATTCTTTTTGTCCCCTTAAATAGTTGGATTCCCCAAGATGGTCACATAAAATAGGGCGGTGGTAGTATTACATTCCCAACACATATAATCATTGCCTAGGAAAAAGACTCCTATATTAATTGTATCCAACTACAATACATCTATTCCTAAAATAAAGGCCCCCAAGTTTCACTACATCCTTAACTTCAAGGTTTCAAGTTTTTCGTAAAACAAACCCAAAGGAAAAATTCATATGATTCTCTATCTAAAAGTATTAAGAGAAATTTTACATGAAACAATAAACACACGAATTGAGATATAAATATTTTTTATTATTATTAGAAACCAGATTCTTCTTCAAATGTGTTGATTGCTTCTTGATAGTGCATAAAAATCATGTTGAATAATACGCGGACACATGGCACATCATTCACAACCACGTAAGCATCTTGGGCCTCGCAAGACAGTCCACAAAAGCCCCCAATCCGATTCAGACATTCGTAAGATGGGTCCCATTAGGACTCTAGGAAATCGGTAGAATAAGTCCAAATAAAGGAGTGATATCTCCTACTCGCGTTGGGAATATTTCTGATTAGGTAAAAGGATAGCTACGAGATATTTTTTAAACTTACCATAACTCTACATCCTAGATATATAAAAACTCGAACAAGGTACGATATACACGAACTCTGAATACACAATTCACGCTCCATCTTTACTAACTTATTCTTCGGAGGAGGCTTTAGGTACATATCCATCACCTTTGTTTTGTAGGTGTTCGAGGGACGTTCCTCCGTTCATGGTGGAACGGAGATCAGGAAGCCAAATTCCATTCCAGCAAGGAGTTCTCATGGAAATCAGAGCAATCATTGTCAACAATCTGTGGGAATGAGGCTTTGGGTACATACCCATCACCTTTGTTTTGCTGGTGTTCGAGGGAGGTTCATTCGTTCATTGCGCAACGAAAATCGGGAAGCCAAATTCTATTCTCACAAGTTCTCACAAAAATCGAAGCAAACATCATCAACAACACTCCACATCACGGGAGGATAATTTTTTTTGCAGAAATACTTCTAGAACTATATTAACAATACTTGTAATAGTTGCTTCCACAAAAAGAAAATTTTCAAAACTAAAACTGATAAATTCTTACCTAAGATCAAGTATGTCGCAAGAGAGAATAAATGGATTCACTACAACAAATATGGTTTTTTGTGACGCGCACTTTTTGTGACGCGCAAACGCGTCACAAAAGATCATTATATTGTGACGTGTATTTAGTATTTGTGATGCACTTACAGACGTCACAAAAAAAAATTGGTTGACCAATTATTGGACTTTTTTTGTAAAATGCCTACTATTTGTGACACATCTGGTGTGTCACAAATAAAATCTCTACTATTTGTGACGCAGCAGATGCGCCACAAATATAGTCCCTACTATTTGTGACGCATCTGGTGCGTCACAAATAAAATCCCTACTATGTGTGACGCAAATCGTGCGCCACAAATAAACTCCACAATTAAATCCATAGTATTTGTGACGCATATAATGCGCCACAAATAAAATCCCTACTATTTGTGATGCATCTGGTGCGTCACAAATAAAAATCCCTATCATTTGTGACGCATCTGGTGCATCACAAATAGATGCGTCACAAATAAAAATCCCTACTATTTGTGACACATATTGTGTGCCACAAACAAAATACTTCCAAAACCGTGCTGATTTTGCAAAACCATCCAAACCGGAACGGTTCAACCAGGAGTTTGTAAAACTGTCGATACATTGGAAGTTTAAGTTTTGGTGTTCAAAAGTATTGTCTATACAATGTTGTTATATTTTTATTTTCAACGTGGGTATTGTAATTTTTTAATTAAAAAAGTAATATTATGCTTTCCAAATTTGAATACCAAATAAGATTTTCAAATATTTATTATATGTACCACATGAAATGTCATTGATACCAATTATCAGTTATACAATATGTGATACTAATTCAAATAATTTGAAAAATAATTTGGGATTCAAATTTAGGAAACGAAACATTATTGATTAATAAAATGGACACTGTATACTATAATTGTTAAAGAGTGAAACTTTTTTCTTGAATTTTCTATAAGTTTTAATTAATGTCATTATTAAATTAATAATGTATATTTTACATAATTATGACATCACAGTTTGATTCTGGTTCGTGCGAGGTTGAACCGATGACTCGGTCTTTTTTAACCAAATATATATATATATAGGGAGGAAGAGGATAGAGAGAGTGTGTGTGAAATACGTATAAATTTTTAATATATTTTTGACAGGTTAATCGCCCAGCTGGACCCGCCTAGTTCCAACCCAAAATTGGTGGGTTGAACCCAACCCTATATTTTGTCATGTAGACTTAATACCCTCTAAATGACGAGTAATGGTATGCTTCCCAAATTTGTATCTCAAAAGCGCTTCCCAAATGATGTGAGAGAGGTAGGGATGGCAACGGGGCGGGTATGGGACAGAGACCCCATACCCCGCCCCCGCCCAGCTAAAATGAACTTCTTTTCCAACCCTGACCCTGACTAATAGCCGGGGACCTGTCCCTGCCCCGGCTGGCTACCTAATGAACAACACAGTGAAATAATAGGAAAAATCACCAGTGTTTCAACAAAAATCAGTGTTTCAATTATCAAATTCAAGTTGTTCAACATCAAAGATTTAAAGCACATCGCACACATGAACCTACATATACACATGTAAACACACATGAACACGCACACTGCACTTACACAAAGATGAATGTTTCAAAGGCGGTGACCGGTGAACAGAGGCTTCAACGACTACTGGCAGTAAAAGAGACACGATCAAGTTGTAAGAGGAAGAGCGACAGCCAACTTTAGATTTGTAAGTTTTTTAGCTTGATGTGGTCTTAGGGCTAAAGTAGAAGACCCAAGAAGGTAGTGGAGTGAGGAAAGGGAGAAACTTTGGATGAAAGGAAATAGAGAAATTTTGGCAGCCATTAAAGAGATAAAATCTTGAAAGACGATGGAGACATTTTCACTTTCCACTATATTCCCATCTATATACACAATTCTCCTTCAACTACACTTAAATAATCAAATCCCAGACGACGAATATTAAACTCGATCGGGTTAATTAATCTTTGGAAAGAAGAACCCGAATGTCTAGAATGGCTCGACTCCAAAGAACCCAATTCAGTCGTTTACGTGAATTTTGGAAGCGCCACAGTGATGTCACACCATCACTTAATTGAGTTTGCTTGGGGACTCGCTGATAGTAACCATACCTTTTTTTGGATAATTAGATCGGACCTGGTCATTGGTGACTCAGCAATTCTTCCTCCAGAGTTTGTTATGGTAACAAAAAAAGAAGAAGAAGAGGTCTATTAGCAAATTGGTGTCCTCAAGAACAAGTACATAATCACCCGTCGATAGGAGGGTTCTTAACATACTGTGGATGAAATTACACGTTAGACAGTATATGTGGAGGCGTGCTGTCACACCCCAACCTACCCCAGCGGATTAGGACACGTGTAACAAGGCGATACACACTCAAAATTCACTAATTAGGAATAAAAAATATGAATTAAACCACCTTTAAGAGATTTATTGTGACAAAAACCAACCCAATGGAAAAATACTCATTAATAAGTATATCAAATTTTTATACCAAAAGATAGGTCTTTGAGTCCTGGTTCCAACAAAAAAAACGGTGCGCAAATCCAATTTTTCTAGAGAGAGATATGCACGTTTCCGTAAAAGTGGACGGCTGCTGGAACCAGGATCCGCCCACAAAATCCGGATCGATCCAATTTGTTGTTTTTCTAGCAGAATGTCCCTCCAGAACCCCGGATCGATCCACCCTTTATACCCGGATCGATGCGGGTTCCTGCAGAATGGTTTCTGCTGCTAAATTTTGCTGTCAAACAAGTTTTTAACTTACCAAAACACAACCAAATCACATGGAAACCTTATGAAACTTTGAGAAAACATATCTAACACATTTCCAAACACTTTTAAACTTAAATCAAACTTGGATTGCACAAACACATTCACAATTTGATCAAATCAACCATGAACTCAATTCATTCGAATATAACCAAACTTTAAAGCTTTGAAACCAAATTTTTCATCAAAAAATTCATAGAACTTGTTGGGAATTAACTTCAAAGGTATAGCTAACATTATGTACACAAATGAAACTTGTCTAAATACTTGCGACGCCATCTGGACTTGCCGAGATGGTTCAACCCAAACAACTTGCACCCTATTCGAGCAAAACAAAAGAGATTATACATAGTGACACGTGAAAAATCTTGTGCGCTCTTGTGCAATACCCATGTGTAGGTAGACGTGCAAGTAGTAACTGGTAAGACCAGGTCGATCCCACAGGGAAGGTGTTGACCTATTGAATTAGACTATCCTCAAAGAAAACAAAATAAAATGAATAAGATTGAACGATGGTGCAGAACACAAAGTTCCACAGCTAAGATTACTAATGAAAATAATTAAGATTAAATTAACGATCTAACTAGCTAATTAAAACAGTACTCTAAATTAGGATGTTTAACTTTAAGAAGAAAGTGTTGGGATTACACGAATCCGCAGTAATCTAACCATCTACCATGCATTTGTCTTGAAGCACAACGGAGTACATCACCCACAGTTTTCCGTATTCCTCTAAAGATGGAGAATCCATGGCCCTTTCATGACCGGGACCATATCATCACAATTAAATTAAAATACGTAAAAGCGGTTTAATCCAATAGTTAAGACTCGCATCCTCAATGGTGTTAGCATTGAAGATGGTTTGCAAAATGTATTGAAAGAAAATGCCTTAGGGCCTTAGTTTTAAAAGCTGTTTTGACAAACTGAGCATTTTTTGGACAGAATGATAACAAATCTTAAAACAAGAGGTCCTGGAATACTGCAGGGAACATCCTCAAGAATCAGGGAGTTTGATCGATCGACGCGCTTTCGATCGATCAAAGACCTTCATCCCTCAATCGATCGAACTGACTTCGATCGCTTGATTGTCTCTGGTTCGATCGATCGAACTAACTTCGATCGATCGAACACAGCGATTATCCTGCTGCATGGCAGAAGCTGGAGATCACTGTTTCATCGTGTTCTCCCAACCTGGGACTACTCAGACATCGTCTGGAGTGTCACAGATTGATATTTAACGTAAGAAAACATTAAAACTTTGTTTGGTTGCGAGTTTTTCATGAAAACTATAAAAACTATGGATTCGAGAATATCTAGCATACAATACCACGAGATGAACGATTAAACTACGACTACAAAGTGCAGAATGTAAATGAGCAATATATAAATAACCTGGAATGAAGAGTACTAGTATTAACTTAGTGAAATCCGGTTCACAATGTAAAAACTCAATGAAAACCTACAAAACACAAGCAAACTCTCTATCTCTCTCTCTAAAACTGTCAAAATGTAATGTGGGCGTCCCTCTGGACGTATACAATACACATATATATAAGAAAACCAAAGAACTAGGGTTAAAAACCCGCATCTGCTGCGCACACGAATGTTACTGGAAATACCCCGTTCGATCGATCGAACTTCTCTCGATCGATCGAACCCATAAGCCTCAAGCGCTTTAACACTCTTCAAGCGATCGAACGCTCGATCGATCGAACTATGTTAGATCGATCGAACATCAAATTTCAGCTTTGACTTTTCTTGTTTTCATTCCAGCATTCCATTTATCCTGATGTTCATCTGTTTAGTCCACACAGCAGTGATCTGCACAAACAACAGCTAAAACAATACAACTTATCATAGATTAATCATATTGTATAAAAATTAGCCTTGTAATGCAAATTGCAGATAAAACGGGAAATTATGATAAAAACTAATACAATTCTTCCTTTTAGCGCGGTTGTATTTTACAAATACCTCCGCTTTGCACATAGGCTCTCTAATTCACTTCCAACTCTCCAAAATACATCTTTAGGATCCAAATTCATCTCCAACAACCCAAGTATGAATATTAACATGAAAGTAACCATAATTTACATCATTTTACAAGTTCCAAAGAAATTCATATGTATGAAGCTCAAATCTCCCCCATCTCTCCCATCTCTCCCAAACGCGTCATTTCCTCTCCGGATACGGCTCCGAACCTGCGGTGGTTGTTATGTACCACAACAGAAATAGGAAAACGGTTTTCTTAAGCATTACGCTTAGTGAGTAGGCTAAACATGATTGAATGTTTAACATGTGCAATGCTATAATTAACACATAAAACATAAACGTAGTCGCCGAGTTACCGGTTATATGGTTCATTCAGACCCGAAGACCTCCCTTGGTCCCGTGGCCACTTCTATTCCTTGGACTTCCGTATTTATCGAATTCTTCCTCTACACCACCCTTATTACTCCCAATAATGAACCATTTCCCCGGTGCTCATTGAGTAGGTGGGAGTGTTGTAGAGAAGAGTGTGCTTTTTAGTATGTGATGGAATTTCAACTTCTCTTTTTATTCTTTATTCTTTTCTCCACCCAATCTCCCATTCATTTCATATGCTCTTTTTCTCTTCTCCTTCGTTCATCATTTTTTTTTTTTTTTTTTTTTTAAATCTGAACGTCCCACAACTACTTCCTTCCATTTCACATACTTTGATGACTCATTCTCAACAAATATATCAAACGGCTCAATGAGGTCAAGGTATAGATCAAGGGTATGGATTCTTGTGATTACATTGGAAATATTTAATTGGTGTGGGATCAGGGATGAAACAATTCAATGAATGTAAGTGAAAGTTATATCAGGTAATAGAATGGGTAAACGATGGCTTGAATCATTTTCTCAACTTTCAATCTTTAGCACTTAAGTGTTCATTGAGTGTAATTGGTAAATCCTGAACGTTCTCCTCTAACAAACAGTCAAAACTTTTAAAGAAAACTGAGACTTAACAACGAATTCACCAAGTATATGCAAGAAAGACCATTCGACAATATATGAGAATCCCCTCAGAAATGACGATTGGCTCAATAGCTCACAAAGGGTTATTAGCTTCCACTACTTGTTCTTTTCGCACAATATTCATATTAACTCAATTTTCAGGTTTTCTACATAGCTGCCAATTAGTGTGCAAAAGTGTTGGGTACATAGTAGCTTCACAAATGCAATTCATTTCAGTAATACAGAAAAAACGCGTGGATTTAATCCATGAAAAGATGAGAATACTACAAATGTGTCCTTGTCTAATTAACAAGCAGGAGAGATTATTCAGAGTTATTCTATCAATACGACTCAATAATAAAAATTTTCAAAATTTTCAAAATTTTAACAGACTGTGTTCTCATTAAATTTAAAACATATCCAAGTGCAAAACCTATCTATTACGGGTGTATACCTATCTATTATCTCCTACCCCCAACTGAAAACAACAAAGTCCCCAGAAGTTGATTTTCAACAAATAAAATAGATGGGTATCACCTGTATGGAGCAAATTGATGATAGCAAGCATAGCAACCTAGCAACCTAGCATAGAAAAACAGAACACAATCTCCAAAACAAACAGGATCAATAGATAAAAGTAACACGATAAAAATCATGATCCAAGCAAGCTAAACCACTGTAATATGAACTGAATAAAATACAAGCAGTGAGAAATAATGTCCATACAGAACCAACCAACCAAATAATCCAACCAAAACCACCATCATATCCAACCAACCAAAATCAGTACAATAACTAACCAAAATACATAAACACCACCTCCCCATCGAAAACTAATCGACACCGGACGGTGCATCATCAGCTACATCAGAAGGGATATCAATGGGAGCAGGCGGCAACGAGGTAGTAGCAGGGGCAGCAGCAGATGGATCGGCAAGTGGTGGATCGGCTGCAGCAGAAGAAGTGGATGGACCTGTAGGAGTAGGAGTAGCAACATATGATGGATCGGCAGCAGGCGGAGCAGACGGGGCCATCGATGGATGCTGAGTAGAGTGAACAGCCTGATCAACCCCAATCTGAATCAATATGGACTCCAGCAACGTCTGCAGATGGTCCATCCGGCCCTCAAGTCTAATCCTGGCCTCTCTCTCCTCCAATAGTAGCTCGTGAACTGTCGGGAGAGGCACAGAAGAAGAAGACTCTCCCTGGGCCTGAGTCTGCGACCGCTGTCGCAGCTCAAACTGCCGAACCGCCGCAACCGGATCATCTTCATCATCATCGGAATCAAGCTCCTCCACCTCGGTGGGTGTCCCTGAAGCTCCCGCCTCCGTGTTCGTCCCACCACGCCTCTTCTTCGTCCCCCTCACCTTCGCTTTCCCTTTCCCCTTTCGCTTCCTCTTCTGGGCGTCGGAGCGGCGAGCCGCCACCTCGCTGAAACGGCGGGGAGAAGGGCGAACATCATCTCCAGCAAGCACGGGGAAACCGGCATCAGCCATAACCCTCTGAATAGCCCAAGCACCCTTCAGGTGCTTCTTAGACGAGATAAAACAGGTGGGGTGGACCATAAAGTCAATATAGAGGCGTGGGATGCAAACTGGCGGTCCCGTCCCCACTGCATATAAGACTCGCGCATACCAAGCCGCGATCTTCTCTCGATAGGAAGTCACTAGGAGGCAGTTGCTGAGGACCAGGTGGATCATGTGGTAGCCATCAGTGAGAAAGTGGTCCTCAATCAAAGCTTCGCCATCCCAAGACGGAACGGCGCCTCCAGTGAGCTCACGGATAATAGTGGATGGTGGGGTCACTGGTGCATCAGGCCAGTGGGGGCAAACATAATCAGGTACCTCTGGTACCCCCAACGCGGCTGAAACGGTAGCGGGACTGATGATGAACGGGCGACTCCGGAAGAAGGCATGGTAGGTGAATGGTGCAACCGGGTCGCGGATCATAGTCGCACATGCACCTCGAATCCAGGACAGATTGACACTCTTGGCCAATGAAAGGAGATGGAACCAGTGAGGCATAGAACGGATCCGTGTCAGGAACCATGGGCTCTCCGACCAGATGTGCTCAATAGGGCGCTCGATCATCACCATCCGTGCCTGAAAATGCCGCTCATACCATAGCCTGTCCTCGTCATTCCGGAACCCATATGCGGGTATCGGATCTGGTATAATAAGGCTGAGGGGCTTGGACTTATGATAGCCCGTCACTGGATTCATGTGGCAGCCCTGAAAAATAAACATGACATGACACAGATTAGAACAGAAGAAAAGAAGAAAGAAGCTGCCACTGCTGGAGTTCGATCGATCTAAGTGAGTTCGATCAATTGAACTAGAGTAGGCTTCGATCGCTTGAACATTGTTCGATCGCTCGAACAGTTCCCCTTCGATCGCTCGAAACCAGTTCAAGCGATCGAACACAGCGATGTGCAGCGATCGCAGAAACGCAAAGGAAACGAAAAGTACACAAACAATGAACTATCAAAAGGAAATCCTAAGACCAAGGGGACACCCCCTTGGGATTTTCTAACACAATCATTAAGGAAATGTAAGACAAAAACAAGTGGAGCCTACCTTGGTGTAGAAATACACAGTGGAGGTGGAGGGGATGATGAGATGATTAGAGGGGTGATCTGGGCGTCTTATTGAGTGCAAGGACACGAAAATTGCCGAGTCGCCCACCTCTCTGTGCTCGAGCGCTTGAGTGTGTGTAACTGAGGGAAATGAAGAGGTGTTCTGAAGACGCCTCGTTTAAATGCTGAGTTCGATCGATCGAACTATGGTCGAGCGATCGAAAACAAATCCCGCAATCGATTGAAAAGAAAATGCAAGCGCTTGAACATCCAGGTTTCGATCGATCGAAATGGGTTCGATCGATCGAACACAAAAATTTCTGAATTCAATGGGAAACATGAACCACATCACACCCAACTATCAGAAACAATTCTGGACATGCAGAGAGACTGAAAAGCAGTTGAATTACAGGCATGTAGAACAAAAATTCATCCTCAGAATAGAAAATTGCAATTTATATAGAAATAACACTTTATGATTGCATCCAAATTGCAACATTATTATCTCCAACTGTGTTTAAGACCTTATTTAACTAAAGAAGACCAAAAATAAAACTAAAACCAATAAAATTCTGTCAAGGATTACACTTCAGTCGATAAACAAAAGATGAAATGAACGGAAACAACTGAAATGCAGCACTAATCTTCGAGTATAAAGATTTCCTCTTCCACAATCTCTTCATAACCCGCCGAATTCTCAGAAGTGAAGTCCAAACTCGATGATTCCCTTTCCCAGAACAATCGAAAAGCAGCAAGGATATCATCAAACAAGTCTGGCGTCTCCAAAGAATTGAAAGTCCATGCAAGAGGTGATCCGGATGGAGACATGGATAAAGGGGTATAATTTCGCAACGGACTGTCCTCTCGCGGCGGAGTGTGTGGGGGCCTTATGTAGGGCCCAAGACCATGAATCAGTTGATGTGGGAGGAATACCGGAATACCATTTAGAAACATAGTGACAATCCTGGACAAAAGACAACAAACCAAAATTAACATAACAGAACACAAGCAGCACGGATAAACACGAAAAGAAAAACAATGAACAGAAACAAAAATACAAAGAAATATGACAAGTTCCAACCTCACTATTGGCATAGGTTCCCAAAATGCACTGGCTGGTAAGGGGCATTGGAGCCTGAATAGCAGGAAGCTCAGGTGCACATAGCGGTATGGGACCAACTCAGGAACAAGGAAATCATCCACGAAAACAAAGACGGCATTGTGGCGGTCTAGGACGACATCCTGGATGTCATGATCTTCCCATGGCTCCCACATATCATCATTTTCCCATTATGCCATGAGTGCATCATCCACCATTCGTCCCATGTACAGGTCTTCTTCCTCCTCCACATCATCGTCATCCTGAAATCCCATATTTTCATATGGATTGATGTCCAGGAGGGCTGGTGGATATGGAATGTACCCTTGAGCAGCATCAATGAGAGAATGAGCTTCAGGATCTTGATGAAGCAAGGGGCATGGTGTGAGTTCACCCTCAGTCCAGGTGCCACAACGACATTCTGAATCAGCCCAAGAACCGACAAAATGAACATCATCCCCTCGCATCTATGCACCTGCAACAGAGTGGTTTAAAGTATAATGGATTAGAACTAGATCACAAACACGAAATAAAGAACGAAAACCAAAAAAAAAAAAAAAAAACAAAAGAGAGAAACTAAAATGCAAGGAAAGAAAAGAAATACAACAACAATTTGGAACTCCACTTTGGATTTTTAAGTATGAGAATAGCTGGGCTCATCCAGCTGGATGTGCTCAACTTCAGTGTGGAAGTTCTCCAAGAACGGTTTCAATCTTTGGCCATTGACCTTGAAACAATCATCGTTCTTTGGATTGACAATCTCAACCGCCCCATGTGGAAAAACAGTTTTTACGATGAACGGGCCTGTCCAACGGGAACGTAGCTTTCCTGGGAAAAGGTGGAGGCGAGAGTCATACAGCAAAACTTTCTGCCCCGGCTCAAATGATTTACGACAAATCGTACGATCATGGCGAGCCTTCAACTTTTCCTTATGCAACTTTGCAGAGTCATACGCATCTCGTCGTATTTCCTCTAGCTCTGCAAGCTGAAGCTTGCGTAGCTGACCTCCCTCTTGAATATCAAAGTTCAATGAGCGTGTTGCCCAGTAAGCTTTATGTTCAATTTCAACAAGGAGGTGGCAAGCTTTTCCGTAAACCAATCTATACGGGGACATACCAAGATTCGTCTTATAAGCAGTACGGTATGCCCATAACGCGTCAGTCAATTTGTATGCCCAGTCCTTTCGATTGGAGCTAACCGTCTTTTCGAGAATGTGCTTGATTTCTCGGTTAGCCAATTCTGCTTGCCCATTAGACTGTGGATGATAGGCAAGAGCGATTTTATGATGGACTCTGTATTTCTTGAGAAGTGACTCCAAGGGCCTATTGCAGAAATGCTTGCCTTGGTCACTTAGTAAAGCTTTCGGAGTACCAAAACGAGACAAGATATGCTCTCTTAGAAATGACATGACCGTTCTGTGGTCATTTCGTCTCGTTGGTATCGCTTCTACCCATTTCGATACATACTCTACAGCAAGGAGTATGTATTCACAGTTATTAGACTTGGGAAATGGACCCATAAAATCTATACCCCAACAATCAAATATCTCAATTGTGATGATAGGGGTTAAAGGCATAGAATTCCTTTTAGAAATCGTTCCAAGCTTTTGACAGCGTTGGCATGTCTTGCAAAAGGAATAAGCATCTTTGAAGACTGTGGGCCAGTAAAAACCACTTTGTAGGACTTTTTGTGCGGTCTTCTGTGACGCGAAGTGGCCACCGCATGCCTCAGAATGGCATGACGCTAATATTACGGTTATATCCTCATTGGGGACGCAGCGCCGGATAACCTGATCAGCACAGTACTTGAAAAGGTATGGGTCATCAAAGAAGAAATGGCGCACGAACGAGAGGAACCGTTTCCTATCTTGGTTCGACCAATGAGTTGGTGTTTCACCCGTGACGAGGTAGTTTACAATATCAGCATACCAAGGCAGACTACTTACTGCCAGTAGTTGTTCGTCTGGGAACTCATCCTTAATGGATTGGGATTCAGTATTGTCGATAAAAGTCAACCGGGACAAATGATCTGCAACCACATTCTCTACTCCTTTCTTATCTTTGATTGTTAAATCAAACTCTTGGAGTAAGAGTATCCAGCGAATAAGCCGTTGTTTAGCGTCTTTCTTTGATAAAAGAAACTTGAGGGCCGAATGATCTGTAAAACAGACGATTGGTGACCCTATCAAATAAGACCTAAACTTATCCAGGGCGAATACTACTGTCAGCCGCTCCTTTTCAGTAGTAGTGTAATTCATTTGAGCTTCATTTAAAGTTCGGCTGGCATAGTATATCACATATGGCTTATTGTCCTTTCTCTGGCCTAGGACCGCGCCAATGGCGTAATCACTAGCATCGCACATTAATTCAAAAGGCAAACTCCAGTCGGGTGCCTGTATTATAGGTGCGAAGGTGAGGAGCTCTTTTAGATCCTCAAAGGACTTTTGGCAACTCTCTGACCACTCGAAGGGTGCGTCTTTGACAAGAAGTTGACAAAGGGGTCGAGAGATTGCACTGAAGTTCTGGATAAATCGACGATAAAAACCTGCATGCCCCAAGAATGAACGGATGTCCCTTACTGTACAAGGAACAGGTAGATTTGAGATTATGTCGATCTTTGCCTTATCCACTTGGATTCCTTCATCGGATATTATGTGGCCGAGGACTATTCCCTTGGTCACCATAAAGTGACACTTCTCCCAATTCAAAACTAGGTGTTTGTCCTCACACCGCATTAAAACTTGCTCGAGATTGCTGAGGCAATCTTCAAAGCTATGGCCAAATACTGAAAAATCATCCATGAATACTTCAAGGATGTTTTCGACCATGTCACTGAATATGCTTAGCATGCACCGCTGAAATGTAGCCGGTGCATTACATAAGCCAAACGACATTCGTCGGTAGGCAAAAGTACCGAATGGACAAGTGAAGGTGGTTTTCTCCTGATCTTCAGGAGCAATTTCAATTTGATTATATCCACTGTATCCATCCAAGAAGCAGTAATACTTGTGACCCGCCACACGTTCTAGCATTTAATCCATGAATGGCAAGGGAAAATGGTCCTTTCGGGTCACAGTATTTAACTTCCTGTAGTCAATACACATCCTCCATCCAGTGGGGATACGTGTTGGTACCAATTCACCATCTTTGTTCGGGATGACTATTATGCCTGCTTTCTTTGGTACTACTTGGGTAGGACTAACCCAAGGACTATCAGATATCGGATATATCATCCCAACATCAAGTAGCTTGAGCACTTCCTTTTTAACTACTTCTTGCATGTTGGGATTCAAACGCCTTTGCATTTGCCTTGAGGGTTTAGCGTCTTCCTCCAGATATATCTTATGCGTGCATATGGATGGGCTTATGCCTTTGAGGTCAGCAATTGTCCATCATGAGTTAAAGCAGATGAAATGATCACAGGATAAGTTTTTCCAGTCCCTAGGAATGCATATTTTAGCTCTTTGGGAAGCTCCTTCAATTCTAACTCCGGAAACTGGAAACTAGAGGGCATTACCAACTTGGTTTTAGGAGGCAGTTGTTCATATGGCATTACCCACATGCAATCAGCTCTATCCTCCTCTATCGTATCCATCATAAGACACGTCTGGTTTAGGTCAGCATCCAATGGGGTGGACTCTGCAGGTTGATAGATATCGCCAAATTGCGTCATCACAACTTCCAAAGGATCTTTGTAGTCGACCAAGTCAACTTCATCTTCAATGACCGTGTCTATGTAATGGATTTCTTCCTCATCATCGTATTCTTCAGGTCGGGGATTAGAAAAGATCTTGACATTCAATGTCATGTTCCCGAATACGATAGTCATGATACCACTTCTAATCTTGATTGTGGCATCAATGGTGTTGAGGAATGGACGTCCAAAAATAACCGAGATATGTGCACCAGGATTAGACACAGGTTTTGTGTCCAATATCACGAAATCAACCGGAAAGACAAAAGAGTCTATTTGGACAAGGACGTCCTCCAACACCCCTCTAGGGTACTTCACAGATCTGTCTGCCAATTGCAAAGCAACTCGAGTGGGTTTGAGTTCACCTAACCCTAGCTGTTTATAGACTGAATAAGGCAGCAGGTTCACGCTTGCTCCTAGATCGAGGAGTGCGTTATCTATCCTTTGATTCCCAATTCTACATGAGACAGTAGGTGTACCGGGATCTTTGAGTTTTGGGGGCAACTCATTTTGAATGATCGCACTGGCTTGGCACGCGACATACGCATGTTTCTTCACGCTTTGCCTCCTCTTGACCGTGCATAGATCTTTGAGATACTTAGCATAGGCCGGCACTTGCTTGATAGCATCTAGGAGTGGAAGGTTAATTTTAACTTGCTTAAACAATTCCAGAAACTCCTGATTCTTTGTCTCATTCTTGGGTTTCTTCAACCGTTGAGGATAAGGTGCAGGAAAGGGGCATTTTGGTTGTTCCTCCTTAACAGACTCCTTTCCAGGCCTTCGCTCAACTTCTTCCTCTACTCTAGGAGCTTCAATGTTTGCCTTTATTGCCTCGTCATTAGTAGACGGCTCCTCCTCTTGAGTAGATGGTAGCTCAACTTCTTCATTCACCACTTCCTCCTCTTTGTACACTTCGGGAGTGGACAGAGGCATGCTTTTCTCTATGATTTTTCCACTTCTCAATGTAGTCACAGCTTTAGCATGTTCTTGATTGTTAGGACCATTGTTATGTCCCTTGGGGTTCGGAAGTGGTTGGGCAGGGAATGTTCCTCCTGAGCCTTCTTGCCGTGCATCTATCCTCTCTAACGTGGCAAACATTCTACTCATCATCTGTATGAGTTGCTGCGTTAGATTGGCATTAACAAGTGGCTCTTCTTCTTGTACCTTCTTGTGCGGTGGCACATAGGTATTGGTCTGTGGTGCATTGGAGGGTTGAGCTTGGTTATAATTATTGGTTCTGTTTTGATTGTATTGCTGGAACGGCCTATTGTTTTGCCCTTGATATTGATTATTGTTGTAGGGCTGCTATTGATATTGATTTTGGGCCCCAGCATTATTTCTCCAATCAAAACCGGGGTGATTCCATCTATTGTTACTTTGAAAGTTATTGTTGGAATTCCCCGCCCCTCGAAAACCTTGCATGGCCTTCATCTCTATAGGGGCTTGCTCTTGAAAATATGGCACATTAGGACAATATTGAGTTGTATGTCCCAACATGTTGCATGTGCCACATGGTTCTTCAGGCATGACTTGCCTAGAGCTCTCTCCTTTCATGCTTAACTCCTCTACCTTCTTTGCTAGCTCTGCATACTTAGTCATAAGGTGATCTTCACTGGTTAGCTGGTATAGGCTTTTCTCTTCTACACAGGATATCTGTGAGCGTGAGACATTGTCAGAATTTGACCATTCATGAGCGTATTCAGCTAACCATTCGAAATGAGCTTCGGCCTCTTCGGTGTTTTTACGCAGAAATGGTCTAGAGCTCATCGTTTCCACCAACTTCTTTGTTTCACCATTCAATCCTTGATAAAAGAAGCTGATAGTTCGCCATTTCTTAAACCCATGGTGTGGGCATGAGAGAAGCAAATCTTTGAAACGCTCCCACGCTTGTGTGAAGGTTTCATTGCTCTTTTGTTTATAGGAATTGATTTGACGCTGAAGGTCTGTGGTCATGCGAGTAGGATAGAATTTCTTTAGAAACGCGGTGCTCATCGCATGCCAGGTGAAAATTGAATTAGGTTTTAGGGAGTGGAGCCACGCCTTCGCTTTATCTTTCAAAGTGAAGGGAAATAGCATTAGATGCGTCACCTCCCTAGGACAATTTTGCGAGAATGTTTTGCAAACATCCTCGAAGTCAGTGACATGTAAATACGCCTTCTCACTTTCCATCCCATGAAAAGTGGGAAGCAGTTGAATCATCCCATTGCGAAACTGGAATTCGCCATTATGCGGTGGGATTTGAATGCAAGAGGGCGTAGGTGCATGTTCTGGTTGCATGAGATCGCAAAGAGGACGGAGTGCCTCATCAATTGGTACCACAACATTGTCACCATTTTCACTCTGATGATCATCCATTGATGTAGTTGGAGTGGCTATCAGGTTGATGGAACTATCAGAGTCAGAGCGGTAGAATGAATTTCCAAAAATTCCTTTAATAGAATTCTTGGACATGAACTGGGAGAGTCCCTAGGGTGAGTGTTTACCAAAAGAACTGAAAAGAAGAGAAAGTAAAAACAGAAAGAGATGAAGAGAGACTGAGGTAATCTAAGGAATTGATCGTCGCCTTCCCCGGCAACGGCGCCAAAAACTTGACACGTGAAAAATCTTGTGCGCTCTTGTGCAATACCCAAGTGTAGGTAGACGTGCAAGTAGTAACTGGTAAGACCAGGTCGATCCCACAGGTAAGGTGTTGACCTATTGAATTAGACTATCCTCAAAGAAAACAAAATAAAATGAATAAGATTGAATGATGGTGCAGAACACAAAGTTCCACAGCTAAGATTACTAATGAAAATAATTAAGATTAAATTAACGATCTAACTAGCTAATTAAAACAGTACTCTAAATTAGGATGTTTAACTTTAAGAAGAACGTGTTGGGATTACACGAATCCGCAGTAATCTAACCATCTACCATGCATTTGTCTTGAAGCACAACGGAGTACATCACCCACAGTTTTCCGTATTCCTCTAAAGATGGAGAATCCATGGCCCTTTCATGACCGGGACCATATCATCACAATTAAATTAAAATACGTAAAAGCGGTTTAATCCAATAGTTAAGACTCGCATCCTCAATGGTGTTAGCATTGAAGATGGTTTGCAAAATGTATTGAAAGAAAATGCCTTAGGGCCTTAGTTTTAAAAGCTGTTTTGACAAACTGAGCATTTTTGGGACAGAATGATAACAAATCTTAAAACAAGAGGTCCTGGAATACTGCAGGGAACATCCTCAAGAATCAGGGAGTTCGATCGATCGACGCGCTTTCGATCGATCGAAGACCTTCATCCCTCAATCGATCGAACTGACTTCGATCGCTTGACTGTCTCTGGTTCGATCGATCGAACTAACTTCGATCGATCGAACACAGCGATTATCCTGCTGCATGGCAGAAGCTGGAGATCACTGTTTCATCGTGTTCTCCCAACCTGGGACTACTCAGACATCGTCTGGAGTGTCACAGATTGATATTTAACGTAAGAAAACATTAAAACCTTGTTTGGTTGCGAGTTTTTCATGAAAACTATAAAAACTATGGATTCGAGAATATCTAGCATACAATACCACGAGATGAACGATTAAACTACGACTACAAAGTGCAGAATGTAAATGAGCAATATATAAATAACCTAGAACGAAGAGTACTAGTATTAACTTAGTGAAATCCGGTTCACAATGTAAAAACTCAATGAAAACCTACAAAACACAAGCAAACTCTCTATCTCTCTCTCTAAAACTGTCAAAATGTAATGTGGGCGTCCCTCTGGACGTATACAATACACATATATATAAGAAAACCAAAGAACTAGGGTTAAAAACCCGCATCTGCTGCGCACACGAATGTTACTGGAAATACCCCGTTCGATCGATCGAACTTCTCTCGATCGATCGAACCCGTAAGCCTCAAGCGCTTTAACACTCTTCAAGCGATCGAACGCTCGATCGATCGAACTATGTTAGATCGATCGAACATCAAATTTCAGCTTTGACTTTTCTTGTTTTCATTCCAGCATTCCATTTATCCTGATGTTCATCTGTTTAGTCCACACAGCAGTGATCTGCACAAATAACAGCTAAAACAATACAACTTATCATAGATTAATCATATTGTATAAAAATTAGCCTTGTAATGCAAATTGCAGATAAAACGGGAAGTTATGATAAAAACTAATACAATTCTTCCTTTTAGCGCGGTTGTATTTTACAAATACCTCCGCTTTGCACATAGGCTCTCTAATTCACTTCCAACTCTCCAAAATACATCTTTAGGATCCAAATTCATCTCCAACAACCCAAGTATGAATATTAACATGAAAGTAACCATAATTTACATCATTTTACAAGTTCCAAAGAAATTCATATGTATGAAGCTCAAATCTCCCCCATCTCTCCCATCTCTCCCAAACGCGTCATTTCCTCTCCGGATACGGCTCCGAACCTGCGGTGGTTGTTATGTACCACAACAGAAATAGGAAAACGGTTTTCTTAAGCATTACGCTTAGTGAGTAGGCTAAACATGATTGAATGTTTAACATGTGCAATGCTATAATTAACACATAAAACATAAACGTAGTCGCCGAGTTACCGGTTATATGGTTCATTCAGACCCGAAGACCTCCCTTGGTCCCGTGGCCACTTCTATTCCTTGGACTTCCGTATTTATCGGATTCTTCCTCTACACCACCCTTATTACTCCCAATAATGAACCATTTCCCCGGTGCTCATTGACTACCACATAAACATATAAGCACATAAACACATATTCATGTATCAACATATAATTTTCATAGAATTGACATAGAATTCACATGATTAACATCTTTATACTCCTAATCGTGAATTATCATCTCTAACATCACATATAGCTTTGAACTCATTAAACACAATCAGTTTTAGTGTAGAAAACTCACCTTATACACAGATTTTACCCAAAATTACACCTAAAAGATGTTAAATTTCACCAATTTAAGCTCAATTTCTTCTCCAAGTAAATTCTACAAGAATTTCGGTAGACGGTGTCTCACCAATTAGTGTGAGCTACCAAAATCCGATAATTTAAACGTAAATTAAGGATATAGAAACGTTCGTCTCCCCTCCACGAGTCTGAAAATGGCTTCGATTCGTGAATCCGACGAATGACAGCGAAGGAACGACGAGATTTCGACGTCGGTGACGGTTTCTCCGTTTCTCTCTCCGAGCTCTCCTCTTGTTTGGTTTAATTTTTTGCAGATTTTGAGAGTCTAAGCTCTCTTAGTGACGCACACACATCACATACATGTGATGTGTCACAAATTTTCCCTATTTTCGTTTACACCCCCGATTTTTCTTAAGTTCCTATTATGAAATCCTCCAAACATTCCTTTAACCACCCAATTATCTAATGAGTGTTTGTCTAAGTTCTGTAGGGGTCCCAACGTGGGTTCCACATATTTTTGTGAAATTGCTATCGTACCTACTCATTTTAAATCTTTTTCATTTATATCCTTATTTGGGTGTCCAAGCTATCACCAAATGCTAACACCTATATCATCATATAATATAGAAGCATTTTAAACAAATATTCATGTATTCATATAAATGCATTTAATCACGTAAAATGAAAATATTTTCATTTAGGCCCTTCACTGGGTCCCACTTCTAAACCTGTTCCACCTCACTGGGGATTTTTTCAACTAGTGTCCCTCTTTGAACACTTTTTACATGGGCGAGTCCAAGCCTCCCCTTAATCCGTTTATACACTAATTATACCAATTAATGCATATTAACAAGTAATTAACCCGTTCCCCGGGTACGGGTGTTACATTTCTCCCTCCCTAAAAGGGAGTTTGGTCCCCAAACTTACTCTTACCTCAAGAATCAAAGATATGCGGGTATTTGGCTCGGATTTCATCCTCCCGCTCCTAGGTAGCCTCTTCCACTGAATGGCTTCGCCATTGAACCATTACCAAGGAAATTACCTTAGTTCGCAAAACTTGATCCTTCCTATCAAGGATTTGTACTGAATACTCCACACAAGTCAAATCTTCTCGAATCTCTAACGGTTCTGGAACGATAACATGTTTCGAATCCGGCATATAACGTCTAAGCATTGACACATGAAACATGTTATGCACATTTTATAAGTCTTGTGGCAGCTCTAACCGATAAACTAACCCATATGCACATCAAATATGGTCCAACATATCTCGGACTGAGCTTACCTCGCTTACCAAAACGTGATATGCCTTTCAAAGGCGATACTTTCAAAAACACATAGTCACCCACTTCAAACTCCAACGGTCTTCTACCCGTATCCGCGTAACTTTTATAACGACTCTGAGCCGTTTGTAACCGTTGCTTAATCAATCAAATCTTGTCAGTAGTGATTCGAACTATCTCTAGTCCCAAAAGCTGTTTTTCACTAACTTTTGTCCAACAAACCGGCGATCTACACTTCCTTCCATATAATGCCGCATAAGGTGCCATTCCAATGCTAGTTTGGAAACTGTTATTGTAAGAGAACTCAATTAGAGACAAATGAGTCTCCCAGTCAGCCTTGAAGTTCATAACACAAACTCTCAACATATCTTCCAAAATTTGAATCACCCTTTCGGACTGACCATCGGTCTGGGGATGAAAAGCAGTGCTAAAATGCAAGGCTGTCCCCATAGCTCTCTGTAAGCTTTTCCAAAATTTTGATACGAATCGAGTATCACGATCTGACACTATCGACACTGGTGCCCCATGAAGCCGAATAATTTCTCTGATATAAATCTCTGCAAGTTTCGATGGATCTTTGGTTTTGATAGGTACGAAATGGACTGACTTGGTCAACCGGTCAACAATAACCTAAATGCTATCATTAGACTTTGTAGATCTTGGAAATCCTGATACGAAATCCATTGTAATATATTCCCACTTCCACTCTGGTATCTCTAAAGGATGTAATTCTCTCCCGGGTCGTTGATGTTCCAGTTTCAACTTTTGGCAAGTCATACATTTAGACACAAATTCTGCGACTTCTCACTTCATACCACTCCACTAGTAAATTTCTCGCAAATCTCGATACATTTTGGTACTACCCGGGTGTATCGAATATCTGGTATTATGAGCTTCCTCCATAACTTTATTTCTCAAATCTCCAACTTTAGGAACACACAACCGGTTGATATACCTCAAAACACCGTCTTGGAAACTGAACTCTGGCCTTTTACCCTCAGGTAACTCATCCACAATCCTCTTGAATTTTGGGTCTAGAAGTTGATTTGACTTTATTTCACCAATTAAACTCGGCTGTGCAACAATCGCAGTCATTAAACCACCTTTGACTCTAGGAATTACTTCAAGTTCTAATTGTTCAAATTCTTTTACTAGTTCCTCTTGTACTGTTAAGGCATAAGCTAAGTTTTCCGACGACTTTCGGCTCAAGGCATCAGCCACTACATTGGCTTTCCCTGGGTGATATTGAATCTTCAAGTCATAGTCTTTCATAAGTTCTAACCACCTTCGTTGTCGCATGTTAAGATCCCTCTGAGTGAATAAATGTTTTAACTTTTGTGGTCGGTAAAAATTTCACATGTCTCCCCGTATAAATAATGTCTCCAAATCTTTAACGCAAAAATTACCGCTGCTAACTCTAAGTCATGGGTCGGGTAGTTCTTTTCGTGAGATCTCAACTGCCTTGAAGCATAGGCTATTACCTTGTTATTTTGTGTCAGAACACATCCCAACCCCTGGTGAGAAGCATCACTATAAGTTCTGAAATTCCCAGTACTTGTAGGAATTGCAAATATCGGTGTCGTAGTTAGCTTATTCTTCAATGCTAAGAAACATTCATCACACTCCTTGTTCCATTCGAACGGTACGTCTTTTCTCATTAACTTTGTCATTGGAGTTGCAATTCTAGAAAATTCTTTAACAAACCTTCTATAGTATCCAGCTAACCCCAAGAAACTTTGAATCTCTGACACATTTGTCGGCCTTGACCAATTCATTACAGCTTCAATCTTCTGTGGGTCTACAGAAATACCTTCCTTAGAGATCACATGCCCCAGAAAGGTGACACTAGTTAACCAAAACTTGATTTTCTTTAACTTTCCAAATAATTGATTTTTCCGAAGTCGTTGTAAAACCAACCTCAAGTGTTGTTCATGCTCTTTCGGACTCTTCGAATAAATTAAAATATCGTCAATGAAGAGTATCACGAATTCATCCAAATAGGATTTGAAAACTCTGTTCATCAGATCCATAAAGGCAGCTGGCGCATTAGTAACCCCAAACGGCATTACTAGAAATTCATAGTGTCCGTATCGGGTCCTAAAGGCTGTCTTCTCCACATCCTCAGCTTTAACTTTCAGTTGATGATAACCTGACTTCAAGTCAATCTTTGAAAATACCTGAGCCCCTTGAAGCTGATCAAATAGATCGTCGATACGTAGCAACGGGTACGTGTTATTGATTATTACTTTGCTGATTTCCCGGTAATCAATGCATATCCGCATTGTACCATCTTTCTTCTTCACAAATAATACTGGTGCACCCCACGGAGACACACTAGGCCGGTTGTCCAACAACTCTTGCAACTGAATCTTTAACTCTTTTAGCTCAATTGGTGCCATTCGATATGGTGCTCGTGAGATAGGTTGCGTCCCCGGCATAACATCAATACTGAACTCATATACATTTTAATGCGTCACAAATGCTATACATAATTCTGACAGTGTATTTGTGATGCATATACAGGCGTCATAAATAGCATTTTTAAAATAGAAATGATTATTTGTGACGCATATACAGGCGTCACAAATAATATTTGTAAAATGAAAATTATTATTGGTGACGCATATACATGCGTCACAATTAATATTCTTAAAAAGGAAATTATTTTTTGTGACACCTTTTATGCGTCACAAATAATAATAAATAATTAAAGATATTTGAGTATTTGTAGCGCACGTAAACGTCACAAATAATCACTATTTGTGACGCGTATAGTGCGTCACAAATAATACTCTTGTTTGTGGCGCGTACATTTGGTATTCATGGCAGTTTATTTGTGATGCCGTATTGTATTATTTGTGACGCGTTGACTGCGTCACAAAAAATTTATTTGCGACCAGGGATTTTGTGACCCCAATTGTGACGAGTTATCGCGTCACAAACAATTATTTGTGACGCGTTTTGATTTTTTGTGACGCATTTTGCGTGCCACAAAAAGTTAAATTTGTTGTAGTGATTAGTCATATTATGGATTGAAAAACAAACAAACTTTAACTAGTAATTTTGCATCTACAAAACCGAGAAAAGTTAATTTTAAATAATAGAATTTAATTAATTTCAATATATAATTCTTAATGCATGAAAAATATTATAAGTGCCCCATTTTAGTTTTTCACCTAATGCTCCAAAATATATCGAGCCACCCTGACCAGGAAAAATTCATGAAAGTGTCAGTTTATCAAATACAAATAGTCTACATAACTTGATTGAGTTGAAAAAGACGGTAGGTTTAAGTAAACTTTAGTATCATGTGTTTTTTTTCCTAAGTTATCTTTTGACCCTCTACAATTTGTTGCATCACGTAAGTCCTCCGATTTTGATAACGATTTTAGTTTTAAGGACAATCGTTAGAAAAAAAAAATTACAATTTAAGACCTTAAATAATAGTTTTCAATTGAAGCCCATTTGTCTTCAAGGCGATTAAGGCTATTTATTTGAAACCTATATAAAATCTAAGGGCATTAAGGCAATTTATGATACAAAAACGGATCCTATCCGGATTAGTCGGAGCTCAATGTGGTTCCGGATACCGGAGGTCTAGACAAAAAAAAAAAAAAAAAAAAAAGTTTGAAGACAATGGGTAATGCTTTACCCACACCCAAATCTCACACTTATCTATCCACACCCTGAGGTGGACCAATGGGGAGAGAAGAGAGACTGTAGAGTCCACTGGGGTCCACACCACTTTACAATCTCTCTCTTTTCCTCATTGGTCCACCTCAAAGTGTGGATGGATGAGTGTGAAATTTGGATGTGAGTGTAGTATTACTCGAAGAAAATAGAAGGTATGAAAGTTTATTTGAGCCAATACTATACTATGGACCTCCTTTGTTTAGTGGATTATCTCGAAGCAAGGTTCATATTTGTTATGCGGAGTCGAAAATACTTGGTGATCTATTTTTTCCTCAAAATTTCATTTTAAGTCAATACGTAAAAAAAATTAATAAAAATGATAAAATGATAATTCAAGTCTATAAAATAAACACGAAAAATGTAAGAACAAATAATCAATTTAATTAATCAGGTAAAAATGAGTACAATATCTAAATACTCCGTTTAACAGCAAAAAGAAACAATCATTTGATTCGATCTTCTTTGATATTTCCAATTTAAGGGCTGAAATGCTTGATCTTAAATGCAAAGTGATGAGTCTGTGAACTTGATGTCCACCAAATGTTGATAAAGAATCCTTCAAAACTTTAGTGTGTAAAGAATAATTCTCGAGTTTTGTGAATACTTGAGTGAAGAATGGAACGAGTTTGGTGTGCTTAACATCAACAAAGTATCAAGACTTAGTCTAACGAATTTGGGATTTGAGAGAGAATTTGCGAGAAAACTTGTGCAAAGTTGTTCCTTGTAATATTTCTATGCGCTTTCTCTTCCATTTAGCAATTTCAAAGATTTTAATATCTTTAATTGACTTGATTGGCTTTCCAATTTGGGAGATAATTTGTCTCCTTTTTTAAATGAAAATTACTTTGGCTTTGATTTAAAATTATCAAACAGCACAGAGTATATGTATTTAAAGCATATAGTGTGGTTTGGGGTGTGGTTTGGGATGTGTGTCTAGCACTTCTCAATTAGAGTAATGCTTGGAGCACAACCCAATCTCATAAGTTACCATCTCACAATTATCTCTATCTCTCTGTTGGGTGATACTTGAGGTCTACACAGTGCTACACATGAGAAAGATAGAGATAATTGTGGGAGAAGTACGAGATTGGGTTGTGCTCCTAGCATTGCTATTGCTGGATTGATTAATCAGACAGCGATAAGATAACCAAAAATTTTGATGTCTATGAAGTCCTTTATCACAAATTTGTTAGTTCCTATGTGACTTTTAGAAGTCCTATTAAATGTGGCCCACTAGCCTTTTATGTTAGTTGAACTCTACCAATTATTTAGTCAATAAAAAATTATCCCAATTAATATATATATATATATGTATATATATAGGGTGGGGCTAAATACACCACTTTTTTTTGCTAAATACACCACTCTGTAGTGTTAAAAGATGAAAAAATTTTGAGTGAAGGTGGTATATTTAGCAAAAAAAGATGGTGTATTTAGCCTCACCCATATATAAGATATACATTATTAATTGTTGGGAGAACTAAGTTATTAAACAAGAGACTTTTCATATTTCAAGACAGTAATTATGAACGTCATTACATATTCCGAGACTGTCATTATGAGAGTCATTAATAGGCCATCTTCTTTTCTCTATAAAAGGTACACCTTACCCCTTGAAAGTTATCATTCAATCAATTACAGAAATAAGGGTGTGCATAATTGAGAGACAGAAGAAGAACCCTAGAATAAAGTTCAATCTAAGGGGTTCCAATTCTGTCTCTACTAATTTCAATGACGAATAACAGTATGTAAAATCATATTTGAATTCTTAAGGTGTGTCATATTCAAGATCTTGACAATTAAAGTTATTTTCGCATGATAGTTTTTTTATAAATTAAAGTCTAACAAAATTACGTTATTTAAGGCCCTCAATGTTAATTGATTTCAATTAAGAACAATTGAAGACAATGTTCGATCATCATATCCGTGAAAGATTGTCTTCAAATGAAATTTATTTAGACTAAGGGCCTTGAGTGATTGATCCATTGAGAACAGAGTGCTCAAAATAAAATTTTGAAAAAATAGTGTGTCAAAGTGTATTTGACACGTTTTATTCTATCTCTAATAATGGAACAATTCTGATAAATACCAATACGCAATAGGGGTTGATATGTTAAATGCTTACTACCACGTTTATATAAACCACACTATCACTATGTTTGGGAGTTTTAAAATGGAGAGAAAAGAAGAGAAAGTAGCTCATTTTCTCTCATTTTCTTTCGTTTGGGAGTTTTAGTGAGGAGAGAAAGGGAGAGAAAATGAGAGAAAAATAACCCCCACTTTCTTTCTATTTCTTTCTCTCCAAATTGGGAAGAAATGGAGAGAAAAGAAAGTGAGGATTAATAATATTTTATTAATACCCATAACACCCTTTATTTAATTCATAACAAATTTAAATTACAGCCAAGTCTAAGGGCTAATATAATACACTGTTACATACGTCAGCCACAACTGCTGCAAAAAAAAAAACCCTCACTTTAATCACAAGCACGTCTCCTACATGCTTCTGGGTACTCTCCGTCTCTTCTTCATTGGTATCTCTCATCCTCTCTTTGCAAAAACAAAAAGGTACAATTAATGGATAGAATGGTATTTTTTTATTCTTTTCTTTTCTTTTCTTTTCTTTGCAACTCCCAAACAAGAGGAAAGAAAGCAACTTTCTCTTCTCTCCTAAACTCCCAAACAACATGAAAGAAAACTATCATCATTTCTCTTCTTTTCTTTTCTCTCCTCACTTATGACTTTCTCTTCTTTTCTTTTCTCTCCTAAACTCCCAAACATAGTGTATGAGTGATATTAATCGTGATTAGGTTCATTACTAAGAAACATTACTATCGTTCTAAAAAACACAAGTCCCCACCAAATCATGATTTCCACCAAACAAGATTTTCTTCACACCTAACGCACATCAAAATACCATTGTCCAAATTTTGGCATGAAGAAGTTGGAAAGGATGAATGACTTAAAGAAATGCATAATATATATATATATATATTTTTTTACAAAGTCAGGCTCTAGTGTGCACTAGATAACCATACTAGGTAAATGTACTGGACTTGTAAGACTAAAAAATCTGCGGGGTGCCCCGCTGACCCGCCGCCCCACTGACTCGTGAATTTTTTAAGTTTAAAAATCCAATACACTTACCTAATACGCACTGGAGTCAGACTCTATATATACATACGCATAAAGGCGTACACACTAGACAAGCTTTTGAGTGAGCATAATCAATGTCTTTGATTTCTTTCTCTTTCATAATTAACTAAAGCAATGTGAAGCACAAATGGAGAAATTTATGGGTGAATGATTGCACATGGTAGTAGTTAATGTCTTTCTTTAGTTCAATTGCACCAACAGTGGAATCATAATTTTTCTCTTCAGGGCAATAAATAAAAATAATAATGTTGGGCACACAACTCCTTGCGCAACACAAATTATAACCATGTTTTAAATGTATGTACTTTGTACTATGTGAATTAAGTGTAGACCCTGTATGAAAAATTCATACAGCATAATGTACATACATTTAAAACATGTGTTGTGATTTGTGTTGTGGAAGGAGTTGTGTGCCTAACATTTTTGATAAAATAAAGAGTAATACTACGCTTCGCAAATCTAAATCCTAAATTTATATTCTAAATGATGTGGTAGTGAGACTACTGTAAGATCACTTCAACATCTTTTAATCAAAATTCAATAGATTCACTATTACATCATTTACATATGAATTTAAAATTTGAATTAGTGAAGCATAACATTACTAAAAATGAATAGCTGCATTAGTTTGAATTTTTTATCATCAGATATGACAGTCCGTTTCTTTTCTTTTCTTTTTTCTTTCACCTCGCAAATTTGAGGTTCAGAATTTCTTAGGAATTAGAATAATTTGTAATTATTAGAGTATTGGAAAAGTACTCTTACATAAATTCTATGTACTTGAGGACATTTTCAGTACTATGACCCCCTTCAATTAAAGTGTTAGCTTTAGGATTTTCATTAAAGTTAACGGAGCGGAAGTTTCCATAGTTATTTTAACTTTGGGTTAACTATAGATAAATCCCTTATAATTAACACATATTTCATATACACCCCTATGTAGGCTTTGATTAAGGGTTGCATATTAATTCAAACCACAAGGAGTATTATTGGCACGTTTGAATCTACAAGGGGTCACAGGGAAAATAGCCTTGGGTACAGGCGATGTAATTGTACTATCCCCTAAAATATTAGGTATATTGTTTTCACCCCAAAAATAAAAGTTTAGGTCAATTAAGAAACTAATTATAAAAAAGTAAGAATTTTTTGTGAATAACTAAGCAAGCGCACATGTGTAAGACATTGCCTAGTGCATATAGAAGCGAAATAGTTATCATTGTATAATATGTAAATGTACTACTCACAAGTGTGGTGAGTTAATCGTGTTCAAAATGAAGAACTATATATGAAGAACTTCAAAATTGTTGTGGTTATAGTATTTTCCCACTTTTAGCACACACAAGATTGTCTATTTCTTTTCATCTAATATTCTACTTCTCAAATTTGATTGGAAGATGTTGAAGTGGTCCCATTTTTAATAGTGGTCTCAACATTATTTGAATTTTAGCACAATTAGGTATAAATCCAGTTTACACGTTTAACTTTTCTTTTTTATATAAGGTTTTCCCTTATGACTTTGTAATTATTGGTGTAAAGTCTTTCCTTTTTATTGAGTTCTAACTATTGCGACAGTGCAATGTCATTTGTATTGACCTCTTTGTAATTTTTGTAAATATTGTTTACTTCTTCTAATTATTGCCTTGGTAGAGGCGACGGTGCAAAGGCAGTTTGGTATTTCACTAACTCCTCGTGAAGCACTTCTTAGATTCTTTATGTAAGGTTAATGATATATCAAAATCCTCGAGATCTATAGAATAATGGAAACAATGGGTATATGCAAATTTTTATCCTAAATATAGTTACTAATACATGTGTTAGTGGATCTATTGAATTTTTATTATAAAATGTTAAAATGGTTCCATCATGATTAATGGTAGTTCAACTCTCATATTGGGACCCACATTTGAGATATAAAATTTGAGAGCATAACATTACTCTTGTTTGGAGAGGTGGGGGATTCGACTCCTGCATGTGAGGTTGTGTGGGTTTTTGGCGCCTCCCATTATGCATCATACGTGAGTTCAAACCCCGTCACCTCCTGTAACACCCCAACTCCCGGAAAGATGGGAGTCAGGGTAGTTAAATAACTTAATAGTCCAATTAAAACATTTAAAATAGGAAACCTTGGAAATCTGAAGATCCAGTCGACTGATCGGGACATCGGTCGACTGGTTTTGCAAGATACCAAGAGCATTAATCTGAACAGCCCAATCTAGCCGACTAAAAAAAATGTCCGATCGACTGATTTTCAAGCAGAGAGTTTATAAAATACCGGACCTGGTCGATTGGGGCATGAAATTTTCAGTCGACAAGGGCCGCCAAGTTGACAGTTTTCACAAAAATAGAGAGTCCAAACCTCTCGGATACAGAATCCAGTCGACTGGACTCCCAATCGACCGACTGGATTGTAGCAGCAGAAGGCTCTGCAGCACAAAAATTCCTATGTTCACCCCACTTCACTCTCAA
Source organism: Hydrangea macrophylla (assembly GCA_033977485.1). Classification (NCBI taxonomy): domain Eukaryota; kingdom Viridiplantae; phylum Streptophyta; class Magnoliopsida; order Cornales; family Hydrangeaceae; genus Hydrangea; species Hydrangea macrophylla. Next base: position 18,817,892 of record CM066982.1, read on the forward strand.
GTGGATGATTTTAACTCAAATAAAAGGGAAGTGGAAGTTAGGGAACACCCTTCCAAATCAAGCACACTATAGATGGCATGTTAAAGTCTAAATAATAATAGTAAAACATGCAAGCTTATACGAGCATAGTGGCTTAGGCCATGATTATGATGATTACATGCCAATACGAATATAATAAGTCCTAACTAGTTTTGAGAAAATCAAATATACATGTTTTGGGGAAAGCGGACTAACAAGTGTCAGATAACAAAACTACCACATGAATACATAGCTTGCAATATCAACACATGTAACTATTACAATTCGAACCTAGGCATGAAGATTTCAAACTGAGCTAAATTACACTAAATGAGCTATGCATTACATTAGAACAAAACTCCCCATACAAGGGATCTTTACTAAGACTATAGCACACCGATCATTCAAGGGCCTTACCCTTGTCCATTTCACCTGAAAATCATTTATACATAGTTCATGAGCACGACGGCCCGTAGTCATATAATTCAATATTATCATGGATTCCATGAGTGAATGCATGAATGTAATGATTTATTGCTGAAGCAAAAAGATGTTGCAGCCTGTCGTGTATTTTTCAAACACTCGCTCTCAACACAACACCCGGTCTATGGGCCACCACGCTATGGGGGCCTTTAACCACCTCATACGGGTCTTTAGCTTACGATTCTTATAGTTTGCAAGACCAGAAGATCGCGTTCTAATGGATCCAACCTCACATTTCATACCCACAACCGGGATTATCTAAACTTCAAATCAAAATCCTCTCGCGAAGGTTTTTCATGATCTTTAAAATTCGGAAGTCCCTCGCATGAAGATCTTCCCCTTTTTAAATCAAAAGCCCCACACGGAGTTTTTTTACCCAAAATCCTTTTTCGTGCATTTTCATATTTATGCACGTGTTATGCTCATAACCATAGTCATACAATCTCATGCTATGAAATGTTAATAAGCAATAATATGCTAACAAAACAAGCATAATATCAATATTTCATAACTTCAAATATAACCAAAGGTATTAAATGTAGTCTAAGCATATTTATCAAAACTTAAATAAAGCTCATAGACATGGTTTCAAGTTCCATTCAAGCACATACGTACACTTAATCATGAAGGAAGAAAACACATGTGACACCCCGCAAAAATAAAGCGTATTTTGATTAAAAAATAAAATGAATTACACTTTGATTCTTTGAAATAAAAATACAATATTTCTTTAAAACTCCCAACAGTCCCAATTCTCCACGGATCTCCTATGTCATCCTTAGCCTTATCTCCCTTCCAGACTTCGATTACCGGCATTACCTACATATAAAAACCACACCGAGAAGTATACAATGTGACAGGAATATCAAAGGCTCAAAAGTTACAACGAAATCAAATAAATAGACCAATCACACAAACCAACCACTCACATGAACCAACCGCTCACACAAAGAGCATTATACCAAGTTCCTCTTAGTCATATAGCAAAGAGCCACCTCACCTCACCTCACCTCACCCGTCTCCAGTACGTCGGTCCCTAAGGCCTGTTGGACTATTGGTAGGTACTCCTTGCTCATGACATTCCAGTCCCATAGCACTTTACAATTAACACATACTCAATAATTCCAAATGAAAGCACAACATAACTGCAAAAATAGTATAAGTAAAGATAACAGAGAAATACTTCAGAGAATTTAGAAAGCATATTGTACACAACCCAATTTACCCACCTTTTCGATCATACCCTCCGCTCCACTTATTTTTTTCCACTCACCCGAGGTGTATATATATATAATTGTGTATATATACATACATATATAAATCTCTCTCTATATCTATCTATATATGTATATGTAAGCTATATATATGATGTGTGTGTATATATAATATGTGGGAAGGAGAGAGAGAGAGAGTTGCAAAGAGAGAGAGTTGAGGTAAGGAAGATAGAGAAGTGTGTAAGTTTTGTGAAACGTAACATACAAATATATAGTGTTTCAAAAGGGAATATGTTATATAATATTCTTTAAGATATTTTTCAAAAGGGAATATGCTATGTAATGTTCTTTAGGGTCAATTAGATATAAGGACAATCTAATGTAAATATGTTGGTTTAAGGATTACTAAAAAAAATATGTTGATTTAAGTCCCTCAATTTTTTTTGGACGAACATTCCATTTGCTAATACAACAGATACACAGAATAAACTCTCACTTTCTCTCTCTAAAAACCCACAGTCATGATCATGATCTAGATCGACACATTCAATTGCCGCTATGAGAGAATGTGGCCTCTATCTCTTCCTTGGTGAGTGAGTCGACCAAAAAGTCGAAGGAGATCGCGATTAGGGCCTTGACATCGACTTCGTTGAAGAGATCGAAGACTCGTCGCCAACAACATTCATGGTGTTTCTTCCAACTTTTTCGTCTCTCTCTCTCTATATATATATATACATATATATACACATGTAATGACGGAAAGTTGTGATCAATTGTTCAATTTGACTATTGCGGCAAACACTATATTTTAAGCTTCATATAAAACTGAGTTGCTTTATCATTGTGTTACGATAAATTTAAGTCAAAACAGTTAGATTATCTAAAACCATTCCAAATTTGCATAGACACAATTTTGACTTAGTACATTGACCACAAATCCACAATTTCCATTTCTTCCATAGTTGAATAGAACATTTAAAAGTTTACTACACTTTTAAGGCTTTTGTATGCCATTGTTGTGTAGTGTGTGGATTTTGTCATTAATTGCCACATTTTCTAGGCTTTTGTTTGGGAAGTCCCAATGATTTAAATCTGTTGTTCATTTTGGTATTGGATTACATTGAGAGTTTTACCACATTTCAAAAGCATCTATTTTTTGTTGTCAAGCTAATGCTTGTGCTGGACTAAATTTTAGGGGCCATTAGTTGGTAAAATCATAAAGTTTACACTTATCTTGAGCCTACTTATCCCAGCATCTACATAATGGGATCATCAGTGGGCTGTTTTACCTGGATCATCACTGAGTAGTGTAATCGTGGGATCATCATTGGGTTGTCAAAATGTTAATGCATTTGGGATTCAAGAGGCCTGATTTCTCTCTCTCAAAGATAGATTACACACATGTGAAATCAAAGAGAAAAGTTTTTTTCTTTTTTGGTTTCTGTTTTCCATAAAAAGTCAAGCCTGAAGAGGCCAACACTGGTGAAATATCATCACTGTAAGCACTTGATGGATGTAGAAATGGTCAAATTTTACCACATTGACATTTTCTGGAGCTTTGATTACTTTTATCAAACCACTTGCTGAAAAGGCCAAATGTGATGAAATATCACCATTGTAAGCACTTCGCAACTTTTTGGTGAAATTACACCACTGTTTCAAAAAAGTGGTCAAATTAGACATCTATTTTTCCTTCTTGTTGTTGAAGAAACTTATAAAAAATTGCTACATCAACCGACCAGTACCAAAGCCATGCACCGAATTAACTGTGGGGGCTACCTACTGTTCAAAAGCGCGGGTCATCCTCCCCATTTCAGTTTTACAAAAAAAAGAACCCGCCCAAATTAACGAAAACCAGCGAGAATAGCAAAATGCACCAAGACCCAAAATGGGTTCCTCTCTCTCATTCATGAACTTCACGCGCAGGAGCTTGAGACTGCAATACTCTGAAACCCAGCTCAGGTATGAATGATCTCTCTCTCTCTCTCTCTCTCTCTCTCTCTCTCTCTCTCTCTCTCTCTCTCTCTCTCTCTATTACTTCACTCATTCGAATCTGTGTTGGCTTAGGGGGGTTGCGATTAGGGTTTGATTTGTGGACCACCATTGATGCGATTTGTAGGAGAAGAATACAGGTTTGAAAATCTCTCTCTCTCTCTCTGTTACTCTATACCCATTGAGCGGATTGAAGAAATCTCTAATAGGTTGGTGAATTTATCAGAAAATTGGTGGGTGGAATTCAATGATTCTGCATTGAGTGAGTGTGTGTGTGTGTGTGTTTTTCTGGGCTGGGAACATTGAGTGTATGTTTAATTGATCATCTTTTCCTCCAAGTTGAGTATATTTGGGGCTTCAATTATGGAGAATAAAACCACCCTTCAAAAAGTCAAATTGAAGCACTATCATTGTCATTTAATATTATAATCTACAAGAGAGTGTGTGTGTGAGAGGAAATGTCCATGTATGGTGTAAAAATAAAAGATTGCTTTCGTTTTGGATTGTTTTTCAACTTTATATTGACTGTTTTGACACATTTTACTTGATTTTTTGGCATAAAAGCTTTGATTCCTTCTTTTTTATGTTTCCTTCCAAAAATTCCCCCTTTCCTCAGTGCTTTGACATCCTCTATATCTAATACCACTTTCTTAGGAATATTAATTGGGTTGCTAATTTAATGTTCTCTTTTACCATTTTAGTGCTTATGTGATCAAACATGGTACTAATGGAGGCATCATCAACATGTGATGCCATAGTACTCATTAAAACAATTACATAGATTAACTGGTTATATGTTGCTAGGCATCTATGATCTGAGTGAGCTAGGCTTACCAATGGTCATACCCAAATTTTGTTTGAATATTATTACAAAATCCTTTTCCAAGTTCTCTTTTGTAGACACATCAACTGAAGCCTCGGTTCCCGTCAATGTATCGTCCTGATATTTCATTGATCGAGTACGTAATCAATAATTACAAGTAAAATTAAGTAGTAGTTAACTTCACTACCCCATATCTGCACTTGCTTCTGAAAATGCATCAATTAATGGAGTGGAATCCCCATGAATTAACCGATCATCGAACTGGGGCCATGTAGGTCCTTCACTTTACACATATAAGTTCTATTTAGTAATGCCCATTCTGCTGATGGATTTCCGTGTGCATTTTGTTATCAACATTATAATCCTGTGAAGCAAGACCTGATAGACCATATCGTTGCAACTTATTAGTGATCATTCCATGACTGGCCCTTCCACGACATACCAGTAATAACTTAGTTACCCCTATTTTTATATGCAACTATATATAAGCTTCATAAGGTTTTTCGTTAAAAAAAAGTAAAGAGAGAAATGTGTTGTTACTCAGCATACTCAATATTCTGAGTAACAAGGAATGTCCTCATATAAATATTATAAATCATAGTCAGAAATATGTTCCTCAAGTGATAAAATTATTCATTTTGCCTCAGTATAGACAATATTTTGTTAGGACTATCATGGATGGTAAAGAGAAATGATTTATACATATGCATCTCAAGTATACACAAAGAAGGATTTGAGTTGAATATGATGTTAGTTGGAATTTGCTAATTTTCTGAAACGCAACTTTTTATGTTTGACCGATTTCCTTAAGGATCTGTTTATTTCATGGATTTAGTGGCTAAAGGAATAGAAAACACTTTGCAAATCTTTTTCTTTGTTTGGTTATTAAACAAAAGAATGTGGAAAATGGGGAGGAAAAGAAAATTAGTTGAACAATAAATTAGAATTTTGAATGGTAAGAGGCACTTGCCTTTCTCTTATCTTGACTTCCCATTGATTGTGATTTGGAATGCTTTTTCATGTATGTTTTCTATTGATATATGGCATGTAAATGATTGAATGTAACAGAAAAGGTTTACTATTGTAGGTATTAATCATGCCATATTACGTTGTTACCCGGGGCCGCAACTGTGGCATATTTAACACTTGGGATGAGTGTGAAGCACAAGTGAAGTATTACCCGTCCGCAAAACATAAGAGATACAATTCTCTTGTCGAGGCAGAAGAAGCTTGGCTCGAGTCTGTTGATAAGATGACTGAAGTGGGGTCAAGGACTGGCCAATGCTCGAGATCTCCATTACACAGTTCCGCACCCACTCATCATCCCATTCCAGCATCTACCAAACAAACCAACAAGGCCTGGCAATATGTTGTGTGTTTTATTTTGCGTTGCTCGTTCACTAAAGCTTTTTTTTTGTAGGGTTTGTGGCTAATGTTGTAAGGCCATGGTCATTTGTTTTTGTAAGGCTTGTGGCTAGTGTGAAAATGAAGTCTTGTTCCTGCTAAAGATGGAGGGTATCATGTAATTTTGCCACAGTGTTGAAGTTGATTTCTAGATATGCAAGTTTTCTATCGGAATTATGAAGCATTTTTTGACTTGTTCAAATTAAGATTTTGATATGATCATAAGTATCAGCTATAATTGTCCAGGTTTCTTAGAGGCTCATACCAACACATAACAAATAATGAAAACCAAAAGTTGCCTCTTCTTTGTTTTTTTTTCCCCAAACAAAAGCTCTAACATAAGCTCTTTCTCTTGTTTCTCAAATCATAGCAAGCACCTATTTGGTGAATGCTCAAGGCATTTCTATATTTTCATTAGAAGGTGAAAAATCACAGAAGTGTCGCATCCAAACTGACTGGAAGTGGCACCATTGCTGGAGTGATCTCTCAGGACCTCTTTATTCTCCTGGTGGATCAAGTAAAAGTCAAAAAACCAATTTATTTCCTTCACTCACCTAGGACATATATGTATATATAAAATAAAAGGGAACAATCTTATTTTATTACCTTAGGTTCGTCGGGTTGTTTAAGTTTGTCTGCATGTTTGATCACACTTTGCAAGAAAAGCATGTGTTTGATTGTTCTAGCCAACAAAGAATCAATGCTCACCATCATGCATCTGTTTGTCTGCAGTTTTTTGTGTTTCTGCAGAGTTGTGTGAAGTTTTTTGTGCAAAAAAACTGCACAAAAAACTGCAAAAAACTGCACACAAATCTGCAAAAACACCAAAAACTGCACACAAATCTGCACAATTACAAAAAACTGCACAAAAATCGGCAGAAACACAAAAAAAACTACACACAAATCTGCAGAAACACAACAAACTGCACACAAATCTGAACAATTACAAAAAACTGCACAAAAATCTGCAGAAACACAAAAAAATTGCACACAAATCTGCACAATTACAAAAAACTGCACAAAAATCGGCAGAAACACAAAAAAAAACTGCACACAAATCTGCATAAACACAACAAACTGCACACAAATCTGCAAAAACACAAAAAACTGCACAATTACAAAAAACTGCACAAAAATCTGCAGAAACACAAAAAAAACTGCACACAAATCTGCACAATTACAAAAAACTGCACAAAAATCGGTAGAAACACAAAAAAAAACTGCACACAAATCTGCAGAAACTCTCCAAACTACACACAAATCTGCACAATTACAAAAAACTGCATAAACATAGACACAAAAAACTGTACATTCTTCTTACGAAATAGTCTCTTGAATTCACATCTCCATCTAAAAAAATAATACAAAATAGTCTCTTGAATTCACATCTCCATCTAAAAAAATAATACAAAATAGTCTCTTGAGTTCCTCAATATTCTTCTTGATGAAACAAGCTCATTAGGTCACCTTTGATTCAACTGCAAAGAAAAATAATAAGAAAAGAAAACAAGGTCGCAATTAGCACTAGTACACTTGCAATACATGTTGTCAAATTCTAACGAAACTTTAGAAGTACCTCGAATTGCATGACATTGTTTTGGTTAAGAACACTCCCTTGTGTCCCTTGAATATCCACAATTTGCTCAGAATTATCCACACACATCAATGCTTTCTATGAAATAAAAAGATACAATTAGTAGAAAAAAAAATTCAACACATGATCAATTAATACTTTTTATGTTTAAAATTACCTTCTTCCCCTTTTATTTTCTTTGTATGATTGTTTCAACTCTCGATTGCTTTATTTTAAATGGTGGACGTCCTTTGCCACGTACAACCAATGGGCTCAATATAGTTTTGCTTCTTTGTGATTTGGTTTGTCCCAACATATGAGTTGGAGTTAACTGGGGACTATTACTACCACATACACCATCATTCTTAGTGACACCAATCTTTAGGTGACCTAACCCATCTATAACATAATCACACTTCTCTTGAAATTCAGCTGCTATGTCTGCAATGTCAAAAAATGTCTTACACATAAGGTTGTAACGACGTCCTTCATCCGTTACGCTCTAGTCACTATAACTGACCCTCACTTTGGTATGACGCCTCTTTATGTCTTTCCTCCACTTACGAATAATATATTTACTAGGAATTGAATAAATTCCTTCTGAGATTAGAACGGCAATGGCATGCCGACACAATATTCCTCAAAACTCAAAAAGGCGGAAAACACACTTTAAATCACACTATTTTCCCTCTTCTTTCACCATACTCACTTTGAACTTTACCCTCTTCATCCGTTCTCCAAACACAAGATCCTTAGATACCTCATATTCAGAAATGGAACCATGATCTTGTAACTTAAACACCATACAATACATCTTTCCTGTTAGCTCCTCTTGAAACTCCTTAAACTTTGGGGTTGTATATACATCTTGGACTTCTTTTTCCATAGCATATCGTGTGACAGTGGGAATCCATGAATTGTAACAGCTCAAGTTCGCATCATTCTCCTTTTTAACCTTATCAGCTAAAGCATTTTCATATTGTTCCACAAATTGCTTCAAAGAAGTTTTTGAGTTGACGTACTTATCAAAAAACGCATTCATGCTCTCACTGCGTTGCGTGGTGGACATTCCCGCCCAAAAACAATCTTTCACGTAACAAGGAACCCACCTATACCTCTCAAGATACAACCCATTCAACCACACATTTGTATGAAGTTGATACTTGTCAATCATTTCACTCCAGCCTGTTTCAAACTCATCAACGGTTAAGGAATCATACACAACATTTGCAAGAAAATACTTAATACTATCATATTGGTTGTACCCACTTAATTTTTCCAGTATTTTCTTCATTATATGCCACAAGCACCATCTATGGCGGGCATTTGGAAACACTATCTCTATTGCATTACGCATGGCTCGGTCTTGATCAGTGATTATAGCAGGTGGAGCTCGACCTAACATACAAGTAAGCCATGCATTAAACAACCATTTAAAAGTGGCAGTGTCTTCATTTGAGAGTAACCCACAACCAAACAATGTTGATTGGCCATGGTGATTGACTCCTACAAAAGGGGCAAATGGCATGTCATACTTGTTAGTTAAATAAGTCGTGTCAAATGTAACGACATCACCAAACTCCTCATAAGCTGCCCTTTGGAATCAGTAGCTTGAACATACATAAAATAGCGTTGAATTGCACTAGCATCTCCCTCTCCTAATCTCAACCGCCTCACTTTGTCAATATAGTTTCGACAATCTTTCTTGGAAAAATCTAAATTATCATATCCCCCCGCTTCAACTGCCAATGATTGAATACTCTTGCTAATTCTTATCCCAGACCGATCATTAAGCTCAAGTCTTCTTCTCGCACCCTTATTTATTGCCCTATTACTCACATGGAAGCGAGTTTTCCCCGGACTTAATACATGGTTATGGGTAAGAAATGCTTTTGACACTACCCAATTTCCATCATTTACTAGTGTTGTCGTGATCCTAGCTTCACAATTCGTTTTTGAAATCGGACGTGGTTTCAAAACATTCCTTGTTGTGCTCCTCGAAGTTCCATTTCGACTACATACTAATGTAACATATCTTTGGACCCCATCTAGGTCCTTCTTTGAAGTAGTGCAAACAGCGAAGCCTTTTTGGGCCCCATATGTTCTATAGTAGTTTGTCAGCTCATTAACACTACCAAAACTCATGTTAACCGTAGGCTCATCAACCTTGTCTTCCAAGTTCTCCTCAACTATCTCTTGCACATTCTCCTCCTCAACGATAGTATAATTATTATCTACTTCCCAAGGAGAGTTACCTGAGGGTGCGTGGGAGGAGGGAGATTTCGAGTGATATTCCGATTGAGAAGTCCCAAATTCTACCGGTAGTGGTTGGCTCAAAGCACCTTCGTCTATATGTTCCATTTATGTTCCTACAAAGATATGTTACGTTAGAGAGAAATATCAAGATTTTCAGAGCAACTATTTCCAACAGCTAAGATCGTCTAACACCAAATATGAATAAATAAAAATGGTCAAAGAACTGACTATCTGCAAATAAACAAATTTGTAGGCCAACCAATGTTATAGGGTGGTTGCAGATTGTTTTTTCCACTCAGTTTCATTTACCTTAGGGACAGGTCACAATCAAAACCATTGATTACAAGCACATCAATGTGTGTGAACAAATCATAGCCATCCATTTTTAAGTGTGGCAGCTAGTAGTTTTAGAAACTATGGTTGGTACTCTGAAATTTAACTATGGTACAAAGTTGGACTAATTTTATTCAAGTACATAATTAGGACTAGAAGTAGTGTTAGTCAATGGAATTCTCTGAGGAATAATATGACATACATTGTTGTAACTTATTATGTAAAGATGAGGTTGTAATGAATGTACAATGACTTTAGAGAACCAAAGAGTCTATTGCTGTGGGACATGTTCAAAGGCCATTGAAATATGGGTTCAATTAGTACTATGGCATCACATGTTGATGATGCCTCCATTAGTACCATGTTTGATCACATAAGCACTAAAATGGTAAAAGAGAACATTAAATTAGCAACCCAATTAATATTCCTAAGAAAGTGGTATTAGATATAGAGGATGTCAAAGCACTGAGGAAAGGGGGAATTTTTGGAAGGAAACATAAGAAAGAAGGAATCAAAGCTTTTATGCCAAAAAAATCAAGTAAAATGTGTCAAAACAGTCAATATAAAGTTGAAAAACAATCCAAAACGAAAGCAATCTTTTATTTTTACACCATACATGGACATTTCCTCTCACACACACACTCTCTTGTAGATTATAATATTAAATGACAATGATAGTGCTTCAATTTGACTTTTTGATGGGTGGTTTTATTCTCCATAATTGAAGCCCCAAATATACTCAACTTGGAGGAAAAGATGATCAATTAAACACACACTCAATGTTCCGAGCCCAGAAAAACACACACACACACACTCACTCAATGCAGAATCATTGAATTCCACCCACCAATTTTTTGATAAATTCACCAACCCATTAGAGATTTCTTCAATCCGCTCAATGGGTATAGAGTAACAGAGAGAGAGAGAGAGAGAGAGAGAGAGAGATTTTCAAACCTGTATTCTTCTCCTACAAATCGCATCAATGGTGGTCCACAAATCAAACCCTAATCGCAGCCCCCCTAAGCCAACACAGATTCGAATGAGTGAAGTAATAGAGAGAGAGAGAGAGAGAGAGATCATTCATACCTGAGCTGGGTTTCAGAGTATCGCAGTCTCAAGCTCCTGCGTGTGAAGTTCATGAATGAGAGAGAGGAACCCATTTTGGGTCTTGGTGCATTTTGCTATTCTTGCGGGTTTTTGTTAATTTGGGCGGGTTCTTTTTTTTAAAACTGAAATGGGGAGGATGACCCGCGCGTGTGAACAGTAGGTAGCCCCCACAGTTAATTCGGTGCATGGCTTCGGTACTCGTCGGTTGATGTAGCAATTTTGTAAACATTTACCTATTGAAAATTGCAGGATGTGGCTGGAAATCTTCATAGCACAGAGGAGGAAGAAAGGGTATATGCAAATGATAGTAATGGATCTAAAGACTGTGAATAAAAACTTCAGACCAACCTTTTCAATCCTAGTTAGCACTGAGTTGCAACTTGGGACTAACAACTGAATGATATTACCTAGTTGGACAAATCACCTGTAACTTTTTGTTTTTGTATGACAAAGCATAGTTGGATATAAATGTATAGTTATATGACAAAGTATAGTTGGATATGAATGTGTAACTTGATTGATTTTTGCAAGAAATTAATTCTCATGTTGTATTCCAATTATAAAATCATTTTCTTTTTAGAAGTTCTAAAATCATGATGTTATTCAAAATTCAATACTATGACTTCAATAATATGAAAATTAATACATATTAAAATTTTACTTAATTGTGATCACCGCTATGAGGTAAACACAAATACAACCATGAATATTAAACATGGTGAAGTTTCATGGTGAAATTTCACCACTGTTTTAAAGGTGCTTAAAACTGTGGTGAAATTTTACCACTTTTAATCCCGAATGTCAAAACTTGTAAAATAGGTAAAATCCTTGACCACAATCAAAGCTTCAATACTTTGATAAATTTCACTACTTTCATGGTTCAGTGCTTAGAGAAGTTCTTTTACTTGAAATTCACCACTGTTTTGACCACATTTTAAAACAATGGTAAAATTTCACTTCTAATTTTGGATGTCAAAAGTTGTGAAATTGATGGATGTCATCTATAATAATCATAATAACGTGCATTTCAAAACAGTGATGAAACTTCACCACTTCTAATTCTGGATGCTTAAACTTGTGAAATTTATGAAATTCTTTACCATAATCATAATTCACAACTTTGACTAACAAAAATTTCACCACATTCAAAAGTGGTGAAATTTCACGTTTTGAGCACCTTTAAAAATAGTGGTGAAATTTTATCACTTCTAATTCTGGATGTCAAAACTTGTGAAAATTCATGAAATTTATCTTCACCACAATTATAATTTTACCACTTTGGTGCTTAGAGAAGTTCTTTTACTTACATTAATCTGTGGTCCTAAGGTTGTTTTGAGGTTTTACACTACTTGGTAATAAAGTAGTAAAATTTCACCACTTTATGGTGTGTGGAGCATAAAGTACAATCAATTGTGATCACCACTATAAGGTAAACACAAATACAACCATGACTATTGATCATGGTGAAGTCTCATGGTAATAGAGGGGTGAACTAGAATTCCGAATCAAGTCCAACTCAAATACATTCACATTTCAGTAGAGCTCCAATTATTAACATTCCGATTTCAAGTATGTTGAAAAGGAGACTTCAAGTAAATAGTATCTAGATGAAGATAGTGCACGGATTATGTACTATCCCAAAAATTTTTTTGAATAATTTCATTGAATTCACTTATACTAACCATGCTCGCAGTGCCTTACCCTAAGGATTTGGTTCTATAGCATAACATGAATGTATACCCATCACTATAGTACTATAGAAATGCAGCCAAAGCTGTTGCCCCTCAGATGTAGGTTCACAATTATGCATTAAAAAGCCTATAGCACATCTCAGTACATGAGTATGAACTTTTAACTTCAAATAACTAAAGCAAATCATCAATCACCTACACCAGAAGTGTGGGAATTGGATTATAGTTCATTACCTACACATCAATCACCTACATAGAAACGCAACAAGCGTGGAAAGGATTTACAGAACATTATAGTTCCTACACAGTCTCTATACATAAACATACACACACACACACACACATATATATATATATATCAAATGATTCATTGAAGTCTCTACCTCTCCACAACTTCTCTCTACTGCGTTGGGAATTGGGCCACAACAATGATGACCACCACCACCGTCGCCGATCGCCGCCGCAGCAGGGACTGATTATTGCTCCAACGGAGGTTAGAAGTTCGTCGTGGGATCACGAACTTCGCAGAACAGGTTCTCGATTTCGTCTTGCTCTACTTCACAGAAAGACTAGGCGCCGATGGATTCGGAAAGAGAAAGCGACAAAGTTCTTAGAGAGAGAGAGAGTAAAGGTCAGCAATGGCGGTAAAATTGATAAATTAGTGACGAAGGCGTGGAATATGAGACCTAGAGAGAGAAATGCAGTTGCAATTGAGATCGGAGGGGCACCGATCGCCACCAACTAAATGACCATATCTCTCTCTCTCTCTCTCTCTCTCTCTCTCTCTCAGATTCAGGGCTGAGAATATGTGGGATAGGGGCATAAATGTCATTATTTAAAATAAAATAACATTAAGGACCTTCAATAGCTCATTTAGTTTAATGAGGAACCTAAATCAAATTGAAAATAATTAGTTGTCTTGGAACCGCTATATTTCCCTAACTAGGGACTTGCAACTAATTTTCCCTATTCTTTAAGATATTTTTCAAAAAACAATATGCTATGTAATATTTTTTTTTTAAGATATTTTTCAAAAGGGATTATGCTATAGAGCATTCTTTAAGATATTTTTCAGAAGGGAATATGCTATAGAATATTTTTTAAGATATTTTTTACTAAAATCGAGATGTCTTCCAAATGGAGATCGAAAACTCTTAACTTCCAACACAACTACCAAATCATTTAACCTCCCGCAACTTTTCCAAAAATTATATTTTCAGTTTATGGCTTTCAAAATTAGAAAAATGACCAAAATACCCCTGTGACCAATTTTCACTAAAATCGCACACAGAGTTTAAATCGTTGATTTAAACATAAAAATACGAGTTACTACAATCTACCCTCCTTATCATAGATTTTGTCCCGAAATCTAGAGATAAAAGTATTTGGCAACTAACTTCATAATTTCTTAAAGGGTAATATTTGGGGCATAAACAAATCTCACAAACACTTACACCCACAGTCTATCTCTCTCCTGGGTGGCACTGTGGGGTCCGAATAATTTCAGTGAACCCCACAGTGCCACCCAGGAGAGAGAGACTATGGGTGTAAGTGTTTGTGAGATTTGTTTGTGCCATTGTTAAATTAGCAGGAAATTAAAATTTTCCTTTATAGATTTATTAGCCATGACTAGTTACATTAACTGAACATCCACAAACATACTAGATAAATAAAGAGTACCTTAACTGAAAGCGTAAACTGAAAATACACCAAAAAATTACTAGCTATTACATCAAAGTTCATAGTTTTCAAAAGATTAAAGAACAAAATAGGTTAAGGCGTTCGACGCCGTTTACATCTTTATATGTAAAAAACAAAAGGAAGTGTAAGATCATTGAAGTAAGGCGTGTGACGCCAATTTACAACTTAGTACGAACGGACAAAAATCTACAAAGAATAACTAAGTCTTCTTTCTTGAAGTCGCGCCTCTAACTGGCGTAGCCGTGACCTTCAGCATTGTAGGCTTCCCTTTTGAAGGTTTCCTCTTCGTAGGCTCCTTCCTGATAGTTCTCCTCCGGATAATCATATCCTGTATAGTCTAGACATGGGAATGTCCAGGGTGTAGTATGCCGTTAGCTTTAATAAAAGCTAAGTGAGCATCTTAACCGAACACTCCTAATATAAAATACATATCTAAAAGTACATAGCGACTAGCTAAGACGGTTGAGTGAATTAAAATGAGACCGCGCGTGAATAATGCATCATCGATATATTCGACTTCACTCGACTTAACATCCGACTTACTTGACTTTGTTACATTACCAATGTAACGTCGTTGGCTTAGAGTGACTCGCCCAGTTGATGGAACTATGGTTCCTTTATTATCGTTGTTTGCCTCTTTGTGGACACAATAGTAATCTCGCTTTACAAGCTAACCATATGCTCTAGGTCCTCGGGACCTTACCTTATGAATATCGTCGCCGATTTACAAAACAGTTACTTTACTATTGTTAGTCGTCGCGACTACCATAGTAATCTCACCTTACAAGCTAACCGTGTTTATTCATTTCTCGATTTATTCTTATCAACATGGTTACTTTGCTATGATGTTTGCCTCTCTGTGGCCATAGTAGTAATCATCGTCGACATGGGATCTTGTAATTCTATTTGACAGTACTGACTCACTACATATCAACTTTTAGACCTCTGCAATCGACCTTACGTATTTCCAAATGCATATGGACTTGGTCTTCACGATCGTTTGACTCTATACCCGTACACGTCGACTTGACATTACGACACCAAGTCCTACGTGTGATGTATCATATGTTATGCACGAGGTATAATTAATTAAATAAGTACTATTTATTCTTGAAATGTAGTACGGATAAGCTCGTAGTACCACATGTTAAAGCATGAGGTTAACCAGACTAATAATAATAACGGACAGAAATAATAATAATAATAATAATAATAATAATAATAATAATAATAATAATAATAATAATAATAATAATAATAATAACGGAGATAATATGTTTGAAGTGCAACATATTAACATGAGGTTAAACCTGGAATAAGTAAATATAATAATAATAAGAATAATTATATCATTATTATTAATGGAATAATAAAACGGACATTAATATGTTCGGGGTATAATATATTAATGCATGAGTTTTAATTGATAATAATAAGAATAATTATTATTGTTATTATTATTATTATTATTATTATTATTATTATTATTATTATTATTATTATTAATGGAATAATAATACCGAACTAGATTTGGAGTACATGTTAAATCATGAGTTTTAACAGATAATATTAATAATAAATAATAACAACAATCATAATAATGATAATAGAAATCATAATATGGACCTAGGTTAGGGACACCACATGTTAAGCACAAGACTTTCCACAAATAATAATATGCAAAGGATAATATGGACATTAATTTGATATACCAAGTGAGTTAGGAACTCACCGTAGGTTCAGGGTCGCAGTGTGATTTGTGATTCTTCCTTTCCTTTCTTTTCTTTTCCTTTCTTTTCGTTCTCCTTCACTCTCTCGGCTAAATCTCTCTTATTTTCCTTCTTGCTCAACAACTAATGGGATGGGGTTTTTATAGGAGAAGGGAAAGGGCCCACCAACATGTATATATATATCATACACACACCCACCCACCCACCCCCCCCCCCCACATCACCCACCCCATGCCACATACACATATCACACATGCACTACATGTATGTATACATACAACACTCAAGCACACAATACACCTCACATGACACCACACAATCACTCAAGCACACAACACACCTCACAAAACACCTCACACAACACATGGCATCACCACAATCACTCACTCACTTTCTCTCCCTCCCCAAGTCGGCACACACACATACCCCAATTGATAGGTGTTGTTTGGGGGTTGGCTTAGGGTACAAGCATGGTTGGGTAACACAGATATAATTATGGGTTCTGAAATAATATTAACTATAGTGGAAATCTTATAAATACTGTTCGAAACTGGAAATTGTATTAATAAAATAAAATAAAAATTACAAGTATTACAATATCCACCTCCTATCAAAGATTTCGTCCCCGAAATATGAGCTAGCTAGTCACTAAACAAAGCTGGAATCTTCTCGCGCATTTCTGATTCCAACTCCCAAGAAGCTTCGCGTTCGTCATGGTGTCTCCACTGAACTTCACCAGAGGAATTTCTTTAGTTCTCATCTCCTTGACTCCTCGATCCAAAATTCAGACTGGTCCTTCAGTATAAGTCATGTTGTTGTTCACCTCAATGTCCGTGAAGTCAATCTCATGTGATGGATCATGTACAACCTTCCTAAGCATCCTAATATGAAATACATTATGTACTCCTGACATCTTAGGCGGTAGTGCAAGTAAATAGGCTACTTTTCCCACGAGCTCTAAAATTTTAAACTGCCCAATATAGCGCGGGGACAACTTTCCTCGTTATCCAAATCTAACAACGCCTCACACCGGGATACCTTGGAAGTACATAATCTCCAACACTGAACTCCAATTTCTTGCGATGCTTGTCTGCGAAGCTTTTTTGTCTATGTGAAGGCTGATATTTGTAGAATATTGGCCCGATAAAGAGTTATATTAGTCAATCTTAACCCCAGATCTTGAGTTCTACTTGCCTTTGTGTTTTAATCTCTCTTTATGCAATAATATATTGTTGTGGTATGTGGTTGTGCTTAGTACTATTATATGCAGGTTCTGAAGTTGGAATGAACACCAGGTTGATAAGGGATAGCTTAAGGAATAAGGAGGACATTTTAAAATATAAACAAGGTTCCAATCGATTGCCATCTTTTGGCAGTCGATTGCCATCCCCTCAGAACCAATCGATTGCTATTCATAAGTAATCGATTGACACGAATACCAATCGATTACTCTCAGTTCCAAACGATTGGTCTGGACTGTGCAGTCAAACCTCTTTAATGGAGCAAAATCTCAACATATCCTAGATTTGTTCGACGACCATTCATTATAGAATGAACCTGGACATCCCTAGCTCGTGGGTATTGTAGTATAAATAGGTAGAGGAGTGAGGGGAGTCAAGGGTTGGCTCATTCTTGTATGTTTTTGTAGGATAAACTAGAGTTTCTTCATTTTTCGCAAACTATTGTTGAAGCTTTCAAGTTCTGTAGTCATGTTTCGTAGTACCATTCAGGTTTCATTTATTTAGTTTTGTTATTCTAAATTTTCTAGTTATAGTTTTACTCTAGTTCTTGTGTTGAATTTCCATTGTAATACTAATTTCCATGAGTAAATCCATATTTAGATTTGTTTTACCAGCATGTCACAATCTATACATGTTTCTGCTTCAGATACAATGCTAGCTTAGACTCGTGGTTGGGTACAATGTGTTGAAACATTGTTCCCTATCCACTGCCATGAATCGAATGAAAATCTATGGTAATCGATTGGACATAGAACCCAATTGATTGCCATAGACTCCAAGTCAATTGATTGGTGTCATAATCCAATTGATTGGGAGACATTCTGTGCCAATCGATTGTTGTCTATGGTAATTGATTGGTAGGCACATGTCTTGGGTAGAATCTTTATAGCATTCCAGTAACTTTTATTTCAAGAACTTAACTCAAATTGATCTTCTAAGTTCAAATTGCAAACAGATTTTGAAATATAAGCCCTTAGACTACTTAAATCAATGAACAAACATGATTTACACATTGAATATTTCATACTTGATTTGTTCATCATAGTTCAGGGTTTTAAATAGTGATTATTGTTGCTCGTTAAAGTAAGGGAAGTTATTCAAATCACTAGTCATGTACAATTTACATGACTAGTGTCTAGATTTATGAATTTAATCAATTTTGAAATAAGGAATGCTAAAAAGGTAAAGCCCCATCCATTCGTAATGCTATGACATGGTAGTGGTTGGCACAATGTGGATTCACATGTTCCCAACATCTTTTTCATATATATAGTTTTAAATCACATTTTTTATTCTTGTTTAATTTAGCTATCACTCAGTTTTAATTAATTTAGTCCAGCTTTGAATACAGTTGGATCGTTAGTAGGGGTGGGCATTCGGTCGGGTCGGGTCGGTTCAGTTTAGGAAAATTCGATTCGGTTTGGGAAAATGTTAACTGTTAACTAACTGAAATATAATTCGGTTGGTTTGGTTTGGTTAACCAAATTAGTAATTCGATTCAGTTATGAAATTCGGTTAACCGAAATACTAAACAACACAATTGAAATGAAATTGGGGATTTTTAATTTTTTATGAACAAATGAAATTGAAATGAATGCTTCAAAACTAAATCTAAACCTAAAGTGTTCGTCAAAAACCTATACCTAAAGCTACTACTTACAAACCAAAAAAAATTTCAAATAAAATTAAGAGGGCAAAAATCATAGCACAGTCAGCACTAGAAATCACACTAAAAAAGCTTCAAAGATTTGTATCTCTTTATAAATTTTTTTTGCTCAACAAAAAAACACAATTTAATAATGGACAAGTTCCAACAGTTACAAACCAAGACAAGACAAGACAAGATTTAGGCTCCCAAAGAAACAAAACATAAAGAACAACCAAGTAATCAACCCCCTAAATACACTAAAAGCCCAACCCTTAAACAGACCAGCAAGGAAATATAAGATCAAAAATTATACCCAAAAACAAACCAAATAGCAGCCCAAAAAACCAGCATAAAGAGAAAGATAAATGGGTAGTCGCACATAAATAGAGATATCGATTTAGGATTTCTATCAATTATTTTACAGTTTCAAATCTAACACTCAAAATCAGAGAGAGAGAGAGAGAGAGAGAGAGAGAGAGAGAGAGAGAAAGGGATACTTGAATGAGAAGGGAAGAGAGAGCGAGGGTGCTTACTGTTTTATGTCGGCCATTGCAACTCGCATCGTCGTTCGTCACTGTCACTCTCTGCTTTTCGTAGAGAGCTTGAAACTTGATCCGTGAGCCTGAATGAGAAGGGAAGGGAAGAGAGAGAGAGAGAGAGAGAGAGAGAGAGAGAGAGAGAGAGGGAAAGGGGATTCCATGATTCATGAGGAAGAGGGAGAGGAGATGCCATGATTTGTGAGAGTGAGGAGGTCGCAGACTCGTAGGAGAAGGGAGAGGAGGGCTGAGTTCTGGGTTTTAACATTTACTAATATATATATAATACATATTAAGTAATTCAGTTTTTCAGTTCGATTTGGACTAGCTGTACCAAAAATTGAACTGAATAAGATAATGTGGTTCGGTTTGTAACTGAACTGAAATAAATGTTTTGATTAACTAAATTGGAATGAAAATTTCAGTTCGATAATTCGGTTAATTCAGTTAATCGAACTGTTTTCCCACCCTAATCGTTAGAACCTCCACCTTCAAGAAATCATCTTTTATTTCTTCTTTAGGTCTCAATCTAAACTTTTCTGTCCCCAATTTTCGTTCCTTGGGATACGGCCTGGTCTTACCCGTTTTTACTTGACGTGACTGTCTACACTTGGACGTACTCATAAGAGCACACACAATCTCTGTCATGTCAGTCTGCTCTGTGCTGCTTTCATCTTTTCTTTTACGATATTGATCTTTTCATTCGTCTCTCGAACCATTTTTGGTCCTAGAAGTTTATTGTCTCCAACTCCTGCCCAGCACAACGATGATCGGCATGGTCTTCCATACAATGCCTCGAATGGTGCGATCCCGATGCTTGAATGATAACTGTTGTTGTACGCGAACTCTCCAAATGGCAGGTGTGTCTCCCAAGAACTCTCAAAGTCTATGGCACAAGCTCGGAGCATACCTTCCATTACTTGGTTGACTTATTCTGTTTATCCGTTGGTTTAGGGATAAATGCTAAACTTAACTTCAATGAAGTTCTCATTGCTGCTTGTACGCTTTCCCAAAATTTGGATGTAAAATATGAGTCGCGATCTGATACGATCGATACAAGCACTTCGTGTAGTTGTACGATCTGTAAGTACATTCTACTCATCTTCTCAATCGGGTACATCATGTTGTAGGTGATGAAATGAGATAATTTGGTGAGTCGGTCCACGATCACCCAAATGGTATCATGATTCTGTTACGATCTTGGCATTCCTATAACGAAATCCATAGTAATGTGTTCCCATTTCCATCCAGGTACTGGCAGTGGTTGCAACAATCCTGTTAGCCTCTGGTGTTCTCCTTTGGCTTTTTTGCAGGTTAAACATTTGGATACGTGTTCTGCTACCAATCCTTTCATTCCTTCCCACCAGAAGTTTCTTTTTAAGTCCTTGTACATCTTGGTTCCTCTAGGGTAGACTGTCATTCTTGATTTGTGTGTTTCATTCATTATTTCCTTCCTTAAGTTATCCTCGTTTGGCAAACAAAGTCTATTGCAGAATTTAAATCCACTGTCTGCCCTAATATTCCATTCTGCTGGGTCTTTTGCTAATGCTTTCTCAAACCATTGATGAAGTCCAGCATCCTTTCCTTGACCTTCAAGGATGTGATTGATGAGCGTCGGTTGTACTAATAGACATTCAAAAATTCATCATTCACTAGATTTAACGGTCTAAAAGTCAAATTCAACTAATGTTTCCAACATTTTCTACTCTTTGACCATAAGAGAGGATATGAACATTTTGCGAGGTTTTCGGCTTAGTGCGTCGGCAACTATATTTGCTTTACTAGGGTGGTATTGCAAAGTGAAATTGTAATCCTTCAACAATTCCATCCAACGTCGATGCCTCATGTTTAGCTCCTTCTGAGAGAACAAGTATCTCAAGCTTTTTGATCTGAAAATAGATCAAATTTCTCTCCGTAAAGGTAATGTCTCCAAATCTTGAGAGAAAAATAATTGCAGCTAGTTTGAGGTCATGCGTAGGGTAGTTCACCTCATGTGGTTTCAATTGTTGCGATCCACACGCTATCACTCTTCTATCCTGCATGAGCACACATCCAAGTCCTTGGTATGATGCGTCGCTATAAATGGTGAACTGTTCACCACTCTTCGATATTGTAAGCACTGGTGCCGAGGTCAATCATTCCTTCAGCACTTGAAATGCGCGTTCATGCTTATCTTTCCATTCATACTTCATATCTTTCCTTGTCAGACTAGTCAAAGGGAATGCTATCTTAGAGAATCCTTCAACAAATCTTCGATAGTATCCGGCTAAACCAAGGAAACTTCTAACTTCGGTTGCAGTGTTCGGTCTATTCCAATCCAAAACAGCATTTGCCTTTGTTGAATCCACAGCTATCCCATCCTGTGAGATAATATGACCCAAGAATTTGACTTCCTTTAGCCAAAATTTACACTTACTGAACTTCGCATACAAGTGGTTGTCTCGAAGCGTCTATAGTACGATCCTCACATGTTCTTTGTGTTCCTCCTTGGTCTTTGAGTAGATCAAGATGTCATCTATGAACACAATCACAAATTGATCCAAGTAGGCCTGAACACTCTGTTCATTAAATCCATGAATACAGCTAGGGCATTCGTTAGTCCAAATGGCATGACCAGGAATTCATAGTGCCCGTATCTCATTCTGAAGGCTATCTTTGATACATCCTCAGGTTGAACCAATAGTTGGTGGTATCCGAATCGTAGAGCTATCTTGAAGATGGTTGTCGCTCCATACAATTGATCGAATATGTCACTATTTCTAAGAAGTGGGTATCGGCTCTTGATTGTGACCTTATTTAACTCTCTGTAGTCGATATAGAGTCAAAGTGTCCCATCGTTCTTCTTAACAAATAACATAGGCGATCCCTAAGGTGACATGCTTGGTCGAACGAACCCAAGATCTTCAAGTTCCTGAACTTGCTTCTTTAATTCTTATATTTCTGTCGGGGCCATCCGATACGGGTCTTAGATATCGGTAGGGTACCGAGTACCAGCTCAATACAAAAATTGATGTCTCTCTTGCGTGGTAGCCCTAAGATTTCTTGAAATACGTCCTCGAAGTCTTAAACTATAGGTCTTTGTGCAATCGAAATTTCTGAACTTACGCTTCCAAGGGTAGCTAGACATCTGGTGAAGAAGGTGTTGCACAAAGGATTTGGTGTTTATGTGTTGTAATACCTGTAATTTTTATTTTATTTTATTAATATTAATTACAGTGGAAATCTTATAAATACTGTCTGAAACTAGAAATTATATTAATAAAATAAAATAAAATAAAAATTACGGGTATCACAACATATAAACACCAAGAACACATAGCACTTAAGCAAATATTCAAGAAAGATAGGTTTGGATTTATAACACACCAAACGAACTCCAAGCTTCGTAGTATTTTGGATTTATCTTAGTTTTCATATAACACACTATATTAGCGAGTTATATGAACTACCTTGGATTCTTAGAATTTTTCCAAACAGAGAAAAGTAGTCAGATGAGAGAAACTTTGGTGTCCACGTGTGCTCCTCGTCGTAAGAAGTAACTTTAATGCACCGAGATTTGTTCGCAGATCGCCGGATCTAGATGATACCAAGGGTTTTATCCCTAAGCTTCTAGGGTTTCAAGGTTTTGAGGCCTTAGAGAGATGAGAGAAATATAGAGAGAGAAAGAGTTAACAACTTACAAAAATAATACCTAACATGTTCTATTTATAGTAAGTGATTAGGTACAAGTCTTAAAGCACATGGTACCACTCGCATAAGCTGCTATATCTCACTAATAATCACTCCAAATATGGGCAGTGTGCTTTGGGATCATGTTGGAGTTGTTCTCTCTTTCGGTGTGCTTTGGGATCATGTTGGAGATGTTTTCTCTTTCTCGGAGTTCATTAACTTGTGGTACGTTGGATGCAATGACGACGGAATGCCTTGCACTTTGGAGAGCACTCACTGTCACTACTGAGGTGGGTTTTGCTAAGTTTATTGTGGAGTCTGATTCCCTCGTTGTGTTCAACCACCTCAATAATAATGACTTCGAGTTCGCACTGTATGGACACATTCTTGAAGATTCGATTAGACTGATTCGTAGGCTTGGGATTAGCCAGTTCTTGCATGTTAGGCGTGATGGCAATTGTGTGACCCATAGTTTAGCTACATGTGCGAGAAGTTTTATGTGCTTTAGAGTTGGGCTTGAGGAGGTTCCCTCCCAAGTCGAGCCATTTGTTTCGGTTGATTCTCTTCATTTCTAATATCCCACATTTCTGATAAAAAAACATCACTCCAAATATAAATACGTATTCTTATAAGGTTAGGAACCTACTCTCACTATAACAAAAATGTCTTTTACCGACAAAACAAGGCGACAAAAATTAAATTTCCTCACCAAAAGTATGGTATTGGCAAGGAAATCAATTTCGTTGCTAAAAAGGGTAAAACGCACACACATTTAGGGATGAAATTCTTATTTCGTCGCCTAAAGTATCAATTTATTTCCTCGCCAGAGGTGAAATCTCTAGCAATGAAAAATTATTTTCCTCACCTATAGTATTGAATTTGCCGACGAAAATTAATTTTCTTTGCCTAAGGTGAGTTTTGAAAAATATTATTCCACTTTCATTTTGCGACAAAATAAATTTCCTCACTAACACCTACTTTTGTCGAGGAAATGCATATTTTCTCGCTAAAAGTAAGTTTTGGCAAGAAAAATTCTTTCCTCGCCTAAAGTTAACTCTTAAAAAATGAATTATAGGAAATACATTTTGGCAAGGAAATAAAGTTCCTCACCAAAACCTACTTATAGCGAGGAAACAAGATTTTTCTCACCTCAAGTGAAGTCTAAAAAATAAATTGTGGGAAATACTTTTTGGCGAAGAAATAAATTTCTTGCCAAAACCTAGTTTTGGTGAGAAAAATTACGTTTCATCGCTAAAGTTTTTAGGGAGGAAATTAGGGCTTTTAGAGACAAAATCGGTTCCTTGCTAAAACCAATTTTTGTTGTAGTGTTGGCGTCATATTACAAGAATGAATAGCATAATTATTTGGAATGCATAAGGTTGGTGTTTTTTTTTTTTTTTTGGATTGTAAAAGTTGGTTGGCATGCTTTCAGGGTTTTCGGTTTTTTTTTTTAATCGAAAATTTGTGTTGTAATCTAGTCTGCATAATTTTTTTGTTCTTGGACAATTGGACTAGACACAGACGTGATCCCTAAACTTTGAACAGTCATCGTTCATTAGAGCATCAACACTGGGAGGGTCATAGGATAACTTAGGATAACTTAACTGAAAACCATTAACAATGTGCCCTTTCTGCTATTGTATAGGATAATAAAACTTAACAAAACCTAACTTTGTGGTATCACTAAATTTGGCTAATGTAGGGAGAAACGGCACATGAAATGCCGCCGCCTTGCAAACGGCACATGATGTGCCGCTTCTCACCCACTCTACACGGCACATGTTGTGCCACCCACTCCACATGGCACATGATGTGTCGTCCCCCATTGCTCATGGCACATGATGTGCCGCACCATGTATTCCCACTGCTAACACCTCCTTCTCCCTACAACAACTTAGCCTAAGTTTTGCTTAAGTTCCACCTTCTCACTGTAAATGCTCTTACAACTTAAAACAAGCTCCATATATAATCTATACAGTTGTGAGTGGTCCATGATTTTATTTGTGTTCTCATTTCTTTTGTTTGGAAATATAGAAAGTTACGTAAAAATTAACAAGACACTTTTTTGTTTTGAGTAAAAAAGTTAACCTAACACTGACAAAAGATTTTCTCAAAAAAAAAAAGAACACTGACAAAAGAAAAACAGACAAAATTAATTTATTTCTTTTAAATGAAAAAAAAAATCTAAATTTTTTTGATCCAGACAAAACCAAAGCAACGTCTAATCCTCCGTGTTGGCTCCAATTTTTCAATAATGTATTGAATATTACCATACATAACACTTGACATCCCATCTTAATTTATTGGTTCTATGAGCCCGTCACATGTGTGACGAATTTATGTGAGCTGTTAGATTTGTGAGTCTCTAGAGCCCACATGAGACTCACAAATCCAACAGACCACATGAAACCGCCACACATATGACGGGCTCGTAAAATAATTTCTCCATTAATAGGACTCATTGTAAAATAACAATAGGACTTATATATTGGGTTTTGTTAACATGTGCTCTTAGGGCATATGTTAAGGTTCTAAAAGTGAAAATAAATAAGGGAGACAAACATTGAATCCCACACCAGATACTAAAACGCACATTATACCCCTTATTTATTTCCACTTTTAAAAGCTTAACATCAGCCCTAAAGGCACATGTTAACAATAGGGGTGGCAATCGGGTCGTGTCGGGTCATAATCGTGTCGAGTCATTATATTGTCAGGTCATTGTCGTGTCGGGTCATAATCGTGTCATTCTTAACGTGTCATAATCGTGTTGGGTTATAATCGTGCTGGGTCATACACGGGTCACCTGTTTAACCCGTCTAACCCGTGCAGGGTGTCATCGGTTCGGTTCGGTTCGAATCGGATCGGATCGGTTCAAGTTTTTATTTTTTATTTTTTTGTTTTGAAAACCAACCAAAGTGGTCGGTTCGATTGATTTTTTTGCCTTTTGGTCGATTTTGCCAATTTGAGCGGTCGGATCGGTTTTTTAGTTGTAGGTAATTTTAAGAAAACTGACTTGTTGGCTCAATTCAGTTATTCAAAAAATGCGTACAGTCCTACTAAGAACACAAACAAGTCTTCCAAAAAATGTATCAATTATTAACACGTACATCTTAAATACTAAAATACTATAAATATAATAATATCTAACTATTATAAACTTAACACCCAAGCATATCCAAATAAAATGAATAAGAAGAAATATTGTTTTTACTAATTGATACGCCCAAAAATATTCTGCTGAAGTCAAACCGCCACGTCAGCAGCGAAGGACCCGGACTGTCCGGAAAGGGAGATTGTGGCCCACCGATCCCGAGGCCTTTTTATTATTACCGCTCGAGGTGCTCGCACTGCGCTGGCATGCAGCGCAGCCGCCCTCCACGAGGTGCAATTTGATAACCAAGCCACTCAGCAGTTTCCTAAATCAATTAGAAGACTAATGGAAAGTGCAAATAGTTTCCTAAGCCACTT
Organism: Hydrangea macrophylla; assembly: GCA_033977485.1. NCBI lineage: Eukaryota > Viridiplantae > Streptophyta > Magnoliopsida > Cornales > Hydrangeaceae > Hydrangea > Hydrangea macrophylla. Next base: position 18,844,782 of record CM066982.1, read on the forward strand.
AGGAAACCTCCTATGATTTATGCTCATCAAATTGTAATTAGATAGAGCTTTCTTATCTAATCAGTTGCCTTGTGCGGGTGGCCTCTTGCAACTATAAAAGGGGCCACTCACCCCCATTAAGGGGGATCACATTCTTAACATAGAGAATAGCTGTTCATACTGATCTCATACGCCTACACCCAGCCGGTCTTACTGGTAGTGTCGCCCAATTGTTGGCTCACCAGGCCCGCTGGTGATCTGCTAGTGAAGTACACTGATGCACCAGTGGACATAGGTCACCTCATTAACGGAGTCGAACCACATACAATTGATTGTGTCACAATATCTCTCTCAATATCTCTTACCAATTTTTGGCATTATCAGTTTGGCACCGTCTGTGGGAAACAGGAAGTTTTTCACCAACAAATTCATTGACTGATCAACATGCCACCGAAGATGGGTAAGAAAACCACTGCTCCGACCGGTCAGGAGAACTTGCAGCTCAAGCAACAGGCCACCTCTATGACCTCTGAGCAGATGACAGCGGCGCTCGCGCAGCTTCTAGAAGGCCAACAGCAAACCCAGCAGCAAATCAAAGCGTTGTTGGCCTTGCAGGAAAAATGCCCTCAATCCGAGAACCAAACCAGGAAGAGTGCCCTCGACCGGAAGACCTTCAAGAGTCCGAAACCAGACCCACTTTACGCTGGTATCCCCGTCGGATTGGGAACATGCCCGGGATGGTAACCGCAGCAAAGTGCCCAGGCGCACCAGGCGGCAAGCTCGGATCAATCCTCATCGGGTGGAAGATTCCAGAGACATCATCAATAGGCGACGCACCACCAGGAGGGAGGGATCAGGGCCAAAGCCCCAGGAATCAGCCAAGGACCCTCCGGCCCGGAGCCGGGGAGATCTTAGGCATACGATTACCCGAAGCCAGAGCCAGATTCTATCCCCGAGGTCAACATACTTCAAAGAAGAAGCCTCGTCGTCTGATCCGACTTACCGCTCGAACATTGAAAGGAAGACCGAGCGGGAAGACGTGAATGCTCAAATCCAGGGCTTGCAGAAACAAATCGAGCAACTGAGCCGCAAATAGCGTCACGACCATACCAATATGGAGACCGAGTTGCCCTATACCGCTCGGATCACCAGATTCCCCATCCCGCAGAAATTTAAGCCATCACATCTCAGTTCTTATGATGGGATAGGGAGCCCAATGGATCATGTTCATACCTACAGGGCCCAGATGGCGTTGGTCACCACTATTGACGAATTACTATGCCTAGCCTTCCCCAGCACACTCAAAGGGCTAGGTGCAGTGGTTCCACGCCCTCAAGCTCCGAACAGTTGATGACTTCAAGACGCTGAGCAAGCTTTTCATCAGCCAGTTTGTAGGGATGCTGGACCGGTTACAACCGGACATTCAGCTATTGACTGTCAAGCAGCGCAAGGGCGAATCCCTAAGGGAGTATGTGGACCGCTTCAATCATCAAAGGCTCTAGATCCGTAATTTGAACAAAACAGCAGCCATCATGGCCTTCTGCTCGGGAGTTCAACACACCAAAGTTGCTACATCATTCCGCTGAGACCGACTAGCGACCCAGGTGGAGCTCTCGGAGAGGGTCGAAAAGTATATAGAGACGGAAGAATTCCTGAAGTCCAAACGCACCAGCTTCGCGGGAGATGAGTCCCCGAAATCCAAGCAGAGGCGTGAGGGCTCTGAGAAGGGCCCGGTAAAAAACCCAGGGAAGACCAGCAGAGAGGAGGTAGGGACACGCCCCAGATCGCTTTCACGCCTCTGTCTCGACCAATCCACGAAGTCATGGCCGCCACCGAGGCGCAGAGGTTACTTCAACAACCGGCAAAACTCATAGCCCCGCCCGAAAAAAGGAACCGGGATAAGTTTTGCCGCTTCCATAAAGACCACGGTCATGACACAGAGGATTGCTTCAAGTTGAAGATAGCCATAGAAAAACTGATCGAGAATGGTCATCTTGCAGAATATGTCACGACGGATGGACGGCCTGCGTAGGGAGCCCGAGCTCCCGGTCAAATATAACCTCTTGGTCAAATCAACGTGATCTTCGGAGGAACGTCAGGTGGCGGGGACTCACAGTAGGCAAGGAAGAGGCATGCTCGGGCATCCCGAGCAGATGTCTGGCAGGTCCAATCCACCGGCTCCCCACCGACTGACATACTGACATTTACCTCTGACGATTTACAGGGCATCTACTGCCCCTATGACGACCCGTTAGTTGTGACGCTCTCTATTGCTAATTACATGGTCAAAAGGGTGTTGGTGGACACAGGCAGCTCGACCGATATCATGTTCATGTCAGCGTTCGATCAGCTCGGGATGTCCAAGGATCGGCTCCGTCCTGTAGCTACTCCCCTGGTAGGATTTAACGGATCCAGCACCCAGTCGCTTGGTACAATGGAGCTCCCCGTGTTTATGGGAACTTACCCTCAGCAGATCTCCCTGCTGGTAAACTTTATAATCGTGGAGGCCCCATCTGCCTACAATGTCGTCCTCGGGAGGCCTACACTCAACAAAGCCAGGGTCGCCGTCTCTACTCATAGCCTGACAGTTAAGTTCCTGACCCCTCATGGACCCGGGAGCCTGCGTGGAGATCAGGCGACCGCCCAGAGTTGCTATATCAGTTCCCTTCGCCGGGAAGTCATCACAGAAACACTGAACGTCTAGGAGATGGACCCGAGGGATCAGAATGATAGAGTGGGGCCGATCGAAGAATTGGAATAAGTGGCGTTGGACCCATAACTCCCAGACTGAACGGTCAGCATCGGCACTCTGCTGGAGCCCCGCCTTAGGGAGAAACTGATTCAATTCCTCCAATAGAGTCAGGACATGTTCGCCTGGTGCCATAAAGATATGCTTGGGATTGATCCTCAGGTAATGTCTCATCGCCTCAACGTCGACCCAAACTCTCGGTCGGTGAAGCAGAAGAGATGGGGTATGGCCCCCGAGAGACAAAAGGCAGTGTGTGAGGAGGTCGAGAAGCTCCTCAAAGCCCAATCTATCCGAGAGGTCCACTATCCCGATTGGTTAGCAAATGTAGTACTTGTCAAGAAAAGTAACGGGAAGTGGAGGATGTGCGTGGACTTCACCGACCTGAACAAAGCCTGCCCCAAGGACTGCTATCCATTGCCTAGGATAGATCTTCTTGTGGATTCCACAGCCGGCCATTCGCTCCTTTCGTTCATAGACACCTACTCCGGGTACAATCAGATCAGCATATACCCCGGGGACGAAGAAAAGACTTCATTCATCACGGATCAGGGGACCTACTGTTACAAAGTCATGCCCTTCAGCCTCAAAAATGCCAGGGCAACTTATCAATGCCTAGTCAATCACATGTTCAAAGACTTGATCGGGAAATCAATGGAGGTATATGTTGATGACCTGCTGGTCAAAAGCCGGGACGAGTCTGATCATCTGGAACATTTGGCTGGGGCCATCAACATTTTGAGGAAGTTCGGGATGAGGTTGAACCCGGTCAAGTGTACATTTGGCGTCTCATCCGGAAAGTTCTTAGGGCACCTGGTCAGCAGGCGGGGAATTGAAGCAAACCCTGAGAAAATCCAGGCCATCATCAACATGCAATCGCCCAGGTCAACCAAAGAAGTACAGCGTCTGGCCGGACGGGTTACCGTACTGAATAGATTTGTCTCTAGAGCTACCGACCGGTGCTTGCCGTTCTTCAAGTTCCTCCGTAAGGCATTTCAATGGTCAAAGGAGTGTGAGAATGCGTTCCAGGAACTCAAGAAGTACTTGGCATCTCCTCCTCTACTCTCAACACTCGTACCGGGGGAAGAATTGTTCCTATACCTGGTAGTATCACCCTCAGCACTCAGCTCAGCACTCGTTAGGGAATAGCACGGGATATAGTTCCCAGTGTACTATACTAGCCAGGTGCTCCAAGGCGCGGAGAGCAGATACTCCCGCATCGAAAAACTTGCATTCGCCCTCATCACCTCCACCTGGAGACTCCGTCCGTACTTTCAAGCCCATGTTATTATGATCCTTACTGAACAACCTCTCTGCAAGATCTTAAGCAGGCCTGACACATCCGGGAGGCTCGTCAAGTGGGCCTTGGAGTTATAAGAACTTGAAGTGGCCTACCACCCCCGGACGACAATCAAAGGACAAGCAGTAGCAGACTTTCTAGTTGAGTTCACATATCCAGAAGACCCGGTTGAAGAGCTCGACCCACCGGTCCTATTGCCCGGGTTATAGGCTGACGTCTCTACCTGGGTGCTGTATGTGGATGGATCCTCAAACCAGCAAGGCAGTGGGGCAGGAATCATCATGACTACTCCTGACGGCATCTAGCTCGAGTATGCCCTAAGGTTTGGGTTTCGTGCCTCCAACAACAAGGCTGAGTATGAAGCCCTATTGGTCGGATTGCAGTTACCCACTTCCATGGGTGCACAATAGGTCCAAGGTTATAGCGTCTCTCAGCTCGTGGTCAATCAAGTCAACCAAGAGTACGAAGCCCGGGGAGACAACATGGTAGCCTATCTAGCCCTTGTCTGCGCGGTTTCGAAGAAGCTTCAGGGTTTTTCCGTCACGCAGATACCTAGAGAAAAAAATACCAGGGCCGACCGGTTAGCCCACCTCGCTTCGTCTTCTGAGTTAGACTTGCCTGGGATACGGTTAGAATACCTACCCGAGCCAAGTGTGATCAACTCAGAATGCATGGAGGTGGAACCAGATGCCTTAGGACCCAGCTGGATGAACCCGATCGTGGTATTCTTGACAACGGGCGTGTTACCAAACGAGAAAGAGGAGGCCCGCCGAGTCAGGTACCGGGCAGCCCGATATCATCTTGTAGACGGTATCCTCTACAAAAGGGGATTCTCTGTACCTTATCTCCGCTACATCCATCCCGCACAGGTCCAAACAGTGTTGTATGAAATCCATGAAGGAGTGTGCGGTAATCACATCGGAGGCCGGGCACTCTCTAGGAAGGTCCTACTGCAAGGATATTACTGGCCGACGATGGCCCGGGATTCTCAGGAGTATGTCAAAAGATGCGACAAGTGTCAGAGATACTTCCCCATGATCAACCGATCGGGAGAGCTTCACACACCAATCCAAAGCCCCTTACCCTTTGCCCAATGGGGTATCGACATTGTCGGACCCCTACCGGGAAAAGGACAGGTCAAGTTCGCAGTCACCGCCGTTGACTACTTTACCAAGTGGGCGGAGGCCGAGCCCTTGGCAACAATAACCGAGCAAAAAATAGAAAGCTTTATGGAAAAGAACATCCTCAGTAGGTTCGGCATTCCCCGGGTTCTGGTCAGCGACAACGGCAGGCAATTCGACACCCCAATGTTCAGGCAGTTCTGCTCGGGCTATAGGATACTTAATCACTACTCCTCCCCAGAGCACCCTCAAGCCAATGGTCAAGCCGAGGTGACAAACCGGACAATCTTGAAGTCGATCAAAACAAGACTTGAAAAGTGCCAAAGGGATGTGGGCTGAAGAACTGCCAACCCTCATGTGGGCCTACCGCACTACACCCCGAGTGGTAACAGGTGAGACGCCGTTCTCCTTAACCTACGGTTTTGAGGTGGTGGTCCCTACAGAGCTCAGGTCGCCTACTTACCGGGTGGCGAATTACAGCGTGCCAGACAACGAAGATGCACTCAGAACAGAACTGGACTTGGTGGAGGAAAAAAGAGACCGAGCCTATTTAATGCCGCCTATAAGTAGCGGGTCTCACGATATTACAATAGCAAGGTGAAGCATCACAATTTTCAAGTAGGAGACCTCATCCTTAAGGCAATAAACCAGTCTACTCGAATCCCGAGCCATGGGAAGTTGTGGCCAAACTGGGAAGGTCCATATATAGTTACCCGAGTCAACCGACCGGGAGCTTACTGGCTTCAGAGCCTGGACGGACGTGATCTGTCTCACCCTTGGAATGTGCAACACCTCCGCAAGTACTATCAGTATCCGTGAGACATGGGCAGTTTAGCACTGGTCGGGAAATTTTTGTAGCTCCATTTGAGCAATCATTATAAATTTTTGAATAAAATAAAAGACTTTACTTTGCAAAATTACTCCTATCAGTGTCCCGTGCAATATTGAAATACCTCGGGCCTAACCCTGAGGCGCCTCCAAAGACCTCGGGATCGTACCCGAGGCATAAAAGACCTCGGGCCTAACCCCGAGGCATGAAAGACCTTGGCTCAAAACCAAGGCATCAACACCTCGAGAACCCACCCGTGGTGTAAAAGACCTCGGGCCTAACCCTGAGACACCGGCTTCGCTTAGGCCGAACCAACGACGGGGGCAAACCCCCTAGGTGGCTGATGATGGCAAGCCTCAAAAAACCGGTTTTCTATGGTCCATACCTCCTAGACACCTGCCTTAGCAAAATGCTTGGGGGGCAGGGGGGATACACCAAACACAAAAAAGGAAATCATACCGGTCACTAACAGGGCTTGGAATCCTAACATTCCTAAGTACCTACAGAGGCCAGAGATAAACCGTCCGATCAGTAAAATAGGATAAATTCTTATAATACACCGGACGGGACCTTCAAACAGGTCAGAAGACCAGTTGTTCTACCGGTTATGATCCAAAACCATTTGCTAAGGCAAGGAGTTAAAAAACGGTTAATTAAAAATAAAAATCGGTCGGGAATAGGCAAGCACAGGCACACAAATTATAGAAATAGTAAACAATTGATGGAAAAGTGGCCTCCAAGGGCCTTTTCATTAATTAAAAACTATTTGTACAGGGCCTGGGGGGCAGTTGTAGTAGCCTCCCTAAAAAAAATTATTACAGGTCGGGGACTAGGCGTCGTCCACCACGACCACAACCTCCGTCTCCCCAGCCTCTCCCTCTGGGTCAGCTCCTCCTCCCGGGACAGAGCCCCCGCCCGGAGCAGCCTCTTTAGCAAAGCCAGCACAGCGGCGGGGCCTTCACCCTCGGCAGGACCTACATTCCAGTAGTCCGAATCAATCCCTTCAAAGGATGAGATGTCCCACTCGGGGTGATCCCGGGATAGCCTGCACTTCAGATCTTCGTAGCCTTGGAAGAAGCCATCGTCAAAAGTTTCCTCCCCAGCCCCCACCGCCGTCTCCTCTGCTAGCGCCTTCTCCCGTTCCTCCGTCGCCGCTGCGCTGGCTTGAGCGACCTCCAAGTCTGCCTGGGCTGCAGTGCCAAGGCTCAAGGCCAAACCTTTCACCTTGTCCTTCTCCACGGCCAGACCGGTCTCCCTGGCCTCAGAGGACGCTCGCTCCTGCAGAAAAGTGGCTTCGAAGGCAGTAGACCTCCCAGCCAGAGCGGGCAAGAAGGACTCAGTCCCGGCGGCCATGCATCAGACCTGCAAGAAGTGAAAACCGCCCGGTCAGTAAATAAGCACAATTGACAAAATAAGTGAAGAAAAAGAAACAGAGGTGGGAGAACTCACCATGTGAAAGAGGCTGTACAGCCAGCTCTAGAAGACCGCGGGAGACATGTTTGCACACACATCCACTTGACTGGGGAGCAGGCCAGGTTTCACTCGCTCCCTGATTCCGGTCGAGGCGGCCATCGGTGCCACGGCTGGCACCCCCGCCTGAGGGACGGTTTCTTCAACCACCACCACGTGGGACGTTGAGGTCCCCACTAGCACCGGACGGTTTGCAACTCCGTGCCGGAGCCTCCTCAGAGGGCGCTCGTTACCCGGAGCCTCGGCAGCGGGCCTTTTCCCTTATGCCATCGCCTTCCGGGCGGCGGCAGCAGCCTGCCTCTCCCTAAATTGCTCCATGTTTCTCTTCGGATCCATCTCTGCAAAAGAAGAAAATTGATCAGTTAACCACCAATAAAGGACGACTGCGGAAGACGGCGGAGTCCGATCACTTACCAGGGAGAATTGGGGGGAATACGGGAGCTTCGGTGGGCTGAGCCAGGTCATCAGTAGCTCATAAGTTGCCGGATCGAGTCAACACGTTCCAAATGTTAATTGGCCGGTCTGCCAAACTCCTAATCCTGGCCTGGCACTCGTCGAGAATGCTCGGAGGGCTGGTTGATCCCGCTGCAAAGCAAAGTACAAAGCAATTAATCTCAGAAACTGGAGCAAAACAAAGAAGAAAGCAAAAAGAGAAACCGAACTGGCTTACCCCTCAATTCTCCCGCCTAGGAAGTCCTCATCTGGATCCCAGGGGCCGGCTTGCAAAGCCCAAGGGTGGACACTTAGAAGAACCTATTCTTCCACCCTTTGTTGTTGCTCGGGCAGTTAACTAAGATCTTCATCCCCTGACGAGCCCCGAGAGAAAAGAACTCGGTCTCCCTATGTACGGGGAACGGTCGGTGCGTCCAGAGGAACTCCTGGACGGAGAGTTCATATCCAAAAACTTGGGACCATAGGGAGATGGACCCCATGAGGAATCTCCAACCGTTCAGGGCCAACTGGCCCGGGGCAATCCCCAAGTATATCAGGACGTCCCGAGCGACCGGATGCAGGGGGATGCGGAACCCAGCCATGAGGATGTCCTCATACAGGGTAGTGAAGCCCCGCTGGTAGATTTGGGCCCCACCGACATTCACTGTCAAAGAACAGTGGTCAGGAAGGCCGTACCTATCCCTAATGCGCCCGAGATCTTCAGTACGCATTATGGACGGGATGAATTCGCTGGAAAAGGCTACCTCGGGGTCGGGTTCCCCTGGTGTGTCGTCACCTGAACCCCGGGAAACGGAAACAATGGGGGCTTCCTGGTCCGACTCATCGTCGGAGAGACGGATCGGGATTCTGCCCTCGCTATGATGATCAAAGGGGGACGCGGACGGTGGATCTAGTCTGGTGTCTGGAGTTCCCGATCGGTACACCTCGTCCTCTGATCGGGAAGCAGAATCGAATTCAGAATGTTCCATTTCTGGTACTCCTATGGTAGGATGGGGAAGCAGGTTATGGCCTAAGTATGGGTCAGGAACCCCGAGCCTGGCATACAAAGGGGGAAGGGTTACTAATCTAAAAGGCAAAGAATAAATGGATCTTAACACAAGGTGACACTCTCTCAAGACTACCCCAGGAACACCCGCTCGGTTCAGCCTGCCTAACAAACCTCCTGATTGGAAGAAAGAACAGAACCAAAGAAAGAAAAAAATCCCACTCCAGGGGAAAGAGAAGGAAAAGAGTGATGAACTAAAGCTGGAAAGGAAAGACTTACAAATTTTAGCGCAGAAAAGGGATCGGGAATCTTGATCGGGATCCTGTTCGCTCTCAAACCGCTCGGTAATCTATATCTTTGCAGCAAAGAGTTGAAGAAATGGACAAGCATCCTTTATATAGGAACCACGGACGGTTCAGATCAAAACAGATCCAACGGCTCATACGTTTTCCCACCCAAGGTGGATGCAATGACGACGGAATGCCTTGCACTTTGGAGAGCACTCACTGTCACTACTGAGGTGGGTTTTGCTAAGTTTATTGTGGAGTCTGATTCCCTCGTTGTGTTCAACCACCTCAATAATAATGACTTCGAGTTCGCACTGTATGGACACATTCTTGAAGATTCGATTAGACTGATTCGTAGGCTTGGGATTAGCCAGTTCTTGCATGTTAGGCGTGATGGCAATTGTGTGACCCATAGTTTAGCTACATGTGCGAGAAGTTTTATGTGCTTTAGAGTTGGGCTTGAGGAGGTTCCCTCCCAAGTCGAGCCATTTGTTTCGGTTGATTCTCTTCATTTCTAATATCCCACATTTCTGATAAAAAAACATCACTCCAAATATAAATACGTATTCTTATAAGGTTAGGAACCTACTCTCACTATAACAAAAATGTCTTTTACCGACAAAACAAGGCGACAAAAATTAAATTTCCTCACCAAAAGTATGGTATTGGCAAGGAAATCAATTTCGTTGCTAAAAAGGGTAAAACGCACACACATTTAGGGATGAAATTCTTATTTCGTCGCCTAAAGTATCAATTTATTTCCTCGCCAGAGGTGAAATCTCTAGCAATGAAAAATTATTTTCCTCACCTATAGTATTGAATTTGCCGACGAAAATTAATTTTCTTTGCCTAAGGTGAGTTTTGAAAAATATTATTCCACTTTCATTTTGCGACAAAATAAATTTCCTCACTAACACCTACTTTTGTCGAGGAAATGCATATTTTCTCGCTAAAAGTAAGTTTTGGCAAGAAAAATTCTTTCCTCGCCTAAAGTTAACTCTTAAAAAATGAATTATAGGAAATACATTTTGGCAAGGAAATAAAGTTCCTCACCAAAACCTACTTATAGCGAGGAAACAAGATTTTTCTCACCTCAAGTGAAGTCTAAAAAATAAATTGTGGGAAATACTTTTTGGCGAAGAAATAAATTTCTTGCCAAAACCTAGTTTTGGTGAGAAAAATTACGTTTCATCGCTAAAGTTTTTAGGGAGGAAATTAGGGCTTTTAGAGACAAAATCGGTTCCTTGCTAAAACCAATTTTTGTTGTAGTGTTGGCGTCATATTACAAGAATGAATAGCATAATTATTTGGAATGCATAAGGTTGGTGTTTTTTTTTTTTTTTTGGATTGTAAAAGTTGGTTGGCATGCTTTCAGGGTTTTCGGTTTTTTTTTTTAATCGAAAATTTGTGTTGTAATCTAGTCTGCATAATTTTTTTGTTCTTGGACAATTGGACTAGACACAGACGTGATCCCTAAACTTTGAACAGTCATCGTTCATTAGAGCATCAACACTGGGAGGGTCATAGGATAACTTAGGATAACTTAACTGAAAACCATTAACAATGTGCCCTTTCTGCTATTGTATAGGATAATAAAACTTAACAAAACCTAACTTTGTGGTATCACTAAATTTGGCTAATGTAGGGAGAAACGGCACATGAAATGCCGCCGCCTTGCAAACGGCACATGATGTGCCGCTTCTCACCCACTCTACACGGCACATGTTGTGCCACCCACTCCACATGGCACATGATGTGTCGTCCCCCATTGCTCATGGCACATGATGTGCCGCACCATGTATTCCCACTGCTAACACCTCCTTCTCCCTACAACAACTTAGCCTAAGTTTTGCTTAAGTTCCACCTTCTCACTGTAAATGCTCTTACAACTTAAAACAAGCTCCATATATAATCTATACAGTTGTGAGTGGTCCATGATTTTATTTGTGTTCTCATTTCTTTTGTTTGGAAATATAGAAAGTTACGTAAAAATTAACAAGACACTTTTTTGTTTTGAGTAAAAAAGTTAACCTAACACTGACAAAAGATTTTCTCAAAAAAAAAAAGAACACTGACAAAAGAAAAACAGACAAAATTAATTTATTTCTTTTAAATGAAAAAAAAAATCTAAATTTTTTTGATCCAGACAAAACCAAAGCAACGTCTAATCCTCCGTGTTGGCTCCAATTTTTCAATAATGTATTGAATATTACCATACATAACACTTGACATCCCATCTTAATTTATTGGTTCTATGAGCCCGTCACATGTGTGACGAATTTATGTGAGCTGTTAGATTTGTGAGTCTCTAGAGCCCACATGAGACTCACAAATCCAACAGACCACATGAAACCGCCACACATATGACGGGCTCGTAAAATAATTTCTCCATTAATAGGACTCATTGTAAAATAACAATAGGACTTATATATTGGGTTTTGTTAACATGTGCTCTTAGGGCATATGTTAAGGTTCTAAAAGTGAAAATAAATAAGGGAGACAAACATTGAATCCCACACCAGATACTAAAACGCACATTATACCTCTTATTTATTTCCACTTTTAAAAGCTTAACATCAGCCCTAAAGGCACATGTTAACAATAGGGGTGGCAATCGGGTCGTGTCGGGTCATAATCGTGTCGAGTCATTATATTGTCAGGTCATTGTCGTGTCGGGTCATAATCGTGTCATTCTTAACGTGTCATAATCGTGTTGGGTTATAATCGTGCTGGGTCATACACGGGTCACCTGTTTAACCCGTCTAACCCGTGCAGGGTGTCATCGGTTCGGTTCGAATCGGATCGGATCGGTTCAAGTTTTTATTTTTTATTTTTTTGTTTTGAAAACCAACCAAAGTGGTCGGTTCGATTGATTTTTTTGCCTTTTGGTCGATTTTGCCAATTTGAGCGGTCGGATCGGTTTTTTAGTTGTAGGTAATTTTAAGAAAACTGACTTGTTGGCTCAATTCAGTTATTCAAAAAATGCGTACAGTCCTACTAAGAACACAAACAAGTCTTCCAAAAAATGTATCAATTATTAACACGTACATCTTAAATACTAAAATACTATAAATATAATAATATCTAACTATTATAAACTTAACACCCAAGCATATCCAAATAAAATGAATAAGAAGAAATATTGTTTTTACTAATTGATACGCCCAAAAATATTCTGCTGAAGTCAAACCGCCACGTCAGCAGCGAAGGACCCGGACTGTCCGGAAAGGGAGCTTGTGGCCCACCGATCCCGAGGCCTTTTTATTATTACCGCTCGAGGTGCTCGCACTGCGCTGGCATGCAGCGCAGCCGCCCTCCACGAGGTGCAATTTGATAACCAAGCCGCTCAGCAGTTTCCTAAATCAATTAGAAGACTAATGGAAAGTGCAAATAGTTTCCTAAGCCACTTAGGAAACCTCCTATGATTTATGCTCATCAAATTGTAATTAGATAGAGCTTTCTTATCTAATCAGTTGCCTTGTGCGGGTGGCCTCTTGCAACTATAAAAGGGGCCACTCACCCCCATTAAGGGGGATCACATTCTTAACATAGAGAATAGCTGTTCATACTGATCTCATACGCCTACACCCAGCCGGTCTTACTGGTAGTGTCGCCCAATTGTTGGCTCACCAGGCCCGCTGGTGATCTGCTAGTGAAGTACACTGACGCACCAGTGGACATAGGTCACCTCATTAACGGAGTCGAACCACATACAATTGATTGTGTCACAATATCTCTCTCAATATCTCTTACCAATTTTTGGCATTATCAGTTTGGCACCGTCTGTGGGAAACGGGAAGTTTTTCACCAACAAATTCATTGACTGATCAACATGCCACCGAAGATGGGTAAGAAAACCACTGCTCCGACCGGTCAGGAGAACTTGCAGCTCAAGCAACAGGCCACCTCTATGACCTCTGAGCAGATGACAGCGGCGCTCGCGCAGCTTCTAGAAGGCCAACAGCAAACCCAGCAGCAAATCAAAGCGTTGTTGGCCTTGCAGGAAAAATGCCCTCAATCCGAGAACCAAACCAGGAAGAGTGCCCTCGACCGGAAGACCTTCAAGAGTCCGAAACCAGACCCACTTTACGCTGGTATCCCCGTCGGATTGGGAACATGCCCGGGATGGTAACCGCAGCAAAGTGCCCAGGCGCACCAGGCGGCAAGCTCGGATCAATCCTCATCGGGTGGAAGATTCCAGAGACATCATCAATAGGCGACGCACCACCAGGAGGGAGGGATCAGGGCCAAAGCCCCAGGAATCAGCCAAGGACCCTCCGGCCCGGAGCCGGGGAGATCTTAGGCATACGATTACCCGAAGCCAGAGCCAGATTCTATCCCCGAGGTCAACATACTTCAAAGAAGAAGCCTCGTCGTCTGATCCGACTTACCGCTCGAACATTGAAAGGAAGACCGAGCGGGAAGACGTGAATGCTCAAATCCAGGGCTTGCAGAAACAAATCGAGCAACTGAGCCGCAAATAGCGTCACGACCATACCAATATGGGGACCGAGTTGCCCTATACCGCTCGGATCACCAGATTCCCCATCCCGCAGAAATTTAAGCCATCACATCTCAGTTCTTATGATGGGATAGGGAGCCCAATGGATCATGTTCATACCTACAGGGCCCAGATGGCGTTGGTCACCACTATTGACGAATTACTATGCCTAGCCTTCCCCAGCACACTCAAAGGGCTAGGTGCAGTGGTTCCACGCCCTCAAGCTCCGAACAGTTGATGACTTCAAGACGCTGAGCAAGCTTTTCATCAGCCAGTTTGTAGGGATGCTGGACCGGTTACAACCGGACATTCAGCTATTGACTGTCAAGCAGCGCAAGGGCGAATCCCTAAGGGAGTATGTGGACCGCTTCAATCATCAAAGGCTCTAGATCCGTAATTTGAACAAAACAGCAGCCATCATGGCCTTCTGCTCGGGAGTTCAACACACCAAAGTTGCTACATCATTCCGCTGAGACCGACTAGCGACCCAGGTGGAGCTCTCGGAGAGGGTCGAAAAGTATATAGAGACGGAAGAATTCCTGAAGTCCAAACGCACCAGCTTCGCGGGAGATGAGTCCCCGAAATCCAAGCAGAGGCGTAAGGGCTCTGAGAAGGGCCCGGTAAAAAAGCCCAGGGAAGACCAGCAGAGAGGAGGTAGGGACACGCCCCAGATCGCTTTCACGCCTCTGTCTCGACCAATCCACGAAGTCATGGCCGCCACCGAGGCGCAGAGGTTACTTCAACAACCGGCAAAACTCATAGCCCCGCCCGAAAAAAGGAACCGGGATAAGTTTTGCCGCTTCCATAAAGACCACGGTCATGACACAGAGGATTGCTTCAAGTTGAAGATAGCCATAGAAAAACTGATCGAGAATGGTCATCTTGCAGAATATGTCACGACGGATGGACGGCCTGCGTAGGGAGCCCGAGCTCCCGGTCAAATATAACCTCTTGGTCAAATCAACGTGATCTTCGGAGGAACGTCAGGTGGCGGGGACTCACAGTAGGCAAGGAAGAGGCATGCTCGGGCATCCCGAGCAGATGTCTGGCAGGTCCAATCCACCGGCTCCCCACCGACTGACATACTGACATTTACCTCTGACGATTTACAGGGCATCTACTGCCCCTATGACGACCCGTTAGTTGTGACGCTCTCTATTGCTAATTACATGGTCAAAAGGGTGTTGGTGGACACAGGCAGCTCGACCGATATCATGTTCATGTCAGCGTTCGATCAGCTCGGGATGTCCAAGGATCGGCTCCGTCCTGTAGCTACTCCCCTGGTAGGATTTAACGGATCCAGCACCCAGTCGCTTGGTACAATGGAGCTCCCCGTGTTTATGGGAACTTACCCTCAGCAGATCTCCCTGCTGGTAAACTTTATAATCGTGGAGGCCCCATCTGCCTACAATGTCGTCCTCGGGAGGCCTACACTCAACAAAGCCAGGGTCGCCGTCTCTACTCATAGCCTGACAGTTAAGTTCCTGACCCCTCATGGACCCGGGAGCCTGCGTGGAGATCAGGCGACCGCCCAGAGTTGCTATATCAGTTCCCTTCGCCGGGAAGTCATCACAGAAACACTGAACGTCTAGGAGATGGACCCGAGGGATCAGAATGATAGAGTGGGGCCGATCGAAGAATTGGAATAAGTGGCGTTGGACCCATAACTCCCAGACTGAACGGTCAGCATCGGCACTCTGCTGGAGCCCCGCCTTAGGGAGAAACTGATTCAATTCCTCCAATAGAGTCAGGACATGTTCGCCTGGTGCCATAAAGATATGCTTGGGATTGATCCTCAGGTAATGTCTCATCGCCTCAACGTCGACCCAAACTCTCGGTCGGTGAAGCAGAAGAGATGGGGTATGGCCCCCGAGAGACAAAAGGCAGTGTGTGAGGAGGTCGAGAAGCTCCTCAAAGCCCAATCTATCCGAGAGGCCCACTATCCCGATTGGTTAGCAAATGTAGTACTTGTCAAGAAAAGTAACGGGAAGTGGAGGATGTGCGTGGACTTCACCGACCTGAACAAAGCCTGCCCCAAGGACTGCTATCCATTGCCTAGGATAGATCTTCTTGTGGATTCCACAGCCGGCCATTCGCTCCTTTCGTTCATAGACACCTACTCCGGGTACAATCAGATCAGCATATACCCCGGGGACGAAGAAAAGACTTCATTCATCACGGATCAGGGGACCTACTGTTACAAAGTCATGCCCTTCAGCCTAAAAAATGCCAGGGCAACTTATCAATGCCTAGTCAATCACATGTTCAAAGACTTGATCGGGAAATCAATGGAGGTATATGTTGATGACCTGCTGGTCAAAAGCCGGGACGAGTCTGATCATCTGGAACATTTGGCTGGGGCCATCAACATTTTGAGGAAGTTCGGGATGAGGTTGAACCCGGTCAAGTGTACATTTGGCGTCTCATCCGGAAAGTTCTTAGGGCACCTGGTCAGCAGGCGGGGAATTGAAGCAAACCCTGAGAAAATCCAGGCCATCATCAACATGCAATCGCCCAGGTCAACCAAAGAAGTACAGCGTCTGGCCGGACGGGTTACCGTACTGAATAGATTTGTCTCTAGAGCTACCGACCGGTGCTTGCCGTTCTTCAAGTTCCTCCGTAAGGCATTTCAATGGTCAAAGGAGTGTGAGAATGCGTTCCAGGAACTCAAGAAGTACTTGGCATCTCCTCCTCTACTCTCAACACTCGTACCGGGGGAAGAATTGTTCCTATACCTGGTAGTATCACCCTCAGCACTCAGCTCAGCACTCGTTAGGGAATAGCACGGGATATAGTTCCCAGTGTACTATACTAGCCAGGTGCTCCAAGGCGCGGAGAGCAGATACTCCCGCATCGAAAAACTTGCATTCGCCCTCATCACCTCCACCTGGAGACTCCGTCCGTACTTTCAAGCCCATGTTATTATGATCCTTACTGAACAACCTCTCTGCAAGATCTTAAGCAGGCCTGACACATCCGGGAGGCTCGTCAAGTGGGCCTTGGAGTTATAAGAACTTGAAGTGGCCTACCACCCCCGGACGACAATCAAAGGACAAGCAGTAGCAGACTTTCTAGTTGAGTTCACATATCCAGAAGACCCGGTTGAAGAGCTCGACCCACCGGTCCTATTGCCCGGGTTATAGGCTGACGTCTCTACCTGGGTGCTGTATGTGGATGGATCCTCAAACCAGCAAGGCAGTGGGGCAGGAATCATCATGACTACTCCTGACGGCATCTAGCTCGAGTATGCCCTAAGGTTTGGGTTTCGTGCCTCCAACAACAAGGCTGAGTATGAAGCCCTATTGGTCGGATTGCAGTTACCCACTTCCATGGGTGCACAATAGGTCCAAGGTTATAGCGTCTCTCAGCTCGTGGTCAATCAAGTCAACCAAGAGTACGAAGCCCGGGGAGACAACATGGTAGCCTATCTAGCCCTTGTCTGCGCGGTTTCGAAGAAGCTTCAGGGTTTTTCCGTCACGCAGATACCTAGAGAAAAAAATACCAGGGCCGACCGGTTAGCCCACCTCGCTTCGTCTTCTGAGTTAGACTTGCCTGGGATACGGTTAGAATACCTACCCGAGCCAAGTGTGATCAACTCAGAATGCATGGAGGTGGAACCAGATGCCTTAGGACCCAGCTGGATGAACCCGATCGTGGTATTCTTGACAACGGGCGTGTTACCAAACGAGAAAGAGGAGGCCCGCCGAGTCAGGTACCGGGCAGCCCGATATCATCTTGTAGACGGTATCCTCTACAAAAGGGGATTCTCTGTACCTTATCTCCGCTACATCCATCCCGCACAGGTCCAAACAGTGTTGTATGAAATCCATGAAGGAGTGTGCGGTAATCACATCGGAGGCCGGGCACTCTCTAGGAAGGTCCTACTGCAAGGATATTACTGGCCGACGATGGCCCGGGATTCTCAGGAGTATGTCAAAAGATGCGACAAGTGTCAGAGATACTTCCCCATGATCAACCGATCGGGAGAGCTTCACACACCAATCCAAAGCCCCTTACCCTTTGCCCAATGGGGTATCGACATTGTCGGACCCCTACCGGGAAAAGGACAGGTCAAGTTCGCAGTCACCGCCGTTGACTACTTTACCAAGTGGGCGGAGGCCGAGCCCTTGGCAACAATAACCGAGCAAAAAATAGAAAGCTTTATGGAAAAGAACATCCTCAGTAGGTTCGGCATTCCCCGGGTTCTGGTCAGCGACAACGGCAGGCAATTCGACACCCCAATGTTCAGGCAGTTCTGCTCGGGCTATAGGATACTTAATCACTACTCCTCCCCAGAGCACCCTCAAGCCAATGGTCAAGCCGAGGTGACAAACCGGACAATCTTGAAGTCGATCAAAACAAGACTTGAAAAGTGCCAAAGGGATGTGGGCTGAAGAACTGCCAACCCTCATGTGGGCCTACCGCACTACACCCCGAGTGGTAACAGGTGAGACGCCGTTCTCCTTAACCTACGGTTTTGAGGTGGTGGTCCCTACAGAGCTCAGGTCGCCTACTTACCGGGTGGCGAATTACAGCGTGCCAGACAACGAAGATGCACTCAGAACAGAACTGGACTTGGTGGAGGAAAAAAGAGACCGAGCCTATTTAATGCCGCCTATAAGTAGCGGGTCTCACGATATTACAATAGCAAGGTGAAGCATCACAATTTTCAAGTAGGAGACCTCATCCTTAAGGCAATAAACCAGTCTACTCGAATCCCGAGCCATGGGAAGTTGTGGCCAAACTGGGAAGGTCCATATATAGTTACCCGAGTCAACCGACCGGGAGCTTACTGGCTTCAGAGCCTGGACGGACGTGATCTGTCTCACCCTTGGAATGTGCAACACCTCCGCAAGTACTATCAGTATCCGTGAGACATGGGCAGTTTAGCACTGGTCGGGAAATTTTTGTAGCTCCATTTGAGCAATCATTATAAATTTTTGAATAAAATAAAAGACTTTACTTTGCAAAATTACTCCTATCAGTGTCCCGTGCAATATTGAAATACCTCGGGCCTAACCCTGAGGCGCCTCCAAAGACCTCGGGATCGTACCCGAGGCATAAAAGACCTCGGGCCTAACCCCGAGGCATGAAAGACCTTGGCTCAAAACCAAGGCATCAACACCTCGAGAACCCACCCGTGGTGTAAAAGACCTCGGGCCTAACCCTGAGACACCGGCTTCGCTTAGGCCGAACCAACGACGGGGGCAAACCCCCTAGGTGGCTGATGATGGCAAGCCTCAAAAAACCGGTTTTCTATGGTCCATACCTCCTAGACACCTGCCTTAGCAAAATGCTTGGGGGGCAGGGGGGATACACCAAACACAAAAAAGGAAATCATACCGGTCACTAACAGGGCTTGGAATCCTAACATTCCTAAGTACCTACAGAGGCCAGAGATAAACCGTCCGATCAGTAAAATAGGATAAATTCTTATAATACACCGGACGGGACCTTCAAACAGGTCAGAAGACCAGTTGTTCTACCGGTTATGATCCAAAACCATTTGCTAAGGCAAGGAGTTAAAAAACGGTTAATTAAAAATAAAAATCGGTCGGGAATAGGCAAGCACAGGCACACAAATTATAGAAATAGTAAACAATTGATGGAAAAGTGGCCTCCAAGGGCCTTTTCATTAATTAAAAACTATTTGTACAGGGCCTGGGGGGCAGTTGTAGTAGCCTCCCTAAAAAAAATTATTACAGGTCGGGGACTAGGCGTCGTCCACCACGACCACAACCTCCGTCTCCCCAGCCTCTCCCTCTGGGTCAGCTCCTCCTCCCGGGACAGAGCCCCCGCCCGGAGCAGCCTCTTTAGCAAAGCCAGCACAGCGGCGGGGCCCTCACCCTCGGCAGGACCTACATTCCAGTAGTCCGAATCAATCCCTTCAAAGGATGAGATGTCCCACTCGGGGTGATCCCGGGATAGCCTGCACTTCAGATCTTCGTAGCCTTGGAAGAAGCCATCGTCAAAAGTTTCCTCCCCAGCCCCCACCGCCGTCTCCTCTGCTAGCGCCTTCTCCCGTTCCTCCGTCGCCGCTGCGCTGGCTTGAGCGACCTCCAAGTCTGCCTGGGCTGCAGTGCCAAGGCTCAAGGCCAAACCTTTCACCTTGTCCTTCTCCACGGCCAGACCGGTCTCCCTGGCCTCAGAGGACGCTCGCTCCTGCAGAAAAGTGGCTTCGAAGGCAGTAGACCTCCCAGCCAGAGCGGGCAAGAAGGACTCAGTCCCGGCGGCCATGCATCAGACCTGCAAGAAGTGAAAACCGCCCGGTCAGTAAATAAGCACAATTGACAAAATAAGTGAAGAAAAAGAAACAGAGGTGGGAGAACTCACCATGTGAAAGAGGCTGTACAGCCAGCTCTAGAAGACCGCGGGAGACATGTTTGCACACACATCCACTTGACTGGGGAGCAGGCCAGGTTTCACTCGCTCCCTGATTCCGGTCGAGGCGGCCATCGGTGCCACGGCTGGCACCCCCGCCTGAGGGACGGTTTCTTCAACCACCACCACGTGGGACGTTGAGGTCCCCACTAGCACCGGACGGTTTGCAACTCCGTGCCGGAGCCTCCTCAGAGGGCGCTCGTTACCCGGAGCCTCGGCAGCGGGCCTTTTCCCTTATGCCATCGCCTTCCGGGCGGCGGCAGCAGCCTGCCTCTCCCTAAATTGCTCCATGTTTCTCTTCGGATCCATCTCTGCAAAAGAAGAAAATTGATCAGTTAACCACCAATAAAGGACGACTGCGGAAGACGGCGGAGTCCGATCACTTACCAGGGAGAATTGGGGGGAATACGGGAGCTTCGGTGGGCTGAGCCAGGTCATCAGTAGCTCATAAGTTGCCGGCTCGAGTCAACACGTTCCAAATGTTAATTGGCCGGTCTGCCAAACTCCTAATCCTGGCCTGGCACTCGTCGAGAATGCTCGGAGGGCTGGTTGATCCCGCTGCAAAGCAAAGTACAAAGCAATTAATCTCAGAAACTGGAGCAAAACAAAGAAGAAAGCAAAAAGAGAAACCGAACTGGCTTACCCCTCAATTCTCCCGCCTAGGAAGTCCTCATCTGGATCCCAGGGGCCGGCTTGCAAAGCCCAAGGGTGGACACTTAGAAGAACCTATTCTTCCACCC
Organism: Hydrangea macrophylla; assembly: GCA_033977485.1. Lineage (NCBI taxonomy): Eukaryota > Viridiplantae > Streptophyta > Magnoliopsida > Cornales > Hydrangeaceae > Hydrangea > Hydrangea macrophylla. The sequence goes on from CM066982.1 coordinate 18,865,574, forward strand.
TTTGTTGTTGCTCGGGCAGTTAACTAAGATCTTCATCCCCTGACGAGCCCCGAGAGAAAAGAACTCGGTCTCCCCATGTACGGGGAACGGTCGGTGCGTCCAGAGGAACTCCTGGACGGAGAGTTCATATCCAAAAACTTGGGACCATAGGGAGATGGACCCCATGAGGAATCTCCAACCGTTCAGGGCCAACTGGCCCGGGGCAATCCCCAAGTATATCAGGACGTCCCGAGCGACCGGATGCAGGGGGATGCGGAACCCAGCCATGAGGATGTCCTCATACAGGGTAGTGAAGCCCCGCTGGTAGATTTGGGCCCCACCGACATTCACTGTCAAAGAACAGTGGTCAGGAAGGCCGTACCTATCCCTAATGCGCCCGAGATCTTCAGTACGCATTATGGACGGGATGAATTCGCTGGAAAAGGCTACCTCGGGGTCGGGTTCCCCTGGTGTGTCGTCACCTGAACCCCGGGAAACGGAAACAATGGGGGCTTCCTGGTCCGACTCATCGTCGGAGAGACGGATCGGGATTCTGCCCTCGCTATGATGATCAAAGGGGGACGCGGACGGTGGATCTAGTCTGGTGTCTGGAGTTCCCGATCGGTACACCTCGTCCTCTGATCGGGAAGCAGAATCGAATTCAGAATGTTCCATTTCTGGTACTCCTATGGTAGGATGGGGAAGCAGGTTATGGCCTAAGTATGGGTCAGGAACCCCGAGCCTGGCATACAAAGGGGGAAGGGTCACTAATCTAAAAGGCAAAGAATAAATGGATCTTAACACAAGGTGACACTCTCTCAAGACTACCCCAGGAACACCCGCTCGGTTCAGCCTGCCTAACAAACCTCCTGATTGGAAGAAAGAACAGAACCAAAGAAAGAAAAAAATCCCACTCCAGGGGAAAGAGAAGGAAAAGAGTGATGAACTAAAGCTGGAAAGGAAAGACTTACAAATTTTAGCGCAGAAAAGGGATCGGGAATCTTGATCGGGATCCTGTTCGCTCTCAAACCGCTCGGTAATCTATATCTTTGCAGCAAAGAGTTGAAGAAATGGACAAGCATCCTTTATATAGGAACCACGGACGGTTCAGATCAAAACAGATCCAACGGCTCATACGTTTTCCCACCCAAGGTGGCTGACAATTGTCGCCTCGGGCACGTGAAGCATCGCCTCAAAAGACGCGCGCATTAAATGTATGACAAAACGGTTTGGTTACCATATAAACGGTCCGGTTAGTTCCACACTGGCATCGTTTGATCCTGACCAGGACAGTAACAAGCTGACATGTGGCAGATATAGGACCCGGGCCCACGGAGCCACTGCTCGGTCCATACCCCAGCTGACCACTACGACCGGTCCCACCCCGGGTAGAGTCCCGACCTCTTATCGGACGGTTCCTCAAAAGCAGTCTTAATTTTTAAACTTCATCTTATGGGACATCACATCAACTTCGAAAATGGGGGGTAGCTGATATGCCCAGAAATATTCTGCTGAAGTCAAACCGCCACGTCAGCAGCGAAGGACCCAGACTTTCCGGAAAGGGAGCTTGTGGCCCACCGATCCCGAGGCCTTTTTATTATTACCTCTCGGGGTGCTCGTACAGCCCGGGCATGCAGCGCAGTCGCCCTTCACGAGGTGCAATTTGACAACCAAGTCGCTCAGCAGTTTCCTAAATCAATCAGAAGACTAATGGAAAGTGCGAATAGTTTCCTAAGCCACTTAGGAAACCTCCCATGATTTATGCTCATCAAATTGTAATTAGATAGAGCTTCCTTATCTAATCAGTTGCCTTGTGCGGGTGGCCTCTTGCACCTATAAAAGGGGCCACTCACCCCCATTAAGGGGGATCGCATTCTTAACCAAGAGAATGGTTGTTCATACTGATCTCATACGCATATACCCGACCGGTCTTACTTGTAGTGCCGCCCAATTGTTGGCTCATCAGACCCGCCGGTGATCTGCTAGTGAAGCGCACTGACGCACCCGTGGACGTAGGTCATCTCATTGATGGGGCCGAACCACATACAATTGATTGTGTCACAATATCTCTCTGAATCTCTCTTACCAATTTCGGCATCATCACTAATTGTATAAAGAAATTTCTTCACTTGTCATCCATCAAGAATTAAGATTAACAGTTGTATATGTCTAATTGACTATTTTGTCTCCCTCCCAATTCAGCGATCCTGGGGGATTCCTCCCTTTTATTTTATTTTATTATTTTTATTTTATTATAATTTTTTATGTAATGCTTGATGCATGAATGCTTCCAGGCTCCAGCTTCCTCCCTCCTTTATTAGTTATTAATTATTTTTTTTATTACATTAGTTATTAATTATTTTCTATAAATTTATTTGTTTGGTAAGTTGGTAACTACTCTTTTTTTTTTTGTGAGCAAAAAAAAACAATTTTAGTTTTTATATATATAAATTTTAAATCAATATGTTTTTAAAAAATATATATTTTTTTAATTCTTATTTATATTATTTGTATTTTAGACTTCCATATTATTAAAAATTATTTTTAGAACTAAAAAAAAAATGCCCCAAATGCACTTAAATACTTAATCGGATCAAACGGGTTAGACGGGTTGACCCGCTTCAATCCGTTTATTAATCGTGTTAAACAGGTCGACTCGTTTATGACCCGTGCCCTTATACGAGTCACCCAAACTCGTTTATTTTCGTGTCGGGTCATATCAAGTTGCCGTATCGGATCGAAAATTGCCACCCCTAGCTTAATAACACCCCTATATATATAGTGTAGCATTTAGGGTCGGTTATTATTATTATTATTATATTTATGATGATGTCACGCTATTTCATGACTCCTCATCTTTTTATGTTTTAGAACTACTTACATTGTATAAATAAATGATATAGGCAAGTTATTGCAAGTTTTAATTGTTTGACGAGCATTTAGTAATAAATGCATTTTCAGATTTTTGGGGTTTTTATGAGTAGTTGCTCATCCAACGGTTAAAATCCGCCTTCTCATATAAAAAGCTAAAGCTGCTCACTATAGCATTTTTCCAATGATATATAGTAATGGTTCAGTCTTCCAAGTTGATTGTTGTGCCACGTATGTATTCGTGTATGTATATATATATATATATACTAGTAAGAGCCCTGCGCGTTGCGCATGGAATTTAATTGTGTCGTTTCATGTGGTTTAGTGGTTGTTAAAAGTGTATAATAAGATGTTAAAACAGTTAAATAGGAAACTGTACATGTAACTATTTAATCTAAAACTCTTCTCATCGAAGAAGTTGATAATTCTGACTATCTTATAAATGAGTAGTAAAGGTATCTAATAAAGCGCCACTAAAAATATAAGACACAAATAGGGTATTTCCTCTATAAAAAAAAAGGTCATGAATGTGTTTGTAGGCCTTAATTGATATTCGAATACAATTTATAAATCCTGAATTTGAGGGAAGAAGTTGACCAAGATGTAGATATTAGTGACCAATTCATAATAGCTACTAAAATAGTCACTTTATTTGACATTTTAAATATTCCAGAACATAAATATTAGAGAAGAAGTTGACCAAAATGTAAAATTAGCGACCAATTCCTAAATAGCTACTAAAATAGTCACTTTTTAAAACTTTTTTAAAGTGAATAATAAATATCCCAAAACTTGCTAACCTAAATGCAATTACACATATTACAATATATGAATCCTAAATTTGAGAGAAGAAGTTGAGTAAATTGTAAATATTAGTGATCAATTCCTAAATAACCACTAAAATAGTCACTTTTTTTTAAAAAAAATTTATGAAGTGAATAATAAATATCCCAAAAAATATTGACCCAAATGTAATTAGACACAAATTGTTGATTGAAACCTCATTTGAGAGAAGAAGTTGACCAAATTATAAATATTAGTGATCAATTCCTGAATAGCCACCAAAATAACCACTTTTGTTGACTTTTTTTTAAGTCAATAATAAATATCCCAAAAATTATTGATCCAAATGTAATTAGACACAAGATTGTTGATTAAAACCTCATTATTATATTAAATAAAATTTCAAAAGTTGACTTGAATTTAATTATTTGTCCAAAATGACAGATTTATCCTAAGATAAATCAATATATTCTTACGATGTATAGATAGATATATGGGTAATTATGGTGTGGTGAAGGGCAAAAGAGGAAGTTCATATTTTTTGACGTGCTTGTTTATTCGTTTGTATAGTATAGTAGATATACTAAAAGACCACAAATACCACAAACAATACAATTCTCAGCTGGTTTGTACAACTAAGGTGATGTCAAAAGTGATTTGTTAGTTTGAGTTTACGGTAGAACCAAAAAGAGAGGGTTTTTATTTAGAGTAAATTAATGTTATGTTTCTCAAATTTTATGATCTCAAAAAGATTATTAGAAGTACATTTTGATTAGCCAATGAATTGAAACTTGAGAAAGTGATATAGATCCTGTGCTTAATCCCTCGAGATCATTTTTGTTCATCTACTTTTGATCCACCATTGCTCACTCAAGCTTCACTAGGTGACGCATGTCCTATTTCATTCACATTTTGCCACTATATGTACTATCAACATAATTACTGTAATGGAACACGTGTCACACAGTGAATGCATGGGTGAGCAATGGTATGTGGACCAAAAATGGGTGAGCAAAAATGCTCTTTAATCCCTTTGCTTGAAACTCTTAATTCTAGGCTCACCTTATTTTCTCTGTCTCCAACTTTACATAAGGAAGGGAAAGTCAATCTATTCTTTTATTATTAAGTGAGTCTGTCACACCACATCACCATGCTAGCTAGAGTGGTGTGACGGTTTAATTATAAGGCGACATGTGACTTTTTTAAAAAGGTGGAGATGACATGTACAAGTTGTGCCCCTAGAAATAGGGGGCATGATTATTTTAAAAATCTATAAGGATACATGTCATGTCCATATTCTTTTAAATGTCACATATCGTTATACAATTAAGGCGTCACACCACACAGTATGCCGACATGGTGTAACAGGCTCACTGAACAATTTCACCTAGATAACTGCTTTTAGAATTCTACATCCATCAAGTTTCCTTTTATTTTATAGCAGTTTTGGTAACTGTAAACCCTAATATTATTTTGGACACTTTAATCAAGTATATTGAATAGGATTTCCTCAAAATAAAAAATATTGATTACGAACTAGGAAGCACAGACTGTTCAAAAAAGCAACCGCACCACACTGGGTGTGTATTAATTAAAGGCAACCACACTCACACTAGATGTCGAACCGCTACACTCGTACTTCTTAGATTAGGAAATATTGAGAATGCAATCATCACTTGCAGAATAATGCAAAGGTTGGCATTTGGGCAAACGTTTTGCTTACCTTTACATGGTTATTGGATAGGTTACTTGTATGATGCAAGTTTATAGATGTATGTATAAGTGCATAAATAATTGTTAATATTATGTGTATTGGGGGGAGCCCTGAAATAGAGGGGAAGTAGAAGAGGAAGAGGGATGTGGCTTAATCCATTAGGAATAAAAGTTGTATTTACTAATATTAAACCGTATGTATATATTTATATATATGTATATATATATATACAGTAAGGCTCTAAAGAGGGCGTTCTCTCTTTATTAAAGAGAGGGCTTTTGTTGTGACCGTCGGATCGTGTTTAAAAACTGTAAAATGACAACACTGCCCTTAATGAAAACACAATCCGACAGCCAAAACAAAGGCTTTCTCTTTAATAAAGAGAGGGCGCCCTCTCTAGAGAATTTTCGTATATATATAACATATCAACGCGGACGGTTCAAAAAAAATGGGCAAGAAAAACGTGAACGCACGCAAATAGCGTGGCATGGGACCTCAGTCACATAATATTCAATGTGAGAATGTTCTGGTAATCAACCTTTTTGTCTGGGTGATATAAGAAACATATACATATACAAATCTGTATTTACATCTATATGTATGTATGTGACAAATTATGTACCTGAGCAGATAAGCAGCCTTGTTGAAGCATAGAAAATGTACAGGTCTTTTTGTTTTTTTTTTTTTTGTTTTTTCTTTTTTTGCCTCAGTTTAAATTTTAGAGAGCATTTTTGCTCATTCAAAAAATAGTTCACCAATGCTCACCCAAGCATCTCATTGGCCAATGTGAGATGCTTGTGTGAACATCGATGAATCATTTTTTGGATAAGTAAAAGTATTTTCTAAACTTTAAACCAATATTTCACTATTTGCATACAATATGTATTACACTATTTAAAATCTTTGTTTCTACTGTTGTCTGTTGATAAGTTTTCTATTGTACAAACTTATAGTTTCTATTTCTAAAACTCTTACGAAGGTTTCAAATGGGAGTTACAACTACTGATGCTGAATGTATTATCCTTCAAAGCATCAAAATAAATGTATAGAACGTGGATGGATATAAGTTGCTCCGGTTCTCAAATTTGTATTTAAAGTTTGGTTGATATTAACTCTTGTGGCACAGGGCCATCTACAATAACCTTTAATAGCTAAAAGTTAGTGTGATCGGCCTATAATCAGTTGAAGATCAAAATATTCCATACAAATTAGAATTCATAACATTATTAGGAAAATGAAAATTATAAAGAAACCCACTATTTCTCTAATATTTTATTCTTCTGCTTGCCTCCATACTTAAATAACAGTACTTTTTAAGAACATAATAGGTAGTCACAAAAAGGAAAAGAAAGCCAAGACCACTTTGGTCTAGTGGCATCACTTCACATTGCTATATTTCATAGACTTTTAGGCTCTGTTTGGTTAATAGATTTAGTGAAGGAAATGAAATTTTTGCTTCTTCTTGGAAAACACTTTTTTCGGTTTGGCTAATAAGAGAAAGAATGAGAAAAATAAGAAAGAAAACATAACGATGAAAAATAAAACTTTAAACATTATATGAGTTTCTTTCTTTTCCTTTTTTTTTTTGATCACTTACCTGGGACAGATCTCTACAGACTAGGGAACAGGGCCAGTTCTACAATACAAGAGGAGGAGAAAATCTCCTCCCCACTCCCCCTAAAGAGATTCGAACCCTCCACCTCCCACTTGGGAGAGCACATAGCAGTCGCATCCATAGATACATGCACATGTTTTGGTGAGGAGAGAGAAAAAGGGCCCCCAAAAATATCATTTCTTTGTTCACTTGTATGTAACGGAAAACATGACAAAAGATAGAGGTTTTTTTTTAACTACAATGGAGAGGAAGATTCGAATTGTGATCAAAGGTCATGTGGAGGAAGTTGTTGCCGCCCGACTCGAATACGACCTAGTTTTAAGTTAAAAAAAAAATTTAAATTTGCAGTTATACTGATTGTGTAACTTATACATTTCTTTTTCCCTTTTCTTTCCATGATAAGAAATGGATGTTGTATAGAAACTATTTAGAAGAAATTTGTTTTTTCAACTACAGTTATATCTTTTCCTTTTTCTTTCCAAAAAAGGGATCACGGATGATGTATAGAAATTATTTTTGTGTGTGTGTGTGTGTTTTTTTTTTTTTTTTTCAGTTATACAATTTGCATGGTTATTGCTTTATAAAGGGGCAAATTCTGATCTAGGGGTGCTAAGATCTTTGTATGATGTCATCAATAGATGGTGGTCTTCTTATTAATGGACCCGGCGGCTAACCAACCAAACATCTCAAAAAAGGAGTTCAACTTTCATTAGTACATTTCACCATCATTACTCACTTCTTAGCAAAGTGTTTTCAGACCTGTCACTTTTGAGTTTAGTCAAACTATAGTTCTTCCAAAATTGGTGATATACTCTTCAGATATATATATATATATATATATTTGGGATTGCTAATTTAAAGCACGTCGTCTTTTTAGCGATGAAAAAAACTCTTGTAGCGATGAAATTTTTCACCTTTAGCAACAAATTTTTTTTCCCACCTTTATCAACGAAATATTTTAAAAATAAGTGTGCTAAATTTTTATTTTTTTTTTGTCACTAAATACTGAATACTATCTTACAACCATCATATTTTGTAGGAAAGCAGCCCCCATATATATATATATATATATATATATTTGGGGTGGGGCTAAATACACCCATATTTCTGCAATGTACACCCATCTCACTTTCCATTTCTGCATTTTTTTTGAGGAAATCTAATTACACAAATTCCTCATATAATTGTTATACTGACCTGATGAAAATTTTAAATTTGCCCACCCTTTTGTCCAGCTTTTGTTTCACTGTAGTTAGATCGAAATTTTCAAGACAAGATCGTTTAGAAATAAAAAGACATTTTTGCCCTTGTATCGGGCTTTTGATGGGGAGGATAAAAATATTTTCTCGGTTTTTTTTTTTTTTTCCGTTTTCTATAAAGTAAGTTGATATTTAAAAAAAACATAAATCAAAAAGTTAACTTCTCTATTGGTCAAATAACAATTAATAACAGAAGGGAGTAGTGATACTCAACTGCAAAGTCAATAAAGTTTAGTGCAATTTTCAATATACAAAGGAGGTTGTTGTAATTGCGCAATATTTCAAGGAGGTTAGTGTAATTTATCCTATAAATTTACCGACGAAGGCAACAAAATAAACAAATTTAGATTTTTTTTTTTAAGGCCATATTTGGAGCACCGGATACAAGAGACCGTATAAGATTGTAGTGGCATAATTTCATTTACTTGGAGTGCAATCTTCTTCACCTTCGCCCAAAATTTCTTACATGAATTTTCTTAACATTTCTCTCACAAATTGCTGATAATTCTTACCTTATCTTGTCGGATAACTCACTATAATTAACCTGAATCCATCTTAAATTTTAAAATAAATTTTTTTAAAAGAAAAGGGATCCAATCCCATCAGCCAAACTCCTTTCTGACCCAGCCTGACATGCCTCTCAAGCTGGAATGCCTAGGCTACCCGAGGAACCGAAAATCTTATTTAGTGTAATTTTTTTTATATATATATATAAATATCATATTTAAATAACAAAGCACAAAATTGATTATAATAAGGGTAATTCTTCCATACATCCCTAATGGTTTTGGTAGTTTGGTATTGTATCATACATCCCAATTTAGTCTCAAAGTTTCTGACCAAAAAAATAAAAAATAAAAATAAAAATTTAGTCCCAATAAGTTGTAAGTTGGTCCCAACAAGTTGCAAGTTTTAAAACCACTTTGGCTTTAAAATCGAAGTAGTTTTGAAGTTACTACATTGTTTGGACTTGCGTACAACATGTTAGGACCAACTTACAACTTATTGCAAAAACCACTAGGATATATAATGGGTAATACTTGGGACACACCCAAAGACAAACTTTTGAGACACAATCCAAGAGATGTGTCTATCTCTTTCCTGTGTCACTGTGGGATCCAATGATATCACAGGAAAGATATAGACACATCATTTGGGTTGTGTCTCCAAAATTGTGTCTTTGGGTGTCCCAATCTTTACTCGTATATAATACATCCAAAACCACTGGGATGTATCATAGAATTCTTCTTATAATAAATATTTTACACATCTAAATCATATATCCGAAATTTATCCTATGCACTACAAAACATAATTTGTAAATTATCTACTGTAGTTAATAAAAGTTCTATCATATCTGTCTTGCCTTGCCATGCTCAGATGCTTTATCCATATGCATATATCTGACTTGCCAAACGTGGGTTTATTCTCCCCCAAAACACACACAGCAAACCACTATCAGAAGCAAATCATAAAACAAGATGGAAATAGTGATATATTATATCAACATTATATCAGTTACTCTAGATGCATGCAGGTAGTGGACTGAAAAATACTTCAAAAGCAGCACCATGAAGTTTCAAGAACTCTTTGGCCCAAAAAAAAAAAAAGTTTCAAGATCTCCACATTGTGAGTGCATGGAAAATTGAATGAAAAAAAAATGTATATATGTATTTATACAGATACACATGCATACACGCACGAGGGGTGTGCTGTGCAGATAACCAACCCCAAACTAGGAATATTAGGTGGCAACTTCAGCTTTGTGTGTGTGCGTGTGTGTATAATATAAATTTATACAGATACACATACATGCACACACGAGGGGTGTGACATGTAGATAACAAAACCCAAACTAGGAATATTAGGTGGGAACTTCAGCTTTATGAATTTTTAGTTACATCACCCCAACTACTTAAAAATAAAAATATAAATAAATAAATAAGGCAACTGCAGAATCAGGCATTGTCAAGTTTATTCAATTTTTCTCTCTCAAAAAAAAAAAAAAGTTTATTCAATTTTTGCTAATCAAATGACTGCTCGTATGAAATAAATTTAGGGAATATTTGGATTGGTTCCAGCTTTTGTGTTTAGGTAAAAGCAGAATCTCTAATCACAAAGGCACCATCCAAATTAAAACAACTTGGCAAAAACCCAAATCAGGTTCAGTTTGGTTGAAACAACCCTACACCTGCTTCAACCAAAACCTCCTTTTAAAAAGCTCCGAATTGCTTCTTAAATTCATCCATACCGACCAATATATTCATTTTGGTTCGGGTATAGGCTCCACCCGTACATTTGAGAAGTGATTCCAAACAGGGAGATAATTGGTGAGCTACATGTACGAAAGCTCAATCGGCATTCTCTGTAAAATATAGCTATAACCCATTTATATTTATGAGAAAATAGAAAGTCGGCCACAACTATTTATGCTTTTATAACGAAGCTGCAGATCAAGAAAACGTTTGCACGAACTCATCTCTTTCAAAACCATCGTGGATGAAAATACGTACAATATCGTCTCTAATTTGCTATTCCAGCCAAAGAACAGCAAAATAACTTGTAAAACCAAAAGTATGACACTTGATTCGAAAAACGACACCTTTCTCGGGATGGTTCTGAATGAAATCTCTCAATACCTGACAAAAAAAAAAAAGAAATATAATTCAAAACATTTTCTCCACAAGTATAGAATGGTTAGGCCAAATGTGGGAACCTTTTTGAAATAATGAGTCAAGTAGACTTATGTAACCTTTTAACAACTGTATTACAGGCCCTCGATTTTTAAATCAGGTTCGATTGACAACTATTACTCAGGGTCCTCAACCACCATATCTATTAACACTATGATCAACTGAAATCAATTTACAGATTGAGGGCCTTACGAGATACAATTTATAATGGATGGCCTAGAATGAAATTTTGGTGGAAAATAGTGAGTAACCAAAAAACAAACTAGAAAATGCAAGTAAGCATACTCACCTATCAAGCCAAAGAATGGCATTTACATCTCTGAATTAAATACCCTGTAGAAAGGAAAAGAGAGAAGGGAAAGAGTTGCTGTGGCCCATAATAAAATCAGCCACCAACTCGTATTCTAGTGTATATATATATATATAGAGAGAGAGAGAGGGAGAGAACGCGAGAGAGAGAGAGAGAGAGAGAGAGAGAGAGAGAGAACGCAAGAGAGAGAGAGAGAGAGAGATATTCCTTCATTTGTCCTAAGGAATATAATGAGCATGTGAGCACCGGAAAATAAATACTACGACCCCAAAACGAAAGCATGTATTTCAGCCCAACTAGAGACGGTATAAAGAACACCCGATAGCCCCTTCCAACACGAAGAACTTCCTTCAATATATTCTTCTTGCTTCTTAACCACACCGGGAAACAATGGAATGAAAGAAACACCAAAATGACACCCCAATCTTCTTAGGCTCGGACTCGATCCGAGCACAATGCCTATATCAGCCTTAAGTAGACAAAGTAAGTCACCCACCGAGTCTCCAATGTAAACGGTCAAGTTCTCTTTGTCAACGTCACAGTTCTCTATGATATCATTGAAAGCTTGAACTTTGTCTATCGGAGACTCAACCCTTTTTACAATTTGGCCAGTGGATATGGATTCTTTGTAGGTGAAGTCATTTGCGTGTATGTTCAGAACTTGTAAACCACCTGCTCAACATAAAAACAAGTAGAGAACTTTCATCTTCCAGATAAGCAATCCCACAAAATAGCAGACGTAAAGAGGAAAATTACACCCCAAAGACCATGTTTGGTTTGCTGATTTAGATATGGAAAGGAAACAAGAAGAAAAACTAGTTTCCTTGTGTTTTCCTTTGTGTGCTTAAATAACATTAAATTTTATAAAGTTTTTAAAATATAAATATAACTTGAGAAAAGGAATGGAAATGACTCACAGAATTCAAATGTTTAATTTATTTCTCAACTTATTTTCTTTTCCTTCCCATTTTCCTCACTGTTTACCTTACTAACCAAACAGAAGAAAAGGTTTTAATCATGTTTTCTTTTCTTTTCGTCACTAAAGCCATGAACCAAACAAAGCCTAAGGATCCAAATAAGAAGTTGCACCAACATGAAAGAACACCTCTCTTATGAGAAACTATTTTTTCAGTAGAAGACCATTAAACATTAGGTGAAAAATAGCTAAAAGCAGTTGACATAGTCCAACAATTCTAAGAATTACACACAGTACATACAATCAGCTAGATGAAAGATGGTGTCCTGGTGTATGAGGAATAACCAAACTACACCAATCCAATCATAAAGAGAAGAATAATGCTACAGTTCCTAAATTTGTTTCCCATCAAGTTCTTCACTTTAGACTACCGTATACAACTACAAGAATTTATATACCTTCATATTGTCCCTAAAAGGTAGAAAGTGATTCACCAGAGTGGGGGGAAGGTTTTAGTGGTCGGAGGTGGGGGTTCAAAGAACCTAAAACCATCTTTAAGAGGTGAAAAAGTTTGTCCTGCAATCCATATGTTTGCTGCATGCATATTAATTTCAAAAGGCAAAATAGTTTTCATAGTTGTGAAAGAAAATTTACCATAACACAAGACTCTTGTTAATTGTTATTTCATCAACAAATGAACAACTTTTTAACAATTGCATATTTGCATATACACCATATAAATTTTCAGCTGAGTGTTTAGATGAACCATTGACAAGAAGCCAAACCTCAAGTCAAAGCACTCATAAACGCCTAGCAATAAAGGAGTCTAAATCATGCCAGCTCATTGGAGACCAAACCTGGACAAGAAATTGATCTGTCTTGTAGGGGCTAGGTCACAACTTACACAAGAGTCAAAGAGTTGACTATTATATAATGAGCACGCTAATTAAATTATAAGAGCAATGATACTCATGATTAAAACAAATGAAAACAAAAGCGAAAGGGGGAGTTCAGCAATCAACTTGCACTTGGCGTAAGAATTGCTACACTTGCAAACATTGTTTGTTGGATCTGCATTTTGCCAAGTCTGCGGATGAATAAGATTACTTCTACTATGCTAGTCATGCACGTTCCCTTTAAGCGACGCGTTGTGCCTACCTTCGGGTGTTTCGAAAAATATGCAAGGGCCGCCGCATCGACGCCCGAGTGTGGTGTTAAATAAGCAAGAGTTCCCGCGCTCATCTGGGCCACCGCAGGTAAAGAAGCTAGTCCTGAACTATAGGTTTAGGATAGCAACTTGGAATATAGGAACCTTAACAGGTAAAGCTATAGAACTAGTAGACACTATGATTAGAAGGAAGGTCAATGTAGTATGTTTACAAGAAACAAAACGGGTTGGAAAGAAAGCTAAGGAGGTAGAAAAGACTGGGTATAAGATATTCTATATGGGGAAAGATAGACATAGAAATGGCGTCGGAATCGTGGTTAACAAGAACCTCAAGGATGAAGTTGTGACAATCACGAGGAAAGGAGACAAATTATTGCCTATTAAGCTGGTAGTTGGAGTGGATATAATTAATGTGATTGGTGCATACGCGTCCCAAGTAGGATTGGATTATCACACTAAAAGACAATTCTGGGATAAGTTGGACGCTTTAATGCAAGAAATACCGGGAGGAGAGAAGATAATTGTAGGTGGAGATTTTAACAGCCACATAGGCAAAGATAGAACTGGATATGAGAGGGTGCATGAAGGGTATGGTTTTGGAGTTCAGAATGAGGCAGGGGGTGAGTACTCTAGATTTCGCCGTAGTATATGATCTTGTAGTAGCAAACACATTTTTCAAAAAGAGGGAAGAACACTCGATAACCTTTAAGAATGGATCTAATAGAAGTCAAATCGATTTGTTCCTTGTGAGAAAGGTAGACCACCTAGCATGTAGAGACTGTAAGGCCATCCCAGGGGAGAGTTTAACATCTCAACATAAACTTACTATTTTAGATATCCATATAAAAGGACGACGACGTACTAGAAAAGACCCTATAAACCCGCGAACTAGGTGGTGAAACCTTAAAGGCGAGAAACTAGCAATATTTCAAGATAGAATGTATACAGAAGCACCTTGGAATTTGGAAGATGGAAGCAATACTATGTGGGATAGAATGGTAGGTTGCAGGGTGCATCACGAGAATATTAAAGGAAGTTCTTGGAGAGTCGAAGGGAAGAGGGTTAGCATCTAAAGATACTTGGTGGTGGAATGAAGAGGTACAAGCTGCCGTAAAAACTAAAAAGGATTGCTTTAAGAAGTGGCAAAAATGATAGAAGTGAAGAAAACTTCAAGAGCTATAAATATGCTAAAGGAGGTTAAAAGGACAGTTAGAATTGCTAAAATGAAAGCCTATGACGACTTCTATACCAAGCTAGACACTAGAGAGGGAGAAAAATGTTTTTATAAGCTTGCTAAGTCGAGAGAAAGGAAAACAAGAGACATTAATCAGGTTAAGTGTATAAAAATGATGACTCTAGGGTATTAGTAAACGACGAAGAGATTAAGGAAAGGTGGAAGAGCTATTTTGAGAAGTTGCTGAATGAAAAACATATGGATAACACAATTGAAGAAGAAACTGGACACTAGAGAATACAAATTCTATCGGAGAATAAGAAAGTCTGAGGTGGAATTTGCTTTGAAGAAGATGAAACCCAACAAGACCTTAAGACTAGATGGGATCCCCATTGAGGTTTGGAAATGCTTGGGAGATGTGGGGGCATCTTGGCTTACAAAAGTTTTTAATAGAATTTTAATGAGTAGGAAAATGCCTGACGTAGGAGGAAGAGCATTCTAGTGCCTATATATAAGAATAAAGACGATGTACAACAATTCAACAACTATAAAGGTATTAAGTTGATGAGCCATACTATGAAGTTGTGGGAGAGAGTGATGGAGCATCGCTTAAGAGCAGCAACATCACTCTCAGAAAATCAGTTTGGATTTATGCCTGGGAGCTATGTAGCACGGGTACGGACACGTGACACGGGTACAATACGATACGGGTACGACGGTAAGGCAAATAAAAAAATATAGGGTACGGGTACGTCTAGGGTACATTGAATAAAATTTATTTTTAACAATATTTACATACAAATACCAATACTACAAATGTTAAATAGATAAAAAATTATTAAATTTATGATTTTTTTTTTGGTGGGTCTTTTAGAAATAATCATAAATTTGGGATTTAAGTAGTAGATATATGTCAATTATGTGGTGTTATTTTCAAATAAGTAAAAATTACAATTAAGTTTTTAATATTTGTAACAAGATTAGGGGTCTATCCATAATAAACTTAAAATATCAATTATATACAAACTTTAGGTTAGTCGTATACTTGCAAGTCAGATTCATCGACCCAAAAGAGGGCTTCGATCGGAGCCACCGAGAGAGAGAGAGAGAGAGAGGATGAAGAAGATGAGAAGAAGAAGAGGAAGAAGAAGAAGAATAGACCTGGAGAAGAAGACGACGACGACGATCAGGTCTGTCCTTTCTTTCTCTGTTTTCTTCTTCTTCGTCTTCCATTTTCTGTCGTCTTCTCTTTTTTCTTCTTCTCTGACCATGTCCGTCCGTACCCATACCGTGTCGGAACCGTACCCCTGCACAAACTTTGAGTCAAAATCAGTCCGACACGGCTGGAGGAGTACCCAATACGTACCGAGTCGTATGGTACGCGTACTGTTACCCTCCAGGTACCCGGTACTGGTACTCCACTGAGAATGGAGTACCCGTGCTTCATAGCCTGGGTGATCAACTATGGAAGCAATTTATTTACTTAGGAGACTAATGGAAAAGTATAGAGAGAAAAAAAAAAGATCTACATATGATTTTATTGATTTAGAGAAAGCTTATGATAGGGTGCCTAGAGATTTAATTTGATGGGTGCTAGAGAAGAAGGGAGTGACCAAGGGTTATATTGACGTGGTGAAGGATATGTATGATGAAGCGGTTACTACAATTAGATCACTGGCCGGAGAAATAAGCGAATTCCCAATTACCGCAGGCCTGCACTAAGAGTCGGCCTTGTGCCCTTATTTATTTGCCCTAATTGTGGATGAATTGACTCGACACATTCAAGATGAGATCCCATGGTGTATGTTGCTCGCAGATGATATTGTCTTGGCTAAAGGGGGACTCGACACCAAACTAGAAGTTTGGAGAAAAGCACTGGAGACTAAGGGGCTAAAGATAAGTAGGACGAAAACAGAATACATAGAATGCAATTTTAGCACCAGTGGAAGTAGAGACAACGAAGCAGTGAAGATCGAAGACTCCAAAGAGGGAATACTTTTGCTATCTAGGTTCAATGATCATTAGAGATGGAGAGATTAGTGATGACGTGACCCATAGAATTAAAGTAGGCTGGCTTAAGTAGAGGAGTGCTTCCGGAGTATTATGTGACCGGAGAATCCCAGCAAAATTGAAAGGAAAATTTTATAGGACAGCAATTAGGCTAGCTATGCTCTAAGGGACAAAATGTTGGGCAACTAAGAAACAACATATTAGCAAAGTGAGCGTAGCTGAGACGAGGATGCTAAGGTGGATGTGTGGTAAGACTAGGAAAGATAGAATTAGAAATGAGTACATTAGAGAGGCTATAGGAGTGGCACAGATTGAGGATAAGTAGAGGGAGAATAGACTTAAAAGGTTCGGCCATGTGCAACGAAGACCTGTAGATGCACATGTGCAAAAGAGTGATAAGATCGTAGTGTCTAGAATAGTTAGAGGGAGTGGCAGACCTAGACTGACCTGGGAGTATGTAGTGCAACAAGATATGAATATGTATAATTTAAGTGAGCATATAGCTCTTGATCGTGCAGAATGGAGAAAAATGATTCATACAGCCGACCCCAACTGATTGGGACACAAGGCATGGATTGGTTTGGTTTGGTTATATATATATATATATATATTTCCTTTTTCTTCAAAATTTGATTACCAACCCTCTTTTAAACCACTTAGGATATGTTTATACAAGCCTTGGAAAAAAAAAAGGATATTTTTATACAAGCGTAGAAAAGAAATGATATGTTTATAGGGTTATTTAAATTTGTTACAGAATCTTACGATTTATTATTCACGAATCCCGATTCGTTTCACATATATCATTTCGATTCACGATACGAATCCCGATTTTACAACCATGCAGCTGAGCCTTTTGCAGTAAAGTATGAAAATGGTTTTCATACACAAAAAGATGCTGTATGAGTTCTTTTGTGTGATGTGTGAGAGTATCACACGTAAGCAAGTCAGTACCAATATAGATATGTATAGTAGTATTGTAGATGGGTCTGAGAGAGTATGTGGCTTGAGTGAGAGACAAAGTAATCCCAAGTGAAAGAGAGAGAGCAGTAGGTGTGGAGAGTTAATGTTATAGAGCTTATAGTAGATATTTGAGGTATTTTTGTTGATGTCCTGAGTATTGAATGAGGGTGTGGTATTTATAGCCGAGGTAAGGAGTATAATTCACTCAATCGTGACTGCCATAGTGTTTAGGTGGCTTCTCTAGAGAGGTCTGTAGGTTGGTGGACAAGAGAGGTGGGAATGATGTTTTCGGCTATGAGACGTGTTGATGAGATGGACGGGAGGTGTCACAGCCGGTGATAAGAAAGGTGCGTAGGCGTGCTAAGGTGATGAGATGGTTGTTGCGGGCGGATGATTGAATTATGTCAGTGAATATTCTCAGTAAGTGTAGCTACACGGCAAAGGCTCTAATTGGTTTAGGAGGTAGGTGAGGTGAGAGGTGAGGTGCAGTGGTGGTGAGTACCATAGGTGGATGGGATGGGGGCGCATGTGTGGATGCACGTGTCCTCTCTTTCCTTGGAACCAACCCTAGCCTTGCCCGTGAGGCGTCTAGCTAGGGAGATGCCCTTGACTCTAGCCACCGAGACATGAGCTCTCGAGATCCGAATGTATAATACCCTTTACTCCTGCTCTTGACCAAGGGTAGTATGTGTGTGAAGATGTATGCTTAATTATGTGGTGGTGATTAATTATTGGAGTGATACTTCCTTTATTGATGTCATAGGGAGGTGTCGGCCTTGAGTAAGAGGAGGTGACACCCGTGCAATGTCTCAGACATGTGGCGGTGGTGATGACGTGGAACGTTGCCACATGGCATTTTTAGTGTATTCACCTAATGATGGTAAATAATGCAAGTGATCTAAGCAAGCATAAAGCAATTGATTTGACGCATAACCAAGAGGGAGAATTTAATATACTGAAGTTCCATATACGGAAATTAAAACAGAACATACCTGATGAAAAAGCTGACCTTATGAGATCACCACACCAACAATAAGAAAGCACATGGACATTTTTATTCACATTTTCATTCTTTATGAGGCTCTGAAAGAAACCTGAACAACCATCTTGGAGAATTAGACGCTCCCCTGCCCTTTTGATGTCTTCAAGACTCAAGCCTTTAAGTACCCCTGATTCAACCACTCTAGAATTTGCCCTTTTCTCAAAATCTGAAAGTTTCTCAAGTGCATTATGGAGACCTTCATAGTCAAATTTCTCCGCTGCGAAAACAGAGAGTTAAAACCATAAATATCCTAATATTAACCCATCTAACTAACCTTAACCATTTCCTTGTCATAACAAGTTCAAATAAGTAGAGCTAAAGTTAAAATGCAAAGAAGCACTAATTTTTAGAAGGCAGAAAAATCACATCGGATGCGAACCCGCATCTGCATTAGCATGGATTCTTCCCAGGTGTTTGTTCTAGTTCTTCTTTTGTGTTTTAGATGGGGTATCTAACATAATTTTAAATACTTTGGGATCAACTTAAGAATGTTGGGAGTTGGATTACGCGTCAAAAGGCTAGTGTTGCTTATGTGGTCTTGATGCTTGTTATTCCTGTCTTAATTACATGAAGAAGAAAAAACCCAGAAAATGTAGCCATAGAAAACTCAATAAGATGTACAGATATATATATATATATATTCTTTAATATTTATACAAGTACTCACGGCACCCACATCCTAGATACTTGGAAACTTGACGAATCCCCTGCACCGGCACACACGCTTCTTGCTTTAAATGTATTACTATGTAAGAAATCAACTAGAGTGCCATACCTTTCTCAGTGAGCAAAATGGTGTCGATGCATTGTTCATACTCCTCTGTATACTGCCTGGAAAGAACTTCCCATGTGTTTCTCAAGTCAACCGATGGCATCCGAGCTATTGGAGTTTCAGGTAGATTATGATCAGATTTTGGTGCTGTAACTATTGCAATCTCTGCCAAAATGGCAGATGAATCGACAACAGTGCATGTTAAATCAAAATCAGAAAATATAGTAAGATGATGTTCTGCAGGATTGTGCTCTTTTGCCAGAGGAACTACAGTTTGCTGAACCAGCGGTTGGGCAGAGAAGAAATCTATTTCAAGTTTCATGGCTTGATGATATAACTTTTCGATGATGTCGAGTTCTTCTCCTGTCAAAGAGACACTTAGTTTATCCAGCAACTCCTCCGTTTGTTGAGCTGATGCCTAAATTCAAAGAATAAGAAAGTTGAGCTGTTTGGAGTCAAAGGCCATTATGTAATTTATATTCATTCGAAACTGTAACTAGTAGAGTATATGAACTTTATAAGTACAAATTACTGGAAATGCTTAGGCTTTGTTTGGTCTGCCAATTTATAAAGAAAACTGAGAAGGAAAGGAAAGCAAGGAGGGCAACTAGTTCCCATGTATTTCCCTTTTGTTCTGCTCTATTCTTCAAAAACATTAAAACTTAATACATTTCATAAAATCATTGAAACTTAAGCGAAAAGGAGGGCACTGACTCACAAAATACAAAAACTTCTAATCTATTTCTCCCTATATTCTATTTTCCTTAATAACCAAACAAAGAAAAGTGTTTTCCTTTTGTTGTCCTCAGAAAATGCATGAACCAAACAGAGCCTTAGTGCTCAACAATTGAACAAACCTGAAAACCTTCGGAGGAATAACTATCAATCCACTTCTTGTACAGGTGACTACTTCCATTAGGGTCTAGAAGTGCCTGGAGCTCCTTTCCTAGGAAGGCATAAAGCCTCATGCAAGGAGTCATAGCACCCAGGGTATAAGCTGCAACTTTAGTTCTTTCAAAAGGTGTTGCAAGTTTACCAGGGGCTTTTACTCCTTCAACCTTCCCCGAGGCTGTTGCCAATAAGAAATCTGTGTACTTCACTGTTGCAGAGTTGAGTGTGCTCTCTTTGGCCAAGTCAGAACCCCAACCCTGCATAACTCACGTTCCAAACAGCATGGTCAGAGTCCATTTGGAATTTGCTTTATTGGGGCCAATCCAAAAAGTTGTAACCTTTTGGATTAGCTTTTCACAGCTTCTTATAAGATCTGATCCTTACTTCCTTTAATAAGATTATCTGAAACCTATATTGAAGTAGAACTGAACTAATCAAGTGTATTGTTTCATGATTCTGGTTACGATACATATCATATCATTCTAATTCCACCTAATTAAAATATTAAAACGAAAACTTAGCTACTCATATCAAACAGCACTTGACTTGATCTTAGCGACTGATGTTAAACAAGAATGCAAAGCATGAGCAATTATGAATCCTAGATGGCAAAAAAATTGCTGTATCAAAAGTATTCACCACTAATGAGATGTGCCCTTCAATAATGAACGTTGTATAGTCTTTACCGAACCCTATAGTCCATCAATGCCGTCTTTGTCTGATACCTATCCAATAAGCCCGTCATTGTATGATGGACTAAATAGAAGAAACAACAGCAATAATATGGAGCATACAAGTAGTCTATGAAGATTCCCTAATCAGTACTTGTAATCATTTTCTAAGACCTCTCGGAAAAATTCTTATTACGGATGTCTTGTTAAAGAAGTAACAATTAGCGGTAAATTGGTGCTGCAAGTGTGAGAGAGGAGGATTTTTACTTTTGATACAATACGGGCTTGAGATATATGTACCTTCCTTTCTTTCTGTTTTTTCATGAGTCATGCCTAGGGCATTTCAGGATTTTTTTGTACAGTTAGAGAGGTATTAAAATTGAGAGGGCAGTAAGAAATGTGAGGGAAGGGGGCCATTATTTCTTAGCATTATAAGCACGTTGTCCCTTTTTTTGTCTATCTTCAGGGAGAGATGGAAACTCAGTTATATAGTTTCTTTTATATATCTTAGTATGTGGGCTGTCCACTCTATTTTTCAGTGTTCTACTTTAAGTATGACGGTTTAATTTTTGGAAGTTAAATAGAACTCAAGTTTACTGGTAATAGTTTGATAAACCTCATGTGAAGTTAAATAGAACTCAAGTTTACTGGTAAGAGTTTGATAAACCTTAATGTGATCATACGCCACTTTTTCCTGGCTTCATCAATCCACACTCATCACTGTATGTTAGTTTCCTACAAGTTTAACACGAAAAATTGTACTTTTTGCTAAACAATCAAAAATTGCAGGAGACTATCTTCCAGGAACCACCAGTGGTGCAATGTCAAACTGTGATCCCAGAGCTACGTCAAACAGAAATGTACTACTTCATTACCCTTTGAGAGGAACTGAGTGGTCATATTCAACTAGGAAAAAATAAATAAACTTGATTCTTTGAAATATTAAATCTCGTTGCTCTATATTATCTGCATGATAAGTGATTACAAACTTGCTATGGATGTTTACATCACAACTGATGCAGTCCACAAGTGGGAAGATAGAAAACTTAAAGAGAGAATTTCTGAAAAAAGTTAGTTTCAAGGGAAGCCCGGTTTGCTACCCTGCACAGTTAAAGACTGAGTTTAGTCCTGATAACATGGAAAGTTCGAATTTGTTGCTTCCAAGGATGCCAACCTACCCAAGCAGCAGGTGAAATGGCCAATATACCACTTCTACATGTAGGTCTTGAGTTTGAATCACTCCCATGGACGACCACCAAAAATTTCTCTGGGTAAAAATAACCTGGTGCTTGTTGGAAGGAGGGGAAATGTGAGTTCAAGAAGATTAGGTGTGAGTGCTCAAAGAAGCCCGATAAACCCTACTAAGCGCAAGAGGCAAAAAAAAAAATGAAAAGAAATAGAAAAGTAAGCCCAGCCGAGAATTTTAATAGATTTCCTAGACATGTAGTGGTATTGTGGTAGTTCACAGTTCCTAGTTCAGATAAAGTTGCGATATTGCCGCTCTTACACTATCTTAAGTTGGTTTAGAGTAGTTTAATTCTATGTTACACAGACTAGGGCACGGCACGTGTTGGGTACGCACGTATGTCCATTTGTTGAAGTCGAACTTACAAACTCCCAAAATCAAAAGATATAGGGGCACTGCCTACTATTAATATTTTTCTAATTTTTCCCCTCAACATCTCAGAGATATTAGAATTCATTTATATAATAATGGGCGCATAAGGAATTTGAAGCAACCATGTCCTAAACTGACGCAACCTAGGTTTCAGATTAATTTAATTTGTAACTGTGTTTTTTTTCGGGTTATCTTTCAATTTTAGGTATAGTTACACAGACCTCCCCTAAAGTAAGGCCAAAACAAAGGGACCTCCCTTGTGGTACACAAAATTACACTGACCTCCCCTCTCAGAGATGGACGCTAACAATATTGTGCATGCAAAATTACCAATATAACCCCAAACCAAAATCTAATTTCTTTTTTTTTTTTAAATAACACAATGAAAGGACAAATTTATCATTAAAAATAATGATTATTTCATATTCACATTAGAAAAGAAATATTATTTGGAATTCTTATTGACTTTGGTATGGGTAAATTGGCCCTTATAAAAAAGTTAACAGTAAAGTAATAGTTGACAAACAGAGTGGGAAAATTGTTGATCAACAAAAAAAACCTAAAAGTAGGTCTGTGTAGCATTGTTGCCAGGTATGGCCGTTAGTAGTATACTGTATGGAAGGGAGTAAGGGCCCTTCTCACCTCCTACGACTCGTCCAGCGGAAAGTACTTTCTGAATGGGATAAAAGAACTTGGGATCGTCGATCTCTTCCTTAAAGATTGGAGTGAGTTGATGTCGGTCAATGGTATGAAAACACTTCCTGATGTCGAATTCCAAAAACCATTTTTATACCACAAGGTCAGTCCATGTATTTTGACCTTACCTCAAGGGAGGTCATTGTAATTATCCCTCAATTATACTCAGCTTAGCTTGGAGGTATCCACATGACCTAAGCGGTCACATGCAAAGTACATGTCAACTTAAGTGACATGACTACAGGGGTCCATCACATATCAGCAAGGTGAGAACATCTGCAGAAGTTTATCACGATAGTTCTAGGGGTGGGAAGCTAGGAAGCACTGACACTTCAAAAGAAGTGACGTATGCATGTCCAACACGCCTCTGGCACGGGGAAAATGGCAGGACTATTATTTATGTTTTAAATTCGACACGGAACCGACACTTTCCAGCATAGTATGATGTTTTTATTTATTTATATTTATATAGAAATCTTATATTTTGGGGGCAATGGTATTAATACGTAAAATAAGAAGCAAAGAGGTTATTTTGGAAAGTTAAGGCATTCTAGGATAAATAAATGAATACTAGAAAGTTTAAGGTTTTAAAATTAAAAAAAAAAAAAAAAGAAATAGGATGAATGCATTTTCTTTTCTTTGTATGCAATTTGTTGCTTTATGGATGTTATCATCATAGTAGTTGTGCTAAAAACACTTAGAAGATAGAGTTGGTATTGTTATTATGATTGTTTACCTTTTATTGTTGTTTGGGGTAATTTACTGCCATTTTTGTTCTTAGTTATTTAAAAAAATACGGTGATTTTTATGCTAAATGATTACGTTTAAAAATTCATATATATATATATATATATACACACATTTTATACATATATATACATACACACACACATATATAATGTATAAAATTACTATTTTCCGTGTCGCCGCCGTTTCGTGTCGTGCTTTTTGAAGGATTTATCATATCATCGTGTCCGTGCCACCGAATCCGTATCGATGCTTCTTAGGTGGGAAGGGAGATCAGTGATGTTTTCGAATAAAATCCCATGCAAGGATAAAAATTCTGTTATGGTTGTTTCTGCTCCAGAGGAAACAAAAATGTTTCGAAAACAAAATGGAAAAATGATCAAATTCGAAATACATGCAACTGCTTAGAAAGAAAAAGCTAAAGTGCATGAGCGTGAGAAAATAAGTCCAAAATGAACTAACAAAATATGTTTTAGTCCTCATATAACAATTATGTTCTCGGCCTCCATATCCATTCACAAGAAACGATATTACGGTGGGTTCAGGTAAAATGCATATGTGAGGAAGCCTAGCATCTAACAGCAATCAACCTTTTTGCTAGTAGTAATAGCAAGTATAAAAGTTTTAAGCTAGTTTTCTCATGTAATATTAACATATTGTCATAATAACATACAATATATCTTGTACCCAAAGTGGATATTTGAACGCAACTACGCAAGTTAAAACATGAAACAAGAATATAACTAGAACATTTAGCAAGTTAAGCTATCATATAGCAATCAAGTATTATAGAAAACTCTTTTTCAACCTTCACTTTTAGCAAGTAAACGTTTCATTTGTTTAGCAAATTTTTCGGTAGGTTCATAGTAATTAAAGGCATACTCAGGTGCAAATGAGTAATGACTACCAGGGCCAAGGAGCAAGGCACGGAAGGAAAAAAAAAGTGGGGGCCTGACCAAAATAAAGCGCACATTTTGACCTATTAGCTCAATCGGCCAGATAAGAAGTTGTCTCTACAATGCTTCACAAATTAGTCTACATTAGAATAGCATTGTAAAGACCTAATCAAATATGAAACTATCACAAAATTTCAAATTTAATTCCCATGTAGATTATATGTACAATTAGGTTTTTTCCTTCTCTAAATTTGGGAACTACTTAGTGTTGGTCACAAAGCAGAATATTCTTCTATTTTAAAGTATGTGACCCTGTGCTTTGGAAGTTGTAATGGCCTATTAGATCTTAACACGGGTCCAAAGCCAATAAGAGGTGGACATGTTGGGTCTGAATATGGGCCCCCAAGCACCAAAGTGGAAAATTTCTAGTGATACTAACTTCTCTATGATCATACTAATGCAAATGGAGTGAATAGCTTTGGAGCACATTAGCCCAGCACATGGGCTCTTTCCCACTCCAACTTATAATAGTCAATGCACGTGACCGCTCAGGAGCACATGGGCACATATAAAGAGCAAAGATCAAAGTGGTAACTCACTTAAAAGGAAGGCACAAGAAGTCTAAAAGGACCAAGGAGGTACATCGCAGCACTAGCGCGAGACCAACTTTGGCGAACTCTCAACATTAGCCAACAAGCCACACAACTCCAAGAATCATGTCAACAATATCATGGTATGCAATGAAGTCGATACCTAGATCAACCATGGACTGTTGTAGCTTCTTGTGATATACCTGCAACCAGGAATACCACCAACCAATCATAAGTGAACAAACTCTCAAGTAAAGATGAGGGTAGCGAACCTCTTAACTAGGGGAGGAAAAGTATAGCACAATTCCATTGAGAAGCAATCCTTGAGCCTTTTGCAAATCAAATTGCAGAGGAGATCTAGATATACTGCGACTATACATTCGTGAGGTTAAAAAAAATAAAAATAAATATATATAAAAAAAAAAGCACCTCTACAAGTTAGTTGAGGGTCGAGTTATTATATATATTCATGGAAAAGGGGCCTCACATAAGTGCCAATCAAAGAGTGCCACGTGGGAGCGGAGCTGCATCATCCGAGTACCCACATACAGATAAATGAAGACCACAGGATCTTACCTTATATGTAGATTTTAAAAATAAAAAATACAAAATAAAAAAAATAAAAATAAAAACAGTAGGTCCATGACATTGGGCCAACTCCTAGATACTTAATAAACCCATCCATATAGTAGGATTTTGATTTCTACATGAAGCAATCTTTAAAGTCCCTCATTTGTAAATACGATCATTAAATACCTCCAGGAATTTGAATTGCTTCTTCCAAAATTGCATTTCAGGTACTCTTATTTTTATATTTGTTTCTTTGGATACATAAATCTATCTCATAACTGTGTACTAGAGGGGACCACAGTTAGAAAACAAGTGAAGGGCGAAGAACCTGCACAGTGCACACTAACCCCATTCTTCTAACTCAACCATCCTATAAAATCTTGAAAGGGTATAAAGGATTTAGGATCCTCCATATATATCAAGTGATGCAAAGAGGCACACTTTTGTCAATCTAAACCCTTTTCAAGCATGGGCCCGAACCAAACTTTTTTCAAATGAGGCCCAAACCAAGCATCTCCGTTGATTGAAACATGACGCAAAACACACCAAAAAGATAGAATATGCACCAATTATCCGCAGCTTGTGTAGCCAGTGTGTAATGGATGAGGAGATTTTGCCATCTTATGCATGGAGTGGTAGCTGGAATCACCTTCCCCAACCACCACATATCATCTAAATCCAATAATAACTCCAAAAGCACCACTCAATAAAAGAAATTTTATAATACATTTTATCCTTCCAAAGGGCTCTCCAAAATAACCTAAATACCTATAGCACCTACAAGAACGATCACACTCCAAACCACCGTTCCAATTAGAGCATCACCTCAAGACATTCTCTCATCTCCCCACAGCCCACACCTAAAAAAAAACCAACTTGGAAAAAGCATATAAGTCTCCGAACCCCAATCCACAAGAATACCAAATTAATAGGGCTTCTGAAAATCCCGTTCTCTGTACATCTAATGTATTCCGAGACCCAACACTACTTTCATGTAGAACATTACACAAGAAACTTTTCTACACCTCAATGAGAAAATATGCCTTAAGATCCAATTTGGTAACAACAAAGAGGATATATTGAAAAATGACACATGTAAGCCTCTGGATATAGTTTTTTACCCCTGTTCTTAACTTCTTATCTACATTGATTGGGAACCTCGGCATGGAAGATATTAACAGATAATTTTGCTTCCCAACATGAGTCCCATGTGGCGGGAGTAGGAAAAAAAATATACAATCAATAATCTTATTACAGACACAAGCTGATTTACTTACTGGTTTTACAATGCTAGTTCTTTATGTACATTCTACGTAGTGGACATCCAAATATAAAGGTAACATCAAATCCATCCAACTTCCCAACAAAAAATGATATGTCAGTTCGATCCACTAGTCTCTACTCATACTTTAGAGTATGCAAAAGTTTTCTTCATAACGGCATGTCAAGCTTTAAAGAAAATTGGCACAACTTACCAATTAACCCATTATCTGAGCTCAAATTCTTTCATACGTTCAACTTCAATAACTATCCGTGCATTTACTTCCTTTAATGGAAGGCAAGGTAGAAAGGAGTAAATATTGAACACAACGGGGATGTAAATAGGATGAAAGAATCCTATAGGTTTGTGATAGCATGTCACCAAAATAACCATGACCTTCAATATTTTTTTTATGTTGAAAGACCCGACAACATAATACCGAAAAGCATTTTACCACAAGATTGGAAAGATCTTGTAATGGAGTTTCCAATGAAATAGTTCTGCATAACACCTCCAATACCAGCAGAGTCATTCTAACGAGGGATCCTCGTTTTAAGAAAGTGAGTACTTCTAATCCTGACCATCTGAGTTCATTTAATCCTTGCGGTAAAAGTGAAATTCACTGTATTGTTCAGTTCCACAATTGTTCACATCCGCTAATCTATTAATCCCACAAACAAAAACCAAAGCAAAAGAGGTACATGAGAGAGTCTATTATCTTACTTGAACAAAGGAATCGTGCAATTTCAACTCTTCTAGAACACTCTTCCTCAACTCGCTGATCGCAATTTTTGCATCGTCATCATCAGCACATTCCTCCGCCAATTCGTACCTAAAGTTCATTACCACATTTTCTCAGCAACCAAACAGGAGTTCCGAAAAAAGGGTCAGAAATTTAACAATTAAAAAAAAAAAAAAAAAAAAAACCAGCAAATGAGAAACTCACGCTTGGGAGAAGGCTTTGAGGAAATGAACATCTTGAGCGATGTAATGGCGGAAAGTCTCGATCCTGAGATTCCCAGAAGCCAAACAGACCACAAACGGAGTGTACTTCGCGAGTATCGATTCTTTGCAGAATTTGATCCAGAATCGCCTCGCGATTCCTTCTTCGTTGTCCGCTACTACTCCACCACCTCCAATCGAACTTGTCGCCATTGTTGTAACTGTCAATAGCTTCTTCCGATTCAAATTCACACAGTTGTTCTGATTCAAATTCGGCGGAGATTTCGAAAATTGGAAAGGAAGAGATCGAAATGGAGAGGAAGAGAGAGATCGGAAGAGATTGATTGGATTTGAATTGATGAACAGATGCATCAATTTTTTAGAGAGAGAAAGTTTTGGTACAGGGAATGTGATACAGTGATTGTATATATATATATATAATAAGATACAGAGATAGATACAGTTACGGATCATAAGTATGTGCGTGTGTACAGCTCTTGCGTACTTTTTAGAGGGAGAAATGGGAAGAGAGGCCAGTCTTTATTTATCAATGGAAAGTGTGGAAAAATATAAGAAAACTTTTTTTTCTCAATCCAAAATTGTTACATTTGCTCACTCTTTTTTTTTTTGTTTGGAATAAGATTAATTGAGAATTAATTAATAGTGACTTCTTTAAAAGTAGACACATAGTCCTTTATAATTTTTGAACTAAAGTGAAACTATCAAATTTCTCTTAAAACTGATAAAAATTATAAAATTGACCAAAATTTTAACACTAATTAACCTCCTTTGTAAGTTTAATTTTGGAGTAAATCGCTCATGTGGAGATAATGCTGTCATTTAACCGACTTATGTGGGGCTAATTTTTAACCCTTAACCCCTTTGAGGGCTAATTTTAGGGTTAACTACTTATGTGGTGTAAATTTTGACACTTAAACTCTCCTATGTGGACTAATTTTAACACTTAATCCTTATGTGGGGCTATTTTGAGATAAATCTTTGCAATTTCACTTTAGTCCGAAAATCACAAGAGAGTGGAGTGTCCACTTTTGAACTACAAGGGGTAAACTGAAAATGGGCCTAACCAAAAGGGGTAAATATTATTAACCCTAAATTTAATGGATTTTTTGTGAAAAAATCTTTTAATAAAAATAAAAAGGAATGCTATGATTTTCAAATTTTGAATCTCAAATTCTTCCTAAATATATATGGTAGCGGGCCTGCTGGATTTTGATTGGAGTATGTTGAAGTTGCCCCATCATTATTGAAAGTTGAAAGTGGTCCCACTTGAAGGAATATTGTTATGAAAAATAGAATTGCAACGGAAAATAAGTTTAAAAAAAAAACTTTCTCAGAATCTACTACTCATGTTAATATAGTAGCATATAGAGAAGAAGAGTACCTTAAGCTCTTAAACCCAATTCAGAATATGATCAAACTTCGATTGGTTCTTCTTCTCAATCAATCCAGCGGCTTCCTCTAGATTATCTTCACTCTTATGTCTCCGTTGGACGCGCCCGCAAAGACTAGAACTTGTGGGAGTTCAACTAAAGAGAGAAAAGGCTATAGAAATACTATAAAAACAGTTTCTGGAGACCTAGGGCTTCAAAAACGACGAGTTAAAATATTTTGGACATCGATCTCCTATTTATAAGTATTTTCACCGACCTTAGGTCTAATCGATTGCCATAAATGCTAATCGATTGGCTTACCAATCGATTACCATAAACCATCCCAATCGATTGGTATGCCACCAATCGATTGGTATTTCCCTCTTGTTTTCTTTACATCCTTTGGAGCTAAGAATGGCACCTCCTAGGTTCTTTATTGTTGGCTCAGATTAGTTACTAATTCCCATGATCAAACTCTTTGATCAGCGAATTAACTAATTCATCAGTTAACGTTTATTCCACTATAAAACCATAACTGCACTCCAACGCAAAAAGAACATATCCAAAGCAATAACTAGACTTATATAGTTGTAATAATGTCCCTCTACCATCAGCATTCGTAATCATATTCAGGTAGTCAGATAAACTGTTACTGTCGACTTGAACGATAATTACCTCTTCCATGCCTTGAGTTTCATTCACCTTCTCATGATTACCAACACATATTGATAACTACTTATCAACAAGACTGCAATTCTCAGTAATCAACATGATGACATTCTCAAGGGAATGCTTACTCTTTATTAGAGGGTAGATTATATCTTGACAATATATGTCCACAACCCTATGAACATGACATAGATACTCAAGTGTTGATCTGTAAGACCTCACTGATTGGTATGTCAAAGCAATCATACCCACAGTCTGTGTCTATAATCGTCTTAAGATTAAGAACACGTACCTTGTACAAGTTATAAGTTCCTATCGACTGATGACAGTTTTAAGTGTCGATGGGAAAGCCCATGGTCCGTCAATGCACTATAAGCATTAGCATATTAACTAAGAGTCTCATACTCTAACGATTGAGATTCATCACTTCATCCAATGGTAGTTAATCATGCTACATTGTATACCTGATGAGATATCCAATCTCATCATTTACTGTGACAAGTTCTAAGTATCAAAGAATAGTAATTCGCATATCCCGCGTATGTATCTCATATATACACGAATCACTTACTATGATACTTAAGGATTAAAACAATCATCTCATGATACATACATAATGAAATGTAAACCGATATCCATATATTAAATGTCAAATGTCAAATACATAAACACCAGGTTTGAGGGCACAAGCCCAACAAACTCCCACTTGCACTCACAACCCACTACATCTAAGACCTAAAGAATCTAGATGACGATCAAAGACATTTTGTGGTAAAGCCTCTGTAAACGGATCCGCAAGATTGTCAGCTGTGGCAATCTTGGTAACAATCACATCTCTACATTGGACTATATCTCAAATAAGATGATACTTCCTTTCTATGTACTTTCCCTTTCCGTGGTTCCTTCACTTCTTGGACTGAGCTACTGTCCCACTATTATCGCAATATGGCGTAATAGGTGACAGCGACGCTGGTACCACCCTGAGTTCCATAAAGAACTTCTTGAGCCAAACAGCTTCCTTTGCGACTTCACAAGCAGCCACATACTCAGCTTCCGTAATTGAGTTTGCAATGCATTTTAATGCTCTTCCAACTAACTGCACCACCTCCGAGGGTAAATAGATGTCCGGGCGTCTACTCCCTCAAATCTTTATCTGACATAAGTGTATCCCACTGGAATCAACTCATCACCGCCATACATAAGCATGTAATCTTTAGTCCTTCTCAAGTACTTAAGAATGTGCTTAACAGCTAGGATTCGACTGATACCTGCTAACCATGCCAACGGCAAAGTAGATATCTAGTCTAGTGCATAACATCGTATATATGAGACTTCCCACTGCCGAGGCATAGGGAATTCCTGCCATGCAATTCCTCTCCTCCTGTGTCTTAGGACACTAGTCCTAGGGGAACTTTAGACCATGCCCGAAAGGTAAACCTTTCTTCGAATTATCCATGGAAAACCTAGTTAGCACCTTTTCGATATAATCAGCTTGAGATAATCCCATTGTCTTTCACTTACGATCTTGAAAGAGTTTTATCCCAAGGATATAGCTCGTCTCTCCTAGATCCTTCATATCAAAAGTACTAGCTAGCCAAACCTTGATTGACGACAATACCCCTACACCATTTCTAATAAGTAGAATGTTATCATCATAAAGCATAAGAAAATCCACCACCTTACCTTTACATTTCTTGTATACGTAAGGTTCATCCAGATTCTGTATGAAACCAAATGACTTGATCACTTGGTCAAATCGTATGTTCCAACTCCTGGATGCATGCTTAAGCCCATAAATGGACTTTTGCAGCTTGCATACCAAGTTACCTTTTCCGCCAGCTATGAACCCTTTTGGTTGTTGCATGTAGATGTTCTCCTCAAGATTGCCATTCAATAATGTAGTCTTGACATCCATCTGCCAGATCCCATAATCTAGGCATGCAACAATGGATAAAAAGTATTCTGATGGATTTAAGCATGGCTACCGGCGAGAAGGTTTCCTCATAGTCATTGCCCTCTCTTTGAGTATAACCTTTCACCACAAGCCTTGCCTTAAAGGTCTCAAACTTTCCATCAGATCCTCTTTTCCTCTTATAGACCCACTTACAGCCAATGGGTTTAATATTGCCAGGAAGTTCTACAAGATCCCAGACCTAATTGGAATCCATAGATTATAATTCAACCTTGATAGCTTTGACACCCAATGTGCTGAATCAACATCATTCATTGCCTCTTGTATGTGGTAGAATCATATTCAGATTCTATGGAGACAGCTTCAAGAACTTATCCTAAAAACATATATCTATCAGGCTAGCTGATAATCCTCCTACTACGACGGGGTGTCGGGGCTGAAATGGGGGAAGAGGTGGTATTTTCTTGTCTTACATCGTTTTCAACTATTGGAGGATTAGAGGGCTCTCCATCTATTTCTCTCAGATCTCTCCTTCATTTAGGTTTATGGTTCATGATAAAATAATCCTCCAAGAAAACAACATTTGTACTAACAAATACTTTCTGTTCTCTTGGATCATAAAAATACCATCCATAAGTACCCTTTGGATACCCTATGAATTAACACACTTCTAATCATGATTCCAATTTGCTCATATTTCCTTTCAGCACATGTGCTGGACATCTCCATATTCAGAGATGTTACAAAGAGGGCTTGCTTCCAATCCACATCTCCCATGGTGTCTTAGGAACAGATTTTCTTGGAACTAGATTTAGTATGTACGTAGCGGTTTCCAAATCATAATCCCAAAGAAATAATGGCAACTCAAAATAACTCATCATTGACCTAGTCATGTCTAAAAGATTCCGGTTTCTCCTCTCTGCTACACCGTTCTGCTGAGGTGTACTAGGTATAGTCAACTGTGACAGAATCCCATTCATTACGAGGTGATCAACAAACTCATTAGAGAGGTATTCGCCACCTCGATCAGATTGAATGGCCTTGATATATGTGTTTAATTGTTTCTCTACCTCAGCCCTAAACTCTTTAAACTTTTCAAAGGCTTTAGACTTGTGCTGCATTAAGTACACATATCCATACCTAGAGTGGTCATTAGTAAATGTAATGAAATACTCATAACCAACCCGAGCTCTAATATTTATTGGTCCACACACATCAATATGAACTAATTCCAACAATGCATTGGTTCTATTGGCCTTTGCAGGAAAGGGCCTTTTGGTCATTTTACCCTCTAAACAAATTTTGACAGACTTCCATTGG
This sequence comes from Hydrangea macrophylla, assembly GCA_033977485.1. Lineage (NCBI taxonomy): Eukaryota > Viridiplantae > Streptophyta > Magnoliopsida > Cornales > Hydrangeaceae > Hydrangea > Hydrangea macrophylla. The sequence continues at coordinate 18,899,017 of CM066982.1, forward strand.
TTCGAGAACCAAATCGCCTAAGATCGCTTCTTTGACTAATCTATTTATCCTATTTAGATTGATATGGCCAAGCCTCATATGCCAAAGCCTTATTAGATTAGTGGAAGGTTCTTTTCTTTTAGATGGTACAGTTACCACTGAGTTATTAAGTTTCATGTTAGAGTCTTTAGAAATAATTGGAGTGATCACATACAAACCACTTGACTTAATACCATAACACACAAAAGAACAATTCCTTTTTATCACAACTTTAGTTCCAAAAAGGAAAGAATGTTTTTTTATAGAAAATTCTGAAACTGAAATTAAATTACGTCTCATTAAAGGGACGTAAAGTACATCTGATAAACCAAAGTCTTATTGTCTGGAAATTCTAAAACTACTACTCAAATAGCAACTGTAGATACGGTTGCGCTAGAACCTAGAGTCAGTACGAACTCCCCATCATTGTACTTCCTGGTTGATCTGAACCCCTGTAATGAATTACAGATATGGTTAGTCACACCAGAATCAATGCACCAAGTGTTCGAAGTATTCATTATAAAACTTACTTCAATCACATGTGATTCGATCATACCTTGAACTTTTGTAGCTAAGAATTTCGGACAGTTCCTCTTCCAGTGGCCTTTGTCCCCGCATTCGAAACACTTTCATTTGCCCTGACCACCTCCCTTCCCTTTGCCTTTGTCTTTTTCCTTAGATTTTTCAGTCTTTGGGACTGGTCCAACACTTAGACCACCAGTGCCTACTTTCTTCTTCCATTTCTTGCCTTTTGGGGTAGATCGATAAGAAGTGCCTTTTTCAACGTTCAAAACATTACCCCCAAGTTTGATCACCCCCTCCGTTTCCTGAAGAGATCTCATCAGTTCGTTCATAGATAAATTTATTTGATTCAAATTGTAATTAAGTTTGAATTGAGCGAACGATGATGATAGCAAATTAAGGAGCATGTTAGCTTGGGTTTGTGCGTCAATGTTGGCACCCAGAGTCTCTAGTTCATTTAAATAACTGATTATTTTTAAAACATGCTCTCTACCTGGAGTTCCTTCTAACATTTTTGCACTCATGATTTTCTGCATGGCGATCTGCATGGCAGGTCTGCCATGCTCCCTAAACATTTATTTTAGGGAAATTATGATGGCACTTGCGGAATCATTCAATTAGAACTGGTGTTGCAACACTCCAGCCATAGAAGCCAATATGTAGCAACAAGCCATCCCGTTCGACTTCTTCCATTTGTCAAACTCGCGTCTGGCAGCTGCCGTAGCATTTGCTACGGGTTCGACAAGGCAAAGGGTTGTGAGGAAGTGTTTTTAAATCAAACCAAAAATCATGAACATTCCCTAATAAGTTAGGAAGACTTTCCAAGTGGCCTTGTAATCATCCATTGAGTATTGAACTCAGAATGACATTTTAAATTTGAACAACTCGCTATTTTGAAGATTTTGAGAAAACAAATGTTTTATTTCTTGAAATCAAAATGAGGGGTTTAACAGGAGTTTTGAAAGGAGGTTTTGAGAGTGTATTCCCAGTACTAAATGGAGTTTTGGAAAATCAACATCAAACTCACCTCAAGAACTTCCAAAATCATTGGCAAGGCTTTGTTTTATTTTGAACATAACTTCAAGAATACTTGGGAAGTATTGAAGTTGAAATCATCATCTATCAAACATGTTTTTGAGGTCAAGAGCTACTATCCATAAGGATTCACTCACCTCAAATACCATGTCATCATCCAAATGATGATAAACAAGTAAGAAAACAAAGAAAATCAAGAAGAAATGAGGTAAGAAAATATGAACATTAAATTAAACAAGCATTCATTAGCAATCAATAGATGATAATCAATGTGATTTTGGACTTGTAGCTTGGTGTTTCACTCATATATAGTGACATTTGGACATGGAAGTAGCTTTCTATCTCATAAATGCTAAAAAAATGGGGGTTAGGAGTATTGAATGTGAGTATATATGAGAGTAATGAAAGAAAACAAGTCTATAACTCACTTTTCTATAGAAAAGAAGCTCACTTCCTCTTTTCTAAACCTTATCTCTCTCTATAACTTTCTCTAGAACTTCTATTTGCCACCCCCAAAATGAGGAGTCAAGGGGGATTTATATAGGCTAATTTGGGAGGAGTTTGGGATTTAAAAAGTGCTCACATTGATCCCAAACATTTATGAACAAGAAACTACGTCATTTTGGCTTTCAATTATTCAATTTAGACCCCCAAAACAAATTATAAAAATGGACTGCTCTAGGGGAGAGTGTCGCGGCGGCACTGGGTCTGTGCCGTGGCGGTAATGGGCCAGTGCCGTAGCGGTATTGCTCCTTAGATGCCCAAAATTTTCATTTTAGGCCCCCCAAAGGCTCCAGAATTAGCGAAAAGGCCCTATTTCGTCTGAAATTCCCAGAAAATGCGTACAAATTCTAAATTGAGCTTGTGATATGTCACACCCGTCCCGAAAAATTTTATTATTTAAAATTTGTATATTTGAATTCTTGTGAGTTATCAATGTTATTTGGTAATGGTGAATTGAGATAGAGTTGACGGTGAGTCAACGGTGAGGTGTCAAGTGAGGACAAGGGAAGTTGGTAAATCATGATGCATTGGCATGATTAAATGACATTTATGTGATTTAAATGTTATTTGAAATATTTGGTAAATTGTGAATTGTAACTTTGCTTGTGTAGAGTAAAGTTCTGGTAGTCTTAATCTTGTATGAGATTGTTTTGAATACTGTGGTAAAAACGTGAGTGGCAAGTTGTATAAAAAGTAGGTGGTATAGAGATTCCACAGAAATAGTTTCAGAACGTAATTTTGGACCTAAATGGGACTTAGTTGAAAACTTTTATAATTCTTAGTTTTCACTCGTGAAGTAATAATACGGACGTATATGACGTTTCAAGGGTTGATTAGAAGTTTTGAGAACTCATGGGGAGGGAAACACAATTTTTTAAAGTATTGCCTATATATAGTGGTGGCCAAGATATTTTCACAATATCTTGTAAAATCAAAAGAGAGGTTTTGGGGATTTTGGGAGCTTAGAGCTTGCAGACACAAATCGACGACCTTCCGATCGCCAAATTTCAACCAAATTCTAGATTTGAACTCCTCAAGATAAGAGCTTCATTTTGATACCTCTTAAGCCTCATTTGGCAAACTTTTACGAAAAGCTAATTTCTAGAAATTTGGGTAAATCAGATAAAACTCGTAGGAAACACCTAAAATCAGAGATTCGACGTTTATTTGGCTACCTTGTTAATCCTTCCAAGTTAGGAAGACATCGCACGAGGTATGAAGTTCTAACTTATGTTATATAGGAAATATACATGTTTTGGTTTCGACGATGAAATTGTGATCCTAGCAAAATTCATGTGTTAATCTTAGGCCTGTTAATTATGCACGTGCTTAAATGTGAAAAGCATGTCTACTTTTACGGGAGCACGTTGAGTTAATTATATGGGTCAAAGAGGGGACTTATACAATTTCATGCCAGAGTAAGCTTCTCGATGTTTGAGAATTTAGTAGCGACGGCTACTGTGCATGGTTTATAGACTTAGACTTTCCATGGCACTTGGGGATGCAACGGTTGTAGACTTGGACTAGCCGTGGGCATCGCAGTTTAAGACTTGGACTTACCGCTACCCGATGAATGCGTATTTTTCTCCCTAGAGACTATTATGAGATTAAAACATGTTTTTATCATATATGCATATGTTAGAATTTGTACACTCAGCATGTAGTTGAGCAGTGGAGCTGTCCTCCATTGCAGGTGATAAGAATAAAGGAAAGAAAAATCGTGAGTAGTGAGGCCGAGGAATGCTGAGGAATCATCACTTTGTTTATACTTTTGTTTTCAATCCAAACTTGTAATAAGAACTTTGAGTTCGTAGCATGTTATGATAAAATCTTGGAATAGTTCTATAGTATTGTAATCCCTCGTAAGAACTCATGTAATCCATGTTTTGAAAGTTGGAATTTAGTGATGTTAATGTTGGTATTTGGTTTGGAGAACTAGGGCTTCTCAAAATCCACCCGCTCACCCGACTCACCCGTAGCCTTTTTATTGGTTTTAAAACAATGTGGGTGGAGTCACGGGTCTTGGGGTTGGAAACCCGACAGTTTCGGGTGGAGTCACGGGTCTAGGGGGTGAAAACCCGATTCACCCGACCCAACTCGAAACACACTTAATTTTTTTAAAAATTTATATATATGTAATATATATGCTTATATCAATATATGCATTATGTATTATATAGTCTTTAATGTATATATATGTAATATACTTAGATCAATATATGTATTATGTATTATATAGTCTTTAAATATATATGTTATATTCTTGTATTAATAAAATTTCTGTCACTAGCGAAGATATAAAAACATTAATAGACAATTGGCACTAAATCCCTTAGTCTTGTACTTTCATATATAAAGAACAACTAATATTCTAATTTAATACTAGATCCCTAGAATCCTAGTTAACACACCTAGTCATGATTAAAAAAATTATATGACCAAAATACCCCTATACATATACTTATGAAAGATATATATATATATACAGTATGCCTTGAACAAATCATTTATTTTTGTTGACATTTATCACCAATAACTTCCATATGGAGATAGAGAGATGAATGAGAGGTTAAATGCGGCAGAGCATTCCCCATAATCTATGTGCATTGAGGATGCACATTGCTTGCAAAAAGAAAAAAAAATATCACATGATTGTTGTATCATTTATTGAGGGACCTGTTATATTTTGCAACGTCTTTGCTTGACTATTAATGACATTGATGCTTGAAGACTTTTTCTATTAGTAATTATATAGCTAATATTTTTGAGTGGATTGCTGTATACTAAATTTATTTACGATTTTTATGGGAGAACTTGTGTTTGGCTGATGGAAGCAGTGAGCTTTTAGGCAATAAATTTGTACACATGAAAAAATTGAGTGTGACTACAAGGATAGCTTTCTGAAACATTTGATCCTGCTTTCTAAGTTGTTAGTACTTTAAGAGAGCAAGAGTATTTAGGGATGACAGAAGTTTATGTACTGATTCCATGGATCACATCTGTTTTGATTCAGGAGGAAGGTGCGAGTAGTCTTGAACCAGATTGATGAGAGATTGGAAGAGATCACCCCGTTGTGAATGCAATGGTGATGATGGTAGTTAAGATTGGTGATGGATGCGATGGTGATGATGGTGGTGCATGGGTGCTAGAATGTAATGGTGTTGCCCCCCCTCCCTCTCTCTCTCTCTCTCTCTCTCTCTCTCTTTCCCATTTCCAGAACATGTTGTGCGATTCACAAATCATGTTGTGACTCTCTCTTTGATTTTTGTTTTACAGAACATGTTGTGAAATTCACAAATCATGTTGTGACTCTATGTTGATTTCATTTTCGTTTTCAGAACATGTTGTGAAATTCACAAATCATGTTGTGACTCTATGTTGATTTCATTTTCGTTTTCAGAACATGTTGTGAAATTCACAAATCATGTTGGGACTCTCTCTTCCATTTTCATTTTTCCAAAATATATTGTGAAATTCACAAATCATGTTGTGACTCTCTGTCGATTTCATTTTCGTTTTCCAGAACATGTTGTGAAATTCACAAATCATGTCGGGACTCTCTTTTCCATTTTCATTTTTCCAAAACATATTGTGAAATTCACAAATCATGTTGTTACTCTATGTCGATTTCATTTTCGTTTTCCAGAACATGTAAAATTCACAAATCATATTGGGACTCTCTCTTCCATTTCCCCCAAACATGTTGTGAAATTCACAAATTATATTGTGCCTCTCTCTTCCTTTCCCGTTTTTCCAGAACATGTAAAATTCACAAATTGTGTTGTGCCTCTCTCTTCCAATCCACGGTTGAAAATGGTTTGTCAGTATGAGTGATGGTGACTTTCAAATTTTGATTCCTTTAATTTTTAATTCCATTAATTTTTGGGGAGAAATTTTGGTAGAAAACATTAATGTAGGGGTTACCATTTTGAAGATTATCAAACTTGATGAGGGAAGGTTATTTTAGTCCCTAAATAATTTTAGGGACTAATTATAAACATGTTTTAACTCAAGACCCTAAAGCTATATAATTGCACTATCTAGGGATTTATCACTAATTAACCCAAACATTAAAACCATCAAACTAGCACATGACTATGTTTTTATTTTTTGTTTGGTCAGAGGTTTGGTTAGCCCATGATTATGTAGACAAAAACATTCAAAGCAAAAAAAAATGAAGACAAAGTCATGTGTAACGCAAATGTTTGATTGAGACAAATGAGACAGTCGAGTTTCACCCGACTCGACCCGACTCACCCGACCACCCGATGAGTCGGGTGCACCCGACAAAGCGAGTGGATGACGGATGAAAGGAGGGCAAACCCGACTATGTTCGGATGGATGAGCGGATGAGGACCAAATCCGACTCATGAGCACCCCTATGGAGAACTATGGTTTGAGATTGCTGCAGATTGGGCAAATCTAAGGGAAATCAGTCGACTGGACCCTTGTTTTACAGAGTTAATCTCTCAGTTTTCACAGACTTCAGTCGACTGAAGGAGAGGTATCAGTTGACTGATTTCTGCACAAAAACTTGGAATTCTGCTTGAATAGTTTCCCGTCTACTGGACAAGGTACCAGTCGACTGAAGATTTGAGGCTCCAGACGACTGAGTCCCCGATACAGTCGACTGGTCAAGGCCTCTAGACTTTAATGCCTTTTGTTTTGGACATCCAGTCGACTGGACCTCTGTTTTCAAAACCGAATTCTTTTGTAAGTGTTCCAATTGGCAAAACTTTTTCTAACTCTGATTTTAATGAATCTTACTTATGTTTTCCGCTGCTATTACTTTAATGGAATTAGATAAGCCTTGGTGGCGTGCCACGTGTCCTATTTTTGCACGTGGCATGATGGATTGTGACATGATATACCATTGGAAAGGTAATGGGGTCTACTTTCCATAAAAAAAATAGTTCGGACTTTGAAAAGTTTTGCAGTATTTGCAAAAAGAGCCGATTTGATCGCTTTTTCACCTTCAAAAATTTGTAATAAATCCATTTTAAATCTAGAAATCATGTGTGATATACTGTCGAAAAGCTATCGACCTCTAGTATTCATGAAAAATGTTTGAAAAATGACTCGGTGCTCTGGTTTCAAACTCAACTTTTAGGTCAAATCAGTCAAAATGGGGACCTCCGAAAAGTTCTGGGAACCTCTGGGAGCTCCGATAAGCTGACATTTTCATCCGATTTTCTTTTAAAACTCATTTTAGTACTTTTCACATGATCTAGGGCGATCTCAAAACTTATGGGAAAATCTGAATGACTTCGATCAAACCTTGGTCAAACCGTTCAAATGGGACTTTCCGGGAACTTCTGGGACTTTCAAGAGTCTCTGGGAGCTGACGATTTTTATCCGATTTGCTTTAAAACTCATTTTATTACTTTTCTTATGACGTAGCGTGTTTCCAAAACTTTTGGTCCAAATCTGGGAGTGTTTGGGCTCTCCGACGCATTTTGGTCATTTGCACCACTTTTTGAGCATTTTGAAAGTTAGAACTAACTTCCATGAGTCCTTTTCGAGTCTTTTTCAATCATTGTGAGACATCAAGCTATGTGTCTCCTAAATCTAATAGCTGACAAAATGGGGTGTCTACACATGGGTATGTCCATTCCTGATTCATTTTTTACAGTTACACCCCCCAAAATTTCTGCTCCCCACCATCCCTTAAGGCTGCGTGTAAATCCATTAGTAATAAGTTTAGCAACATCTGGATCTCTATTTCCATAGTTGAGACAAATGAATGCATCCATTAACATTTTATGAATGACTTCATAGATCTGATATTCAGACAGACCGTCTATATTCCATTCATAAACAAATCTTTCATTATAAGAATTATGGTTTTGGAATAAATCTTCTTCAAATAATAAATCCTGTGGGGTTGGTCTCTTATAATATGTCTGAGACTAGAAGGCTCATATTCTAATTTGTGAATTTGAGCTGTGGTTAAAAAATTACTTTCGGTTCTCTGTATGCGAGAAACCTAATTTTGAAGATTACTATTATCTTTTTCTTCGGAATTGAAAGAACTATTTCCAGAAGAGTCTTTAGATAAAACATTTAATGTAGTGTCTTTTAGTTTTTTTAACTAAAAGATCTATAAATTCATCATCCTTTTAGTCTGTAGTTTTAAAACTAGTGACAGTATAAGGAGGTTGAATAGTAGCAGGTTCTAAAGAAGTAGAGAATCTATTTTGTCTTCCATACATAGTAAATGTTTACCCATGGAATGAATAGACAAATTAGTTTAATTATTTTGATGGGTTAACATCTTTAGATTAATTGTATCTCCCGCAGAAGGAGGAACCCCTATATAGGCAACAACCACCAAAGGTTTCTTGATAGCACCAAAATCAATGTGCATAGGAGGAGGATGTACACTGTTAACAGTATGACTATCCCCATATAGTCTCCATTTAGGCATATCCAGAACTCTCAAATAATATTGAGAAGGACACCATTGTTGGAACCATTCTACAAACCATTTGAAAATATTTTCATTACTTAGATATTGATAATATATCTTTTTTATCAAGTCTAATTCAAACTTATTAAAAGTTGAAAAGTAATGTTGTCTGAAATCTTTGTACTTTTCAGACATAAATTCATGATTAATGGTGGCCCTTAAACTGAACCTGGTCTTAAATCCATTAAACATAAAATGATTTACTTTCAAATTGAGGATAAGAGGGAATAAAAGGATCCCTTTTTTTCTTTACCCTTTGCCTCTGGGCCATAAACACCATGAGGAATTTTTTGCTCAGAAAGCTTAAAACCTTTTAAAGCATTTTCTTTCTCCAGTGTCTGGAGATGCTCTAGATCCATATTTGGTTTGGGCTGATCTAACATGGAATGTCTAGAAGAAGAGGGATAAGAAACTGAATAAGGTTTCCTTTGTGGAAAATCTCTAAAAGAAATACTCCTGGTTAGAGATAACTTACTAATCTTATTAGGAGTAAAAGAAACTTCTATATCACCATCCTGGGATTGGGTGATTTGATCAATTTGGGCTAGAAGTAATTGAGCAGGTAAAACTGCATTTGGTAAAGTCCAGTCTATAGGAAAATTAATTCCTTCCATATGATCAGTCTTGGTATGGCAAAATTAGTAGTAAGACAATTACTGTCTACTATTACAGTTTTTCCTGGTTCACTTCTTAGCATAGCAATAGGACATAAAGTATTCATTACTTTGTAATAAACTCTATAAGTAACACTAATAGTGCTCGATCCAGATAAAAAGTTATATCCCTGTGTTTGGATCTTTAAAGTTATAGCTTCAAATAGATGTGCATCATTAAGTGATAGTGTAAGATTAGGATAAACATCAAATAGACGGGTCCATGACATAAACTAGTCTAGATTATTCCCATTAAAGATGGCACAAAATCTGTACATCTAGCATCTCTAAGACAGGCTAGAATACTGGCATTTAAACATATAAGTGTAAGAGGTTTAAAAGCAACTTGTATACACCCTATATGTATATACTTGAATTTAGCCAAACAGTTTTCTACATCTCTAAGATTGAGTAATCTAAGAGTATGTTCTTCCTGTTAGGGATATATACTAAAAGCCATGCTTTATGTAGTTGATTTATTATTCATTTAATAAAATCAGTTAATCCATTTTTTTTTATGAGAATCTGTGTGGGCAATGTTTGTATTATATTATTTATTTAATATTATGCATGTGTGTCTCTCATTCTATATAATAGGTGGTTTGGTGTGTAGAGTTCGGCTTACATACGGAAGATCAGGCCATCAGATATTATAGAATGTAAGATTTTGGTTTATAGTCTTAGATGGGATTGGACACACCATTGGTAGGACTGCAGCATGGTGTTGTAGTAGGTTTGTCTTGACAACGGAAAACAGTATAGTTTCAACTCACTATGCTGGTACACTTTGTGTATTAAACGGGATTGACTTGGGGTAATTATCTTTATATTAGCTTATAAGATAATTAATACCTCATGGCTATTATGAGTGCTTATGCTCTAAATCCTAAGTTAATTTGTAGACACCTACATTTGATATTTACACTTTGATCCCTAAAAGGGTGAGATCCTTAAATGGGTCAATATCTCATTGGATTGGGTGACAATATTAATTGTGTAGTGGATATTAATTAATTATGGAATCCATGTCTCAATTTTGAGATTGATGATATCCCCTTGAGAAAGCTTATAAGTTTTGATTATGTCAAACCCTGCAGGTGGATTTTGTATTCGACATATCAGATAAGTTAAGCAGAGGATCTCAAGGAATTTTAAGAAATTAATTAAATATGATTGTCAGTAATTATATTTAATTAATGGATATCTGTAATCTTAACATGGGGAGATGATAAGCATTTAATTACATGGAGCTCGAAATATATTTTTGAGATAAGGGTAGGAGTGCAATTATAATTCTTTAGTGGTATGAATTATAATTTATGGAAATAGGAATCTGATTCAGTTCGAATTAGGGTTTCCTAATTCCATAAGGAAGCCTATTCCTTATTGACTTCTTATGGTCCCTATCGTAGCCTATATATATGCTGCTTTGGCTCTCTCATCAGCTAGCATTTTTCTATATAGAGAATTATAACTCAGAATAGAAAAGAGAGCGAAAAAGAGGGAGAGCAGAAAACAGAAAGGATTTCGAAAGAGCCCACACTCAGTTCGATATTTTGGCAGTGGAGGAATACGGTAGAAGATCGTGAACTGTTATCGAGCCCGTGTTCTTGATTCGTCTACTACAGCAATCCGTTTTAGCAGTTTAAGGTAACCCTAGTTCCGCCCTTGTAGGGTTATTGTAGTTTTCACGTAATTTTTTTTTGCTGTACCAACTTATACGCGCTGTCAATGAATCCTGGGAACGCAGTTTTCTAACACTTCCTATTCTAGAACAATATCTGGTTCTACGGTTTTAATATGATCTTGAGATTAAAAATATCCTCTTTTTTTATAAATTTGTTTAGAAGAAATGGATGGAACTGTCCATTCATTTAATTTTTGCGGCTGATCATATGCAACAAGCTCTGAATTTTTAATAGTTGATCTGGATCTTGATGGTCCAAACCTATGCTTAGGTGCTCTTTTGAACATCTAATATAGATAGGCTGCCATGGTGAATCCTCAAACTACAGTAGCTAATTAATAATATGCTTTCAAAGAGTCCTCATATAGTAGATGTTAGTCAACTAAACAGTATAGCCAAAGGCAAACCTCATGCCTGAACAGACCCAACCAAAGCGACTAACGACATCAATACCCCCAAAGACTTGAAAAGAAATTTCTGGTGGGAAGGTATAAAGAATGATGTGGTTGATTTGTATCCAAATGTTTAACGTGTCAATAAGTCAAAGCCGAACATCAGAGGCCTTCAGGATTGTTGCAGCCACTGACTGTTCTAGGTTGGAAGTGGGAGCACATAACCATGGATTTTATAGTGGGATTGCCGCGAGCTGACCGGGCAGCTCGACCCCTGTTGCGTAGTGGCAACATAGAGCTAATCGGGTTCAATGAAGATTGCTTCACAAGAGTTGCAGCTTGACCATAATAGTGGGATTCCTATTTTATTGTGGTTTCCTTATTTTTGTGTGATTGAATGATTATTATTGTTTCATGTTTAATGAATAGGACAACATGGATAATTATTCCTAGACCTATTTCAGATGTCTAGCTGCATGTTTAATTTATATTAATTTAAAATGATGGACAGCTACATGTGTATTTAGAAATAAAACTAATTCCATAATTTGAAAACATAAGTACTTATTTTCTAAAATCATGAGAATAGAATAATTTTATTATCTACACATGTGGGTTTCACTAGTAAGGATGAATTAATCCTTGTCAAGTATTCCATTATTTTTTATTAATTAAATTAAAAGTTTTTCTAAAAAATTATAACCCTCAATTTTTTTTTAAAAATTCTAAGTGGGAGAGGGAATTTATCAAGTATAAATCCCATGATCTCCATCACTGGTTTGTAGATGATATGATTAATTTTGTGTGATGGCTCTAGTGTCATCCTCCCTATCGGATGTAGTTAATCATGGAATCATCAGTACAAACTTCTTTAAAAGAATGTTTTGGGTGATTGTTGGTGTGGGTCACCTCTCCATCAGAGGTGTTCCTCATGGAACTCTTGACCTAGAATTAAGTGATGGTATACACTTAGCCATAAATAATAATATCCTCTCCATCTGAGTCACTGTTATTATTTATAGGACCAAAGCAAGTCAGCAGTTTAATTTTATTAGGCAAAATACATTGCCTGGATAGTAAAATTAAAAGACAATTTTCTATCTGAACAAATGATGAATAGTATATGGCTTCCCATCGAGTCATACTATTCCCGATGTATCAGGTTGTTGGCGGATTCCTTTCAAATATGGTAGAGGGAACCAATATTTTCAACTCGAATCTATAGTAATTTTTGCCCAAACGTAATTATTTATGTTATGTGATTCTCAGGCTTTTAAATGGGTATTTTCAATCCACTTGCTGTTATACTTAAAGAAAACAAACTTACTGGACCAAACTATATAGACTGGAAAAGGAATTTGGATATTGTGTTAACTGCTGAAGAGTACAAGTTTGTGCTTACTCAAGAATGTCCTGAGCAACCTGGTGAGGGGGCAACCGCTGAGGAAACCCAGGCTCCCAAGAAATGGGTCAAGGCCGATGAGATGGCGCGGTGTTACATTTTGGCATCCATGTCAAATGTGCTGCAACATCAGCATCAGTCAATGGCCAGCGCCTATGACATGATGGAGAGCCTCTGAGAGATGTTCGGGGATCAAAGTCGTGCTGCTAGGCAGGTTGCCATGAAAGACTTGATGAACACAACCATGGCTGAGGGGACGCTTGTAAGGGATCATGTTCTTAAGATGATATCTCTTCTTAATGAACTAGAGATCCTTGGAGCTACAATCGACGGGGAAACCTAGGTCGATATCGTACTCCAGTCACTGCCAGAGTCTTTTAAGCAATTCCGCCTCAATTACAACATGAATAAATTTAAATATACTTTGGCGGAGCTGCTTAAAGAACTCCAGGCAGCTGAGGGTCTCAACAGAAAGTTAGGGAGTGCTCTTGTGTTTGAGAAAGGTTCTGCTTCAAAGCCGAAAGGCAAGAAGAAAATGAAAAAGGCTCAAAAGAAGGCCGCGGGTCCTCCGCCAATCCAAAGGCCACGAGGACAACCGGGAAAGCCTAAAGGCAAATGTTTTGTTTGCAAGCAGCCAAGACACTGGAAGAAGCAATGTCCAGTTTATCTCGCCAGACAGAACAATTAAGGTAAATCTCATTTACTAGTTGTTGAATCGTGTTTAGCGGTCCGATCTACCGGTACCTGGTGTGTAGATACGGGACCCACTGATCATGTATGCAATTCTTTGTAGGAGTTCCAGGGAACCAGGCAGCTCAGTGATGGAGAGATTTATCTATATATGGGAAATGCTACGAGAGTAGCAGCAGTTGCAGTAGGAGATCTACATCTTAGTTTTGGTAGAGATAGGATTTTAATATTAAGAAATTGCTTTTATGTACCTTCTATTAGAAGGAATTTAGTTTCAGTTTCTAGTTTAGTAAAGAACGGATATTCAGTTCATTTTAATAAAGTAGTAGTTATTAAAGGAAATAAACTTTTTATTTGTTCTGGTCAATTGGTGGATGATCTTTATATTATAAATCCTATCTCTCCTATACTGCAACTTAATGAATTGAATAACATAAATAGTTTTCCATTTAAGAGAAAAGAACCTTCGAGGATGAACCAAACGCATCTTTGGCACTTACGCCTTGGTCATATTAATTTGAAAAGGATTCAAAGACTGGTTCAAAATGGGCCATTAGGCTCATTGGAAGTGGAGGCACTTCCAATTTATGAATCCTGCTTGGAAGGTAAAATGACCAAGAGGCCATTCTCGGCCAAGGGCTATAGAGCAAAAAAGCCGTTGGAACTGGTTCACTCTGATTTGTGTGGTCCTATGACTGTCCAAGCAAGAGGTGGATTTGAGTACTTTGTCCCTTTCATCGATGATTACTAAAGGTATGGGTACATTTATTTGATGCGACGTAAGTCTGAATGCTTTGAGAAATTCAAAGATTTCAAGGCTGAAATGGAGAAGCGTCTAGGTAAATGTATCAAGACACTACGATCTGATCGTGGTGGATAGTACCTCTTGGGAGAGTTTAGGGAATACTTATTGGAGCAAGGGATTACATCCCAATTGTTTGCACCCCGTATGCCTCAGCAGAACGGTGTAGCAGAAAGAAGGAACAGGACTTTCATGGACATGGTAAGTGTTGGGTTTGTGCCCTCAAACCATTACTTTATGTATTAGACATTAACCTTTTAATATATGGATATCAGCTTTACATTTCATTATGTATGTTTCTTTCATGAGATGATTGTTTAATCCATAAGTATCATAGTAAGTATTTCGTGTGTGTATGAGATACATACAATGAGATTACGAATTACTTTTCTTTGATACTTAAAGCTTGTCACAGTGGATGATGAGACTGGATATCTCATCAGGTATACACTGTAGCATCATTAACTACCATTGGATAGAGTGATAAATCTCAATCACTAGAGTGTGACTCTTGGTTAATGTGCTAGTGCTTATAGTGCATTGACGGACCTGAGCTTTCCTATTGACACTCAAAGCTGTCAATCAGTCGATAGGAACTCATAACTTGTATAAGGTACGTGTTCTCAATCTTGAGGCGATTATGAACACAGACTGTGGATATGACTGCTTTGACTTACCAATCAGTGAGGTCTACAGAAGATCAACACCTGGGTATCTTGGGTATGTCATGTTCATAGGGTTGTGAACATATATTGTCAAGATAGAATCTACCCTCTAATTCAGAGTAAGCATTCCCTTGAGAATGTCACCAAGTCGATTACTGAGTACTGCAGTCTTGTTGATAAGAGTTATCAACATGTTTGGTAATCATGAGAGGTGAATGGGACTCAAGGAATACAAGAAGTAATCATGATTCAGGTTGACAGTAACAGTTATCCGACTACCTGAATATGATTACGAATGCTGAAGGTAGAGGGACATTAGTACACCATACAAGTCTAGTTATCGCTTCGGATATGTTCTTTTGCGTTGGAGTTCAGTTATCGTTTTATAGTGGAGTAAACGTTAACTGACCAGTTAGTTAATTTGCTGATCAAAGAGTTTGGTCATGGTAATTAACAAACTAGTCTGAGCCAACAATAAAGAGCCTAGGAGGTCCCACTCTTAGCTCCGCTAGGATGCTTGGAAAGGCAAATGAGGATGATGTTCAGACAGGTTCGATCGATCGAAGTTGTTTCGATCGATTGAATTCTACAGGTTCGATCGATCGAAGATGGTTCGATCGATCGAATGTTCGATCGATCGAAGGCACTTCGATCGCTCGAGATCTAGGTCGGTTCTGGGAATCTATAAATAGGGCAGCTGCGTTCTGGAAAAGGTTGTTCGTCGTTTTGAACGTCAGAAGCTGCAGAAACTGTTTTGGAGCCCCAAAACCTTCTCTATCCTCTCTAATAGGGTTCCCACCAACCCTAGTCTTTCCGGCAGGCATCCGTAGGAGTCATAAGGGTGAAGATCATCTAGTGGAGGCTGCTGGAAGTTGAAGATCAGAATTGGGTTCAAGACACTAAGGTATAACTCTGTCCCCTCTTGTTCGCATCTGTAGAGTTGACGAGTAGTAGATCAGGGCATGCCAATAAAGTTTCATAACTTGATTTTTCCGCTGCGCGTTTAAACTTTTCTTTTTAAACCTGTTTTTCCAACAATTGGTATCAGAGCCACGCTCGTTTGGATCTATAGATGCGTTTTTTGGAACACTATTTTGATTTGTATGTTGATTTTAGAACTGTTTTTGAAACTGCATCGTCACAGATCTGTTTCTGCAGTGTTATCGCAGCAGTATACAAATCTGTGATTGCATTGGATGCAAGATGGGTTCGATCGATCGAAGTAGTCTCGATCGATCGAACTCTCTGTACTCGAGCGATCGAACAGGTTTCGATCGATCGAAACCTTCTGGTGTTCGAGCGATCGAATAGAGTTCGATCGATCGAGACAGACTCTTTGTCAGGATCTTTGTTTCACAGTATTAAAGAGTTTTGAAATTAAAAACTTTAATTTTAAAATATTCTGTAAAATTTTCAAATCATTATGTGAAACAGAATGTTCAAGCGATTGAACAATGTTCAATCGATCGAAGGTTCGAGCGATCGAACGGGCTTCGATCGATCGAACTGTGACAGAGAAGTTAGATGCTGTTTTTGAGTTCTGATTCAGTATGTAAAGAGTTTATATACTGTGTGAATCAATTAGGGGTTCCAATAGTTATATTTTTGTTACATATATGCGTGGATGTGTGTTCAACTAACCTTTTGCAGCAAAAGTTAGTCGCTATCTCCCATGGCACCAAGAGCATTTATTTTGTGTTTGAATGTTTTGAGATTGGTGTATTGTTTTAATTTTGTTTGGTTTTAAGGCATATGTAAAGGGCGCTGCGACTTCAATCCTACGAAAATGAAAGTCGCACCGGTTTCCCTAGCCTTTTATTTTGTTGTTGCTATTTCCTTTTTCTAGATAAATTGTAAGCTTCAAAAGAAGCATAGGTCCAATGTAATAGAATTAGAAATTCCATGAAGATGGAGCAAGGAGCCGTTGTCCATGAAGATGGAGCTGGAGGCGATCAAACCAAAAAGCAGGTTCTATGAAGATAGAGCCATGGGAGATAGAGGCATCGTTTGGATGTCTTTTATTTCATTTTAGTTTTTTGTTTTATGTGCTTGGTTTGTGATTGGCGCATTATACATTGTTGCATGCACGCAAAACAAGTTTTCTAAAATAAAATTCAAAAACAGTTTTCAACACATTAGTAAACATTAGATGTTTATGGGAAGTGTGTAGAAACAGATTTTCTCAAAAAGCAAAATCCTTTTTACTAAATCTAGTGGGAGAGGGTCTTATTAATTACACCCACGATCTTCCATTAACGGTTCACTGTAAGATGAGTGATGCATTCTGTGTCACCTCGCCAGGGGTGATCATTCCATACGGAGGGTGCATTACTCATTGGTTACTAGATGTGAACTTCTTTTGATAGGATCAATCAGACGTGTTAGAGGGTGACCACCATACGGAGGCGCTACTTGAGACGGTTATGATTGGATCCTAGTTAATGGTACACACTAGCTGAGCTATGGATAAGGGATCCCACACGGGGCATTATTCAGAAACTTAGAGATCAAATAGGTTTGGAAGTCATAACTTGTTTTGCAAGAGTTGCATGGCGGATAAGTTATGATAAATCGAAAGATCGAACATTGACCACCACACGGAGGCTTTATTCTTTCGTTTCGATATTCCGGCGACTTTGTTTTAAAATAAGAGTTTTAAAAGGATTCTTTTATTTCAAACTGTCAAATTCTGATATCCATATTTATTTTGTTTTGATTTTTTCAGTAAATCATAATGTCTGGATCTGCATTTAGTCCACTTGCCACCATACTCACTCAAAACAAGTTAACTGGAAACAACTACACTGAATGGAAACGTAACCTTGATATTGTGTTAACTGCGGAGGATCACATATATGTCCTCACCACCCCAAGCCCTGAAGAACCCGCGGCAAATGCTTCGGCAGCTGCCAGACGCGAGTTCGACAAATGGAAGAAGTCGAATGGAATGGCTCGTTGCTATATTCTGGCCTCAATGGCTGGTGTGTTGCAACATCAATTCCAATCGAATGATTCAGCCAGTGACATTATCACATCCCTGAAAAAGATGTTTGGGGAGCATGGCAGGCCTGCCAGACAGGTAGCTATGCAAAAGATAATGAGTGCAAAGATGTCGGAAGGGACTCCAGTCAAGGAACATGTTTTAAAAATGATTGGTTATTTAAACGAGCTGGAGACCCTAGGTGCCAACATCGATGCACAGACCCAAGTTGATATGATCCTCAATTCGCTGTCGCCTTCATTCGCTCAATTTAAACTTAACTATAATATGAATCAAATGAATTTTTCAATGAGCGAATTGATGAGTTCTCTTTTGGCAGCGGAAGGGGTGATCAAACCTGGGGTCAACGTTTTGAACGTTGAGAAAAGCGCTTCATCTTCCCGATCTGTACCGAAAGGAAAGAAAGGGAAGAAGAAGGCTGGCACTGGTGGTTCAAGTGTTGGACCGGTCCCTAAGATTGCAAAATCTAAGGGAAAAGGTAAAGGCAAAGGGAAGGTGGGTGGCCAAGGCAAAGGAAAGTGTTTCCAATGCGGTGAGAAAGGCCACTGGAAGAGGAACTGTCCAGAATTCTTAGCTACAAGAGTTTAAGGTATGATTGAATCACATGTGATTGAAGTAAGTTTTATAACGGATACTTCAAACACTTGGTGCATTGATTCTGGTGCGACTAACCATATCTGTAATTCATTGCAGGGGTTCAGATCAACCAGGAGGTGCAGTGATGGGGAAATCGTACTTACTCTAGGTTCTAGCGCAACCGTTTCTGCTGTTGCTATAGGAGTCGTAGTTTTAGAATTTCTAGACAATAAAGTTTTGATTTTATCAGATGTACTTTACGTCCCTTCAATGAGACGTAATTTAATTTCAGTTTCAAATTTATCGAATAATGGTTATTCTTTTCATTTTGGAACTGAAGTTGTGATTAAAAGAAATGGTTCTTTTATATGTTCTGGTGTTAAATCAAATGGTTTGTATGTGATTACTCCTAATATTTCTAAAGACTCTAATATGGAACTTAATAACTCAGTGGTAACTGTACCATCTAAAAGAAAGAGATCTTCCACTAATCCAACAAGGCTTTGGCATATGAGGCTTGGTCATATCAATCTAAATAGGATTGGCAGACTAGTCAAAGAAGGGGTCTTAGGCGATTTGGTTCTCGAACCAATGGAAGTCTGCGAGTCTTGTTTAGAGGGTAAGATGACCAAAAGGCCCTTTCCTGCAAAGGGCAATAGAACCAATGCATTGTTGGAATTAGTTCATACTGATGTATGTGGACCAATAAATATTAGAGCAAGGGGTGGTTATGAGTATTTCATAACATTTACCGATGACCACTCCAGGTATGGATATGTGTACCTAATGCAGCACAAGTCTGAAGCCTTTGAAAAGTTCAAAGAGTTTAGGGCTGAAGTGGAGAAGCAATTGGGCACACATATCAAGACCATTCGATCTGATCGAGGTGGCGAGTACCTCTCTAATGAGTTTATTGATCACCTCGTACAGAATGGGATTCTGTCACAGTTGACTGCACCTGGTACGCCTCAGCAAAATGGTGTAGCGGAGAGAAGGAATCGGACTCTTTTAGACATGACTAGGTCGATGATGAGTTATTCTGAGTTGCCATTATTCCTTTGGGGTTATGCTTTGGAAACCGCTGCTTACATACTAAATCTAGTACCAAGCAAATCTGTTCCAAGGACACCACGAGAGATGTGGATTGGGCGCAAGCCTTCTTTGCAACATCTCCAGATATGGGGGTGTCCGGCACATGTGCTGAAAGGAAAGATGAGCAAATTGGATTCTAGATCGGAAGTATGTTACTTTGTGGGTTATCCAAAGGGTACTTATGGATGGTATTTTTATGATCCAAGGGAACAGAAAGTGTTTGTTAGTACAAATGCTGTTTTCTTAGAGAATGATTATATCATGAACCATAAACCTAAGGGAAGGATAGATCTTAGAGAGATAGAAGGAGAGCCCTCAGTCCAACCCGCAGTTAATGACGATATAAATCAAGAAAACACCACTTCTTCACCTATTTTCGCACCTGTACCTCGTCGTAGTAGGAGGATTATCAGCCAGCCTGATAGATACATGTTCTTAGGAGAAGTTTTTGAAGCTGTCCCCATAGAATCTGAATCTGATCCTACCACATACGAAGAGGCAATGGCTGATGTTGATTCAGCTCATTGGGTTAAAGCTATGAAGGCTGAATTGGAATCTATGGATTCTAATCAGGTCTGGGATCTTGTAGAACTTCCAGCCAATATTAAACCCATTGGCTGCAAGTGGGTCTACAAGAGGAAAAGAGGATCTGATGGAAAGATTGAGACCTTTAAGGCTAGGCTTGTAGCGAAAGGTTATACTCAGAGGGAGGGCATTGACTATGAGGAAACCTTCTCGCCGGTAGCCATGCTCAAGTCCATCAGAATACTCTTATCCATTGCTGCATGCCTAGATTTTGAGATCTGGCAGATGGACGTCAAGACTGCATTCTTGAATGGCAATCTTGAGGAGGACATCTATATGCAACAACCAGAAGGGTTCATAGCTGGTCGGAAAGGTAACTTGGTATGCAAGTTGCAAAAGTCCATTTATGGGCTTAAGCAGGCATCCAGAAGTTGGAACATCCGATTTGACCAAGCAGTCAAGTCGTTTGGTTTCATACAGAATCTGGATGAACCTTGTGTATACAAGAAATGTGAAGGAAAAGTGGTAGTTTTTCTTGTGCTTTACGTTGACGACATTCTACTCATTGGAAATGATGTAGCGGCGCTGTCAACGGTCAAGGTTTGGCTAGCTAGTACTTTCGATATGAAGGATTTAGGTGAGGCGAGCTATATTCTTGGGATAAAGCTTTTTCGAGATCGCAAGCAAAAGATAATGGGATTATCTCAAGCTGGTTATATCGATAAAATACTAACTAGGTTTTCAATGGATAATTCGAAGAAAGGTTTGTTACCTTTCAGGCATGGTTTAGCGTTCTCCAAGGACCAGTGTCCAAAGACACAGGAGGAGAGGAATCGCATGACAGGAGTTCCCTATGCTTCGGCAGTGGGAAGTCTCATGTATGCGATGTTATGCACTAGACCAGATATCTGCTTTGCTGTTGGCATGGTTAGCAGATATCAGTCGAATCCGGGTCCAGAGCACTGGACAGCCGTTAAGCACATTCTTAAGTACTTGAGAAGGACTAAAGATTACATGCTTATGTACGGTGGTAGTGAGTTAATTCCAGTAGGATACACTGACTCGGACTTTATGTCAGATAAAGATTCGAGAAAGTCGACGTCCGGTCATCTCTTTACCTTGGGAGGTGGTGCTGTCAGTTGGAGGAGCATTAAGCAGAAATGCATTGCAGACTCAACTACAGAAGCTGAGTATGTGGCTGCTTGTGAAGCCGCAAAGGAAGCTGTTTGGCTCAAGAAGTTCCTTATGGAACTCGAGGTGGTACCAGCGTCGCTGTCGCCTATTACGCTTTATTGTGATAATAGTGGGGCAGTGGCTCAGTCCAAGGAGCCAAGGAACCATGGAAAGGGAAAGCACGTAGAGCGGAAATATCATCTTATCCGAGATATTGTTCAACGTGGAGATGTGACTGTCACCAAGATTGCCACAGCTGACAATCTTGCTGATCCGTTTACAAAGGCCTTGCCACAGAAGGTTTTTGATCGTCATCTAGATAGTCTAGGTCTCAGATGTAGTTCTGAATGGTTATGAGTGCAAGTGGGAGTTTGTTGGGTTTGTGCCCTCAAACCATTACTTTATGTATTAGACATTAACCTTTTAATATATGGATATCAGCTTTACATTTCATTATGTATGTTTCTTTCATGAGATGATTGTTTAATCCATAAGTATCATAGTAAGTATTTCGTGTGTGTATGAGATACATACAATGAGATTACGAATTACTTTTCTTTGATACTTAAAGCTTGCCACAGTGGATGATGAGACTGGATATCTCATCAGGTATACACTGTAGCATCATTAACTACCATTGGATGGAGTGATAAATCTCAATCACTAGAGTGTGACTCTTGGTTAATGTGCTAGTGCTTATAGTGCATTGACGGACCTGAGCTTTCCTATTGACACTCAAAGCTGTCAATCAGTCGATAGGAACTCATAACTTGTATAAGGTACGTGTTCTCAATCTTGAGGCGATTATGAACACAGACTGTGGATATGACTGCTTTGACTTACCAATCAGTGAGGTCTACAGAAGATCAACACCTGGGTATCTTGGGTATGTCATGTTCATAGGGTTGTGAACATATATTGTCAAGATAGAATCTACCCTCTAATTCAGAGTAAGCATTCCCTTGAGAATGTCACCAAGTCGATTACTGAGTACTGCAGTCTTGTTGATAAGAGTTATCAACATGTTTGGTAATCATGAGAGGTGAATGGGACTCAAGGAATACAAGAAGTAATCATGATTCAGGTTGACAGTAACAGTTATCCGACTACCTGAATATGATTACGAATGCTGAAGGTAGAGGGACATTAGTACACCATACAAGTCTAGTTATCGCTTCGGATATGTTCTTTTGCGTTGGAGTTCAGTTATCGTTTTATAGTGGAGTAAACGTTAACTGACCAGTTAGTTAATTTGCTGATCAAAGAGTTTGGTCATGGTAATTAACAAACTAGTCTGAGCCAACAATAAAGAGCCTAGGAGGTCCCACTCTTAGCTCCGCTAGGATGCTTGGAAAGGCAAATGAGGATGATGTTCAGACAGGTTCGATCGATCGAAGTTGTTTCGATCGATTGAATTCTACAGGTTCGATCGATCGAAGATGGTTCGATCGATCGAATGTTCGATCGATCGAAGGCACTTCGATCGCTCGAGATCTAGGTCGGTTCTGGGAATCTATAAATAGGGCAGCTGCGTTCTGGAAAAGGTTGTTCGTCGTTTTGAACGTCAGAAGCTGCAGAAACTGTTTTGGAGCCCCAAAACCTTCTCTATCCTCTCTAATAGGGTTCCCACCAACCCTAGTCTTTCCGGCAGGCATCCGTAGGAGTCATAAGGGTGAAGATCATCTAGTGGAGGCTGCTGGAAGTTGAAGATCAGAATTGGGTTCAAGACACTAAGGTATAACTCTGTCCCCTCTTGTTCGCATCTGTAGAGTTGACGAGTAGTAGATCAGGGCATGCCAATAAAGTTTCATAACTTGATTTTTCCGCTGCGCGTTTAAACTTTTCTTTTTAAACCTGTTTTTCCAACAGTAAGATCTATGAGGAGTTACTCGGATTTACCAATTTCTTTTTGGGGACACGCATTAGAGACAGATGCATACATTCTAAACTTGGTACCATCTAAGTCA
The DNA here is from genome assembly GCA_033977485.1 of Hydrangea macrophylla. Classification (NCBI taxonomy): domain Eukaryota; kingdom Viridiplantae; phylum Streptophyta; class Magnoliopsida; order Cornales; family Hydrangeaceae; genus Hydrangea; species Hydrangea macrophylla. The sequence goes on from CM066982.1 coordinate 18,922,190, forward strand.
GCACCTACTACTCCCACGGAATTGTGGACTAGGCGAAAGCCTAGTTTGCGGCATATTCGGATCTGGGGTAGTCCAGTACATGTACTGAAAGGGAACGCAGAAAAGTTGGAATCAAGAACAGAAGTATGTTCCTTTGTTGGGTATCCAAGAGGAACTAAAGGTGGTCTGTTTTATAGTCCTAAGGATCAGAAGGTTATTGTCAGCACCAATGCCACATTCTTAGAAGAGGACTATGTTATGGACCACAAGCCTAGAAGCCGTATTGTTCTAGAGGAAATGAGAGGAGAGACACCGACATACACTTCTTCGATACCAACGGTACGAGAAGAAATACCACAAGAAAGAGTTATCGATATTCCATTACCACGTCGTAGTGGAAGGATTATCAAAACTCGTGTAGATCCCGAACCAACCATTAACACGCAGGTTCCTGAACTAGTACAACGTGTAGATAATGGTGTATTAAGTTCAGAATCTTCACAACGAAATATCAGTGATACACAGACACGAGTTGTGCCTCGTCGTAGTGGGAGTGTTATTATTCAACCTGACCGGTATATGTTATTGGGAGAGTCTTATGACCGGGTCCCTGATGAACAAGGTACCGACCCCTGTAACTACAATGAAGCACTCCAAGATAAAGATGCAGATCTTTAGCAAAAGGTTATGAAATCTGAAATGGAGTCTATGTACTCCAATCAAGTCTGGGATCTTGTAGAACCACCCAATGAAATAAAACCCATTGGATGTAAGTGGATCTATAAGAAGAAGAGAGGAGCAGACGGTAAGGTGGAAACCTTTAAAGCAAGGCTTGTTGCGAAAGGGTTCACTCAAAAAGAGGGAATCGATTATGAGGAAACCTTTTCGCCGGTGGCCATGCTAAAGTCTATCCGGATTCTCTTATCCATTGCTGCACATTTTGATTACAAAATTTGGCAAATGGATGTCAAGACAGCATTTCTAAATGGGAATCTTGACGAGTGCATCTATATGATGCAACCAGACGGGTTCATTGCGAAGGGCCAAGAACACATGTTGTACAAGCTTAAGAAGTCCATTTATGGACTTAAGCAGGCATCTAGGTCTTGGAATATCAGCTTTGATCAAGCAATCAAGTGTTTTGGTTTTGATCAATGTGCGGATGAATCTTGTGTGTACAAGAAACATGATGGAAGAGCGGTGGTGTTCTTAGTACTATATGTGGATGATATCTTGCTAATCGGAAATGATATGGGGGTATTATCTTCGTAAGGGTATGGTTATCCAGTCAATTCGATATGAAGGACTTGGGAGAAGTCGGTCACATCCTAGGGATCAAGCTTATGCGAGATCGCAAGAATAGGATGTTGGGCTTGTCACAAGGCACTTATATTGACAATATTCTTGCAAGGTTTAGCATCCAAGATTCCAAGAAGGGATTCCTTCCCTTCAGACACGGAATTACTCTATCTAAGGATCAGTGTCCTAAGACACCTGATGAGATAGAGAAGATGAAGGCAGTTCCTTATGCCTCGGCAGTAGGAAGCCTAATGAATGCTATGCTATGTACTAGACCTGACATCTGCTTTGCTGTTGGCATGGTTAGTAGATATCAGTCTAATCCAGGACAAGAACGTTGGACTGCGGTGAAAAATATTCTCAAGTACCTGAAAAGGACTCGAGACTATATGTTAGTTTACCAAGCAGACAGTCTTGTACCCATTGGGTACACAGATTCTGATTTTATGTCAGATAGGGATTCCAGAAAGTCTACCTCAGGATATGTGTTTACCCTAGGAGGTGGAGCCATTAGTTGGAGGAGTATCAAGCAGTCATGTATTGCTGATTCTACCTTGGAAGCCGAGTATGTGGCTGCTTCGGAAGCCGCTAAGGAGGGCGTTTGGCTCAGAAACTTCCTTATGGATCTAAGAGTAGTACCTGCGGTACAATCGGCTATTACCCTTTATTGCGATAATAGTGGAGCAGTTGCTAACTCAAAGGAACCAAGGGCCCATAAGAAGGGAAAACACATTGAGCGTAAGTATCACCTGATACGAGAGATCGTGCAAAGAGGTGATGTTGAAGTGACCAAGATAGCATCAGCAAATAACCTAGCAGATCCTTTCACCAAGAGCTTACCGGCTAAGACTTTTGACAGTCATGCAGAAAGGATAGGACTGAGGTGTGTCGCATCATGGCTTTGAGTCTAAGTGGGAGATTGTTAGGGATATATACTAAAAGCCATGCTTTATGTAGTTGATTTATTATTCATTTAATAAAATCAGTTAATCCATTTTTTTATGAGAATCTATGTGGGCAATGTTTGTATTATATTATTTATTTAATATTATGCATGTGTGTCTCTCATTCTATATAGTAGGTGGTTTGATGTGTAGAGTTCGGCTTACATACGGAAGATCAGGCCATCAGATATTATGGAATGTAAGATTTTAGTTTACAGTCTTAGATGGGATTGGACACACCATCGGTAGGACTGCAGCATGGTGTTGTAGTAGGTTTGTCTTGACAACGGAAAACGGCATAGTTTCAACTCACTATCCTGGTACACTTTGTGTATTAAACGGGACTGACTTGGGGTAATTATCTTTATACTGACTTATAAGATAATTAATACCTCATGGCTATTATGAGTGCTTAAGCTCTAAATCCTAAGTTAATTTGTAGACACGTACATTTGATATTTACACTCTGATCCCTAAAAGGGTGAGATCCTTAAATGGGTCAATATCTCATTGGATTGGGTGGCAATATTAATTGTGTGGTAGATATTAATTAATGATGGAATCCATGTCTCAATTTTGGGATTGATGATATCCCCTTGAGAAAGCTTATAAGTTTTGATTATGTCAAACCCTGCAGGTGGATTTTGTATCTGACATATCAGATAAGTTAAGCAGAGGATCTCAAGGAATTTTAAGAAATTAATTAAATATGATTGTCAGTAATTATATTTAATTAATGGATATCTGTAATCTTAACATGGGGAGATGATAAGCATTTAATAACATGGTGCTCGAAATATATTTTTGAGATAAGGGTAGGAGTGCAATTATAATTCTTTAGTGGTATGAATTATAATTTATGGAAATAGGAATCTGATTCAGTTCGAATTAGGGTTTCCTAATTCCATAAGGAAGCCTATTCCTTATTGACTTCTTATGGTCCCTATCGTAGCCTATATATATGCTGCTTTGGCTCTCTCATCAGCTAGCGTTTTTCTATATAGAGAATTATAACTTAGAATAGAAAAGAGAGTGAAAAAGAGGGAGAGCAGAAAACAGAAAGGATTTCGAAAGAGCCCACACTCAGTTCGATATTTTGGCAGTGGAGGAATACGGTAGAAGATCGTGAACTGTTATCGAGCCCGTGTTCTCGATTCGTCTACTACAGCAATCCGTTTTAGCAGTTTAAGGTAACCCTAGTTCCGCCCTTGTAGGGTTATTGTAGTTTTCACGTAATTTTTTTTTGCTGTACCAACTTATACGCGCTGTCAATGGATCCTGGGAACGCAGTTTTCTAACACTTCCTATTCTAGAACAATATCTGGTTCTACGGTTTTAATATGATCTTGAGATTATAAATATCCTTTTTTTTATAAATTTGTTTAGAAGAAATGGATGGAACTGTCCATTCATTTAATTTTTGCGTCTGATCATATGCAACAAGCTCTGTATTTTTAATAGTTAATCTGGATCTTGATGGTCCAAACCTATGCTTAGGTGCTCTTTTGAACATCTAATATAGATAGGCTGCCATGGTGTATCCTCAAACTACAGTAGCTAATTAATAATATGCTTTCAAAGAGTCCTCATATAGTAGATGTTAGTCAACTAAACAGTATAGCCAAAGGCAAACCTCATGCCTGAACAGATCCAACCAAAGCGACTAACGACATCAATACCCCCAAAGACTTGAAAAGAAATTTCTGGTGGGAAGGTATAAAGAATGATGTGGTTGATTTGTATCTAAGTGTTTAACGTGTCAATCAGTCCAAGCCGAACATCAGAGGCCTTCAGGATTGTTGCAGCCACTGACTGTTCTAGGTTAGAAGTGGGAGCACATAACCATGGATTTTATAGTGGGATTGCCTCAATCTCAGCAGAATCATGATGCTATTTGGGTAATCATGGATCGATTGACTAGGTCGGTACATTTTATTGCTTATAGTATGACATGCTCGATGGAGAAGATGAGCCAAATGTACAAACAACAAGTAGTGCGACTCCATGGTGCACTTGTGTCGATTGTGTCAGACCGTGACACACGTTTTACTTCTGGATTTTGGGAAAGTCTCCAAGAAGCTATGGGAACCTTGCTCAAGATGAGTATTGCTTTTCATCCTCAGACAGACGGACAAACTGAGCGTGTTAATCAGATCATGGAGGATATGCTTAGGGCTTGTGTTATCAATTTTGAAGAATCTTGGGAGACGCACTTGCCTTTGGTGGAATTTGCCTATAACAACAGCTACCACACGAGTATTGGGATGGCTCCATTCGAAGCACTGTACAGACAACCATGTCATTCTCCATTGTGTTGGGCAGAAGTTGGAGACACAGAGTTGTTGGGGCCAGATTTGGTTAGAGAAACCAATGAGAAGATTTCTTTGGTCAAGGAAAGGATGAGAACCGCTCAAAGCAGGTATAAGAGTTATGCTGATCGATGCCAAACAGATTTGGAATTTAATGGCGTACTTCTTAAGGTTTCACCAAGCCAAGGAGTGGTACATTTTGGTCTCAAGAGAGGGAAGTTAGCCCCGTGTTTCATCAGACCATTCAAAATTTTGGATTGCCTGAGGAAAGTGGCTTATCGACTCGCACTACCACCGAAGATGTCTGGGGTTCACAATGTGTTCCATGTGAGTATGCTGAGAAAGTACATACGAGATCCCTCACACGTGGTTAGTTTTGACGATATTGAAACGAGTCATAACGTTTCCTATAACGAGAGACCCGTGAAGATTCTAGACAAGAGTATCAAGAAGCTGAGGAATGGGGACATTCCGTTGGTGAAGGTTCAGTGGAATCACCATGACAAGAATGAAGCCTCGTGGGAAGTTGAAGCTGAGATGAGGAAGAAGTACCCGGAGTTGGTTCAGGACTAGTTAGTCTTGATTTCGGGGGCAAAATCCTATTTAAGGGAGGAAGGATGTAACAACCTGCATTTCATTTAAATTTTAATTCGCATTTCCATATTTATTTTGTATTCCCAGTGTTATTTAATTTGAAGATCTCATGTATGAGCTCATTATTTGTTTTATTTCATGTCTAGAATTCTTATTGAGGTTAAATTGCAATTTTATAAAATTAGTAATACCTGTGTTGAATTTCAAATATTTATTTCAAAACGGTGGAAATAACTCCTTTTAATTCAAACTGTATTTTCATAAAACCAGAAAATTATTTCTTACGTTAAAATCAATTTTCTGTATTTTTGTGGCGAACACCGTGCCGCGAAAATACCAATTCATGTGCGAAAATAGTCCGCGCCGCAATTGAACTTCCACAGATTTTGGAATGGACATAAAGCTAGAAGTGACTTGTGCTTTGTTCCCATTTATGGCAAGTAATCATTGGATAGGCCTTGTTTGGAAATACTTTTTGGTTCATGAGTTACCCTTAGGCCATAATTTGTTTTCCCAAACAATAAAAGTAATTCTTAGACAATTTGTGTGTGACTTGTTTGGTTATGCTTATTTTGGTGTGTGCTAATGTTCTTCCAAAAGCTTGAATTGCCAAACACTTTGGGATTGACCCCTAATAGTCTAAACCACCCTTTCAATCCTCCTACAGTTGATATATGTATATACGTATATAATTGTGCAGTGTTTATTAAGTGAATTTAGAGATTTAGTTTATGAAATTCAATTTGTTGAGTGTATAGGAATTTGCTTGGCCACCAAGCTCCTCTTTGGGATTTCTATATATAGACTCACATATTCTCTCAATCACACACATTCTGGGTTTACAAACAAAGGAAATACAGAGAGAAAAAAGAGTGCAGAGAGTTCATCTTTGAAGAATTTCTAGAGAAAGAGAACTCAATCCCTATAGCCAAAGCTTGGGTTTGAATTCCTTAGTTGCTAATCTTTCTCAACGCCCTTTCAATCTCTAATCTTATGAGTATTAATAACTCACTATGAATGTAATTCATACTTGCTTACTACTTTTATGCGTGTGATTGTAAACCCACCATTGATGAATTATGTATGAACTCCATAGCTTGAAAACATGGATTTTTCAACCTTAACCAAAATGAGTTTTTAGAGATGATTATGAGTGATTGTAGTTCATAGAAGCTACTGTTGAAATATTAGAGTCTAATTTGTTCACATGAGAAAGTATATTAGGAATTAAGTTTTGACATCTTTTAGTTTTTCATAAAATTCGAGAGCTATAATTTGATTCATGTAAAATTGATTGCAAATTCTTAATCCTTGTAGAAAAATGAAAAAATCCATATATTACATGTTATATATAATTACAGATTTGAAAATGGGTCAAAAGACCCCCTTAAATTGAAAACAGGGGAGTTTCAGCGAAGAAGATGAAGCCACTGCATGAACTCGCGTGCGTGATCGCGCAAGCAAGGGTCGCGCAAGCGGCCCGCGTGAGTGACCCCTCACGCGAGCGGCTTGCACACGCAATCCTTGTAGATTCTGACAGTTGGAAAATTTTTTAAAAGAAAACGAAAAACGGGAATATCGCGTGAGCGGCCCGCACGAGCGACCCCTCGCGCGCGCAACTGGACAGTTTTTAGTTTTTGTCTGTTTTCTACTAAGGGATTGTTTGGAATAACTTTTAAAGGTTGTTAAGGTATTTTTTGGGAATTTCACTAAATCAGAATCCTGTTTATTACGTTTGGATTATAAAAGCAATGAATTACGACTCGATTATCCTCGTACACACATTGTTCCTATTTCTAGTTATTTACACATTCTGTATAAAGCTTCATGACATTCATGTGGAGTCAGTGGTACATGCATGGTGAGTGCTGGTCAGTGTGAAAAAGAGTATGTGGTTAAGATTGTGTTGTGGACACTCCCTGGTAATTGTATACTAAAGTGTAATGTTTTTAGATTGCGGCTAGAGTATCTTTGAAATGCGACGGTGACAAAACTGGACACTCTCTGGCACCCATGGTAGCGCTAAAGTGTGTGACGTCGAACTTGGACATTCCCTGGCACCCATGGTAGTGCTAAAGTGTGGCCTACAGACACTCCCTGGTACCCGAGATTGGATACTGCGTAAGGTTTCTCCGGTATTTGCCAGGCGGATTAAGTACTAAAGTGTGAGGCATTGGACACTCCCTGGTACCCCGTACTAAAGTGTAAGGTAAACTTGACACTCTTTGGTACCCCTATGCTAAAGTGTAGTCATCTTAGTGTTTCAAAGATACTGGAGTGAGAGAGTTGAGTATGGTGTTGTCGAGAGAAAGAGTCGGTAAGATGAGAATGCTTACATTGGTCTCATACACGGTCACATGCCTTATGAATTAAAGATTCTTGATATTATCCTTACTGCTTTATAAAATGAGTTCATTTCTATGGTTAACCTGTTGATTTATAAAACTGTAAAATAGAAAATAGTAAATGAGTATGTGTTGCATTCGAGCATATGTTTTTAATACTCACCAACTTCTTAAAGCTGATGACGTTGATGCGTCTTGGACATCGTGTCTAGGCTTTTCAGGTTATGATCGGGCTGAACAATATGACTATGCGAACTGAGAATGACCACCCGAGGAGGAAGTTATGATTATATGTTTTTATGTTATAAACTGTTATTGTAATAAGGATGATTGTAATAGATAGTTATTATTTTTGTTTCTAGGCGGAGTGTGCCTTAGTTAATCCCGTGTTGTAATATTTACTAAGTTAGAAAAGATTTGTAAGCCTTGATTGCTCTACTCTGATTTATGGTTCTATGTTGTTCGACGTTTGGGACGGAATCGATCCTTCAAACTGTCGCGACCTGCGGGTTCATAAAGGAAATTAAATGCTTTCCATATTTATGCTACGTTAAGGCGTGACATTAAGTGTCTCCATGACTTTAACCTGTTGTTCTCCAAAAGAGAGATGAGGGTAGTTATCCTTTACTAAATTTAATAAAAGATTAAACAGGTTTCATTTTGAAGACGCCAAATTTAAATTTTCATTATCTCATTCTTTTCCATCATGGAGTCTTATATATTCTTTGGTGGTGGCCTGGACCTTTTCCTGAGCAGTCTTTAAATCAAAGCCGCTCCACCATTAGAACCAAAAAGTTCTCTAAAGTATTGGTAACTTCAGGTTATCAACTCCTTGTTGGAGATCCCATTTTTCAGATCCATGCTAATCTGAATTCAGCAAAGAAAAATAGAGTGTTTTTTTTTTCCAATGGGAAGATTTGTAACATATTTCCCCATAAGAAATGGATGGAAATCATACCAAGTGGTGAAATAGTCTAGGAGTTCTCTTGCAACAATACTAACTTCTGGTCCCATTTTTTCCCACCAGTGAAAAAACCAAGCAGGAACGCTTTTGAACTCAATTTTTTTTCACAATTTCATCATTAATTATGAAAAGCCAAGTATGTTTCCGCAAAGGGTTTTGATAATAAAAAGAATAGTGCCATGCTTTAATATAATCCCAGTAGTTATAAGTCACTCCATTAATTTTGAGAATTCTTGCCTGGGCAGGGTTTAATCCTCACTCATTAGCATGAAGAACTTTGACTATATAGCACTTAGAATGGGTGATGGCACTCTAGACATCTTTAGAGTTAAGGCGAAAGTGTTCAATTTGAACATATCCAGTTTCAATTAAAATTGCCTCATAGCCATATCTAGGCTTGCTTCATGGGTCATAAAATTATGAATTTGCCAAATATCTTTCTTTTAGACCCTAAGGTCTAACTTGTCACCCAAAATCTTCTTTTTCTAAGATTGGCAAATTTTTCAAAAATTATTTTTGATGAAAACTTGCTTCTTGAACCAAAATGTCCTTAGCAGATGGCTTTGGAGGACCAGCCTTTGATGGCCGTTCAGAATCCTTATTGAATTGATAACCCTTATTGGGTTGCTGTTGCTGGACTTTCCTTTGTTGGGACACCTCTAAAGAAATTGAAATCCTCCTTTATTAGGAGGTTGCATCCTATTTTTCCTACAAAAATTCTCTGGTTAGAAAATTGAGTAAAGAATTTTGATCTCCTTTAATATGTTCACTTTGGAAATCAAAAGCAGATAATTTAGACTGCCTTCTAGCAAAATTTTGTTTTGAAACAAGATTTTTAGTATCTTGTTTAAGGATATGTTTGGCAGCACCACAATCAATACGTAATAGAAATGTTTGATTCAAAAGATCATCCTGGAATTTAGTGATGCATTTGACTAATGCAAGCATTTCTTTTTTAATCGTAGAATAGTTCTTTATTGAACCTTTCCATACTCCTGAAGTAAATCTAAGGAGTTCTTCATTAATGGTGGTGTGGTTTTGTAGTGAATTTAGTTCATTCACTATTCTTGTCTCTGGCTCTTTCATAAAAGTAAAAACCAGATTATTATTATTATAAGTACAATAAGTGCCAGTCTGGTCAATTTTTGTCAAAGACATTAACAGATTTAAAAAAGGAGTACCTAAAATTACTTGTTGCTGTAAATTTTTAACAAGTAAAAAGGTTGAAGGTATACATGTTTCTTCATTGCAAATAAAGACATTAGACAATTTGTATTGGATTTCCACTCTACTTCCACTAGCAGATGTTAGTGATTGCATAATCTTTTCAAAATATTTTGTTGGTATTATACCTTCTTGAATGCAATTTAAATTAGTACCACTATCTACTATTACTATTGCATCCATAATGGTATATTCATTTTGGATAACCAAAGTGATTTTAATATGCCATTTTTGATAAGTAATATGTTGAAGAAGATGTAGTTATTGGTCTTCAGAATCCAATTTTTCTTCTTGATTGTCTACGTGAGGAACTTCCTGTTCCTTGGTAAAAGGTCGTTGTTGCTGTAAAATAATGACTTGGTTCCCCATATTTTGGAGGGACACCTACAAATCTTTTACCTTTGTTTTTATAATATTCATTTTCATGTTTTAAATCTTGGATAGTAATTGGTTTTTTAACCTTATCCATTCTATTAAAAACTTCTTGAATACTGTACTTTGGAACATTAAATCTTTTTGTTCCAGAACTTTCAGGAATATCTTTAGGTTGATTACGATTAAAAAATACTTGTATTACTTTGATCCTTAATTCCGGATCTGTAATTTTATCAATTAATGTTAGCATATCAATTTTGTTCTGCTGTGAGAACATTTAAAGAAAAACCATTCATAATGGCAATGGCTTTCTAATAATCAATTTCTTGATTACAATGTTTAGAACAAGCACCATTATTAGCATTATTCTCTTCTTGTGGAGAAGAGGAACTGTGATAATCCCAATTACATTCGTTACCACTATCTTCCTCAATATGTTCTCCTACTGAATTTTCTGGAGAAGTATTCAGCATGATTTTACATAGTTGAAGTTTAAGACCTTCATCTATGTTTAATTCTGCTAATTTTTTCTTAGTATTACATTTACTAGCTAAATGTCCTACTTTACCACACTTCCAACAAACATGTGTTTCACATGTAATAGAGCTCCTTTCAGACCTCTTTTTTGTATATCTCTTTCTTGGAGGTGGTTTAGATTTAGAACAATTTTTCTTTTTATCCTTGGATGGATAATTTGGATAATTTGTTCCCTTTCTTCTAGTATATTTTTTCTTAGAAGATGGATAGGATTTTGGCATATCATAGCCAAATTGTTCACAAAATTTTTCCAGTTCTTGTCTACCAGTGAGATTCTACTTTTTCATTTGGTATTGCAATTTTATATCTTTACAAATACCTAACCCAACTTGCGTACATACACTTATAATTTGCCCATAAGTTAATGCAGCATACAGAATTATACGTACAAAGATATTTGACCAATAAGAACAAGACTCGATGACCGCATTGAGTAGCGCTCGGTCAGAAGGCACAGTCATCCTGACCGGTCCAAGGACCCAGCCTATGGGGCGAGAGTGCTGCCTTGGCCCAGTTCCTCGCAAGACAGCTCAGGCCAGCCTAGAGGCACAATCCAGACTTATCCAAATGGTTTCCTACACCACCTAGAAGACTAGTTAGATGTTTAGAAAGTTTCCTAATCCAATTAAGAAATTCGCATGATTCACGTTAATCAAACCTAATTAGATTACAGCACCTAGTCTGTATTACTTTCCTTGTATGAGTAGGTCTCTTGTATCTATAAAAGGGACCACTAACCTCCTCTGGGGGGGACCTTTTTAGTCGACACAGCACGCACATATAGCAGCTCTAATCATTCTGCCAGGCTGGCCTCTGGTAGTTCTAGTCTACTATTGGTTCACCAAAGACCACCGACTATTTTTACAGTATAGTAAAAGTGCTTTCGACATACCCGTGGACGTAGGTCTCTTCATTAACAGGGTCGAACCATATACAAATTACTCTTACTTCTTCTTCTGATCTCTTACCTAAAATTCAGCATCATCAGTTTGGCGCCATCTGTGGAAAACGATAGTTTTCCATCAACAAATCTCTTGACTGATCATCATGCCGCCAAAAAAGAGCAAGAAGACTGCTCAGCCAACAGGTCAGGCAGATCCACCGGTTGCGCAACTGGCGGCTCCCATGAATCTAGAGCAGATTATCACGGCTCTTGCACAACTTCTAGAGGGTCAGCGTCAGACCCAACAGCAAATCAAAGCCTTGATGACCCAGCAGAATAGACCTCAACAGACTGAGGCACAGCTCGGGAGTGCTGAGCATGGTCGGGCACCAATGCGAGCCCGACAGCGAGCCTAAGGAAAGCCAAAGTCTCTGCAAGCTGTGGGATAGCCCGGGAATGCTGAGCGTGTAAGGACCCGACAACGTGCCCGGGCCAACCCGAGCCGCGTGGAGGATGCAATAAACATTATCAATGATAGACGTGCTGCCTAGGGAAAAGAGCAAGAACGCGTGACCCAAGAATCAGCCCAAGATCACCCGGCCAGGAGCCGAAGTGATTTTAGGCATACAATAAATCGGAGCGAAAGCCGACCCTTATCCCTGAGGACAACGCACTTTGAGGAAAAAGCCTCTTCCTCAGACCCGACCTACCATACTAATATTGGGCGAGACACTGGTCGGGATGATGTAGAAGCCCGCATCAATGACTTGGATAAACAGATTGAGAAGCTAGGCCAAAAACCAAGTCCCGATTATAATAACACAGAGATTGGGTCACCGTTCACCGACCGGGTTATGGGATTTTCCATTCCACGCAAATTCAAACAGCCTCATCTCGACTCTTATGATGATTTGAGAAGTTCAGTCGACCACATCTAGATCTATAAAGTTCATATGTCACTAGCAACTAATGCCGATGAATTGCACTTCTTGGCCTTTCCTAGCACTCTAAAGGGCCCATTTGTATAGTGGTTCAATTCCTGTAGGCCCCGATCAGTTGATGATTTCAAGGAACTTAGTAAGCTGTTCGTCAGCCAGTTTATGGGTATACTTGGTCGACCACAACCAGACACCCAGCTACTTACCATCAAATAACAAAAGGGAGAATCCTTGAAGGATTACGTCGTTCAGTTCAACCAAAAAAAGCTTCAGATTCATGACCTAAATGAGATGGTCGCAATCATGGCCTTCTGCTTGGGGGTTCAAAACACCAAGGTTGCTACATCGTTCCACCGACAATGACCGGTAACCTTGGTTGAACTCTCGGAGAGGGCTGGGAAATACATCAACGCCGAAGAGTTCTTAAAGTCCAAACGTACAAACTTCGCGGAAGATGAGTCCTCGAGAGTGTGGATACCGGGATTCCACCGCTTTGTTATGTTTTCGAAACTTGTTTGATTTTTGAATCAAGGAAAGAGAAAAGGTCTGTCGAAAACAGATACAGAGTCGCCACTTGGTCTTTAAGGAACCAAGAAACCTTATTTTGACTCACCCAAACGGATAAAGGACACTGGCCCTTCATAACCAAAGAACTTGGCTCGGGGTTTTGGTACGAGAGAGGAAGGAGCCTTTGTCACGACTAAAACACCCTCAACTCGCCCCGTCTCTCGACGGGCCTCAATTAGCATCCAAATAATCATCTTATACTATGTATGGTTCGGCAATTAATACTAGGATAGTATATTACATTACATAAGAATCTTGAAATTGAAAATCAAAAGATAAGATATTATTCATAAGATCTAAGCCAAATATCATACAATGCAAAAGTGAAAGATCACACAAATAAACCTAGGAAAAATCGTCTAATCATGTATAAAATAATCAAGACTTCCTAATCTAAAGGGGGACATGAATTGTTATTGAAACAAATAAACAAAGAAATCAAAATATGCTTAGCAAGCTAGTATGATGCATGTTAATCTTTGAGAAAAGAAGACCTCTCAATCCCCGGGACGGATGAGAAAGGATGATTAGATCGAGGGAAAGCATGAACGTGTGATCAAGTTCATTCCTTATAATCTTCTTAGATTAAGGAGCCATGAAGGCCCCAAATCTTGCATGGATGCAATGTGTGTATCTAGAATGTGCCAAGGTTGTGGTGTGCTTTGTGTTTATGGATTCCTAGAATGATTTAGAAGTCTATAATGTGTATGAATGAATGAATGAAATCATCATGGGATATGTACAAATGTAGTATGAACTACTTCCTAAGATATGAACTAATTTGGAAGGCACATAAGCATCAAATCAAAGAATAAAAGTTAAAATGTGCTTGCTGTGAATAGTGGATAGAACAGTAACTAGATCTTCGGAAAATTGAAAAGAGGGGTTATGAATGTTTTCAATGCATGATTTTTTATGGAGATGTTATTTATTGTGTCTAGAACACTACCCAAAAAGCCAATATTTAATAACTATCACAGATTGAGAGAAATCATATGAACAACAGAGGTTACTCAGAAACAGAGTCCGTACTGTCGACTGAAATGTTAGAAATTCTTAGAAAATGCAAACAAATGATCTAGAGGCCCATTTTATACAGAAGGTTCCCTACGACATTGAAGGTTAAGGGAAAAATAAGTTGGGACCACCCCTTTTGGAAAATATTTCTGAAAAAGAAGTTGGAAGTTAGTCAAGCTGCTGTGACAGCAGAGGCAGAAAGTTTGGAAGGAATGTTTGGGTCCAAATGGACCATTTTCAAGTGCTTCCAAGTTAAACCAAAAATCATGGGTGTTCTCCAATGAGTTAGGAAGACATTCCAAGTGGCCTTGCATCCATATGTTGAGTATTGAGTTCTAAAGAAATCTTTGAACTCAGATCACTCACTGTTTTGACTCACTGTTTTGAAGATTTTGGGAAAAACTAGACTTTTCTTTCTTGAAATCAAAATGAAAGGGATTGAGAGGGGTTTTGAAATAGAAGTTTTGAAAGTATATTTTCAACATCAAATAGAGATTACAACCACTTAAAATGCCAACATTCTACTCATCATCAAGAACCTCCAAGATTGTTGGAGAGATTTATTTTTATTAGAACATAACTTCAATACACTTCAAGAATACCTTGGAGGTATTGAAGTTATGATTATCATCTATCAAACATGTTTTTGAGGTCAAGAGCTACTATCCATAAGGATTCACTCACCTCAAACTTCATGTCATCATCTAGATGATGATGAACTAGTAAGTAAATAAAGAAAATCAAAAAGAAATGAGGTGAGAAGAGATGAACATTATATAAACAAGCATGCAAATAGCAATCAATAGATGATAATCAATGTGATTTTGGACTTGTAGCTTGGTGTTTCACTCATAGATTTTGACATTTGGACATGGAAGTAGCTTCCTAACTCAAGAATGCTCAAGAATGGTGATTGGGGGTGTTTGGGATGTGAAGTATATAGAAGGATAATGGAAGAAAACAAGAATAAAACTCACTTTCTTATGGAAAATCAATGGGAGAAGCTCCCTTTCTTTCTTCTAAACCTATCTCTATCTCTCTTCTTCTCTACAACTTTTCAAGCTTCGCACTTGGCCCCCCTAAAATGAAGAGCAATGGGGGGTTTAAATAGGCCAATTTGGGGTGGTTTTGGGGTTTTAGAAGTACTCCTATTGGTCCCCAACAACTGTGAACACAAAACTATGTCGTTTTGGCTTTCAAATAATCAAAATGGACCCCCAAAAAAATTACAAAAATAGACTCTGCGAGGGTTGAGTGCCGCGGCGGCACTGGGCCAGTGCCGCGGCGGCACTGCTCCTCAGAAGCCCAGAAAATTACGTTTAGGCCCCCAGAGGTTCCGGTATTCGCGAAAAGGCCCTATTTTGTCCGAAATTCACAGAAAATGCATACGAACTCCAAATTGAGGTTGTGATATACCGTTGGAAAGGTAATGGAGTCTACTTTACATAAAAAATAGTTTGGGGATAGGTCACTTTGAAAGGTTTTGCGGTATTCGCGATAAAAGCTGATTTGATCGCCTTTTTTGCCTTCGAAAATTCAAAATAAATTCGTTTTAAATCCAGGAATTATGTGCGATGTATCGTTGGAAAGCTATTGACCTCTAGTATCCATGAAAAATATTTGAAAATTGTTTCGGTTCCCCGATTCCAAAGTCAAATCTTGGTCAAACTGGTCAAACCTGGGATTCCCGGGAAGTTCTGGGAACCTCCGGGAGCTCCCAGGAGCCGACGTTTTCGCTCGATTCTCTTTTAAAACTCATTTTAATACTTTTCTAATGATTTCGGTGAATTCGGTTGATTTTAGTCAAACTTGGTCAAACTTGGTCAAACTCTGGTCAAACCTGGTCAAACCTTGGTCAAACCGGTCAACGGGGACTTTCGGGGAACTTCCGGGACTTCCGGGGGTCTCTGGGAGCTGACGATTTCATCCAGTTTTACTTAAAAACTCATTTTATCATTTTTCTTACGACATAGCATGTTTTCAGAACTTCGGGATCAAATCTGGGAGTTTTCGGGCTTTTAGGGGTATTTTGGTCATTCTGAGCATTCTGAGAGATAGAGCTGACTTCCAAGAGTCCTTTTGAGTCTTTTACGATCATTGTGAACCACCAAGCTATGGGTCTCCTAAATCTGATAGCCGAAAAAATGGGGTGTCTACTGTTTGCCCCTCTTTGGCAGGAACTTACGAGGCAACGCATGTCGCAAGCGAGTGCCAAAGTTTTGAAGAGACAAGACTTTTTGGAGGCTATTGATTTAGGATAAAAAGCGTTGCAAAAGATGCAATGATGCTGAGGCTAGTGTTGGTCGCGCTCTGTGTGAGCTGCCTACGTATCCCAAGGGGAATCAGACCAGGACGTAGTTCAGGGCACAAAGGAAAAAATCACATATGCACATACACAATAATCAGGCGGATGCTATGCTATAAGAGTGATATGCTATGCATGGATGTGATATGAATTTTTTCCTAAGTCCTATCATGTCTAGTGTTCTGATCCTAGCATGAATTGGTGCTGTGGGGTGTACCACTCCGAGTGGACTTGTGTCGTGCCTGTATTGTGTTCTAAAACGCTTGTGGTCCTAGTACATGTGTTTAGTGTATTTGCCACTCTCAGTGGGCTTGGTGATCTACGCTTCGCTATGACTAATAGACTTGTGAGGGATCTCAACCTGGAGGTCTTACTCAAGGAAGAGTGTGGTGCTCAAAGGAACGCTGTGGTGCTCAAAAGAACGCTTATGGTGTGTTTGCCACTCCTAGTGGGCTTTGTGATTTGTATGTGCCGCGACCGATGGGCTATGTGTCATGTTATGGCCAATTTGTTGTGTTGGGTGAAGTGACTTTCTAGACTCGTGCTCCCCTTAATCGTGATACTATGGACCAGGTGACTCTCAAAGTCTCATCGGTGCTTCTCAAATTTCAATGAAGATCCTCGATTCTTGACGGCGCTTATGTTGTTCCTCAAATCTTTGACGGTGCTTCTCAATGCTTCTTGATTCTTAACGGTGTTCTTCAAATCTTAGCGATGCTTCTCAACTTTTCAATGATACTTTTCAACTCTTCTGATGCTACTCAACAAATCCGATGCTCCTCAACGCATCATATGTTCCTCAACTCTTCAACGATGCTTCTCAACAAATCTGATGCTCCTCAACACATCCGATGTTCCTCAACTCTTCAACACACCCGATGCTCCTCTTCAATAATACTCTCTTCTGATGTTCCTCGACACATCTGATGCTCCTCCTCAACAACATACTTAGACTTTGATCCTTAAGCAACACATCTTATCGAAACATCTGGACTTTGGGTCCTAAAACACATCTTATCAACACTCCTCATCAACCATCTAGACTTTGGGCCCTAAAACACCTCAACAACACGTCTCATCGACACACCTTATCAGCAATAGTTTCTTGGTGTTGGCGATATTTCCTCCGATCAACCGCCTTGAGAAATAACTATCGGTTTGTAGTTTGCAATCACTTATGAGTTTATGCCACTCGCACCTGGGACACTTCTCATGTTGCGACCTTGACTGGTGTAGTAATAATGTTTGGTACTTCTGCTTATATCCAAAGTTTTTTTATAATTGGGAATCACCTTTAACCCACACACTTGAGACCATCAGGATAAATGGACTTAACAAGAACGACAAGGAAAGTTGGGTTAGTTTGTATGAAACCTTGGTCTCTGACACACTTGTGATCAGATTACAACTGACTCGAATAAAGAAGGATTGACTTGGACATGAAATTCTCAAATTGCCACGATCCAATGTGCCTTCATCATGAATGATGTACCACTCATCTTTTATGTTCACTCCTCATCTTGATATGTCAGCACTTTGCTGATAAATCTGGTTTTTGAAAATTCCTCCGTATTGATCTAATCAATTCTCTACTTCTCCCAGGAAGTGCTTTGAATTAGTGCCTTAGCTTTTAGAATAAAAGATACTCCATTTCAAAAAATTTCAAAACAACTTGGTGACTTGAAAACTCGCCCTTGGTGTGAAGGGATCATGTTAGGCAAATGGAGTTTGCCCCTAGTTTGAGGTGTACGAAGTGGAATTCATAGGCAAATGAGGTGGGTGACCGAAGTTTGCCCCTAGTTTGGAATGATGGTTTATTGGAGGTTTTGGACAAACGAGGTAGGTGACCGAAGTTTGCCCCTTGTATGAAGGGTAGATAGTAGAATTCAGGCAAACGAGGCGAGTAGCCAAAGTTTGCCCCTAGTGTGGAAGGTGATTTTCTGGCTTGAGACAAGGACCGTGACTTTTATTTCTCAAATGCTCATAACTTTTTGCCTAGGCACCAGTGAGGTGACCTAGCGAGCTCTTTTCTCTCTTTTGTTATTGCTCACCTTGGATTTAGCTCTAACTTTTGCCTAGGCGTCCTTTCGGATTTTCGACCTAGCGAGCCATCCTTCTTTTCTTTTTGAAAGTCTGCCTACGTACCCCCAAGTGGGGATCAGGTCCAACGTAGTTCGGGCCATGGTTGGAAAGAAGCGGGTTGATTTTTAGGTAGGTGGGGTGACCGAACCGTTGTGGTTGCCTACGTATCCCCGAGCGGGAATCAGGTCGAGCGTAGTTCAAGGCAAGGTTTTGAAAGAAATCGGTTGAGGGTTTTTCAAACCAATCGTCAAAGGAGTTCAAACTTAGGTCACTTGTGGTAGCCTTGAATAAGAAGATTCAGTTTCAGTCTCCCGTTCTTTTCTTTTCTTTTTTTTTTCTTTCTTTATTTTTTTTTTTTTGAGGATTGATCCTTTTCACTTTCGCCTATCCGGTCAATTTTACTTTTCATGTGGTTGATTTTTGTGAGATCTTTTGATCACAATTTCGAAATTCTGGAATGTGTACGTCAGCTCTCGGGATTTATGTGTGGTCGTTCCGAGCCTATGAAATGTGATCTAGGCACGTTTTTATGATGTACCTTGAAGCGTACTATTCTCTCATTTGTAAAATCATTTTGACTGGCTAGGGTCGGATCTTGGAAATCAATACCTTTTCAGCTCTAACTTTTGCCTAGGTGCCCTTTCGGGTTTTCAACCTAGCGAACTTTTCTTTTCTTTTCTTTTTTTTTTTTTTTTTTTTTTTTTTTTTTTTGTCTGTTGTTATTTTTTTTAAAGTGGAGATGAAACTCACTGAAATGTTTGGCTACCATCAAGGACCAACTCCGCACAGGTTTGCATGGCTATCAATTGGGTTGGGCCCAAGGCTTTGAAATGGTAGAAATGGTGGAAAGGGTGTTGGGCAAGCCCCAAATCAGTCTCAAGTATGTCTTTTCGAGATTTGAGCAAAAGCATCTTTAAATTCTTAAAGTAAGACTATTCAATTCCAGCTCTTCATCAGTGTCAGCGTGAAATCGACTTTAACCTTTCAGGATTCTTTTTTTGTTTTGTCGTAGAAAAATTATTACCAGAGTAATATCCATGGTAATTTGAAGAGTGACATTCCCAGTTCAGCGATTCATGCACTTATGAATATACACATCAGATTAGGCAAAATGAGACTTCATTCCATCAGAAGAGAAGGATTACATTACTCGATACGGACTCACAATAACTTGATGATAGACAGACTCGACCACAAGATCAAACTTGAAATAGACACAAAATATAGAACAGACTCGACTTGGTCTCAAATGGAGTGTCTTTGTGACCCATTTATTATTATTATTATTTTAGCAGAAGTTCCAAACACTATTAACTCTCTGCGTAGTTTCAACAATCCTTAGCGAAGGAGATCATTTGAAAGGACCGGCCAGGGGCTCAGGTGACATGGGGTTGAATGGTTGGTGGCTCAATGACTCTTCGGTCAATAAGGTCTTGGATATCATGGCGGAGACGTATGCACCGGTCGGTGTCATGGCCTGGGCCTTGGTGGTAGGCACATCGTTTGGACAAGTCACAGTTAGGTGGTGGAGGATCGGCACGAGGCTGAAGGAGTTGGAGGTGTCCCTTTTTTAGTAGGCGGCCTAAGGCTACGGAGGGAGAGATATCTAGCTTGGAAAATTCACGGGGTACCCTATTTTGGTAAGGGCGGCTAGGCGAGCTGGTTTGGTTTGTGAGCTGGTATGATTGGGGAGAATAGGCCATGGGTTGGTCACTAAGGGCGTTGACATCTGAAGAGTTTCGGGAGTAGTCTGGCCTCTTGGACTGGATTTGTGATCCTTCATTCTTGATTTTCCCTTCCCTGATTGCATCATCAATTCTAGTCCCTATCTCAAACAGTTCTTCAAATGTTGAGATGGACTGGTAGAATAGTTTCTCATGGTACAGCGGCTGTAGATTCTTGATCAACATCCGAACTTGTTCCTTTTCGACTGGTCGGTGGGTCATTTGGGCCACTTTGTTCCTCCATCTGCTCAAGAATGCAGCGAAGGACTCATTGAAGTTCTGCTGGGTAGTCTCCAGATCCCGAATGGTGACATCGAGCTCTTGGTTGTAGGAGTAATGATCAATGAAGACCTGGACTATATCTTCCCAAGTCCGCGTCTTAGAAACCTCCAAGGTCAGAAACCAAGATAGAGCAGCCTTGGCGAGGGTTTGAGGGAACAACATTGCGATGTGCTCATGGCTGCAGCCTATTGATTGGAAAACACTCATGCAGAACTTTACATGGCTCTTCGGATTCCCAGTTCCATCAAAACGATCAATTTCAGGCATCTTGAAGTTTTCCGGCAGTTTCAGCTTAACAGGCTCAAAAAGGCCTTCCAGATCTAGCATGTAGTCATTGATCCCTTTGTTTTTCCTCAGTACGATTTCTAGCTTGTCAACCCTGTCCATTTTTTCTTGAAATTTCTTCTCATACGCAGGCGGCGAGACCCCTTGAAACCATACTTCTTCTCCGCCGTTCTCATGTAGGGGTGGTTCAAATCCAGGTGGAGGTTGCGGCCGCTGTTGCTTCAATTCTTCCATGAAGGATAAAACTTGGGCCAACCGGTCAGACTGTTGGTTGATCATTTCTGTCATTCTTGCTTCCAAAGCTTCTGGATCCATAAAGCTGACTTTCGGCTGAGTGATTCTGACAAGGTGACTTCCTAATCCTCTGACTCACAAATGCAGATCCTGGGTGCTCAAAACTTGTACTGACATATAGGTGTGAAAAGACTGTGTTAGACTTTTAACATCGATGATTGAGATGACAACTATAGTGATGTTAACAGACGTGGACTGACTCGTGTACAGCCTGACTGAAACAGTGCGTGCAGACCAATAGGAATGGTGTATGCAAATGAGACAAGCACGCAGATGCAAGCCCTAATCTATATGATGCCCCTACTTCTAACAGATAGCAGTTAAACAAATAAGGTCCTATCCATACAGAGTGTGCTAACCTTACTCTCCAGTATGATCACCAAGGGATAACAGGGATTTCCGGAATACTTTGGGAATTTCGGATAGAGTTTCTGGGAGAAACATGGGTTTGGAAGATTCGGAGAAATTTCTAGAAGTCATTTGAGTTTCTAGGAGAAATAAGG
Source organism: Hydrangea macrophylla (assembly GCA_033977485.1). Lineage (NCBI taxonomy): Eukaryota > Viridiplantae > Streptophyta > Magnoliopsida > Cornales > Hydrangeaceae > Hydrangea > Hydrangea macrophylla. Next base: position 18,943,640 of record CM066982.1, read on the forward strand.
ATTTCTGGTTGATTTGGACTGAGCTTCTAGGAGAAACTGGTATTTTTGGGTATTTCTGAGATATATGGATAGAGTTTCCAGGGGAAACAAGTATATCTGGGCATTTCTGGGTGATTTGGGCAGAGATGCTGGGATTTTTGGAGAATCTGGGAGATTTGGGCAGAGCTTCTGGGAAAACAGGTACTTTGGATATTTCTAGGAAATTTGGATAGAGTTTCTGGGAGATAGGACAGAGTTTCTGGGAGAAACTGGTATATTTGGGAAATCAGGGAGATTTAGACAGAGTTTCTGGAAAAAACTGATTAATATGGTTATATCTGGGATATCTGGACAGTGTTTCTGGGAGGAACAGGTTATGATGGTGATCATACTGTCTAGCCAGTTTTCATACTCCTATGTCCTAGGACCAACAAACAAGGTTTGCGGTGTATATCTTTGTGAACATGGAGCAGACATCCTTGTCATGGTGCCTAGGCAGGTCAACTCAATGTGATCACATGTGAGTGATTGCCTTAGGGATCATAAGAAAGAAGTTCTGCCTCATGCCACATAAGCGTCTACACCGCGCAGGTAATCCCGTCAGGGCATACAACAGTTATATCACATTGTCCTATCTGAAAAGATAAATCAACAGCCCTATGAAAGGTTCTACAAGAATCTATATGCAAAGGCTGGGTTTAGTCAAAGAGGGTCCGTTGACGAGAGTTCCAATATACCGTCAGGGAGACAGTACGGAGGTTTTTACTCTTTTTGATATACCTTCGAAGGTACAGTATCAACGGTGACTTGTGCCCTGGCACAGCAAGACCTGAACAATGTCAGCGCTGCGTTTCAGACACAGTCGGAGGGGGAAAATGCAAGAGTGCAATGCGGTGAACCAAACACAGTAAAAAGATGATTTTAAGGATGCTTCTTATGAGTCAAACCTCTGTATTATTTTGTTTTAAAATAAAAATCCCCAGCAGAGTCGCCAGATTGTGGATACCGGGATTCCACCGCTTTGTTATGTTTTCGAAACTTGTTTGATTTTTGAATCAAGGAAAGAGAAAAGGTCTGCCGAAAACAGATACAGAGTCGCCACTTGGTCTTTAAGGAACCAAGAAACCTTATTTTGACTCACCCAAACGGATAAAGGACACTGGCCCTTCATAACCAAAGAACTTGGCTCGGGATTTTGGTACGAGAGAGGAAGGAGCCTTTGTCACGGCTAAAACACCCTCAACTCGCCCCGTCTCTCGACGGGCCTCAATTAGCATCCAAATAATCATCTTATAATATGTATGGTTCGGCAATTAATACTATGATAGTATATTACATCACATAAGAATCTTGAAATTGAAAATCAAAAGATAAGATATTATTCATAAGATCTAAGCCAAATATCATACAATGCAAAAGTGAAAGATCACACAAATAAACCTAGGAAAAATCGTCTAATCATGTATCAAATAATCAAGACTTCCTAATCTAAAGGGGGACATGAATTGTTATTGAAACAAATAAACAAAGAAATCAAAATATGCTTAGCAAGCTAGTATGATGCATGTTAATCTTTGAGAAAAGAAGACCTCTCAATCCCCGGGACGGATGAGAAAGGATGATTAGATCGAGGGGAAGCATGAACGTGTGATCAAGTTCATTCCTTATAATCTTCTTAGATTAAGGAGCCATGAAGGCCCCAAATCTTGCATGGATGCAATGTGTGTATCTAAAATGTGCCAAGGTTGTGGTGTGCTTTGTGTTTATGGATTCCTAGAATGACTTAGAAGTCTATAATGTGTATGAATGAATGAATGAAATCATCATGGGATATGTACAAATGTAGTATGAACTACTTCCTAAGATATGAACTAATTTGGAAGGCACATAAGCATCAAATCAAAGAATAAAAGTTAAAATGTGCTTGCTGTGAATAGTGGACAGAACAGTAACTAGATCTTCGGAAAATTGAAAAGAGGGGTTATGAATGTTTTCAATGCATGATTTTTTATGGAGATGTTATTTATTGTGTCTAGAACACTACCCAAAAATCCAATATTTAATAACTATCACAGATTGAGAGAAATCATATGAACAACAGAGGTCACTCAGAAACAGAGTCCGTACTGTCGACTGAAATGTTAGAAAATCTTAGAAAATGAAAATGAATGATCTAGAGGCCCATTTTATACAGAGAGTTCCCTAAGACATTTAAGTTTAAGGGAAAAATAAGTTGGGACCACCCATGTTGGAAAATATTTCTGAAAAAGAAGTTGGAAGTTAGTCAAGCTGCTGTGACAGCAGAGGCAGAATGTTTGGAAGGAATGTTTGGGTCCAAATGGACCATTTTCAAGTGCTTCCAAGTTAAACCAAAAATCATGGGTGTTCTCCAATGAGTTAGGAAGACATTCCAAGTGGCCTTGCATCCATATGTTGAGTATTGAGTTCTAAAGAAATCTTTGAACTCAGATCACTCACTGTTTTGACTCACTGTTTTGAAGATTTTGGGAAAAACTAGACTTTTCTTTCTTGAAATCAAAATGAAAGGGATTGAGAGGGGTTTTGAAATAGAAGTTTTGAAAGTATATTTTCAACATCAAATAGAGATTACAACCACTTAAAATGCCAACATTCAACTCATCATCAAGAACCTCCAAGATTGTTGGAGAGATTTATTTTTATTAGAACATAACTTCAATACACTTCAAGAATACCTTGGAGGTATTGAAGTTATGATTATCATCTATCAAACATGTTTTTGAGGTCAAGAGCTACTATCCATAAGGATTCACTCACCTCAAACTTCATGTCATCATCTAGATGATGATGAACTAGTAAGTAAATAAAGAAAATCAAAAAGAAATGAGGTGAGAAGAGATGAACATTATATAAACAAGCAAGCAAATAGCAATCAATAGATGAATAATCAATGTGATTTTGGACTTGTAGCTTGGTGTTTCACTCATAGATTTTGACATTTGGACATGGAAGTAGCTTCCTAACTCAAGAATGCTCAAGAATGGTGATTGGGGGTGTTTGGGATGTGAAGTATATAGAAGGATAATGGAAGAAAACAAGAATAAAACTCACTTTCTTATGGAAAATCAATGGGAGAAGCTCCCTTTCTTTCTTCTAAACCTATCTCTATCTCTCTTCTTCTCTACAACTTTTCAAGCTTTGCACTTGGCCCCCCTAAAATGAAGAGCAATGGGGGGTTTAAATAGGCCAATTTGGGGTGGTTTTGGGGTTTTAGAAGTACTCTCATTGGTCCCAAACAACTGTGAACACAAAACTATGTCGTTTTGGCTTTCAAATAATCAAAATGGACCCCCAAAAAAATTACAAAAATAGACTCTGCGAGGGTTGAGTGCCGCGGCGGCACTGGGCCAGTGCCGCGGCGGCACTGCTCCTCAGAAGCCCAGAAAATTACGTTTAGGCCCCCAGAGGTTCCGGTATTCGCGAAAAGGCCCTATTTTGTCCGAAATTCATAGAAAATGCATACGAACTCCAAATTGAGGTTGTGATATACCGTTGGAAAGGTAATGGAGTCTAATTTACATAAAAAATAGTTTGGGGATAGGTCACTTTGAAAAGTTTTGCGTTATTCGCGATAAAAGCTGATTTGATCGCCTTTTTTGCCTTCGAAAATTCAAAATAAATTCGTTTTAAATCCAGGAATTATGTGCGATGTACCGTTGGAAAGCTATTGAACTCTAGTATCCATGAAAAATATTTGAAAATTGTTTCGGTGCCCCGATTCCAAAGTCAAATCTTGGTCAAACTGGTCAAACCTGGGATTCCCGGGAAGTTCTGGGAACCTCCGGGAGCTCCCAAGAGCCGACGTTTTCGCTCGATTCTCTTTTAAAACTCATTTTAATGCTTTTCTAATGATTCCGGTGAATTCGGATAATTTCAGTCAAACTTGGTCAAACTTGGTCAAACTCTGGTCAAACCTGGTCAAACCTTGGTCAAACCGGTCAACGGGGAACTTCCGGGACTTCCGGGGGTCTCTGGGAGCTGACGATTTCATCCAGTTTTACTTAAAAACTCATTTTATCATTTTTCTTACGACATAGCATGTTTTCAGAACTTCGGGATCAAATCTGGGAGTTTTCGGGCTTTCAGGGGTATTTTGGTCATTCTGAGCATTCTGAGAGATAGTGCTGACTTCCAAGAGTCCTTTTGAGTCTTTTACGATCATTGTGGATCACCAAGCTATGGGTTTCCTAAATCTGATAGCCGACAAAATGGGGTGTCTACAGAGAGCCAAACTAAAATGTGAAGGCTCCGAGAATGGGTTGGAAAAGAAATTGAAACAGGATCAGCAAAGGGGAGCTCGGGACCAGACCCTGTGATAAGCGGGGGTATTTGTAAAATACAACCGCGCTAGAATAAGAAAATATACTAATTTAATTCACAATCTCCTATTGTATCTGTAATTTGTGTTCAATGACAGTTTATATACAATGTGACAAATCTATGATGAGTTGGGTTATTTTAGTTATTATGTTATGCAGATTGTTATGTTGCTCTGTGCAGGAATGAATAACAGGAAAAGGGTAAAGCTAAGATGCAAAAAGAACATTTCAAAAATGAAAAGTGAAGTTCGAGAAATCGAGGAGAGCTCAAGCGATCGAGCCTCCAAGCGATCGAAGGTTTATCAAGCACTCGAATAAGTTGAGAGTTCAAGCGATCGAATGGAATTCAATCGATCGATCGAACATGCCTTTATCAGAATTTTACGCGCACACAGTAGAACAGATTATTGTAACCCTAACCTCGGTTTTTCTATATATATATCAGTTGTAAACACATCCCTAAGGACACCCACACTTTGTTTTTTAGTTTTCTAGAGAGAGAGAGAGAGAGAGAGAGAGAGTTTTGTTTGGTTTTGTAGGTTTAAGGTTTGATATTGGTTTTTCTTGGATTTTCAGTAAGTTTAATCAAAGTTCTACGTTCTAGGTTCTTTTATTTTGGTTTATTTACATTCTGTTCATGAATCTTCGTAGTTTAAGTAGTGATATTCATAAGTTTATATATTAGTAGTGATAAAATCTATAGTTTTCATTGTTTTATGTTAAAAACACAAGCAAACAAGACCTTAATGATTTCTTACGTTAAAAATCAATTTGTAGCACCTCAAACAATGTGTGAGTAGTTCCAGAGTTGGGAGATCACGATGAAATAGTGATCTCCAGCCTCTGCCATGCACCAGAATAAAACCAGTGTTTAATCGATCGAAGTAAGTTCGATCGATCGAACTATAGATATAGTCAAGCGATCACATTTTGATCAATTGAGAGATGATGATGCTCGATGTCGATCGAACATTCAGATTCTTGAGATGATCCTTTACAGTATTCCTAGACTTTTTCTTTTCGAGATTTGTTATCAAACTGTCCCCATATGCTTAGTTTGTCAAAACAGTTTCTTAACTTTAAGCCTTAAGGCATTTTCTCCAATAACTTTTGCACACCACTTTGAATGCTTACATCATTCATAATGTGAGTCTCAACTATTATTTTAAACCACCTTCACGTATTTTATATCAACTGTGATGATATAGTCCCGGTCATGAAAGGGTTATTGATTATTTATCTATAGAAAATACAGAATACGATAGATAGATGTACTCCATAGAGCATTAATGTAACTGCATGGTAGATAGTTCGGTCACTGTGGATTCGTGTGATCCCAATGTTTCCATTTTATAAAGTAAAAACTATTTTAAATATTGCTTCAGTTAGTTAATTCCTAGTTTAATTTAGTTGCTTTCCTTTAGTAGTTGTTAATTGTGGAACTTCGTGTTCTATACCTTATTCAAAGTTTGAATTTTTATTTTCCTTTTTGAATTTAGTCTAAGTAACTTTAATCCTTCTCTGTGGGATTGACCTGGTCTTACCAGAATACTACTTACACGTCCACCTACACTTGGGTGTTGCACAAGAGCGCACAAATTATTTTCATGTCACCCCGATTAACTTCACACCACTTTCTTGGCCCATCCAAGAAGTCATGGTAGCCGCTGGGGCTCAAAAGCTGCTTAAGAAACCAACCATGTTGAAGAGCCCGCCCTAGAAAAGGAATCGGGACAAATATTGCCGCTACCATAAAGACTATAGCCATGACACCGAGGATTGCTTTAAACTCAAAATTTCTATAAAAAAACTCATTGAATAGGGTCATCTAGCTGACTTTGTCACCAAAGACAGGCAGTAATAGTAGGATGCCCAGACCACCGAGCAACAACAACCCCTCGGCCACATCAATGTGGTCTCTAGAGGAACATTGGGCAGAGGAGACTCACAGTCGACAAGGAAGAGGCATGCCTGGCATCCCGAGCGGATGTCGTGCAAGTCCAACTAGTCAACTGCCCTCTGATCGATACCCTGACCTTCTCATTTGGCAATATCCGAGATCTGCACTACCCCCATGACAAATCCACTGGTGATAACACTCTCCATAGCCAATTACATGGTCAATAGAGTACTCATAGACACAAGAAGCTCCTCTGACATGCTCTTTGCTTCAGTGTTTGATCAGTTTGGAATATCAAGGGATCGGCTCCGACCATTGGCCACTCTATTGGTGGGATTCAATAGATCCAGTACACAATCACTCGAGATGATCAAGCTACCGGTTCTAATGGGAACCTACCCACAGCAAGCCTCCGTGCTCGTAAACTTCATTATGGTAGAGGCCCCATCCACTTATAACGTCATTCTCGGGAGACCAACACTTAACAAGGCCAGAGCAGTCGTGTCAACTTATAGCTTGATCGTTAAGTTCCTGACCCCGCAGGAATTGGGGAGCTTGAGAGGAGATCAAGCCACCGCCAAGAGTTGTTATGTCAGTTTCTTGCATAAGGATGCGATTTCTGAAGCACTGAACATTGAAGAGATAGACCCAAGGGATGTCAGGGACGGAGTCAGCCCAATCAAAGAACTCAGTCAAGTGATATTGGACCCCCAGTTTCCCGACCGGTCCGTTAGTATAGACACTCTCCTGGAACCAGAATCAAGACGTGCTTTGTGTGGAGCCACGAAGACATGCTTGGAATTAATCCTCGGGTCATATCCCACTGACTCAATGTTGATCCAAGCTTCGCCCGGGTAGGCAAAAGAGGAGGGGAATGGCCCCTAAAAGATAGGGAGAAGTATGTGAAGAGGTTAGGAAACTCCTCAAAGCCAAGTCAGTTTGTGAAGTGCAGTACCCCGATTGGCTGGCAATGTTGTCTTAGTCAAGAAGAGTAACAAAAAATGGAGGCTGTGTGTAGACTTTACCGACCTAAACAAGGCCTGTCCCAAAGACTACTATCCACTACCCCAGGATAGATCTCCTTATAGACACAATGACCGATCACTCACTCCTCTCCTCCCATTTCGTGGACGCCTACTCGGGGTACAACCAGATCTGTATGTTTCTCGGCTATGAAGAAAAGACGTCATTCATTACTGACTAGGGAATACATTGAGTCGGTGGGACATGACCAAGGGCGGCCTACCAGTACCTAGTGAATCACATGTTCAAAGAGTTGATCAAAAAGACCATCGAATTATACAGAGATGACCTCCTGGTCAAGAGTCGGGACAAATTTAACCACCTCGACCACTTGACCGGAGCAGTCAGCATCCTTATAAGATATTGAATGAAGTTGAATCCGGTAAAGTGCACATTTGGGGTCTCGTTTGGGAAGTTCTTAGGGCACTTAGTCAGCAGATGGGGAATCGAGGCCAATCCAGAGAAGATTTAGGCAATCATCAATATGCGGTCACCCAGGTCGACAAACGAATTTTAAAGTTTGACAGGACAGGTGGCAACATTAAATAGATTCATGTCCTGAGCGGCTGAATGGTGCTTTCCGTTCTTCAAGATCCTTTGCAAAGCCTTTGAGTGGTTAGAGGAGTGTGAGAAAGCGTTTTAGGAACTCAAGAAGTACCTGACATCGCCTCATCTACTCTAAACGCTCGTTCCAAAGGAACAATTGCTTCTTTACTTAGCAGTATCACCCTTGGTGGTAAGCTCGACATTGATCAGAGAAGAATATGGGATATAGTACCCAATATACTACACAAGTCGGGCACTCCAGGGCACAAAAAGTCGATACTCTCACATAGAGAAGCTCGCCTTTGCACTCATCACCTCAGCTCGACAACTCCACCTGTACTTCCAAGCCCATGTCATTGTTGTCCTTACAGATCAGCCTTTGCGTAGGATTTTGTGCCTGCTTGAAACATTCGGGAGACTTATGAAGTGGGCGTTGGAGTTAGAAGAGTTCAAGGTAGTTTATAGACCTCTAACAGTAGTAAATTTTCTTGTCGAGTTCACCTATCTGGAAGATCCAATCAAGGAGTTCAATCTACCTGAGTTACCGCCCGAGCTACATCCTGACATCCCGACCTCGATACTTTATGTGTATGGGTCCTCTAATAAGCAGGGCAGTAAGGCAGGGGTCATCCTGATCATGCCCGAGGGAATTCAACTCGAGTATACCCTCAGGTTTGGGTTCCAAGCATCCAAAAACGAAGTAGAGTATGAAGCCCTGTTGGTCGAACTGCAGCTGGCCACTTCAATGAATGCCCAGTAGATCAAGGTGCACAGTGACTCTCAATTGGTGGTAAATCAAGTCTTGCAACAGTATAAAGCTAGGGAGGACAGTATGGTGGCCTACCTGGCCCTGGTCAAGTGTTAGGAAACTGCGTTCCCAGAATCCGTTGACAGTGCGTATAAGTTGGTACTGCAAAAAATTTCGTGAAATCTATAATAACCCTACAAGGGCGGAACTAGGGCTACCTTGAATTGCAATACGGATTGCTGTAGTAGACGAATCGAGAACACGGGCTCGATAACAACTCATGATCTTCTACCGTATTCCTCCGCTGCCAGAATATCGAACTGAGTGTGGGCTCTTTCAAAATCCCTTTTGTTTTCTGCTCTCCCTCTTTTACGCTCTCTTTTCTATTCCGAGTTATAATACTCTTGATGGAAAAATGCTAACTGATGAGAGAGCCAAAGCAGCATATATATAGGCTACGATAGGAACCATAAGAAGTCAATAAGGAATAGGCTTCCTTATGGAATTAGGAAACCCTAATTCGAACTGAATCAGATTCCTATTTCCATAAATTATAATTCATACCACTAAAGAATTATAATTGCACTCCTAACCTTATCTCAAAAATATATTTCGAGCTCCATGTTATTAAATGCTTATTATCTCCTCATGTTAAGATTACAGATATCCGTTAATTAAATATAATTACTGACAATCATATTTAATTAATTTCTTAAAATTCCTTGAGATCCTCTGCTTAACTTATCTGATATGTCAGATACAAAATCCACCTGCAGGGTTTGACATAATCAAAACTTATAAGCTTTCTCAAGGGGATATCATCAATCCCAAAATTGAGACATGGATTCCATCATTAATTAATATCCACCACACAATTAATATTGCCACCCAATCCAATGAGATATTGACCCATTTAAGGATCTCACCCTTTTAGGGATCAAAGTGTAAATATCAAATGTACGTGTCTATAAATTAACTTAGGATTTAGAGCATAAGCACTCATAATAGCCATGAGGTATTAATTATCTTATAAGTCAGTATAAAGATAATTACCCCAAGTCAGTCCCGTTTAATAAACAAAGTGTACCAGCATAGTGAGTTGAAACTATACCGTTTTCCGTAGTCAAGACAAATCTACTACAACACCATGCTGCAGTCCTACTGATGGTGTGTCCAATCCCATCTAAGACTGTAAACCAAAATCTTACATTCTATAATATCTGATGGCCTGATCTTCCGTGTGTAAGCCGAACTCTACACACCAAACCACCTACTATATAGAATGAGAGACACACATGCATAATATTAAATAAATAATATAATACAAACATTGCCCACACAAATTCTCATAGAAAAAATGGATTAATTGATTTTATTAAATGAATAATAAATCAACTACATAAAGCATGGCTTTTAGTATATATTCCTAACAATCTCCCACTTAGACTCAAAGCCATGATGCGACACACCTCACTCCTATCCCATCTACATGACTGTCAAAAGTCTTGGCCGGTAAGCTCTTGGTGAAAGGATCTGCCAGGTTATTTGCTGATGCTATCTTGGTCACTTCAACATCACCTCTTTGCACGATCTCTCGTATCAGGTGATACTTACGCTCAATGTGTTTTCCTTTCTTATGGGCCCTTGGTTCCTTTGAGTTAGCAACCGCTCCGCTATTATCGCAATAAAGGGTAATAGCCAATTGTACCACAGGTACTACTCTTAGATCCATAATGAAGTTTCTGAGCCAAACGGCCTCCTTAGCGGCTTACGAAGCAGCCACATACTCGGCTTCCATGGTGGAATCAGCAATACATGACTGCTTGATACTCCTCCAAGTAATGGCTCCACTTCCTAGGGTAAACACATATCCTGAGGTAGACTTTCTGGAATCCTTATCTGACATGAAATCAAAATCAGTGTACCCAATGGGTACAAGACTGTCTTCTTGGTAAACTAACATATAGTCTCGAGTCCTTTTCAGGTACTTGAGAATATTTTTCACCGCAGTCCAATGTTCTTGTCCTGGATTAGACTGGTATCTACCAAGCATGCCAACAGCAAAGCAGATGTCAGGTCTAGTACATAGCATAGCATACATTAGGCTTCCTACTGCCGAGGCATATGGAACTGCCTTCATCTTCTCTATCTCATCAGGTGTCTTAGGACACTGATCCTTAGATAGAGTAATTCCGTGTCTGAAGGGAAGGAATCCCTTCTTGGAATCTTGCATGCTAAACCTTGCAAGAATATTGTCAATATAAGTGCCTTGTGATAAGCCCAACATCCTATTCTTGCGATCTCGCATAAGCTTGATCCCTAGGATGTGATCGGCTTCTCCCAAGTCCTTCATATTGAATTGACTAGACAACCATACCCTTACAGAAGATAATACCCCCACATCGTTTTCGATTAACAAGATATCATCCACATATAGTAATAAGAACACCACCACTCTTCCATCATGTTTCTTGTACACACAAGATTCATCCGTACATTGATCAAAACCAAAAGACTTGATTGCTTGATCAAAGCGGATATTCCAAGACCTAGATGCCTGCTTAAGTCCATAAATGGACTTCTTAAGCTTGCACAACATGTGTTCTTGGCCCTTCGCAATGAACCCGTCTGGTTGCATCATATAGATGCACTTATCAAGATTCCCATTTAGAAATGCTGTCTTGACATCCATTTGCCAAATTTTGTAATCGAAATGTGCAGCAATGGATAAGAGAATCCGAATAGACTTCAGCATTGCCACCGGCAAAAAAGTTTCCTCATAATCGATTCCTTCTTTTTGAGTGAACCCTTTCACAACAAGCCTTGCTTTAAAGGTTTCCACCTTACCATCCGCTCCTCTCTTCTTCTTATAGATCCACTTACATCCAATGGGTTTTATTTCATTGGGTGGTTCTACAAGATCCCAGACTTGATTGGAGTACATAGACTCCATTTCAGATTTCATAGCCTTTTGCCAAAGATCTGCATCTTTATCTTGGAGTGCTTCATTGTAGTTACAGGGGTCGATACCTTGTTCATCAGGGACCCGGTCATAAGACTCTCCCAAGAACATATACCGGTCAGGTTGAATAAAAACCCTCCCACTACGACGAGGCACAACCCGTGTCTGTGTATCACTGATATTTCGTTGTGAAGATTCTGAACTTAATACACCATTATCTACACGTTGTACTGGTTCAGGAACCTGCGTGTTAATGGTTGGTTCGGGATCTACACGAGTTTCGATAATCCTCCCACTACGACGTGGTAATGGAATATCGATAACTCTTTCTTGTGGTGTTTCTTCTCGTACCGTTGGTATCGAAGAAGTATGTCTCGGTGTCTCTCCTCTCATTTCCTCTAGAACAATAGGGCTTCTGGGCTTGTGGTCCATAACATAGTCCTCTTCTAAGAATGTGGCATTGGTGCTAACAATAACCTTCTGATCCTTAGGGCTATAAAACAGACCACCTTTAGTTCCTCTTGGATACCCAACAAAGAAACATACTTCTATTCTTGATTCCAACTTTTCTGCGTTCCCTTTCAGCACATGTGCTGGACTACCCCAGATCCGAACATGCCGCAGACTAGGCTTTCGCCCAGTCCACAATTCCGTGGGAGTAGTAGGTACTGACTTAGATGGTACCAAGTTTAGAATGTATGCAGCTGTCTCTAATGCGTGTCCCCAAAAGGAAATTGGTAAATTTGAGTAACTCATCATAGATCTTACCATATCCATGAGAGTCCTGTTCCTTCTTTCTGCTACACCGTTCTGCTGAGGCATACAGGATGCAGACAATTGGGATGTAATCCCTTGCTCCAATAAGTATTCCCTAAACTCTCCCAAGAGGTACCCTCCACCATGATCAGATCGTAGTGTCTTGATACATTTACCTAGACGCTTCTCCGTTTCAGCCTTAAAGTCTTTGAATTTCTCAAAGCATTCAGACTTACGCCGCATCAAATAAATGTACCCATACCTTGAGTAATCATCGATGAAAGTGACAAAGTACTCAAATCCCCCTTTTGCTTGGACAGTCATAGGGCCACACAAATCAGAGTGAACCAGTTCCAACGGCTCTTTTGCTCTATAGCCCTTGGCCGAGAATGGCCTCTTGGTCATTTTACCTTCCAAGCAGGATTCACAAACTGGAAGTGCCTCCACTTCCAATGAGCCTAATGGCTCATTTTGAACCAGTCTTTGAATCCTTTTCAAATTTATATGACCAAGGCGTAAGTGCCAAAGATGCGTTTGGTTCATCCTCGAAGGTTCTTTTCTCTTAAATGGCACACTATTTGTGTTATTCAATTCATTAAGTTACAGTATAGGAGAGATAGGATATATAATATAAAGATCATCCACCAATTGACCAGAACAAATGAAACGTTTATTTTCTTTAATAACTACCACTTTATTAAAATGAACTGAATATCTATTCTTTACTAAACTAGAAACTGAAACTAAATTCCTTCTAATAGAAGGTACATAAAAGCAATTTCTTAATATTAAAATCCTATCTCTACCAAAACTAAGATGTAGATCTCCTACTGCAACTGCTGCTACTCTCGTAGCATTTCCCATATATAGATAAATCTCTCCATCACTGAGCTGCCTGGTTCCCTGGAACCCCTGCAAAGAATTGCATATATGATCAGTGGCTCCCGTATCTACACACCAGGTACCGGTAGATCGGACCGCTAAACACGATTCAATAACTAGTAAATGAGATTTACCTTGATTGTTCTGTCTGGCGAGATAAACTGGACATTGCTTCTTCCAGTGTCCTGGTTGCTTGCAAACAAAACATTTGCCTTTAGGCTTTCCCGGTTGTCCTTGTGGCCTTTGGATTGGCAGAGGACCCGCGGCCTTCTTTTGAGCCTTTTTCATTTTCTTCTTGCCTTTCGGCTTTAAAGCAGAACCTTTCTCAAACACAAGAGCACTCCCTAACTTTCTGTTGAGACCCTGAGCTGCCTGGAGTTCTTTAAGCAGCTCCGCCAAAGTATATTTAAATTTATTCATGTTGTAATTGAGGCAGAATTGCTTAAAAGACTCTGGCAGTGACTGGAGTACGATATCGACCTGGGTTTCCCCGTCGATTTCAGCTCCAAGGATCTCTAGTTCATTAAGAAGAGATATCATCTTAAGAACATGATCCCTTACAGGCGTCCCCTCAGCCATGGTTGTGTTCATCAAGTCTTTCATGGCAACCTACCTAGCAGCACGACTTTGATCCCCGAACATCTCTCGAAGGCTCTCCATCATGTCATAGGCGCTGGTCATTGACTGATGCTGATGTTGCAGAACGTTTGACATGGATGCCAAAATGTAACACCGCGCCATCTCATCAGCCTTGACCCATTTCTTGTGAGCCTGGGTTTCCTCAGCGGATGCCCCCTCACCAGGTTGCTCAGGACATTCTTGAGTAAGCACAAACTTGTATTCTTCAGCAGTTAACACAATATTCAAATTCCTTTTCCAGTCTATATAGTTTGGTCCAGTAAGTTTGTTTTCTTTAAGTATAACAGCAAGTGGGTTGAAAGTACCCATTTAAAAGCCTGAGAATCATATAACATAAATAATTACGTTTGGGCAAAAATTGCTATGGATTCGAGTTGAAAATATTGGTTCCCTCTACCATATTTGAAAGGAATCCGCCAGCAACCTGATACACCGCGAATAGTATGACTCGATGGGAAGCCATATACTATCCATCATTTGTTCAGATAGACAATTGCCTTTTAATTTTACTATCCAAGCAATGTACTTTGCCTAATAAAATTAAACTGCTGACTTGCTTTGGTCCTATAAATAATAACAGTGACTCAGATGGAGAGGATATTATTATTTATAGCTAAGTGTATACCATCACTTAATTCTAGGTCAAGAGTTCCATGAGGAACACCTCTGATGGAGAGGTGACCCACACCAACAATCACCCAAAACATTCTTTTAAAGAAGTTTGTACTGATGATTCCATGATCAACTACATCCGATGGGGAGGATGACACTAGAGCCATCACACAAAATTAATCATATCATCTACAAACCAGTGATGGAGACCATGGGATTTATACTTGATAAATTCCCTCTCCCACTTATAATTTTTTAAAAAAAATTTGAGGGTTATAATTTTTTAGGAAAACTTTTAATTTAATTAATAAAAAAATAATGGAATACTTGACAAGGATTAATTCATCATTACTTGTGAAACCCACATGTGTAGATAATAAAATTATTCTATTCTCATGATTTTAGAAAATAAGTACTTATGTTTTCAAATTATGGAATTAGTTTTATTTCTAAATACACATGTAGTTGTCCATCATTTTAAATTATTATAAATTAAACATGCAGCTAGACATCTAAAATAGGTCTAGGAACAATTATCCATGTTGTCCTATTCATTAAACATGAAACAATAATAATCATTCAATCACACATAAATAAGGAAACCACAATAAAATAGGAATCCCACTATTATGGTCAAGCTGCAACTCTTGTGAAGAAATCTTCATTGAACCCGATTAGCTCTATGTCGCCACTACGCAACAGGGGTCGAGCTGCCCGGTCAGCTCGTGGGGATCGAGCTGATCGCTTTCGAAAACTGCTTGTAAAACTGCTCTCACGAACCATCTTCACAGATTTACTTGAGATATATTACATAAACCCTATGCCTCCGTGAAGGAGTTCACATGCTATATATTTGCAGTAAATTAACCACGCATCAATCAAGCGTAGGATCCAATACATACAAATCCTATGCCTCCATAAAGGAGTTCACATACTATATCAAAACAACAATATTAACCATGAATAAACCCATCGTGGGATCCAATCACACAAAACCAGCGACCATAATAGTGGAATAAGAACGTTGCAAAACAAGGGTTAGCACAGATCTACGTTCTATCCATCCATCAATGCACGCATAAGATATGTTTTATTGGACAACATGGTTGCTTCCAACCTATACGCAGAATCAACTTGGCTATGATAGTACTGTTAGGAAACTGCGTTCCCAGAATCCGTTGACAGTGCGTATAAGTTCGTACTGCAAAAAATTTCGTGAAATCTATAATAACCCTACAAGGGCGGAACTAGGGTTACCTTGAATTGCAATACGGATTGCTGTAGTAGACGAATCGAGAACACGGGCTCGATAATAGCTCACGATCTTCTACCGTATTCCTCCGCTGCCAAAATATCGAACTGAGTGTGGGCTCTTTCGAAATCCTTTTTTTTCTGCTCTCCCTCTTTTACGCTCTCTTTTCTATTCCAAGTTATAATACTCTTGATGGAAAAATGCTAACTGATGAGAGAGCCAAAGCAGTATATATATAGGCTACGATAGGGACCATAAGAAGCCAATAAGGAATAGGCTTCCTTATGGAATTAGGAAACCCTAATTCGAACTGAATCAGATTCCTATTTCCATAAATTATAATTCATACCACTAAAGAATTATAATTGCACTCCTAACATTATCTCAAAAATATATTTCGAGCTCCATGTTATTAAATGCTTATTATCTCCTCATGTTAAGATTACAGATATCCGTTAATTAAATATAATTACTGACAATCATATTTAATTAATTTCTTAAAATTCCTTGAGATCCTCTGCTTAACTTATCTGATATGTCAGATACAAAATCCACCTGCAGGGTTTGACATAATCAAAACTTATAAGCTTTCTCAAGGGGATATCATCAATCCCAAAATTGAGACATGGATTCCATCATTAATTAATATCCACCACACAATTAATATTGCCACCCAATCCAATGAGATATTGACCCATTTAAGGATCTCACCCTTTTAGGGATCAAAGTGTAAATATCAAATGTACGTGTCTATAAATTAACTTAGGATTTAGAGCATAAGCACTCATAATAGCCATGAGGTATTAATTATCTTATAAGTCAGTATAAAGATAATTACCCCAAGTCAGTCCCGTTTAATACACAAAGTGTACCAGCATAGTGAGTTGAAACTATACCGTTTTCCGTAGTCAAGACAAATCTACTACAACACCATGCTACAGTCCTACCGATGGTGTGTCCAATCCCATCTAAGACTGTAAACCAAAATCTTACATTCTATAATATCTGATGGCCTGATCTTCCGTGTGTAAGCCGAACTCTACACACCAAACCACCTACTATATAGAATGAGAGACACACATGCATAATATTAAATAAATAATATAATACAAACATTGCCTACACAGATTCTCATAGAAAAAATTGATTAACTGATTTTATTAAATGAATAATAAATCAACTACATAAAGCATGGCTTTTAGTATATATCCCTAACATCAAGAAGATTACCAGTGAGCAGGGGTTGTCACTCAGATCCCGAGAAAAGAGAACACACAAGCCGATTGGTTAGCTCGCCTAGCATCATCATCAAAATCAGATCTACAGGGAATAAGGGTAGAATACCTGCTCGAGTCCAGTGTGTCCATCCCAGAAGGCATGGACGTGGACTCGGTCGATGCAGGTCCCTATTGGATGGACCCTATTTCAATGTTACTCATGAATGAGAACCTACCTCACAAGAAGCCTGAAGCCTGGCGAGTCAGATACCGAGTAGCAAGATACCACATAACTAATGGAGTACTCTATCAAAAGGGATTCATAATTCCCTACCTCATATGTGTACATCTGACTCAGGTTCAAAGCATTCTACAAAAAAAAATTCACGAGGGTGTGTGTGGAAGCCCCATTGGAGGTCGGGTCTTGTCTAGAAGGGCCCTACTGTAAGGTTACTACTAGCCCACTATGGCTCAAGACTCAAAGGACTATGTAAAATAATGTGATACATGCCAGAGATATGTAAGCATGATCAACCACCCGGTGGAAGAATAGACCCCGATCCTCAGTCCATGACTGTTCGCTCAATAGGGTATTGATTTGGTTAGACTCCCGATGGCCAAGGGACAAGTCAAGTTTCCTGTCATAGCAGTTGACCACTTCACCAAGTGGGCAGAGGTCGAGGCGTTAGCCACCATCACCGAGAAGAAAATGGAAAGCTTCGTGGAAAGGAACATACTCATTCCCCGATTCCTAGTCAGTGATAATGGCAGACAATTTGACACACCAATCTTCAGGCAATTCTGCTCCGGTTATGGAATCTCCAACTATTACTCATCTCCCGAGCACCCCTAGGCCAACGGACAATCTGAGGTAACCAATCATACCATCTTGTAGTCCATCAAGAAAAGAATTGAGGCAGCAAAGGGACTCTGGGCAGAGGAGCTCCCGAGCCTTCTGTGGGATTATCGGACTATTCCCCGAGAGGCTACTAGAGAAATCCTGTTTTCACTCACCTATGGCTATGAGGATGTAGTCCCTACCGAGCTAGAATTCCCGACCTACCGAGTGACAAATTACGATGACTCGAGAGACGAAGAAGGCCTCAGAGGAGATTTTAACTTAGTTGAAGAAAAAAGGGACCAGACATACCTCACAATGGCAGCCACAAATAGAGAGTCTCACAATACTTCAACAAAAGGGTAAATCACCACATTTTCCAGGTGGAAGACCTCATCCTCAAGGCAGTTAACCAGTCCACTAAGAGCCCTAGCCATGGAAATCTGGGGCCAAATTGGGAAGGGCCCTATAGGGTTATCCGGGTCAACAGACCGGGAACTTATTGGTTATAGACGCTAGAAGGTCAGGACCTATCATACCCTTGGAACGTGGAGCATCTACAAAAGTACTTTCAATAAAATCAGAGTTAGTATTGGTTAGGGATTTTATGTTTTCTTTAAATAAGTTGTAGCTCTTTTCGAGCACTCATAGTAGTTTTCTGGATTGAATAAATCATTTTTCTTGCAAGTAGTGTTCCTTACCAGTGTTTCATAACAACAAAAGATCTCAGGATCACACCCGATGCACAATAAAAGATCTCAGGATCACGCCCGAGGCATCAAAAAGACCTAAAAATCACACCCAAGGCACTAACTCCAATTAGGTCCACGACCTACAATAGGGGCAAGCCTCATAGGCAACCCATAATACAGGAGTCAAAAGACCCTAGAACACATACGTTTTAGGTCGGCTACCTACAGTAATTACTCCCACAATGCCTGCCTTACCGAAAGCTTGGAGGGCAAGAGGGAAATAGTGAACTACAGGAAACCATACCGAGCATCACAGGCCTTGGAATTAACTAAGTATAAACCCTTAGACATCCGAGTGCCCACAATGTTCAGAATTCACGTTAGGTTGTTACAAGGCCGTGGATTAACCAAGCATAAACTTCTGCGTTAATCCCGAGCACTTATGGATGCCCCAACTGGGTTCTACAAACTTGGAAAATTCCAAGTACAATAGCTCAAAAAATTCCAAGGCTTTACATATCCCCAAAAGACCGAGTGTTCCCTATCACTCACAGTTCTAAACCTTTTGCTAAGGTAGGGTCATAATAAGGCTAATAACTGGTCGGACATGGGCATTCCCAAAAAAACATAGGTAATAAGAGTACAAATACGAACAATTGACACAAAAAAGTGACCTCGAAGGGCCTTTATCATTTAGTTCACAAAAAGTGCAAAGCTTAGGCGGCAATTATAGTAGCCACCCAATACAGAAGATAATTATACGTGCAAGCATAAAACAGGTCGGGAGCAATAGGTCAAAGTGGTCCAGAAGCAAGCCTTGGAGAAATCTTCACTGCCTATTACTCCTAGCTGTACGCCTCCTTGCTAAGGATCATCCACGATGATCACTCACCGTCGATCTCCCCGGCCTCTCCAACAGGAGCCTCCTCCTCACGTGGTCTCTTTCAGAGGGTGTTTGCTTCCATCCTCTTTTGTCCAATTTTGTGGCAATGTTGATGAAATGTTAATTAATTCTTGATCTATTTTCGTTTTTTGTTATGGATCTGCTACGAATTGCAATTTGGTAGTCTTGCATTTAGAGTTCTATACATATATAGGTTTGATTATATGTATGATGTTCAATTTAGAGCAATATATGATGGGAAAATTGGAATTTTAATATCATTTTTTTTGCTGGGAATAATATAATATCATTATTTGGTTTGATTCACTTTTTTCCTTTTCTTATTCTTAGTCTTAATTTCTTTTTGGGCTATTTACAGATTTTATGCGTGACATTAAATCTTTGATTTTGGGAAGATCTGTTAGGGGGTATTACTCTCCCTCATATACATATATATATATATATGAATAATATTATGCTTCTCAAATTTTGAATCCCAAATTAGTTCTCAAAATTTTTGTCAGTTGTACTACATGTTGTGTTAGTAATAGGTAATACTACATAGTACAACTGACAAAACATTTGGGAACAAGTTTGAGATTCAAAATTTAAGAGGTATATCATTACTTTATATATGTATACATATAGTGTAGCTACATACAACTGAGTTTGATTTGCTAATTTAGGGCACTATATCAATTTAGTGCACTAAATGATGAGAAATTGGGAATACAATATCATTGTTTGGTCTGATTCACTTTTTTCCTTTTCTTATTCTTTTTTTCTTTTTGGGTTATTTACATAATTTATGGTTGACAGTGAAATCTTTGATTTCGGGAAGATCGGTTAGGGGTATTACTATATCTCATATATATATATATATGAATAATATTATGCTTCTCAAATTTTGAATCCCAAATTAGTTCCCAAATATTTTGTCAATTGTACCACATGTTGGGTTAGTAATCGGTTGTAGTACATCTAACAAAACATTTGGGAGCAAATCTGTGATTCAAAATTTGAGAGGTATAGAATTACTCTATATATGTATACATATAGTGTAGCTATATACAACTGAGTTTGATTTCCTAATTTATGGATTGCTTGAAGATGCAAGCATTATATATGAAAGAAGATCTAAGATTAGATCTCCTTGCTGTAAGAAGATCTTTGATTGTTGCCATGTCACAATGAAGGCAAAGGTATTACCATTCATTTCCCTTTTTATTCCCATATCTTCAGTCAATATATATGTATTGGTCATTTTAAATTTTATGGACTTATTAAAACATAATTTGTAACTCCTTTAATTGGTATTGGTTGAGTTCATATAGCTCTCTGTTCTCCGATAATTTTAAATTTATTGCTATTTTCCAATTCCTTTGTTTATGTGCTTTTTGACTCATTTGATAGCGGATGGGTTCCATTTGGCTCTAAACTTTTATTCTGAATTGATACATTGAATGACTTACTGATTTGGGTACATGTTTTTTAAATTTTTGTTGAACTATTAGAGCATATTGAGCTATCCCTTCCAGTGACACAAGCTTATTCGATATGATGTTGTCACGACCCACCCCGCTATATGCGGAAATAGGACATGTGGCGCGCCACCAAGGCTCATCCAATTCCATTAAAGTAAAAAAAAAAAAAAAAAACAACGGAAAACATATGTACAATCCCTTAAAATCAGAGTTATAAAAAAAATTTCCCAAGTGGAACACTTTCAAAAGAATGTAATTTGGGAAATATAGGACCAGTCGACTGAATCGGGGTTCCGGTCGACTGGAGATTTCAGTCGACTGGAGATCATAAGAAGTATGTTTAAAAAGTTCATCAGCCCTGTCCAGTCGACTGTGTTGAGGACTCAGTCGACTGGGACCTCAAATTATCAGTCGACTGACCCTTGCCCGGTTGACTGGGATACTATTCAAGCAGAATATCATGTTCTGGGGACCCATCCAGTCGACTGTTTTCTCAATCCGGTCGACTGATCCCCAAACATATCAATGTAGTGTTCAGTTCAACACAGTGATCCAGTCGACTGAATCAAAAACCAGTCGACTGATCGGTATGATCACACTAAGTATTCTGTAGAATTTCAAGCTAAGGTCCTTCGATTCAAAACCAACGCAAACACAGTGGTATACCAATGATTCAAAACATAACTATAAAAGTTTACAAGCGATTACAATACCACAGAACTAGTCCAAGCTTCTACTATAACATGTTTCGAATTTAAGGTTCTTATTACAAATTTGGAAGCAAACAAAAATATAAACGAAGTGTTGATTCTTCGACATTCCTCAGCCTCACTCCTCACGCTTCTTCTTTCCCTTTTTCTTCTCACCTGTAATGGAGTAATGCTCCATTGCTTAGCTATATGCTAAGTGCACAAGTTGTAACATATGCAATATATGACAAAATATGCCTTAATCTCACAATTTATAACAAATAGTCTCTAGGGAGAAAAATACGCATTCATACGGTAGCGGCAAGTCAAATTCTTAAACCACGATGCCAATGGCAAGTCCAAGTCTATCAACCATTGCATTCCCAAGTGACATGGCAAGTCCAAGTCTATCAACCATGCACAGTAGCCGTCGCTACTAAATTCTCAAACATCGAGAAGCTTATTCTAGCGTGAAATTGCATAAATCCCCGCTTTGACCCATATAGACAACTCAACGTGCTCACGTAAAAGTAGACATACTTTTCACATTTAAGTGCGTACGTAATTAATGGGCATAAGTTAACACATGAATTTTGCTCGGATCACAATTTCGTTGTCGAATTCAAAACATGTATATTTCCTATATTTCATAGATTAGAACTTCATATCTTGTGCGAATTCCTCCAAACTTTGAAGGAAGTACTACGGAGGCAATTAAACGTCAGATCTCCGTTTTTAGATGATTCCTACAAGTTTATACATGTTTTTCTCAAATTTCTAGAATTAGCTTTTCATAAAAAGTTTGTCAAACGTGACCTAAGAGGTATCAAAATGTAGGTCTTACCTCAAGGAGTCCAAATTTGAAATCTGGAAAAAAACTGAAAGACAAAAGGTCGCCGATCGTCGTCGCAAAGCTCGTAGCTACAAATCTCCCTTTTCTCTCTGCTCTCTAGATATTTTGAAGGCTATGACAACTCAAGTTTCCGATTTATAGGCAAAGTTTCCATAAATTGCGTTTACCTCCCCACGAGTTATCAAAACTTCTAATTAATCCATGAAACGTCGCACACGTCCATTTTATGATTTCACAAGTGAAAATTATCAATTATAAAAGTTTTCGACTAAGCCCCGTTTGGGTCCAAAATCACGTGTGAAAACTAAATTCTATGAAATTCCTACACAACCTACATTTTCCATAACGTGCCACTCACGTTCTCACCACAGTGTTCAAAAAGTTCTACAGTAATAACAGAATTACCAAAAATTCTACTACATAGGTATAATTCACTATTCATAAAGCACCAGATAATACCAAATAAGATCAAATAACAATTAATGCACATAAATGTCATTTACTTATGCCAATGCAACATTACCTATCAAATTCCCGTGTCCTTACTTGACACCTTCTGTTGACCTCCAGTCAACCTCAATTCAATTATTAATCAACATTAATAAATTCCACTTGTTACCACATATGTGAAATAAAATGTATGCAAATTCTGGAACGGGCGTGACAATTCTCCCCTCCAAAAAAGAAGTTTGTCACCAAACTTATACCTCATACGTCGAACAGGTACAAATACTTATTATTTATTTCTTCTTCACTTTCCCACGTAGCCTCTTTAACCATGTGACTACGCCACAATGATCTTACTCGTATCTGCCATACACTGTCTTAACATAGATACATGAAATACGTTGTGCACATGTTCCAATTCTGATGACAAAGCCAATCAGAACTACTCTCTCTAGGATCTCAAAAGGTCCTATAAATCTCAGGTTAAGTTTTCCCCGCTTTCTAAATCAGACAATGCCTTTCGAAGGCAATACTCGTAAGTAGACAAAGTCTCCCACTTCGAAGGTCATCGGTCATCACTTCGAGTCCGCATAACTCTTATAACGACTCTGGGCTGCCTTAAGTCACTCTTGTATCAACTTTGCCTTTTCAATAGTCACCTATATTATCTCAAGTCCTAGCAACTTTCTTTCTCCAACTTTGATCCAACAAACCGGTGATCTATATTTACGCCCATACAAAGCCTCATAGGGCGCCATGCTAATACTTGACTGAAACCCCTTATGTAAGCAAATTAGATTAACGGTAAGTGTTTCTCCTATTCACTCCAAAAATTTAAAACACAAAGTCTCAACATATCCTCTAATGTCTGAATCATGCTCTCTGACTGTCCGTCGATCTGGGGATGAAATGTCGTATTGAAACTCAATTTTGTACCCATGGCCTTTTACAAACTTCCCCAAAACCTCGACGTAAAACTACTATCACAATCTGATACGATCACAGCTGGAACCCTATGTAGTCTTATAATCTCTTTCACGTACAGCTCCGCTAACCTCGAAGGCTTAGTCATCTTGATTGGTAGAAAATGAGCTGACTTTGTTAATCGGTCAACTATAACCCAAATCTTATCGTTCTTGTTGGAAGATTACGGAAATCCAAAAACAATGTCCATCGTGATCTCATCCCACTTCCATTCTGACACTGGTAATGGTTGTAGTATCCCCGCAAGTACTTGCCTTTCTGCCTTAACTTGTTGACATGCCGAACACTCACACACAAATTTAGCAACGTCTCACTTCATACCCTTCCACCAAAAGTTCTCTCACAAATTTCGGTACATCTTGTTGCTTCCTGGATGAACTGAGTATTTAGTACTATGTGTTTATTCTAGAATTCGCTCCTTTAAGTCTTTCACATTCGATACACATAATCGATTCCCAAGCTTCAAAGTTCCTTGTTCCAATATAAAACCGGATCGCTTCCCCAAAGGTACCTCATCTCTCATTTTACACAAGTAATGATCGTTGAATTGTTCCACCTTGATCTCCTCAATGATGTTTGGGTGAGCTATGATTGCCATCATCAAACCATCATTCATCTCTGGAATCACATCTAACTCCAATCGTTCTATTTATTTGACTAATTCCTTTTGCTTGGTTAGCTCGTTGGCTAAGTTCCTTGTCGTCTTCCAACTTAAA
Organism: Hydrangea macrophylla; assembly: GCA_033977485.1. Taxonomy (NCBI): domain Eukaryota; kingdom Viridiplantae; phylum Streptophyta; class Magnoliopsida; order Cornales; family Hydrangeaceae; genus Hydrangea; species Hydrangea macrophylla. The sequence goes on from CM066982.1 coordinate 18,968,100, forward strand.
GCATCGACTACTACATTAGCCTTCCCCGAATGGTACTCTATCGAAAGATCGTAATCCTTCATCAACTCCAACCATCTTCTCTGTCTCATATTCAAATCACTTTGTATAAATAGGTACTTCAAACTCTTGTGGTCTATAAAGATCTCACATTTCTCCCCGTACAAGTAATGTCTCCAAATCTTCAAAGCATGGATTACCGCGGTCAATTCAAGATTGTGAGTCGGATAATTTATTTCGTGTGTCTTCAGTTGTCTCAAAGCATAAGCAATCACCTTACAACCTTGCATAAGTATACATCCCAAACCTTGATGCGACGCATCACTATAAATCACAAATCCTTCAGTTCCAGATGGTAATTGTCAAGATAGGTGCTCTCGTCAAACACGACTTCAACTTTTGAAAACTTTCTTCACATTCCAAACTCAATTCAAAAGTAACACTCTTTCTCATCAACTTAGTCATTGGAAATGAAATCTTGGAGAAATTCTCAATAAAACAGAGATAATATCTCGCTAATCCAAAGAAACTTCAAATTTCGGATACGGATGTCAATCTCTGCTAATTAGATACTGCTTCCACTTTATGAGGGTCAACTAAGACTCCATTCTTGTCAATTACATGACCAAGAAAAGTAATGCTGGATAACCAGAATTTGCACTTCTTAAATTTACTAAATAGTTGTTTTTCACGCAATCTCTGAAGTATCAACCTCAAGTAATTCTCGTGTTCCATCTCCCTCGGTGAATAGATAAGGATATTGTCAATGAATACGATCACAAAATCATCTAAATAATCCTTGAAAAATTGGTTCATAAGATCCATGAATGCGGCTGGTGCATTGGTAACTCCAAATGGCATTACTAGAAACTCATAATGTCTGTAGCCTGTTCTAAAAGCTGTCTTCTCAACATCTTCGGCCTTTACTTTCAACTGATGGTAGCCTGATCTCAAGTCTATCTTTAAAAATACTCGTGCTCCACGAAGTTGGTCAAATAGATCATCAATTCTAGGCAATGGATACTTGTTCTTGATTGTTAACTTGTTCAGTTCCCTGTAGTCACACACATACGCATCGAACCGTCTTTCTTCTTCACGAACAATACTAGAGCTCTCCACGGCGATATGCTAGGTTGGATGAAACCTTTGTCAAGTAGTTCCTATAGTTGTACTTTTAGTTCCTTCAATTTCACGAGTGCCACTCTATATGGTGCTTTCGATATGGGTAATACGACGGCGGTGTAACCTCGTTCCCTTGGAAACAAAAGTTCCCATGCACTGGTGATCGAAAATTAACTTCTTCCCGTTCACAGTCTATCGTGGCTTGGTTAAGTGATAACCAATCCATTCCCAGTATCACATCAAAATGGTTCACAACAATTGGTATAAGGTTTTCGATCATCAACTTCTCACCTAGTTTGATCTCATAGTCCTTATATATCGTAGACATTACTACCGATTTACTAAGCGATGCATCAGCCGTCAATGGATAAATCATATCCTAGTGGTGCCGATCTAACATTCAAATGTATAACAAAATCATGCGATATAAATGAATGCGTAGATCCTGAGTCAACAAGTATGCGTGCTAAGTGTGAACATATAGGCACCATACTTGAGATCATTGTCTCTAAATCAGCCATATCTCCTAGGTTTATCTGAAATGATCTTCCCTGATGTTGCTCCATCCTCTATTCCCCGTCATTGGTCTATCTAGGCTTCGAACCACTGAAAGCTATAGAACTAGCTCCTTGTTGAGGACACTTCCTCGGGCAGTTCCTGGATTGATGCCCAGTCATCCTGCAATCATAACATTTACCCCTCATATCCGGTGTCAAACTAGTACTGTTCATCCCTTGAGTTTTGTTCTAGAAGTTCGTCATAAAACATCGACCAATATGTGGTCTATTACAAAGTGGAAACAACGGTATGTTACTTGGGGTCCTCCAAAAATCACTAAAACTAGAACCAGAGCCTTGTACAAATAGCGTCTTGAAAGTCCCACCTTGGTTCCAGTCTCCACCCTCATTACCTCGCCTGCCTTGCTGATTTTGCCTCAACCTTTCCCCCCTACTTTAAGCTACAAACGTCGTTTATTGCACTGCTACGATGGTTGAATGCTCATAGGTCTCTACCCTCAAACGGATATTTTTCTTAAACGTTCTTCGAATTTCCTCGCCCTATTTTCCTCCTTCGGCACTGAACCCTTACCGAATCTTAACAACACATTAAACTTGGAAGTATATTCGGTTACAGTGATGTCTCCTTACTTCAAGTTATCAAACTCTCTCTTTTTCGCATTGTGCGTGGCTCGCAGAAAGAATTGGCGATTAAACTCTGCTTTGAATCCCTGCTAAGTTATCGGTGCCCCTTGGTCCAAGACATTTACCCACCAATTCTGAGCTTTCCCAGTACGTCACTTGCATTTTCAATCCTCTCCCTATCAGATATTGGAATAGATCGGAAGATTCTTTCCATATCCATAACCCAATGCTCTGCTAGTGTTGTGTCAGAAGTCCCATAAAATTCTGTCAGTTTCTTCCTTGCGAATTGTTCTGATACAGATCTCATACCCCTAGTCTCATGTACTGGTATTACGGCTATCGGTGCTGCCTCGAATGGAGGTGTTGGAGGTAATCGTTCTGCTATATTCCGTATCATATCTCCCATATTCCCAATTATTTCTGTCATTTGATTAATTTGCCGAGTATGTGGTGACAGATCTCGCTTATTGTCACTCATGATTGCAATCCTGTTAATCTCAATGCATAAACACTATGCATGTACAACAATAAATATAAACATGTATGTATAACAATATACATATGCATCAAACATCTCTACCATTCATGGATGCACTTTAGAATATGCGCCAATTCACTCAACACTGCCCTCGTCGTCGAACGTTCTCGAAGTTTTGTTACCTATAGCTTTGAAACCACTAAATGTCACGACCCATCCCGCTACGTGCAAAAATAGGACACGTGGCACGCCACCAAGGCTCATCCAATTTCATTAAAGTAAAAAAAAAACCGCAGCGGAAAACATAAGTACAATCCCTTAAAATCAATGTTATAAAAAGTTTTGCCAAGTGGAACACTTTCAAAAGAATCTAATTTGGAAAATAGAGGTCCAGTAGACTGAATCGGGGCACCGGTCGACTGGCGATCAAAAGCAGTATGTTTAAAAAGTTCATCAGCCATTTCCAGTCGATTGTGTCGGAGACTCAGTCCACTGGGGCCTCAAATTATCAGTCGACTGACCCTTGTCTGGTCGACTGGGATACTATTCACGCAGAATGTCATGTTCTGGGGACCCATCCAGTAGACTGTTTTCTCAATTCGGTCGACTGATCCCCAAACATATCAATGTAGTGTTCAGTTCAATACAGTGATCCAGTCGACTGAATCAAAAACCAATCGACTGATCAGTATCAGCACACTAAGTATTCTGCAGAATTTCAAGATAAGGTCCTCCGATTCAAAACCAACGCAAACACAATTATACCAACAATTTAAGACATAATTATAAAAGTTTACAAGCGATTACAATACCACAGAACTAGTCCAAGCTTCTACTATAACATTTTACGAATTTAAGGTTCTTATTACAAATTTGGAATCAAACAAAAATATAAACAAAGTGTTGATTCCCCGACGTTCCTCGGCCTCACTCCTCACACTTCTTCTTTTCCTTTTTCTTCTCACCTGCAATGGAGTAAAGCTCCATTGCTCAGCTATATGCTGAGTGCACAAGTTCTAACATATGCAATATATGACAAAACATGCCTTAATCTCACAATTTATAACAAATAGTCTCTAGGGAGAAAAATACGCATTCATACAGTAGTGGCTATCCAAGTCTTAAACCACGATGCCAATGGCAAGTCAAATTCTATCAATTATTGCATCCCCAAGTGCCATGGCAAGTCCAAGTCTATCAACCATGCATAGTAGCCATCGCTACTAAATTCTCAAATATCGAGAAGCTTATTCCAGCATGAAATTATATAAATCCCCCCTTTGAACCATATAGACAACTCAACGTGCTCGCGTAAAGTAGACATGCTTTTCACATTTAAGCACGTGCATAATTAATGGGCCTAAGAATAACACATGAATTTTGCCCGGATCACAATTTCATCATCGAAACCAAAACATGTATATTTCCTATATTTCATAGGTTAGAACTTCATCCCTCGTGCGAATTCCTCCAAACTTTAAAGGAAGTACTACGGAGGCAATTAAACGTCAGAACTCTGTTTTCAGATGATTCCTACAAGTTTATACCTGTTTTTTTTTTCAAATTTCTAGAATTAACTTTTCATAAAAAGTTTGCCAAACGAGGCCTAAGAGGTATCAAAACATAGGTTTTTACCTCAAGGAGTTCAAATATGAAATATGGAGAAAAAGTAAAGGATGAAAGGTCGTCGATCGTCGTCGCAAAGCTCGTGGCAACAAATCTCCCCTTTCTCTCTCCTCTCTAGATATTTGGAAGGTTATGACAACTCAAATTCCCTATTAATAGGCAAAGTTTTCATAAATTACGTTTACCTCCCCACGAGTTCTCAAAACTTCTAATTAATCCATGAAACGTCGCACACGTCCATTTTATGATTTCACAAGTGAAAATTATCAATTATAAAAGTTTTCGACTAAGTCCCGTTTGGGTACAAAATCACGTCCGAAAACTAAATTCTGTGAAATTTCTACACAACCTACCCTTTCATAACGTGTCACTCACGTTCTCGCCACGTGTTCAAAAAATTCTACAGTGATAACAGAATTACCAGAAATTATGCTACACAGGTATAATTCACAATACCAGAAATTATGCTACACAGGTATAATTCACTATTCATAAAGTACCAGATAATACCAAATAAGATCAAATAACATTTAATGCACATAAATGTCATTTACTTATGCCAATGCAACATTGCTTATCAAATTCCCGTGTCCTTACTTGACACCTTCTGTTGACCTCTAGTCAACTTCAATTCAATTATTAATCAACATTAATAATTTCCACTTGTTACCACATATGTGAAATAAAATGTATGCAAATTCTGGAACAGGTGTAACAGATGTTAAGCAAGTATGTTTTAATTATGGACCTTTTGCTCACACTTTCTGTTCCCATTCATCAATTCTTAAAGATTGGTTCCAATTTCGGTGTGGTAATTGTTATCTTTTTATTTGTCAACTGTTGTAAGATGTGATTTGCTAATATGAGTTTTTCTTATTCATTAGATTTGGCTTCATATTTTGGGCTTTATTTTGGTGATATACGGTGGTTTATGATTTTGATTCTTTGAACCAGTTAAATTATTATTTTTTGATATGGGGAGGGGGACGAGGTTCGAACACCGAACTTATGCATTGGAGGGAACTTAAATATGCCAAGCTCTTTACCACTTGAGCTATACCAACCTATGCGAACCAGTTTAATTTATAATATGTTCTATTTTGTGTTTAATTGTATTCACTTTCTTTCTCATTCTAATGGTAAGAGTACTAGTCCAGGGCCGGCCCTTGGGCCAGCGGCCCGGGCGGTCGCTTGGGGCCTCCAAAAATAAGAGCTTGTTTGACCTTGAAATAAGGCTTTGTTTGGTCAAAATTCATGTATTATATATAAAAATATGGCCAAAATAGAGCCTAAAAAAATAGGGCCTTAGATATAAATGTATTATATATAAAAATAGGACAAAAAAAAGGCATTGTTTGGCCAAAATACATGTATTATATATAAAAATAGGGAAAAAAATAGGGCCTAAAAAAAAAGGGTCTTATATATACATGTATTATATATAAAAATAGGACCAAAAAATGGCCTAAAACAATTTTCTTTTCATGTTTGCTTGGGGCCTCATGTGAATTTCACAATCTCAGGGCCGGCCGTGAGTACTACTACCACTAATAACCTTAATTTTGGTAGTTTTTCGTCAATAAATATTTATACACAATAGTCTTAAACTCTTCATATATAAATAAAATGTTTGCAATCATAATATAATACTGATTAGAAATATAGCATAACTGGTTGGCACACAATTAACCAAAAAAGCAATAAAAGTAAACTATATTTCCAAGTTTCTCATGAAGCCACGCGACTTTCTATTTTTTTTAGCCTACATGGCACCACTACTCTAATCAATTTTCCCTTTTTTCCTCCTCTTTTCTTTTTTCTTTTTTTTTGTATTTTTTTTTCTTTTTTAAGCTGTAACGCAACCAGCCTCTGTTACATCCTTCTCTCTCTCGTGTTACTGTGATGGGAGTTTCAATGACAATAATAGAATATTGACTTCTTTTTAGCTCCCTCTCTATACCTCTCTCATCCAAGAAATCCCTCATCCTCTCCATCTCCCTCGGCGTTTTGTGCTCCAAGTTAGTAATCTTCATATATATATATATATACATATATATTTTTTTTACATGTTTGGGTGGATCGTGTTTTTTTTTTTTTTTTTAATTTAAGGATTTTTAGAATTTTGTTCAGTTTCTTGGAAGTTGTGTAATTGAGATGGTGTTGATTCAGATTGGTATTGATGAAGCCGCAAGTAGAGTAGGTATTTTTGAATCTTATACCATTTGCTTTGCATCGAAAGCTTCTTATGTAGTGATTACTGAATCTATGATTTTACAGAGAAAGTGTTGGAGTGAAGTCTTTAGAACTTTACCCTCCCTTAGTAGGGTTCGTTCTGTGTAGATATGAATTTCTCTAAGACTTCAAATTAATCTTTTAGATCTCCCATGCCTTTACATTTTAATTCGTTTCTCACTCTTAGGTTTTAGTTTGTTCAGGTACTTAGACCATCTCTAATGCTAAATGCTATTTTCGTCATGTCAAACCTATATTTTGGCATTGCTGTAGTACTAAAATGTTATACTTTAGCATATGTGTTCCAATGGTATATGTCAAATGAAATGCTATTTCTTTCTTTGTATTGGACAAATTTAAAGTATTGCCTTATTGGTATGCCAAATTATAGCATAGTCCTCCAAAAACACATCTCCAATGGTGTGCCAAAGGTCATGCCAAATTATAGCAATGCCAAAGGTCATGCCAAATTTGACACAAGATATAGCATTGCTATAATTTGGCATGAATTTTAGCATACCATTGGAGGGGTTTTTTTGTAAGTCATGCTATAATTTGGCAATAACATAAGGTATAGCATGCCCATTGGAGATGGTCTTACTACTGTTATTAGTGTCTTTCTAATGTTGATTATCTGAGTGAGGTATTGGGAAATATTTCTGTCTTCTTTGTACATAATAAATTGCAAACCATTTTTGTCCCTTGTGTCTGTATATGTATATCATTGGATTGCTTATATGATTTATCACATTTGCAGGATGCTACTATTCTTTGATCGAGGCCTGGATTGCAAGGCATCCGTTTGAAGAAGACGATGGTTTGGCTATGAGTTTAAAGATTTGACCATTTGAGAAAATTTTTGGGTTTTAGATTTATGAGAATTTGTTGGGGTCGGGTCATCATGGAAGAAGAATCAACAAATAAACATGAAATCTGTAAAGCTTTGAGGCGCGTTTGGAACACTTTCTTTAAGGAGTTATTTGTCCCCACTCACAAAGAGTTTGCTATAGGATTCTAGCAAATCCCCTCCAGGATACAACAAAGCCTGAAAAATCTATCAGATAGCAATTCTGCAGATTTTCAGGAAAGCCTCTAAGAAATTGATTTTAACTGACAAAGAATAATAGAGAATGTATACTTGATAATTTCCACTTATTAAAATGAATAACCCACTTGTCTTATATAAACAACTTAGTACCTCTTCTAAAAGATGGCACCCTTTGGTTATGTCATTTCATTATGCATCTTTTCATAATAGGCATCATAGACACCTCTTAAAGAGTCACTACCTCTAACCAAAAGGCACTCATTGAATGATGTCTTATCAAATTTCTCTAAACAAACAGTAATAACAATTTATACACAATTTAATATTACAAACTATATTATCATTTATTAAAATATACAACAATCCCTCACTAGGTTGTAATATTAAAACCACTAGTCAGTTAAAGTATAAAGACATGCATACAAGAATGTATCTTTCAATTTAAACCTTCAATTAGTGTAAACATTTCAAAGTTTTAACGAAGTGTATGGTGTCTAGTCGATTAAACCACATCTTCTTTATGTCAAAATCGGAAATATCACACACATGAATTTATCCAACTTCTTTTGAGACTTTCCTATCTTTTAGCACTATTATGGCCATGTGCTAATCCTGGTTTCATGAACATTTACAAGACTGAACTCAAATTCTTGCTATAAGCGGCACCACTTTTATGTTCACATAGGCGAAGTTCCATCAATGTGTCCCTGCTACTGTAGATACTTTAAATAATTTGTACTTCATTAAGAGTATATAACTCATCCTCCTAAAATGTAGCAGTCAGCACTGATCATCTTGGAATGGACTATAAATAGTTTCCCAATGCCCAAACGGTCACATAACAGTAACTTGTTATTACCCATTAAACCTTGAAAAAAGTGATGTACTAAAATAAGGCCGGGTTACCATTACCGGTGACTAATGTAAAATCGAGTTTCAGTCCTATTCCACTAAATGTTTTTTATACAAATCCAAAGGACTGCAGCCTCCTTTTGACTTCTATCAACATAGGTTTCACAACCGAGTTATCCATTTCTTTATAAAGTGCGACTTCTAAGTAATTTGATTTAGAAGGCTTAGCAATGTCTATGGTGTTAAAGCTTTGACATATTTGGGGTCGGGTCGTCATGGAAGAAGAATCAACAAATAAATATGAAATCTGTAAAGCTTTGAGGCGCGTTTGGAACACTTTCTTTAAGGAGTTATTTGCCCCCACTCACAAAGAGTTTGCTACAGGGTTCTAGCAAATCCCCTCCAGGATACAACAAAGCCTGAAAAATCTATCAGATAGCAATTCTGCAGATTTTCAGGAAAGCCTCTAAGAAATTGGTTTTAACTGACAAAGAATAATAGAGAATGTATGCTTGATAATTTCCACTTATTAAAATGAATAACCCACTTGTCTTATATAAACAACTTAGTACATCTTCTAAAAGATGGCACCCTTTGGTTATGTCATTTCATTATGCATCTTTTCATAATAGGCATCATAGACACCTCTTAAAGGGTCACTACCTTTAACCAAAAGGCACTCATTGAATGGTGTCTTATCAAATTTCTCTAAACAAACAGTAATAACAATTTATACACAATTTAATATTACAAACTATATTATTATATATTAAAATATACAACAGAATTTAGTATCTATTTGCTTCTAAATTTGTGATTACTTTTGATTTATAATTTAGCTTTTGCTTGGTACTTGGGTTTGTGGAATTTTCATGTTGGATTCATACTGCAAATTACTCTTTCCAGGGCAACATGATGACTAAACTTGGAGTTTTAACAATTATGCTTATTCCTAATTACCAAAAAAATTAACAATTACGCGTATGTATTACATAGGTATATATTCATGCTAATATATAGTTGATCTAAGGAATTGTACATGTTTGAAAACAATCCATGCATAGCATGGGATGTCGACTAGTTTTACCTACTACACAAAACACTATTGTCTTCTTTTATATGGAGAACTTCAAATGACTTGAAATCCAAATAACTTCAAGTGTAATTCGAATGGCTTCAAGTATAATCCAAATGTCTATACTTGGATTATGCTTGAAATGAAAATAAAAATAAATGAAAGGAACAATCTGTTTATGCTTGAAATGAGAAGCAAAAAATGAAGAAAAAATAAATAAAAGGAACAATCTATTTATGCTTGAAATGAGAAGCAAGAAATGAAGAAAAAATCAATGAAAGGAGCAATCTATGTTTAAGGTTATTTGTCCTAAGATTTGTGTTGTTATTCAATAAATGATTTGTGTGGTTGGCGTGTTATTTAATAAACAGTCATCTCTAACAACCTTAAATTCTACACGATTGGTATGGTACAACAAAATGTTACATTACAATAGTTGGTATGGTACAACAAATTTTAACTGAGGGACAAATTTTATTAGAGAGGAACAAAATTTCTTACAAAAAGAACAAAATGTATTACAAACTTTTACAACAATCTAATGCGCCAACCGTAAAATTCAATGCTATCAATCACCATGTGTTGGATTCATCTTCACCCTTAGATAGTGTACCCTTTTCAATCTTGGCCCTTCATTTTTGTCCGCACCACAGCTCCCACGCGGAGAAACCTTTCTTCCGTATCACAGCCACACCCCTTCGTTTGTGTTTTTCTTCCTCTTGACATTATTCTCATGAAAAATCACATGAAATCACCGTACAATAATTACACTGAAAAAGGTGAATCATAAGGTAAACACCATAAATGGATTTTGTTTTCTACTTTTTGGTTCTCAATTGTTGGACCCCCAAATTAAAACACAATCCATTTAACTTTATATTTCCTTTTTTAAAAGACTTGAGAAGTCTAAGAATAGTAAATTGGATGGATTTGGATCAAATGTATAATCTTAAAGTAGAGTAATTCTTTGGTAATAACTTTTGTACAATTTTTATATAATTTTTTAAAAGATGTGTCTATCTCTCTCATATGTTGTTACTGGACTCCACAGTGACACATGAGAGAGATAGACAACACATCTTTTAAGAAGTTGTATGAAAGTTGTCACCAAAGAATTACCCCTTGAAGTAACTTTTCACAAAAATTATTTTCTAAAAAAAAAACACCTTGTCACAAAGTCACTGTTTGAAAAGTCTAACAACCAGTTATAATATCTATAAGTGTTCGGTAAATGAATTAATAGCTCGAACTTCTTAATAAAATGGGGACACTAAATTAATTTTGCAATAAAAATACTATAGAAATATAAGATTTAGTCCCTCGTAATAGATTAAAAGAAGATTTAGTCCATTTGACTTTTTTAGTTTTGAAATTAATCCTCTTCCCAACCATAAAAAGGGGGAAAATGATTAATTCTAAGAATATTTTTGGGAAGATGACTAATTTTGAAAACTAAAAAAGTCAAATGGACTAAATCTTCCTTTAACCTATTATGAGAGACTAAATATTATATTTCTATCGTAATTCTATTGCAAAATTAATTTAGTATCCCCATTTTATTAAGGCGTTTGAGCTTTTAATTCATTTACCAAACGCTTATAGATATTACAACTGGTTGTTAGACTTCTTAAATAGTGACTTTGTGACAAGTTACCCCTATAAGATTATACATTTGATCCAAACCCATCGAATTTACTATTCTTAGACTTCTCAAGCCTTTAAGAAAAAGGAAAATATAAAGTTAAATGGATGGTGTTTTAATATGTTAACTGGACTAATTTTTTTTTTTTTTTTTTTCGTTTTCTTTTTTTTGGGGACAACAATTGAGACCCAAAAAGTAGAAAACAAAATCCATTTATTGGTGTTTACCTTATTATTTACCTTTTTCAGTGTTATTATTGTACGGTGATTTCATGTGATTCACCTTCTTTTTTTATCCATCAGATTCTAGAGAATAATATCAAGAGAGAGAAAACACAAACGAAGACTGCTCTTCTACTATTATTACAACTGAAGACCAAAATGTGAACTGTCATCTTTATTATACGAAAATTAAGAGTTAATTACAATTTTTACCCCGGTAGTTTAAACTCATTACCGCTTTACTTCTTATGGTCCAAATGTAACACATTAGATCCTGAAATTTATTAATTGCGCCATACTATGCAACCCAATCAAAATCCGTCTAAGTTGTGTTAATAGTCCTGATAGATTTTTACGGAAGGTGCAAATTGATACAAATTAGAAATTTAGAATCTAATATATCAACTTTTAAACAATATAGGGCAAAGTGATAGCAAATGTAAACTACAAAAGTGCAAAATTCAATTAACCCAGAATATCAATTTTAGAACTCAAATTTTTATTCTAATTTACGTATTGTGACAAGAGCTATGAAAAATCAACCAAAAAAGCTTTTAGTACCCCCAAATGTCACACCCCAATTTTCAGACAATTAAATATTAGTCAATGGAGAATCCCTAAACCAATATTTAGTTATCCAATTATCAGATGTGATCGCAATGTAAAACATCATACAGTCTGTACAGGATAAAACTTAACTCACAAGCGCAAAATACCAGTAAAATATCCAATCAATAAGGATCAAAACCTAAGGTTCCAAAATCATAATTAATCTCTAAGAAAAAAAATCATTCAAACAATATCTGAAAAAAAAAAAAATCAAATGGCCCACAATGCCAAAATATTAAATAATAAAACTCTCCAATAAAAATTATAAAAGCTAATAAGGACTTCACACTTCTACTGTTACCAGATACCATGAACTTCTCACTATCCCTGCAAATTCTGATCGGCTACGCTCCAAAAAGAACGCACCCGCGAGAAAAACTCAACGGGTCAGTCACATGACTGGTATGAGTTAAATAACGCTAATCACACAGTCTTAGGGATCGCTCACAATCCCTTACACCAACACAACAATAATAAATAAAAGATCGGATAGGAAAGTAGTTCCGCTCACATAAAAGGGAACAAGGGGTAGTTTCCCTTAGGGGTGTAAGAAAAAACCGCGGACCGCAAACCGACCGCAAACCGACCAAACCGAAAATCGATTGGTCGGTTTTCTAAATACATGTTCAAGCTAAAACCGACCGCAAAACCGACCGAACACCTAAAAAACCGACCGACCGACCGCTTTACACCTCTATTGGTCGGTTTTTATACACCAAAAAAACCAAAAAAAACCGACCGACCGACCGATTTACACCCCTAGTTTCCCTTTTATGTGGTGGCAATATAGTTTCTACCCGAACTAGACTGAATAAATACTTACCCTTCTTAGTTATGGTAGGCCAATACCTGCAAACACAGTAGTGGGCCTACCATCCTGCAGAAATAGAAGTTAGTACAAAAAATCAAAATTCATACTTTAAATGTTATTTAAAAAGATGAATTTATCTCCAAGAAGGAGTTGGAATTGGACAAAACTTAAAGCACGAAAGATATTCAGAATTAAATTTCCAAGGGAAGTTCCGCGCCCTCATTCATTAATTTTAAACACACAAGTCAAAAATCAACTGTTAAACTTCAGCTCTTAAACATGTGATATTCAGTAGATTCTGAAATTAAAATAAAACGGTGTCAAGACAACGTTTTTAGGAAAAGTGTAAAACACGAAAGTCGCTCCGATTGTCATTTTACTTCAGGTTATGCGAAACGACCTTGAATTATGAAGTTAAGTGATCAAATTATCTAATTTACTAACCTGGTCCTATTTATTATTAAATCACAACGTTCCCGAAGATATTACGGTACACATACAAGACTACATTTAAACTAACGGATACCCACATAAGTTGTTTGATATGACAAGAATTCGACTACAACAAAATATAACGAACTACAATACAATGGATAGCAGCAATTTAAGCACCACATGTGTTCTAATTAATTAAACCTTATGTTCACCATTTCGGCCACCCATCCATGGTTCAGCCTACACATATATCCCATGTGTCTCCTAACGTAATACTAACTCCCACTCCGGTCCCAACTCCCATGGGGCATCATTAGGATTTGAGTCTACACCGAAAGGCTAGTCCTTACGTTTTTTACGTCAATAAACAATGTCTAAATACACATGAAATAGACCAAAAAGTCGGGCATAAGGCTTAAAAATGAAGAGACGGGTCATCTACGTAGTCACCGTCTAATCACACAAGACGGGTCATCCACGAAGTCGCCGCCTAAACTCATACGGAGCAGTGGTGAATATTAAAGGATTTCCTATTATTAACTTTTATAAAAAAAAATCCTCACACAGATGGTCTCACATTTACAAGTTTATGAAACCCAACATTAGATGAGAATGCTTACATCTTATATCATAATAACGAAATACGAGTTCATGCCAACACATAAATCAACTTAGACAATCAATGCGTTTTTAATCTTATAAAAACTGCTACTGAAATTTAAATTCACAGCCCAAACGGTGCAGAATCAGGGAAAACTCAAAACACGAAAAAGTGTGCAGAATCGCATTTTACACAGGATATGCGGACAGAATGTTAAAATTCTAAGTCAAGAGTTTACAACAATTTTCTAAAGTTTCTGCAACTGTGTGAATTAAAAAAAAAACGAATTTCACATATATATCTTAATTACCATGAATATTTCACATATGGTTTTATCAAACTAACTATTCACCTAACCCTTTCGAATACCCTAATGTCATAATCACAAAGTCACACGAAGGGGAAAGAAAATATCTAGATTACTTCAACAATAATAATGTGTATCCATTACAAAGATTTAACCCTAACAATTAAATTAAACATGTACTAATTTAATTTACTCTCATATACATATGTACATACGTGTATATATATATATATGCTCGGATACACAAACTTTAACTCACCTCGTTGATCAAAAATTGACAACCACGAATGCTCCGTGATTCCCCACGTACCCACGAACCCTAGACCCTTCTCTTTTTTTTTTCTTCCCTTTTCTTCTTCTTCTCTCTCTCTCTCTCTCTCTCTCTCTCTCTCTCTCTCTCTCTCTCTCTCTCTCTTGCGGTTGCCTAAGAGATAGGTTTCCTATTTCTTTTGTGTAATATTACCTAACCTAACCTAATATTATGTTATGTATATAACTATGGTTTACACACACAAACATGTAAATCTCATTTTTGTCTAAGGGCCTCACAAAAAGGCTTTATATGGACCCGAAAATGCATTCTAAAGTGACAAATGATTAGTCCAATGGATACCCATGACCCCGGGCACTAAACTTCTATGTTAAGCACACTACTTAACATACTAACGACCCATACACGCTACTTCAACATTTTTTTTATTAGGTGTCACTAAGATACATACACATAGTTAATGTCTAATACTTCAAAATAATAATATAAAGATTACTAAAAGCACGTAGAAAATTAGGGTTGTTACACCAAAGTTCTACTTTCCCCTTCATAAAGAAATGTAATGCAACTAGGATTATGGAAATTTGGTTTTAAAAAAAAGTAATGCTAGGTATACCAAAAATATACAATCTAAAAAGAACACAAACTGATGTGAATCTCCTAAAATAGTACATATGTTCGTATGTTTGGAAACTAAAGAGTATTTTAGGAGATCCACATCAGCTTGTGTGCTTTTTAGATGTAAATACTCTATATGTTCGTATATTTAGTAACTAAATAGTATTTTAGGAGATCCACGTCAATTTGTGTTCTTTTTAGGTATACTTTTTAGGTGTACATAGCATTACTCTTTAAAAAAAAAGGTAAATATCATTGACCTCCCTTAAGGTATGACTTAATATCAAAGACCTTCCCTGGGTTTTGAATAATATCATTGACCTCCCCTTATTTTTAAAATTATGTATCACTAACCTCCCTTCTATTAACGATGCTTCATGAAATCTTGTAATGTCAGCAAATTTTAAAGGTGAATGACATTGTTGCCCTTATTTTTGATAAATTGATCAAAATAACCTCACAAGCTTGTGTCAGATTATAGAAATGCCCTCACAATAGGCATTTCTAGGTGTGGATTAGTCAAATGAAATATATAATGTGAGGGCATTTTAGTCATTTGATACAAGCTTGTGAGATTATTTTGATCAATTAGTCAAAATAAGGGCAACAATGACAGTTCACCTTTAAAATTTGCGGACATCACATGATTTCATCATCCGCCGTTAATAGAAGGGAGATTAGTGATGCATAGTTTTAAATATAAGGGAGGTCAATGACATTATTCAAAAACCAGGGGAGGTCTCTGATATTAGGCCAAACTCTAGGGGAGGTCAATGGTATTTACCCTAAAAAAAATCTTCATATTGGAGTATTTGAGTTTAGAGTATAACTCTTTTTTTTTTTTTTTTGGTAGAAAGGAAAGAAACAAACAGGCTAGCTTCTTCTAGGGAAACTAACACCTATCAAGTCAGCAAACAAAAACCTACTAAGGGGGGGGGGGGGGGAGCTTAACAAAAAAAGGGGGGAATTCTAGTTCACCCCAACATTTGTAAGAAAATCAGCACATTGGTTCCCCTCTCTTTTGACATGTGAGAGGGTACCTTTACATCTGTTGAGAAAAACTTTACAGTCTTCAATAACACATTTCAGAGGGTGGTTGTTAGCATCCTTCGCTATCAGTTGGCATGTCGTTGTTGAATCAGTTTCAATCACAGCTCCTAAGATTTCTTATTGGATGAGCAGTTGGAGTCCCCTTCTGATGCTTTCAACTTCAGCTTGGAGACTAGTGCAGTATCCGAGGTGACCGTAGTAGCCAATTCTCCAATGTCCCTGGTCGTCTCGGATGAGTCCTCCGATTCCTCCTTTCCCTGGGTTGCCTTTACAGCTTCCATCTGTGTTGAGTTTGAAAGTCCCTGTAATTGGAAGAGACCACCTAATAAGAAAATTAGAAATCATTTGAGGGAGGAGTCTCTCCCTCGTGAAAGCTTTCTGAATATCAGCAGCAAGGTTGCTAGCCATGATTGCCATTTTATGGATTGGGACAGTATTCCCATTAAAGACAAAATTATTCCGATCCTTCCAAAGGTACCAGATCCCTGCAATGAAGAGGTAATCAAGAGGCAGCCGGTTGGGAGGATTCAAAGCAGAGTCCTGCATATGCCTGTATATCCATTGATGGATATCGAGACCAAGATTGCTAGCCAGAATAACTCTAGGGAGAAAAAGAGTCCAGAAGGACCGAGCCTTAGGGCAATCCCTAAGAATATGAATGGAGTCTTCCTTCCAATGGTGGCACCTGTTACATGAAGCATTAGAAGTGATATTGCGGATAACAAGTAAGTTTTTATGTAGAAGTCTATCTTGGATGCATTTCCAAACAAAATATCTCAATTTATTAGGGATTTTCCATTTCCACAGCATTTTCCATATAGGATCCTTAGGAAAAGAAACATCCTCAGTGAGGAGTTTGTAAGCACTTTTAGGACTGAAATTGTCATTGCTTGTGAGAGTCCAACATGGAAAGTCAGCAATGGAGTTGAAGAGAGGTAAATGGGTGTTTAGAATAGCAGTTTGGCCCTCTGGGGAGAGCCAGGGTTGGATAGCATCCAGAATCTAGGATCCCTCCTCAGTAATAATATCCTGCACCAACAAATCAGGGGGCTCCTCATTATTTTGGATGGTATGGAGAGGAGCATCTCCACACCACCAATGTTTCCAAACATTAGTAGAGTTGCCATTACAAACAATCCACTTTATACCTTTCTTAAAATAATCTTTGGTGCCCAAGATACCTTTCCAAGTGTTGGAGCTGCTCCTTTTGGCCTTCCACTCAGAGTGAGGGTTGCCATTAAGGTATTTGTTGGTGATAACCTGAGACCAGAGGCTACCTTTTTGGATAGCCAGTCCCCAACTCAGATTGCCAAGCATAGCTAAATTATTTTCATGGCTCTTTCTGAGCCCAAACCTCCTTGAAGTTTGCTAAGACAAACTCGTTCCCAATTGATCAAATGGATTTTCTTCTTATCTTCCTGATCACCCCAAAGGAAGTTGCGGTTGATGCGATCTAGAGTGTTACAGACAGAAATAGGGAGAATCATAGTTTGCATCAAATGATTAGGAATAGCCTCATTAGTGGTTTTAATAAGGGTAGCTCTACCAGCCATGGAGAGCATTTGGGTTCTCCAACTGGACAGTTTCTTTTGGATCTTCTCAACAGTGGCATTAAAAACATTTTTAGAAACTCTACCATGGATAAGAGGGACCCCCAAATACTTCCCTAGGTCATGGGTTTGAATGAAGCCACTTCTTCTAGTGATATCATTCACTATGTGCCTAGGGGTATTATTAGAAAAGAAAATACGAGATTTAGAAGAGCTGATTTTTTGACCAGACCAAGAACAAAATTTTTGGAGGGTAGCCTTAATGATATCCATATTTCTACTAGTAGCTTCAACGAATAGAATAATATCATCCGCGAAAAAAAGATGGGAGATTTGGGGCCCTTTAGGGGAGGCCTTTAATCCTTTCCACTTATTAGAAATAACTTGTATGTCAATCATATCAGCCAAAATTTCCATACAGAAAACAAAAAGATAGGGAGAAATTGGGTCACCCTGTCTCAGCCCTCTTTTAGGTTTGAAACCTTCCAAAGGAGTACCATTAAAAAGGATAGCAATCTCTGTAGAAGTGGTGCATTGAGTAATAAGATTAATCCAAGAGTCAGGAAATTTGAAAACTTCAAGAACTTTTTTCAGAAAGTCCCATCTAATACGATCATAAGCTTTCTCAAAATCAATTTTGATTATCATCCCTCCTTTCTTGCTTTTCCTTTTTCTCAGAGTGTGAAGAATTTCTTGAGTAATAATAATATTATCCTTAGTGTTCCTTCCAGGGATAAAACTACTCTGGTTAGGGCCTACAAGGTTATTTTGAAAAGGACGTAACCTGTTAGTCAAAATTTTGGTGATAATTTTATAAGAAACATTGCACAAGCTGATGGGTCTGAAGCTAGAAATAGATTCAAGATTGTTCACTTTGGGGATAAGAGTCACCAAAGTTTTATTGATAGTCGAAGGGATAGCCCCAATACGAAAGCAAGTTTTAGGGAAGTTCAAAATGGAGGGGCCAACAATAGCCCAAAATTTTTGATAAAAACCGGCATTGAGACCATCTGGTCCAGGTGCTTTAGAGGGACCTAGGTCAAAAAGGGCTTTTTTGATTTCAAAATCAGTAATAGGGGTGCTAAGAAAATGTCGTTCCTGGTCATTTAGACTTCTGTGGGAAGGGGGTAATTCGCAAATAGGATCCAGATCTGAGTTCTCATCAAATAAATTTATGAAATAATATCTGACATGGGATTTGAGAAGATCAGGATCTTCAATCCAGTCCCCATTCGTCTCCTTCAGAGAGAGAATTCTATTATGCTTTCTTCTAATTAGGGTAGACATATGAAAATATTTAGTATTGGAGTCACCTGTAGCCAACCATTTAATCCTGGATTTTTGGTGCCACAACTCTTCCTCTTTTAAGAGAATATTTTGAAAATCATTTTGGAGGGATTTTTCAAGCCAAAAGAGGTTATGGGAAAAATGAGAGCTAAGAGCCATTTGAATCCCATTAAGTCTAGCAAGAATTCTTTTTTTAGCAATAAAAATGTTACCAAAAGTATATTTGTTCCAGGATTTAGCTTTGACGCAGAAGAGATCATTGGCAACTAAAAGATTATTGTTCGAAATCATCCACGTATCCTTCACCACATTAGGGAAGTCTAGATGGTTTAGCCACATATTCTCTAAACGAAAGGGACGGTTTCCTCTAGAAGAGGGAGAGGAAACCCCCAAAGGAGAAATAAGAAGGGGATTGTGATCAGAGTAAATTCTAGGGAGCACCTTAACCGCAGCTTCTGGGAACATGCTACACCAGCTAGCATTCGCCACAGCACGATCCAGTCTTTCCATAGTATTTTCCAGACCTCGCCTGCCATTAGTCCAAGTCATAGAAGGACCGGTAGCTCCCAAGTCCATCAATCCACATTTATTCAGGTTATTATTAAAGCGGATAGTTCTGGCTCTATTGTCACAGTCAGTGTAGCTGCGTCTTTCGCTAGCCTCGGCATAGTCATTGAAGTCACCCGCAACCAACCAAGGGTTATTTTGGGGGTTAGAGGTATCCTCCAGATTACGCCACAAAAGGTCACGATTGCGAGGGTTCGGGCTACCGTAGATCGCGGAGAAAATCCAATCATCAAAATCCTTGAGCGAAATACGAACATGTATAACTTGATTCTCCTTTTGGATGGTGGTAGCAGACACAAAAACGGGATTCCAGAGAACCCAAATGCCACCTGATCTGCCGATCGGGTCAATAATAGCGCTATCACTCAACCCCAGATTGTTAAAAAATGAATCCAAGGGGGCAGAGGGAACTTTCGTTTCAGTGAGCACTACAATAGTAGGCATATGGTTGTTGAACAAATCAGACATATTGCGTTGGAAATCCAGATTACTAGCCCCACGGCAGTTCCACACTAGGATCTTCATGGAAAAATGGTTAGGGAGATCAGGACAAGGGTCAAAGAGGTTAAGTCCCCTCTCCATGTTGAGAGTTATCTGGTTTTCGAAATCCGATGCTGTCGGCCCTACTCGTACGCTGTACGTTTGGGCTTCTGCTTCTTCTGGACCTGTTTGTGCAATCAGCCTGATTGTTTCGGTCAGCCAGTGAACTTTCATGATCTTGAGTATTTCTGAGTTTGGGTTCTCTAGTAGCGTGATGGTTTCTATCGGTGGGAACCTGGGAGACTCCATTAGGCAATTGGGTTTTGTTGGGGTTTGTTATGACAAGGTTAGGGGATAGGGGTTTCGTGTTGTGTGGGTCTGGGGGTTCAGTTTCAATGGCAGCGAATTTATTTGGACTAAGGGGGATAGAGCAAGGGTTAGGGGGGATGTTGAGAGGAGGGGAGGAGCTTGAGGAAGGGTCTGTAAGAACAGAGGAATTAAGTCTAGTGTCGTTCTCTAGGACCATTTGGTCTTGTGATACGCTAGGGTTGGGACAGATTGAATGGCTGGGATTAGTGCTACCTGTATGGTGGATAGAGGGGTCTTGGGCCACGTGCTTACCCTTGTCTAGAGACCCTAACTGAGTGTTTGGTTGGTCTCTTTTCTTTCCTCGTGGGCCAGCATGTTGGATAATTGGGATTTGGCTCTTAGACTTCTGGGTTGTGGGTTAGACTCATACTGTGGCCTTTTAAACAAACTAGGCTTCTTTGTCTTTCTGTTTTGGACAAGCATCCAAGGTCCAAATCCTTTCTCAGCAATGGGCTTGTGGCTCGCAGGCCCAGCATGGGTAGAGTTAGAAAGAGGCCCAATCCTAGTAGTATCCTTATCAACGGTAACTTGGTCATGTAGCCGTTGGGTATCCGATGACCCCTTTTCGTTCTCCGGCAAACTGGATTGGGACGGCGGCAAGCTACACGATGGGCAAAACTAAGTTCGATGACCCACACATCCACATAGATTACAGATAGAATGGATATACTCATACTCTACTTTGTAAGTAACATTATCGAGTTTAAACCCTGGAATCAAGGGTTTCCGCAGATCAATCTCGACACTGATTCTCGCAAATTTCCCACGAGAAGACGAAGCTGTATTATAATCCGTCTTTAATGGTTTACCCAGTGCCTTCCCAATCTGAAAAAGAGATTTTTCTTCAAAATATTCAATGGGTAATTGCGGGAGCCTAACCCACACAGCAGTTTGTGCCTCCCCTGCTTTCGAGGTCTTGAAATTGGGAGTCCATTTACGCACTGTGAGATAGTGATTTTGGATGATCCAGGGGCCCCCAGAGTAAACACTCCAGTAGTCAGCTCGCATGTCAAATTTGATGAGGAAGAATCCAGATTCCAGGTCCACCATAGTAAAATCACCTTGGAGGTTCCACATCCTTTTGATTTTGTCAAGCAGAGATTTATAACCTATTGATCTACCAAGAAGACTAATGATCAGACTATCCTTCCATTGAGCACGGATTCTTTCCAGGTGAGATTTGGGAAATGGTATTGTGGGATAAAGTGGGTCCTCATCACTTTCTGGATTTGGGGCTTCATCAAGCTCTTCCTCCTCCTCAAATAAGTCATTTTCTGAACAGGCAAAGGGGACATCAGAGGATGATCTTCCATTGAGGGCTTCTGAATAAGATTTGGGAGGAGTGATCGGGCTGTCCTTCGGATTTGTAATTTCTTCGTTTAGGGTTTCAGATGCTGGGTTGAACATTGCAGCATCAGAAATGGGAACATCGCTGGTGTGACTGTTTTTCGTTTTTTTAGTGCTTCTCTGCAAATGATCGAGCTCTTCAGAGGAGATCGGAGTCGTATCATCTTCAATCAGCTGATCTCCATCAAATGGCTGGGGACGACTTGAAGTACTGTGGTGAATAGTGCCGTTGAAATCTCCAGACATACTTCTCTTTCTGTTCCGACCCCTGAAATCTTTCCTTTTCCAATTGATACATAACTCTTTTTTAATTTTGATCAAAAGTCCCATACTAGTGAAATTTAATAAAATCACATCCTTATGTTACAAAATTCACATAATTACTTGTATTAAATTTACAATAAAAATTTCAAATTTCAGATACCTAGAAATTATGTAAATTTTCTGCTGAAGGACCTTTTACTAAAGTAAAAAAAACTAGTTAGATCTAAGACCTAAAAAGTCTCTCTTATAGAATTTTTGACTAAAATTCCCTTAGGTTTATTATACGGTTGGGAATTTCAATACTATTACGTGAAATAGTGATCTTTTTTTCCTCAAAACTGTAAGAAATTGATCTACTAAAAGCGTTAAGGTCCTTTCATAAAAGTAAAAATATAAATGATGGGATTATCACATTTAAGGATACCAATGGGCTCTTATTTCCATCTAAACCAATTATACTTTTGCATTTCTTTATAGGTGCTTAGTTTTTTGACTTATTTAGGAAGGGTCCAAATTGGGTTTGATAAGAAGAAATTGCCTTTTTTTTGCCCAACTTATTCTGTAACTTCAAATAATATGTTTGGCCATTGTTTTAAAATACCAAGTAATTAATGCTAAGTGCACCGAAGAGTGCACCGAAAATGTGCACCGTAATGATCAAGGTCATTGATTTCGGCGGGCCTCATGCGCGCAGGCGTGGAACCCACCGAAAATCATTAGCCTTAATCATGGCGGTGCACATTTTCAGTGCACTTTTCGGTGCACATAACATTACAGATACCAAGTATAGCCTCTATTAACATTAGTGGATAACTGGGTGGGATTAGGAATAACAGTGACTGGCCATCAAAGAGGAATCTTTGAGAGGGAATTCTTCAATTGGTCCAAAATTTGGTGACTTATTTGTGTATATAGCCTTGTTTATTTCTTGAGACAAATGGAATCCAAACGAACTGATTCCTAATACGAAGTTGTATTTTGGGATTTGTCTGATTGGCCATGGTGTTCACTTGTTCTTCACCATTATTTGAAAATCTTTTCCGTTTTGTATGAGTAATGAAGTAGAAAAATTAGTGTCCCCATGACTTGCTTTTGATTAGTGAGGAAGCCCGAGTGTAATGGGAGTGAAAATACATCAATCAAAGAAAAATGGGCATGATAAAGGTCAACAATGGTATAGTCCAACACTATCTACATGGTCAATATTTTGGGTTTTGTAAAGTAGGCCTAATTGCACTTTATACCCTTATATTATACTCATGTTTTGAATTGGATACATATTCTTTTTTATATTTTCAATTGAATCCTTGAATTTCAAAAATTCATTCAATCAGACCCAAAGCCTACCAAATTAATGAAAATCGTCACGTGAGTTGCGTGTAATACTTACCTGTCATAGGTTAGGTTAAGATAAACGAATAAAATTGTTAATGGCGCAAAAATGATGCAATTTGGGGTCTAATTGAATGTAATTGTGGATCTTTTTTAGTGTGATTTTGGATTTGGTTGAATATGATTTTGGATCTGATTGATTACGATTTTTCGTACCATTCAAAATCTTCTTCGTCTGTCTTGACCTAAATTGTGACAAATTAGCCTTACGCGTAACTCATGTGACAATTTTCATTAATTTATGCCAACAACGTCAGACTTTGGGTCTGATTGAATGAATTTTAAAATTCAAATTTCAATTGAAAATAAAAAAGATTATGTATCCAATTGAAAACAGGGGTATCATATAAGGGTGTAAAGTGCAATTAGGCCGGTGAAGTAAATACTTGTGATGTATAGGTTACCAAAATGAAGCCCAGTTGAGAGCTCTAGAGAGAGAGAAGTGATGGAACCCTAGCCACCTCAAACCCCCTCCTCCCCCCCCCCCCCCCCCCCCCCCCCTTGCTTGACCAGCCCCTCCTTCCACTTTCATTTTCTCTTTGCTTTCCTTTATTTGTGAAGGTTTCCTCCTTCCTCTGTTTCTCCTTCCTTTTTTGAAGGTTTTGCTTGAGATTTTTCCCATTTTTAAGTTTATTTGCCTTTGTTTGCTCCTCTTTGTGTTCTCTTTGGGTTCAAGAAGTTAGATATTGGCTAGACCAGTCTTGAAACAGTAAATTAGATTTGGTTAATATGGGAATATTGTTGGTGGCTTTTGGCTTCTCTTCTACTATTGTACTGCCTTTCATGGTATAACTTTTACTACCATGGAAACTCTTTTTGTGTCACTTTCACTCTTTAGGTGGTCTCTACCATCTTCAAGGTTGAAGTAGCCCTGGTTTAGTTCTCTCCATGCAACGGTCTCTGTGACACGGTGGTTGGTTTTTCTTGCAGCTTGCGAAGTGGTTTCTTTGACTTCCTCTAGATCTCCAACTTTTGTAACTTGTGTTTTTCTTCTTTTTGTTATTCTTCTTGTTTTTTATTTATTTATTTATTATTTTGTTTTTTTTTTTTTCCTTTGTAATGTTTGTCCTTTGATTTTAATTAATGATTTCTAGTTTTCAAGAAGACCCCCCCCAAAAAAGGGCATATTTAGTATTTTGGAAATAAAGGATGAAGATAAATTTTGAACTTGTAGTAGAAGCAGGGCCAAATAGATTATGCTCTATCAAAAAATTAATTTTTGACCCTTCCATAAATAAGGCAAGAATAAAAAGACTTGCAAATAAAAGATTTTGTAGATTAGGATGTAAATAAGAGTTCACTTTTTTTCTTAATTGTAATAATCCCAAAAACGATTTGGAAATAATTAGTGATCAAGTGATTTTATTGGCTTGTTTCCCAACTCCCCATCAATTTACCATTTTCAACCACTCACTCGATTGTCACCACAAACTTTTCCTAGACTTAGAGCAGTTAAGACACTCTTACTTCGCTATGGTTGGAATTTGGTAAAGAAAAGGGAAGGGAATGAAATGGAAAGATAAAGTATTCTGATTGGTTCATGGATTTAGGAGTTATTTGGGAAGACAAAAAAAAAAAAAAAAAGGAACAATTTTGAATTTGCAATTCATTAGTGAACCAGTTTTATATATTTGAGTATTTGATTAATGTTTACGTATTTCTTATATTGTAGCATGTGTCCAATCTAATATATTATTAAAATTGGTTCTTTATCAAACTAAAATAACCGTGATACTCAAAAAATTGGACAAAATATAAAATAGTTACTGAATGAGATCCTATTGTAAAGATTACAAACAAGCCGAAAAGAGACACTATTCTTTATGCTAGTTTTGTAGCCACCCACAAAAGATTTCTTCCACACATTTTAAATTGGATTGTGGGCTTTCAAATTCACAGTATTGGATCCAAGAATTGAATTAGTCCTCTGATTGTGTGTAATGGGCTTCTTGAAACGGGGCTTTCTCGAAACGTCCATTGGTAGTCCATCTACCCATTTTTATTCTCCAAAATCTAAATAAATGATGATTTGTAAACTAGAGGCCCAATATTATTCATCCACACCAATACGGAGTACAATTTAAAAGGAGTTTATAGCATAGCCATAGAGGTACAATAATGACAATAGAGTGATGATGTTCTCTCTAAATTTTAATCCTAAATATAATTTTCAATTGTTTTATTCGAAAGATCATTACAAGGATAAACTTCACAATCTAATTTATTTTAATATTATTAAATGAGTGAATTTGGTGTCACGTGACCCTCTCTCTCCAGTTTTTTTATATTACTTTTAATCATTCTTCTTTCTCTTACTCTACGTTATATTTCATGAGGCCATTAAACAATTTTAATTCAAAGAAAATAAAGATGGTCAAATATAATAAATATTGCATTGATCAATGAAAATGGAGAAACTCTCTCTTAATTTCTCCATTATATATGCTTCATGAATGCATCTTAATAAAAGTGAATGTCGAGGCTTCAATTACAAAGAATGTAAAGAGACTTTCTACGTAAAAAATAAAGCAAATATTGTCACGCCCCGAACAGCAAAAATAGAAAAAAATAAATTTCTTTTTTGGGTCTATAGGGAATGACTGGTGAAGTCGCATGATTGTCCACGCCACGCAATACTAAGCAACGGAAAAAATAAGATCACAAAACATAAACTAGGTTCTGGATAACAACACAACTTATAGTCTGTAGACACCCCATTTTGTCGGTTATCAGATTTACGAGACCCATAGCTTGATGGTTAACAATGATAAAAAAAAGACTCAAAAAGGACTCCTGGAAGTTAGTTCTATCTCTCAAAAAGCTCAAAATGACCAAAATACTCCTGAAAGCCCAAAAACTCCCAGATTTGGACCGAAAGTTATGGAACATGCTACGTCATAAAAAAGTACTAAAAATAAGTTTTGAAGCAAAATCAGATGTAATCGTCAGCCCCTAGAGACCCCCGGAAGTCCCAGAAATTCCCCGTTGACTGGTTTGACCCAAGTTTGACCAGGTTTGACTAGATTTGACCAAAATCGTCCAAATTTGCTTAAAAGTTCTGAGATCATTCTAGATCGTGTGAAAAGTACTAAAATAAGTTTTAAAAGAAAATCGGACGAAAACGTCAGCTCCTGGGAGCTCCCAGAGATTCCTAGAACTTCTTGGAGATTCCAGATTTGACCGATTTGACCTAAAAGTTGACTTTGAAACCGAAGCACCGTGTCATTTTTCAAATATTTTTCATGGATACTAGAGATCAATAGCTTTTCAACGGTATAAATTCTGAATTCAAAACGAATTTACTACGGATTTCCGAAGGTGAAAAAGACAATCAAATCAGCTTTTATCGCAAATACCGCAAAACTTTTCAAAGTGACCTGACTCTGAACTATTTTTTTTTTTTAATGAAAAGTAGACTTCATTACCTTTCCAACGGTATATTACAAGCTCAATTTGGAGTTCGTATGCATTTTCTGTGAATTTTGGACGAAATAGAGCATTTTCTCGAATACCGGAACCTCTGGGGGCCCAAACATAATTTTCTGGGCATCTAAGGAGCAGTGCTGCGGTGGCACTGGGCCACTGCTACGGCGGCACATGGCCAGTGCCACAATGGTACTCAACCCCCGCAGAATCCATTTTTGTAATTTATTTTGGGGGTCCAAATTGAATAATTGAAAGCCAAAACGTAATTTCTTGTTCACAGATATTTGGGACCAATAGGAACACTTTCTAAATTCCAAAATCACCCCAAATTGGCCTATATAAACCCCTCTTTGCTCTTCATTTTGGGGGGGGCAAGGGCAAAGTTTGAGAAAGTTGTAGAGAGAAAGAGAGATAGAGATAGGTTTAGAAGAGAGAAAGGGAGCTTCTCCCACTGATTTTCCATAAGAAATTGAGTTTTAATCTTGTTTTCTTCCATTACCTCTCTTATACTTCACAATCAAATCCTCCCCAACCACTATTCTTGAGCAATCTTGAGTTAGGAAGCTACTTCCATGTTCAAATGTCAATATTTATGAGTGAAACACCAAGCTACAAGTCCAAAATCACATTGATTATCATCTATTGATTGTTATTATTTACTTGTTTATATAAATGTTCATCTCTCCTTACCTCATTTTTTTTTTCTATTTTTCTTTGATTAATTACAAGTTCATCATCATCTAAATGATGACATGGTGTTTGAGGTGAGTGAATCATTATGGATAGTAGTTCTTGACCTCAAAAACATGTTTGATAGATGATGATTCCTACTTCAATACTTCCAAAGTATTCTTGAAGTTATGCTCAAATGAAAACAAATCTCTCTAACAATCTTGGAAGTTCTTGACTTGGGTAAATGTTGATATTCTAAGAGGTTATAATCTCCATTTGATGTTGAAACATGCTTTCAAAACCCCTGTTTCAAAACCCCTCTAAAACCCCCAATATTTGGATTATAAGAAATACACATTGTTTTCTTAAAAAAATCTTCAAAACGGGTGAACATTCTGAGTTCAAAGATTTCTTTAGAACTCAATAGTCAATGTATGGGTGCAAGACCACTTGGAAAGTCTTCCTAACTCATTAGAGAACAGCCATGATTTTTGGTTTGGTTTGAAAACACTTGGAAGGGTTCCATTTTGGCCCAAACATTCATTCCAGACATTCTATTTTTACTCTCACAGCAGCTTGGTTGACTTCCAACTTGTTTTCCATAAAACTTTTCCAAAAGAGGTGGTCCCAACTCATGTTCCCTTGAACTATAGTGTCTTGGTTCTGTATAATATGGCCTCTAGATGTTTTGTTTTCATTTTCTGAGATTTTTCAACATTTCAGTCGACAGTACGGACTCTGTTTCTGAGTAACCTCTAGTTTTATATATGATTTCTCTCAATCTGTAATAGTTATTGAAGATTGGATTTTCGATATGTGTTCTAGACACAATAAGGATGATCTCCATAAAAAATCATGAACTAAAAACATTTCCAACCCCATTTTTCCATTTTTACAAAATCAACTCACTATTCTGTCCACTATTCACAGCAAGCATACTTTTACTTTCATTCTTTGATTTGATGCTCACATGCACTCCAAATTAGTTCATATCTTAGGAAGTAGTCCATGTTACATTTGTACATATCCTATGATGATTTCCTTCATGCATTCATGCATATTTTAGACTTCTAAGTCACTTTAGAAAGTCCATGTACACAAACACACTACAACCTTTGCACATTCTAGGATCATACATTGCATCCATGCAAGATTTGGGGCTTTTGTGACTCCTAATCTAGGAAGATTATAAGGAATGAACTTGATCATACGTCCATGCTTTCCCTCGATTCAATCATCCTTTCTCGTCCGTCCTGGGGATTGAGAGGTCTTCATTTCTAAAAAATTAACGTGCATCATTCTAGCTTGCTAAGCATGTTTTGATTTATTTGATTATTTGTTTCAAGAACAATTCATGTCCCCCTTCTAAACTAGGAAACTTGATTACTTGATATGTGATTAGACGATTTTTCCTAGGTTTGTTTGTGTGATCTTTCACCTTTGCATTGTGTGGTATTTGGCTTAGATCTTATGATTGATATCTTATCTTTTGATCTTCCATTTCAAGATTCTTATGTGATGTAATATACTATCATAGTATTAATTGTCAAACCAAACATAGTATAAGATGATTATTTGGATGCTAATTGAGGCCCGTCGAGAAACGGGGCGAGTTGATGGTGTTTTAGTCGTGACAAAGACTCCTTCCTCTCTTGTACCAAAATCCCGAGCCAAGTTCTTTGGTTACGAAGGGTCGGTGCCCTTTATCCATGGGTGAGTCAAAATTAGGTTTCTTGTTTCTTTAAAGACCAAGTGGCAACTCTGTACCTGTTTTCAACAGACCTCTCTTTTCATTCAAAACAATTTCAAAACTAAAGGAAAATCAATTCCGAAACCCCGAGAAGGAAAACGGGGGTGGATTCCCGGATTCCACGTGTCCACAATCTGGCGACTCTACTGGGGATTTTTATTTTAAAACAAAATAATACAGAGGTTTGACTCATTATAAGAAGCATCCTTAAAATCATCTTTTTACTGTGTCTGGTTCACCGCATTACACTCTGCATTTTCCCCCTTCGACTGTATCTGAAACGCGGCGCTGACATTGTTCAGGTCTTGCTGTGCCAGGGCAAAAGTCACTGTTGATACTGTACCTTCCAAGGTATATTAAAAAGAGTAACAACTTCCGTACTGACCCCCTGACAGTATATTGGAACTCTCGTCAACGGACCCTCTTTGACTAAACCCAGCATTTGCATATAGATTCTTGTAGAACCTTTCATAGGACTGTTCGTTTATCTTTTCAAGATAGTACAATGTAATATAACTGCCGTATGCCCTGACGGGATTACCTGCACGGTGGAGACGCTTATGTGGCATAGAACAAAACATCCTTTTTATGATCCTTAAGGCAATCACTCACATGTGATTACATTGAGTTGACCTGCCTAGGCACCATGATAAGGATGTCTGCTCCATGATCACAAAGATATACACCGCAAACCTTGTTTGTTGGTCCTAAGACATAGGAGTATGAAAACTTGCTAGATAATATGATCACCATCATCACATGCTCTTGTCATATACACATATTTCTCATAGAAACTCTGCCCAACTCATCCGGATATCCCAGTTTTTCCCACAAACTTTGTCTAAATTTCCCAAATTGACCAGTTTCTTCCAAAAACTCTGTTCAGATATCCCAGAAATACCCAAACATAACCAGATTTCCCAAATGCACAAATTTTCCCCCAAACATAACCAGTTTTTCCCAGAAACTCTATCCAAATCCCCCGGATTACCCAGATATGACTAGCTTCTCCCAGAAACTCTGTCCAAATCCCTGGATTGCCCAGATATGACCAGTTTCTCCCAAAAACTCTGTCCAAATCTCCCAGATTTCCCAAATGCACCAGAAACTCTGTCCAAATCTCTTAGATTTCCTAAATATGCCCGTTTTCCCCAGAAACGCTGTCCAAATTCGCAAAAATTCTAGAAAATCCCCAAATCTCCTAAATATCCTAGAAATTCTTCTTTCTCCCATAGTGATCATACTGGAAAGTAAATTTAGCACACTCTGTATGGCTAGGACCTTACTTTCTTAACTGTAATCCGTTAGAAGTAGGAGCATCATATAGATTAGAGCCCGCATCCGTGTGCTTGTCTCATTTGTATGCACCATTCCTATCAGTCTGCACGCACTGTCTCAGTTAGTCTGTACACAAGTCAGTCCACACTTGATAACATCACTGTCATTGTCTATCTAAAGTCATCACTATCAGAATCTGATACAATTCTCTCAAATCTGTATGTCACTATAGATTCCCAAAGTCAGCAGCTAGGATCCTCGTCTTGGGTCAGAAATTCAGACAACCGTTTGGTCAGGATTAGCCCGCCAAGTTATTTTAGCATGAATCAGGAAGAGTTAGAAAACAAGGTTACCGAGTTGGGAGCAGCCATAAATCAGCAGTCCGACAGCCTAGCCTAAGTCTTGAAATTCATAGAAGACCTGAAATAGCAACAGCCACAGTACCTAGGGGTGTAAACGGTTCGGTTCGGTTCGGTGTGATTTTTGACAAAACCGATCGGTTTCGGTTTCGGTTCGGTTCGGTTCGGAGTGTGTAAATTTTTGGTTCGGTTTTGCACTGCACAAATTAAATTAAAACCGACCGAACCGATCGGCTCGGTTCGGTTTGTCGGTTTGGTTCGGTTTTTGAACACCCCTAACAGTACCCACCTGGGTTCCCACCACCACCGCCAGGGATCATGCCACCACCTCTGCCGGGGTTTATACCACCTCCCGTCCTTGTACATGAGAACGACGGAGAAGAAGGATGATTTCAAGGGGACCCACCGCCTGCACTTAATAAGAAAAGTCAAGAAAAATTGGATAAGGTTGATAAGCTAGAGAACATACTAAGAAAGAGTAAAGGGGCCAACGATAACATGTTAGATCTAGAAGGATTGTTTAAGCCCAACAAATTAAAGCTACCTGAGAATTTCAAGATGCTTGAAATTGACCGTTTTTATGGAACTGGGAATCCAAAGAGCCACGTAAAGTTGTGTATGAGTATTTTCCAGTCGATGGGCTGCACCCATGAACACATCGCAATGATGTTTCCTCAGACCCTTACCAAGACTGCTCTATCCTGGTTTCTGACCTTGGAGGTTTCTAAGACGCGGACTTGGGAAGATATAGTCCAGGTCTTCATTGATCATTACTCCTACAACCAAGAGCTCGATGTCACCATTCGAGATCTGGAGACTACCCGACAGAACTTCAATGAGTCCTTCGCTGCTTTCTTGAGCAGATGGAGGAACAAAGTGGCCCAAATGACCCACCGACTAGTCGAAAAGGAACAAGTCCGGATGTTGATCAAGAATCTATGGCCGTTGTACCATGAGAAACTATTCTACTAGTTCATCTCAACATTTGAAGAACTGTTTGAGATTGGGACTAGAATTAAGGATGCAATCAGGGAAGGGAAGATCAAGAATGAAGAATCACAAAGCCAGTCCAAGAGGCCCGACTACTCCCAAAACCCTTCGAATGTCAACACCCTTAGTGACCAACCCATGGCCTATTCTTCCCGACCATACGAGTTCATAAACCAAAATAGCTCACTTAGACACCCTTACCAAAATAGGGCACCCCGTGAATTTTTCAAGCTAGATATCTCTCCCTCCGTAACCTTAAG
This sequence comes from Hydrangea macrophylla, assembly GCA_033977485.1. Classification (NCBI taxonomy): domain Eukaryota; kingdom Viridiplantae; phylum Streptophyta; class Magnoliopsida; order Cornales; family Hydrangeaceae; genus Hydrangea; species Hydrangea macrophylla. The sequence goes on from CM066982.1 coordinate 19,000,228, forward strand.
CCACCTGCTAAAAAAGGGGCACCTCCAATTCCTTCAGCCTCGTGCCGATCCCCCACCACCTAATTGTGACCTGTCCAAACAATGTGCTTACCACCAAGGCCCAGGCCATGACACTGACCGGTGTATACGTCTCTGCTATGATACCCAAGAACTCATCGACTGAAGAATCATAAAGCCATCACCCATCCAACCCCATGTCACCCAAAATGTCAGCTTCATTGAACCTAAGTTCTGGCTTATCTGTTCAAATGATCCCTTTTGCTGATACCCATGAATGTTGAACCTATGCCGGTGAAGCGATGGTGTTTGGGACTTTTGCTAGCAAAGAAAATTAGGATGCTCTTTCGAAAAAGAAAAAAAGAATAAGCGAGTCACCATGACACTCCATTTGAGACCAAGCCGAGTCTAGTCGAGTCTGTCCTATGTTTGAATCTATTTTAAGTTTAGTCTTGTGGTGGAGTCTGTCTATCATCGAGTTGATATGGGTCTGTGTCGAGTAATGTAATCCCTCTCTCTTGCTAATGGAATGAAATCTCATTTTGCCTAATCTGATGTGTCTAGTCATCAATGCACGAATCATCGAACTGAAATGTCTCTTTTCAAATTACCATGGATATTACTCTGCTAATAAATTTTTGCATAAAAAAAAAAGAATCCTAAAAAGGTTAAAGTCGATTTCACGCTGACACCGATGAAGAGTTGAGAATTGAATAGTCTTACTTTAAGAATTTAAAAGATGCTTTTGCTCAAATCTCAAAAAGACATACTTGAAACTGACTTGGGGATTGCCCAATACCCTTTTTCTACCATTTCAAAGCCTTAAGCCCAATCTAATTGGGAGCCATGCAATTTGTCCGATTAAAAGCAATGCAGACTTAGTCCTTGATGGTAGCCAAACATTTCAGTGAGTTTCATCTCCGTTTTAAAAAAAAAAGAAAAAAAAGAAAAGAAAAGATAAGATAAGATAAGAAAAGAAAAAGCTCGTTAGGTTGAAAACCCGAAAGAAACCTAGGCAAAAGTTAGAGCTGAAAAGGTATTGATTTCCAAGATCTGACCTTAGCCAGTCAAAATGATGGAGAAAATGAATAAAAGAAAATTTTGGTGATACAGAGAATTGTACACTTCAAGGTACATCATGAGAATGTGTCTAGATCATACTTCAAAAAGCTCTGAACGACCACAAACAAATTCTGAGAGCTGACATGCACATTATGTAATTTCGATATTACAATTGAAAGATCTCACATGAATCAATTACATGAAATGCAAAATTGACTGGCTATGCAAAAGTGAAAAGGATCAATCCTCAAAATAAAAAGAAAATAAAAGAAAAGAAAATAAAGGGAGATCGAAACTAAATCTTCTTATTCAAGGCTACCACAAGTGACCTAAGTTTGAACTTTTTTTACGATTGGTTTGAAAAACCCTCAACCCCTCTTCTTTTAAGCCTCACTTGAACTAATCTTGACCTGATTCCCACTCGGGGATACGTAGGCAACCGCATCGGTTTGATCGACACCATCATAATCAACCCCCCTCTTTTTTAAAACATTGCCTTGAACTACGCCCGACCTGATTCCCACTCGGGGATACGTAGGCAACCACATCGATTCGATCGACACCAATATTAACCCCTCTTCTTTCAAAAGCCTTGGCCCGAACTATGGTTAACCTGATCCCTACTCGGGGGTATGTAGGCAGACTTTCCAAAAAGAAAAGAAGGATAGCTCGCTAGGTTGAAAATCTGAAAGGATGCCTAGGTAAAAATTAGAGCTAAATTTAGAGTGAGCAATAACAAAAGAGAGAAAATAGCTCGCTAGGTCACCTCACTAGTGCCTAGACAAAAGTTATGAGCATATACGAGATTGAAGTCACAGTCCTTGCCTCAAGCCAGAAATCACCTTCCATACTAGGGGCAAACTTCAGCTATCTGCCTCGTTTGCCTAAATTTTACTATTTACCCTTCATACAAGGGGCAAACTTCGATCACCTACCTCGTTTGCCCAAAACTTCCAATAAACCATTGTCCAAACTAGGGGCAAACTTCAATCACCCACGTCGTTTGCCTATGAATTCCACTTCCTACACCTCAAACTAGGGGCAAACTTCGTTTGCCTAACACGATCCCTTCACACCAAGGGCGAGTTTTCAAGTCACCAAGTTGTTTTAAAAATTTTGAAATAAAGCATCTTTTATTCTAAAAGCTAAGGCACTAATTCAAAGCACTTCCTGGGAAAAGTAGAGAATTGATTAGATCAATAGGGAGGAATTTTCAAAAACCAGATTTATCAGCAAAGTGCTATCATATTAAGACGAGGAGTGAACATAAAAGATGAGTGGTACATCATTTATGACAGAGGCACATTGGATCATGGCACAAGGTTTTATACAAACTAACCCAACTTTCCTTGTCATCATCATTCCTGTTAAGTCCATTCGTCCTGTGGTCTCAAATGTGTGGGTTTAAGGTGATTCCCAATTATTAAAAAATGTGGATACAAGCAGAAGTACCAAACATCATTACTGCACCAGTCAAGGTCGCAACATGAGAAGTGTCCCAAGTATGAGTAGCACTCGTAAGTGGTTGCAAACTACAACTGATAGTTTTTTCTCAAGGCCGCTGATCGGAGGGAATATCCCCAACACCTATTGCTGATCCAATCAGAGTCTAGATGTGTTGATGAGGTGTGTCGATGAGATGTGTTGTGTTGATGAGGAGTGTTGATAAGATGTGTTTTTAAGGTGTTTTAGGGCTCAGAGTCCAGATGTATTGATAGGATGTGTTGTTTTGGGGCTCAGAGTCCAAGTTTGTTGATGATATGTTTTGTGAGGATGTTTTAGGGCCCAGAGATTAGAGGAGCATCAAGTACATCAGAAGAGTTGAGAAGCATTGTTGGAGCATCGAGTAACATCAGAAGAGTTGAGAAGCATTGAGGAGCATCAGATTTGTTGAGGAGCATCGTTGAAGAGTTGAGGAACATCAGATGTGTTAAGGAGCATCAGATTTGTTGAGGAGCATCATTGAAGATTTGAGGAACATCAGATGTGTTGAGGAGCATCAGATTTTGTTGAGGAGCATCGTTGAAGAGTTGAGGAACATCAGATGTGTTGAGGAGCATCGTTGAAGAGTTGAGGAACATCACATGTGTTGAAGAGCATCAAATTTGTTGAGGAGCATCATTGAAGAGTTGAGGAACATCAGATGTACTGAGGAGCATCTTTGAAGAGTTGAAGAGCATCAAATGTATTGAGGCGCGTCATTGAAGGAGCATCAGATGTGTTGAGGAGCACCATTAAAGATTTGAGGAGCATCGTTAAGATTTAAAGAACAGCGTTGAGAATCAAGAAGCATTGAGAAGCACCGTCAAAGATTTGAGGAACAACATAAGCGCCGTTGAGAATCTGAGAGTTACTGAGTCCATAGTATCACGATTAAGGGGAGCACGAGTTGAGTAAATAGGGTCACTTCACCCAACACAACAAATTAGGTAAAACATGATACATAGCCCATCGGTTGCGGCACACACAAATCACAAAAGCCACTAGGAGTGGCAAATACACCACGAGCACTCTTTTGAGCACCGCAGTATCACTTTGATCACCAAGCTTTTCCTTGGGTAATACCCCTAGGTTAAGATCCCACATAAGTCTGTTAGTCATAATGAATCGTAGATCACGAAGCCCACTGAGAGTGGCGAATACACAGAACACATGTAATAGGACCATAAGCACTTTAGAACACAACATAGGCACAACATAAGTGGGATTCGGAACAGTATATAAACAGTAACGCTACTATGATCCTACGTCGCATTATTCCATCTATATTTCATACGGGGGATTCAGAACAGTATATAAACTACTAAATAGTTATAATATTAACTAAATAGGAATATCAACATTCTGTAACTGCCAATCGATTGGGATAGAGGTCCAATCGATTGGTATAAAAATAGTAACAATCGAATGGGAAAAGTTCAATCAATTGGATCACAATCCATGGCAATCGATTGCTAACTTTGGCAATCGATTGGGGTATCAACTGATGATGCCAAAACTTGGGTAAGAACAAGAAGAGCAGTTCAAGGAAAGAGAGAGACAGTCAAAAGAAGTTTGTTCGTGGTTCGACCCTATTAATGAAGGAGCCTACGTTCACGTTGTGTGTCAAAACACTTTCACTAACAGATCACCGGCGGCTTCCTGGTGAACCAACTAGGAAGATGGCACTACCAGAAAACTGGCCGGGCATATGCATATCGATGATGTATGGTGCTATTCTGTGAAAATAAGAATGCGATCTCCTCTGATAGGGTGAGTGGTCTCTCTTATAGATGCAAGAGACCTACTCGTATAGTGTAAGTGAAACTGATTAGGAAGCCTAATCTAATCACAACTGATTCATGCAAACCGTGGGAGTTTCCTAGGTGGATTAGGAAATAACCTGCACTTTCCATTAGTCCTCTAACTGAGATAGGAAACTGTTTGGGAATCTTACAAGGCAAGCCCTGTGATACGCCCGGGCGACATCTACCGGTCGATGATCCGGACCACACTCTCGAGCTGTGAGTACAGACCTGGTGGTCTGGGTTTGGCTACCTGGCACAACTGAATAGAAGGCTCCTTTTCTGGACGACGTGGAATTTCCTTGTTGAGGTGGCAGTTTGACTTTAACTTGATATTTTTATACCTGTCAGCTACCCCCTTCACCATTTTCGAGGCTGATGTGATGCTCTATCAGATAAGGATTGAAAATTCACAAAGCTTAGTAGACAGCTCGGGACCCTCTTAGGGGTATTACTTGGGACCAGACTCGCCGCCTGGTCAGTCGGGGTTTGGACCTAACGGTAACCTCGAGAGCTAGGGTCGGTAGTTGCCAGGTGTTAAAGAGTGATTGGTCTGGTCAAGGCCCAACGAGGCCGGTGCTAGCGTAACCAGACAGTTGCGTTGTAACCAAACCGTCACGTCGTGCATTCAATATGCACGCCTTTTGAGGCATCGCTCTACGTGCCCGAGTAGACAGTTATCAGAAGGTTTAGACAGGAAAACGTGTTGGCCGCTGGATTTGATCTGATCTGGACTATTCACACTGCATATATAAAGGATACTTGTGCATTTTTCCATTCATGCTGTTCAAAGAATGAGAATACTGAGTAGTTTAAGAGAAAACAAAACACCCGACCAAGCTTTTCGAGCTCTTTCTGCGCTTAATTCCTATAATTCTTTGCTTTCCTAGCCTTGAAATTCACTGTACTCCCCTCTTCTTCTCTTATTCTCATTCTCGAGTTAGTCTGGAGAATAAAAATTTGTTAGGACTTACAAGGGAGTGGGATTTTTTCTTTCTTAGATTCATCTCCCTTTTTAGATCAGGTAGCACAACAGGGCAATTGAACCGTTTGGGTTGTCCGGGGTAGTTCTGACCGAGTATTACCTTAGCCTGAAGACCTTGTATACCTTGCCTTTTAGGATCCTTACCTTGCTCCCTCTGTACCTCAGATTTGGAGTCCCTAACCCCTATCTAGGTCATCAGTTACTTCCTCACCCAGTCACTGGAGCCTTAGAGATGTGCCATTCTGGCTTTGATTCGTCTTCCCGATCAGAGGACGAGAAGTTAAGATCAGGGAGCCCGGGCACAAGTGTAGACCCGCCTTCTGCAACCCCATCAGACCAGCATAGTGAAGGTAGGATTCCCATCCGGGTGTCAGACAATGAGGCGGGTCAAGAGACCATAGTAGCCTTCGTCTCTCGAGGCTCAGGTGATGTAGCACCGGTCCCGGGTAGTCCTGAAGTTGCATTTGCCTGCGAGTTTATCCCTTCCACCTTGAGTACCAAAGACCTTAGCTGAATTAGGGAAAGGTACACCATTCCCGACCACTGTCCATTAGTTATACACGCTGGCAAGGCTCACCTCCACTAGCCAGGCTTTGTAACTCTCTATAAGGATGCCCTCATAGGTAGCTTCTGCATTCCCCTCCATCCGGTCGCCCGAGATATTCTGATCTACCTAGGGATCGCTCCCGGGTAGTTAGCCTTGAAATGGTAGAGGTTCTTGATGGGGTCCATCTCTGTGGCCCCAAGTCTTCGGGTACGAACTCACCCTTCAAGAGTTCTTGTAGACCCACCGACTGTTCCCTGTGCACGGGGAGGTCGGGTTCTTCTCTCTGGGGGCCCGACAGGGGAAAAAAATCATCATCAACTGCCCAAGCAATAACAAGGGGTAGAAGAATAAGTTCTTCTAGGCGTCCACCCCTAAGCTCTGTAAGGAAGCCCTAGGAATCTAACTGAGGACTTCCTGGGCAGGGGAGTTGAGGAGTAAGCCCATCTTGTCATTTCTTCTCTTGCTTTCCTTTGTTTTAACTGTAACCATGGGACTAGCTATTTTGTGCTTTATGTTGCAATAGGGTTAGTTGATCCGTCGAGCATTCCCGAGGAGTGCCAAAATAGGATTCGGCACTTGGCGAGCCTACCTACAGACATCTAGAATGTGCTGACCAAGTAGGGAGATCGGAAGGTAACTTATGATCCAGACCAGCCCATTGAAGCCCATATCTCTCCTCCAATTATTCTGGTGAGCAGTCCCCAACTTGGTGAACTTCTTTACCTTGGTTACTCATTTGTTGCCTTTCGGGTCGCTGAACCTCCACCCTTCTTTTTCCTTTTGTAGAGATGGGTCATAGGAGAGATCCAGAGGTGTTGAGGGCCAGACAGGTCACCACTGTCGCTCGGGTGGCGACAAGGGGGAAAAGACCGACCACCAAGACCTTAGGCAGTGACCCCCCGCTTAGGCGGATTAGGCGGCGGCTCACCAGGAGCCGAGGGAAACGTCGATCCCCCAAGTGGTGGTGGTGGAGGACACTGCTCCTAGGGTGGACCCACTATCCGGGACTCCGCTAGGCGAGTCAGCAAAATTCTGGGAGAGGGTCTGGCCGGGCCTTCTTCTGAGCCAGGTAGAGATGTGTGCCAAGATGTCTCCCCAGGCTTTCCAGGGGTGGCTTTACAGCCTCTCCCACTTTGTAAGTATTTCCACCTCCTCTCTGTTTGTCAATTTATTTTATACGCTTCATTGATCGATCAGCTTGTGCTTGCTTTTTGTAGGTCGGCTGCATGGCCGCTGAAGTTGAGTCCTTCGTGCCCTTCCTGGCCGGGAGGGCCACGGCTGTTGAAGCTGCTCTGTCAAAGGAGCAGGCAGCTTTGGAGGCTAAGGAGACTACCCTGCCCTTAGAGAAGGGCAAGGTTAAGGGCTTGGCTCAGGACCTGGTGCAGTGCAAACAGAGCTGGTGGCCACCTTGGCAGATCTGGAGGCCGCCCGAGCCAACCTAGCGGCGGCGAAGGCTCGAGAGAAGGCTTTGGCCGACACAGTGGCAGCTGAATCTACCGAGGAGGCCTTCGACAATGGCTTTTTTCAAGGCTATGAGGACCTGAAAAGATGGTTGGCTCGAGACCATCCCGAGTAGAACATCTCGTCTTACGAAGGGATGGATTCGGACTACTGGGACATGGGTCCCTCCATTGCCGAAGTTTCTACTGCCAAGGACGGACTGGCTGAAGATGTTACTCTGGACGGGGCCACTATCCCGGGAGGAGAGGCTGGAGAGACCGAGGAGGTGGTCGTTGTGGACGGCCCTTAGCTTCTGAACTTATATTATTTTATTTTATTTTTTTTTTTTGGGGGGGGGGGGAGGCTACTACAACTGCCCCCAGGCATTGTACATGTTTATTTCTTCTGTTTATCAAAAGGCCCTCTGAGGCCGCCTTTTGCACCAACTGCTTTTGTAGTTTTGCACTTTGTATGCCTATGTTTATAATTGCTTGTGCCCGACTGGTTGTAAGTCTTGTGAAAACCCTGCCTTAGCAAAAGTTTTAGGACTGCGACTGGTGAGGAACACTTGGTCTTCTAGGGACCTATACTCTGAAGATCCCATCTGGTACATTGGGATTTTGGCCCTATTACTGCCCGAACGGTTTCTTTAGGCACTGCAGGTACGTACTAGGGATTGTCTTTAAAATTTTAATAGTCCTATTAGTGCTCAGTGTGATTTCCTATTGTAGTCCAGTATCCCCCTGCCCCCAAGCTTTTGCTAAGGTAGGCGTCGGTAGAGGGAGTGACCATAGAGAACCGACCTAGAACGTTGGTAATTGTAGGATCCTTTTAAGCTTGCTATCATTATCCACCTAGGGGAACTTGCCCCCATCGTCGGTTATGGTCCTAAGCAAAGTCGGTGCCTCAGATGTGACCCCGAGGTCTTATGCGCCTCGGGTTTGAGTTTGAGGTCTTTTTTGCCTCAGGTGTGATCCCGAGGTCTTTTGTGCCTTAAGTGTGATCCCGAGGTCTTTTGTTCACGAAATACTGGTAGGGAACATTACTTACGACAAAATAAAACAAAAAATCTTTATTTCTTTTGAAAATGATAATAGTTGCTTGGGAAGAGCTACAAATTTCCTAACCAATGCTAATCTGTTCTTATCCATTCTTCATTGAAAGTACTTGCGAAGGTGTTGCACGTTCCAGGGGTGAGATAGCTCTTTCCCATCTAAAGTCTGTAACCAGTAGGTTCCCGGGCAGTTGACTTGGGTGACCCGGTAGGGTCCTTCGCAATTTGGGTCCAACTTTTCGTGACTCGGGACCTTGGTAGACTAGTTTACTGCCTTAAGGACCAGGTCTGCCACCTGGAAGTTGCAATGCTTGAATTTGGTGTTGAAATACCGAGAGACCAGCTGGTTATAGGCTGCTACCTTTAGATATTCCCAGTCCCTTCTCTCTTCTATTAAGTCGAGCTCTCCCCTAAAAGCTTTTTCGTTGGCTTGCTCACTAAAATTTGCTACTCGGTAAGTTGGCAGTCGGAGCTTTGTTGGTACCATTGCCTCAAAGCCGTAAGTAAGTGAGAATGGTGTTTCTCCCATTGCTGCTCAGGGAGTGGTGCGGTAGGCCCACAGAAGGGTCAGTAATTCATCTGCCCAAAGCCCTTTGGGGTTTTCAAGCCTTGTTTTAATGGACTGCAAAATTATCCAATTTGTCACCTCGGCTTGCCCATTGGATTGAGGATGCTAAAAGAAGAGTAGTGATTTGATATACCATAGCCCGAGCAAAACTATCTGAATACCAGGGTGTCGAATTGCCTGCCATTGTCGCTGATCAAGACCCGAGGGATGCCGAACCTGCTGAGAATGTTTTTCTCAATGAAACTCTCCATCTTTCTCTCAGTGATAGTTGGCAAGGGTTCGGATTCCGCCCACTTAGTGAAATAGTCCACAATAATGACAGTGAATTTGATCTGGCCTTTAGCCATGAGAAGGGGTCCGACTATGTCAATGCCCCACTGGGCAAACAATCAGGGGCTAAGAATTGGGGTTTGAAATTCTCCCGGGTGGTTGATCATGGGCGAGTATTTCTAACACTTGTCACATCGTCTGATATATTCTTGCGAATCCCAAGCCATTGTCGGCCAGTAGTAACCCTGCAGCAGGGCCTTTTGGGAGAGTGCCCAACCGTCAACGTGGCTTCCACACACTCTTTCATGGATTTTATGCAATATTCCTTGGACCTGTATAGGGTGGATGCACTAGAGATATGGGATCAAGAACCCCCTTTTGTAGAGGATGTCGTCCACGAGATGGTATCTGGCCATCTGGTACTTTACCCACCGGGATTCATCTTTTTCGTCTAGTAAGGTACCAGTTTTGAGGAACGTCACAAATGGATCCATCCAGCTGGGCCATTAAGCGACCGGTTCGACCTCATGCCTTCTGCATTGACCATACTGCGCTTGGATAAGTATTCTATCTTTATCCCGAGTAAGTCTGACTCAGAGGATGAAGCAAGGTGGGCTAACCGGTCGGCCCTCATATTTTCTTTCCCTCAAGATCTGTGTGATGGAGAACCCCTTAATAGGGGTGTACTCGGTCGGGTTCGGTCGGGGTATATAGGGTGGTAGAGGCCGAACCGAGTATGTCGGGGTGGCTTATGGTGGGGCCGAAACTGACCGAATGGTATTCGGTTTCGGTCGGGGCGGTGTATTCGGGTTTTGGTCGGGGTGTTCGGTCGGGTTCGGGGCACTAATATGGGCCTCTGATTTTGGGCCACTAATATGGGCCTCTGATTTTGGGGCATTAATATGGGCCTCTGGTTTGGCCTATTAATTTCTTTTTGTACCAGAATTTGGGCCACTTATATGGCTAATTGGTCACTGATTAAACTTTCAATGTGGTTTTATTTTTATTTTTAATTTTTTCCATTTTTGATAGCCGTATAGAAACTTAGAGAGCAATACAATGGATAGTAACTATAGTACATACAATAAAATCAAGGGAAAAAAAGGACAGAGCCTAGTAGCCTACCAAATTGCAACTCATGAAAAACCTTCAAATCCAACCACATCAAGCCTAGTAGCCTACCACCAAGTATTATACAAATTACAAGTCTAGAAAATCTAATTTCCAACCATATATCAAAGTTTAACAAATGAATAAAAATCTAAGTCCAAGGCTCCAAGCATATCAAAGTTCAAAACATACCAAATTACAAGTACAACATAATATTACATCACCAATAAAAAGCTAAAAATCTCAACCCAACAAAGAATAAAAATCTAAGTCCAAAGTTTCAAGCATATCAAAGTCCAAGCATATCAAAGTTCAAACATACCAAATTACATGCACCAACATCCCAACCCAACAGAGAATAAAAATCTAAATTATGAATTATCCAATAACAATTTAACCAAGCACCAACATCAAACTAATTCAACATCATAGATTCATCATTCATGCACCAACTTTCCCAATACTTGAACCTGAAAAAGGGGGGGAGGGGGGAAATTAAATTAGAAAGTCAACAAGTAATAAAAAAACAAAATAAAAAACAACTCCTCAATTACCTCCAAAGTTCATAATAAAGCAGCACTTTTAGTCATCAACGACAATAGACTCCACCGTAGAAGACCCTTCCATGTGGCCTAAGTTGAACAATTCAAGTAATTAGACAAGTTAAGTTCAAAAGGAAAAAATAAAGCCATTTTAAGTAACTAATATTACCTGTTTCAAGCATTTCAAATTGTTCTACTTCATCCATAGCGCCACGAAGACTAATGGGGGTTGAAGAAGACCTCCACCAATTTTGAGTGCAAACAAGTGCCTCTACCATGTTGGGCGTCAAAGAACTACGAAATGGATCGAGTACACGACCTCCTGTGCTAAATGCAGACTCTGAGGCAACTGTCGACACAGGAATAGCTAGTACATCTCGAGCTATTTGAGAAACAATTGGGTATTTTGTGGAATTAATCCTCCACCAACCCAATAAATCAAAATTCGGAGAATTTATTTCATATCCCTCCACCAAGTATTTCTCCAAATCGTTCTTAGAGACTTTACTAGTTTGTTGCTCCAAACGCCTCTTAAAGTCCAAATCAAAATTAGCCCTAGATGCTTCCTCATCCATATCCTCAACCATAACCTCATCCATATCATTCAAAGGTGGTTGTACACTAGCATTTGGATCATTTTTCACATACCATTCATATAGAATACTCAGTTTATCTTTCATTTTGTCCATCAACGCCCTCACCATGCATTGTTCATACATTTTCTCGAAACAATATTCAACATAATCCAATTTATAACGGGGATCAACCACAATCGCGATATACAACAAAAAATTAACTTTTTCGAACCTTCCCCAATACTTTTCAAACTTAAGTCTCATGCCCTCGGCCATCAACCTCAAACTTATATCATCACTTCCACACAATTTGTTTATTGCATTTTGAATATAAACAATCTCCATGTAAAATGTATTGGAAGTGACAAATAAAGTACCCGAAAAATTTAAGGTTGCCTTGTGAAAAAGTTTAAGAAACTTCACATATAACCTAGCTTTAGCCCAATCCTCACTATCTGGAGCTCCTAACTTCCTTCCACTATCATCCCTAGATTCAATACCATCATTTCCATCATTTCCATCACTTTTAAAATGAGAAGAAAAGGTTAGATCCTCGTCCTGTAAACGTTCAAATGCCCTCTCAAATTGCACGGCCCTGTCCAACATTAAATATGTTGAATTCCATCTAGTTGCTACATCTAAACAAACCGAGCTTTTACTTTCAATGCACTCTATTTCCATACACGACTTAAATTTAGCCAATCTAGATGGAGACGACCTCACATACCTCACGACATTACGGATCTTAACAATTGATTCGTCAATTTCCTTCAACCCATCACTAACAATTAAGTTAAGAATGTGCGCCCCACATCTCATGTGCAAGTTCTCATGCTCTAATATAATCCCTTTCCTATTTTTAGTCTTCCTTTTCAAATAATGAATGAGGCCATTATTAGAGCTTGCATTATCAAGGGTCATTGTTAAGAATTTTTCAATTCCCCAATCCAGTAAGCATCCCTCCATTGCCTTACCAAGTGTATCACCTTTGTGATCGAAAACTAAACAAAAATTGAGAATTCTCTTGTGAAGTTTCCAATCGGTATCAATAAAATGTCCGGTTAGACACATGTAGTTTAAGTTTTGAACCGAGGTCCACGTATCGGTTGTCAAGCAAATGCGTTGACCTTTAGCATATTTTTCAACCTTTTTTCTCGATTACATAAACACCTAAAATATCTCTCGAAATCGTAACCCGAGAAGGGATCTTAAGCCACTTTGGTTGAACCACTTGCATAAACTCTTTAAACCCCTCAGTCTCCACAAATCGAAATGGCAACTCATTCTTAACAACCAACTTTGCAAGAGCTTTTCTACATGCGTCAACATTAAAACTCATTGGCACAAGTTGGGAAACACTACTTTGTTCACCTATGGGCTTGAAACCCAAGATCGTTTGGGACATGTCTTGTTTTCTGAATGGATATTTTTTACATTGAAAGTTTATGTGAGTTAACAAGGACTTAGTCCCATTAATCTTGGTATCACAAGCATATGGAGTGCCACAATAGTTACAAGTAGCCTTTGGTTTATCTCCCTCAGCACAAGGTAACTTCGTAAAATGTTCCCAAACAATCGACCTTTTCCTACCCCGACCCTCAGTAGTAGTATTCATAGAATTAGAAGGCTTCTGAGATTCACTAACCTCTGGCGGGGGCGTAGGCGTAGGCGTAGGCGTAGGAGTACCTTCTTGGGTTGAACTTTGATTGACAGTTTCATTGCTACCAATTGCGGTGATTGGAGTTTGATTGACATTTTCAGAATCACCCATCTAAATAAGGAAAAAAAAACGATGAAAGAAAAAATGGATTAAAAGTTTTCTTTTATACAAGATAATATGTAATGGAAGAATAAGCAAATGAAGTTGTCCTTGAAGTTGTCTATAAGGGTGTTGACAATATATTAAAACTACCGACCTATCATCAAAATGAATATTAATTTTTCCCTTACAATATGTCCTTAAAAATATAAAATATATCTCTATAGTCATAAATTAAGGAAGCAAAAAAACCAAAAATATTGGTTATGAAGATATGATGATTTAGAGCCCAAAATTTTGAATACTGTTACTTTTAGAAGAAGAAGCCAAGAAAAACCAAAATAATACACAGACATATATATATATATATATATATATTCAATGCTAAGATTATCAAAAGTATTCCTATGAAATAATGTTTGTCAATAGTCATGACAATGATAGATTACTTGTTTCAAATATACTAGAATGTATCATTTTCATTTTAAAAAATCCACAACAAGTATGACATTGTTAACTCATCTCAAATTAATTAGCAAACTATCCATAAGTCCCTCGTCAGTTCACCCATTGTAAATTTTCAAAAGATAATTCTAATAATGTTTAGTGATAAGTCCTTAAGGTACAATTTCAAGTAACGGGAAATTCTTTTGGACAAGTACCAACACCCGCATATATTTTTTTTAAAAAAAATTGACAAATCCCTCACATTTGCATCATGACATTTGTACCCATGCTTCTTGGGTTGTACGCCTGTACATCAATTGTAAAAACTTTCAAAATCACCCATCAAAGTTTTCTCATTTACTGCACAGTATATACATATATATATATAAGAATAGACATAAGTAGATGAAATAATACCTATCAATTACTTCAAATTCAAAATTACGTTTACCATCAAAGTTTGCTACTAATTATATATTTGATTCATACTAAAATGTGAAATGTGAACTACGTTTACCATAAAAAAAAAAGAGACAAATTCAGTATATATATATATATATAAATATAAGAACATACATAAGGAGATTTATAATACCTATCCATAAGTGGAGCTAAAATGTGTTCTTTTTCTCAATATATATATATATATATGTATTTCAACATAGAGACTATAGAGTTGTCAAGGGATCTAAAATGGGTTCTTTAATTTTTTTCTCAACATAGAGTAAGGACTAAGGGGTCCTTTTTCTCAGTATATTCAGCATTTGGGATTTTTGGTTTATGAATGTAATCAACATAAAGAGTAGGAAAGTTAAAGCCTAAAGGCAAGGGAAAAGAGAATTAAAACCCTTATTGTGATTCACAGATTTTGAATGGCATAATTTGAGTTCATGACAGTATATATATATATATATTATATGAGAAATACAAAGCTTTAGAAACCTTATTTGAATGGCAGATCTGGAGAAGGAGGCGCCGAGTGTAGATCGAGAGGACGCCGGCAGCTATAGATCTGGACGAGGGAGAGAGGAGGTGGCGACGTGGCGTAGACCTGGAGGATGACTGGGAGATCGAGAGAGGAGGGAAGAAGGGAGGTGAAGGAAGACTGGAGGAGCCGAGGAGGGACTGCCGGACTGGTGTGGTCTGTGTGGACGTGTGGTGGTGAGTGGCGTGGGGAAGGGATGAGAGGAGGCGCAGATCTGGGGAGAGAAATGAAAAGTGGGATGAAATAGGGTAAGGATATGATTCATAAGGGTATTTATAGACAAGGTTTTCGGTCGGGTTCGGGGCACCAATTGTCTCACCCATACACCGACCGAACTTTCGGTTTTTTACAAAGATACACCCTGACCACCGACCGCAAGACCGATTGGCGCAAAATTTCGGTCGGTTTCGGGTCGGGTCGGTCAGTCGGGTCGGTTTTCGGTTAAATTTGTACAGTCCTACCCCTTAAGCTTCTTTGAGACTGTACAGATGAGGGCTAGGTGGGCTACCATGTTGTCTTCCTGAACTTCATACTCCTGATTAACTTGATTGACCACGAGCTCGGAGTCGTTGCACCCTTGGACTTGCTGTGCACCCATCAAATTAGCTAACTGCAATCCAATTAATAGGGCCTCGTACTTAGCCTCGTTGTTAGAGGCCCGGAACCTAAACCTTAGTGTATACTCTAACTGGATCTTGTCAGGCGTGGTCAGGATGATCCCTGCCCCGCTTCCTTGTTTATTAGATGACCCGTCCACATAAAGTACATAGGTCAGGGTATTAGGTTGTTAACCGGGCGGGTCGAGCTCTTCAACTGCATCTTCTGGATATGTGAACTCCACAAGAAAGTCTGCCACTGCCTGCCTCTTGATTGCTATCCGGGGTCTATAGACTACTTTAAATTCTTGCCCACTTGACAATCCTTCTGGATGTCTCAGGCCTACCTAGGATCCGACAGATAGGCAAATCTGTGAGGATCACGATGACGTAGGCCTGAAAGTATGGGCGGAGTCTCCGGGCAGAAGTGATGAGAGTGAAGGCGAGCTTCTCGATGCACGAGTACCAACTTTCTGTGCCTTGGAGTGCCCGACTAGTGTAATAAACTGGAAACTGTATTCCGTGCTTCTCTCTAATAAGTACCGAGCTACCGCTGAGGGTGACACCACCAAGTATAAAATAACTCCTCCTCTGGTATGGGTGTTGAGAGCAATGGGGGTGACGTCGGGTACTTCTTGAGTTCCTGAAATGCCTCCTCACACTCTTCTAACCATTGAAAGGCTTTACGGAGGATCTTAAAAAATGGCAGACACTGGTTGGTAGCTCGGGAAATGAATCTGTTCAATGCGGCTACCCGGCCAGCCAGACTCTGTACTTCTTTGGTTGACCTGGGCGACTGCATGTTAATGATCGCCTGGATTTTTTTGGGGTTGGCCTCGATTCCTCGTCTACTGACTAAGTGCCCTAGGAACTTCCCAGACGAGACTCAAAACGTGCACTTAGCCAGGTTCAACCTCATCTGGTATTTTCTTAAGATGCTGAAGGCCCTGGCCAGGTGCTCGAGATGGTCGGACTCATCTCGGCTTTTGACCAAAAGGTCGTTGACGTATACCTCCATTGACTTCCCAATCAAATCTCTAAACATGCAATTGACCAGGTGCTGATAAGTTGCCCTGACATTTTTTAGACTGAAAGGCATTACCTTATAGTTTTGCGTCCCCTGGTTGGAGATGAAGGAAGTCTTCTCTTCATCCCTGGGATACATGCTGATCTGGTTGTATCCCAAGTAGGCGTCTATGGATGACAGAAGTGAGTGACCGGCCATGGAGTCCACAAGGAGGTCTATCCTAGGTAGTGGATAGCAACCCTTGGGGCAGGCCTTGTTCAGGTCAGTAAAATCCACACACATTCTCCACTTCCCGTTGTTTTTCTTGACTAATACAACATTTACCAACCAATCAGGATAGTGGACCTCTTAGACGGACTTTGCCTTCAGGAGCTTTTCAATTTCTTCACGCACTGCTATTTGTCTTTTAGGGGCCATGCCTCTTCTCTTTTGCTTAATCGGTCGGGAGTACGGGTCGATGTTGAGATGGTGGGACATGACCCGGGGGGTCAATCCCAGGCATGTCTTCATGGCACCATGCAAAGATGTCTTGGCTCTTTCACAGAAACTGGATCAACTTCCCTCTGAGACCCAGCTCCAAGAGAGTGTCGATGCTGACGGACCGATCGGGGAGTTGGGGGTCCAGTACAACTTGCTCCAACTCTTCTATTGGGCCTACTCCATCCCTCATGTCCCTCGGGTCCATCTCCTGAATGTTCAATGTTTCTGTAACTGCTTCCCTGGGCAAGGAGCTGACATAATAGCTCCGAGCGGTTGCTTGGTCTCCTCTCAGGCTTCCCGAGCCCTTTGGGGTCGGGAAATTGACGATCAGACTGTATGTCGACACAACCGCCTTGACCTTGTTGAGAGTCGGCCTCCCTAGAATGACATTGTAGGCAGACATGGCTTCTACCACCACAAAGTTTGCCATCACTGAGGCTCGCTGCGGGTAGGCTCCCATCAAGACTGGTAGCTCGATCATCCCAAGTGGTTGTGTGCTTGAGCCATTAAACCCTACTAGGGAAGTGGCTACTAGTCAGAACCAATCCCTTGATATCCCAAACTGATCGAAGGCTGAGACGAACAATATATCAGAGGAGCTGCCCGTGTCCACTAATACCCTTTTGACCACATAATTGGAAATGGAGAGCGTCACCACCAGCAGATCATCGTAGGGGCAATACAAATCCTTTACATTGTCGAAGGAGAATGTTAGCACGTCGGTCGGAGGGGAGTTGGCTGGTTGGACATGTAGGACATCTACTCGGGATGCTCGAGCATGCCTCTTCCTAGCCGACTGTGAGTCTCCTCCGCCCAATGTTCCTCCAGAGATCATGTTGATTATACAAAGGGGTTGAGGTTGCTCGAGTGCTCGAACGTCGGGCCAGGGTCGTCTATCTGCGGTGATGAACTCGGCAAGGTGGCCCTACTCGATAAGCTTCTCAATGGCAATCTTTAGCTTAAAGCAGTCCTCTGTGTCGTGACCATGATCTTTGTGGTACCTGTTAGGGATATATACTAAAAGCTATGCTTTATGTAGTTGATTTATTATTCATTTAATAAAATTAGTTAATCCATTTTTATTAGAATCTGTGTGGGCAATATTTGTATTACATTATTTATTTAATATTATGCATGTATGTCTTTCGTTCTATATAGTAGGTGGTTTGGTGTGTAGAGCTCGGCTTACACACGAAAGATCAGACCATTGGATCTTGTAGATTGTAAGATTTTGGTTTACAGTCTTAGATGGATTGGACACACCATCGGTAGGACTGCAGCATGGTGTTGTAGTAGGTTTGTCTTGACTGCGGGAAACGGTATAGTTTTAACTCACCATGCTGGTACACTTTGTGTATTAAACGGGACCGACTTGGGGTATTTATCTTTATACTGACTTATAAGATAATTAATACCTCATGACTATTATGAGTGCTTATGCTCTAAATCCTAAGTTAATTTATAGACACGTATATTTGATATTTACACTTTGATCCCTAAAAGGGTGAGATCCTTAAATGGGTCAATATCTCATTGGATTGGGTGACAATATTAATTGTGTGGTGGATATTAATTAATGATGGAATCCATGTCTCAATTTTGGGATTGATGATATCCCCTTGAGAAAGCTTATAAGTTTTGATTATGTCAAACCCTGCAGGTGGATTTTATATCCGACATATTAGATATGTTAAGCAGAGGATCTCAAGGAATTTTAAGAGATTAATTAAATATGATTGTCAGTAATTATATTTAATTAATGGATATATGTAATCTTAACATGGGGAAATAATAAGCATTTAATAACATGGAGCTCGATATATATTTTTGAGATAAGGGTAGGAGTGCAATTATAATTCTTTAGTGGTATGAATTATAATTTATGGAAATAGGAATCTGATTCAATTCGAATTAGGGTTTCCTAATTCTATAAGGAAGCCTATTACTTATTGACTTCTTATTGTCCATATCGTAGCCTATATATATGTTACTTTGGCTCTCTCCTCAGTTTGTGTTTTTCCATCAAGAGTATTTTAACTCGGAATAAGAGAACATAAAAAGAAAGAACAGAAACATAAAGGATTTCGAAGGAGCTCACACTTAGTTCGATATTTTGGCAACAAAGGAATACGATAGAAGATCGTGAGCTGTTATCAAGCCCGTGTTCTCGATTCGTCTACTATAGCAATCAGTTTTATCATTTTAAGGTAACCCTAGTTCTGCCCTTGTAGGGTTATTGTAGTTTTCACGTAATTTTTTGTAGTACCAACTTATGTGCGCTGTCAATGGATTCTGGGAACGCAGTTTCCTAACAGTACCGGCAAAATTTATCCCAATTTCTCTTCTCGGGTGGGCTCTTTAGCTTCGTCGATTTCTTGAGCAGCCTCTGAGTCTCGGCGGCGGCCATAACTTTTGTGGATAGGCCAGGAAAGGGGTGTGAAAGCAATCGGGGCCTGATCCCGACTGCCTCTCTGCTGGTCGTGCTTCGGCTTCTTTCCTGAGCCCTTCTCGGAACCCTCGCGTTTGCGTTTGAATTTTGGGGACTCATCTCCCACAAAGCTGGCACGCTTGGACTTTAGGAACTCCTCCGTATCGATGTACTTTCCAACCCTCTCTGAGAGTTCAACCAAGGTGCCCGATCGATCATGGTGAAACGATGTGGCAACCTAGGTGTGTTGTACTCCCGAGCAGAAGGCCTTGATCGTGACTGTCTCGTCTAGGTTGCAAATCTGAAGCTTTTGTTGATTGAAACGGTCAACATAATCATTGAGGGACTCTCCCTTGCATTGCTTGACAGCCACCAACTGGGTGTTCAATTGTGATTGCCCGAGCATCCCCACGAACTGGTTGACGAAGAGTTTGCTGAGCGCTTTAAAGTTATCGACTGTTTGGGGTTTTACCGCGTGGAACCACTACACGACTGGGCCTTTAAGGGTGCTGGGAAAGGCCAGGCAGAGCAGCTCATCGGCACCAGTAACTAACGCCATCTAAGCTTTATAAGTTCGGACGTGATCAACTGGGCTACCTAAGCTGTCGTAAGAATCGAGATGTGGTTGTTTAAATCTTCGCGGGATGGGAAATCCCGTGATCCGGGTGGTGAAGGGTGACTCAGTTTCAGTGTTGATGTGGTCATGACCTGGCTTGCAGCTTAGTTTCTCAATTTATTTTTGCAGGTCCCCAATTGGGCCTTGACGTCCTCCTAATCAGTACTCTGCCCTGAATCTTGGCGATAGGTCGGGTCGGACGAAGATGCCTCCTCTTCAAAGTGCGCCGTTCGTAGGGATAGGGCTTGGCTACGACTCCGGTTATTCGTATGCCTAAGATTCCTCAGGCTTTTGGCCGTCGCTCTTGCCCGTCCCCTCTGGCGGCGCGTCTCTTGTTGATGATATCTCTGGCGTCCCCCTTGGGGTTTAGATTGGCCTGGGCACGTTGTCTGGTCCGGATAGGGTCCCAGCCATGCTCATTGTTCCTGAGCCTCTTCACCTCCTGGGGAGATGTTGGTGTAGTATATGTACGTCGTCCGGTACGCCGAGGTGCCGGACCATGCTCATTGCTCCTGAGCTGCACTCCGGTCTGCAGGGGCTTATTCTGTCGGACCAATAGGGCCTCAATCTGTTACTGGGTCTGGCGCTGGCCTTCCAGAAGTTGATCTAGAGCTGTTGTGACTTTCTCGGGGGTCATGGAGACCGCTGAATGATTGGCCGACGGATCCGCTTGATTCGATGGCTGAATAGTCTTTTTGTTTTTACGAGTAGCCATGGCGATCAGTCAAGAGATTTGTTTTTCTGAAAAAAATCTGTCGTGTTTCCCACAGACGGCGCCAAACTTATGATGCGAAAACTTGGGTAAGAACAAGAAGAGCAGTTCAAGGAGAGAGAGAGAGAGAGAGGGACAAAGAGAGAGAGAGAGAGAGAGAGAGAGAGAGAGTCAAACGAAGTTTGTATATGTTTCGGCCCTGTGAAAATAAGAATGCGATCCCCTCTGACGGGGGTGAGTGGTCTCTCTTATAGATGCAAGAGACCTACTCATACAGGGTAAGTGAAACTGATTAGGAAGCCTAATCTAATCATAACTGATTTATGCAAACCGTGGGAGTTTCCTAAGTGGATTAGGAAACAACCTGCACTTTCCATTACTTCTCTATCTGAGATAGGAAACTGTTTGGGAATCTTACGAGGTAAGCCGTGTGATACTCCCGGGCGGCATCCACTGGTCGACGATCTGGACCACACTCTCGAGCTGAGAGCACAGACCGGGCGATGTGGGTTTGGCTACCCAGGATGCCGAATAGAAGGCTTCTTTTCGGACGATGTGGCATCTCCTTGCTAAGGTGGCGGTTTGACTTTGACTTGATATTTTTATACCTATCATCAACAATGGCAATCGATTGCATAAAATGACAATCGATTGGGATCTCATCCATGGCAATCGATTGGGAAAAGTCCCTATCAATTAGGCCTTTATCTTCTTTACAGAGATGGCAGCCTAGCAACATAAAAATGGGAAAACATGATTCATGCGTCTTTCCTTCATCTAAACAAGTCCTAACATCAATATAGGTATACCAAGTGAGTTTAGAACTCACCTTAGGATTAGAGGGTGTGTTTGGGTGTATGTATTGAAGCTTGGAGCTTCAATGGATTCTTCTTCTTCTTCTTCTTCTTCTTCTTCTTCTTCTTCTTCTCTCTCTCACTTTATGTATATATATCCCTCTCCCTTCTTTTCTATTTTTCTTCTTCTATCCCTTCTTTTCTATATATATCCCTCTCTCATCTTTTCTATTTTTCTTCTTGTTCTTCTTTCTCTCTTTGGTCTCTTTCTCTTCCCCTTCAGTCC
Organism: Hydrangea macrophylla; assembly: GCA_033977485.1. Taxonomy (NCBI): domain Eukaryota; kingdom Viridiplantae; phylum Streptophyta; class Magnoliopsida; order Cornales; family Hydrangeaceae; genus Hydrangea; species Hydrangea macrophylla. The sequence continues at coordinate 19,021,792 of CM066982.1, forward strand.
ATGGATATGTGTGTGTATGGATGTATATATATGTGTATATATGTGTAAAAACATACACAACATTCTCTCTCTCACTCTCTGAGTTTTTTTAACCAGAAACACATCCAAAATAGACTCATATATATAGAGGGAAAGAGTTCACGTAGCCAAACCACAGCCAAATCAAAGGAATCAAAGCAGTTGCTACCAATTGATTGGCAAAGGTGGCAATCAATTGGGGTAGGTATTCAATGGTCCAATCAAGGTTGATATTAATGACTCCATTAAGATGAAGTCCAATGGATTGGGTCCAGGTAGTAGGTACAAAAGTGGCAATCAATTAGGGGTGAAAGAAAACCGAACTACAATAACACACCAAACCGAGCTGATCGGTTTGGTCGGTTTTAATTTAGTTTGTGTAGTGTAAAACCAAAATCAAAACCAAACCAAAATTTTACACACTCTGAACCGAACCAAAACCGACCGGTTTCACCAAAAAACACACTGAACCAAACCGTTTACACCCTTATAATCGATTGGTATAAGATTCTAATCGATTGGTATCCAAACAAAGGTAATCAATTACGAAAACTGAGCAATCGATTGAGATACAGAATAGACAAAGGTAAAGTAAAACTCATACAAGTATTTAAAAGAAGAATACAAGGTCTTATTCATATAATTATATTACAAAAATACAGGGTATTAAATCATCCACCACTTACCAATAGATTTCGCCCCCAAAATCTGAAATAAGCAGGACCAAAACAAAAATGGAAACTTCTCTCGCATCTCTGACTTTAGTTCTCATGAAGCTTCTCCTTTGTCATGGTGCTTACACTGAATCTACACTAGTGGGATCTCCTTGTTTCTGAGCTTCTTGATTCCATGATCTAGGATGCGCACGGGTTCTTCATTAAATGTCACGTTCTCATTGTAGACACCCCATTTTGTCGGCTATCAGATTTAGGAGACCCATAACTTGGTGGTTCACAATGATCGAAAATAACTTAAAAAGGACTCCTGGAAGTTAGTTCTATCTCTCAAAATACTCAAAAAGTGGTACAAATGACCAAAATGCCCCTTGAAAACTCAAAAACTCCCAGATTTGGACCGAAAGTTCTGGAAACTTGCTATGTCATAGGAAAAGTAAGAAAATAAGTTTTGAAGCAAAAAATAGATGAAATCGTCAGCTCTCAAAGACCTCGGAGTCCCGGAAGTTCCCGGAAAGTCCCATTGACCGGTTTGACCTAGATTTGACCATGGTTTGACCAAAATCTTTCGAACTCGCCCGAAAAGATCATCCTAGATTGTATGGAAAGTACTAAAACTAGTTTTAAAAGAAAATTGGACGAAAACGTCAGCTCCTGGGAGCTCCCAGAGGTTCCCAGAACTTTATAGAAATCCCAACTTTGACCGATTTGACCTAAAAGTTGACTTTGAAATTGAAGCACTGTATCAGTTTTCAAACATTTTTCATAGATACTAGAGGTCAATAGCTTTCCAACGGTATATCGGACATAATTTCTAGATTTAAACGGATTTATTACGAATTTTTGAAGGTGAAAAAGGCGATCAAATAAACTTTTATCGCGACTACTGCAAAACTTTTCAAAATGACCTATCTCTAAACTTTGTTTATGAAAATTAGACTCCATTACCTTTCCAACGGTATATCACAAGCTCAATTTGGAGTTCATATGCATTTTCTATGAATTTAGGACGAAATGGGGCCTTTTTGCGAATACCAGAACCTTTGGGGCCTAAATGGAATAATTTGGACATCTGAGGAGTAGTGCCATTGTGGCACTAGCCCACTACCACCGTAGTACAGGTCCAGTGCCACTGCGGCACTCTCCCCCAGAAACCCATATTTTGTAATTTTGTTGTGGCCCCAAATTAAATAATTGAAAATCAAAATGACATAGTTTTATGTTCACAGATGTTTTTGACCAATGGGAGGAATTTTTTAATCACAAACTCTCCCCAAATTGGCCTATATAAACCCTCCTTGACTTCTCATTTTGGGGGTGTCAAATGCAAGTTTAGAAAAGTTTTAGAGAGAAAGTTGTTGAGATAAGGTTAGAATGGAGAGAAAGAGAGCTTTCTCCTTTGATTTTCAACAAGAATGTGAGTTCCAAACCTTGTTTTTATTTCATTACTCATATTTACTTCACATTCAATACACCCAACCACCATTTTTGTGAGTATTTATGAGATAGGAAGCTACTTCCATGTCCAAAGTCACTATATATGAGTGAAACACCAAGCTACAAGTCCAATATCTCAATGACTATCAACTCTTGATTGCTATTTACTTGCTTGTTTATATATATGTTCATCTCTCCCTACCTCATTTCTTTTTTTATTTTTCTTTGATTACTTACTGGTTCAATAAGAAAGTGAGTTCCAAACCTTCAAGATGATGACATGCTATTTGAGCTGAGTGAATCCTTATGGATAGTAGCTCTTGACCTCAAAAACATGTTTGATAGATGATGATTCTAAGTACTTCAATACATCTCTATGTATTCTTGAAGTTATTTCCAAAATGAACACAATGCTCTCCAACAATCTTGGAAGTTCTTGAAGTGAGTTTGATGTTTATATTCCAAGTGGTTGTAATCTCCTTTTAGTGTTGGAAATTTGCTTTCAAACCTCTATTTTAAAACCCTTCTAAAATCTCAACATTTGGATTCTAAGAAAATAATCTTTGTTTTCTCAACAAAAAAAATCTCTAAAACAGTGAGTCATCTAACTTTAAAATAACATTCTGAGTTTAATACTCAAAGGAAGACCATGAGACCACTTATGAAGTCTTCCTAACTCATTAGAGAACAACCATGATTTTTTGTTTGACTTGAAAACATTTGAAAGTGTCCTATTTTGACCCAAACATTCTTTCCAGATATTTTATTTTTCTGTCACAGCAGCTTTGGTTGACTTCCAACTTGTTTTCAGAAAACGTTTACAAAAGGGGTGGTCCCAACTAATTTTTCCCTTAAACTTCAATGTCTTGGGGAACTTTCTGTATAATATGGGCCTCTGAATGTTTTGTTTTCATTTTCTAAGATTTTTCTATATTTCAGTCGACAGTACGAACTCTGTTTCTGAGCAACTTCTCTTGTTCATATGATTTCACTTTTCCATTTTTACAAAATCAATTCACTGTTCTGTCCACTATTCACAGCAAGCATGTTTCAACTTTTATTCTTTGATTAGGTGTTTACATGCATTCCAAATTAGTTCATCTCTTAGGAAGTACTTCATACTACATTTGTACACATCCTATAATTACATCCTTCATTCATTCACGCATATTTTAGCACTCTAAGTCACTCTAGAAAATCCATGAACACAAAACACACTACAACCTTGGCACATTGTAGGATCATACATTACATCTATACAAGATTTGGGGTTTTTAGTGACTCCTAATCTAAGAAGATTATAAAGAATGAACTTGATCATGCGTTCATGCTTCCCCACGGTCTAATCTTCCCTTCTCATCCGTCCCGGGGATTGAGGGTCTTCTTTTCTCAAAGATTAACATGCATCATACTAGCTTGCTAAGCATATTTTTTATTTCTTTGATTTTTTGTTTCAATAACAATCCATGTCCCTCTTTAGATTAGGAAAACTTAATTACTTGATATGTGATTAGATGATTTTTTCCTAGGTTTGTTCGTGTGATCTTTCACTTCTACATTATGTGATATTTGGCTTAGATTTTATGAATGACATCTTATCTTTAGATCTTCCATTTCAAGGTTCTTGCGTGATGTAATATACTATCATAGTATTAATTGTCGAACCAAACATAGTATATGACAAGCGGAGGTATTTGTAAAATACAACCGCGCTAAAAGAAGAAAATACACTAAATTAGTTAACAATTTCCATGTGTATCTGCAATTTGAATTACAATGCCAGGTTTTACACAATATGATTAATCTATGATAAGTGGAATTGTTTTAGTGGTTATGTGTGCAGATTATTGTTGCTGTGTGAAGAATTGAATAAGCAAGATAAAAGGAAGTGCTTGGGTTCAATGAAGACAAGTCAAAAATGAAAAGAGAGTTTCGAGCGATCGAAGAAGGCTCGATCGATCGAGGTTTCGATCGATCGAAAGCAGTTCAAGCGCTCGAAGATCCCAGAAGTTCAATCGATCGAACATGGCTTTTATCAGAACTTACGCGCACGCAGCGGAGACATTTTTTTAAACCCTAGCCTTAGGTTTTTCTATATATACCAGGTGTATTCACGTCAAAAAGGACACCCACTTTTAGTTTTTATCATTCTATAGAGAGAGTTAGAGAGTTTATATTGTTTTTGTAGGTTTCAAAGTACAATCTCGCTTGTTCTTGGATTTGTAAGTAGTTTGATTGTAATACATCGTCTCAGGTCTGTTATTTCAGTTTATTTATAATCTGTTTATCGTTTCTGGTAGTATTAGAAAAGTTAATCACAATCTTGCATGTTAAATAGTGTTACACTTATAATTTTCATAGTTTTTATGTTAAAAATCACAACCAAACACATCCTTAATGGACTTTTACGTTAAAAACGAGTCTAAGACACTCCAGACTATGTCTGAGTAGTCCTTGGGTTGGGAAATCGCGATGAAACTGTGATTTTAAGCCTCTGCCATGTAGCAGAATAATTCATGTGTTTGATCGATCGAAGTTATTTCGATCGATCGGAGCAGAGATACAGTCGATCGATCGAAGACATTTCGATCGATCGAGAGATGAAGATGTTCGATCGATCGAAAGCGCGTCATCGATCGAAACCTCTGATTCTTGAGAACATTCAATACAGTATTCCTAGACTTTCTATTTTATAGATTTGTTATCAAACTATCCCCAAATGCTCAGTTTGTCAAAACAGTCTCTAAACTTAAAGCCTTAAAGCATTTTTCTTCAATATCTTTTGCAAACCACTCTCAATGCTAACACCATTGTGGGTGCGAGTCTTAACTATTGTTTTAAACCGCTTTCATGTATTTTGAACTTAATTCGGATGATATAGTCCCGGTCATGTAAGGGCTATGGATTCTCTATCTTTAGAAAAATACGGAATATTGTAGAAGATGTACTCAAATGAGCTTAAATGTAATTACATGGTAGATGGCTAGGTCAATGTGGATTCGCGTGATCACAACACTTCTCTTTTATTAAGAAAAACAGTTTTAAAATATTGCTCTAGTTAACTAGTTAATCATTAGTTTAAAGTAATTTAGTTGTTTTTAATTTTAATAGTTGTTAATCGTAGAACTCTGTGTTCTACAGTTTTCTTAAGCGTTAAATTTTCTTTTTCTTTTTAGAGCTTAATCTAGGTAATTAATTTCCAAACCTTCCCTGTGGGATTGACCTGGACTTCCAGTACTATATTACTTTCACGATTACTTACACTTAGGTATAGCACACAATCGCACACAAAAAAATTCTTGTGTCAGTATAAGATGATTATTTGGATGCTAATTGAGGTCCGTCGAGAGACAGGGCGAGTTGAGGGTGTTTTAGTCGTGACAAAGGCTCCTTCCCCTCTCGTACCAATACCCTGAGCCAAGTTCTTTGGTTATGAAGGGCCGGTGCCCTTTATCCATTTGAGTGAGTTAAGATTAGGTTTCTTGGTTCCTTAAAGACCAAGTGGCGACTCTGTATCTGTTAACAGACCTTTTTTTTTTAAATCAATTTTGAGCACAAAAAGGAAAACCAATTTCGCATGTCCATACTCGTTCACCTTGATATCTTCAAAACTGATCTCGTGCACTGGTGGGCACACTTCCTCAAGATGCGGATGTGGAAAATGTTGTGCACTCTTGACATCTTTGGTGGTAATGCAAGTTTGTAGGCTACCTTCCCAACATGTTCTAGGATCTAAAACGGTTCGATGAATCGCGATGATAGCTTGCCTCTCTTCTGTCCGAATCTGACGATACCTCGAACTGGCAAAACTTTTAGTAGTACATTATCTCTAACTGTGAACTGTAGGTCTTTATGTCATTTGTCGGCATAGCTCTTATGTTCAGACTGAGCAGTCTTCATCTTCTCTCTTACAACTTGGATCTTCTCGCTAGTTTCTCGAATCATCTCAGGCCTAAGTAGTTGAGTATCTTCGACTTCGGCCCAACATAGCGGCAATCGACAAGGTCTTCCGTATAAAGCTTCGAACAGTGCCATGCCTATGCTTGTGTGATAGTTGTTGTTGTAAGCAAATTCGATCAATGGTAGATGTGTCTCCCATAAACTCTCGAATTCAATAACATAGGCTTGTAGCATATCCTCCATCACTTGATTAACTGGTCTGTCTGACCGTCTGTTTATGGATGAAAGGCTGAACTCAAGTTTAGTGAAGTTCTCATTCCCGTCTGAAGGCTCTTCTAGAATTCTGAGGTGAAGCACGAATCTCGATCCGATACTATTGAGATAGGTACACTATGTAGTCACACAACTTGTTATAGATACATCTGGCTCAACCGTTCGACTGGGTACGTCATGCTGGAGGAAATAAAATGTACCTTCTTGGTGAGTCAATCCACTATCACCCAAATAGCATCATGGTCTTGTTGTGACTTTGGAAATCCAAACACAAAATCCATGGAGATATGTTCCCATTTCCATTTGGGAATCAGTAGTAGTTGTAGTAGTCCAGGTGGTTTCTGATGTTCTGTTTTCACTTATTTGCAAACAAGACATTGCGATACATACTCGGCTACTTCCCACTTCATTCCTTCCCACCAGAAGTTCTTCTTTAAGTCCTTATACTTCTTGTTTCCTCTGGGGTGTATAGTAATCCTTGACTTGTGCACTTCATCCAAAATATCCTTTCTGAGACTACCGTCATTCGGCACACACAGTCTACCTTTGCATCTTAATGCTTTGTCAGTACTAATACTCCATTATTTTTATTCCTTTGTGGACATCTTAGTAAACCATAGCTTCAAATCCTTGTTTAACTGTTGAGCTTCCAAGATACGGCTGATGAGAGTCGATTGCACGACAAGACATCCAAAGTGTTGTCCTTTTTTCTTGATTCCACTAGTTGGAGGTCGAATCCGGCTAATGTATCCAATGCTCGCCATTCTCTAATCAAAATTGAAGTAATCAAAAGGCGAGGCCTTCGACTTAATGCGTCAACTACAACATTTGTTTTACCTGGATGGTATTACAAAGAAAAATCGTAGTCCTTGAGTAGTTCCATCCATCTTCATTATCGTATGTTCAACTCCTTTTGAGAGAACATGTACCTTAAACTCTTGTGATTCGAGAACAGATCGAACTTCTCTCCATACATATAGTATCTCCAAATCTTCAGGATAAACACGATTGCAACTAGCTCCAAGTCATGTATTGGATAATTCTTCTCATGCAGCTTCAATTATCTCGATCCATATGCAGTAATGTTCCCGTCTTATATTAGCACACAATCAAGTCCTTGGTGCAATACGTCACTATAGATGATGAATCATTCACCACTCCTAGGTATCGCAAGTACTTGTACTAAGGTTAGTCTCTCTTTCAACTCTCAAAATGCATCCTCATGCTTATCAATCCATTCTTACTTTATCTCTTTCCTTGTCAAGCTCGTCAACGGTCTTGTGATCTTGGAGAATCCTTACACTAAGGGTGATCATGGGTTGGGTGAGTCGGGTTTGGTCCTCACCAATCATCCACCCATATACTTGTTAGGTTGACCAACCTCCACCCATTATTTACTCACATAGTCGGGTGAAACTAACCCCTTGGGTTTGGGTAGGTTTGGGTGAAACCCGAGGGAGTAATGGTGGGTTGATTTGGTCACAGATTAGGGCACAAAACTTAGAAGAGAGAGGGAAGAAGAATACACAATTAACTCAAGAAAAGGAAGAAAAATCAAAAAATTAAAGTGAATGCAAGTTACACAACACCATCAATTAAACCAAAATAACGTCAGGAAGCTAGATCACAAAGATACCTTTTCTGTATCTTTTTTAGTTGCAGATTGGATAACATGGTTCTTTCTCTTAAAAATTTAAAACATGCTCCAGATCTAAAAATACTAGTAGAAGTTCATTAGTTAACTCACCATCTAAGACTTTGAGACTTGAGAAGATGAGTTCAGAGTCTCTGACGATATGAGAGAGTGGCGATCTTGTTGGTCATCAACGGGATCGTCAGGATTGGTAGAGATGAGAGAGAGAGAGAGAAACAAAAAGAGAGAGATGTGGGTGGTGATGTGATGGGAGAAGAGGTGGGTGGTGCTGTGGTCGATGCTCCTACACTAGTAGTGGTTGTGGTCGGCCATTGTAATGACTGTGAGGTTAGAGAGAGATAAAAGTGATCAGACTACTAATACTCAAAAACATATATAAAGCACACGTACGGGTCAGGTCGGTTTAATCGGGTCTTATGAAATGCCAATCGATGACCGACCCGAACCTAATAAAAAACACACATAAAAACTCGTGACTCAAACCATGGCCATAGAAAATTGAAAAAATCTCTCAGGTTGGGTTGGGTGAGTCGGGTTGTCGGGCATGTTTGATTACTTCTACCTTCCATGAATCTCTAGTAATATCTAGCCGGACCAAGAAAACTTCTAACTTCTGTCATGTTGGTTGATCTATTCCAGCTCAAGACTACATTGATCTTAGATGAGTCTATAGAAATTCCATCCTGCGATATCACATATCCTAAAAATTGACTGCTTGAAGCCAGAATTCACCTTTCTTGAACTTCCCGTACAGACTATTGTCTCGGAGAGTCTACAGAGCAATCTGTAGATCCTTCTTGTGCTCTTCTTCCATCTTTGAGTAAATCAGAATGTCATCAATGAATACTATAATGAATTAATCTAGAGAGGGTCTAAATACTCTATTCATTAGGTCCATGAATATTACTGGGGCATTGATCAATCCAAAAGACATCACTAGAAACTCGTAGTACCCATACCTCATCCTAAAAGCAGTCTTCGATATATCTTCCGGTCAAATTAGCAATTGATGATAACCTGAATGTAAATCAATCTTTGAGAATATTCTTGATCCTTGTAATTGATCGAACAGGTCATCTATCTGGGGAAGTAGATATCTATTCTTGATCGTGACCTTGTTCAGCTCTCTATACTCGATATAAAGTCATAGTTCTCCATCCTTCATCACAAATAGAACTGGTACTCCCTAAGGTGACGTACTTGGGCAAACGAAACCTAAGTCTTCAAGTTCTTAAACTTGCTTCTTTAACTCTTGCATTTCTGTTGGTGCAATTTGGCACGGGGTTTTGAAAATTGATAACGTTCTGGGTACTAACTCAATACAGAAGTCTATCTATCTCTTCGGCAAAAGTCTTGAGATATCTCAGAATACATCTTCAAAATCTTTGATAATGGGGATCTAGTTGAAAGTAAGCTCTGTGCTTGAACTCTCAATCGTGGCAAAATAGCTTGTAAGAAATATGTCGCTCGACGGTTGGTACTGAAATTTGATCTGCGAACAACCAGCTGTTGAAAAGATAATGGTCAGACTAATACAATCCAGGTTGGCACCATACTTAGTAAGCCAATCCATTCCTAGGATCACGTCGAACTCAGACAATGACAAGACTATCAAGTCTGTCGAGAGATTTCTATCCTCTAGGGTCAAGGGACAATCCTTGCACACCTTATCTAACTTAATAGTTACTCCCAAGGGCGAAAGGGCACTAAGGGTCTGCTCAAGTGCTAGGGGTACCAAACCCAAATCACGCACGATCTTAATAGCTATGAAAGATCGGGCAGTTTTAGTATCAAACAAAGCTCTAACTTGACTGTAAGACAAAACGAGTGTACCTTCCAAGTTCTGCTGTTCCTCAGCATTGTATCCTGTATTGTCATAGATAATGGCATTCACCCTAATTCGTCATTACTGTCCTTGAGTGAGTGCTCCATATCCTCCATGAGGTTGTCACACCTGTCCCGGAAATAAAATTTGTTTAAAATGCATAAATGAAATTTTGTGAATTATCAATATTATTTTATAATTGTGAATGAGGTTGACTGGAGGTCAACGGTGAGGTGTCAATCGAAGACACGGTAATAGGAAAATCATATGGCATTAACATGAATAAATGACATTTATATGGCTTAAATGTTATTTGGCATTTCTGGTATTTGTGAATAGTAATTATACCTGTTTTATATAATTTCTGATAGTTTTGATCTGGTTTTAGATTATTTTGACTACTGTGGTAAGAACGTGAGTGATACGTTGCATAAAAAGTAAGTGGTATAGAGATTCAACGGAGATTAGTTTTTGGATCCTTATTTTGGACCCAAACGGAACTTAGACGAAAACTTTTATAATTTTTAGTTTTCACTCGTGAAGTAATAAAATGGACGTGTGCGACGTTTCGGGAGATTAATTAGAAGTTTTGAGAACTCGTGGGGAGTTAAATGTAATTCCCGAGAGTTGTGCCTATGAATAGTAGTTGATGAGATATTTTCATTATTATCCAAACTCCAAAATATCTTGAGAGAGAGAGAGAGAGAGAAGGGGATTTAATTACCACGACCTTTTCGACAACAAATGGCGACCATTCGTCCATCAGTTTTCGACCAGATTTCATATTTGGACTCCTCAAGATAAGAGCTTCATTTGGATACCTCTTAGGCCTCGTTTGGAAAGTTATTTTAGCAAAGCTAATTTTAAGAATTTGGGAAAAACATGTGTATACTTGTAGGAATCCTCTAAGATCGTAGATTCGACGATTAATTGGGCTACTGATACTTCTCTTGAAGTTTGAGAGTTATAGCTTGAGGTATGAATTCTGAACCTATGTAACATAGGGAATTTTGGATGTTTTAGATATTTTGTATGAATTGTGACTCAGGCAAAATTCATGTGTTAAATTAGGCCCGTTAATTTTAGCAAGTACGTATAGAAAAACATGGTGATATGATTATGTGAGTATGCTAAATGTTTATGTGGGTCAAAGGGGAGTTTGGTATAATTCATGTCGGGGTATGCCTCTCGGTGTTTAAGAGTTGTAATAGTGATGACTACTTGCTTGGTATGGGAACTGGCCAACTAGAGCAGATGGATGCAATGGTTGAGTGATTTTTGGCTAGCCATTGGCATCGCAGTTCAAGATTTAAGACTTGCCGAAATACCGAATGAATGTGTATCTCTCTTCCCAGAGACTAAATTATATGATTTAGATGTTTAAAACATGAATTGCCTCATACGTATTTGTTTAGAATTGTACACTCAGCATAGAGTTGAGCAGTGGAGACTTCCTCCATTGCAGGTGATAAGAGAAATAACAAGAAAAAGCAAGACGAGTGAGGTCAACGAGACGCTAGGGACGTCCATTGCATATGTTTTTGTTTCCATATCAATTGTTGTAATAAGGATTATTTTAAGGGTTAAAACTATGTTCTTGACTTAACAATCTAGGATGGATTTGTAGTATTATAATCTGTAATAGAATTCCTGTAATTGATTTTTTGACACGTTGCAATATAGTTGCATTTATGTTGGATTTGGCTTGGAAATTCATGGATTTTTTGAGTTGCTATAGATTGGTCAAAGCTGGAGAGATCAGTCGACTGGGTCCCTGACACAATCAACTGGACCCATGTTTTACTGAAAGATCTATTCAGTTTTCAAAGGCATCAGTCGATTTAATGATGGATAACAGTCGACTGATTTTTGCACGAAAACTTGACATTCTGCTAGATGAACTTCAATCGACCGGACCAGCTCAGTCGATTGAGAAATCGAGACACCAGTCGACTGAGTCCCCAACACAGTCGATTGGATGGGCTGTTAAACTTTCACACTTTTTGTAATTGGTGTTACAGTCGATTAGGCCTCCGCTACAGTCGACTGGACCTCTATTTTCAAAAATGGATCTATTTGGAAGTGTCTCAATTGAGCAAAACTTTTTATAACTCTACTTTTAATGAATCTTATTTATGTTTTTTGCTGCTTTTATACTTTAATGGAACTAGATAAGCCTTGGTGGCATGCCATGTGACCTATTTCCGCGCGTAGCGGGATGGGTCGTGACATTTATTGGTATCAAAGCTATAGGTAACAAAACTTTGAGAACGTTCGACGACGAGTAGAGTGTTGAGTGCTTTTGCCACATATTCTAGAATGCATTCATACATAATCGAGATGTTTGATGCATATGGTATGTTGTTATATATGCATATTTATAATATATGGCATACATGCATAGTAGTTATGCATTCGTAAAATGGTTGAATCTTACGGAGGTAGAGCTCTGTGATGAAATGAGGCTATCACTTATTATCATTGACCTTTTGTGGTGGCACGGGGGTTAGATGATATATTGGTGGTGATGAACATTTGGGTTCTGGTAAAAAAAATGATTTTGATCAAATCGGTGAATGCTTTAAACGTTAGTGACGAGTGCCATTTGGGGGAATTAACCAAGAACGGGGTGAGTAGTGAGCATTAGAGGAGATTTCTTTATAGTTCACATAGAGAATGAAAGTGGTTGTCCGTAGTTGAGTTTTGGACTTGGGATTGATTGATCAAAGTTTTGTTGCAAACACGGGTTAAGCGTCGTGACGTGGGAGAATAGGGATGAATAGTTAAGGTTCATGATAGAAAGATAGTCCAATAACATATATTGCTCATATATGGGATAGGTGAGGAATCTCTGACCTTATCTTATGGTGTTAACGGTGTGATCGTATGGGGTATCTTATGATGTTACCTTACGATATATACGGTGTACGTCGGGTTGTCGAATAATCTTTTAACTTTTTGTGCAGTATTGGAACGATTGGATGGTTGAGGAATCTCTCAACCTATCTTACGGTATATATTAGATGGTTGAGGAATCTCTCAACCTATCTTATGGTATGTATTGGATGGTTGAGGAATCTCTCAACCTATCTTACGGTATGCACTAGGAATTGAGAAATATCCTTACCGGTTATAAGTATTGTGGTTGCTAAGAAATCTCTCACCTGAACTTGATTTCGAATGGTCGTGGTAATATGATGGATTCAGATATAGTATAAGGATTAGTAACTAGAGCTACCAGATTGATTGTGTAAGCGGAAAGTAGTATTTAAGAATCGATCAGAGAGAAAGGAGTTAGGAATGGAAATGATAGAGTATGCATGGATAGTTGAAACTACAATTGGTGGAGGCATAGTCGAGGATAGACTTCTAGAGCCACTGCGTGGACTTGATAATTATGCACGTATGAATGTAACAATAAGGATGATATGGGTTGGAGGAAAAACTATAGAGCTTTTTGATGGGGAATAACTGGACAGAAATGAATAGTACTAAGATTTCCTTGGTGTTTTGAAGTGATCCGTCAGAAGAAATAGAAAAAAAGGAAGTAAGAATAGGAGACTGGAAGTAAAAAATAAGTATGATTGAGTAAAGGTGATAAGAGTTTCAGAGGAACCAAGATGATAATTGGATATCATAGAGATAAGAGGATCTTGATAGGGGAGCCCTGTAGGGAAGACTGTTAAAATTACAGAGATTAACGAGAGTTGTAGCATGGATGACCTTAAACCCAAATTTTAAACATATTTCAAAATAAAATACAAATCTTTTAATGCTTTTAAAACATCGTTGAGTGTTTGAAGCGAGTGGTTGCCAACAGGAGGTTGGAGTAGGATAAGTGTTGCGATACTGAACAAAAGCATTTGTGGAAAGGATAGAGGAGTAAAAAGAGACTTTGGGTAAGTCATGTTAGAAGGGTGAAAATATAAATTGGGAAGATGAAGCTTCGATGAGTAAGTGAGCAGGAAAAATGGTAAGAGTGTGATGAAGACTTGGTAGTACGTTGATTACATTACCGGATATGATTGTAGGAAGGTAAAGAGGTTAAAAGACAATGGTGGATACAATGGAAAGCTATCATAGTTGTCCTCGATTCCAACAAGATTGGAGGACTTTGAGAATGTCGGATTCCATCCCTAAGAAAATTTTAAAATATTTAAAATATTTCAAAACCTAACTTTTGTTTAAACGAGAAAAGTGGTATGGAATACTTACGATAAGGTATTGAGTAGATGTTGGAAGCTAGGTATTGTGGAAGGATAAAGTATGCTTAGTGTTGGGGATGCAACAGCGGTGGTCGAATGATTGAGTTCCACATGAATAGGTTGTGAACTTAGAAATTCTAAAATAAGGAGAGGTTGAGATTTTGTGCACCTGAATTTGGTAAGTTTGAAGGTATGACATTAAGGGAGTTGTCGTGAGTATCGTGCCAAAGGGAGCTTGATCCTGGTTTGAGTATTGGAATAATCTGAGGTAATGAATGATTTGAGGCTTTGATAAATCAGGAACTTGATGAGATCCGCAAAGAGTGAAGCACTTGAAAGATGATAGTTAGGGATCGGTTGGGATTGGTGACTGGAGTGAGAATAGGGTAACCTTGAGTATGGTCACAGAAGGTGTATGAATTAGAAGTCAATGGAGAAGTTATCGAACACAATAAGACTATAGTACTTTATGGGAATATATAATTACCAGATTATCTTCAAATGGTTACAGGGATAGTATGAATACTTGAGCAATAGGATATTTGAGAGCAGTGGCTTTAAGATCCGAATAGTAAGGAGAAGGGATTAGAGAATCTGGATTGGAGTTAAGTCAGGTTGATTAGAGTCAGGAAATATGAAACTGTTGAATGAGGTATAGTGCCTTGAGATATTATATAAAGAATCTACGCTTAGTGTAAAGGATTGTCAAGAAACCAGTAAGAGTTGAAGTACATGTGTGTGATGGATAGGGGCTTATGTAAAGGTAAAATGAAACAACCGAGATTTATGGAGTTGTATAACTACGTCAATGGTAATGGATCTACGTGGGCCGATGAATGTAAAGAATAGTAGACGAGTAGGATATGAGATGGGAATGGACTACAATGGAGTTATGATCACCGACAAGAAGGTAATTGACTCAGGGTATATGAACACTATGAGAATTGGATGGACTGTGAATAGTCAAAGGATAGAGAGAGTGATGAAGTATGTGTTGGACATAGGGATACGTTGTAATGAATTCAGTAAGACGTGGATGATTGATTAAGTTGATTTTGGTGAACAATGTTATTTGTTACTACGGATATTGGAGCAACTATGTTGCGAAAAGAGATGAAAGTGGTACGTGAGATTTTAAATTAGTTTGTTTTAAAAATAGAAATGACAAATGTATTTGACTTTGTTGAAAAGTTTTAAAACAAAAGTGTGAGGTATGAATCCTTTATTTCACTCGACAGTAGTTCGAGTACAACCTTGAGAGAGATGAACGACGAATGTGTTTGACCTCACCGTAGGTGATTTGGGACATGTGTAGACTCGAACGAGTAGAATGGTGTGAAATTTTCAATAGGGAATCTGATTGATACCTTATGAGGCACAAATGATGGGAGTACAGTACGAGGTTGGTAAAACCTAAATAGAATGATAAGAATTAATAGAGACAGAGGGAGAGTACTGGTGTTATGCACTACTGACTATGAGATAGTCTTTCAACTGATGTTGCCGTGATATGGATTTATTAGGAAAGAAGGATTGAAATTTGATAAGAACTTGGGAGTCGTTTGAAACGTGTTATCATTCTCTAAGTATTTCACGATTAACAAGACAAGGGATTGAACCTATAGTATATAAAATAGTTGGTTTGAGCATGGACTTATCGTTGGGATATGTTCGTATGTTAGTACTCAGTTTGGTTCACTTCGAGATAAAGAATCATGTATGGTTCTTAACCAGTTGAGATGTGCTATCAATGACTTTTGGTCAACAAGAAATATAGGTGAATGGGAGATGAGTTACTTCCTCTGTTTTGGTGATTAAGATAAAACCTTTGGGATTGGAAAGTATATGTGATGAGTACGATAAAAGGATAGGTGGGTTGACATTTGACGCTATGATATGATTTAAAGTCAAGTTTGACTATTGATTCTCATTTATAGAGATGTTTCTATGTATGGTTGGTGTTTGATGTAAATCTCCAATCGGAGTGAGTCGGAGACTCTAAGGATTTATTTTCCTTCAGAGCTTAAGGATTTATTTTTCTCGTAAACTTGTGATATTCCAGTAGAGATGTGTGGTTTGGGATAAGATAAACGTGGAAAGTATCTATGTGAAGTGGGTGTAACTTGAGGAGATGGTATAAGTTTGGGGACAAACTTGTTTTTTGGAGGGGGAGAGTTGTCACATCCGTCCCGGAAATGAAATTTGTTTAAAATGCATAAATGAAATTTTATGAATTATCAATGTTATTTGATAATTGTGAATGAGGTTGATTGGAGGTCAACGGTGAGGTGTCAATCAAAGACACGGTAATAGAAAAATCATGTGGCATCAACATGAATAAATGACATTTATATGGTATTTTGTGAATAGTAATTATACCTATTTTATATAATTTCTGACAGTTTTGATCTGGTTTTAGATTGTTTTGAATACTGTGGTGAGAGCATGAGTGATATGTTGTATAAAAAGTAGGTGGTATAGATTCCACAGAGATTAGTTTTTGGATCCTTATTTTGGACCCAAACAAAACATAGACGGAAACTTTTATAGTTTTTAATTTTCACTCATGAAGTAATAAAATGGACATGTGCGATGTTTCAGGAGATTAATTAGAAGTTTTGAGAACTTGTGGGGAGTTAAATGTAATTCCCAAGAGTTGTGCCTATAAGTAGTAGTTGATGAGATATTTTCATTATTATCCAAACTCCAAAATATCTTGAGAGAGAGAGAGAGAGAGAGAAAAAGAGAGAGAAGGGAATTTAATTGCCACGACCTTTCCGACGACAAACGGCGACCGTTCGTCCATCAGTTTTCGATCAGATTTCATATTTGTACTCCTCAAGGTAAGAGTTTCATTTTGATACCTCTTAGGCCTCGTTTGGCAAATTATTTCTGAAAAGATAATTTTAAGAATTTGGGAAATACATGTGTATACTTGTAGGAATCCTCTAAGATTGTAGATCCGACGATTAAATCGGGCTACTGGTACTTTTCCTGAAGTTTGAGAGTTATAGCTTGAGGTATGAATTCTGAACCTATGTAATATAGGGAGTTTTGGATGTTTTAGATGTTTTGTATGAATTGTGATCCGGGCAAATTCATGTGTTAAATTAGGCCCATTAATTTTAGGCCTGTTAATATAGAAAATTTTGGATGTTTTAGATATTTTGTATGAATGGTGATCCGGGCAAAATTCATGTGTTAAATTAGGCCCGTTAATTTTAGCGAGTACGTATAGAAAAACATGGTGATATGATTATGTGAGTATGCTAAATATTTATGTGGGTCAAAGGGGAGTTTGGTATAATTCATGCTGGGGTACACCTCTCGGTGTTTAAGAGTTATAATAGTGACGACTACTTGCTTGGTATAGGAACCGACCAACTAGAGCAGATGGATGCAATGGTTGAGTGATTTTTGGTTAGCCATTGGCATCGCGATTCAAGATTTAAGACTTGCCAAAATACCGGATGAATGCATATCTCTCTCCCCAGAGACTAAATTATATGATTTAGATGTCTAAAACATGAATTGCCTCATACGCATTTGTTTAGAATTGTACACTCAGCATATAGCTGAGTAGTGGAGACTTCCTCCATTGCAGGTGATAAGAGAAAGAGCAAGAAAAAGAAAGACAAGTGAGGTCGACGAGACGCTGGGGATGTTCCTACCATATGTTTTTGTTTCCATATCAATTGTTGTAATAAGAATTTTTTTTAAGGGCTAAAACTATGTTCTTGACTTAACAATCTTGGATGGATTCGTAATATTATAATCTGTAATAGAATTCCTATAATTGATGTTTTGATATGTTGCAAATATAGTTGCGTTTATGTTGGATTTGGCTTGGAAATTCATGGATTTTTTTAGTTGCTGCAGATTGGGCAAAGCTGGAGAGATCAGTCAACTGGGTCCCTGACACAATCAACTGGACCCCAGTTTTAACGAAAGATCTGTTCAATTTTTAAAGGCATCAGTCGTGTCGACTGGTTTTTGCACGAAAACTTGACATTCTGCTAGATGAACTTCAATCGACCGGACCAGCTCAGTCGACTAAGAAATCGAGACCCCAGTCAACTGGATGGGTTGTTAAACTTTCACACTCTTTGTAATTGGTGTTACAGTCGATTGGGCCTCCGCTACAATCGACTGAACCTCTGTTTTTAAAAATGGATCCGTTTGGAAGGGTCTCAATTGAGCAAAACTTTTTACAACTCTACTTTTAATGAATCTTATTTATGTTTTCCACTGCTTTTGTACTTTAATGGAACTGGATAAGCCTTGGTGGCGTGCAACGTATCCTATTTCTGCGCGTAGTACGATGGGTCGTCATAGAGGTGCTCGGCAATCCTTGCTCATGTGACCAGGCTTGTTGCAGTTTCGGCATACTAGATCATTATGGCGGTTGGTCTTAGGAGCTGTGCAATACGTTACATTGTGTCCGAGCACTCCACAGTTGAAGCATCCATCAATGTTTTGTCACTGGGCGGCGGGCTGCGCCTGAGGTGGTCCTCGCTGTTGATTTTACTGTTGAGAAAAGTTGGCTTGGGGATTTTTCGTCCCATCCCATGTGCGCTTGGTTCCCTGGTAGTTGTTAGTTTGGGGCTTCCATCCTTGATTATTCCGTGGTGGTAGACCGGGAAAGTTCCTCTGTTGGAAGGTTCTGGGCGACGGTCGATTCACTTGTGGCCCTTGTACAGGATAAGCATCC
Source organism: Hydrangea macrophylla (assembly GCA_033977485.1). NCBI lineage: Eukaryota > Viridiplantae > Streptophyta > Magnoliopsida > Cornales > Hydrangeaceae > Hydrangea > Hydrangea macrophylla. Next base: position 19,040,489 of record CM066982.1, read on the forward strand.
TTCTCTAAACTTGAAGCAAGACGGACAATCCCTTCAAATGAATGGCCCAGATGACCTATCATCATGTGTCGGAGGTGTGGGTTGAGTCCTTGATGGAATCGCTTAACCTTCTTGGCGGGGGTATCTATCATGTGCGGAGCAAAGTGGGAAAGTCGCTCAAATTGTGTGGTATATTCCTTGATCGTCCAGTTCCCTTGAGATAGGCTCAGGAAATTCCTTTCTTGCTGATCTCTTTAATCCTCAGGGAAATACTTCTCGAGAAATCGAGTCTTGAATACTTCCCAAGGCATTCTCCTTATAGCATCGATCCCAATTGTGGCTCTCTCGGCCTCCCACCACTCTGCTGCGGAGTAAGTCAACTGAAATGTGGCTAGACGTATGTCATAGCCCGATCCCACAGTAGTAGAACCGGAGCCCGTGGCATGCCACCAAGGCTAAACCAATTCATTAACGTTCCCAAAACTTTTAGTTTAAGAAAATGCAACGAAAAAGAAAACAATTCGTTTTAAAACAGCAATCTAGTCGACTGCTCTGCCAGTTACAGAGAACCTAAAAGTGCAACAACCTAGTCTAGTTGACTGAGACTCAAGTCCAGTCGACTGCAGGTTCCCAAACCTAGTCGACTGCCCAGTCAACTGCTCAGAGTCTTGCAGAATGTCTAGTTTTTTGTGCAGTTTCCAGTCGACCGTTATTTGTCATTCAGTCGACTGAAATCCTGAAAATTGAAGAGAGATTTCGTTTAAAACAAGGGTCCAGTCAACTGTGCCCCGTCCAGTTGACTGTTTTCCTGCAGCAACCTTTCTGCAGAATTTTCCAAGTTTAAAAGATTTCTGAATTCTACCAGGGATCCAACACACACTCCAGACTTAAACCAAAGCAGTCCCAACTGGATTAGAACATTACTAAAGCATAATCACAAAAGATTCCTGCTATTACAACATTATGAATACGTTCTATGATTCTAAGTTAAACATAGATTAAAGCACTAAAATCCTTATTACAACATTCCTATTACAAAACTACAAGGTGAGCATGCTCAACGCCTTCTAGTTGAACTCCTACTACCCCACGATCACTTCTTTGATTCCTCCCCAGCATTAACACCTCAAATGGTTATTTGAATAACCACACATAATCGATTTGTTTAAGCTAACACTTAGTGAATGAAATAACAATGCACATGAATGATAAAATTACTCGCATTCACATCTCTACATTTTATACTGGTCTTCAGAGTCTCACGTGTATGTTCCATACTCCTAATCCGCGACTCCTCGCTAATAAGTCCACGCGAAAAGGTAAGACCCACGTTTCTTTTCTTCAAGCGTGTGACCTTATGCCTATAACGGCTCCACAACGATGGCTTGATACACACACTTCTTTGATCCAAATAGCAACTCAACATGCTCAAATACATTTCACCATGCTCTCGACATAATCAAAACATTTCACCTTACAATTGGGCCTACTTATCAATATAATTGCCCAATATGAACAACACAATATATATTTATCAACCAACACATGCTTTTCATATCACAACATGAATACATGTCAAGAAATTATTCCAAAACACATAGTTGAATCACTCACCTTCGAAGTACACTCTAAGAATTTGATTCAAATAAAACTCAAGCACAAAGATCGTGCAGAAGTCTGTCTAGTACAATTCCTATCGATCAAAAGTCCAATTATCAACTTTTTAGGAAAATTCTAGAAAATGAGTTTTCGAAAAGCTTAGCCAAACATGGCCTAGTGGGTATCAAAAGGAAGCTCTTACCTCGAGGGGTTCAAAGATGAAATCTAGGGAAAAACAAACGGACAGAAGGTCGTCGATTTGTGCTGGAAAGCTCTAAGCTCTAAATCCCCCTTTATGGCCTCCTCTTGATTTTAGGTTAGAAAACTTATAAATGAAAATATCCTACAACTTTCTATATATAGGCACGACTCTCGAAATTACGTTTATCTCCCCACGAGTTCTCAAAACTACTAATCAGTCTCTGAAACTTTCTACACAGCTAATTCATAGCTTCACGAGTGAAAACTAAAAATTATAAAAGTTTTCGTCTAAGTTCCGTTTAGTTAGTAAAATGCAATTTCACATGATTGTACAAAATTACTGATTAGCCTACCAATTATGCAACGTGTTAATTTGTCCTCACCAGGATACTAAAATTAACATCAGAAATATAATCTAAACCAGAAAATAATTCAGATAGTGAAATACACAGGTAAACATTTATTTTCAGGTAAACATTTAAGGTATTCAACAATGACGGACTCATTTTCGGAGAAACATCACCACAACAAAACACTCATTCTACACAGTCTCAAAGGGTTCTCTTAAATAGACACCCAAATCAACTCGTAAGCCACAACTCACTCACACATGTGCCACAAATGCACAACACATCACAGTATCATGCATGACAATGTAATAAAATGCAACAACACAAATACGGGTATTATAACGTCTCTTGTCAAGTTCGCTACATTCTAGGGTTTCGAAGATTAGCTCCATCTCTCGTATCCATTGTTCGGCTTTTTATGATTCTGCCATGCCGTCAAACTTCTTGGGTCGTAGGCCACAGAATCGTTCCAATAGCTTATCACATGTCTGCCTTGGGGGATCAACGTGGTTGTTGCCGTTGTTTCCATTGTTAGCTCGATGGGTGGCATTATTATAAGTGTCACCAATATGCTCCATTCGTTGCATGAACGCTTTGAAGACTCCGGTTGGGTCCATACCCTTGGGAATGGGTGTTCCCAGTCGTGCTTGATATCTCGTGTTCCCAGCTATAGTGTGAGGTGTGAGGTGTGCCTATGAAAGATCTAATGATTAGCTGAAAATCTTCTCGGGGAAACAACCATAAAATGAAACAACGGAAAGCATAACACGAATCTAAATCACAAATATGTCATAAATAATGACATGACAATAGAGATAATCAAAAGAAAATGATCTGCCACACACACACACACATATATATATCCAAAAAATGTACCGCAGAGTACATAACAGATCACCTGCGTACCGCGTAGCACATGATACTATACAAGATTTAGCAAAAGATATAAACAAGACCACCACTGGTAGCTACCTATACAAAAAGGCTATGGTCAATAGCTGTCTATGTAAGCATCAAAAGTAAGTGGATAACATGCCCTGAAGTCAAAAACAAAATTCTAAGTCCTAAAGGTCATGGACTCAAAAGTTGTCCATGTCAGATCCATAGAGGGAAGCCTCATCCTTCGAGGCAATCTCAGACAAATCATCATCCTCGTCCATGTCATCATCATCCATCAAATCCTCCACAGCTAGCTCGGGTCCATCATGCTCTACAACAACTCCTAAAATCTCCCACATTGGCATGGGCTGAATCAAATGCGGCTGCAAGTGCCTTAGCCTCTACCATAGCATGTGCAAACTCTACTGTTCCTATCTCAAATCCATGGGGATGTGCAGCCATCTCTGCAACCTACTCTACTGCCAACAGTGCCATCATGCCGCCTAGTAAGCCTGGTACCATAGCATCATCACCTGCCTCATCCTCTACTATCTCCTCCTCCTCCTCCTTCTCCTCCATCGGGTAACCCTCTGCTACTACAATATCTATGCCAACTGGCACATCCATACCAGCTGGGTCCTCGGGCTCCCTCTGGATCATACTCTGGCTCCTCATCGTCGGTGTCCTCGTCCTCCATCTCCTCATCATCATCATCCTCTGGCTCATCAGTGTCGTCCCCCTCACCCTCGTTTGGATCCTCCTTATCTAGTCCTCATTTGCTGGGGGTGCATCAGCCATGTCCTCCTCTGGTAGAGCTAGAGATGTCTGTGGTAGTGGCTCTATCGGGGGAGGCGGGGACACTGCTCTAACCTCTGTATATAGGGCCTGATATGACCCACAATCTCGTAGCATCTGTAGTGAATCCTCCTCAATGCGACAAAAGGTGTCCTTGCGGTAGATCATCTCTTGACGTATCACCTCTGGATCTTGGGTCCCAAATATGTGCTGCTCAATCCGCATATCTCCCTCTGTCTCTGCGTTAGCTCTCTGCCTAACCTTTCATGCATAGTACTATGGATCTATTGGCTCAATACTGCCCTCATACACGTAGTGTCCTCTGAACTCATCTGGAACGAACAACGGTGGTACCATGCTACCTGAAAAGAGACTACCTTAAGTCAGAAATAATCGTAATACTCATCTATAGGAATCTTAAGGTTCTAGGACCAGATGGTGTGGGACAATCAGTGAATGAAAAGGTATAACCTGACGCTCTGATACCAAAAATCTTGTCACGCCTCGGAATAGCAAAAATAGAGAAAAAAAATAATAAATTTCCTTTTTAAGTCCATAGGGAATGACTGGAGAAGTCACATGATTGTCCACACCACGCAGTACTAAGCAACGAAAAAGATAAGGAGATCACAAAGTATAATGTAGGTTCTGGATAACAATATCACTTATAGTCAAAGGAAGTTCCTAATCTATTACAATCAGAGTCTCAAATCAAATAAAACATAACGGATTACAAATGTTAAGGCAACAGATGTCTGATCACAAAGGTCAGAAGACAGTAAGGATAATTAAACTATAATCTAGCTTAATCTTCAATTCACATAAGTGTAGTCGTCGGCGTAATAGTCTTCCTTAGCCTGGCCTTCGTCGGGGTAGTCCTCCACTAGAACGTCATCACCAGCATAGTAGTCCTCGCCTGCACGTCCTTCACTTGTATAGTCATAGACAGAGTGCGCTGGAACGTAAAAATATCCAGTGGCATAAACAACGACAGCTTATTGAAAGCTGAGTGAATTATATACTAACAGAGTATCAACTATTGAAGTTATTCAAGTTATGAACGATAAACATTTAGATTCCATTGAGTGTGTCTTTTCTTTATCAAACTGATTAACTGATTACTAACGTCTTACTAAATTAAGACCGACAACGTATTCTTGATAGAAGAGCAGACTCAACAGTAGTTTACTTCTATAGATACACCATTGTTCTATCCACCGCTTTTAAGAACATATGCACAGTTCACCGCATGTCATGGACACTACGTCAGTCCATCCCCATTTTTTAAGAATATATGTCCAGCTCGCCGCACTACAGGGATATAACACTTTAAGCAACAGTAAGTACATCATTCTAATGCCACGACTTAACATCATCTACTAGTGATCCCAGTTCACAACTTTTAAGAACATATCATTGGATCGACAAGCTATCCTAGGGCTACTTGGTCCAGTCCACCACTTTTAAGAATATATGCACAGTTCACCACTTTTAAGAACATATCATGACCAAGGCCCGTCCACGTAAGATTCCTAAATCCTGAACAAACCTACTTAAGTTCAACTTACATTGAATGAAACAAACGGTAACTCCAAAAGATTCATAACTACTACGTTATCTAATGTTACGAACATTATCCGTTATGCTTAATGTTACTTCAATCCTACATCTCATTATCTCATTATCACGTCTGTATTTCATACCGATGATTCAAAACAATATATAAACAACTAAACAGTTATAATATTATCTAAATAGGAATATCAACATTCTGTAATTGTCAATCGATTGGGACAGAGGTCCAATCGATTGGTATAAAAACAGTAGTAATTGATTGGGAAAAAGTCCAATCAATTGGATCACAATCCATGCCAATCAATTGCTAACTTTAGCAATCGATTGGGGTATCTACAATGGCAATCGATTGCATAAAATGACAATCGATTGGGATCTCATCCATGGAAATTGATTGGAAAAAGTCCCAATTGATTGGGACTTCATCTTCTTCACAGAGATGGCATTCTAGCAACATAAAAATGGGAAAACATGATTCATGCGCCTTTCCTTCATCTAAACAAAGTCCTAACATCAATATAGGGATACTAAGTGAGTTTAGAACTCACTTTAGGATTAGAGGGTATGTTTGGGTATGTGTATTGAAGCTTGGAGCTTCATTGGCTCTCTCTCTTTCTCTCTCTGTCTTCACAGTCTGTCCTTCTCCCTTATCTTCTTTTCTATTTTATTCTTGTTCTTCTTTCTCTCTTTGGTCTCATTTTCTTTGCCTTCAGTCCATGGATGTGTGTGTGTGTGTGTGTATGGATGTATATATATATATATATGAGTGTATATATGTATAAAAACACACATAACATATACACACATACTCTCTCTCTCTCTCTCTCTCTCTCTCTCTCTCTCTCTCTCTCTCTCTGTGAGTTTCTAGAACCAGAAAAACGTCCAAAATGGACTCATATATATAGAGGGAAAGAGTTCACGTGGCCAAACTCCAACCAAAGCAAAAGAATCAAAACAGCTGCTACCAATCGATTGGCAAAGGTAGCAATCGATTGTGGTAGGTATTTAATGGTCCAATCGATTAACGGTTGGTATTAATGACTCCAACCGATTGAGATGAAGTCCAATGGATTGGGTCCAGGTAGTAGGTACAAAAGTGGAAATCGATTAGTATAAGATGCCAATCGAATGGTATCCAAACTAAGGCAATCGATTGGAAAAACAGGGCAATCAATTGGGATACAGAATACACCAAAGGTAAAGTAAAACTCATACAAGTATTTAAAAGAAGAATATAAGGTCTTATTCATATAATTACATTACAAAATACAGGGTATTACAAATACCCATTAGTAATTGTGTTGATTACATATGTTTACACCTTAATATATATGAAAAATGTTGAGTACACCAGTTTTGTACATCTAAATGATTTACTTGTTGATGTGTCAATGACGACTTTGAAATAAAATCTAACTTGGACTACTTTTATAACCATTTTAAAATAAAGTCTAATTTGTAGTACTTTTATTTTCTAATTAAAGAAGTCTACACCAGTAGGTAAACCGTTCAGGTGTAACTATACATCATTAGTTCTCTAATATATATAGACAGGGAGGCTCTAAAGCAGACGTCCATTTACGGACTCCGCTTTAGGCAATGAAATTTTCGTTGCTGAAAGTATTTAATATCGTCGCTAAAGCCAAAATCGCTTTTAGCGACAGTGTTCAACATCTTTAGCGAAGAAAATTTTGTCGCTAAAAGCGGGTTAGTAAACGGATGCTTGTTTTAGAGAGTTTCTGTATATATAGGTATATATATATGATTATGTATACTCAACTGTTAAAATGAAGTATAAAGGAACCCATTATGTATGATCAAATTTGCAATAGAGAATAAAGGACAGAGTAGTGGCTAAGGAAAAGAGAGATGCACAGTGGCAAAAGGTCTGATTAAGGGACAATTGAGATACTAAATGAGAGAGAGCAGAAGAGAAAATGATTGATCGAAATTTATAGAGAGACTTTGATTGAGGTTAGATTGAAGTCCAGATGTAAACATAGGACCATCTAATCAATTGGAATCAAATGAAGCAAAAGAAAAAAGGGGAGAGAGAGAGAGAGGAGTAAACAATAATATTAGTGCTATCTTTGTCTCTCTCTCTATATATATATCTATATCTATGTGTATACATATAAGTACAAATTTTCTCGATCCAATGTAAGAGCAAAGAAAGTATTCTTTATATGTCATTGTATTCTTTATATCAAATTTATTTTTGTTCATGTATTACAAGTATCCTCACAAAGTTAATTACGTCGTTCTTTTTTCACTTTTCAAAATTTGCTCCATTTATTGACAAATCAAATTATAAACCATAAAATTTTAATAATAGTTTGGTAAAGAAAAGGGAAGGGAATGAAAATGGAAGGATAAAATATTATGATTGGTTCATGGATTTAGGAGTTATTTTGGAAGACAAAAAAAATGAATCAATTTTGAGTTTTCAGTTCATTAGTGAACCGGTTCTATATATTTGAGTATTTGGTTAATGTTTATTTCTTTTATTGTAGCATGTGTCCAATCTAATGTATCTATTAAAATTGGTTCTTTATCAAACTAATATAACCGTGATACTCAAAATTGGACAAAATATAAAATGGTTACTGAATAAGATCCTATTTTAAAGATTACAAACAATCCGAAAAGAGAACTTATTCTTTATGCTAGTTTTGTAGCCACCCACACAAGATATCTTCCACACATTTTAAATTGGATTGTGGGCTTTCAAATTCAGAGTATTGGATCCAAGAATTGAATTAGTCCTCTAATTATGTGTAATGGGCTTCTTAGAATGGGCTTTCTCGAAATGTCCATCGGTAGTCCATCTACCAATTTTTATTCTCCAAAATCTCAATAAATGATGATTTGTAAACTAGAGGCCCAATATTATTCATCCATACTAATACAGCTTAAAAAGAGTGTGTAGCATAGAGCCAGAGGTCCAATAATGACAATAGAGTGATGATATGTTGTCCAAATTTTAATCCTAAAGATAATTCTCAATTTTTTTAACAGTATCATGTGTTGTGGCAGTGATCGATGGTATCACGTATCACTGCACATGGTACAACTAACAAATCATTTGGAAATCAAAATTGGGATTCAAATTTGTGAAGCATAGTCTTTTTACCAATGATAATTTCATCACCCCAAAATGACTCAATAAAAAGATGATACAAATTACGAGTCTGCAAGTTATAATTATAAGACGGAAATTAGGTTTATGAAAAACAATTTTTTATATGTTTCTATTAAGTTAGCACAAGTTGTTCGGAGCATCTTTAGGAAGTCCTACATTTGGTTTTCTGAATTTTGGAGATCACTAGTTCAAGAAACAACAACTAGTCTTATTATCATTTAGTTTGCTTATGATCTGTAGATAATTCTTGGTTTTAATGAATTGCTTAGGTTCACTTATACACATTTATGTTTGAAAATTTTCAGAAATTTTAATAGTCATTTTTTTTTTTTAAATTTTAGTTTTAGTTTCTTCCATTCCGATGCGGGGCGACTATATGCAATACTTATTATGGCATGATTCCAGTAAAACACCACTCTAATGACATTAAACTAGTAACAATTTTATGACCACAAAAAAACTAGATACAACTATAACATTGGTATAATTCATTATGTATTTTAGTATCCCATTAGAGTGACATTTATAGAATTTCGCTATAATTGTCGCTTTAACATGATATTTCCTTGAATGAAAAATGAAATACATTAGTCCAATTGTAAATGAATGCCTTGAAAATAATTTAAATAATATATAAGGGTAGTTTGGAATATTTAACTTAAAATTTTAATTTCACTCGGGTCATTTTGGATTGTTCAAACCAAGTAGTGGAATGTAACTGTCATTCCATTACTCTACATTTAGTTAAACAAATAAATGAAATTTCTACTATTATTCCATTTTTGTATCGATTTCATTCCCATCTTATTCAAAAGATGTATATCAGACGTGTTCTTAGCATCCCCGATTGTTTAAACAGTTGATGAAAGTGGTGTGCAAGACGAAATTCCGACATATAAATTTAGAGTATGATCCCAAATACAATAGGAGTGGTACTACACAATGGTCACGACCATTACCACAATATATGATACAACTATTAAAACATTTACCAACTAAATTCGGGATTCAAATTTGATGACCATGCCATTACTCTAAATTCGGGATTCAAATTTGATGACCATGCCATTACTCTTATATTTAATCATGTACTATTTGAAATTTGATGCACTCACCAAAACTGATTCTCCAACTTTACTCATTGATGATATAGTGAAGGTGGCTTTGGTACAAAGCCATGTGGGGCACCTAATGGTGCAGCTCATGGATGCTCAAATGGGTGCATAATAGCATAATAATATAAAAATATGTTTTTGGAGACAGTTGTATGGCAATGTGCAGTATGTCCCACCCAATGGTCCTTTCCCAATGATGCTGCAATATTCACATGGCCTCCAGCCCACTTTTGAATTAGATTATCAAATTATTAATTCAATTTTAAGAAGCACACATATCAACCCTTCTTTATAATTGCACCAATATGTCTTTATATCCACACACATTTAGATACTTATATATTAATTTGTGCCATATGGGTTCATGTGGGAGTCTGGTAACTGTGAGAGTTCGTGCTATTGGGGAGGAATGGCTTTTGGTGGGCACAGAAGTCAATTAATGATTGGAAATTTTTGCCCCTCTCTCTCTCTCTCTCTCACAGGCACAGACACACAGTGTCTATATTGTCTCTTGTTTCTGATTTTATTCCATTCCATAACATGGAGGGATACTATTCTACCAATACAATCATGTTGAGATACTATTTTGGTGAAATTATTATGTAAACTAAAAAGTAATACAAAGTGTTATTATTAAGAGAATTATTGAGTAACATTTTAGACTCCAATTGGTGAAGAAGGATGTATGAATCTATGATACTAGAAAGCAAGGTGTTAATTCACACCTCTTTTCAGTGTGTGAACTTTTAAGAAATTTCTTTAATCATAATACCAAAAGAGTCATGCTAGATTCACACAGTAAATTACATATTTTTTTCACACACAGCTTTAAATGCTTGTACCCTGTGCTGTATAAGTGGGGCACAGAATATACAGCACAGGGCACAAACATTTAAAGCTGTGTGTGGAAAAAGTGTGTGGTTCACTGTGTGGGTTTAGCATTTTTCATACCAAAAATACAGACTCCATACTTTTGAGTACAGAATTTGTCAAAGTCCAAGCATCTACAATTTTGTTGTAACACTATGGTATGAAGTGAAAAGATTAATCTAGTTTTAACTTGAAAATATAAATGATGTATTGACTAATTGTGTAAACTAATAAAATGCTGTATTATGAAGATGATCATTGAACGAAACTTTTGTTTTTTGGTATTATTGCTCAACTTTCTTTGTTTCATCCAATCTTAACACCTATACTATACAGGGAAAAAAAAAAAACATTCCCTATTATATCATGAGGCATTTCCACATTTTTTTTTCTTTATTTTTCTATTTTTTTTTTCCTTTTTTATTTTATAAAATAATAAAATGAGTTTTTTAATCCGAAAATCCTTAATCATCAATCAATAGTGGTAAAAGTCCTTTCACATTTCTTTCTCAGTCAAAAGTCTCTTATGAGATTTTCTTGGACTAATTTACCCTTTTTGTTATATAATGGAAGATATCATATCAATCCTTTAAATCACTCTTTTTATTTGGTAAGTCAAATATGATTTAATTGCCAATTTAAAAGATTCTTATATATACATACATATGAATATTCACTTTCTTCTCCACGATACTCTTATCTATACAATATCTCACCCACACGCGCGCGCGCACACACACACACACACACACATGTGAATATATATAGATATAATATTTACAGAGAGATGTAGGTAGATTCAAGACTTAGAACATGAAAGTTCAATCTCTAATGATGAATTTACAGTCATTTTCATTACATTAGTATGTTTAATGCTTTTATTTTATTTAGCATTCTATTTTTTCTCAGAAAATAGGCATATATGCGTATATTCAGTGACACACATATACACACACATGTGTGTGTGTGTTTGTGTGTTATAGTGTGTTCTACACCCACACATATATATAGACAAGTGCATGTTTTTCTTTTAGTTTTGTTCAGCCATGTTTGGTCGAATTTTCAAATCGAGGTAGTAGTTTGTTAATTTTCTCAAAACTTTGTTTCTAAAAGTCTCTAAACGTTTCTGAAATTTCTCAAAACAGTTTTTTTTTTTTAAAAATAAGCATTTTTGAACCCTTTGTGAATTTTCTCAAATAGTTTTCTGAAAAATACAGCATTTTTAAACACCTTGTGAAATTTCTCAAACCGTTTTTTTTAAAGGAAAAATAAACATTTTGAACACTTTGTTGAATTTCTTAACCACTTTTCTAGGAAAATTAGCATTTTGAACACTTTGTGAATTTTCTCAAACAGATATCTGGAAAACACAACATTTTTAAACACGTTATGGAATTTCTCAAATAGTTTTCTAGAACAATCAACATTTGGAACACTTTGTTGAATTTCTCAATCACTTTTCTGGAAAAATTAGCATTTTCAACACTTCGTGAATTTTCTCAAACAATTTTTTGAAAAACACAACATTTTTAAACATATTGTGAATTTTCTCAAACCGTTTTTTGAAAAATTAGCATTCTGAATACTTCGTTTCATCAACAATGTTTACTTAGATACTCTGTTATTTTTCTGCAATGAAGGTGAAATATGAATGGAGGTTACAAATTTGAAAATAAAGGAAGAAGATTGAGTTACAATTTTTAAAGTTTTGAATTTAATAAGGAGATATTTAAGAGATATGTTTCTTGATATCCCTTTTTAACTGAGGGGTATTTTGGACCCAAAAAAAGAGAGAGATGGCCTTGTAATAGAACTGTTTTGGATAGGTACCTCTGGCCAAACAAGTTTCAAATTTTGGACTTATAACCAAAGGACCCTAAAATTTATGTTCTCTAAGTGGCAATTTCCTCAATTCCTAAATCTCTCTCTCTCTCTCTCTCTCTCTCTCTCTCTCTCTCTCTCTCTCTCTCTCTCTCTCTCTCTCTCTCTCTCTCTCTCTCTCTCCTCCATCCACGACGTTTCCCAAAACTTCACTATTTATATCATATATTATATAGTCATTCATGTATGCGGGGATATATTACTGTCAAAAAAATAAACAAAATAAAATACAGAAAATGTTTGTGTCATTCTTGAAATATCTGTGGAAGTAACCGCAAGCTAAACCTCATTTTCATTTAAAGTAACGATATGCTTTCCAAATTGAAATCTCAAAGTTTGTTCCCAAAATTTCCTCCAAAAAAAAGAAGAAGAAGAAGAAGAAGAAGAAGTTTGTTTGCAAAATGCTTTGTCAATTGTACCATGTGTAATGACACGTGGTACCACCGCACTGTCACAACATATAATACATATATCGATCGAGTAGTTAAGGTACTATTTAAAGCATAAATGTCGATGAGCTCGTAATTGCGTTAAAATGCCAAGAGTTGCATAAAAATGTACAATAGTATACTATTTTTTCGTCAACTTCCTTCATTTAGAGAGCAACAACTTTAGCCTAGTTGGAAAAGGCGTGTTCCATGCCAAGTTCATTGTTAGGGTTCGAACCCTACCTCCCTTACCCTTCTTCGGGCCCTGACACTTAAGTCATCGCATGAGATCATTACACCAAACAAAAATAAAATAAACTAAAAAATCTTTCATTTAGGCATCAAAAGGCATGCTTTTTATCATTTTGTGTATTTCTTTTGGTAACAATTTGTGTAGAACTATTTGTTTTGGACCCTGTTTCTAGCAGAATTCTCTTTGTATGGCCTATTTTTGAAATATTTTTGCAAATTTATTATTTACTTCTATATCTGTGATACATGACTAGGGTTTGGAGTAGCATAATTGTTGACGTGCCTCTATTATAATGTGATAGTCACACTGTGGCATCAATTATGATTTGAGCATTTGTAGGTATCACATGTGTCACACACTCAACAAGATGTGATAGTCACATAAACTAATTTCTGCTATCTAACTAAAAATTGCAATTTTATCTTAGAATTGTTTATCTCTTTTGGTGAATTATGCTAGTTCAGAGTTTTCACTCCACCAAAATTGATTGGCATGTGTGAAAAGTTGCATTCCCTTGCATTGTTTTTTCCTCTAGTAAATGCATTTTAGGAAAATTTTAAGTACGCCGATTTTGTGTATCTAAACTTTTCATCTGTTGATTTGTCGTGGTAGTTTTGAAATTAATTCAAACTTTGTTTAGTAATGGATGAATAATTTTAAAATTCACACCAGCAGGTGGATAATTTAGGTGTTCCGTTTAGGTGTATCTAGCATCACTCTCCATTTTACCTTACGAGTAAAGATTGGGACACACCCAAAGACACAACTTTGGGGACACAACCCAAAAGATGTGTCTATATCTCTCATGTGATATCACTGGACCCCACAGTGACACAGAAAAGAGATAGACACATCTCTTAGATTGTGTCCAAAAAGTTGTGTCTTTGGGTGTGTCCCAAGTATTACCCTTTACGTTACCCATTTTCATGTTACTCTTTGTAGTTCAAAAGTTGACACTTAACCCCATGTAGTTGTGTGTTAAATGCAAATCCTAACATAGTTAACTTTTGACATGAAAATGCTATGATACCCTTCATTTCAGTCGCAATCACAGGAGGTTAAGTGTCAAGTTATCAACTATTAAACCATATGGAGGTAAAGTGAGTAGAGTCTAACCACGTGAAAACAAAATATATGTAATAATATGCTAGTTTTTTTTTCAAATCAATCAAAATCACAAAGAAGTTAAGTATTAACCAGTGAAAACAAAATATATGTAATATATGTAAAATAAGTTTATGGGTCTGATTGAATGAATTTTTGAAGTTCAATGACCCAATTGAAAGAAAAATAAGTTTATGGACCCAATTGAAAACATGTGTATAGTTTCATGGACTAAAGTGTAATTTGCCCATTCTTCTTTTATGTTTTATAGTTTATTTTTCTTTTTCCGGTGTTATCTTAAGTAGCATATTTCCATTATATAAAATGAATATTGCTATGGTTCTTAAATTTGAACCCCAAATTTAGCTTCTAAGTGCTTTCGCAGTTGTACCACCTTATTATATTCAATGAAAATTTATTGGATTTTACTTAATTATATATTATACAATTGTAAAAATGTTTGAGAACCAAATTTGGGAGTCAAATTGGGAACCATAGCATTAATCTATGCAAATTATGAATTGAAAAATAACAATGGGCGTACATGTTTCTCAATTTGGTCCCTCCTAAGAAAGTTGTCACAATTCACCATTGGTGTTAACTTTTAAACTATAGGGATAAAGTGAAAAGATGTTTAACCACTAAAGTGTAAAATATATTTAACCCTTTCCTTTTTTGGACAGAAATCCCTTACATGGTGAAGTGGTAACAAATTGGATGAAACCATGAAACAAAAGAGTATTTAATCGGGTAACAAAAGTTTAAGAATAACGTAATGTTTCTCAAATTTTGTATTTCAAATATTTTTCATATATATTTGGCAGTGGATTCATTTTATTATGATCGGAGGATGTTGAAGTAGTCTCACTGCCACACGTATATGGGAAGCATTTGGTAGGAGTGTTCACAGACCGATCGGTCGATTTTCTAAAAATTACTCCAAGTTAAAAATTCGAACCGAAACCAACCGATTGAGTCGGTTTTTGAATCACAAAAAAAGGGGAAAAAAATGACCGATAACACTCCTAACATTTAGAATATAAAATTTGGGAAGTACAACATTAATCAAAGTCTAAAAATGTCAATTCCTTAATATAATCAACCTGGGTTGACCAATGATCATCTAATATAACAAGTACAAAACTTTATATCATCATTCACTTGAAACACATTCCTTCCATGTTATTAGTGTCGGAAGGTTTTTAAATATCTCCAAAGCTTTACAGTGATTTTACATACATATTAATTGGCTGGGTACAGATCCCAAGACCTCACGAACTCCCCCAATAAACTAAAATCCCCACATTACCCATTAAATCATCACACTCCCCTTCATTACCCAATCCATTAATCCCCCCCCCCCCCCCCCTCTCTCTCTCTCTCTCTCTCCTCTCTAAATCTCTCTACCATAACACCTCCAACCCCCCCCCCCCCCCCCCCCCCCCCCCCTCATCTTTGTTCCCAAAAAAACCCAAAATGGAAAACAATTGAAAGGAACCAAAAAAAACACAAATGAAGATCACTCAATTGCTCTTTTCCTACTGTTACATTGGTCTCTTTCTTGTTTTTGCTAATGGAGCTCCAACTTCATCATCAAATGATGAACTATCTTCTTTATTATCCATTAAAGCTGGCCTAATTGATCCATTAGATCACCTCAGAGATTGGAAAAACCCAAGCATTGAGTTCAAAAACAGTCCAATTTACTGTAACTGGACTGGTGTTCTCTGCAACTCCAATGGCTCTATAGTGAGTCTTGTTCTTTCCAATATGAATCTCACTGGTTTTATATCAGATCAAATTCAGAATTTATATAATCTTGCAAATCTCAACTTTTGCTGTAATGGGTTCTCATCAAAATTGCCTAAATCACTCTCAAATCTCACTTCACTCCAAACCATTGATCTGAGTCAGAACAATTTTATTGGGAACTTCCCAATTGGGCTTGGAATGGCTGCTTCAGAGTTGAAATCAATCAACATATCAAGCAACAACTTCTCGGGTTATCTACCCGATGATCTTGGGAACGCGACGAATCTTGAAGTTCTTGATCTACGCGGGAGTTTTTTCGAAGGGTCAATCCCGGAAACTTTCAAGAACATGAAGAGTTTGAAGTTTCTTGGACTTTCTGGGAATAATCTTTCTGGGAAAATTCCGGTAGAGTTGGGACAACTTTCTTTCTTGGAAACTATAATTCTTGGGTACAATGAATTTGAAGGTGGAATTCCAATTGAGTTTGGTAATCTTACTAATCTTCAATACTTGGATTTGGCTGTTGGTACTTTGAGTGGGACCATTCCAAGTGAATTTGGTAAGCTTAAAAAACTTACAACAATTTACTTGTACCAAAACAATTTTTCAGGAAATGTTCCCCAAGAAATTGGGAACATGTCATCATTGGTTTATTTGGATCTCTCCGATAATCAAATTTCCGGGGAGATTCCAATTGAGATTGCTGAATTGAAGAATTTGAAGCTATTGAACTTCATGTGCAATCAAATGAACGGTCCTATCCCAGAAAAGCTCGGTGAGTTAACCGAACTTCAAGTTCTTGAGCTATGGAAAAATTCATTTACAGGTCCTTTACCGGCAAGTCTTGGCAGAAATTCACCATTGGAATGGTTAGATGTGTCTTCGAATTCGTTAACGGGTGAAATTCCATCCGGGTTGTGTGATTCTTTAAATTTGAGTAAACTCATTCTCTTTAACAATTCATTTTCGGGTCCATTCCCATTAGGCCTAACGAATTGTTCTTCACTAGTTCGTGTTCGTGTACAAAACAATCTTATTTCTGGGACTATTCCATTAGGTCTCGGAAATCTCCCGAAACTCCAAAGGTTAGAATTGTCATTTAACAATCTCTCTGGCGAAATCCCGGAAGATTTTGCTTTGTCTACATCACTTTCTTTCATAGATGTCTCTTGGAATCACCTAAGATCATCTCTGCATTCAAGCCTTTTTTCCAGTCCTGCCCTTCAAAATTTCTTGGCTTCCAATAATGACCTTGAAGGTAGCATCCCAGACCAATTCCAAGACTGCCCTTCACTTTCTGTTCTTGATCTGTCAAGCAACCAATTTTCCAGGAAAATCCCGGAAAGTATTGCTTCATGTGAAAAGCTAGTGACTCTAAACCTCCGAAACAACCACCTCACTGGAGAAATCCCAAAACCCATCGGAGAAATGCCAATGCTTGCCATTCTTGATCTATCAAACAACTCTCTGGTGGGACCAATCCCAGAAAATTTTGGAACCTCGCCGACCTTAGAAATGCTAAACTTGTCCTATAACAAGCTTGAAGGTCCTGTCCCTAATAGTGGCATTTTAGTGACTATAAACCCAAGTGACCTTATTGGTAATCCCGGTCTTTGTGGTGGCATACTTCCACCGTGCACCCAGAATTATTCTATCACGAATCGCGTTAGGAAAATTCACATAAATCACCTCATTGTTGGATTTATTGTGGGTATCTCAACAATTTTCGGCCTTGGTATTGCTATTCTCACAGGGAGGTGGATATACAAAAAATGGTACTTGTATAGCAATTTCTTTCAAGATTTGTTCAAAAGGCCTGATTTGAAATGGCCTTGGAGGCTCATTGCATTTCAAAGACTAAACTTCACTAGTGAAGACATACTAGCTTCAATAAAGGAATCAAATGTGCTTGGAATGGGCAGTTCTGGGATTGTCTACAAAGCTGAAATCCAACGGCCACGATCAATCGTGGCCGTTAAGAAGCTATGGAGATCAGAGATGGATATCGAAACCGGGTATGATCTGTTTGGGGAGGTGAACTTATTGGGGAGATTGAGACATAGAAACATAGTGAGATTGATTGGGTACATACACAATGAGGTTGATGTTATGATGGTGTCCGAGTATATGCCAAATGGGAATCTTGGTGAAGCATTACATGGTGAAAATTCAGGGAAAATACTTGTGGATTGGGTTTCAAGGTACAATGTAGCTATTGGAGTTGCTTATGGATTGGCTTATCTTCACCATGATTGTCACCCGCCGGTGATTCACCGCGATGTGAAGGCCAATAACATTTTGCTTGATGAAGATTTTGAGGCTAGGATTGCTGATTTTGGGTTGGCAAGGACTATGATTCAAAAGAATCAGACTGTTTCAATGGTTGCTGGTTCATATGGATATATTGCACCTGGTTAGTGCTCTCTTCAACTTTACCTTATGACATATATAACATGATTTCACTTTTTAGATTACCAAAACAAGACATGGGGTATGGAATAATTAGCATATCTATTCACAAAAGAACTAGAAGCATATTAGAATATGCTAATTAGAGTCTCGATAGAGACACCGAAAAAGCTAAGTAAAAAAATTCACATGGCTAACTAAAACTACTCGTTACAAAAATTAAAACGACATAACTTTACCCTTATTTTTTAATATGTCAGTGACAAATCAGTTGGCAAACAAATTTAGGTAACTATATCCGGTGCAGTTGGCATTTTCATATTAGTTATAAGTTCCTACTATGATATGGTTAAGTTTATGCTATCAGAGGGGGCATTGGAATCTTTGATGAACTTCGTGTCAGGCCTAGGCTAGAAATCACAAGCCAGGCCTGAATTTGAATGGGGACATCAAGAAACGTAACAATAAGAGCCGGAGCAATGTACCATGTTGCACATCAATTGATACATATATATATATATATATATTTTTCCCCTTATCATTTGAATTGTATTACTTGAACCATAGGGTCATTGTATACTTCTTCTAAAATTATTTGGGCGTATTCTCATTTTGCATGTGTTCTTTGAATAACCTAAACCGAACAAATAAATTAAATATGAGATGGTTTTGGACATCGAATGGATGCTTTTGGGCAAACTCTTTTAAATCTCGAGTCGAGTCTGAACAAACCTGAACCTCGACTTGCTACCATACTTCATACTTCATGCACGCTATTCGTTAGTTTTTTTTTTCTTTTTCTTTCTATCTTTAACATAATATTTGGCAAATTTCTCAACTGCGCCTGATTCATTATCCAAATATTAATATTCATATTGCAGAATATGGTTACACTCTCAAGGTTGATGAGAAGAGTGACATATATAGCTATGGAGTTGTACTTTTGGAGCTTCTAACAGGAAAAATGCCACTAGATCCTTCATTTGGAGAGTCTATTGACATTGTAGAATGGGTTAGAAGAAAGATCAGAAAGAACAAAGACTCAGAAGAAGCATTGGACCCAAACATAGCTGCCCAATGCAAACATGTACAAGAGGAAATGCTTCTTGTACTTAGGATTGCACTTCTTTGTACTGCAAAGCTTCCCAAGGACAGGCCATCAATGAGAGATATTATTACTATGCTTGGAGAGGCAAAGCCAAGGAGGAAAAGCATTTGTCACAATGGGGGGCAAAATGGTAATAAAGATAAGTCAATTTTAAGTGACTCCCCTGTTATAGGCCTCTTGTAGGAACAAATCTATGTCCCACTTGTCCACTACATAGTGTTATATTCCTTTGCTATATTGTATAATTATGTTTTTCTTTCTTTCGTTTTTTTTTTTTTTTTTGGTCCTTTTCTTGTTCAAATTCATTCTGAGGGCCAAGTTACATGTATCAAGAAAACTGGAGATGGTCACATATATTTATTTTTTATCAATTAATAAAAAGTAAATATCACATACCTCCTTCATCTAAATAAATTATAAGACATACATAAATCATAATAATGGCTCTGATTGGTTCATTGTCCAAAAGATGGATATGACATTATCAAATGTATATACATATCAAACTATATCAATTGCCCTCATACGTATGGGGGCATATTTGTCTCTTCATACTCCTTGTGGATTTTTTTTTTTTGTTTTTTTAATCTTCATACTCTTTATAGATTCTAGTAAGTGCAATTTTGGTATTTACTTAAAAAAAAAAAAAGTACTTTCACCTACGTTAGTAAAATTGTCAGTTTCTTTAAAGTTGTGTGGTTTATAGATTCATTGAGGAAAAAAAAATTTCCTTTAAAACAATATAAATAAATCCATGAGTTTTCCTTTATTTGGTTACCAAAAAAATTGCGAGGAAAATAAGAAGGAAGGAAAATATAGGGGGAACTAAATTAAAATTTTTGAATTTTGTGAGACACTTCCTCCTTTCTATAGAATACAATAATATTTTAATCTTTTTTTTTTAATGCTATTAACCATGGAGGAAAACACTGGTGAAATAATTTTTCTTCTTGATTTCGTTTCTCTTGATAAATCTGCAAACCAAACAAATTAAGCTAACAGTCATTTAGGTGAAAGGTCAACATGTTCAAGAGAAAACGCTTTCTTGTACATAGACTTGCACTCCAAAGGACAAGACAACAATGAAAGATAACTATGCTCCCATGTGTCTTCCTTCATGCTTAAATAACATTAAAAACTAAAAATTTGTAAAATATGATGTTGGTAGAGGAGATGGGGAGAGGAGTGTAGAGAGATGGAGCAAAGGAACTAGTCGCCTGGAGAGAAGGAAAAGAAAAAAAAATTAGGGTAAAAAGAAAAGAAGACGAAAGGGATATATATATAAATCGCGAGTCCAGTCGACTGAAAATCAAGGCGGTCGACTGGGTAATTATACGGTCGACTGGTCCGGAAACAGAATATGAAAGAGGAAAGTGCAGTCGACGAAAATAATTCAGTCGACTGAAAATTTTGGGATCCAGTCGACTGTAAAAACAGTTAGTCGACTGATCGGGAAAAAATAAAAAAAAAATTGAAAAAGAACAAGAGTTCGGTCGACTGATGAAAGAGTCAGTCGACTGATTTTAGTCAGAAAACAGGAATGCAGAAATAGAAGGGAAATTAGGGTTAAGCCAATGAACTTACACCACATCGGCGTGACTGGCCATTCCTGGTTCACGACGAATGATACAAAAGCGATCTTCTTGAAGAGGTTTAGTGAAAATGTCTGCCCATTGATGATTTGTATCGATGAAAATAAGTTCGACATCACCTTTTTGAACATGGTCTCTAATGAAATGGTGCCTAATCTCAATGTGTTTAGTTCTAGAATGCTGAATGGGATTCTTAGAGAGACTAATTGTACTAGTGTTATCGCATCTAAGTGGAATGTGATAAAAAAGAAGTCCAAAGTCTTCTAATTGTTGCTTCATATAAAGAACTTGGGCACAACAACTACCGGCGGCTATATATTCGGCTTCCGCCGTGGACAGAGCTACGGAATTTTGTTTCTTACTAAACCAAGATACTAAGGAGTGTCCTAAAAAGTGACACGTGCCACTTGTGCTTTTGCGATCCACTTTGCAACCGGCAAAGTCCGCATCCGAATAGCTAACTAAGTCAAAAGCAGTGTCCTTAGGATACCATAACCCTAAGTCAATAGAGCCTAATAAATATCTAAAAATGCGCTTAACGGCTACAACATGCGATTCTCTCGGTGAGGATTGAAATCTAGCACATAGACACACACTAAACATAATATCAGGTCTACTAGCGGTGAGATACAACAAACTATCTATCATGCCACGGAAATTTTTATTGTCAACAGGTTTTCCGGATTCATCTTTGTCAAGCTTGAGAGAGGAACTCATGGGAGTTGCAATGGGTTTGCAATTTTCAAAACCAAATCTTTTTAATAAATCTTTAATGTACTTGGATTGATTTATGAAAATACCATTCTTGTGTTGTTTGATTTGTAACCCAAGAAAGAAATTGAGTTCTCCCATCATACTCATTTCAAATTCATCTTGCATGCATTTTGCAAATTCTTCACACATTTTCTCATTTGTAGCACCAAAGATAATGTCATCCACATATATTTGAACAAGCAAAATATCAATTTGTGAATGTTTAATAAAGAGAGTGGTGTCAATTTTTCCTCGAGTAAATCCAAGATCAAGTAAATATTTGCTAAGACGATCATACCAAGCGCGAGGAGCTTGTTTTAAACCATATAAAGCCTTTGAAAGTTTAAAAACATGATTGGGAAATTTTGAATTTTCAAAACCGGGAGGTTGCTTGACATAAACTTCTTCTGCTATAAATCCATTTAAAAAGGCACTTTTTACATCCATTTGAAAAAGTTTGAAATTTATGTGGCATGCAAAAGCTAGTAACATTCTAATGGCTTCTAACCTTGCTACGGGAGCAAAGGTTTCCTCATAATCTATTCCTTCTTCTTGGTTATACCCTTGGGCTACCAATCTAGCCTTATTTCTAATGACAACTCCGGATTCATCCTTTTTATTCCTAAACACCCATTTGGTTCCTATGATAGAATGATCACTAGGTTTAGGAACTAACGTCCAAACTTGGTTTCTTTCAAATTGGTTCAATTCTTCTTGCATAGCCATAATCCAACTATCATCTTGCTCGGCTTCCTCTATATTTTTAGGTTCTATTTGAGATAGAAATGCTAAGTTGTTGCAAATGTTTCTAAGAGAGGATCTAGTGGTTATTCCTTGACCGGGGTCACCTATGATTTGATCTATGGGGTGACTAGGAACGGTTTTCCAATCTCTAGGGAGGTCATCTCTAGTATTGTCTCTAGGATGTTCTAGAGGGATGGGGGAACCTTCTTTAGGCTTTTATAAGGGAATGGAGGATGAAGTACTAGCCCCATCTAGGCTTGCTACAATAACATCATCATCGTCATTGCTTCTAAAGGGATTGGCTTCGTCAAAAACTACATGCATGGACTCTTCTACAACTAAGGTCTTCTTATTAAAAACTCTATATGCCTTGCTTATTTGTGAATAACCTAAGAAAATGCCCTCATCCGATTTAGCATCAAACTTACCTAAGTTATCCTTATTATTCAAGATGAAGCACTTACAACCGAAAACTCTAAAATAACCGATGTCAGGTTTTCTACCCTTCCAAAGTTCATAGGGAGTCTTACCAAGATTATTTCTTATAACAACACGATTAATAACGTAGCATGAAGTACTAGTTGCTTCGGCCCAAAAGTATTGTGGCAAAGAGTGTTCGTTTAATAAAGTTCTTGCCATTTCTTGAAGTGACCTATTTTTTCTTTCAACAACGCCATTTTGTTGAGGAGTTCTTGGTGCTGAAAAGTTATGTCCAAAACCATTTTTGTCGCAAAAATTTGAAATATCTTTATTGTCAAATTCTCTTCCTCTATCACTTCTAAAATTGTTGATAGCATACCCTTTTTCATTTTGAACACGATTACAAAATTTTACAAGGTTTGGACAGGCCTCATCTTTATGAGCAAGAAAAATGACCCATGTAAATCTTGAGTAGTCATCAACAATTACGAATGCATACACTTTCCCACTCATACTAGCTACACGATTAGGACCAAATAAATCCATATGAAGTAATTCAAGGGGCCTACTAGTAGAAATTTCCTTTTTCTTTTTGAAAGAAATTTTTGTTTGTTTTCCAAGTTGACAAGCATCACAAATTTTATCCTTAACAAACTTTGTTTTTGGCAAACCTTTGACTAAGTCATTTTTTGATAAATTGGAAAGGAGATCCATACTAGCATGTCCTAATCGTCTATGCCAAAGCCAACTAGTTTCATTCAACACGGCAAAGCATTTAACATCAAGAGAGGAAATATCATCAAAATCAATGGTATAAACATTTTCATCACGATAGGCGATAAATAGCACTTTATCATCTTTAGCGTTCATGATCTTGCAAAAGTTTGATTCAAAGACAACTTTAAAGCCTTTATCACACAATTGACTAATACTCAATAAATTATGTTTAAGTCCATCAACAAGTAATACATTTTCAATAGTTAAAGAGGAGTTCTTACCAATTTTACCTATGCCGATGATTTTTCCCTTTGAGTTGTCTCCGAAGGTAACTTTTCCACCATCCTTGGGAGAGAGAGAGGAGAACTTTGATTTGTCTCCGGTCATGTGTCTAGAGCAACCGCTATCCAGGAACCATCTATCCTTGCTTGAGGATTTTAAGCATACCTATAAAATAAACTTAAGTAATTCTCTTTGGTACCCAATACTCTTTGGGTCCGCTTTTGTTAGCACAAGGAGGTGTGGTTCCCTTTTCAATCCAAATCATAGAGGTTTTTCTCCTATTTGGGCATTTGTAGTTCACATGCCCCTTTCTCATGCAATAGTGACAAATTACATGAGGATTAAAATTGTTTGTAGTAGAACCTTTTGTAAAGATGCTTTGATGAGATTTGTTTGAAGAACTAGAACTTGTAGAAGCATCACTTGAAAAGAAATTGTTGTACTTCTTTTCTTTGTAGGTAGGATTGAAACCCAATCCGGCTTTATCAAAGACACATCTTTGTTTTCCTAAAAGCATGTTCAAATTTTGCTCTCCATGAGTGAATTTAGCTAAAGTTTTTGTCAAATCTTCAACTTGCCTTTTCAACTCAATGTTTTCCTTTTTAAAATCATTTGATGGAATACTTCTTGAAGCAAGCATTTCATTTTCTTTTCTCAAGGATTCATTTTGTGTTTTCAATTCACTAAGTTCATTTGAGAGAAGAGAGAAACTCTTTTTGAGAGCAAAATATTTAGTTCCCAAACTTTCCAATTCCTCATGCAATTCATCAAATGCATTTTGTAGCTCATCATAGTTGTGAGACTCATTACAAGAGTCATAGTTAGAGTCTACCTCATCACTTTCATGTGCCATGAGGCAAATGTTTGCCACTTCATCATCACTTGATTCATCTTCGGATGTTTCATTCTCGGAATCATCCCAAGTTGTGGCCTTCATAGCTTTCTTTGCCTTTTGCTTGAAGTTTTTCTTTAGTAATGGACAATTAGCCTTGATATGTCCGGGCTTTTTGCATTTGAAGCAAATGATTGGATCTTTCTTAGCTTCGCTTTCCTTTGGTCCTTTTCTTGCAAAAGACTTGTCTCTTCTTAAGAACCTCTTGAACTTACGAGTGATCATAGCCATTTCATCATCTTCATCACTATCATCATCTTGGATATTTGAGGCTTTTAGACCCAAATCCTTCTTTTTGTCTTCGTCTTCAAAAACAGCCAATTCCATTTCATGAGTGATGAGAGATCCCATGAGTTGTTCAATAGATAGCCTTGAGAGTTCCTTTGCTTCTCGGACCGCCGTGACTTTTGGTTGCCAATGCTTTGGAAGAGACCTAAGCACTTTCTCAATCATTTCTTCGTTAGGATAAACTCTACCAAGATTTTTCAAACTATTTGTAATGGTAGTAAAGCGAGTAGACATTTCACTAATAGTTTCATTAGGAAGCATTTTGAACATTTCATAAGATTGAACGAGTAAACTAATCTTAGACTTTTTAACTTGATTAGTTCCTTCATGAGTGACTTCTAATTTATCCCAAATTTCTTTAGCCGATTCACATGAAGAGATTCTATTGTATTCATTAGGATCTAAGCCACAATATAAGAGATTCATAGACATAGCATTCATTTTTATGAGTTTCTTGTCATTTTCATTATATTCGTCTTCCGTTTTAGCTACGGTTTCGGTGCCTACGATCTTAGTGGGAATATGAGGTCCTTTGACTACGATTTGCCATAAATCGAAGTCTTGAGCAATGATGTAGATTCTCATCCTATTTTTCCAATAAGCATAGTTGGTTCCATTAAAGCATGGAGATCTTTGAGATGATTGTACCTCACTATAAGTAATATTGGTGCTAGTGGTTGCCATGTGATCTTAACTCTTCGATATGTGAAATCAATACTAGAGCCCAAGCTCTGATACCAATTGTTGGTCCAAAAGTAATCCTTAGAGGGGGGTGAATAAGGATACTTACTATTAATGGCAATTTAAAAACTACTATCAAGTACAAAACTTAACTAAAAGAATAATAAAGGAGATAAGGGGAAGAGACACTTGCAAACCAATATTTTCAAGTGGTTCGGCAATCGCACCCCGCGGCCTATGTCCACCCCCCAAGAACACCTCTTGAGGAATCTACTAATCAATCTTCTTTGGGTGAAGATTAAACCACTCTTTACAAGTTCTTCTTGAACTCCTTTTACACCTCCAATGAATATTGCCTTCACTTGGAGCAAAGGTTACACCAACCTTCTTACAACTTGAAGAAATTTATAATCGTTGGGTTACAACTGAATAAATACTCTCCTTTTAGAGTAGATGAGAATAATAAATGCTCACAATATGATCTCTCAAGGTTTTACAAAAGAACTCTAGAGTTAGAAGAGTAAATCTCAAGATTTAGGGCTTTGATCTTTGATTGCAACAAGTGAGTGATTAATGAGAGTAATGGATGATCAACAACCAAGCTTTAACTCAGTATTTATATACTCTCTCAAAAAGAATAACGTTTAAGGTAGGTGAGAGCATTTAATGCTAAAGCAAAACAGAGGAAAAAGAGTCGTTACTGTTTCTGCGCAGAGGTCCAGTCGACTGGGTTATCGATTCAGTCGACTGCCCTTTTTGAATATTGTATATGCGCCTAATATACAGTCGACTGTAAATCGGGTCCAGTCGACTGGATAGCTGAAGCAGAATGTTGCTTCAAAAACCATGGTTCAGTCGACTTCTTTTTTTGTCAGTCGACTGATAAAACAAGCTCCCAGTCGACTGAAAAAAGAGTCCAGTCGACTGAAAGACTGAAACAGAATGTACCCTCAGGAACCAAGGTTCAGTCGACTGATGAAATCAATCAGTCGACTGATCTTCTGTTTTACTAAATTTCTTGTTTTTGAAAGGTTTGTTTTATTTTAAGCCCTTGTTTATGAGATTCAATCTACCCAACTTTACATTTAATCCTATGAGAGCAATACAATAAAGAATTAGTCTTCCACAATGCTTCCTTGATATATCCATCATCAGTCTTAGGATCTGTTTGGACAACATGCTAAATGAAAACATAAGAAATCAACTTAATGGTTTGTTAATCATCAAAATTACTTAGGGTAAAACCCTTGGGGCTAACAGTGTTGAATGAAGAAGGTAGTAGTATGGGTGAGTTCGAGAGTCTGAGACCGTATTGTTTTTGAGTTTATGTCAATGGCACATATAGTGAGTTGATGCATACATGAACACGAATGGCGAGATGACCTTTAATGATGTTGTTTTATATACTGCATATCTATTAATACTCTGTAAGTATTTACATTCACTCGGCTTTCGTAAAATGAAGGCGTTTTATGAAGCTGGATATTCTACGTCCAACTTGTTAGGGATATGAGAATACAGGGGAAGAGTATATTACGAGAGGCTATAAGGAGGAAGCCTACGATAACAGAGACTATGCTAGAGATGACTACTACGCAAACTAAAGAATTGAGATTGCATCATAGTTTATTATGTTTATGTTTATGCTTTAGAGACTCTGTAATAAGTTAAGGTTTATTATTGACACTATGTTGCCGTAATACTTTATTTCATTTTGCACTTCTACTTATGGGTTGTAATAGTCAGTATTGAACTTTGGTTTTAATACGTTGAACTTAGATATTTCAACTGTGTCGTTTGGCTCTTTACTCTGATGATTAGACTTTGTTTATGGACAATGTGGTGACTTCATGGTTCGAGGTCGCGGTATCGGTCACGATATCGGCGACTAGTGTGACGACGCAGGCACTACATCGCAGCTTGGTATCAATGATACGCTAGATTTAAGGCTAAAAAAATGAAAAAAATATAACCAAAAATTATAAAATCATCAGAATAGCAAAATTGGCCTCATAGATTATCACAATACACAATGTACCGATTATATAATCACAAATTATTCAATTGACACGCTGTCGATCTAGTGTTTGATAGCTTTACACACATAACTGGATAAAAGTTGTTCAATAGTACTACATCATACACATACTATAATAACATGATAATAAAAAATACAACTTTGTAACATACAATACAAAAATCAGTGCTAGAAGGAGTGTCGTGGGGGCTCAAAATCATCATCATTATTCCCTTGAGTGTTGAAGGCATTATATGGATATGGAAACTGAAGGCCTCCAAATAAAATTGAACCATACTCTGAAGGTGCAGGTTGAGGCGACTGGCTTGATGATCCATAATCTGGGTTTTGGGATTGAGAATGATTGACAGGATTTGTATCATGATTAAATCCAAATCCTCGATACTCAATGCTAATACTGGATGATCCATCATAATTATAACCTAAATCATAGCCACTATAACCTCCTCAATCACCTGTGGCAGTGCTAGCTAATGTATCACGTTGCCTCCTAGGAGCATGATCATAATACCCACCACTATTGGTACTAGTAGATCTCTCAAGTTATTGTACTGGTGGTAGGTGTCTCCTACTTCCTGCGCTACTGCTTGAATATCCAAGATCACCGTGAGGACCATATCCATGCCCTATCGTAGTATGATACGACTGACCATATCCCCCATGTCCTCCATATCCTCCATAATCCTAATATCCTATCCCCATAGTACGCAACTGATCATCAATACCTAAACCACCAGCATTGTGCCCACTAGAATAATCATCACCACTAGAAATCTCAATCAACCTAGCCAAATGTTGACGCTGTGCATCTATTCCTGGCCTATATCCATGGTCTGTGTCTTGTGTGGCATAATATTGACTATTTCCCTCCGCCCATGACATGCTAGAGGGTAAGCTAGAATGATCACCACTAGCACTGTCGCCGCCATAATCACCCCTACCTCTTCTTTCGATGTCATTATCATCATCACCACTACCATCATTGTTGTCATCGTCGTCGTCGTCATCATCATCATCACTACTAGAACTATAACTAGGAAATATTGATTGACTTCTCTGTGCAATTCCCTTCCATTTTTTGATGACTGTAGATTGCTTCGACTTTGACGGAATAGGAGTATTATCTTCCTCTTCTTCTTCAGCTCCTCTTTGACCTTCATCACTATTTTGATTACCTTCATTCAACCACGTTAAATCATCTCCAAGAGCAGGTGCCTCTTTCTCCCTAATCCAATCACCTAAAATATCATCATCTTCAAAAATATTATTCAGATCAATTGATTATAATAATCCTCATCGTCTTTCATTTACATGATGTTTCTAACTCGCAACCACAAATTATAGTGCACAAAAACTAGTTTATGCAATTTATTCATTGCCAAGCGATTGCGGAGTTTGGTGTGAATTAGTGACCAGGTGCTCCAATTTCCCTCACACCCTGATGAAGAGCATGTCTGGATGAGGACTTTAATTGCAATTAGCCTAAGATGTGGAGCTTCCTCACCATAGTGGTACCACCATTCAGTTGCAATAATAAAATTAAAAAATAAGTACATCGTGCAATTTAATCATCAAGTTAATGGTAGAAATTATAATTTATAACAATAACCTGGGAGAGATGTTGTTATAGCCTTCTTTGTCAGAGGTTTTCTAAACTCTCCTCTTGCATTCGTGTAGTTTTTGATCTACAAATTAAACATGTTAGTTGAATTTATCATTTTTATTTAACAAGCAATCAATCAATTTCCAATTTCATACCTCACTAATCGTCTTCGCTTGGTTTTCTACGTTTGTCTCTAATCTCTTAATTACTTCATTCAAGCCAAGTTGTACCTCTGGGTGATTAGAAAAATTATGGTAATACTGAAATGCAGGGTTTAGAAAATATGTTGCTGCATGAAGGTGTCTATGTAATTGACTCTCCCACCTATAGTCAATGACATCCCAATACTTCTGATAATCTTTTTTGACTGATGCCTTGATTGCTAATTTAACTCTATCCATTGCCTCATAGATGATAGACATTGTGGGCTTCTTGTCTTGGTTAACGATTTTTAGAACCCCAACAAGCGGTTCCATAATGGACGTTACTAATATTGCATTCTTCCAAAATCGACCAGTTAAAATGAGATTAGACACCGCCGCAGAAATACTTACTTCTACTTTTTTCTCGATTAAATTCACCCCATTCACTAGATGTGCACATCCTTTTCAATTTAGACTGATAACGTATAAGGCTCTCTATTGCGATGAATTCGATGGCAAATCTAGTGATTCCCGACATCAACAAATCTCTACCTTGTGTATATGTTCTCATAAGATTCATCACTTTTTGGCTATTATAAATAAAACTTGTTATTTTCTTTGCTTTGTCAAGAGTAGCCGTTATAGCCTTTATTTTACCAATGTCTTCTAGCAGGAGGTCAATACAATGCGCTGCACAAGGAGTCCAGAAAATATTGTGCCTCTTCTCCATCAATAATCTCCCTGCTACTTTAAAATTTGGTTTATTATCCATCACAACTTGCACGACATTCGACTCACCAACCTCTTCCACAACTTTATCCATTAGTGAGAAAATGTATGAGGCAGTTTTGGATTGGTTTGTAGTATCGACCGATGTATGGTATATCATATTCCTATCACAATAGATCATAAAGTTAATGATAGGTTTATTGGTTTTAGAGCTCCACCCATCACACACTATTGTGCAACCATATTTTGGCCATTTTTGTTTCAACTGCCCAATGTACATCTCTAGCTCTTTCGCCTCCTCATCCAAGTATGAATTACTGATCTGGTAACCAGAAGGTCCCTTAATTCCAGGTCCAACATCTGCAATAGTATCTATCATCGTCTGGTAGTATGGGCCACTGCCAGCTGCATTAAATGCGATTCCACTGTAAAGGAAAAACTTAGAAACAGCTTTCCCTACTTTCCTCATATTTTGAATCTTGAACATGTCCTTCACCTTTTTTTGAAATATTGTCTTCGGCCTAAACATAAAAGGGCCTCCACTTGAGGTGGGCATCTCAACATCTTCCCTCACACTGAAACTCCTTTGAGATGGTGCTGCATGTTTGGAGCTAGAAGCAACATGCGATCCACTATCAAATTGGGATACGTTAGCGAAACGTCCTCTTTCGGAAATAGACCATCTACATCTATCCTCGTCCATAGTTGCCATATGCCTACTCTCTTTCATTGCATTTTTTAATTGTCGTCGTTTAAGCCTCGACATTCCTCCAGTGTCATCGTCGTCGTAATCATCCACATCCTCAATATTATCCCCTCCTTCATACAAGCTATCATCTCAGAGACTTTCTATAAGTTGTTGCTTTTATCTCTTCTCCAACTCCCTAATGTTTGCTGTTTCATTAAGATGCTGTCTCAAGAATTTTGATATTTCTTCTCAAACTTCAGGACATTTGTCCACTTGTCCCGATACTCTAGCAACATGCTGCTTTAATCTCGTTATACCGCCATGCACAATCTTACCACAATAATTGTACATGGTGATCCTTTTATTACCCCCAACAGGTGATGCATGATCACAACCAATGTCTTTCTTTGGAGGCATTCTAGGAAATACAAACAGATAAGTAAACAAGGTGAAGGACACATACATATTAATACATATACAACTAAATAAATATTTTTTAAAATAAAATAAAATTAATATACATATACATTTTGACCAAATATAAGCATTTTTTTTAGCTCACATTTGCTCACCCTGGGTGAGCATCAACCCAAGCACCTCATTGGCCAATGCAGTGGGACCTACGATTAAACAACATTTGTTTAGTCATGGGTCCCACTGCATTGGTTAATGGGGTGCTTGGGTTATGCTCACCCAACCCTTAAATGGGTGAGCAAAAATGCACTCTTTTTTTATAAATAAAAACAAAATTAATACACATACAACTAAAATAAGCATTTTTTAAATAAAAACAAAAATTAATACGCATACAACTAAATAAACAAATTTTTTTAAATAAAACAAAATTAATACACATACACATTTTGACCAAATATAAATAGTTTTTAATAAATAAATAAAAAAATTAATACACATAAAACTAAATAAACATTTTTTAGTTTATCCATGTTCACAACCGATGTCTTACTTTGGAGTCATTCTAGGAAAAACAAACAAATAAACATTTTTTTTATTAATAAACATTAATTAATGCACATACAAATTAAATAACTACATTTATTACAAATACACATTTAAAACAAATAAATAAACTTTTGTAGAATAAATTATTTATTTCTCACCCCAACTGTTTGGTATTTAATAAAACCAAATTAACCCTAACTATGCAATTAATTCATAATTACTGAAGAGTTGTATATCACACATACCCAATAACACCCAATTAAAATACAAATGGAAACACAACACACAAACATGTGTTACACACAATAAAATCCCATTTCTCAACTTAACCCTTTTAAGTATCGACTGATTCTACTCCATCATTAGTGTCGATATGATCTAGACTAAAGAAAAAAAAAACAAAACAAAACAAAAAAGCAAAACAAAAACAGAGCAGCGAAAGCGATCTTACCTGTGGGTCGCAGCTTCAAAGAGAAGCAAGGGAGGAGATCGTAGCTTCGAAGAGAACCAAGAGAGGAGATCGTAGCCTCGATTGAAGAAGATGAAGATTGCAGGTTATAGAGGAGATTGCAGGTTAGACTCAGAGATTCAAGAGATTTTGGGGTAGATCTGAGTGACGAGGGTCAAGAGAGAGAGGTAATTCAACCCAAATGATGGAGGCGATAGATGCATGTGAAATCTGGTAAGACTAGGACAACTTTTTGGAATTTTCTCACTTTTTTGCTTTATCGTCTGTCTTGGGAGTATCGTAACAAATCTCGTGAAATAGTTGCTAGATGGGCAAATCTCGGTAATCTCGACTGATACCTCCGATACGTATTTTTTTTAACTCAGCTTGAATTGGTGTCTGAATCGGTATCGGCCCCTCTCGATACCGAGTTGACTCGGCTGATACGCCTCGGTATTGGCCCTTACTTCGAACCATGGGTGACTTTCAACTGTCATGGCCTACGAGTCCAAAAAAGAATTTTATTTTCTCTATTTGTACTACTGCGGGGTGTGACAGATATACTATTTTATCACAAAAAATAGTTTCTATTTGCAACCCTTGGGATTTTAATCAAAAATGAGTTGGAAAATTTATGTGCATATCATCTGCAAAGAAAGTTGGAGCTTCTCCCTATAAGCACAAATATATACAGATCATATTACAATAAAGAGACTAATTTTTGTCCATATTCGGTATATCGCTTTTGCAATCTCAGTGCATCAAATTTCACAAAATATTTTTTCCTATCTTCAAGAAAGAAGTTACTTTACAAAAGAAGAAGAAAAATAAGAAGAAGAGAGTAAAAAATTTAGAGAAAACTCACTATGGATGCATTAACCCTCTAATTCAAGAATTGACCTGCTAATATAATAAATAAGAGAAGGAATTAGAACACTAATGCCAATTTTTTTTTAATTTTCTTTTCTAAATCTTGCATGATACATGAAAGATAAAACAATGATAAGAGATCCCTTTGATAATTGATAATAATCAGAACCCAGAAGAGAACCATATGAATATTCCAAAAAAAATCTATTTAACTACAACGATCAGAGCTTTAATACTAACAATCAAAATATATTTTTCATTTTAAAATGCCATTGAAATTCTAAGTGCAATAAATGCATACAACAAAAACCTAGAAAATCATGAGAGGGAAAGAGAACCAATCACATTTATGGTGCCTTAGTGAAATCTCTGCAAACCCCTGGTTATATATATAGATATAGATATAGATATAGATATCTATGCATATACTCACATATGCATGTACACAAAATACATAAACATATTTATAATAGATAGGAGGATCTAATCAAATCAATAAAGTATAAAGAAAAAAACATATAGAGGAGAAAGAGAGAGAGGTTATAGATAAGGAAAGAGAGATATTATAGAGAGAGAGAGAGAGCGCCATGAGATAGAGGGGTGAGGGATAAGGAAATATAGAGATTACTATACATTTTTATATAGATTAGAAATAAGATAAATTAAAAATAAAGCAAAAAATTACAGAGTTGCCCCGTGTCAGGCTTTTTGATTCCACTTTATAAAATATATACATTTGATTAAGGGACTTTTATCCAGGTGTCCTTGAAGGTAGACAACACCAATGGTTGACTACAAGTACTAACTTTTACAAATGATATATATATATATATTTGGAAAATCATCTGACATTTTTTTTGTTTGAACATATGAGAAATTATTCAGAAGATGCAATGGAAGAAGGTGTACTGTCATAGATCTCTAATTCAATTTCTCTAAATTTTACATTTGCATATTAAAACTGATTTTTGTACTTTTTCACTTCTATATTCTAAAACTATAATTTTTTTTTTCAGTTGAGGAACCTTTGAAAATGACATTCCAGGTTCATATTTTTCTTCTTGATATTTTTTTTTCCTTTACTTTGTCTGATTTGTTCTTCAAGAGTGGTCAATAGTCTGCTAATGTGTTTTTCTGCGAGTTGCATAAGCTTTTGTGTTCCGTTAATTAATACCACTTTTTTGAATTATTATTTAATAGAATGCTCAACTGGCTTTTGTAATTATGTAATTGTTGTTCTCTTCATTTTTAAAGTTTCATATATCTTTACATATTTGAAAATAGGTCATGCGACCGTGCATAACATGATGGGAAAATTAGGTTTAAAATTTATTTTAAATGCGCAGTGGAACGGTTGAGTTTCAAAAAACTTATTTGGTAGCCCAAGATCTACTACTCGTCAATTCCATAGATGCGTATTCTAAAGAGGGGGAATAATTATATTTCAAGTCTTCAACCCAATTATGATATTCTTCTTCCTTGGTAACGCAGCAACCTCCACTAGGCAGTCTTTACCCTTATGTCTCCTATGAATGCTTCCCGGAGAGGCTAGAGATGGTGGGATCTCTATTAGAGAGGAAAAAGAAGGTTCGGGAGCTCTTAAAATAGTTTCTGTAGCTTCTGGCATATTAAAATGACGAACTCCTTTTACTGGATGCAGCTGCCCTATTTATAGATTCCCAGAACCAACTTAACGTTCAAGCGATCAAAGTGACTTCGATCGATCGAAGATTCGATCAATCGAACCCGTCTAGAGTTCAATCGATCGAGACTCCTTCGATCTATCGAACCTGTCTTCATAAGATCTTCATGTACCATTCCAAGCATCCTAGCGGAGCTAAGAGTGGGACCTCCAAGGCTCTTTATTGTTGGCTCAAACCAGTTGTTAATTCCTATTACCAAACTCTTTGATTAGCAAACCAACCAACTGATCAGTTAACATTTACTCCACTATAAAATGATAACTGAACTCCAACGCAAAAGAACATATCCGAAGCGGTAACTAGACTTGTATGGTGTACTAATGTCTCTCTACCTGCAGCATTCGTAATCATATTCAGGTAGTCGTATAACTATAATTGTCAACCTGAATCATGATTACTTCTTGTATTCCTTGAGTCTCATTCACCTCTCATGATTACCAAACATGTTGATAACTACTTATCAACAAAACTGTAGTTCTCAGTAATTAACTTGGTGATATTCTCAAGGGAATGCATACTCTTTATAGAGGGTAGATTCTTTCTTGACAATATATGTTCACAATCCTATAAACATGACATACCCAAGATACCCTGGTGTTGATCTTTTATAGACCTCACTGATTGGTAAGTCAAAGCAGTCATATCCACAGTCTGCGTTCATAATCGTCTCAAGATTAAGAACACATACCTTATACAAGTTATGAGTTCCTATCGACTGTTGACAGCCTTAAGCATCAATAGGAAAACTCAGGTCTGTCAATGCACTATAAGCACTAGCATATTAACTAAGAGTTAAACTCTAGTGATAGAGATTCATCACTACATCCAATGGTAGTTAATCATGCTATAGTGTAAACTTGATGGGATATCCAGTCTCATCATCCACTGCGACAAGCTCTAAGTATCAAAGAATAGTAATTCATATCTCATTGTATGTATTTCGTACACACACGAATTACTTACTATGATACTTAAGGATTAACAATCATCTCATGAAAGAAACATACATAATGAAATGTAAAGCTGATATCCATATATTAAAATGTCAATGTCTAATACATAAAGTAATGGTTTGAGGGCGTAAACCCAACATAGCACAGGTTATTGCCTAGTTTTTTTCAAAGAGTTGTGGAGAGATTAGTTTGTCTTTGAATAATCATGCTTTAACCCTCAAGCTACGATACGCCAAATCCACAAAATAACCATACAATTTTTAAACCTTTCTAAAAATAAAAAAGTTAGAGTGTTACAACCAGAAAAGTTTTTGCTCAAGGCACTGCCCCTGAACCCCATACAAGTGTACATTGTTCACCCTCCCTAGATCCATCCTTGGGGGGTGGGGTGTGTAACTTCCATTCACAAATGCGACCTTTGTGGGATTTTCCAAACGTGGTCATATATGTACATACTTGGTGTTGAAAGTGGAGAGCATTTTTGCTCACCTAAGCACCCCATTGGGTGAGCATGTGGGGCCCATATCTTTTGTCATGCCCTGATGTAGCAAAAATAGAAAAAATTTCATTTCCTTTTTGGACCCATTGATCATGACATGAGAGGGATCGATTTCCCTATACTTAGCTTAACATGAAATAATAAATAGAATATATAAAGCAACAAGGAAGATAATAATAATATTAAAATAAAATACAACTTAAAGTTATTACATTGTTTAATCCATATCTTAAGGCACAAGCCGCCTTATTTAAATAAATTATTATTATTTATTTCTTATAACTTTAACATAAAATATATAGTAAACTTCTTCATGAGACTTCACTTTAACTGGCATAATCGTATTGCTCTGCAAAATCATCTCCTAAGAAGCCTAGACATTTTCGGTGTCCAGGGCATAAAAGTCATCAGCTAATGAAAGTCAAGTGAGCATAATGAACAACGCACGTAATGTATATAAAAGTACATTTAACCACCATTTATTGTTCAGTATTTTAAAGTACGGTTATTCAAATATTCAAGTCATCACTTATAAACATTTGTCGAACTATTAAATCAATGAATTATGACCATGCATGAACAATGCAACCATCACATCTTACAGACACTTTTATCTCAACCACAATCTCTCGACTCAGTCAGTTCACCAAAACCATCCAGCTCAATGCCGTTAATTTAGAACATCACTGACCATAAAAGCCACTTGATAGGATTACCATACTGATGTGGTATGGATAAAACCCATCAAGATATTCAAGGTTGCAATAACCTAGTTATCCTAATTGGTATACCATCACCACCCATAAAAACCGCTTAGTCAAGCTTTGACCAAGATAGTATCACCACCCATAAAAGCCAATCAATGCAGATAACAGTGTCCACAAATGTCACAACAATATCTCTTACTCATTTCTCACCAAAACATACGTGCTGAAACAAAACGACCCCTTTCCAACATGTTATCTCAATTATACAAGTGTATGACTTATTCTTTTTTTTTTTTTACATTTGCTTATAATAGTAACAAATAGATTTATACATGTGATTTCTTCGATGATATCAACATAAAGTTTAGAAATTGCAATACGCTATATTTCTACTATATACGTTTGTATATGTATACTCCTATTACTTTCCTGGTCTTTAGTGAGTTGTGTTCCCAATCGATTGCCACTTTTGGTTGTCAATCAATTACTCTTTTACCAATCGATTGCCCTTTTGCCAACCCTGGTCCCAATCGATTGGGAGTGGTAGAACTTGGCCTCCAAGTTTAGTTTATGTGGTAGTGGTTGTTTTCCCTCCCCTATATAAACCCCTCCTTTATACATATATATGTTTTGGTC
This sequence comes from Hydrangea macrophylla, assembly GCA_033977485.1. Taxonomy (NCBI): domain Eukaryota; kingdom Viridiplantae; phylum Streptophyta; class Magnoliopsida; order Cornales; family Hydrangeaceae; genus Hydrangea; species Hydrangea macrophylla. The sequence continues at coordinate 19,078,278 of CM066982.1, forward strand.
TCAGTGTGTGTATGTGTGTGTGTGTGTGAGAGAGAGAGAGAAAGAGACTATCCTATATATACATTCATATATATACTGTATTTATATATACAAACATACTCTTACATATTCTCGAGTAAAGAAGGAGGAGAAGAAGAATAGCAGAAAGAGGACAACAGGGAGAGAGGAGAGACCATAGAAGAGAAGAGAAGAGGAGAGGAAAAAGTTCACCATAGCCACCGTCGCAGAGCTCGGGACGCCGTCACAGCAATGCCGGAGTAAGGTGAGTTTACTGACTCACTCAAAGGAGGTATTTCGGGGGTGTTTTCTGGGTGTTAATAACGTGCATGAGAAGAGAAGAATCCCCCAATGTTTTTATAATGAAACAAACATTTTTAAGGAAGAAGATGATGTCCAAATTGATTGGCTCTTTTCCCAATCAATTAGATCATTGTCCAATCGATTGGTACTTTTTACCAATCAATTGCCATAATTTGGTTCCCAAACGATTGCCCTTTTTGTCTAATTAATTGCCATGGTTTCCAATCAATTGTCATTGTGTTCAATTGATTAACTTAGTTGTTCAATCAATTGGGTAAGAATAGAATATTGTTTATATGTTGTTATATACTATGAGTTGGTTGTTATGATACATGAGTTATTAGTAATTGTACAAATGCTGATATAGTTATGCCATATGTGATATTGTGATATTGGATATGTGAATAATCAACATGATGTTACGCCAGATTAGACTTACATGAAGTTATCATTAATATTATGAGATGAGCTACCTTATGTTAACTGTTGACATAAGATGAACTGTTTATTAATTAACTTCCATATGTTGTTACTGGACTATATAGTAGATGGAACATGATTGCATGCTAATAACCAGTTAATGAGTAGATAAGATAAATGATTTCGCATGTGGTAATTTTGTATATGGAGCATGAACATTGCATGACATATGGTCTGCATGCATGGGATAGTACTATAAAGAGATAAGAATATGATAAAAATTAGGATATGTACCTTTGTATGGAATAACGTGATATGTGTACTTTGGATCTGTGGGATCAAATGCTGATGAGCCGGGTAGACGTGGGATGGTTAGAGTTCCTAGTGCACTTCTCACTGTTGAAGACATCCAATGATGCATGTGTGCTATTGAAGATGTCCAGTGTACCATGATGACGTCCGACTAATGTATTCTCAATTATGTAGACAACCAGTGAGAACATTCACATCGTAGAAGATGTCTGACGTGTCATTCCCATCATTTATAGATAGGATGTACTGTGTTGTAATTCCCTGTATTTTTGGATGTATAATATAATATAAGATTCTCTATAATTGCCTTGATAATTCCTATAAAGAATTTCTCGGTTGATTGAGAAGTTCTCAATCGATTGAACATGCGCCATTCTCAATCGATTAAAACTATTTCGATCGATTGAAACTCTACCGACCTGAATCAATGATGTGAACCCTTCCCCAATCGATTGAACATTTGTTGACCTATTTTAAATTGATTGGACTCATTTCAATCGATTGAAAGAGGCCTAAACTTTATCCCCCAGTTTGTACAAGCATTACCACTTTCCCCATATATATATGCATTCAATTCATGTGGGGGGGGGGGGGGGGGGGGGTTATTTTGACTGAGAGAGTTAGAGAGGGAGGGAAGATTATTATATATACACACACACTCTCATATATATATACACACACATATATACCTCATATATGTATAAACACATTGCCAGAGAGAGAAGAAGAAGAACCAGAAGAAGGAGAAGAAGAAGAAAAACAACAAGGGAATGAAGGAAGGAAGAGAAAGAAGAAAAGAAAGGACGAGGAGAGAGAGAGGGGAGACTTGTCATGACCCATTCCACTACGGGCAAATATAGGAGACATAGCACGCCACTGAGGCTTATCCAATTCAATTAATGGTCATAGCTGCGGAATAACATAAGTAGAAACCATGAATTTTAGAGTTATAAAAAGTTTTCCAATTTAAAACACTTATAGAAACAATCCATTTTGAAAACAACAATCCAATCGACTGGTCGGGAACCCAGTCAACTGCTTTGGAAATTACAGAGAGCATGAAATCTCAGCAATCCAATCCAGTCGACTGACCCATGTCCAGTCTACTGTATTTCAGGGGGTGGTGTCAAAATCCCAGTTGACTGGTACTTGTCCTGTCGACTCAACTTAATCCTCCAGAATCTCTGGGTTTGAAACACAATCCAGTCGACTATGTGGAGCAATGCAGTTGACTATTTTTGAAAATTGGGAGAATTTATTTTGTCCAAATCATGAATCTAGTTGACTGTTTCCCCATTTACAGAACATTCTGCAGAACTTAATCTCTGAACCTAAACCCAAACAAACGCACACAACTCTTGATGAGCTTAATTAAACCCACACAAACTCTGTGTATAAACATACATAAATAATACTACAACTAGTATAAGTTCCAACTAAGCTATTACATTATCTTGTAAGTGCTCGAGATTACAAAACATAGTTTTCCCTTATTATTCATTTACAACAAGGATGAATGATGTTGTCAAAATCAAGTTCTTTGTTAATCCTATTAAAAAAACGTAGTACGATGGAAGTAGTGTGTCGAGTCCACATGAATTGGAATGCAATAATGCTTAATGGGCACTTAATAACCAATTACAATGCGAGGAGTAATTAACAAACTAAGAAATAAAATTAAGTCTTTTCGACTTTGGATGAGTTTTCAATTAGCATTAATTATACTACAATGACTAATTTCAAAGTAAGAAGTAAGCTTTGTTTAAAGACTAGTTTTAATTAGAGAATTAGGGTTTTCCAAATGGAGAAATCGAGGTTGGGAAGCATTCTCCTACTTTGGACCAAACAATACATGAATTCCATGCTTGTAGCACATTTAAGAGTAGAAAATCCCATTGAGACAAACTGGAAGAGTAAAAGGTTTCAACATATGGTCCCCAACATTTGCCTTGGGGTTGCTGTCCATGGCTTGTGGAATGAAAGGAATTATAGAACTCTTAAAAATTCTTCTAAAACTTGTGACATCCTCCTGAAATCTACGATTCTGCAAATTAATGCCCAAGTCAGAGTTAAATGGAAGGGTCATCCCCAACTGGAAAGTCTCTTACTTAGTTGGAGCTAATTGTTGGGTAAGAGTAGGAGTGATTTTGTTGATGTTGTATATTTGCTTGTTTCTTTCTGTGCCTATTATTTAGGAATTTTTTCTCACTTTTGACCAGCTAGTGCTCTAGTTTGGACTTTGGCCCCTTTTTTTGGGTGGCTTTCCTTGCCACTGTCCTTATGTTGCGCTTATTGCTTTATCCTGTGGTATGCCCCTTGAACATTTTGTATATCCCTTTTTAGAATTTATTTACCATTTTCCGAAGGAAAAAAATTTAGAAAAAAAAATAACATGCTAGATAGAGGTTTCAATGAAATACATGTGGTTATGTTTGAAACTCAAGGATTTGACAACTTATAATGCTTGACATTGGAAGTGGGATCCTAGAAAATCAAACCTTGCACACATGAACTCTATCAATGCTACAAAACATGAAATCCTTACATTAAAGCGCACATGGGTCCAATGGTGGGTTTATGATCCCCAACCTATATTATCTAGCTACTCATGGGTATAAGAGCGTAAGCATTAAAGAAGGTGAGAAAGGAATAATACCAACTAGAAGAACTCATCATAAATGCAAGAAACTCCAATTAATTATTTCAATAAAAGCTTCAAGGTGTTCATTCAAGGTGTTCAATACATTCACACTCTTCTCTCTCTAACACTATAATCTAAGTCAAAGTGGGTAGATGGGGAATAATTGAAGAGAAAAATGAGAATATTAGAGAGAGGGAGAGTTTACAACCTAAAAGAACTAACCAAAAATAAGCTAACCCTAACAAAAACTAATCTCTAACTATTTATACCCACAATATATAATGGCAAACTTGTAAAAAAAAATGACAACTTCAAAAGCTGCGGATCGATCCCAGGCAAAAGGCCGGATTGATCCGCCTTCTATCTTGGCATTTGATAAATGCTCAAGAAGTTGCGGATCGATCCGCTCAGAAGGCCGGATCGATCCGTCTCAGGATTCTTGTCGCATAATGTCTTTTCAAGATTGTGGATCGATCCGCCTTTTGAAGTCGGATCGATCCATTTCTGTGGATTCTGGTAATAGGTTCCTCTAAACACACGGATCGATCTGTATTGACAGGCCAGATCGATCTGTTGCTGCTGAAGATCATTCGTTGCCCTTTTTTATGACATGGATGTCACAAGGGTTTGGTTCCACTTCACACAAGTTCACAAAACCTACCAGAAAGAGACTATTTTTAGTAAAAAGAAAGTAACAAAGGGGATTATCAAAAGTACAATTTATCCATTAAACATCCCGGATTAGGTGTTAATTTGTGTTCACTAAGGGTAAAATTGTGAAGTTAAGAATGGAATATTGGACACAAATCACACCCCCCAACTAGCATGCTACTAGTATCTTAGCCACAAAGCGAGAGGCCAAGAAATTCAAGAATAACCTTGCACAATAATTTTATTTAAAAGGAAAGATAAACTATTTCGTGGGGAACACGATTGCATTGAGTATATGCAACAAGCCGTTAAACCTCTAGGTTACCCGTAGAGGCGGAGTGTTGTCTCCAAAGGGTTCTCAGAAGGATACCCACAAACATTTTGTTTCCTCATGATAGTTGCCCATTATCTAACTTCGACACTCAACATAGTCACAAGACTTTCAAAAGACTCCACTAAATGACACAAGTTCCCAAGAGTCCCCAAACTATCAAGATTATCAGAGGACTTCATTCATTCTAACTCTTAGAAGTGCAAGTGGTATTAATCACATGACTACAAGTATCGAGATGGTGCAATGCTTTCATTAACCGGATTTCGATCGACAATGTGCTTCAACACAATTCTCACTGGGATTGCTCTCAAAATTGAAACACTTTAATCGGACAATGCACTTGGGACATATGGGCAACGAGTAATGGAAAATGGAATGCTAAGCCACGCACATGTCAAGCATGAAAATGTTAATCATTATAAAATGGGTAAACCAATCTCATAAAGGATACCATGCATTTGAGGAGGTGAAACAAAAATTCTAAACTTTTCGTCACATTCATCTCGAATTCTAAATCACAATTTCGAGATCAACTAGGTCATGGCAAGGTTACAATGTGGCAAAAGGTAATGAGGGATAAAGTATGGGGGAAAGAAGTGTTACATGAATGAACGTGGGTTCATGGGATTACACAAGAGTTAAACAATTCTAGAGACGAGTTTAGAACAATGACTTTTTTTGAATCACAAAGGGAGAAGTACTCTTTTTCATACGGCTCTATTTCTTTTCTTTTTCAATTTAATATTATTATTTTTCGAGCTTTTCTTTTCTCTTTCCACTTTTCTTAATACTTTCCCGAAAATCATGACTCTATCCCTTTTCAGATTCTGAACATGACTTCATGCAACAATTTCCCAAGAACGTAATTAAAACACGCAAAAAGGGGTTTGATGAAGAAATGGAGTGATAAGATGGTACGGAGGGTAAAAATGGATAAATTGGTGAGACGGGGCCTAAAATCCTTTCCTCGGGTTATTGTGATTCTTTGTTTTCCCCTGTTGGGATGTCAAGCTAAAATTTTACATTTCACAAAATTTTCCTCTAATGCATGATCAAACAAAGATAATGAGATTAACTACAAGTTTGATACATTTTTCAACAAAAGAGAATTTGTGTATGTAACACTCAGGAATGGAGAACGGCACAAAATCTCACAAGGTAAAAGTCTCCACAATTGTTTCGATCGATTTTCAAGTTATAATTGCATTGAACACCATCCTATTATAAGTTACCATACAATTGCTACCACAAGATCCAAGATTTGAAAGTTATGAAGTTCACGATAATCAAGATAGTTATAGGACTAGTAGGATTCAACAAGTGTCAAGTATTAAAGTCAAACAAAACTTGAGTCAAGCATCATCACTCGGTATTAGAGTGGGGCATCTATACTAAGTCATTGGAAACATTCGGCAAGGCCTGAAATAATATATATATATATTGCAATGGAATGACATATATGAGACTTAAAAATGCAATGAGAGAGATAGCTCTCACACTCCCTAACTAGGTGGACCATTATCCTCAATGAAACTAAAAAGTACAAGGAGAAGAACAATATTACTGGAAACAAGCGATGCAAGCCGTATACCAATCTGTAGGGCTACATTCCTAGATTGGACTTATAAGTCGTTCTGTATGCCCAGAGAGCGTCGGTTATGCGTGAAAACCAATCCTTTCTATTGACATTTACTGTCTTCACGAGAATGTGCTTAATCTCCCTGTTGGCCAGTTCTGCCTGTCCATTGGATTGCGGGTGGTATGATAAAGCAATCTTGTGGTTTACCTCGTATTTCTTCATTAATGCCTCTAAAGGCCGATTGCAGAAATGGGTGCCACGATCACTGATCATTGCTTTCGGCAATCCAAATCTTGAAATGATATTTTCTTTTAAGAATGCGATCACAGTTCGGTAATCGTTCCTCCTTGTTGGAACAGCCTCCACCCATTTGGACATGTACTCAACTGCCAATAGTATATATTCACAATGAGATGATGGCGGGAATGGTCCCATGAAATTGATGCCCCAGTAGTAAAAAATTTTAATAGTGATGATTGGGGTTATCGGCATCTCGTTTATTCTAGACAAGCTGCCTAACATTTGGCATCTTGCACAGGCCTTGCAGAAAGCATATGCATCCTTAAAGATAGATGGCCAAAAAAATCCACTACTGAAAATCTTATGGGCAATCTTTTGGGATAAAAAGTGACCACCGTAGGCTTCCGACTGGCAAGAAGCTAGAATGTGAGAGATGTCCTCCTCTAGGACACATCGCCTAATCACTTGATTTGCACAGTACTTGAATAAGTATGAATCATCAAAATAGAACCATTGGACGATAGATAGAAACCTTTTCCTATCAAGAGTAGACCAATGAGATAGGGTCTCCCCTGTTACCAAGTAATTAACAATATATGCATACCAAGGTAGAGTGGTCACAGCAAATAATTATTCATCCAGAAAAGAGTCATGGATCGGAGTAGCTTATGAGGAGTTGTCCTCAAAAGTCAGCCAGGAAAGATGATCAGCCACAACGTTCACTACTCCCTTCTTATCTTTTATGACGAGATCAAAATTCTTGGAGTAAGAGGATCCAATGTATTAATCGTTGCTTTGTATCCTTCTTTGACAGAAGATACTTTAATGCAGCATGATCGGTAAAGCAGATAATTTGTGAGCTGATAAGATACGTCTAAATTTTTCCAATGTAAATACGATAGCCAGCAACTCCTTCTCAGTGGTGGAGTAGTTTCTTTGAGCTCTTTCAAGCGTCCGACTAGCATAGTAGATAATAGACGGCTTCTTATCTTTTCGTTGTCCCACTACAACTCCGATCGCAGTGTCACTGGCATCACACATCAGCTCAAATGGAAGGCTCCAATCCGGAGATTGCATAATAAGAGCTGTGGTAAGGTGATGTTTAAATCTATCAAAGGATTCTTGGCATTCGCTGGTCCATTCAAATGGAATGTCTTTTGCCAAAAGTTGACACAATGGCTTGGACACAACACTGAATTCCTTAATGAATCTCTAGTAAAAATTGGCATAACCTAGAAACGATCGTACATCCTTTACTGTATTAGGAACAGGAAGATTAGCAATTATGTTAATTTTTTCCTTATCTACTTGTATCGCTTCCACAGAAATAATATGTCCCAGCACTATTCCTTTTGTCACCATGAAGTGACATTTTTCCTAGTTTAGGACAAGATTTTTATCCTCACATCTTTTAAAACCTTTTTGGAGGTTTCCAAGGCAGTCATCAAAACTACTGCCGAACACGGAAAAATCATCCATGAATACCTCCATGATCTTCTCCACTATATCGTGAAAATGCTCAGCATACACCTCTGGAAAATAGTAGGAGCATTGCATAAGCTAAATGGCATCCGTCGATATGCGAATGTTCCAAACGGACAGGTGAACTTGGTCTTTTCTTGATCCGCAGGATCGATCTCGATCTAGCTATAACCACTATAACCGTCCAGAAAGCAATAAAATTGGTGACCTGCCACTCTTTCAAGCATTTGGTCCATGAAAGGTAATGGGAAGTGGTCCTTTCGGGTCACCACATCCAGTTTCCTATAATCAATACACATGTATCAACTCGTGGTCACACATGTCTGCACTAATTCTCCTTTCTTATTTTGTACAACTATAATGCCAGCTTTCTTTGGCACTACCTGAGTCAGACTCACCCAAGGACCATCCGAGATTGGATAAATTACCCAACATCAAGCAATTTCAGAACTTCTTTCTTCACTACTTCTTACATGCTTGGGTTTAGATGCCTCTGCATTTGTCGACACGGTTTGGCATCTTCCTCTAGGTAAATCCTATGGGTGTATATAGATGGACTTATTCCTCTTAAATCTGCGACGGTCCATGCTAATGTACTTCGATGCTGCTTTAACAACCTTACCCTTCTTTTCTTGGTTCAACGTAGATGAAATGATTATAGGAAATGTCTTTTCTTCCCCCAGAAACAAATATTTTAACTCCTTCGGGAGCTTTTTCAATTCTAACTCTGGAAATTACAGGTTTGACGGCACTGCCAACTTTGTCTTTGGTGGAATTGTTAATATTGAGTCGTCTACATTACTCTTACAACTTCCTCCTCAACTACTTCCAACATCGCACACATCCGACTCAACTCCTTGTCTAGTGGAGTGTATCTGTCTAGCTCATAACATGAGTTAGTGATAATGGACTCCATAGGGTCAGAAGGAGCAGTTGAATCAAAATAGTCTTGGATTACCAACTCTACCCAGTTTACCTCTTCTTCATCATCAAGGTTATCTATTTTGGGATTAGAGAAGATTTTGACACTTAACATCATGTTTCCAAATACTAGGGTCATTACTCCACTTCTTACCTTGATTGTCGCATCAATCTTTACAAGGAAAGGACATCCAAAGATCATCAGAATTTGATATCTAGCATTACATACTAGCTCGGTATCTAAAACAACAAAGTCAATAGGAAAGACAAATGTGTAAATCTGGACTAGGACATCCTCCAAAACTCCTTGCAGGTATTTGAATGATCGATCTGCGAGCTGGAGAGTAATTCGAGTGGGCCTGAGTTCTCCCAACCTTAACTGTTGGTAGATAGTATAAGGTAAGAGATTCACACTCAACCCTAAATCAAGAAGGGCATTGTTCACCTTCTTCTAACCATTTATACAAGATATTCTTGGTGTACCTGGGTCCTTGAATTTAGGAGACAAATCATATTTGAGAATTGCACTTGCTTGGTAGGCAAGGTAAGCGTTCTTCTTAACACTTTGCTTCCTCTTAATGGTACACAAGTCTTTCAAGAACTTGGCGTAGGAAGGCACTTGTCTTATTGCATCAAGGAGTGGAACATTGATATTTACTTGCTTAAATAACTCCAAAAACTCCTCACTCTTAGCTTCTTGTTGAGATTCTTTAACCTCTGAGGATATGGTACTGGAAAAGGGCATTTGGGAGCCTCCTCAAGAAGAGGTTCTTTTCCAGGCCTTCTCTTCACTTTTGTATCCTCGGAAACTTTAGTCTCAGGCTCAACTAATTCGCCCTCTTTCTCTTCTTCTACCAATTCTTCTTCATTTTCTACCCCATCTTCCTTTTTAACCACATGGTGTAGGGGAGGAGAATCTTTTTCAATCACTTTCTCGCTCCTCAACACAGTTATAGCCTTGACCTCTTTATGTGATCCTGACCCCGAATGGCCAGTACCTCCGGGGCGGGCCCAAAGAGGGACCGGGGGGGCCATGGCCCCTGCAAAAAAATTGAAAATTTTGAGGGTCTATATAGAATTTTGAAGATTTGAAAATATTTTACATAGTGGCCCCCCCCCAATTTTGTGACTTTACATGTGGAGGTTCTTAACATATAGTGTCCACTTGACTTTCATTATGTTGAAATGGTGATGTGTTAGGAATCACATTTGGGGATAAAAAAATTGGGAAGAATAATATTGCAGGATTAATAACAATATCCACTAGTGAGACCGTGTGACGATAAATGTCCCTATTAATAGTGAAGGGGAAGAGTAATATCCCCTTATTCAGCTCAGGAGATAAACAATATCTAAATCTAATTTGCCACAACTACTCGTTTAACTCTCTGTCTCACTTAAAAATAAAAAATATGTAAAAATAACCCAAAACAATTTTCTCAGAGGCACTGCCCCCGAACCCTGCATGGAACTTGGCCCCCCAAGCACAAAATCCTGGGTCGGCCACTGCTGTACCTGAATATTGCTCTAGGATTCGGCTTTGGTTGTGATGGGAACATAATTCTTTCTCTATCCCCTTGTTGAGAAGCTAACCTCTCCACACTTCTATTGAGTTTACTCATTTGCTGCATCATAAGTGTGTTTGGATCCTTTTGTGCCTTCTTATGAGGTGGCACATAGGTGTTGGGTATAGCCTTGTTGTTACTCCCTTGATTGTAATTGGATTTAGGTGGATGATTTTTCTGATATTGGTTTGGTTACCCTTGATTCTGTTGATAGGTGGGTTGGTAGTTCTGTTGGTATCCTTGGTTCTGGGGTTGGTGTTGTTTTTCCTAATTTGGTCGCCACTGTTGAGAGGGGTTTGTTGTGGCAGCACTATTCCTGTGATCGGAACTAGGATGGTTCCATCTACTATTGGGGTTGAAAAAACTTAGGGGATTTTGAGCATGTACCTGTATAGGATTCTGTTCTTGATAAATCAGGTACATTTGGCAATGTTGAGAGGTATGCCCCATCTGAAGATAACTTGAATAAGCTTCTTCAGAAGCAAATTGTATTACAGGATCTTTCTTTGCTTCTAGTGCCTCCAACTTACGAGCCAATTGCTCATATTTCTCCATCAAACTATCCTTAGCTTTCAACTGATAAATACTCTTTTAGCTTGAACTTGAACTTGTTTGAGTTCTTGTCACCTGAGTCTTCCATTCTGGTGCATGCTTAGCTAGCCATTCAAAATGAGCTTCAGCTTGGTCCGCATTCTTACTCATAAATTCACCATCAATCGTGGTTTCTACAAGTTTCTTTAATTTTGGGCTAAGACCGTCAAAGAAGAAACTTATTATTCGCCACTTCTCGAAGCCATGATATGGGCATGCCAATAGCAAGTCTTTGAATCGCTCCCATGCCTTAGTAAAAGTTTCTCCCTCTTTTTGATTATATGTTTTGATTTGTCTTAACACATCGGTAGTTAACCGATTAGGGAAAAACTTTTTAAGAAAGGCTTCATGAATTGCCGCCCAAGTTGAAATGGAGTTGGGCTTAAAGCGATAATAACTAGAACTTTGCTATTCTTCAAAGTGAAGGGAAAAGGCTTTACTCGTATTATGTCACTTGGGCATGTCTGATCAGTAAAAGTGCCATAAATATCTTCGAAATCTTGGATATGTAGGTACGCCTTCTTTTTCTCCATCCCGTGAAAAGTTGGCAACAATTGGATCATCCTATTACAGAAATGGAATGTACCTGAGTGTTAGGATGCGAACACAAGAAAGTATGGTTGTTCGATCTGGAGCTAAGAGTTCATGCTAAGGGAGTTGACCATCATCGATGAGGTCAGCCCAGTTATTTCCTTGTTGACTCTCCGTGTCAGACATTGGATTATAAGTGGATGGAGTAGAGATGGGATTAGCAGCGCTATTGATAGAATTTTCAAACAAATTTGTGATGAAAGCTTTAGTGGAGTCAAAGGACATAGAAGGACACAAACCACACAGTTTGCGTTCTGAATAACAAAAAAAAAAGATAAAAATGGGGTAAGGAAGGATCGAATCAATCTAAAACTTATGGCCTTTGTTACCGTCCCCGAAAATGGTGCCAAAAACTTGACACGACTAAGATTATGTGTGCTCTTATGAGTATGTCCAAGTGTAGACGGTCGCGTCGAGTAAAAATTGGTAAGACCAGGTCGTATCCCAAGGAACGAAAATTGGGGACAGAAGGTTCTAGATTGAGACCTAAAGAGAAATAAAAGATTATTTCTTTTAAAGTGGAGTACCTAACGATCCTACTGTATTCAGATTAAACTAAATTAATTAAGGTTAAGTAACAGTTAAATTAACTAGAATAAGACTTTGAATTCAAAACTATTTATAAAAAGGGTGTTGGGAACATGTGAATCCATGTCGTCTCAACCACTACCATTTTTTAGCATTTAAGTACTAATGGGGCTTTACCTTTCTAGCATTCCTTATTTTAAAAATGATTAAGTTAAGAAACCTAGACACTAGTTATGTGAATTTTACATGTCTAGTGCTTTGATTTACTAAACTTTCTTTGAAGAACTGAAATAGTTACTAATTAAAACAATGAACTATAACTAACAAATCAAGTATGAAATATTTGACATGTTGATCGTGGGTGTTCATTAAGTTAATTAGTATAAACACTTATAATTCAAAATCAGTTAGCAACTTGAACTTTGGAAGATCAATTTGGGTTGAGTGTTTGAAATAGAAGTCACTAGAGTGCTGAAAAGGTTCTGCCCACGATATGTGCCTACCAATCGATTGCCATAGACAGTAATCGATTGGTATGGAGTGTTTCCCAATCGATTAGTACAGTATAGCAATAGATTGGATTTGAGTCCACGACAATCGATTGGATTCTGTATCCAATCGATTGCCACTGACTTTTACTCTAATTCATGGCAGTGGCTGGGTAACAACGTTTCTTCACATTGTTCCCAACCAAGATTCTAAGCTAGCATGTTTAGAGATGCAGAAACAAAAATAAACTGAGGCATGCTATTGAAATTAAATCTACATGGATTTAATCATGAAATTTGAAATTACATTTGAGGTTCAAAACAAGAACTAGAATAAAACTATGACTAGAAAATCCATAACAACAAAACAAAATAAATGAAACCTAAATTGTATTACGAAACCTGACTACAGAACTCGAAAGCTTTACAAAAATGGAAAAACTCTAGTTTATCCTACAAAAACAAACAAGAATGAGTCAACCCTTGACTCTTATCACTCTCCCCTATATATACTAGTCTTTCGACGAGCTAAGGATGTCTAGGTTCATCCTGTAATAGATGGTCATCGTATTAATCCATGATTTGTTGATATTCTGCACCATTAAAGAGGTTTGACTGCCAGTTCCTACCAATCGATTGGTACTGATAACAATCGATTGCTCAAGAATGTCAATTGATTGGATTAGAAGTATGTCAATCGATCCCCAAAGGATAGAAATTGATTAGGACTTGGATTTAAGTTTGACATGTCCTCTTTGTTCCTTAAGCTATATCTTTTCAACCTGTTGTTCATTCCAACTTCAGAACCTGCATATAATAGTACTAAACACAACTACATACCACGGAAATATTTCATTGTGCGAAGAGACAGATTAGAACACAAATGCAATTGCAAGCAAAACTCAAGATCTAGGGTTAAGATTGACTGATACTACTCTTTGTCGGGCCCATATTCTATAAATATCAGCCCTCATTATTCTCCTTGGAAAAAATTTTGGATTAGTTTTACCAATGCCTGTGTCTTGAGCAAGGGAAAGAACTCCTCGTACAATTACTTTTGGAGTTTCGACCATGACCCTATGGAGTTCAGAGGAAGGGTCACTAACCAATCTTTAACCCTATCCTTGAGTGAAAAAGTGAACAATTTGAGCCTTATTAGCTCGAGTGTGCACCATTGTTGTTCAAAAGTCCCACAAATATCCTCATACTCCCTAATGTGCTTGTAAGGGTCCTCATTTTCTCATCCACGGAAGTTGGGCAAGAGATTGATCATTCTGGGTTTGAAACAGGATACTCCTGCATTGTACGGGAGTGTTATACAAAATGGGAAAGACACTATCTCGGGTTGAAGGTAATCCCTGATTGTCCTCCCAAAGTTTTGATCAATCGGAAGAGGTGGATAATGTTGTTGGAAACGAGGAGGTGGATGTGGCGGATAAGCCGGATGCATAGGAGGAGGTGCGGGGTTATGTTGACCCCATTGCTCCCGACAGAATCGGTCCATGAGAGTTTCGCCCTCTGTGGCTTATGTAGCATGGTCTGAGAATGCGTCAACTCCCAGCTCTTGGTGGACGAACGTGTGAAAATTTTGGGTGAATGAAAGTGATGGGGTGGGTGGAGGTCGCCAAAATGAACCACCACTACTACTACTACTAGAACTAGCATTAGTATTGGATGCAAATGGGTTAGTCATACCTGCATTGCTCGGATCGTTTCTTAAATGAAGGCTACTCCTTCAAAGACAACGAATAAGAAAGAAAAGAGATTAAAAGCAAAAACACTATAATTAGAAACTAAGCGACCGAAGGTTGTTGCCAATTGCCAATCCCTGGCAACGGTGCCATTTTGATATTGTCAAAATCAAGTTCTTTGTTAACCCTATTAAAAAATGGAGTATGATAGAAGTAGGGTGTCAAGTCCACAGGGATTGGAATGCAACAATGCTTAACGGACACTTAATAACCAATTACAATGCAAGGAGTAATTAACAAACTATGAAATAAAATTTAGTCTTTTGACTTTGGATGAGTTTTCAATTAGCACTAATTATACTGCAATGACTAATTTCAAAGTAAGAAGTAAGCTTTGTTTAAAGACTAGTTTTAATTAGAGAATTAAGATTTTTCAAATGGAGAAATCGAGGTTGGGGAGCATTCCCCCACCTTGGACCAAACAACACATGGATTCCATGCTTGTAGCACATTCATGAGTGGAAAATCCCATTGAGACAAACTAGCAAACCCTGAGAAAATCCCATTGAGACAAACTTTAGGGGACATGTAATACCCTATATTTTTGTATTAAATTATATGAATAAGACCTTGCATGCTTCTTGTAATACTTGTATGAGTTTTCCCTTACCTTTGGTATAATTTGGATACCAATCGATTAACAAGTTTACCAATCGATTGCCACTTTTATCAATCAATTGAAGCATTTATACCTAATACCAATCGATTGCCATTTATGCCAATCGATTGGTAGCAGCTGGGCAGATATATATGTGACCCTTTCCTGCGTTTTTTTCTTTTCAGAAAAACAGAGAGAGAGAGAGAGAGAGAGGGAGCCTTGTATGTGTTTTTAAATATATATACACCTATATATACATACACACACACACACATATATATATATATATATTCATACACTCACACACACACACACACCCCCAATGGACTGAGAAGAGGAAAGAGAGAAGACTAGGAGAAGAGGAGAAAGAAATAAGAAAAGAGAAGAAGAAGAAGAGATAGACAGAGGAGAGAGAGGAGCTCCATTGGAGCTTCCAAGCTCAAATACACACAACCAAACACACCCTCTAATCCTAAGGTGAGTTCTAAACTCACTTGGTAACATTTAATTGATGTTAGGACATGTTTAAATGAAGAAATAGAGCTGAAATCATGTATTTCCCGTTTTATATATGGGTCTAATGGTGGGTTTATGGTCCCCAACCTACATTATCTAGCTACTCATGGATGTAAGAGCATAAACATTAAATAAGGTGAGAAAGGAATAATACCAACTACAAGAATTCATCATAAATGCAAGAGACTCTAAGTAATTACTTCAATAAAAGCTTCAAGGTGTTCAATACATTTATACTATTCTCTCTCTAACACTATAATCTAAGTCAAAGTGGGTAGATGGGGGAGTAATTGAAGAGAAAAGTGAGGAGATTAGAGAGAGGCAGAGTTTACAACCTAAAACAACCAACCAAAAATAAGCTAACCCTAACAAAAACTAATCTCTAACTATTTATACCCACAATACATAATGGCAAACTTGTAAAAAAAATGGCAACAACTTCAGAAGCTGCGGATCGATCCTAGGCAAAAGGCTGGATCGATCCGCCTTCCATCTAGGTATTTGATATCTGCTTGGGAAGTCATGGATCGATCTGCTCAGAAGGCCAGATCAATCCATCTCAAGATTCTTGTCGCAGAATGTCTTTCAAGATCGCGGATCGATCTGCCTTTTGAAGTCGGATCGATCCGTTTCTGTTGATTCTGGTAATAGGCTCCTCTAAACACGCAGATCGGTCCGCATTGACAGGTCCAATTGATTCGCTGCTACTAAAGATCATTCATTGCCCTTTTGTATAACATAAATGTCATAAGGGTTTGGTTCCACTTCACCCAAGTTCACAAAATGTACAAGAAAGAGATTATTATTAGTAAAAAGAAAGTAACAAAGGGGATTATCAAAAGTATAATTTATCCATTAAACCTCCTGGATTAGGTGCTAATTCGTGTTCAATAAGGGTAAAATTGTGAAGTTAAGAATGCAATATTGGACACGAATTAATGAACTACTACAAAGCTGTCTACGGTTGAGACATACTAAGGTGCTCTCAGGCCTCAGTCCTTGCGTTTCTTCTTTCCTTACTTCTTCTCACCTATAATGGAGTAAGTCTCCACTGCTCAGCTATATGCTGAGTGTACAATTCTAACAAATGCATATATGGCAATTCATGCTTCAATATCATCAAATCACATCAAATAGTCTCTATGAGAGAGATACGCATTCATCCAGTATAAAACCAATGTTGTAGAAGGCCTTCTCCTTACTACGCATCCAGTGCCCTGGCTGGGCCTTCTCCCAAACCATGCACAGTAGTCGTCGCTACTAAATTCTCAAACATCGAGAAGCTTACCCCCAGTATAAAATTGTATAGCCTCCTCTTTAACCCACAGAACACATAGCATGTTCACATAACCACATACACATGCTTTTTAGATGTATTCGCGAGTAAGATTAACGGGCCTAATTTAACACATGAGTTTTGCCTAGATCAACATATCACTCTTGATAGTCAAAGCATCCCAAATTTCCTATATAACATAAGTTAAGAATTCATACCTTAAGCTACACTCCTATAATTTTGAGAGTACTAGGAGTCCAAATCTACGCCGAATCTCCGATTACAAGTAAATTCTACGAGTTTTCATACATTTTTCAAGAAAATGCAAAATTAGGATTTTCGTAAAATCTTGTCAAACATTGCTTAATAAGTATCAAAACGTAGCTCTTCCCTCGAGGATTCCAAAATATAATCAAGGAAGAAATCTGATGGACAAACGGTCGTCGTTTAACGTCATAAAGCTCGAAGCCAAAATTCTCCCTTTTCCTTCCAAGCTCTCAATTTGGTTTTGAGATATTTATGAAAATATCTCAACCCACAACTATATATAGGTAAAAGTTCTAGAAATTGAGTTTAACTCCCCCACGAGTTCTCAAATCTTCCAAATATTCCCCAAAACGTCTTAAACGTCTAAGTTAACTTCAAGAGTGAAAATTTCTAATTCATAAAAGTTTTCATCTAAGTTCCATTTGGGTCTGTAATTACATTTTGAAAACTATTTCTGTGAAATTTCTAGATAGCATACCTTTTTTGCTACGTATCATTTATGTCATCATCAAATATTCTAAAGTGATCAAACACATGATCTAAACTATCAATAAACATATAAAACATGAATATTTACTTTTCACGTAAATCGGGTAAAATCAAATAACATTTAATCATATAAATGTCATTTAATCATCTCAATCCCTTTTTGATTGTCCAATCCTCTTGTCCTCAATTGACTCCCTTTGACCCACAGTCACCCTCATTCACAATTATTAATCAACATTAATAATTCTCATTATATCAGTTATACATTTAAAATAACTAGATTTTTCAAGATGGGTGTGACAAGACTCCATTGGAGCCTAAGCTCACCAAACACACCCTTGTTTACTAGGAGAGTTCTAAACTACCTTAGTAGCTTAGGTATATGATATTTGTAAGTTTAAACATGAACGAATAGACCCAAATGCATCCTAGAAGTTCTGGGCGTCACTGCCCAATTTTGGAGAAAATGATTATCTCAATCAATTGAACTTATATCAATCGATTGAAATGGATTTCAATTAATTGAACTACTACTTACCCAATCGATTGAAAATGACTTTAATCGATTGAAACTACCTTTTGACAAATCGATTGAACCCTCGTCTCAATCGATTGGTATTTACATAATTTTGTTATTACCTGCTCAGTTGTTTAAATACAATTTCATAATTCTGATATACTGGATTATTGATTAAAGAGATAATGCGACCCTACACTCAGATAACGTTAAGAGTAATGAGATAACGTTTCATGACATTAGATTATCCGTTCATTTTAATCAGAGTAGTCAGGCCACATAAGAATGTCATGTATTAGTGATAGCATAATGTTAAGTAGGTTTGATAAGTTCTAGGGGAATTACGAGCTAGGACGGGCGTTGGTCAATCATATGTCTTTAAAAGCAGTGGACTGAGCATATGTTCTTAAAAGTGGTGCCCCGGACCAATAGCCCTAAGAGAGTTGGTAATCTAATCATATGTCCTTAAAAGCGGTGGACCGTGATCACTAGTAGACGTCGCTAAGTCATGGCAATAGAACTGATGTGTCTTTGCTCGAAGCATTATATCCCTGACTTACAGTGGACTATGCATATGTTCTTAAAAGCAGAGGGATGGACTGACGTGGTGTCTATGACTTGTGGAGGACTGTGAATATGTTCTTAAAACTGATAGATAGAGCATTGGTGTATCCAGGAGTATTGCAATCTAGTCTGTTAATCTATAAGTCGGATGTTATAGATTCTTGTATACAAGACATGAGTAATCGATTAATGAAAGGTTGGAATAAAGAGAAAGATATTATTATTAAAATTATATTTTATGGCCTTCCTAACTTGTAATTACATTATATCTATGATACTGTGTAAGTATCTATTCTTTCATATTTCAGTAAGCTGACGGCCTTTATTGCCTGGACATTCCCCGTTTAGCCTATCCTGTGTATGAACCAGCAATTAGCAAGCCATACAATGAGGGCTACTACCCAGAGAAAGGCTATGTCGAGGGTGGACTTGGAGATACTAAAGCAGGCTACTACACTAACGACTACATCTACGCCAACTGAAGAATATAATAAATATTAGTTCTGTTTCTATGGTCGACTCTCGCATATATTTTGTAAAAAGGCATATGTTGCATTCACACTTTTATATTATGTTTTTGTTTGAACTCTGATGTAATAATATAGGGATATTATATTATGATAAGTTTAGTTTTATTACTGTTCTCTTTACTACTTATCGTTTAGAACTGCGTGGTGTGGACAATTCAGTGACTTCACCAGTTATTGCCTACAGACCAAAAAAGAATTTTATTTTCTCTATTTTTGCTACTGTAGACACCCCATTTTGTCGGTTATCATATTTAGGAGACCCATAGCTTGGTAGTTCACAATGATCGAAAAAGACTTAAAAAGGACTCTTGAAAGCTCAAAATGACCAAAATACCCCCAAAAGTCCAAAACCTCCCAGATTTGGACCAAAAGTTCTAGAAACATGTTACGTCGTAAGAAAAGTAAGAAAATGAGTTTTAAAGCAAAATTAGATGACATCATCAGCTCCCAGAGACCCCCGGAAGTCCTGGAAGTTCTCGAAAAGTCCTCGTTGACTGGTTTGACCTAGGTTTGACCCGGGTTTGACCAAAATCATCCAAATTCGTCAAAAAGTTTCAAGATCATTCTAGATTATGTGAAAAGTACAAAAATGAGTTTTAAAAGAAAATCGGACAAAAATGTTAGCTACTGGGAGCTCCCAGAGGTTCCCAGATCTTCCTGGAAATCCCAAGTTTAACCGATTTGACCTAAAAGTTGACTTTGAAATTGGAGCGCCATATCATTTTTCAAATAATTTTCATGGATACTAGAGGTCAATGGCTTTCCAACGGTATATTGCACGTAATTTCTGGACTTAAACGAATTTATTATGAATTTTCGAAGGTGAAAAAGACAATCAATCGGCTTTTATCGCGAATATCGCACAAATTTTCAAAGTGACCTAACTCTGAACTATTTTTTTTTATGGAAAGTAGACTCTATTACCCTTCCAACGGTATCTCACAAGCTCAATTTGGAGTTCGTACGCATTTTTTGTGAATTTCGAACGAAGTAGGGCCTTTTCGCGAATACTAGAACCTCTAGGGACCTAAACAGCATTATCTGGTTGTCTGAGGAGTAGTGCCGCGGTGGCACTGGGCCACTACCGCGGTGGCACATGGCTAGTGCCGCGGTGGCACTCAACCCCTAACAAATCCATTTTTGTAATTTATTTTGGGGGTCCAAATTGAATATTTGAAAGCCAAAACAACGTAGTTTCTTGTTCACAAATGTTTGGTGCCAATGGGAACACTTTTTTAAATCCCAAAACCACCCTAAATTGGCTTATATAAACCCCCCCTTTACTCTTCATTTTGGGGGGGCCAATTGTAAAGCTTGAGAAAGTTGTAGAGAGAAAGAGAGATAGAGATAGGTTTAGAAGAGAGAAAAGGAGCTTCTCCCACTGATTTTCCATAACAAAGTGAGTTTTAATCTTGTTTTCTTCCATATTCAAATCCTCCCCACCACCATTCTTGAGCAATCTTAAGTTAGGAAGTTACTTCTATGTCCAATGTCAATATCTATGAGTGAAACACCAAGCTACAGGTCCAAAATTACACTGATTATCATCTATTGATTGTTATTATTTGCTTGTTTATATATTTATTCATCTCTCCTTACCTCATTTCTTTTTTATTTTTCTTTGATTACTTACTAGTTCATCATCATCTAAATGATGACATGATGTTTGAGGTGAGTGAATCCTCATGGATAGTAGCTCCTGACCTCAAAAACATGTTTGATATATGATGATTCTAACTTCAATACTTCCAAAGTATTCTTGAAGTTATGCTAAAATGAAAATAAATCTCTCCAACAATCTTGGAAGTTCTTGACTTGGGTTTGATGTTGATATTCTAAGAGGTTATAATCTCCATTTGATGTTGAAAATATGCTTTCAAAACCCCTCTAAAACCCCAATATTTGGATTCTAAGAAATAAACCTTGTTTTCTCAAGAAATCTTCAAAATAGTGAGTTATTCAACTTCAAAATAATATTCTGAGTTCAATACTCAATGGGTGATTACAAGACCACTTGGAAAGTTTTCCTAACTCATTAGAGAACACCCATGATTTTTGGTTTGATCTACAAACACTTGGAAGGGGTCCATTTTGACTGAAACATTGCTTCCAGACATTCTGTTTTTGCTGTCATAGCAGCTAGGTTGACTTTCAACTTATTGTTCAGAAAACTTTTCCAAAAGGAGTGGTCCTAACTCATTTTTTCCTTGAACTTCAGTGTCTTAGGGAACTTTTTGTATAATATGGGCCTCTAGATGTTTTGTTTTCATTTTCTAAGATTTTTTTAACATTTCAGTCAACAATACGGATTCTGTTTCTGAGCAACCTCTGCTGTTTATATGATTTCTCTCAATCTGTAATAGTTGTTGTAGTTGGCTTTTTGATATGATTTCCAGACATAATAAGAATGATCTCCAAAAAAATCATGAACTAAAAACATTCTTAACCCCACTTTTCCATTTTTACAAAATCAACTCATTGTTCTGTCCATTATTCACAGCAAGCATGTTTTGAGTTCTTTCCTTTGATTTGATGCTTACAAGCAATCCAAATTAGCTCATATCTTAGGAAGTAGTTCATACTATATTTTTACACATTCTATAATAATTTTCTTTATACATTTATGCATACTATAGACTTCTAAGTCACTTTAGAAAGTCCATGTACACAAACACACTATAACCTTAGAACATTCTAGGATCATACATTGCATCCATGCAAGATTTGGAGTTTTTGTGACTCCTAATCTAAGTAGATTATAAGGAATGAACTTGATCACACGTTCATGCTCCCCCTCGATCTAATCTTCCTTTCTCATCCGTCCCGGGGATTGAGAGGTCTTCTTTTCTCAAAGATTAATATGCATCATACTAGCTTGCTAAGCATATTTTTGACTTATTTGATTTTTTTTTTGTTTCAAGAACAATTCATGTTCCCCTTCTAGACTAGGAAAACTTGATATGTGATTAGAGGATTTTTCCTAGGTTTGTTTGTGTGATCTTTCACTTTTGCATTGTGTGATATTTGGCTTAGATCTTATGAATGATATCTTATCTTTTTCATCTTCCATTTCAAAATTCTTATGTGATGTAATATACAATCATAGTATTAATTGTCGAACCAAACATAGTATAAAATGATTATTTGGATGCTAATTGAGGCCCGTCGAGAGACGGGGCGAGTTGAAGGTGTTTTAGTCATGACAAAGGCTTTTTCCTCTCTTATACCAAAATCCTGAGCCAAGTTCTTTGGTTATGAAGGGCCGGTGCTCTTTATCCATTTGGGTGAGTCAAATTAGGTTTCTTGGTTCCTTAAAGACCAAGTGGCGACTATGTATCTGTCTTCAACAGACCTTTTTCTTTTTCTTTCAAAATAACTTCAAAACAAAAAAGAATTCTGCGTGTCCACAGCTACTCCAGGGTATGACACATATAGACAACTAGTAACCTGTCAAGAGATCGTGTGACGTAGGACACCACCGTGTAGACCACTGGTGTTGCCTACTGACCAAGCTATGTGGTATCGACGCATGGATACAAATTGATATTGTTGTATCGACGTATAGATACGAAGGTAGATATGATATGAATGTGAGTATGAATAGATGAGATGGTTGTTCAATTAGGGATTTAGCATCCCGACAAGAAGATAGATGTATGGGTAGATACATGGGTTACATGCATGGATTTGGTGAATAGAGTGATGAGATGTTATACCACTATCTTTATTTAACATGATTCCTATTACCATTGATTTGATGTATAACTTATTGAGACCTCTGTTATGTTTGCGAGTGACATTGATAAGAGATTAACTGTATTTTAAGATGCTAAATAGTTATGGGTGAGAAGTGTTGGTTGATGTACTCACTCAACTTTGTATTCAAGCTGATGGCATTTTATGCCCTGAACATTCCAACGTCCAGTGCTTTACATGTATTGAGGATGGAAGACTAATGTTCTGTCGAACTTGGAGTTGAAGGCTTAAAGATGAAGACACGTTATTGTGTAATAGCTAGTTTATATATTTGTCGTATTTATGTTAATATCACTGTAGGCTTCAGATTATAAGCCAGTTGTTGTATTAGTTTTAGTTGCCTGCGCTTGTGAGTTTTTCGCTATAGCCTGCGGTTGTGTTAATAAGATATATTCTATAAATAACATCCTCCCTATCATTGTGTTTGTTGGTTTGAGTAGATGACAATGCAGTTATTCACCACTTACTGGCCTACAGGAGCAAAAAAAATTGATTTTTTCTATTTTTGCTTCTCTCGGTCGTGACAGAAACTGTGTTTCTTTCGTAAAGTAGTAAGGTACAACAATTTGCAACATAAGGTACAACTGAGTAAAGCATAAAAATAGATTTCACAAAAGTAGTTCCTTGATCGATCAAGCCCATCATTTTTCACTTCCAGCTTCTGGGTTACAGTAAATATTTCGAGATTTTGAAACCTAAATCAAACGTGGGATGTGTGATACACCATTCTCTTTGTATTTCCGCGTAGATTGTGAATATATAAGTCTAGATTGTCAATTATTACCATTGCTCTAGTTTTATGTAAAAATCCGAGAGTCGCTAAAACTTCGTTTCAACTGTACGTCGCAACCGTTATAAATTAGCGTCTAATACTCAAAACTGAGACTATGGGACTGAAATCTACCATTTCTAATTTACAGAAACAATTTTCGTTAACGTTTTCGGTACTATAAATTTTGGACCTCCATGGCTATACATTATCTATACGTATTTACCTACTTTTGCAGCCAACTGATTGTGCGTAATGACTTATACTACAATAAGAGTGGGTTAAAAAGACTCATCATTCTGTGGTTTGGCGGGATTGTGGCTCCAAAGAAATTCTGAAAAACTGAAATATAAAGCTTAGAGCTTAACAATGGCTATAGCCTCTAAGCTTACTGTAACTTCTCTTCTCTGCATTTATTTACTTTGCTGTATTCTTTTTCTTTCCTCAAAATATATGTGTGTGTGTGTGTGTGTGTGTGTGTGTGTGTTTGTGATTGTTTTGTGTGCAATTGAGAGAGAGAGAGAGAGAGAGAGAGAGAGAGAGAGGGAGGGAGGGACAGAGAGTGCAAATTAGAGTTTGAGAGTTTTTGTGTATCAGTGTGTATGTGTGTTGTGTATATATACAAATTGAAAATGGCTTTTGAAAAGCCTTGGAATCAAAACATTTATGTGGCTTCACACTGCATACACCTCACTTACATTTTAAACCACAAAAGTTACAGATTCCTTTGACTAATTTCGTATCAATAATTCAAGATAATAATACAACCTGATTGATTATCAATTAGTCAGCTGTGTTTGTTTAGTCTGGTTAAGTAAGTTCAATCTAGTTTAGTTGGTCCAGTTAGCTTTAGAAAAATATTCAAACATAATCATTAGGGACAATAATGTAGGTGACGTGATGTTGTATTTTATTAATGGTTTTATCCCAAATCGTAGAATATCTTAGGGGCGCAGACTTTACATGATAATACAAATAAAAATACTAAGGGTTACAAAATTATAGACATTGAATTTACAAATAACAGCACGGGTAATAATTATTTATTAAAATAATAACACTACTAGGAATAATACATAGTGATATGTCCGAAAATATCCTGCTAAAGTCCAACCGCCACGTGGCAGAAGGACCCGAGCTATTCGGGAAGAGACCTTGGGGCCCGCGCCCCTCATTAGACGTCACCGCTCGGGACGATCGGCCGGCCCGGGCGTATAGTATGGCGATTTCTCAGGAGGAGCAGTTCGGGTAGGTCTATCCAGGACGTTTCCTTACGTGGCCAGGACTCTATTAAGGAAAGATGAGTAGTTTCCTAAACCACTTAGGAAAATCCCCTAGGATCATGCAAATCTATTGTGATTAGATTAGGCTTCCTAATCCTACTAACTTACCATGTAAGGGTGGACTCTTGCATCTATAAAAGAGCCACCTACCCTGTCAAAAGGGGGATCGATCTTCTCTAAGCATATAAGCTCTACTAGAGAATTCACCACCTACACGCATATACCCGGCCGGTATTACTGGTAGTGCCACTCGTCCCTGTTGGTTCACCAGGCCCGCCGGTGATCTGCTAGTGAGAAGCGCACAGACGCAATCGTGGACATAGGTCACCTCGTTAACGGGACCGAACCACATACAAACCCTTTTTACTTTATTTTCCTGCTTAAGTCTCGCAAACCAATTTTCGGCATCATCACATAGTAATAAAATAAAACTACTATTTTATTTAAGAAAAATCTGGTCAAAAGTCCCACTATACCAAAGTTTTTAGTAATAGACCCACCAATTGGTACTTTATAATAATAGGCCCTATAATTGTCATTGTTGTTAGAGATTAGTCCAAAATATCATATTATAGAATTATTAGATTACTATTCTACCCCTAACCTATATATATATATATATATATTTAATTCATATTTAAATATTGAGTCAGTCACCAAATCTGACCAAATCTTATCAAATCCGAATTAATATTGGTTACTATATATATATATATATTATCCCAATATTTTAGGATATTACTTAACAAAAAAGCTACAAACGAGTTTCACCATTTCTAATTCACAGTGTATTGCATATTCAATCTAGATATCATAGCATAAACGAATCTGAGCTCACTGTTGCGTTTTGGATTGAAGATAATGCGAGTATTGGATTTTACACTACAACTAGTTCATTTTTATACTGCAACTGGTTTATTAATGTGAAATTTTACACTGCAACTAGTTCATTAGTGAAATTTTACAATGTAATTGGTTCATTAGTGTGAAATTTTATACTGCAACTAGTTCATTTTACATTACAACTGGTTCATTTTACATTACAACTAGTTCATTAGTGTGAAATTTCACACTGCAAAATTGTTCATTTTACAACTACGTGAAATTTCACACTATAATACAATGGAAAATGTGTACATTTTATTCTAACAGTGTGAAATTTGATATCTAAAAAAAAAAAAAAAAAAGAAGAGTTGAGGATTGTATGTACAATAAATATGTACAGATATGTGGTTCAATGGAGAACCATTTTTTTTTTTGGGTGTGCTCAACAAGGATGAATATTATTCATAATCAAAGAATTAGAACTATAAAGGAGCAAAACGCATAAGACCTCAAACTGTCAAAAACAAAAGGAACAGCTCCAAAGAACTACAAACTGGACCACAAAATCATAAAAGAACAAAAAAGTAACTGTGAAAAGCCAAATCAAGTGTGCAAAACAACCACCAAGATCAACAATGTTCTTGAATATGTCGTTGATGAAGATATTCATGATCCCCATGGCCTTTGCTCGAGATCCCAATATCATTACAAAGACCCATTCCATTCAAACTCAGATGCGAATCTTAGTACCAAGAGCACCAAAGAAGCCCATTAGAGCCATAAATATGTAGAAATCAATAAAGAGTTCAAAAGAAGGTTAAACCCTATCATGCAAAAATAATAAAATCAAGGGGATCGAGAGAGAGAGAGAGAGAGAGAGAGAGAGAGAGAGAGAGAGTTATTCTCTGCCTTTGGTGCTACCACAATTTTCTAGAGAGAGAGATAGTGAGAGAGTATAAAACGAAATTGGAAAAGATGAGAGATATATATATATGTATATATATTTATGTATATATGATGTTAAAATTTTAAAAACCCCTTGATTTTGGGTGTTTCCAAATCAAATAAGTGGGTTTAAAAGGGAATGATTCTTCTAATGGGTTTAGGGGTAGTTTTGTCACCAAACAAAAATATGGACCAATCACTAAATTGTTTTGAGGGTTGAGTCTATTGCAACAAAACTATGGCAACTAGGACTTTATACTAAATGACTCTTTATTTAATATTAGGAGAATGAAAATTATTGGTTGCTACTGTTGGGATTGTATGCCCTTAAAGCTACTCGTTAAGCACTACAATAAAAATGGGTTTTTGCAACAAAGCTTGGCAAGGGAAGATGAATTTTCTTGCTAAAAGTATAGTATTAGCAAGAAAATATTATTTTGTTGCCAAATGGATGAAAGACATATACACATTAAACAAGGAAAATGTTATTTCCTTGCCAAAAGTGTAGCCCTTGGCAACGAAAATTCATTTTCCTTGCCCATAGTGAATTATTTTGCAACGAAAAAACAATTTCCTTACTAAAAGTATGTTTTGACAAGGAAATTGTTATTCATTGCCTAAAGTTAAGTAAATATTTGTGAAAATAGTTTCTGGCAAGGAAATGTTTTCCTTGCTAATAATTGCTTTTAGCAAGGAATCTTGTTTTTCTTGCTAATATACTTTTAGCAATGAATTATTTTTCCTTGCCTAAAATTCTGTCTAAAATGTTTTTTTTATAGGAAAAGTGTAAAACACATTTTGCAAATTAACGAATACATATATATATATATATGCCCTACCCCAAATTTTTCCCAAATTTCCCTCCTCAAATTTCCCTAGCCCTAAATCTAAATTAGAGAAGAAGAGCCTACCATTCCACTCCAGGCCGCTGCCCCTACCAATCCACTCCAGGCTGCCACCGACTTCTCTGTCACTAAATCCATTGAGGAAACACATTTTGTTTACTCACGCTAATCACAATCTCTCAGCAGCTTCAAGCCTCAGGTCACTGAGAGAGAATCCCCATCTCTGTCTCATAAGACTCTCGTCGCCTCCATCTTTGTCTGGTAATACTCTCTCTCTGAACCATAAGTTTTTGATTGCACAAAGTGTCATTCTTTGAATCTCTACTCAAAAGGATCTATAAAATTATGTAGTGCTTGAGACAACCAGGTTAGTTTATAGGGTTCCAATACATATATATATATATATATACGAATTTATATCTCTGTGTGTGTGGTTGTACATATATATACACACAAATTTATATATATACAGGAATTTCTATCTTGTTTTCAGAATCAATTGAACTAATTTCTTAGTTGGACCCAAGAGTGACCTCTTACTTTTTGGATTGTATTCGAGAAATACAATTCCGTAATGAGGATTTGTTAATGTTCCCTTGCATTCTTGGATTGCTCCCTTCTATTTTTCAATGATATTTGAGCCTTTAACAACACTGGATAATAGATTCGAGAGCTTCCTAGCTTCAGATAAGGCATTCTAGAGGGACTGAACAATATAAGAGATGATGTTTGGAGTTATATTTATGGAGGCGGAGAGCTTAAGTGACTCAAAAAATATATCTGGGTATGGTATAAACAAATGATTTAAAAGATTGGAATCTGTGAGTTCCTTCCTGTTTACACCCTAATTTGGGATTGCCCAAGGCACATGACAATCACGTGGCTTGATGACATCATCACAGGAACAGGTAAGCAGATGAACAGGTGATAAGGGCGATGGCAGAGGAAAGACTGATATTAGAGCTAGCTGCAGGTAAGGATGGTACATCCTATATGTGAATATCGGTGTCAAGACCGAGGACAGAATGATACGTGGTTCTCAAATAAACACCTCAGCCTCAACAAGTAAGGCCGAGATTGCAGAGAAGCGGTGGCAGCCATGATACACCTCGGCCTCAGCAAACAAGACCGCTATCCAACCAATAGAAGCTCTAAAGTGTTGGACAGGTATGAAAGGAAATGTAATATCGGGCTTAGGAAATGATGGAAGGAATCTATAGAACAATTGAAGTCACAGAAAACATCGGTTAAACAAGACCGATGGACACTAGTAGACTTCCTACTAAGTGTAAGACCGACTTCCATCGATCAACAAGGATCAAGCTACTCAGACAAAGATGCAATCAGTCAACTAGAATCTACTCGCAAGGCTGTTAGGCAGTTAAGCATGGATGAAAATGTGTACTTTAGAATATGCTGAGCTGGAAAGAAAGCAGTTACGCAAAATAGAAATGTGGCAGGAGAAGAATGATCTAGCTAATCACAGAGGATAATCGTGGGATAAATAAGTGGAGGCAGTAACTTGTTCATGCCTAGAAACTAGGGACCACTAACCCCACTAACTCCACTAACATGGATAGTTTCTCTCTCAAGTCTATAAATAGGGCAGGGTGTACAACATTTGAAAGGGGGCTAACACACACGCAACTTCTGCACTAGCAGACTTTAGTTTCTCCTCATAACAATACTGCTTTTGTTCTTGAGTGATTTATGTTCTCATTGTTTTTTGAGCGATTGTCATTGTTCTTTTGAGTGTTTGTAATTACTACTTGAAGTCGATCAATGAAGACGATGATCTTCGTGGAGGTATTCTAAATCTCAGTGGTTGATTTATTTCCTTTTCAATTTCCATTTGTAATTTACTTAATTGCATCAGAGTAGAGCTGAGACCCATTAATTATTTTTTAACAACAATCATTTGAATTAGAAAGTCAGATTCGGTAATCATAACCTCTTTGAGTCCACTAGGACTCTGGCATGCCCAGCACACACCATACTAAAATTTTATTATCAAACAATTTTTGGCACGCCCGGTGGGACCAGTGTCAAATGGCTAGAAAAAGGGACCAGATCTAAGGGGATTTCCTAGGAGGTAGGCTCATGCGACCCTTTTTTAGAACCTGTCTTTGAACCCGTCATAGAACCGGTAGATAGCTCAGTAGCCAGTCAAGTGGACTTGTCTAATATGGGTAATAACTTGCTAGAACTTTTCAACCAACGCTTTGCTGAGATGTCCATTAGGCAAGACCAGACTTTTACCCAAGTGAGTGAGATGTTCCGTGAAATGAAGGAATGGAAAGAACACCAAGCAGGTGATCCTTCACAACCATCCATTCCACCAACCTTCCTATCTCAGGTTGGGTTGGGGGCAAGTCAAAATGCCCCTTCCCCCTCCCAGACTGAAAAATACATTACACCTCCAAAGAGGGATAGCAAGGAAATCTTAGGAGAGACCGTGAACCCACCCTGGGTTACAGTCCGACCAGGCAGCACCATCAAGGACCAACTGATCGGTCTAAACGGGCAAAATT
Organism: Hydrangea macrophylla; assembly: GCA_033977485.1. Lineage (NCBI taxonomy): Eukaryota > Viridiplantae > Streptophyta > Magnoliopsida > Cornales > Hydrangeaceae > Hydrangea > Hydrangea macrophylla. The sequence goes on from CM066982.1 coordinate 19,108,383, forward strand.
CAAACCATCAGTGGGGAAGAGTTAACCCATTATTCAGAGACAATTTAGTCACCGAGGACGAACCCATGGTGAATGACAGAATCGGTCTAGAACATGAGACTGGCATGAGAAGGGGTATCCCTATCCAAACGGTTAGGATAGACCGAGAGCATATCGCCGAAGTCATTCGCCAAGACTTTGGTGGCCTACTCCGCAGAACCCAGAGGCCTGTCTATAGGAGGCCACATAGCGATGCCATTGAAAGAGTGCCCCTTCCCCGAGGATATAAGGTGCCCAATTTCACAATGTTCTCTGGTGAGGGAAACCAATCGACCATGGATCATATCGGTCGTTTCCTACTTCAGAGTGGAGAGGTGAGTCACCGAGGTGATATGCTACTAAAGTTGTTCCCCAATTCGTTAACGGGGGTAGCTTTTAGTTGGTACATTAACTTACCTCCAAACTCTTTCCATACCTGGAACCAAATAGAAGAAGCTTTTCACGCCCAATTTTATCGGACTGAGCTCGAGGTCTCTATGGCCGATCTAACTAGGTTGTGTCAGCGTCTAAATGAATCAGCAGAAGTCTATATCGCCCATTTTAAACGAGCAAAGCATCGCTGCAAGGTTATGTTGCCCGAAGAAGAATTTGTCAATATAACTCTAGGGGGACTCACCTTTGAACTACGAAAATTTTTTGAAGGCATGGGTTTTCGCGATCTCTTTGAACTGGCTACTCGGGCTGCCCGATATAAGCGCATGCTTGAGGAGGAACAAGAAAGGAAGAATTCCTCCAAGGGACCTATTACAGGGATCCCAACTATGATATTCATGCTATCGAGTGTGAAATCAACACTGAAGTGGATGTGGCCGAGATCATCTCAAAACGGCTATATATATGTCAGCCATTGCCAAAACCGACTGATGCACAACTATTTTCAGTCAAGAAACAGCCTTTTTGAGGCCGGCAATCAATGCTCATTTAACATAGCGATGGATGATCAAATTTTTGACTTCATGATGGCCGATAAGCAAATTTGGCTACCTCACGACATTAAATTACCTTCGGCTAACGAGCTGAAAGGAAAATAGTATTGCAAATGGCATAACTCTTGGTGCCATACCACTAATAATTGCTTGGTGTTCTGAAATGTTTTGTAGGATATAATCGATAATGGGAATCTGAAGTTTGCCGAGAAAAAGAAAGAAGTAATGGGAGTTGATAGCAACCCATTTCCAGAGATAGTAGGGGTAAACATGGTGGCACCCAATTTTACAATCCTGCGCAGGCCAAGAGAAAAGATCGACCTCAAAGGAGCTAAAGTTGCTGAAACAAGCACGAGAGTAAACCAACAACAGGCAAAGACAAGATTGGCTTCTAAAGTTATGTCGGACAGGTTTGAGGCAGAAGCGGAGAAGGTCCCGACATTACAATGGATGGTCGATTTGATCGAGAAATGGCTATGTCCAAAATGCAAGGGTGAGGTAATTAAACCTCCTGAGCCAAAGAAGGAAAGGGCGTCTCGGCCACCAAGTCCAAGAAGGTCGATTCAAAGCCACCTCACTTATCCAAACCAGGAGTACCGTAGAAAGCCCAATTTTCAGAAGCGCGAGCATTATCGTTATGAACCAAGGTAGGAAAATAGGGACGTAAGGAGGAAAATATACCAACACCAAGACCGATCCCCACAGATGGTCGTTCCACCACAAGCTTAAGTAAACCGCTGGAAAAGAGTGGAGCACCCCAAATTCCCAGAGCATGCATACTTCAGCAAGACCCAGAAAAAGAGAATGCAAAGGCTAAGGCAGTCAGCCCGGGATTGGGAAGCCAAATACCATTTGGAGAAGAAGCGGGCAGATCAACAAAAGGACATGGTGCCAAGGTGATCCTAAGCCATAAAGGAAAGGAGAAGATCGAGGCAAATGACCAAGATACAAAACTTCAAAAGCTTGAAACACCATCTATTCTTGAAGTGAATGAATCGGACTTAGAAATGGCCGATATCGATTCAGATTACGAAGAATCACTAGATAGATACATCTAGTTTGGAAGCATTCCAAAATATTTCTCGATGAATATGGTGTACACGTTGCTGAGGTCTTTCGGAGCAAGACCAGACCAGGAAAGCAGAATAAAAGGTGATGTGCATAAAAACAAGCGTCCATCGACGCCCGCGTTTGTTGACCAAAAAGCAAAAATAGATAAGCCAAAGGTATCGGTAATAAGGCCAAAGACTGAAGATGAAAAAGTAAGAAACCCGCGAAAGTAGTCTTTGAAAAACCGACAGAAGGAATGTCACAGTATCTGAAGCCGTTATACATTAACGCGGCTATTGATGGAATGCCGTATTCAAGGGTGTTGATCGATAACGAAGTTGTGGTGAACATCTTGCCATCAATTATGTTGATGAAATTACAGCGTGACGAGAAAGAGCTGATCCCAATCGAGCTCACAGTCTGTGGGTTCACAGGAACACCAACGAAGATGAAGAGGATCCTCCCAGTAGAACTCACTGTGGAAAAGAAGACCACCATGATAGCTTTCTTTGTCATGGATTCCGGAGCATCATATAATGCCTTACTCAGTAGGGATTGGATTCATACCAGTTTGTGCATTCCATCAACTTTGCATCAGTTCCTGATTTTCTGGAACGGGATGAGGTGGAGGTAGTTTGGGCTTATCACAAGCCTTTCATCGCCAGGATTCATCGTTTTAAGGCCGTTTTGTACAAAGACGATATCAGCCCTGTCAAATTCATCAGAACAGATAAGAACGATAGGCCGAGATTGGCCACCATGGAGAAGGATCAAAAGAATCAGTTGATTCAGGTATACAAACAACTCAATCAGCCATCAACCGTGATTATGCCGATTGACAACGATGCAGAACTTAACATCCTCAATAGACCAGAACCCATCATCAGTGAAGCTTAAAAGGGCACTGGTCATGCAAGCTAGTGTAGCCAGAATGCAAGCTTTTCTGGAAGATAAACGAGCACAGCTGTCATTGGCCAATATGGACGATATCATTAAAGACTGTCGGGAAGATATGACAGAGGACTACATAAATCTAAAGGAGTTGGCATCGACTCCAGCAAAGCTTGACAATTTAAAGGCCGATGTATAAGATCCTCTCGTTGAGGTTAATTTGGGGGCAAGCGGTGAATACCAGCCTACCTACATAAAGTAGTTACTCAAGCCTGATTTCCAAGCTTCGCTGATCTCTTTTCTTAGAGAATTTAAGGATTGCTTTGCCTGGAATTATCATGAAATGCCAGGGCTGGCAAGGGAGCTGGTGCAACATCGCTTACCTATCAAGGAAAGGTGTAGGCCATTCAAGCAGTTACCCAGAAGAATATCCCCAGAGATTATTCTCAAAGTCAAAGAAGAAGTTGAAAGACTGTTAAAGGCTGGTTTCATAAGATCAACCAGGTACGTTGATTGGATTTCCAACATTGTACCAGTAATAAAAAAGAATGGTAAGATAAGGGTCTATATAGATTTCAGAAACCTGAATTTGGCTACACCAAAAGATGAATACCCAATGCCAATGGCCGATCAGCTTATTGATGCTGCGGCAAAACATAAAATTTTATCCTTCATGGATGGGCATTCAGGATATAATCAGATATATATCGCTGAAGATGACGTCCCCAAGACTGCATTTAGATGTCCAGGCGCAGTTGGAACGTTTGAGTGGGTGGTAATGCTGTTCGGATTGAAGAACGCTGGAGCAACGTATCAATGAGCTATAAATACAATCTTCCATGATATGATAGGGAAAATCATGGAAGTATACATTGATGATGTGGTCGTAAAATCGGCGACACAGAAGAATCATTTGGCCGATTTACGAAGATCATTTGAGAGGATGAGAACCCATGGGATGAAGATGAATCCCTTGAAGTGTGCTTTTGGAGTATCGACAGGGAACTTTCTGGGTTTCCTAGTACACCAAAGAGGGATTGAGATCGATAAAAACAAAGTCCGATCCATTCAATCAGCAGAGCCCCTGAATAACAAGAAAGATCTCCAAAGACTCCTCGGGCAAATCAACTTTCTACGGAGGTTCATTTCAAACTACGTAGGACAGACACATGTTTGGTCCCCATTACTCAAGCTGAAGGCCGAGGAAGAATTCAAGTGGGAGAATCAGCATCAAAAGGCCTTTGAAGCTATCAAGCAATATTTATATGAACCACCTGTAATCATGCCTCCGAGGAAGAAGAGGTCATTAAAGCTGTATTTATCGGCCTCATATGAATCAATAGCATGTATGCTAGCACAGGATAACGAGTGGGGAAAGGAACAAGTAGTGTATTATCTAAGTAGAGTTCTTACTTCTATCGAGCGTAGATATACGCCGATAGAAAAATTATGTTTAGCCTTGTACTTTGCTTCACAAAAGTTAAGGGTATATATGCTTCCTATTTTGGTCTACTTAATTTGCCAAACTAACGTCATCAAATACATGCTACCAAGACCGATAATGCGTGGACGCATAGGAAAATGGACTCTGGCTATGATGAAGTTCACATTTTAATTCGTTCCACAAAGATTGATGAAAGGACAAGCCCTCACCAATTTCTTGGCCGATCATCCTTGTTTGGATGTCGGCCCAAAATTAAATGAAGCAATTGATTCCACTCTTTTATCAACAATTTCTCTATCCCCTTGGACGTTGATATTTGACGGATCAAGAAATGCTGACGGGGCAGGGGCAGGAATAATTGTGATATCGCCGAGAAAAAAAAGACCATCTTCTCATTTAAATTAGAATTTGAGTGTTCTAGTAATCAAGCTGAATATGAAGCATTAATCATCGGCCTTGAAATAATGGCCGAGTTAGAAGTATCGGCGATCCATATTATCGGCGACTCAAACCTTGTTATTAACCAGCTCAGTGGTTAGTATCAGTGCAAGAGTTGGGAATTGTTGCCTTTCAACTCAATAGCTCTCCAATTATTATGTGAGTTTGACGACGTTAGAGTCCAGCACGTCGCTCGAGCCTATAATTTTGAAGCCGACAATTTAGCACAGGTTGCATCAGGAACCAAATTGGAATCACTAATAATGAAAAGTTGATAAGAGTGCAAAGAAGAATCTTGCCATCGGTAAGACAGCAAGAGATGGCAACCAAAGCATTCTCGGTAGTCATGGACGATCAGGACTAGAGAGTCCGAATAATGAGATACCTCTTGCATCCAAGCAGAGAGACCGAGAGGAAAACAAAATAATCCTCAGTCAATTATGTCTTACTCAATGGAGAATTGTTTAAGAAAAGCCTCAAGGATGAAGTTTTACTAAGATGCCTGGATAAGCTTGAGGCCATGAAAGCATTGGCAGAGGTACATGAAGGTATTTACGGAGCACACCAGGCAGGTACAAAGATGAAATTGCTTCTTAGAAGATACAACTACTATTGGCTAAGCATGCTAAAAGACTGCATTAATTACGCAAAAGGATGCCAGGCGTGCCAGAGGCATGGGCCAATACAACGAGTACCAGCTACCGAGATGCAGGTGATCGTAAGACCGTGGCCATTTTGAGGCTGGGCCATGGACCTAATTGGGAAAATATATCCACCATCCTTAGGTCAACACTGTTTTATAGTGGTGGTAACTGATTACTTTACCAAATGGGTGGAGGCAGTACCAGCTAAATTGGTGAATCAGACATACGTAATTAAGTTCATTAACGAGCACATAATTCACTAATTTAAGTTGCCAAAAATAATCATGACGGATCAAGGCTCGATCTTCATGGGAGACGAAGTTAAGGCATTTGTTGAAAGCTGAGGCATCAAAATCCTTAATTCAACTCCATATTTTATCCAAGGAAATGGACAGGCCGAGTCGTCAAACAAAACAATCAAAGGGATAATAGAGAAGTTAGTGGAAGACAATCCTAGGGTATGGCATGATCTATTATCTGAGGCGTTATGGGCATACCATACTTCTAAGAGATCGGACACAAACATTACTCCTTTTATACTTACCTATGGTCATGACGTAATGTTGCCTATGGAAGTCACTGTCTAGTCAGTAAGATGAGCGTTTCAACTCAGCCTTGACTCAGCTGAGTACACCGAGGCAATGTTGGCCGAGTTGGAAGAACTCAATGACATTCGTCTTAAAGCTTTAGATTGCATTAAGGCACAGAAGAACACAGTAACTCGGGCATACAACAAAAGGGTCAAGCACGAGTCTTTTGGCGAAGGAGACCTAGTTTGGAAAGCCATGTTGCCATTAGGTGAAAATGATGGCCAATATGGAAAATGGTCAGCTAAGTGGAAAGGACCATATCAAGTTATGTCACTCATTACGGGGGAGCCTATCGACTAATGGATGTAGATGGTGAAATGCATGCAAGGCCGATAAATGGAAAATATTTAAAGCAATATGTACCATCACTTTGGGAATTAGCAAAATTAGATTAAATTCAAAAATGCTTCATTAATACTTTGGGAATTATACAAGGTATGGCCGTAAGTTGAACAGACGGCTACATAAAAAATAAAAATAAAAAAACATATACATCAACACTACTTATTGCTTTGCAAATTTAAGCCCCAACTCCTCCCAAGCCTGATCTAAGTATTCCAACTCCCTCTCGGCATTGATCTTATCGGCCTACCACTTACTCGCCTGAGCCGTTATCCCAGTCAAGGCCTCCACATACTCTTGGGTAGTTCACCCAACATCGAGGATGGCTTTTTTGGAAAGAGTAAGGTCGGTGTCCGTGTTCTTCAGATCGGCGTTGATTTTTGCCAGCTCGGTCTCTAGTTTAGCCTTCTCTAGTAGAAGGCGCTCCTTCATGGCCTTGGAAGCTTTATAATGCTACTTGTAGACCCCCAGGTTATCAACTTGTGCCTTGCACACCCTTGATTTTTCTTCAATATTGGACACACGCTTGGTGGCGGCACGATGTTTTGTCAGGTAATCTGGGAGCCTCACTTAAAGATTCCAAAGATCAGCCTTCATCTTATCAGATATTTCTAGGCAAAAGAGTAGAAGGCCCATGGTCGAGTGGAATTCCTCAAAGTCCAGGAGTTGGGAGAGTTTGCGTTGGACCGTAGTCCTAAACCACTCCTCGGCCCTTTGATACTCAGCAGTAGAGGGAGCAGCACTAGCCTGAGCCACCATGGGTTCGGCCTGAAGGAGTTGCTCGGGATTCAGGAGAGCAAAGAAGGCCTCGACGGAAGAGATTGAGGTAAAGTCAGGGATCGGGAGAGAGCTGAAAACCTGCAAAAAAAAGTTGCATTAAGCATAAAGAAATTACAAAGAGCAGTCAACAAAATCCAAGAAATGAGATAGGTTACTTGGACTGAGGGGGAGTTGGTCGAAGAAGTCGACAGTGGTGGTGGTGGTGTAGTTGGTGCCTGCGTCTGAACCGGTGCTGAGACCAATGTCTCGGTGAGAGAACCACTGGTAGAAGGAGGCTGATCGGGGACTTCTTTTTCACCCATGATCTCAGAGTCCCAAGGGGTTCCAGGGTCACAAAGATCAATGGGATCATTGTGATCCAATTCAAAGGGCCTCTCATCCCCAATTATTTCTGACGTATCACCGGCAGCTGCACTATCGGTGTGGGACACCATGACATCGGCCGTACTTTTGAGTATGGCCTATCTGGCTGCGTCAAGACCCCTGAGCTATTGGATCTTGGCCATCAATTCATTGTAGGTTATTGGCGTAGTAACCTCGATTGGAGCAGTTTGAGGGAAGACCGAGGCAGGAGGCTTGAGAGGAGATTTTGAGAGGGAGGCATCTTTGCCCAAGAAGTTGGAGCCTTCATTGTTGCCTGCCCAGTCTTCTTTGAAGTAGCACCACCAGCCCCCTGTTTTCAAGCAAAAGAGAGGTTAGCCTCAGTCTCATCTATAGAAAAGAAAAATAAAATGAAAGGAAAATCGATACCTTGCCCGTTTTGAGGGTGGCTGTGGTAAGATTTTGGCATTGACGAGTTAAAAAAGGGACATCTTTGTCCGACTCTACATCGGTCATGCCAGATGGAGTCTCCCGTGGAAGGGCCTCGGAATAAGAAATGGAAATAAAATCAATGAAAGAAGTAGAAGTTATAAAGAAACATAAAGCAGGAAATACCTAAAACTGGTGCTCCAGTTTCTACAACCCAGATGGCCGATGAGTGATTGGCCATCCCCAAATCATGCAGCCCAGTATAAGTGACTCTTTCCTAAGGTTCCATCGTGGACGATGATTGCTTATTCACCATCGGTAAGGCAATGGAGAAATCGGCCTCGGGTAGGGGAGGAGGACGGCATTCAAAGGGCTTGAGGAACTGCTCATAGGGAATGACAGATGAATAATCAGCTGTCTACAGGTACTTTTTATACACTCTTGCTATTTTCTCCTTGTGTTCCTGTTCAAGCGCCCTCAAATGCCACTTTATATCGGACCGCATGATCTCGGGCTGTCTGGGATCGAACTTGAATTTGAAAAAAATTTTAAAGGCAAGAACTGCTTGATAGGCGGTTTTACCTTTGGATGCTTAGGTTTTCCTCTTCTAACCGGCAGCCTGAACCAAAGAAGGGTTAGTGGAACGTGAAGGCTTCTCAGTAACAAGAGGACAAAATCATTTAAGAACTGAAAAAAAAAACGGGCTCAGATCTCAAGCCCAAAATAATTTTGGACAACCAAGTGTCAAACTCGGTGGATGTGGAAGGCACCTCCCAAAATAGAATAAAGTCTAGGCTAGCCTGAGTAGCCTCATTGTTTGACGCACATTTCTTAATCCTGGCCAGATCAGAAAAAAAAGAGATCATCCGGCCATGGATCGGTTAAAGGTTCTAAATAGAGGAAGAGGGATTAGCTGCCTGAGCCCGAATTGTCGGGTTAAGGCCGGAGCATTGTAATATTCCACCCCATACTTGTTGTTTTGTTGAGGAATGGTAGGGCTGTATAATAGTTCTCGAACAACTAGGAAACTGGCCCAGATAGCTTCATGTTCATCCTGCTCGGCCCGAGAAATGTGGCCTGGATTATAAAGAAGCCAGCTCAGACATCAGAGCCGAGGGTGAAAAGGAAGGAATTATTGGGGTAACTGGTTGCTCATATGCTCATAAAAGAAAGAAAAAGGATGATCAAAAGAAAGACCCTTCGGGCCAAATCCAAAAAAATGGAAAACAAAGGCCGAGGAATGCTCTGGCAGAGTGGTGGGGTCAAAGTTATCAACCAAGCACTTCTTGGGGTAATAAGATTAAAGCCAGCAATGGAGGAGCCAGAGGGCTTCCCCTGAGGTTTTGAAACCTGAGAAGATGAGTTCGAGGATGCCACGGTAAAGATGGGAAAGGACGAGAGGAGTAAGGGCAAGTCTTCAGCCCTCGGCCAAAGCAAGGCGATGTGATGGTACTCCTTGGTTATGCCATATGAGGCTGACCAAAAGACAAAGCGGTTCAGCCAGTAGATTAAGAAGGCAATGTGCTCTTGATCATTGACCTCCCCTTGTCCCATGCTGGCCAAGATAAAAGGACCAAAGCCAGGGATGACCTGAGAACCTTTACCTGTATTGGTCCTAGGGTGTTCAAATTCAAGGGTTGAAGAAAGGTTGGGAGTGATCTCTTCACCATGGGTTGGTAGACCGGTGAGGAAGCAGACATCTTGGATTGTTGGGCTCATTGGGCCACAACGGAAGAAAAAGGCATTGGTCGAGGTCAACTAGAAAAAGAGGGAGGAAAAGAAAAGAGGCTTGTCAAGAAAGAACCTCTCTCGGCTAAGCATAACTGCATCATATATGTCCAAGGCCCTCCAAAGGTCTTTTTTTACCGCGGATACTCGGTCTACCCAAGAAATCCAATCGACAAAAGGGATAGGCCAATTTCTTAAAGGATTTAAAGGGGCATACTGGGAACCCCATTCAAAATCAGGTGATTGATAAAGTAGCTCATTGTCTTCTACAACTAAGGGGAAATAGGAGTCCAGAGAAGGCAGAGAAAAGGAAGTAAGAGAAGGACCAAGCCCCATGGATGAACCAGAAGGCATCGAAATCAATACCTGAGGGTTTATCAACCCTAGAGTGGTGTCAATAGCATGTTTAACGGCAGTGGCGTTAGTTTTGGTCGCAGGCACGGTGCCAGTAGTGGCAGGGGAAGAAGAAGTAGCACCGGTAGATTGAGAGACACTAGTTACAAAGGAGGAAGCCATGAAAATAGGTGGGGTAAAAGAAGGGAGATTTTCTGGGAAAATCGAAGGCAAAAGAAAGTGAAAAGTGAAAGAGTTGTGACTGATATGGCTTATATAGGACAGGAGAAAACAGGGCCATCATGACTTAGAAAGGGCCATCATGACTTGGGAACGGGTTCCCAAGAGGTATGCCTCGATTCTGGAAATGAGGTAGGAAGAGATACTGGGGAGAGGACACGTGGAGCTATACGCCGTCAGTTGCAGAGTTGGCATTAAATTTGAAATTCAAACATCTCATCAAACTGATGGCGCAATGTTTGACAAGACATTTGGGGGCATTTGTTTATACCCTAATTTGGGATTGCCCAAGGCACATGACAATCACGTGGCTTGATGATGTCATCACAGGAGAAGGTAAGCAGATGAACAGGTGATAAGGCCGATGATGGAGGAAAGACTGATATCAGAGCTAGCTATAGGTAAGGATGGTACATCCCATATGTGAATATCGATGTCAAGACCGAGGATAGAATGATACGTGGTTCTTAAAGAAATACCTCGGCCTCAACAAGTAAGGCCGAGATTGCAGAGAAGCAGTGGCAGCCATGATACACCCCGGCCTCAGCAAACAAGACCGCTATCCAACCAATAGAAGCTCTAAAGTATTGGACATGTATGAAAGGAAATGTAATATCGGGCTTAGGAAATGATGGAAGCAATCTATTGAACAATTGAAGTCACAGAAAACATCGGTTAAACAAGACCGATGGACACTAGTAGACTTCCTACTAAGTGTAAGACCGACTTCCATCGATCAACAAGGATCAAGCTACTCAGACAAAGATGCAATCGGTCAACTAGAATCTACTCGCAAGGCTGTTAGGTGGCTAAGCATGGATGGGAACGTGTACTTTAGAAGATACTGAGCTGGAAAAAAAGCAGTTACGCAAAATAGAAACGTGGCAGGAGAAGAATGATCCAGCAGATCATGGAGGATAATCGGGGGATAAATAAGTGGAGGCAGTAACTTGTTCATGCCTAGAACTAGGGACCACTAACCCCACTAACTCCACTAACATGGACAGTTTCTCTCTCAAGTCTATAAATAGGGTAGGTGTGCAACATTTGAAAGGGGGCTAACACACACGCCACTTCTGCGCTAGCAGACTTTAGTTTCTTCTCATAACAATACTGCTTTTGTTCTTGAGTGATTTGTGTTCTCATTGTTTTTTGAGCGATTGTCATTGTTCTTTTGAGTGTTTGTAATTACTACTTGAAGTCGATCAATGAAGATGATGATGTTCGTGGAGGTATTCTAAATCTCAGTGGTTGATTTGTTTCCTTTTCAATTTCCATTTGTAATTTACTTAATTGCTTCAGAGTAGAGCTGAGACCCATTAATTGTTATTTAACAACAACCATTTGAATTAGAAAGTCAGATTCGGTAATCATAACCTCTTTGAGTCCACGAGGACTCTGGCACGCCCAGCACACACCACACTAAAATTTTATTATCAAACACTTCCACATTAAACTTAGTCCTTTCTTGATTATGTCTGTGCTTTCTAGGTGGGTTGTAGCTAACCTTTTCTCTTTCATCTCATTTGAAATGTCTATTGGAGTTTGATTCTAATCCGTTGTTTAGCTTATCACATCTATTAGGCTATAGTGCTGAAGCTATTCTTCTGTACTTGTGAATCTCTTGCAAATTTAATTTTTTTGTGTTGATTTTTTTTTAAAGGTGTCTTGCGAATGAAATTGATTTATTTTTTTATTATAATTTTTCAAGTTGTCTTGCAAATGAATTATTTTTTCCTTCAAGATATCTTGCGAATGAATATGTTTTTTGTTGTTGTAAGATTGGTGGGTTTTAGCTAGATTGATGGGTGAGCTTTACACCATTAGTTTGTATAAGGCTCTTAGATTTGTTGCTATGAAAAGTCTATTGGAGTTTGATTCTAACTTGCGGCTTAACTTATCACCTCTATTTAGGCTATCGTGCTGAAGCTATTCTCATGTACTTGTGAATCTCTTGAATCTTTTGGATTTTAGTGCCATTGAAAATTTCAAGGTGTCTTGTGTGTGAATTTTTTTAGGGTGTTTTGCGAAAGAAATTTTTATTGATGTTTTTTAATTTTCTTATTAATTATTTATATAGTTGGCATGATTTTGAAAGTGTAGGAAATTTGTATATCAATTTCTTGCACTTTAGAGGACATGTAATACCCTGTATTTTTGTATTATATTATATGAATAAGACATTGCATGCTTCTTGTAATACTTGAATGAGTTTTCCCTTACCTTTGGTATAATTTGGATACCAATCGATTGGCAAGTTTACCAATCGATTGCCACTTTTACCAATCAATTGGAGCATTTATACCTAATGTCAATCGATTGCCATTTATGCCAATCGATTGGTAGCAGCTGGACAGATTCTCTTGCCTTGGGTGGGAAAAGGCGAAGTGAACACTTATCCCCTATATATGTGTGACCCTTTCTTGCGTTTTTTCTTTTTAGAAAAATAGAGAGAGAGAGAGAGGGGGAGCCTTGTGTGTGTTTATATATATACACCAATATACACACACACATATATATATATATATATATTCTTACACTCACACACACACCCAGATGGACTGAGAAGAGGAAAGAGAAAAGACCAGAAGAAGAGGGGAAAGAAAGAAGAAAAGAGAAGAAGAAGAGAGAGATAGACAGAGGAGAGAGAGGAGCTCCATTGGAGCTTCCAAGCTCAAATACACACAACCAAACACACCCTCTAATCCTAAGGTGAGTTCTAAACTCACTTGGTAACATTTAATTGATGTTAGGACATGTTTAAATGAAGAAATAGAGTTGAAATCATGTATTTTCCATTTTATATATGTTGGACTGTCTTCACTGTGAAGAAGACAAAGTCCCAATCGATTGGGACTTTTCCCAATCGATTGCCATCATTTAGATCCCAATTAATCGATTGACATTTTATCCAATCGATTGCCATCTTTGATATCCCAATCGATTGCCAATTTTAGCAATCGATTGGTATGTGATCCAATTGATTGGACCTTTTACCAATCGATTGGACCTTTTACCAATCGGTTGGACCCCTGTCCCAATCGATTGGCAGTTGTAAAATGTTGATATTCTTGTTTAGTTTATATTATAACTGTTTAGTTGTTTATTTACTGTTCAGTATTCTCGGCATGCTATATTGTTGTAATGCAGACGTGATAACGACGTAGGATCATAGTAACGACGAGATTAACGGATAATGGTTGTGACGTTAGATAACGTAATAATTGTGAATCCCTTGGAGTTATTGTTCGTTTCATTAAGAGTAGTCTAGCCACATTGGGATTGTCATATATTGATGATAGAAGTGAACTTAAGTAGGTTTGCTAGGATCTAGGAATCTTGCGTGGGCGGGCTTTGCTTGATCATATGTTCTTGAAAGCGGTAGATAGACGAAGGTGTCTATGACATGCGGTGAACCAGACTAATAGCCCTAAGATAGCCAGATGATCTAATCATATGTTCTTAAAAGCGATAGACAGACGAAGGTGTCTATGACATGCAATGGACTGTGATCACTGGTAGACGTCACTAAGTCGTGGCATAGAATGATATACTGTTGGTTAAAGCATTATATCCCTGTAGTACAGTGAACTGGGCATATGTTCTTAAAAGTTGGGGATGGACTGACGTGGTATCCATGACATGGGGTAGACTGTGCATATGTTCTAAAAAGCGGTGGACAGAGTAATGGTGTATCCTTAAGAGTGAACTACTGTCGAGTCTGTTCTTCTATCATAATGAATTGTCGGTCTTAAAATGAGTAAGATATTAATAATCGGATCATCAGAATGATTTAAGGAGTTACCCTCACAAAATTTAATGGCGTTTAACTGGTAATAACTTCAATAGTTGATACCCTGTTAGTATCTAATTTACTCAGCTTTTATTAAGCTGCCGGCGTTTATGCCGCTGGACATTTCTACGTTCTAGCGCATCCTGGTTACGACCATACAGGTGAAGGACCTGCAGGCAAGGACTACAATGCCAGTCACGATGTTCCTTTTGAGGATCATCCCAACGGAGATCACACAGAAGAGGACTACTACGCTGAGGACTACCTCTATGCCAACTGAAGATTAGGCTAGACTGTAGTTTAATTATCTTTACTGCTTTCTAGACCTTTTGAAATTAGGCATATGTTGCCTTGACAATTGTACTCTCGCTGTATTTTATTTTGATTCGAGACTCTGATGTATAATAGTTAGTAACCTCCTTTTGACATTAAGTTATGCTTTAACCAGAACCTAGATTTCATTCTTGTTATCTCTTTTATTGTTGCTTAGTACCGCATGGTGTGGACAATTATGTGACTTCACCAGTCGCTGCCTTTGGACCCAAAAAGGAAATTTATTTTTCTCTATTTTTGCCGTTTCAGGGCGTGAAAGAACAAGACCATCAAGGAGCAACATTTTACGACTCGAGATTTTTTAGAAGCAGTAAGCTAGTTACTTTCTATTATGGTTCCAAGATGTTTGGTTCATTATTTTTTCAATGCAATTGTGGCTGATGAAGATATTTTGTAGGAGGTGGTCTTTATGCAGCTAAATCTCACAGATCTATGGTTGCTTCTAGGAAGCACTGGTGCAAGTATGGGGATGTTGACGCAGCGGGGGATGGGGTGGGGCCCAGTGCGGATGCTTGTGTGTATCTGGCATGGATTCTTTATCCTATTGTAAGAATATGTGCTTCCTTGTGTTTATTGCGTTTCTCTAGTTCATATTTTTTACATTTTCTTGATTCATTTACTAATTTGTATTTATTTCTCTTTCCCCTTTCGTAAGAGGTCTCAACCTTTTGCAGGTTTCGTCGTATGTAGTCACAGTTCCTAAGCAGAGATGGGAGTTTCCTGTTCTTCCTTGGGGTTAGATTATGTTCTCAAATGTCCTGTTAATTTTTCCCTTTTATGGTTTACATAGTCATTTCAAACTAGAAACCTTAAATCCTTTAATCGTAGCAACACTTATAATTATAGGACTACAGTCACTACACCATATAACTTGGCTACCAATCAGGGCTATGTAGGGCTTGTTTTACAGTGGATGCAAAGATTTGAAAAGGAATCTCTCTCTCTCTCTCTCTCTCTCTCTCTCTCTCTCTCTCTCTCTCTGCGTGTGTGTGCCAGCGTGTATATGGTTCCTTGGTAATTTGTTTAGAAAAGTCTCCATAAAGTGTGAATAAAAGGTTGTTAACTCCGTTATTATATTTTTGGACGACGAGTACTAAGATGCCCATGTTTGTGACAATTGACAAAGTTAGGAATTGTGTTCTTAGAATAAGTCGCCATTGATACTTCAATAGAAAAGAGGTTAACTACAATTGATGATAAGTGTAGAAACAAAAGTTGCTCAAACACATAGTTTTACGACCTTCAAAAATCAGTAAATATAGCTTAAAAGGTTCGTGTGTTCATAAGTAAGTGAACATAAGAGGGGCAGTGTCTACTAAATGTCCTCAATTTAGCGTTAACTTCAATTTTTGCAAAATATTTAGTTCCTTGTCTTTGGTGATCCAACCCCCTTCACCCGCAAGATCCCAAAAAGAAAGATAGTATATAATATTGATATCAAATGATATTTAGTCATTATTTTAAAAAGCAAACTTGGAGGTAGAATCTTAGAAAATTACATTTGGGTGGTTGTTTGTAGTGAAGTTTGTTACCTCATGCAAAGAAGAGTAAATCATAGAAGTCGTCAGAGACATTCTTTAGCATGTTTTTGAATCTTCTGCCTTGACTTGAGTCCACATTGGTATTGTCATGGATTCCATTAAAAAGGTACTTTATTGTTTATTAAAGAATGGAGGGAAATTATCATTCATTACTTGTATGATCTTAGTGGTGGTAACATCCCACATTGATTGGGTAACATAAATGAGGTTGGTTTATAAAACACCACAAGCTTGCTTATAAGTAACTTGGGCTTAATTGTCTAGGTCATGGTGTTTAAATTCTTTTTGCAAGTTAGTGAGCTGAGCTAACAGAGACTGACATTATAAAACTTTGCGAGTCACTTCCCTTTTATGTTTTATTGAGTTCCTACTATGTTTTGAAAATTTTAATTCCAATGCTAGTTAAGCATAGAGGGGAAAAAAATTATAAAATGCAATGGAGAATAGTTTTCATCTCGTTTTTCTTTCATTTTCCTTCTCAGAATTTACAAATCAAGAGCAATGTCTGTGGAATCTGTAAACTCACATTCCTCTACTTGGGTTTTGTTTGAAGGTTGGATGGACATCATGTTGTGTATGGCAAAGTGCTATCTGGAATGGATGTTGTGAACAAGATTGAAGCTCAAGGGAGACAGAGTGGGATCCCCAAAAGCAAAGTTGTTATTTCAGATAGTGGTGAACTCCTTTGTAATTGATTTCCTTCCTTTAACTTGGGTTTGCTCATTCTATAAAACTTTGTACACCTTTTTATTTAGTAGCTAGGATGTCGGATATATGAAAAGTTATGTTAGGTTGTAAATTTTTTTTTTGTGACCTATTATGTATTTTGCAAATATCTAAAACTTATGTAATGTTGGATGTGATATTTCATATTATGTTATGTTGGACAAGTATTGATTATTCAATATTTGTAAATTGAATAGGTTTTGAAATATTACAGGATTAAAAATAAATATTGGATTGCACATGTATTGTTGGGGTTTACTTTTAAGAGAACAAAATGGGCAAGGAACAAATTTTCGTTGCTATAAGTCTCCTTTAGCAAGGAAATTATTCCGTTGCCTTATGTTAATATTATTTGCAAGAAAACATGATTTCCATGTTAAAAACAACTATACGTAAGGAACATATTTTCTTGCCTTAGACTTGGATATTTACCAATGAAATTTTTCCTTGCAAACTGTCTAAATTACAACACAAAGACATGTTTTTTGTAAGGAAATTATCCATTTAGCAACGAAAAAGCTGAGCACTAGCAAGGAAAATTTTTCTTGCCAAAAGTAAGAATTTGCAAGGAAAGTCATTTTTGTTGCTAGAAGCTTTAGAGAAGAAGTTTCTGCAAGGAATTGAGCAACGAAAAATTTTCTTTTCAAAAGGTTTTGCAACGAAATTGTGGCCTTTAGCAATGAACTTTTTCTTTACCAAAACCTAATTTTGTTGTAGTAAAGATATTTTATTATTATTGATTGTTATTACATATTATGGGTATGCCTGTATCATTTCAGTACACGAGTAGTGTATTGATGTGTTCTCAAGTTAAATTGTAGATGATCTAGGTGTATGGAAAGGATTCACACACGGGAGTTCATGATCATCAATTCCTTTCAACTTGAAACTTGGTTCACAGTTAGTATGAGTTGGGACAATTCATATGGATAACTGTAACATAGAGTTGTTACTTGGTGGGGATGACATAACTCTGTCATTAGAGTGGTTGAGCTCACAACTTATATGTTAGCGTGGTTGATGCGTTGAACATGATCGCTAACTAGATTACTGCACTAAATGACTATCTCTTAAGTTTATCTAGTTCATTAAATTATAAATTACTCTAAATCCTGAGGAGATAAATGGACTCAACACTCCTACGCTAGTTACTTTGATATACTGCATAGTGAGATCTTATGATCAATACCTCAGTATTTTTGGTGATTAGTATATAAGGCTTGTGAACGTGTATCTTCAATATGGAATCCATGTTGGATAACTTTTGGATAGTTTCATTTGATCACAGAAATCTGAGTACTCAGTTGGATTTTTCCTGAACCAGTTTTTTTTGGTATATAAAAGGGTAGTATGATCTTTGCATACGTGATCGATTGTAGATAACTAGAGTTTCTAAAAGTGGTAAATAATAGGTGACCAAAAAGGTAGACAATCAATTATTATTTTACCTTGTGTTGGTTATTTACGTGGAGGGGTATATTTGCAGATAAATTTAGTGAGTTGGGCCTTAGTATAATTTTTATTTTCTTAGAGTGCAATTACAGCATTGTAGTAGGGTGTGTCTATAATTAATCAGTTTTAGTTAGATCAAGAATCAGATTGGCTAAGATGTGATTGGAAGCCATCATTGGCTCCTAACCGTAGACTAAAGCTCTGCACTCGTGGGTCAGTCGGATGCTTGTCTCCAGCTATATATATTAAATTTAAATTAAATTAAATTTTAATTTGAATTTAAAAAGGATAAGAGATTTAGTGCTACTATATCTCTGTATCCATATCTTACATATACATGCATATCTGTTAGGAAAAAAACTAACCTGACTAAAAATCATATACACCATATTAAGAGCTTTGAGTGGCTTGGGAGATTCCTTCCTGTGCATCTGAAGGTTGAAGAATAATGGTGAAGGTCCGATGGTGACAAAGGCTACATACCGTATCATCTTCAACTTCAGAGTTTGAGGTAACAATTAAAAATAATATTATTTTACTTAATCGTTTAATTAATCAACGACTGTGAGGATCCAGAAATATTTTTGAAATCCCTCTGTTGTATTTTCTATAATATTTCCTACAGCTATAACTTTCCAACTTTTGTTTATCCCCATTTTGCACATGAAAAGTGGTGGAAAGCATAACATTATTCTTTTGCAATATGTAGTTTTTTTTTTTGGAAAGTATGTATAACCATAGATAATGCAGTATGCAATGTACGTTCTATTTAGTGTTTCATGTTGTGTTTACATGTTGCAGGTTTTTGATGTTAGTCTGATGTTTAGTGATACAGTTTGGGAATACATTGATGTTGATGTTAGATTTGTTGTTATCTAAAGATAAAGGGCCTGCTGGTACACCTTTTTATTTTCTTTGAATTGAGAACAAAAAAAATATTTTTGGGTGGCAATTGAGAATTTCACAAACTAAGTTTGGGAACTTGGTAATAAGTTATCTGAGTTTGGGAAGTTGCTAATAAGTTATCTTGCTTTCTAATTAATGTGTGCTTGGTTTCAAATCTTGGAACATAGAATTACTCCATCGCTTTATTGACTTTTCCATTGTGTTCTTAGTTTTTGTTAATATGGAAAATTTGTTAATTAGCCAAACCTACATTACAATTTGATGTGGTTAGTTAATATACATTAACTACAATTTTATGTTATTGTCTTTTCTTGTTGATGTAGGTGGATTTTCTGCTAGCGATTTCTGCAATCTCTTGAAACTACTCAAGAAATTGGACTCCATAAAAGAGAAGATTGTAGGAATTTGACTTAAAAAATGAAGAAAAAAAATCTTCTCTCCCTGCAAGATTTATAAGTTAAGTTTGGCTTCTTGATTGACAATTATTTATTTATTTTATACGTTAGAGAGGGGGATTCCAACACACACCCATTTGGGTGGGAAAGTTACTTCTAGGATAGGACTGACATTTATTTAAGGTGGTCTTTTATAAGATGGTAAGTCCTAATACCTTATTTTATTTAAATTTTGATAGTTTGATGAGATTAGCCATTGAAATTGTTAGAATATATAAGAGAGAGGGAGAGAGTGAGTCAATACTATGAATTGTGTATTGAATGGTGTGATTAAACCTTACAGTGAGTAGCCTTTATATAGGTTAAGAGAGAATCCTAAAAGGGAAAGAAAAGTACCTAGGCTAGTAGTACAACTGGTAGTACAACTGATAGTACAATGTATCTAGATAGTAAGCATAGTAAGATACAATAGGTACAAGAATGTAGACAATTATTCTAACATTATTCTAACAGCCCCCCTCAAACTCAAGGTGGTAGAATGGAAACCAACTTGAGTTTGGAAACTAAATCCCGAAGACGTCCTGGTGGATGAGCTTTGGTGAATACGTCAGCAGTCTGATCGATGGAGGAGACCGAGTTAAGTCGAATGGTACCACAAGAAACATGATGACGAACGAAATGACAATCGATCTCAATGTGTTTTGTACGTTCATGGAAGACATCATTGTGAGCAATTTGAATGGCACTTTGGTTGTCACAACTGATGATTGTAGCAGTTGGATGATTGACTCCCATGTCCTCAAGTAACTAGCGTAGCTAGAGAAGTTCCTAAATGGTATCAGCAAGGGCACGATATTCAGCTTCTGTACTAGATTGGGAAACAATAGTTTGCTTCTTACTATGCCAGGAGATGAGCGAGTCACCCAAGAAGAAGCAATACCCAGTGGTAGAATGACGATCAGTAGGATCTCCTGCCCAGTCTACATCTGAGTAGGCACGTAGCTCAAGAGAGGAGTGAGCAGAGAAGTGGAGGCCATGAAATAAGGTCCCTTTGATGTACCTGAGAATGCGGAGAACTCCTGCATAATGAGGAGAATGAGGAGCAGATAAAAATTGGCTTACAATATGGACATCATAAGAGATATCAGGTCTAGTAACTGTCAGATAAACAAGAGTCCCAACAAGCTAACGATATAGAGTTGGATCATCCAAGGGTACACCATCCATAGGAGTGAGCCTACAGTTAGGCTCGAGAGGAATGGTACTTGTCTTGCTGTCTGTAAGTCCCACTTGTGTAAACAAGTCTGAGGCATACTTGGCTTGAGAGAGATAATATCCGTCAGAACTAGAAGTGATCTCAAGGCCCAGAAAATAGTTAAGTTTGCCGAGATCTTTCATTTCAACATGTTGGCTGAGATGGGTTTTGGGATCCAAGATTCCAAATATATCATCTCCGGTGATAATCATGTCATCCACATAGAGGAGAAGTACAATAATGCCCCGGTCAGTTCTGCGGATGAAAAGAGCTGAATCATAAGAGCTGAATCATAAGAGCTGCCTGTGAACCCATAGTGCTCAACAATGCTGCTAAACTTTGCAAACCAAGCTCGAGGATCTTTCTTAAGACAATATAGAGCTCGGCAGAGCTTGCAAACTTGATGAGGATGATGATGATAACCAGGATGAGGACGCATATAAACTTCTTCAGTGAGGTCACCGTTGAGGAAGGCATTTTTGACATCCATTTGGAATAATTCCCAACGGCGAACTGCAGCAACTGCAATGAGGCTACGAATAGAGGTGAGACAGGCAACGGGGGCAAATGTTTCTTCATAATCAATCCCATACTCTTGGGTAAAGCCCTTGGCTAATAGGCGGGCTTTGTAGCGATCAATGGATCAATCTGAGTGAGTTTTGATCTTGTAAACCCACTTGCATCCCATAGCATTCTTGCCACTTGGCAAGTCCACCAAATCCTATGTGTGATTTTGTTCAAGTACCCGCAATTCATCATCCATTACTTTCTACAAAGAGGATTAGAATTGGCCATATGGTAAGATTGAGGCTCATGGTGAGAGAGAATTGTAGAAAAACAATGGTAATCCTGAAGATGAATTGGAGGAGTTTTTACTCGGTCGCTACGTCTAGGAAGAGGGTCAGGGTCTGATGCAGACCCATCAGATGGAGCAGGCAGTTCATGAGTAGAGACTGTAATGGACAAATCAGATGAAGAGTCTGTAGATGTGGATGTGGGTAGAAGGGCATGCAAAGATGTTGATTCAGAGTGAGAACTTGTATCAGGGGTGTCAGAAAATAGATCTATTAAGGGGTTAGTGAAGTGGAAAGGAGTACTGGAAGGAGATAGATGAAACTGGGACATGGATGAGAACATTTTATGTTCCCAGAAGACAACATGACGAGACACACGAAGACGTTTAGAGGAAGGGTCCCAACATCAATAGCCTTTGTGTTCAATACCATACCCCAAGAAATAACATAAGCGAGCTTGAGATTCTAGTTTTGTGCGCTCATGTGGCTGTAGTAAGACAAAGCAGGCAGAACCAAAGACTTTAAGGGTAGTATAGTCAGGAGGGTGGTTATATAGACGCTCATATGGTGACTGATTTTCAGTAGTGGGAGAAGGGACACGATTCATGGTATAAATGGCAGTGAGGGCAGCCTCTCCCCAAAATTGTTTATGACATAAAGCAGATGTGAGAGGAGCTCGAACAATATTAAGAATATGTCTGTGTTTATGCTCGGCTCTCCCATTTTGTTGGGAGGTACCTGGACAGGAACGATGGGGAAGAGTGCCATGCTGGCGAAGAAATTTAGAACATCTTTTTCTTTGTATTCTTGGGCATTATCAACTCGAAACACTTTGATATTGCAAGAAAATTGAGTTTTGATCATGTTAGCAAAATCAAAGTAAATCTGAGGTAATTCAGATCGATTTTTCATTAGATATAACCAAGTGTATCGAGAAAAATCATCGACAAAGATTACATAATATCTAGATCCTCCCATTGTGATAGTTGGAGAGGGAGCCCAAACATCAGAGTGAATTAGATCAAAAGGTGCAGAGAAAACAGAGTCACTGTTATTAAATGGTAAGGCTGGTTGTTTAGCAAGTTGACAAGGTAAACAATCAACATTTTCGACTTTAATTGAACCTAACTGACCACTTAGCGCTAAGGATTTTAACCGACTTAGCGAAACATGACCTAAACGAGAGTGCCAGAGGTGAAAAGGTAAGGTGGACGATACTGTAGCTGCAGTTTGAGTTAGTGAAATAAAGTGAGATGGAATAGGGAGATTGTTAAGTTCAAATAAACGTCCTATTTTACGACCTGTCCTAAGAGTCTGTCCCATTTTTGGATCTTGTACTAGACATCCAGAATTAGAGAAAGAGACGGTAAGTCTGAGTTCACACAATTGACCAACGAATATGAGATTTAATGTGAGTTTAGGAATGAGATAAGTGTCAGGGAGAGACGTGTGAGTGGTGGAGACTTGCCCTATGTGACTGACGTTCATACGAGAACCATCAGCTGTGTGTATGGATGGTGCATTGAGAGTAGAATGTTTAGTAGAGAATGTAGTGGGATCAAAGGTCATATGGTTATAGCAACCATAGTCAAAGAACCAATAAGATATACCTGGGGCAATAGATAGAGCAGTAGGAGGCGTGTTACTAGAATGATCAAGAACTCTTTTGATGTTGTCCACAAGGAGGGAAACAGAGATGGATGAAGGGGTAGACGACATAGAAGATGATGACCCTTTGGTAGAAATAGCAGTGGATGATGTTGAACAACCTCGGGACCGATTATCCTGTGAATATCTGGTAGGATTCTCATTGTAATCAGCAAGATAGTGCCCTGGTCCACGCTTGTGATAGAAAGTACACACTCTGATAGGACAAAGCAACAGAATATGTCCTGGTTTGTGACAATATCTGCAGGAGGGATATGTGAGAGGCTCCATGATGTGTGACATGAGTCTGAGAGTGGTAGAATTGATTTGGGTGGTAGTGACCGGGTTGATCTGACAGAGGGAGCTTGGATGAGGAAATGGCAGCCGGGCAATGGAGGTAGCCGGGTGGTAGAGGTGGTAACCAAGCAGCGAAGGCGGTGACAGTGGCAGAGCCCAAGTTGAGGCGGCGAGGTGATTGGAAGGAGGACGTCGGGCAGGGTAGATGTGGATGGTGGAAGCCGGGCAACGGAGATGACCGGGCTGATTACGAACTTGAAGAAACTACAAGAAGGATGTCTGATGTAGAGCATCCACTAGTGTGGCAAGCACAGAGCATACTTTCCTTTTGAGAGGCCACCGGGAGGAAGAAGAGGAGCTTATAGCTCTAATACTATGTTAGAATATATAAGAGAGAGGGAGAGAGTGAGTCAATACTATGAATTGGGAATTGAATGGTGTGATAAAACCTTACAATGAGTAGACTTTATATAGGCCAAGAGAGAATCCTAAAAGGGAAAGAAAAGTGCCTAGACTAGTAGTAAAATTGGTAGTACAACTGATAGTACAATGTATCTAGACAGTAAGTATAATAAGATACAATAGGTACAAGAATGTAGACAATTATTCTAACATTATTCTAACAGAAATTTTGCTCAATTCATTGTTTGGTGCCATTCTCTACGAGCACAGTTTGTTCTATACCTATTTGCAATTTCAATTTCAATTTCCTTTTCATCATTCTACACCTATTTGTTCTATGCAATTTTAATTCTTCTTGCGCTTGGATCTTTTGTTTCGCTAGTTTTGGTAAGGTAATTTACTAAGAAGTGCCGAAGGTAAGTTCAGTTTGTTATTGGTTAAATACCAGTATAGTTGGAACTATTCTATAGTGTCTTTAGGTACGAACAATATCTAGCCTTTACATATTTGAAAATAGCAAAGCGTCCGTGCATAACATAGATTATCGCCTAGTTTTTTTCCAAAGAGTTGTGGAGAGATAAGTTTGACTTTGAAGTTTGAATCATCACGCTTTAACCCTCAAGCTACGATACATCAAATCTACGAAATGACCACATAATTTTTAAAACTTAAAAAAAAAAGAAAAAGAAGTTATAGTGCTTTTTTCCTTTTTTTTTTTTTATTTTTTTTGCTAGGAAAAAGTTGTAGTGTTTCAACCACAAAAGTTTTTGCTCAGGGACCCCAAAACTAGGGGTGCAACTCGGGCGGGCCAATCCGTGGTCAACTCGAGCCCGACCCGAAAATTATTGGGCTTGGGCCCGTGATACTTTCACCATGGGCGAGCTTGGGCTGAAAAATGCAAGCCCGAATTCAATTCGGGCCGGGCTTGGGCAGAATTTTGCTAACCCGTGGAACCCGAGCCCGAGCCCGAATTCTATTTATGTATTATTTTTGACATTATATTCTAGTGTATTTTTGTGATAATAATACACTATTAGATATTATTCTAGCACTAAATTAATATATGAATGTTTTTTTCTCAAATCTAAACAAAAAAAAAGATTTGATACTTTACATATTGTTGTTTACATACTAAAAATCAATTTGCACAAAAAAAAAAAAATTGTAATTCGAGCTCGGGCTCGGGCTCGGGTTGGAGAACTAATTCACAAACCAGGCTCGGATTCACAAGTTCGGATTTATGTCGGGCTCGGGCTTAGGCTTGGATAGACTGCTTGAATTTGGACTCGGACCTGGACAGAGTCAAAACTGTTTGGATCCCGCCCGAGTTACACCCCTACCCAAAACCCCATAAAAGTTTGCGGGTAATACTTGAGACACAACCTTCATACAACTTTCATACAACCTTCCCAAAAGATGTGTCTATCTCTTTCCTGTGTCACTGTGGGGTCCAGTGACATCACAGGAGAGAGATAGACACATCTTTTGGGGAGGTTGTATGAAAATTATATGAAGGTTGTGTCCCAAATATTACTCAAAGTTTGCACTAGCTCACCCCTCCCTAGATCCACCCGGGTGGGGTGTGTAACTTCCATTCACAAACCCAACCTTTGTGGGATTTGCCAAATTGAAGACCATACATAGATAAAACATACTTTGGTGTTTAAAGTGACCATCTGATTTTTGGGTGGGAATGAAAACATTTACTCAAAAGTAAAATAGACAGAACTCTATCGGAACCCCAAACCGAACTCGTGCCCGTACACTTTTTATTTATTTATTTTTTTTATTTTTTATTTTATTTTATTTTATTTTTTATGGGAGGGGCTCAAATACCCGTTTCTTTTAAGTTGCGTTCTACTTTATTCAATTGTGTGTCCTGAAAAACCAAACCCACCAGAAACAGACACTGAAAAAAGAAGAGGGAAAACGTTTGTGCCCTAAAAACGAATACCAATACGAATACGAATACGAAGATGAAGATGATGATCAGCTACTTGTAAAGTTCAACGATTCAAAGCTCCATTCGACTCTTTACTAAGCTATAGTGCCGAATAATAGACTAAAGAGAAATTGTTTTAGGTGATGATCGGTGTACCTCTTTCATAATATATATTGTATGAATGTGTGTATATATATATGTATATTGCATATATAGTATCGTATATTGCTTTATGTAATGATGGGTTTTCATGTTCAAGTGATTAGAATATAGTTGCCCTAATGACTTGGAGAATAAGGTATTTGCTTTTTTTTTTTTTTCCCAATTATATATCTATATATCTTGTTTTATGTACTTAAATTTATGGTTCTTCGATTAAGGGTTTGTTTATTTGGATTAAGTTGTGGTACATTAGGATTCAAGTACTGATAATGTTGCTTCAAAGCGTAATTGACTTATTACTAGGTTTTTAAGGCTTATTTTGGCCCCCACGTGTCTTTTTAAAAGTAGCTTATGAACTTTATTATTAAGTTGTTTTGATAATTTTGTTCAAGTGACACATTACTCTTAAAAAAACATTGTGAAACCAAAAAACAACCTTGAGCTTTTAAAAGCTCCTCCACAAAAAAAAATCCTAAGTTCAATATTTGCAAAGTTCATAAACTAGTTACCAAATGAATTAACATGAAAATGTGCTTTAAAAAAGGAGAAGCACCAAAATGGGGGCCAAACTAAGCCTAAGTCACTGAAAGACAAGTGTTAAGAGAAATTGTTATTGGTGATTATCTTGTACTCTTTTAGGAATATTGTAGGAATGTGTGTATATATAAGTATATAGTGGTATATTGCTTTGGGTGCTGGTGGGTGTTCATGTTCAAGTAATTGGAATATAGTTGCCCTAACGACTTGGAGAATAAGGTATTTGCAGTTTTTCATAAATATATAGATATATATATATATATATGTATATGTGTGAGCATATCTTGTTATATGTACTGACATTTACACTTTGTATTGAGAGAAGTGGAGAGAAGAGAAGAGAAACTTATCAAGAGAAGAGAAAAGAAAAGAAAGTTGAGTTATATCCATCATGTTTGGATAGACAATAGAGGAGAGAAGAGAAAAGAAGAGAAACATAGCTTTCTTTCGTTTGGTTAACTTTCATAAGAGAAAAGAAAAGAAAGTACTTATAACCAATTAACTTTTTTATCCTCTATTAGAGATATGAAATAATAATATATTGGGGCGTATTGGTCTTTTACACATTATTAATTAAGTTTCTCTTATTTTCTCTCCAAAATCTCTCCGATTTGGAGAGAAACAAAAGTGAGCTCTTTTCTCTCCACTTTCTCCCCACTTTTTCTCCATTTCTCTTCTCTTCTCTCCCCACTTAAATTACCAAACGAGAGAACTGGAGAGAAAGTGGCCCCCTTTCTCTTCTCTTCTTTCCATTTCTCTCAATCCAAACAAAGTGTTATGGTTCTTCGGTGGAATTGGTGTTTGAGGTAAATTTTTACGGAGGATATGTTTATTTTGATTAAGTTGTGGTACATTACGACTCAAATACTGATAATGTTGTTTCAAAGCCTAATTGACCTATTACTAGTTTTTAAGTCACTGAAACAAAAATATTACTCCCTCCGTCCCATTTTATGTGTCCCCCTTTCTATTTTGGTATGTCCCAAAATTGTTGTCCACTTTCCTAAATTAGTATATAAATTTTACCTAGTTTCCCAAATTGCCCTTCCTTACAACCAATACCAAAACAAAACAAAAAAGAAAGTGCAATGATTATGGGCAATTGTGGAAAGTAAGTGTAGATTCCTTTTGTCCCCTTAAATAGTTGGATTCCCAAAAAGGGACACATAAAATGGGACGGAGGGAGTAAGAGAAATTGCTCTAGGTGATTATCTCGTACTGTTTCATAATATATTGTATGACTGTGTGTGTGTGTGTATAGTCGTATATTGCTTTGGGTGCTGGTGGGTGTTCATGTTGAAGTGATTGGAACATAGTTGGACTAATGACTTGGAGGATAAGGTATTTGCATTTTTTCCTATCTATATATATGGTTCTTCAAAGGAATTGGTGTTTGAGCTGGGTATGTTTATTTTGATTGAGTTATGGTACATTAGGACTCAAATACTGATATTGTTGCTTCAAAGCCTAATTGACCTAGTACTAGGTTTTTAAGTTACCGAAAGACGAGTGTCAAGAGAAATTGTTATAGGTGATTATCTTGTACTCTTTTAGAAATATTGTATGAATGTGTTTGTGTGTGTATATGTATGTAGTCGTATAATGCTTTATGTGTTGGTGGGTGTACACGATCAAGTGATTGAAATATAGTAGCTCAATTGAATTGGAGAATAAGGTATTTGCATTTTTTTTCCTAAATATATAAGTGTTTCTTGTTTTATGTACTTACATTTATGGTTGTTAAAAGGAATTGGTGTTTGAGGTAAATTTTCATGAAGGCGATGTTTATTTTTGATTAAATTTCTAAGTCACACTGGAAGAGAAGTGTAACGAAAAATTGTTGTAGGTGATGATCTTCTGCAGTTCCGGTATATATTAATATATATGTGGGTATACACATATAGTTATTCTATATGCGTATATGTATGTGTTTCTTTTGAAAATTCTTTATGTAATGGTGGGTTTTCATGTTCAAGTGATTGGAACATGGTTGCACTAATGAGTTTGAGTATGAGGTTATTTGCATTTTTTTTCTTAAATATAAATATAGAAGCAGGTTCGTGTTTTATGTACTTACATAGTTACATTTATGGTCCTTCAAAGGAATTGGTGTTTCAGGAAAATTTTCAGGAAGGGTATGTTTGTTTTGATTAAGTTGTGGTACATTCGGACTCAAATATGATAATGTTGCTTCAAAGCCTAATTAACCTATTACTAAGTTTTTAAGTCACCGAAAGAAAAGTGTTAAGACTTCAGAGAAATTGTTGTAGGTGATGATCTTGTGCCCTTCCGAATTGTAATTAACCTTTATGTGTATATGTATATATTACTATTTAGTCAAATATTGCTTTATGTGCTGATGGATATTCATGTTCAAGTGATTGGAACGTACTTGCTCGCATTTTTCTTTAATACATAACAGTTTCTTGTTTTATTTACTTACATTATGGTTCTAAAGTAAATTTTCATGAAGGGTATGTTTATTTTGATTAAGTTGTGGTACATGAGGACTCAAATGCTGATAATGTTGCTTCAAAGCCTAATCAACTTATGAATTAGTTTTTAAGTCACTGAGAAAAAGTGTGAAGATAAAATATTACAGGGATCTTGTGTCCTAGAATATATTAATATATAATTAGGTATGTGCATATATTAATCTACATGTGTATGTGTAGATATTTAGTCAAATATTATGTGCTGGTGGGTATTCATCTTGAAGTGATGCGGACGTAGTTGCACTAATGACTTGGAGAATAAGCTGTTTGCATTTATACCTAAATATAAACATTTCCTGTTATATGTACTTATAATTATGGCTGCTTCAGAGGAATTGGTTGTAGAGGTAAATTTTCATGAAGTGAATTTTTAAATTGGATTAAATTCTGGTACACAAGGACTAAAAAGCTGAAACTGTTGCTTCAAAGTCTATTTGACTTATTAATAAGTTTTTTTAATCACTGGCATAAAAGGTTAAAGAGAAATTTTCATTGATGATGATCTTGTGTCCTTGCAAACTGTATTCACATATAGAATGTTAATTGGAATATGCATGTTCATTTATTTATCCATTAGATTGCATTATGTGCTGGTGGGTTTTCATGTTCAACAGTTCAAGTGACTGAAACACAGTTGCACTAATGATTTGGAGAATAAGCTATTTACATTGAGGCATAAACAAAAGCATCTCTTGTTATATGTGCTTATATTTATTGTTGCTCCAAAGGAATTGATGGTTGTGGTAAATTTTCATCTAGGGCATGTTTTGTTTTTGATTCATATTGTGGTACATGATGACTAAAATGCTGATACTTGTTGATTTGAAGCCTATGTATTTTCTGGCTTTTTCTTCTGAAGTAAATATATCTGATTTGACTCCCATTGTACCAAACATCTTTACCCCCTTTTCTCAATGACTATACTTTATGCGAAACAGTTTATATGCAATTCACTGGATGAAAGGTTAAGCACTTCAGAAACAGCATGACAAACTGTGCGTAATAAGTTCATAACTTGAAGGAAATGGACGTCTTGAAATGCAACATCAAGAGATGCACTTTTTAGAAATAAAAGCTATGCCAAACATGCCCTAAGTTATGCTCGTATCTCTCCCTAGCTCCGGCACAATGCTTATTAAGCACCTTACTGGATCATGACCTTTATGGTATCATCTAAACTATTTAATTGAATGACAACTTGTACGTGGTGCTTCACTCTAGAAAATAGTTATAACTCTGTATCTTTGTTAGCAAAATCAGAGCATGACAATCTGTTTGTTCAAGATGGAAATATGGTGTGATTTCATTTCTACTATCCTAATACTATTAGTCTATTACTTCAAAGCTACGATTTCTTTTGGAGGGTTTAACTTGATGCACCTTAAACAGGACATGGAGGAAAAACATGAGGAAATAGAAGATGTTGAGACTGCTTCTAGCGATTCTGGTGTTGGCAATTCAGATGACGACGAACCTTCTATGTCTGGTCAAGATGATAGATTTCAGCTTGAGGCAAGTTAATTTAGTTATTTTTATGTTCTATCTCTTGAGTTTCGAACTTTACTGATCTAAATGAGAATTTTAGGACCTGATTGGGAATAGTTAGATCCCTCCTATCACTTTCTATCTTGTTTTAAGAAACAAGGTTATGTTGGTTAGACAAAGAACCATTTTTAAAGAGGTATTATATTGGAAACATACTCCTGTACAAGAAATGAACATTGACTAAACACTTGAAATTGTAGAACGAGGTTACTTATGAACCATAAACCAGTACTTTGCCTTTCCGAAGCGCCTCTTAGGCTGCTGTTTTACTCATGTTTGTGTTTCTACAATTAATTAAATTGTGCAAATTATCATGCTTCTAATTATCCTTTTTTTTAAAAAAAAAAAAAAATTCAAAAACCATGAAGGCGGCACCTTTGAATGACGAAGAAATAGAAGAACTAATTGCTGAACTCTTGGAAGTTGAGAGTAAGGTATGAATTTTGTATATACGATTGTATAATTGATAATTCCATCTGGATCAGTTATGTAGTGTAGTTGTTTTTATAGTTATCATTATTTGTTCTCATATACTCAATTTTAGGCTGCAGAGGCCCAAGAATCACTGGAAGATGAGTCACTCGCAAAAGTGGAAGCTGAAGTTAGAGAAGAGTTGGCACAATCTCTCCAAGGGGACGATGTTAGATTTCTACTGTTTACCTCTCTCGTCTCTTTTCACATTTCAATATTTCATTGCTTATGCTTAATTGCGAACCGATTTGCCAAAATCATGTATTGTGAATCATAGGCTTGACTTTTTAGAAAATAAATAAGAACACATAATGTGTATATTGTACAATGCTTAGACTGAGCAAAATAACAATTTAACACAAGTTTCATGCGATATCAAGGTTTGAAATGTTGGAAGGTTTTCACTTAAAACATAAAGACTTCAAATTTCAAACTTATAAATCGTGAATCATACTAAATAATGAATTGTACTGGCTTGTCTGGGTTTGTATGAAACTTGAATCGATTTATGAATCGACCGGTACAAACAACCATTTTAATACTGATTCTTATTCACTCTTGTGGCTAGCTCGAGAAGGCTGTTGCTGATGAAATGACAACTTTCAGGGAAGATTGGGAAGCTGTGCTTGACGAGCTTGAGACAGAGAGTGCTAACTTGTTGGTCTGCTTCTTTTTTCACTTCAACTTTTAGTTCTTGACATATATCTTTCCTCATAAATCTTGCATATAGCGTAAAGAGATTTTCCTTTAATATTGTCTTGCTATGTTGGTAATTGTTACTTGCCTCATCCTATTTATCAATGTGGTGTAAAATTTGCAATTAATCACATATTTTACCATGTTACTGGTTTGCTTGATCAGACTCCACTCTCTTAGGTTATTTTATTCTCATTTTGCATTATCATGCTAATTTATAAGTGTGTGGAGGAAAATTTGAACAATGCAAGAAAGCTTGATTCCATTGCAGAAATTTTAATTGGGCCTTTTCGGATTAGGTTATGTAGTATTATTGCGGTTCAGATAAGGTGTTGTATATGATTACTGATTAGGACCCCACTTGCAAGACTTGACCCCTGTACTGAAAGCACCTTACTTGCACCATCTCGTGACTCCTCTGTGTGTGTGTGTGTGTGTGTGTGTGTGTGTTACGCCCTGGAGTAGTGAAAATTAGAGGGAAATAGAATTTTCCTTTCCGGACCGTGAGCCATGACTAGTTATATAAGACTGACCTGTCCTTGTAAGCATTCTAACATGGTTATAACATAACAAGAAATTATAAAACGTTTAATGGTAATCACGGGGGAACTTTAAGTGTTTGCTACTAGGCTATTACAACAGTTCCAAATGAAAACCACAAAATATAAGTTTGGGTGATCGACGCCACTTGAGTTATTACAACAGACAAAAGATAGTTCTAAAGCATAAAGGAAATCCTAATATGATAATAGATTAGATTCCTTTATTCAACTGGCATATCCATGCCCTTCACCAGCGTACTCTTCTGACTAGTCTCCCTTGGCGTAACCTTTCTAACAGTCCCCTTCTTGAGGATCGGGATACTCTTCTTCGTGGATGCCTGGATAGGCTTCTTCATTATAACCTAGACGTAATATGTCCATGGCAGTAGAGCTGTTAGCTTTTGAGGCTAAGTGAGTTGGTCTAACCAATCACTCCTAATATAAGCAATAATATACGAGTACAACAAATATCTCGAACTAAACATTTGATAGCATATAATATGGTAGTATGAGTGAGATAGTGACAACACAATGCAGTATCGATATATTCGACTTTGCTCAGACACCATCGGTCCATCACTGACTTGTTGCATTACCAGTGTAATGCCGTTAGCTTAGAGTGGAATGATCACGTTGTTATCGTTGTCTAGTGGGGCCCAATAGCAGTTTTGGTTTAAAAGGTTGTAATTACTTTACTCTTATGTCCTCGTGACCTTGCATGAAGAATAGAATAGTTACAGCGCTATTGTCGCCCAACAGGGCCCAATAGCATTATAAGTGGCAATCATTGTATTCAAGACCTAGATGGATATTTTGCTATCGTCGCCTAACAGGCCCAATAGCGTATACCACCAACTCATGGTTCGTGTCTAAGTTGCACGAAGCGGGAGAGGGGGCGGGGGTGGGATCGGGAGCGGGGGTGGGAAAGCGCTAAACTTTACGAGGTTTCAAAGGTTTCTTCTTCAGCGGGGCGGGAACGGAAGCGGGGGCGGGGGCGGGGGCGGGGGCGGAGAGTGTGACCACTTTTAAAGATTCCTGCTTCTAAGATTCATGTCATTAATTCGAATGGGTACTTTAGCTATCGTCGCCTAACAAGGCCCAATAGCATTTGTAGTTGTTCCCATTGATTTGACTGAACTACTCAGACCTTTGCGGTCCACCCAAACATGTGTGACAATACAATTGGTTTAGTCTCATCGACTAACCATGCAGACATCAGCATTTGACATCACGACTCGACACGTTCATACGAGTATTCATCTATAATGTATAATATGGCAAACATGAATCATAACAACAATTATTTATTGAAGCACGAAGTATAAATATCTAGACATGTGTTCTCATTTAAGCAGTTAATCTTTACTCACACACATAATATTTATCAAATATGACCACACAAGCCATGCAGAATATTCATATAATATACATGGAGTATTCTATAATATACCAAGTGAGTTAGGACGACTCACCTCGTGCAAATTCGCGAATACAAGTGTTGCTTCGGTCCCTACAATTCGTATCAATACATTGAATGACGATTAACATTAATTCTATTTATAAGGGTATAATGGTAATTGTGCCGAATGAGTTCCTTAGTCTAACATGATGATCCCGACATCATTCTGTGTCTAACATCATTGAATAGACTCAAATCAGAGTCCGTCATATAAAAGACTGGGTTTCCTACACCAGTGTGGACCCTAATAGTAAGCTGTATTCTTGACGAAATCAGAAAGTCTCTAAACTTAGGAAAATAGATATACACGTCATTCTAGGAATTTAGGGACTGATCGTGTATTTCTCTGAGCTACGATTTATTTATTAAGAATTATTGAAGTCCTAATTACATAATTATAGTCTTCGGAGTCCTATAATTACAAATATATTTTTAGGAAGACATTAGGTCCTTAGAAATATTTTTATTAAACACTAGACCTTAAAATAGGATAGTAATATTTTTCTCATAATTTCCGGGACTTGTTTGGTATTTAAAATAATTAAAGAACAACCAAACGGTTACTTTATTTAAATAAATAAAATGTCGGAGTTGGGTTTTATAAATAATTAATTTATAAAAAACAAGGGCATTAGGCCTTAGGATTATAAATATAATTTTCTATATTTTAAAAGTGGCCATTAGGTGTTTTATTTACCTAATTATTAAAAGAAACTAACTCTTATTATTTATTAGGTTAATTAAATAATAAGTATAATACATAATTAATACAATGTAACAACAGAATATAAGAATATTATTTAAAATAATATTTCAGAATATTTAAAACTAATGAATAATATTATACGCTATTTTTAAATAAATTGGAAACCATTTATAAAGACATGTATCTATTTATTGTAATTAAATTAATAATTATAGTTTATTCAAAATAAGATAAATAATACATATAATATATATAATTATAATTTCAGAATATTATAAATGTTAAATTATAATATTCCAGAATTTATAATAACACTAAAACTATTTTTACATAATTTAAAACAATTAACAAACATATAAAATCTATCTTATTAATAAAAGATTAATAAAACTAATTAAAAATTATTACAGATTCGCGGGTCAGCCTGAGCAGACCTGGGCTAAACGGGTTGCCCAAATACACACTCATAGAAGCCCAAACCCAAACACTTGCGGGTTGACCCTGATCCGATCCAAATGGATAACCCACTTATACAAACAAAACAACCCAAACCGAAAATCAAACCCGAACCGTACTCGACCCAACTCGCCACCCATCTATACACACAACAAAACCCGAACCTTATACCCAAACCTGACCCGACGTCGTGCCACTTAAGTTGGCCCATGGGTTTATTTAAACCCGTCCCGATCCGAACTCCTATTCACTTCTACACTCAGCCTAACCCGTACCCGTACCCGACTCGACCCAACGGGTAAATGATATAACCCTAAACCCTTTCTTCTCCAGCTAGCTGGCCCGCCGCCGACCACCCCCGTATTCATCGGAAAACTTCTAAGCCTTATTTCTCTCTCGTTTCTCCATGGAAATCCTCCTAACCAAAGCCATTTTGATTGATTTGGGGCCCTCTTTAACATACTAGGAGGCCATGATCTGGTTCATTCGTTTAGGGTTCCAACGAACCCATTATTCTTTTCGGTTTTAAGGGAATAATGGGCTGCATGCCCATCCAAACGAGGTCCTATCCTAAAACTGCTTCTATGGGGATATGTGGGGGGTCCTAAGGATCATTTTGGCATAGGTTTGGGGCGATTTGGTGGTGTTTCAAAAATTGAGTTCCGGTGAGGAGCTTTAATGGTGGTTTGGGCTCACACAGAGCCTTAGGCTCTGTTTGGATAACATGCATGGGGTCTGAGTGTGTGTGTGAGGTGTATAATGAATGCAAAAATGAATAGAGGGGGTGTAGGGCGGTTTTACCAATTAGTTTCGGTCTCTCCCTCTCTCGGACTTCTTCCTCTCTGGTCTGTCTCCCTCTTATCTGGTCCTTCTCTTTCCTTCTGTGAGTTGCAGAGTGTGTGTGTGTGTGCTGAGTGTGGTGAGGCAGAGGGTGTGTATGTGTTTTCTTTGTCCCCTCTCTCTCTCTCACTCTCTACCCCTCTCTCTCTCTCTCTCTCTCTCTCTCTCTCGGTGGTTCTATATATGTACACAAACACACTTATACATACACACACATGTACACACAGATTTGAAGATCTGTTTGACGTTGATGGAGGATATATTGAGTGGGATTGATTTGAGGGAGGTGTACTTGGGAGGGGAAGAGGAGCCGACGGTTGAGGGTGTTGGTGAAAATCCGGCGGTTTGGGGTGTGGTGGTGAGTGATCCGGCGGGTAGAGAGGGGTTTGAAGGGGGTGTTTGTTTAGTGGTTAAAAGAGGGGAGTGTACTTTAGTGTACTAGGTGGTAATAGCATCATTAGTGTGGGATCTTGTGCTTGTCTAGGTCTGCGTGCCGTACAGTCCAGGTTAACACAGATTTTTACGAGTTCGCATGACAAGTCAGTCCAGTTTGTAACTTACAGTCTAAGTTAATTAAATAAAAACTCGTATAGTTCGTATCAAGTTATGAAGAATACAGAACAAAAATATGGGAGCTCCTTTTATTAAACTGGAATTTTTACGGGTATTACAGTGTGTGTGTGTATTAGTATGTCATGTGAAGTATATTGTACCTCTGCTGCTTTTCAATCATGTGCTTCTTGGTACAGGAACAACTTGATGGTGCTGGTATTGAACTTCCAAGCCTCTATAAGTGGATCGAAAGTCAGGCTCCTAAAGGTTGCTGCACCGAAGCATGGAAAGAGCGGACACACTGGGTAGGATCTCACGTGTCTGGTGATGTTACTGAGTCTATTGTGGAGGCGGAAAAGTATCTCCAAACCCATAGACCAGTGAGAAGGTATCTTATTCGACTTTCTTGTTAGTATGAATTGTGTTGGACTAAAAGGCTGAATTTAAGTTTCAATTCAACTTAGCCTTTGTCCCAAACATGGTTGTTAGAATCATCCAATTCACGAGTCGATTCGTACCAGTCAATTAGAGTTTCATACAGCTCGATACGCTTCACAATTCAGTACGATTCTCAATACATAGTTTTGAACTTTGAACTTTGAACTTTTAAGTATGAAGTGGTAAACTTTCACATTTGAGTTGAGCTTGCTATTGCATGAAACATGTGTTAAATTGTTGGTTTGTCCATTTTGGGCACAATTGATGGTTTTGGCAAACCAGTCACGATTTGACAACCTTAGTCCTAAATTATTTGGGGTCAGCTGCATGAGTCATTTTTCGCCATTTCACTCTGTCTGAGACCATGCCCTCATTTAACCTACCCCATTATCAAGTCCTTTATTACCTCCACCCATGTCAATTATGGTCGTCCCCTACCCCTGGCATTAGCCTTAGTGCATGTATGGTCAACTGTCCTAACTGGTCAATTACTGATCTTCTTTGTGCATATCTGAACCAATCCTAATCTATTTACTCGTATTTTTCGGAATGGGTGCTACTTTTACCATCTCACAAGTTGAGTCATTTTTAATTTACCAGTTGATATCTATTTTGGGGCAGGCGACATGGTAAAGTATTGGAGGAAGGTGCCAGTGGATTTTTGGGAAAGAAACTTACCCTTGGTGACAGTGGGGAAGGTTCAGCAGATTATTCAGCTGTGGATTGGTCCTCATTTAACAAAATAGTTTCCGACCCCGAGGGTAGTTCTTCATTTGGCAGTAAACATTGGGCTTCTGTTTACTTGGCCAGTACTCCACAACAAGCTGCAGCTTTGGGCTTCAAATTCCCTGGAGTTGATGAGGTGCTGAATAAAAAATCGTCTCTCTTATCTTTTTCATATTTCTTTTGTTTTTTCCTTTCCCCATGTAATTCATTCACCTTCTATGTTATAATTTTGGATTAATTCGTGTCTTTCTATAAAGTTTTTGTCTGTTTGGATGATAAAGGGTTTAGTTCTGTAGTAACAACTGCGAAAATTCCGTCTTTAGTTAGATATCTTATCTTTGGCAACCAGAAGATTGTTGTGGAGCTTATAAAATAAAAAAGAAGATTATTGATTTGATATTGACATAGAAATCGCCTTCTGCTTTTTGAGGAAATTCTTGGAGTTCCTAGGACTTTCCAAATTATACTCTCAATTCACTTGCGTAAAGCTTGTCTACGTCAAATTGTCATGTTACGTGCTCGATGTTCTTATATCTCAGTAATAAGAAATATACATTGCAAAAAGTTTTCCTTCTGCTGTAAAGAACATTTTGACTAACCAAATTTGCATTACAAATTTGGTGGCACTTTTGTGACGAGAAATATATATTTTTGATCCAGCACTCGGTTGCCAGTTTCTATAGTTGTTTTATTTTCAATTGTCTTGCAGTTGTTTTACTTTTTGTGTATATATGTCCGTTGTGCATGCTGCATGTCAATAGTTTGAGTCACCACTATTCTCACATTAAAATGAGATGAAGTGGAAGATAAAAGTAGAAACTGGAAAGGGATTATGGGCCCATTTTGCAAAAAACACTGACGCGATGAAAACTGTGCGATTGGCCAAGCAGCCCTTGGTGGCTCTTGTCAATCGCAATCTGTTTTGTGGTTTTGCCACAGATTGCGATTTAAAACCATGTTTGGGGCTTCCATAAATGGAGCTAAACGTGCTCAAGCAACTAGTGAAGACAGTATTTGGGAACAAGCAACAAGGGAGGGAAACAATCTCAAACAAGTCTTGGAAATATTGCTCGACAATTTTGACATCAGGGTTATTGGATATGTTCAGACATTGCTTTGATATTGCTAACATTTAAGGGTCCTATTTCTTAAGTCTCAACTTTCTCTTAACTAGAGTGTTTACTTTGCAAGTTTGGAGGAACTTTCACAATTTCCATCTTTTATTTTTTTCCAGTTCATGTTGAGTGCAGTTTTTCATGGTCTTCGCTGTCGATGGAATAAAAAAATTTCCAATTGCCTTTTTTTTTTCCCCCCTGATCAGGTGGAAGAGATTGATGACATTGATGGCGATTCTACTGACCCATTTGTTGCAGATGCTATAGCGAATGAGAAAGAACTGGATCTTTCTGAAGAACAAAAGAGAAATTTTAGAAAGGTTGTCAATATATTCTCTACCTTGCTTAGTATTATTATTAATATATATATATGGGGGTTGCTATCCTACAACATAAAGGTTGTTGGATAGCATTGTACACCAACTTTTAGCGACCAACAAAAACATTTTTAGTGACCAAAAAAAACTTTTAGCGACAAATCTTTTTAAAATATTTCGTCGCTAAAGGTGGGAATAATATTGTCGCTAAAGGTGAAACATTTAGTTGCTAAAAGAGTTTGTTTCGTCGCTAAAAGGACACTGTTGTAAGTTAGCATTCCCCTATATATATATATATATTTTTTTTTTCACGTTCTTGTTCTCTATGATGCTCGAAGCTTTTGTTTTTGAAGCTCTTTTATTGATCAATATATTAAATGGCAAAGATCTGCCACAAATACTTTGTTTCTTTTTCTTTCCTTGGTCATAGGAAATTTCATTTTGCATTTGGCGGAGTTTTTTTTTAAAAAAAGTTGTACAATGCATTTTGCACCTTTGAACTGTAAAACAATTTCCCGTTCATCTTTCGTTGTAGCAATTGGTCCTTCAATTTTCATGTCAATTGCAATGTAAACCTTACGAAAAAAAAGTGACAAAAAGTTCATCTAGTAGTGCTGCGTGGTGCATTGTCAATTCCCACGTGATGAGTTTCGGTTACTTTTTTATTCATGAGCTGATGGAAGGTTGCCACTGCACTTGGCCTAAAAGTTCAAGGACCAAGTTGTGCCACGTGGTGCAATGCCAAAGCCTTCCGTGTGATGAGTCTTACCTTTTTACTTGTATTTGACGAAAGGTTGACAATTGCAGTTGGCCTAAAAGTTGAAGGGCCAAATTGATATAAATGAAAGATAAGGGACCAAACTGCAAATTGGTCTGTATTTCAAGAGAGCAAAATGCCTTCTACTGTTCTATTTGACACAATCTTTTAAGCTGATTGAGGGATTTGTCTGCATTAATTGTGTTTGGAATAATTTACTCCATTCTTTGAAAATATTTTAATCGTATTTATTTTCTACTCACCATAGTTTCCTACATTGATAGGTCAAAGAGGAAGATGACGCAAATATTGATAGGAAGCTTCAACTTCATTTGAAACAAAGGAGACATAAAAACAGATGCAAACAGGTGCGATGGTCATGTTTTCTGTTTTCAAAGTTCTATGCTAGGACCAAAGTTTTATTTTGTTGGGTTGTTTGGGTTTCTCAAGTGATGAAAACATTCAGAATCCCTTTTCAAACTCGAATCTCAGCATGGTAATATAATAA
Organism: Hydrangea macrophylla; assembly: GCA_033977485.1. Lineage (NCBI taxonomy): Eukaryota > Viridiplantae > Streptophyta > Magnoliopsida > Cornales > Hydrangeaceae > Hydrangea > Hydrangea macrophylla. The sequence continues at coordinate 19,148,383 of CM066982.1, forward strand.
GAATCATACTCCACCATTGTAGCTGTTAAACAGTCCTCAAAATAGAAGACACTGCAACATTGTCGAAAAGGCTCCTTGCAGGGGTGTACACTAGCCGAGCCAACCTGAGCTTGGGTCTGTTTGAGTTGCCTCGAACTGTTACGTACCTTAGCTTTTTGCTCGACCTGAGCTTGAATTAAGCTTAGATAACCAAGCTCGATCTAGGCTTGAAGCAAAATTATAAAGCTTGATCTTGCTTGATGGATTTGAACAAACCAAGCTCAATCTCAATCTTGATATTAAGCTCGGCTTGACTCGTATAACCTATGCAATAGATCTAACCTAGAGGAATGCAACGTACATATTATGCAATTATAACCTGCAGGAATGCGATATTGTGGTGTATTAACTTTGCCATTTATAGATGCATAGGAATGCAGTATATGTAGAAACAATTAGGGCAATAACTTAGAAGAGCAAGACAACCTGTTCTTTTTTATTATATGTCCAATAACAGTCTATTACAATAATACCCTTAGGTATAATAATAAAAGAAATAAGGAAAAAACATAACATAACAATAAATAAACTCTAACACTCCCCTCAAGCTGGTACAAAAATGTCCCTTAGGCCCAGCTTGCTTAGAGCAAAATGAAACGGTTTGCTTCCAACTCCCTTTGTGAAAATGTATGCAAGACTTGCAAGTTGATCCCCGGTCTTAACAAATGGAGTACAAATCACCCCACTATTAATATTTTCCTTGATGAAGTGCCTGTCAATCTCCACATGTTTAGTCCTATCATGCTGCACGAGATTATGAGCGATGTTGATTGCGGATTTATTATCACAATATAGTCTCATAGACTTACGGTGATCAAGTTTCAAGTCATTTAACAACTTGATCCAAAGTAGTTCATAAACTCCTTGAGCCATAGCTTTAAACTCAGCCTCTGCACTGGATCTAGCAACCACATTCTGCTTCTTACTTCTCCAAGTGACAAGGTTGCCACCTACAAAAGTACAGTAGCCTGATGTGGATCTTCTGTCAGTTACAGAGCCAGCCCAGTCTGCATCTGTATACCCTTCCACTCTAAGGTGGTCATGTCTAGCAAAAAATAAACCTTTACCTGGAGCGTACTTCAAGTATCTCAGTATCCTGAATATGGTATCCATATGAGTTGCACGAGGAGCATGCATGAACTGACTAACCACATTGACAGCAAATGCAATGTCTCGACGAGTGTGTGAAAGATAGATGAGTCTTCCCACAAGCCTCTGATATCTTCCTTTATCTGCCTCTGCTCCACTACTATCATCACTAAATTTCTGATTAGAATCAATTGGAGCATCACACGCTCGGCTTCCAAGCATTCCAGTCTCCTCCAACAGATCAAGGCTTAGTTTGGCCCCCACGTGGCTTTTTAAAAGGAGCTTATGAAATTTGTTACTAAGTAGTTTGATAATTTTTTACAAGTGACACACTACTCTTCAAAAAGACATCACGAAACCAAAACGCAACCTTGAGCTTTTAAAAGCTCTAGAATGGAGCTTTTAAAAGCTCTAGAATGGAGCTTTTAAAAGCTCTCCCAAAAAAGCCCTAAGTTCAATTTTTTGCAAAGGTCATAAACTAGTTACCAAATGAATTAACATGAAATTGTGCTTTAAAAAAGGAGAAGCACCAAAATGGGGCCAAACTAAGCCTAAGTACATATTTTCTTTGAGAAATAAAAATTCAATGTCTAGATCTAGCAACTTCAATTCCCAAAAAATACTTAAGAGCTCCTAAATTTTTTATTTCAAACTCACTAGATAAATTCTCTTTTAATTTTCCATCTCTTTTTGATCATCTCCAGTTAGAACAATATCGTCCGCATACACTATCAAGGCAGTCACTTTACCACCCAGTGATGAATGTTTAATGAACAATATATGGTCAGCTTGACTTTGTTTGAAACCATACCTAAGCATTGCCTGTGTAAACCTCTCAAACCATGCCCGTGGAGACTGTTTCTTGCCATATTATAACTTTCTGAGTCGGCACACCTTTCCTTCAATCTTAGTGTCCTTAAAACCAGGAGAAATATCCATGTACACTTCTTCATCAAGATCATCATGGAGAAAGGCATTCTTCACATCAAATTGGTGAAGAGGCCATCCAAAGTTGACTGCTAATGACAGTAGAATCCTCACAGAATTCATCTTGGCAACCGGAGCAAGAGTCTCATGATAATCAATCCCATATGTCTGTGTGAAGCCTTTGGCAACAAGTCTGGCTTTGTACCTCTCAATAAAACCATCTGCTCTATGCTTCACAGCATACACCCACTTGCATCCCACAATCCTTTTGCCCATAGGTAAACTCATCAATTCCCAAGTACAATTCTTATGAAGAGCTTTCCTCTCTTCGATCATTGCAAGTTTCCATTTGGGATCAACAAGAGCATCCTTGACATTGTTAGGAGCAGACAAGCAATTTTTGAAAGAAAAACTCTATATGAAGGAGACAAGTGAGATTAAGACACAAAATTGGAAATAGGATGTTGGGTACAAGCCCTAACACCTTTACGTACTTCAATACAGACATCAAGATCAGAATCAAACTCAATAGGTACAGGTGTATGCTACTTATCAGAAATATCAAGAGTAGAATCAGGATTACCTTGGTCCTTAACACGAGAAGGAGATGTTAATGGAAGAGTAGAGGGAGCGGTTTCTTTACGCTTGGATTTACTCCATGTACCTTTTGAATAAACCAACAACTCTTCCTCTTTTCTTGTTGGAGTACGATTACCTTCATTTTCCCTCTCATTTTCAACTTCATTTCTTCCTCTCTCATTCTCAACTCCAATCTCCCCCTCATTTTCTCCCTCATTACTTCCTCTCCTTTCCATAACTGGGACAGGGCGAGTCACTTCTTCCTCATATCACTGCTGCCCCTGAAGGAGGTGACTCCAAACTAGATGAAGACTGAAAGTCAGACTGAGACTCTTGGAAAGTACTATCCATGGAGACAAACCATTTCCTAGAGGGAGGATGATAGCAACGGTAACCTTTTTGGGTAGGAGAATAACCCACAAAGACACATTTGATAGATTGGTGGTCTAACTTTCCCTGAGAAGGCGAGTGGTTGTGGACAAAACAGACACTTCCAAAGATACGAGGAGTAATCGAGAACAGAGGAGATGTATCAGAAAGAATTGCAATGGGTGCTCTTTTGTTCAGAACACTAGGAGGGTGACGCTTAATGAGATAAGCAGTGGTTAACACAGCTTCACCCCAGTAGGATTTAGGTGCATTAATCGAAAAAATCAAGGAGTGAGCAATATCAAGCAAATGACGATTCTTGCGCTCCGCCACCCCATTTTGTTGGGGGTGTCGGTGCAAGATGTTTGATGAATAATCCCATTAGAACAGAAGTAATTGGCCAAACCAAAGTCTATGTACTCATCCCCTTGATCAGATTTTAAAACTTTTAGACTAGTAGCAAGTTGTGTACACACCATTTTATGAAAAGCTTTAAAGATGGAAAAAACATCCCTTTTTTCTTTCATCATATACAACCAAGTTGTATGGGAGTAATCATCAATAAAAATGACAAACAATCTATGACCTTTCAAAGATAAAACACGAGAAGGACCCCATACATCAGAATGAACTAAAGCAAATGGAACTGAACTTTTATTAATACTTGGAGCAAAAGAAGCTCTGTGATGTTTACTAAGTTCATATGTTTCACATAGAAAGTCGGAAACATGTTTATTTAATACTAATGACGGAAATAAATGCTTTCGTAAATGAAAAGAAGGATGTCCTAAATGCTTATGCCAAAGATGTATGTCTTTAGTTTTATTTCCCGAAACAACTGTGTGATGAGCCAAAGGTTCTCCAGCATCCAAAAAATAAAGTCCACTCTCTTCTCTACCACTGCCAATCGTCCTCCTCGTGGAGAGATTCTGAAAGACACAATGAGAAGGAAAAAAAGGTTACACTGCAGTTGAGATTCTGTGTCAGACGACTGATAGATAACAAATTATGAGAAAAATTTGGGACATGTAAGACAGAGGAAAGAGGTAAGGTTGGAGTTGCACGAATAGTACCCTTCCCTAAGACAGGAAAAAGTACCATCAGCAATACAAACATTATCTCTTCCTGAACACGGTGTATAATCTGAACATTTAGACATGTGCTCAGAAGCACCAGAATCAAGAATCTAGGGAGAAGAGGAGTGAGACAAGTGTGCTCTTACGGAGGTCACGAATGTACCTGACTGGGCAAAGGAAGTAGAGACACTTGTAGATGCAGAGGCAGTAGCAGAGGAAGTGCGGCGAGCCATCAGGTTCTGGAGAGCCTCCTTCACCTCAGAGGCAGTGAACATAGCTGGAGGCTGGAGCAGTAGTAGATGAAGGTTGATCAACTGAACTGGGGCTGTAGGATCCACAGTAGTAGAGTGATGAGCATTAGCATTACGGCCATAAAACCGTCCTCCACAACCCCTAGAATGGCCAAAGCGATCCCCTCGACCTCCTAGGGTCCCCCTTACCAACTGGTGGATAACCATGTAATTTATAGTATGTGGCCCTGCTGTGAAATTTGGTACTACAATTGTCACAAAACTGTTTGGACTTATCTACGGACTCACTAGTATTGTCACGGCCACGGTTCCCATCTTTCTGAAAAGCCGAAATAAGAGCAGATCGCTCTGCAGAAGCGGGCTGAAGCATAGTTGACGACTTTCCTCGTTCTGTACATAAGCGAAGGCCTCTTGAAGAGAAGGTAGCAGTTCCATTACTAGATCCCGACTATGAATTGGATCCAAATCCAAGTGAAGTCCCTCTGGGAACTTAAAAATCCTCTCCTCCACACAAGTATATTATAAGCCACAGAATCAACATGGCAAATGGGCTTGTAGTCCAGAAGGTGATCCAACTGTTTCCAATTGGTCGATAGAAACGTGAAGTACTGAAGAACACCTCTGCTCTCCCTGTTCAGATCTCCCAATCAACCGCCGTAACTCAAAAATCTGTGCTGAATTTCCCTTACGGGAATAAGTGTTAGCCATGGTCTCCCAAATATCTTGGACAGTCGCCATTTAGCAATCTCTGGAACCATGGAGTGCAAAGCCAAGTCATAACAGTGGAGTTCTCCATCTCCCACGGTGTTAGGTGCTTGAATTTTTCCGTTGATATATCCCATCTTTCCTCTGCCCTTTAGGGACATGATCACAGATCCGGACCATGGTAGGTAGTTTTGGCCATTAAAAAGTGATGTAGTGAGTTTCATGTTCGGGCTATTGATGGGAGCAACAATAACATGTTCTCCCTTAGGCAACGGTGTATTCACGTCGGATTTTACTGGATCGGTCATCGTGAATCAACACAAAAATCAATACCCGCAACGAACACTGAATGAGAAAAAGAAACTGGTACCAACGGACACGGAGCACACAATCATAAATCAGAACACCATAGAGAATGCCAGAATAACAGTCTGTTGATCAAATGTCCATAAATGGACTAGAAGACAACCGGTGGAAATTGAACTTCAATCAAAACAGCAAATGGGTAAGAAACTGGGCAGTGGCTGTTGGCTAGGGCTTAGAACAGCATGGGGGGTTCCGGTTGGGCAAGGGTGGGCTGCGTCTGGGCTGGGTAGGTCTGGTGGAGGCTGCGGCTGGGTTGGGTAGGGATGGGGGGCTGCGGCTGGTCTAGGTTACCATGAGGGAGGCTGTGGCTGATTGGGTTTGTGGTCTAGGAGGCTGCGGTTGGTAAGGGTTGGTATCTAGGAGGGTGGCGCATGGAGTGGTAGTGTTCGGGTGGTGGTGTTTCTCTCTAAGAGAGGCACTGACACCATATAGAAGCAATTAGGGCAAAACCTTAGAAGACCAAGATAGTCTTCTCTCTTATTATATGTCCAATAACAGTCTATTACAATAATACCCTTAGGTAGAATAATAAAAGAAATAAGGAAGAAACATAACATACGAGTAATAAACTCTAACATCATACACTCCATTTACAAGTCTGTTGCGAGCTTTACACAAGCTCACTTATGAGCCTTATTCAAACATGTTCACGAGCTCTATTGAGCCGAGCTCACGTAAGGTTGAGCTTGGCTTATATTTATATTTATTAAACGAGCCTAAAGTCCAGTCTTGAGCTTGGCTTGTTAATAACCGAACGAATTCGAGCTGAGCTCTTATCGCACATGTTTGTGAGGGCTTATTGAGCTGCTTGGCTTGTATACACCCTATCTCTTAGTAAGATTCATATTTCGATAAGTGCATCAGGTGGGCCCTACATCAAGTCGAGTGCTTCAAAAATGGATGGAGGGATACATATATATTTAATTGATTAGTTGGAAGTAAATTGGGTTTTGTGTTAACAAACTTGCTGTCATGAAGGACCATGAGATCTTTGTTTACAACCTGTGAAGTCACTAATAAAATGGTCATGGTTTCAATCCCCATGAGTTTATATCAATCGTTATGTTTGTTTGGATTATTAATTGTACTGCATTGAAAAGACCCCAAGGGGGTGCGCCCATGTACGCAGAGAGTGTACATCTTCAAAGACAACACAAGTAACACCTGACAAAAAGACAGTAAAAGAACATAAACAGAAGGAAATAAAAGAAGCTAGCAACACCCATAGAACAAAAAGGACAGACTTCCAAGCCCAAATAAAAATAAAAATATCATGAGATTATATTTATATGTAATTGGATGACGTGGTTCATTCGGGTTGCTCGTGTATTGGAGATGGATGTGATATCTTTTTTTGAAAATTTCTATTTTATTTTTTCTGAATCAGGAGCCTATTCAGAAAGAAGGTTCTTTGGATAATACTCTGATTGAAGGCAATATAGATGGTTCGACGCCTATAGATGACCATTCTGAAAGTGTTTCAGGTGACAAAACCCAAGCGAATGGTGGTGTACCTTTTGATAGTGAGGGTGAATTTGCAGGTGAAAACTTAAGGACCAGTGCGAATGAAAATATTGAATCTTCTGATGATCTTGACAAGAAAAAACTGATGAGTAATGGCACTTTGCATGAAGATATTGAACCCAGAGGGTCAAAGCGGTTACACGACAGTGAGGAAGTGAGCATTGATAATAAGAAGAGTCGGACCGTTGTTATAAACAGTGATGATGAAGTTAACACGGAGGATCAATCGGTTATACGAGAAACTAATGATGATTCTTTTCGCTGCACTGTTTGTGATAAAGTGGCCACAGAAGTGCACTCCCATCAAGTTATGAAAGTAATTGTTTGCTGGGATTGCAAATGTTTTCTGGAAGCGAAAAAGCATTTAAAGGTATGACCTTAGTGGTATTTGTACGTTTCAGTAGTAGCATGTTTGGTAGTCACTTGGATTTGAATAACTCATTAATAATTTAAATAGTATCTGAAATTAGAATCCATCAACCCCATTTAGGTAGATAGGAATTTGTCATATTTTTTCTTATATGGAAATTTTTTTTTTCCTTCTTTTAGAATTGCTATATTTATGACCTTAAGTACGATTTTCGAAATAAGCACAATCTTCCTTAATAAAACCATCAAGATAACTATTGTTTTAGTTATATTCTATGTAAAAGTATAAATGGAATTAATGTAGTCAAGGGCATCCAAACAGGCCCTAAATTTATTTTTGACTTTAGCAGTTACCAGTACTGTACTAAAAAAATATATATATATATATATATATCTGAGTCTGTATGAGAAGTGCATCTGACTTCTGATGATGATATTGCCTTTATTTTTTTTGGATAATCTGTAAGTTGTGGGAAGGGAAACTGCACTCTCGTTTATGTTTCAAATGTGCTATTGTTGGAAAAAAAAAAAAACTTTGTCAGACTTGATGATATGTGCAATAAGGCTCTATTTGGTTTGCTGATTTGGAGAAAGGATAAGAAAAAGAAAAGTAAGACAAAAGGAAAACTAATTCCCGTATATTACCCTCCATAATTAACAACGCGAAAATTTAAAAATTTTAACTTATAACAGTAACTTCAAGAAAGAGGGCGGGAAGTGACATATAAAATCCAGAATTTTAATTTATTTCTCACTACATTTTATTTCTGTCCTATTTTCCTCACTATTTTCTTTGCTAACCAAACAAAGGAAAGTGTTTCCTTACTTTTCCCTAACTAAATTTGTGAATCAAACACGGCCTAAATCTGTCACTGTGTATATTCTTATTGATTTACAACATTGTGTATATTTTGTGGTATGTGTGTTAATAAGATTATAGGCTTTTAGGCTCTGTTTGGTTTGCGCATATGGCGAAGGAAAAGAAAAGGCAAAGGAAAACAAGAAGGAAAACTAATTCCCTAGTTTCTTCCTCCATGCTTAAATAACATTACAAAAAGAATTTTCGAAATATAATTGTAACGCAAGGAAAAAGGGACAAAAGTGAGATACAGAATTCAAAAAAATTTAAATTTCTCACCAGATTTTCTTTTCCTTCTTATTTTCCCCACTATTTTCTTTATAACCAAACAAATGAAAATGTTTTCCTTTTGTTTCCCTCATCAAATCCATGAAGCAAACATAGCCTAAATCTATCACTCTGTATATTGTTATTGATTTACTACATCACTGCAGAATGTTATTCTCAGGCTTATTATTATGTTTTTATTCAGCCGATAAATCAGTAAATTTGTTTTTGAAATTTATGTTGTATCGGTGGATTAATAGCAAAGTGTTGGGCAACTAAGAAACAACACGTTAGCAAAGTGAGTGTAGCGGAGATGAGGATGCTAAGATGGATGTGTGGTAAGACTAGGAAAGATAGAATTAAAAATGAGTACATCCGAAAGACTGTAGAAGTGACACATATTGAGGATAAGTTGAGGGAGAATAGACTTAGATGGTTCGGCCATGTGCAACGAAGACCTGTAGATGCACCTGTGCGAAAGAGTAATAAGATCGTAGTGCCTGGAATGGTTAGAGGGAGAGGCAGACCTAGACTGACTTGGGAATATGTAGTGCAACAAGATATGAATATATATAATTTAAATGAGCATATAGCTCTTGATCGTGCAGAATGGAGAAAAAGGATTCATACAGCCGACCCCAATTGATTGGGACACAAGGCTTGGTTTGGTTTGGTTTATCGGTGGATTAATAGATTTCAGGGGCTGTTTGGGAAGTCAAAGAACCGGTTTTGTGGTTCACATGTGAACCGGTTCTCTAAGTTAAAGTTTTTGGTAAATATGCATTCCTTGCACAGGAGTCTGTGGCTCTGTGCCCAGTCTAATGTCTCTCCTAAAAGTGGTTCTTTGTCAAACCAACCAAATCTTGGTTCTCATAAAAACCAGATAAAAGTGATACTCCAAATCTTGGTTCTCATAAGAAGCAGGTAAAAAAGTGAGACTTGTATTGAACCAGGTCATATTTTAAGCATTCCCTACTAAGCCCTCATATTTTCATATTGTGTACCTTTTTTTTTACTTATCATATTCATCTTTATTCGTATCATTGACATAGTCAGTTATGCCAGGACCCTGATTGCTCAGAGTGCTACTGTGTATGGTGTGGACGAAACAGTGATTTAGTAAGTTGCAAGTCATGTAAAACATTGTTCTGTAGTGCGTGCATAAAGAGAAATCTGGGTGAAGAATTCTTGCTAGAAGTTCGGGAATGTGGTTGGCAATGTTGTTCTTGCTCTCCAATTATTCTGCAGAAGTTGAGTTTACAATTGGAGAAAGCTATTGGGGATGGAGGTCTGACAGTTTCTAGCTCTGATACTGATACAGACAATTCGGATGGAGAAATCAATGTCGCAATCAGGTATATTGTTTTTCTTTTCTTTTTCTCTTTGAATTGGCTGTATTTGCAATTTTTTAAGGCCTGTTTGTTTCATGGAATGATAAGGTTTGGTTTGTTTTTTGGAATTAGAGGAGAAAAGAAAAAGGAAAGGAAAAAAAGAACGAAAACTAGTTCTCTTGTTTATTTCTCCATGGTTAAATGACATTAAAGATTAAAAATTTTCGAAGTACAATAGTAACTTAAAGAAAGGGAGGAAAGTAGAATTCAATTTTTATTTTTTGTTTCTCACCATATATTCTTTTCATTCCTATATTCTGTGGTTACTTGACAATGAAAAGTGTTTTTCTTCATTGGCTAAATCATGAATCAAACAACGCCCAAAGAGAAGTAAAAGAAAACACTGAGGAGAACACTTTTGTGTGTCTAGTTGATGTGGAAATACAAGGAAAGTAGGAAAGGAAAGAAGATATGGTAAAATTAAGTGAACGAAATTTTAATATTACTTGTCTACTACACTAATTACTTTCGGAAATTTTAATTTCTGATGTGATTTAAGCATTGAGGAAAACACTGGGGTATTAGTTTTCATTTCCATTTCAGTTTCCGTTTTCCTTCCTTTTCATTTTCCTACTCTGAATCCACAAACCAAATGGAGTCTAAATATACTCTTTACTGGACCAATAATTGTGAAACAATTTTATGTCATCAATTTGCTGCATTAGTTTTCCCCATTCCATTTAATACAGGGTCATATTTCATGTACTTCTAGAATTCCTTATGGGAGGCCTTTCTCGAGTCTAAGATGGTCGCTGCTTGCTCTTTCGTCCGTCATATGTCCAAGACATAAGTATTACACATCTACAAAGAGAAAAGCTGTGCTACATGGACTCTAATATAGCCAGTTTGGGTAGCTTTTTCGGGGCTACATTCACTCAAAAACTAGTGACTGGGTTAGCCTTTTCACATTTTTTAATGAAACGTGGTTCCTTTTTAAAGCTAAAAAAAGTTTTTCTTTTTTGAAAAAAAAAAACACACTCTTATTCCAAAAACTGATTACGTTAAAAGCTAGCCAAACGGGCTCTGAATAGGTTGAAGTACCCCTGTCGGACACTCAGCACACGGTCATGGGGTTGGGATATGTGTACTACACTTCTGGTTGGACACGCACGGACACACACCAAAAAGCATGTTAGCTGCTTGTGTAACACTACATTAAACTCTCTAATTGTACTCTGGACCCTGGTTGCTACAAATTTATTTCAGGATGGATGAAAGGTTAATGTGTTGAAGCTCTATTATTACTTAAGAATTATAAGATTTATTTCTGTGTCTCCATACCCTTAACTTAACTTCATGAATTTAGGAAGTCTGATGCTTTGACATATACCAACATCTCGCACACATACCCAAGTACATGTACATAAAGAACAGTGTCCCCTCCCATCTGCTTTCTGTATGTCGGTTGACCATTTAGATAGATGTTCATTAGATATTGATGCAATACGTTACGTTGATGGTGAGATTTAGAGTGCAGTGAGTGCTTGTTGGGCAGTACGGACAGATTGTGCATAATAATTTAATAGGGTTAATTAGTGTTAAGCCCCCCATTAGGAAAAGTAAGTGAAGGTTACAATGAAAACTTTTTTAGTGAAAAGTCCCGCAATATAACCCTGGGCAAAAAACTCCTGACGAGTTTAAAAAAAATCCCGACAAGTCCGATAAATTTCACAAACTTTTCTATGTTTTGAGAAATTTCACAAGAAAAGGTCTTGAAATTTCTCAAACTCCCTGGGATTTTTTTTTGCTCAGGTTTATACTGAGGGACTTTTTAGTAAATTTTTTCCTTGAAAAATTTAAGGAAATGAAGGTCCAGTCTCACATGTTGCTCTTGGTTACGCCGTTCACCTCGCACCTTCTTATTGCCTCATTTCCTGCCTTTGTGTTTTAAACATTCCATGGACTTTACATTGCATTCTGACTCAATTTTGAGTGATCCATGTAGCACTGGCGTTGGACACATACTATGACACGATAAAACAGTAAATCTAAAAAATGTAGGATACGGACATGGCTAGGACATAAATGTTGTAAAATATAATCCTTTAGTTAACTATACAAATACACCTTAATTAATTGTACAGATACAACTTGTGTTCCAAGTTTCTAAATTTTATACGTAAACCCATTATTTATCTAGCAGTTTGTTATATTTAGATTTTACCTCAAAATTTAAAAAACATTTCAGAGGAACTACCGTGTTGACTGCGCATCTGATGTGTTTCCGTCATTTTTGTGAGAAAAATAATTGACGCATTTATTCTCATGTTCAATACTTGTTGGCGGGTGTTCGATACAGACACATGTCCAAACATGACATCCAAATTGAATTGATTTGGATACACATTCATATTGGAATTTTCAATCTGTTCCAAAACATACTAACAAGATCCTAGCTTAGATTAACATTTTAGATAACATCTATCTTGTGGCAGCTCCAAAAGAAGGAGAAAAAAGAAAATAAGAAGAATCCTTGATGATGCTGAATTAGGTGAAGAGACCAGAAGGAAAATTGAGATTGAGAAGGTATCTTTTGTTGATTCAAGCCATTTGTACGAAGCTACTATTTTACTAGGTTATTTTCATATTCCCAATTTTTTTGTAGCAACGTCAAGAGCGTCTCAAGTCCTTGGAAGCTCAGTTTAAAGCCAAGTCTATGATGATGAATTCTTCAAACTTTAAAGGGAGTTTATCTGAAGGTGGTAGTGTTGATGTATTGGGTGATCCTTCAACGGGTTACATAGTGAATGTTGTGAGAGAGAAAGGTGAAGAGGCTGTGAGAATTCCTCCAAGCATCTCAGCAAAGTTGAAAGCCCATCAGGTTATGCTTCTATACTTGCTTCAGTCTTAGCTGATTCGGTTTTCCAATCACTTTGGTTTTAAAGCTCATTTAGCATTGCTGTGGGACGAGAATTTTCTTTAATATTTTTGGAAAACATCAAATTGCTTATTGAAGCTGTTTTTTAAAGCTTTAAATGGATTCAATTTGGGAAAAAGCTGTGAACTTTCTTTTGCTAAACAGACTCAAACCTTCTAACTATCTCAAATAAATGGTTTTTTGTCCCAAATAATCTAAATCCCAAATGGGCTCTTAGTAGATTTGTTTATGTTATCTGAATATATAGCAATTCTCTGCTTCTGATTTACTCTTTCCATATATATGTATATATATATATATATATTGTAAAAGCCTTAAAGTGGATTCGACTTTTGAAGAAGTGAATTTTTTTTTTTTTTTGCCAAATGGACTCAAATATCTTATTAATCCCAAATACGTGATTGTTGGTCCCAAATAAGTTAATCCACACGGGCTCGTAGTTGATTCATTTCAGTTGTACAAATATTTCACAGTCAGGAGTACTTGTGTTATAAACATGTAGGATGCTTATCTGCTACAGTTTGAGGAGTCTTCCAATTTATTTACTCTCTAGGCTTTTCTCATCTATGAGGAGCTCCAGTCTCCAACTGCAATCAACACCACCTTCTCCCTTCCCGTCTCTCATCCATTCCCTCTCATCTCTATTTTGATTGTGATCTATAGGACAACAAATACTTTTTGGGAGAGACAGAGAGGGAAAAAATCTGAAATAAAATGTCATGAAAGTGAATTCATGAAATAAATGATCGCAGCATGGTATTATGTATAGGATAACAACTGCTTGTTGAGAGAGACAGAGAGGGAAAAAATATGAAATAAAATGTCAACTTCTCTTGCAAAAAGTCATGAAAGTGAATTCACAAAATAAATGTTCGCAACATGGTATTACCATTATATTGTACGAGTACGTTAGGATTGTTATCGTATTTGTTTCTGCAGGTTACTGGGATACGATTTATGTGGGAAAACATCATTCAGTCAATAGGAAAAGTGAAGTCTGGGGATAAAGGACTCGGATGCATTCTGGCTCATACCATGGGCCTTGGTAAAACTTTTCAGGTACCTTGTTTCTTGACAACTCGACTGACTCTCCGCGCGGCACCGCCTACCCAATGAAAAGTAGATTTTGAGTTTATTCAATTTTATATTAATTTTATTGATTGGTATGAGTTAGTTTATCACATTTTTCATCTAAGTATGACCTTATAAAACCTATAAGAAAAGTATGGCCTCTATAAAGGGAGCTTATAGATTTTCTCCTACATGATTTTTATATTTATGGAGTTACACGATAATAAGATTTAGACCTAGTATACACACACGCACAAAATAATGACACACTTAATAGAAGAAGGTTCTCTAAATTCTTATCAATCTTAACATTCTGAATGCTCAATGGTGGTCTGCCCGACAATTGGTATTGTATGTAGCTAATTGGTATTCTGTTGGATGTTTCTCATCACTTGTTTACTAAAATGGTCACGTGTCATTCCTTATCATTGACTTAGCAGTATTAAGATCTATTATGTTTCTTAAGGGGCTGTTTGTTAATAGAAGACTCGATTTTGAGTTCAGAAGGAAAAGTTTGGTGTTTGTGTAGCTGCTTTTTGGTTACATCCGATTTATGCACGACTTAAAAGTACCCGAAGAATTGGTTCGTTATCAAACCAACCCCAATGCATGTTTTTCATAAAAACCAGATAAAGTTAAGACTAAGCCTGATCCTTTTTTAAGCATTACTAAACAGGCTCTAAGTTTGTCAATTGAGTCACTCTCTCTCTATGGATATATGCTATGTAGCACGGTCACATCAATTTGGGTTATATGTTAGTGTCAGACACACTCCGGACACCTGTCGGACACAAGAGTGGGCAAGGCATGGCAGCTCCTTTGAAAATGTTTTAAGACTAAAACATTAAAATCTTGATATAAGTTACGGGGTTATTTGGAAATCTAAGAAACGGGAAGGGACACGACTCAGGAAATTGTTTGTCCGGGTGTCTGTTTTGATTCGTATTCGTATTCGTATTCGTGTCCCGTGTCCGTGTCTGTACTTCTTAGGATATACGTAGACCACGCATTAAGCTATTGCTTTGCTGTGGATTCTGAAATATATCCACCACCTTTTTGTAGTTTTAGGCTCGGTTTAGTTTGTGGATTTATATTAAAAAAACATAAGGTAAATGATAAGTATAACCATTTCCTAGTATTTTCCCTTGTCTTTTCTTCCTTGCTTAAATAACATTAGAAACAAACTAAGTGCAAAATATATCATGATTCAAGAAAAAGAGGAAGGAAAGTGACCCACAAAATTAATGAAGTTTAATTGTTTTTCACCCATATTTTCTTTTCCTTCCTATTCTTCTGACCATTTCGTTATTAACCAAACCTAGGAAGGTGTTTTTTTTTTCTTTTTTCTTTTTCTCTTTTCTTTCCCATCACTCAATCCACGCCTAATAGAGCCTTAGTTGGCTGATGGGTCGTGTTGCAGGTTATAGCTTTGTTGTATGCTGCTATGAGAAGTGTGGATCTGGGATTAAGGACTGCACTTATTGTTACACCTGTAAGCGTTCTACACAATTGGCGGAAAGAATTCACCAAGTGGAGACCTTCAGAACTAAAGCCTCTTCGCGTCTTCATGTTGGAAGATGTTTCAAGGTTTCTCTAGTCTTTAATATTTTGTTTGTTATGGAAATAATTTTTTACCCATTGTACATATATCTAAATTGATATGTTTTGTATGTAGAGAGAGAAATAAATCGAAAGAGGGGTAGAGATGGAGATAGAAACATTGTAATGTGAAAGTTATTTATTTTCTATAGAAGTTGATGAGCATGGGGTTCTGTTAACCCTGAACTCATGACCTCATTTGGAAGTCAACATATCCATCTTACAAGTAGAAGCAAGTACGACCTACTTTAAAAAATGTATTATTCTTAGGCCTGCCAATTGGAACCTTTAACTATGAAACCACCCAATTCCGTCTGCAAAAAGTAGTTCTTGTTCGACTTAAATTAGAGTGTGGGTCGGGTTAAGGTAGTCACGCGGGTTGAAAGTGGGTTTGTTAAGTTACATTCCAAGGGTTGAAATCACTCATCTCTTTCTCTCATCTCTATTCCATGAAGAAACCCTAGCAACCTAGTGGATGTTGAACAAAGTCCGGCTGATTTATCATACGGAGGCTGGAATGGTGGCTCCGTGGCCAGCGGAGCGAAGCTACTGACCCACGCCTCGTAATTGGCCTCCATTGCCGAAAACACTTTCTTGATTTCACTATGCTCGAATCCACCATTGTCATCTTTGTCATTCAAAAACCAGCAAATTTTCACACATTTCCCCAAAATCTGTATTATATTGAGTGTATATATAAGTATGTATATATCAATATATTGTAGACACACAGAGACACAGTTAGAGGCTCAATTGGGTTACCATACAAAAAGTTGGGGAAACAATAGAAATCGAAAAATTAGCGAATTCACAAATTTCCCAAAATCAGTAATATATTGAGTGTGTGTGTATTTATATGCATATATACTATGTAGCACGGATACGGATATAAGACACGGAGACGACACGACACAGAGACAGCAATACGACAAATTCCAAAAATGTAGGATATGGAGACGGTTAGGATACGTCGAATGAAAAAATATTTCTAAAAAATATAATTTAGTTTGAAGTAAAAGAAGAAGAAGAGAGGATTAAATATCAACATTACTTTACATATTCTGATGTTCACCCATAGAAACTAGGCAAATATCAACTTACAACATATACTCATAAAATGATTACACAACATAACAATTTAACAGGATACAAACACAGTAGGATACAATCATACAACGATTAAATTATTGTATCTTTGAATTAAATATACAATTTGTAGTTCCATCTCCACTCATGTGTCCATAATTCTCACAATAAACGAATTGCTTATCCCCAATTTTACAATATTAAGATTATTGCCTCAATGTTTTAAAATGCATTTCTAATGAGAGGCCACCATGCTGCATTCACTTGTGTGTGGTCAGCTGTCTGTTCGACATGTGATCGAGGTGTGTCCAATGTTAAAATATTTGAGACACGTTTTATAGCGTGTCTGACATGTGGTGACGCGTGTCCGACGATTGTCGGTGTTTGACATGGACATGATACAGAGACGGCACCCAAAGTGAAGTGTTCGTGCTACATAGCGTATATATATATACACATCTAGGAAGCACGAGTACTTCATTTTAGTTGCCGTACGAGTATCGGGTACCCCACGTGTACGACACGCTTGGGTACGTGTCAGACACTCTTCAGGCCGTGTCCTGGTGCTTTTAATTAAAACTGTGACACTAGGTACGGGATGGGTACGGCAGGGACACGGGTACTTTTAGGAAATTGAGATTGAAACTATGACTTCTTTTCTTCTTCTTTATTTATTTATTTTTCTTTTTTATTTTTAATGTTGTGGACTTGTAATGCTAATACAATATTGTTAAGTTGCTAGACTGCTTAGATGCTATGCTGTGGATGAATAATATGTCGTATTAATGTTCAATCTTCTTCATCTTCTTTGTTTTTTTATAACTATAAATATATTTTTATTCAACATACCCTAGCCGTACCCGTACCCTACATTTTTGAGAATAGTCGTAACACCTTTAGCAACTGCTTAGATGCTATGCTATGGATGAATAATATGTCATATTGATGTTCAATCTTCTTCATCTTCCTTGTTTTTTTATAACTATAAATATATTTTTATTCAAATACCCTAGCCGTACCCTTACCCCACATTTTTGAGAATAGTCGTACCACCGTACCCGTATCGCATCGTACCCGTGTCACATGTTCGTGTCCGTGCTTCATAGATATACTTAAATGCATTATAGACACACTCTGTGGTTGTATTGGGATTCTACACAAAATTGGGGAGAAACAAGAAAACGAAATTAGATGAATCACATTATTGTTTAGGTTGAAAGAATTGACTTCAATTTCTTCCCTGAAAGTGGGTCAACCCGGTCCAAACTCGAAATTGACCCAACTATGTACAGGTTGAATGTGGGTTCAACCCATTTTGACCCAACCCCGATCTAACCCGCCCAAATCCACCCCTTTGCCAGGCCTAATAATTTACACTGCATTGTTAAAAGAAGTTGATAATGAAGAGCATAATGCAATTTCAATTGGTGAGAATTGCATTTCGAGGTTGTCATTCCAAACACACCCTAATTAAACTGTTTTGTCATTATGCTAAAAGTTTTGTATATTGAACCTGTGAAATTTTTTCTGTCTTTAGTACAGTTCCTTGGTCCAATGTTTGAGTTATTGTGCATCTATTTCTCTCCTCATCTTACTCCATATTGCCATCTATATATTTTGATGGGTTGATTCATTTAGTATAGGAGGCAATCTCATTCTACCTCAGCCTTAGTTTGTCGAGCCTCTTCATGTTAATTCTTGGGATTATTGTTATTAAATCATGAATCAGATTGCTATTTGGTTTGCCAAAACTAAGAATCGTAAATCTTAAGATTCCTTTTATTTTTTATTTTTTATTTTTAATACAAAATAAAGAATAATGCAAATGTATACACATGGAACATGTAAAAACACATGTGCAGTGCTTTCAATGAGCAAAATTATATTCTAATGCGAGTTCCATAACTCCCATGCAATATCTAGACTCAAAATGTTGATAGTTCTTCACTTAAAACTTAAAACTCCAGGTTCAAAATTATGAAATATGAGTTGTATTGAATCGTGAGTTGTAGTAGGTTGTATGAAACTCGAAGATTGAATCACCTCGGGAATCGACCGATTCTAACAACAATGTGTTGGATTCTTTGAAGTGTTAAGAGGCAAGATCTTTCGAGCTCGTATTATTTATAGCTATGTTTGTATTCTTTTGGCTTGAAAGTAACAAGGAAAAGTTTAAGATTTGCCAATGCTTTAAAGATTGTGACCATGTACTTTTGGAACAAATTAGGACCCGCCTCCCAGTGAAAGCATTAGTTTATGATGATGGGTGTTTCGTAGTCAATTGGGGTCAATTATGCACTGCTAGCTTCTTTAGTGTTGAAGCTTGATATACGTTGTTGGGTCAATTCTCTAATGTTGGAGCAACTGGTAACTTAACAGGGATGGCCGTGGATTTTTTTTTTGTTTTAACTTTCACAAAAGACCAATCCTATTCCTCTGCCATTGTACAACCCTTAGGCTTGTCGTTGCCTTGATGGAGGCTCATGGATTTTGCTTGTGCCACTAGAAGCTATGAGCACAGGTAGGTCCTACGTGCTGGGAGTGGGGGATGCTAGTGTTTTGATGGGCTTCTGGCGAAGCAAATGTCTAGGTTCATCGATATATTCCAAAATTATGTGCCACGAGAAGCTATGAGTCTTAGTTGGTTAGTATTGAGATTATATGACCGATATGTCATATGTGATATGCCTCGCGGACTTCATTGTTTTTCTCTTAAAAACACCTCGACTTAATGATGTATCTTTAGAGCCCGTTTGGGTTTGTTTTTAAAATAATCACTTTTGAGAATACGAGATTTTTTTTTAGAAAGATACTAATTGGAGCTTTTGAAAAAAAAAAAATATTTTTTCTAGCTTTAAAGCGAATCAGATGTTTTGGAGGGCTGTGAAAAAGCTAATCCAAATGTCATGAGTTTTTGAACTCTCACTTGTAAGTGATTGTTCTCGAAAAAGCTATCCCAAATGGTCTCTTAAAGCCACAATTAACTTTATTTTATTAAAGTAGATAGGTCTTCATGTTTTCATAATCCTTCCAAGTTTTTTTTCTCAGGGAGAGAAGAGCTGACTTACTAGCAAAGTGGAGAACTAAGGGTGGTGTCTTCTTGATGGGCTATGCTGCTTTCCGAAACATGTCCCTTGCAAAGCATGTAAAGGATCGCCACATGGCTAGGGAAATTTCTTATGCCCTACAGGTGATTACTATTGACCTTCAAAAGCTTATTTGATGCCATAGCTTTGGGCTCCGTTTGGTTTATTGATTTGGAGAAGGGAATAAAAGATGGGCTCCGTTTGGTTTATTGATTTGGAGAAGGGAATAAAAGATGGAAGGAAAACTTTTCCCTTTTGTAATATGAAGTTTTACCCTCCCTCCTTAATTTCCCCATTCCTCACTAAATCCGTGAACCAAACAAAGCCTAAATGTAAAAACTAAGTACTAAAGATGTATTAAGCAGGAGGAAGACAAAAATTGAGTTTAGATATTTAGGAAAGAAAAGAGGAAGGCAAGTGCTCACAATTTTTTTTTTTCATCGTATTTTCTTTTCCTTCCTATTTTCTTGATTGTTTTCCTTATCAACCAAAAGAAGGAAAGTGTTTTCATCATTTTCGTTCTGTCATTAATCCATGACCCAGACAAAGCCTACCTGATATCGAACACATTTCGAAGTTTGACGTATAGATTTTGTGGCTTTGATCCATAGATGCTGGTCCTCTAGATGACTCTAAAATCTTTGCTGCATGAATTAGACTTGCTGGAAGGAATTTAATTTGCATGTTTGGTAGTGGTTTTTATGGATTTTTATTTGAATTCTTTCCATCATTTCTCATCCATCCACTATTGGGTGCTGGTTGTACTTGTTAGGTCACCAATTTCTCTACTAGCTTAAGTTGTTATAGATGGCCCCAAAAATGTAAATTAAGCTTTAACACCCTCCCTCACGTGCGACCTTGTCTCGCACGTGGAGAGACAGTAGACCAAACTCCATCCTAGTGTAGCCAAATAACAAAGTGCAAATATGCACACCAAAGCAGGAATAAAGACTCAAAACTGAGACCTCGCACAAACAAGACTTTGATTCCTTGTTAAGTCACCAATTACTCTAAAAGCTTAAGTGGGCCCAAAAATGTGTATCAAGGTTCAACAATACTCATTGTTGTCAAATCGTAAACCAATTTGCAAAGTTATGATCCGTGAATCATATCCTATTGTGAATCATAAGATTCCCTTTGCTATAATAACTAATGTTTATATATGTATACTATATACCTTTATAAACACATACAATGCTTATACTTCAAAGTTCAAAATAATGAATCGCGAATTGTATTGAATCTAATTCGTCTCAGTTTGTATGAGATCAAATCGACCCGTTCTAACAACCAAGGCTGTACTTCCTCAGAAGTCAGTGACTGACCACCTTTATCTGTAGCTTTTCCTTTCCTGACTAATTTATGTTTCCTTTGTCAGGACGGACCTGATATACTGGTTTGTGATGAGGCTCATATGATCAAGAACACCAGGGCTGATGTTACCCAGGCCTTGAAACAAGTAACATGTCAGAGAAGGATTGCATTAACTGGATCACCTCTTCAGAACAATCTCATGGAATATTATTGCGTAAGATTGTATAGAAGCTATCATTTACTTGAAGATCATTGAAGTTCTGTATTTTTAATCTCATGATTATGCAAAACATCATGGGACATGGTTCAAAATCGTGTTATCCGACAGTCGCTGGAGGCTTCGAGACTGCTCTGTCATGGCATCACATCACGGTACCGGGCGGTTGTCAGTGTGTTGAATTGGGATTCTGGGAGTATAAGAAAAACGAAGATTCTAAAGATAATAAGAGCAACAAAATTGGTTCATCAAATAAACAATCTACTCCTATCTACCTTGTTCCTATTATGATTTCCCCTAAAGCATGGTGCAAAAGGCTATTTTCTATAGCTAGCGTGTTCTCGTCTCAGTTTCCATTGATATTGAGAGCTCGGTCGCGACTGTACTTTGAACCATGTTAAGATTCTACTCCCTTCCCTTGGATCCAACCTCACTGGATTTTCTTGTACTTAGATTGTTTGTATGTTTGGGGCATGTGTATGCAGCCGTGGGGATTAGTCTCAAGTCTCAACTAAGATGCACAACTCCTTCTTAGCAAAAATAGTGTCATGTTCATGGTTGTTGGAATCGCTAGATTTTAAGAGTTGATTCATATGAGTTGATTTGAGTTTCATTGAACTCGATATCATATTTTTCAGTACTGTTCAAGACACTGACTAGCCAAGGTGACCGGCTTACGGTTTATTTGTTCAACCGTTGGGCGAACTGGTTGAATCCGCTTAATGATTTTCGTATCTTGCAAAAGTTTAAGATAGATGACATTTTTATTTTTATTTTTTGTAAAAACGTATATTGCAGTAATCAAATTTAACAGACTCATGGTGGATTAGTGGTGATAACTGAAAATAACTTATCATAATAATCGAAAGGTTCCAGAGTATTTTTACATAAGTGTTTTGTGTAATTTTTAGGCAAGTGATATAAGTTTACTGGTTCAACCACTTGGTTCAGTCGAAATCTGTCTAGTTTGATTGGTTCATACCAGTTCAATTGCACAAGCGGTCCAATTACAAAACCAAACCGGATGGCTTACCGGTTCACGGTGCAATCGGCCGAAGATGGCTGTATAGTACAATTTTGATAGCTATGCCCGATATGATTCATGGTTTAGAATGATTCCCTGTTCATAGTTTGGAACTGTAAAGTTTGAAGTTGAAAACTTTCCACATTTTGAGCCTTGATGTGGCATGGAAGTTTTTAAAGTTATTTTGTTCACTATTAGAATTGCTCATAAATTATTTACGTATCTATTATTGTTTTCTTTGTCTTTATGAAATAAGTGAATCTTATGATTCACAATTCGGTATGATTCATGTTTCATAATTTTGGTTAACTGAATCACAATTCTAAAGCAATGGTCATGATTATGTGAAACTTTGTATGGAACAGATGGTTGATTTTGTAAGAGAAGGATTTCTTGGCAGCAGCCATGAGTTTAGGAATCGGCAAGTGTTCTTCACTAATGCCTCTTATTTAGTGGCTGTTTGGGAAGGCAAGAACTGGTTCAGTGGTTCATAAGTGAAACCGGTTCTAATAATTGAAATGTTTGGTGAATGTCAATTTCTTGCACAAGAGTCCATGCTTAGTCCAATATCTCTCTTAAATCTAGTTCTTGGTGAAAACAACATAATCTTAAGTGTCACAAAAATCAGATGGAAAGTGAATCTTGAACCAGATCCTATTTTAAGCATTCCCGAACAAGCCGTCCCTATTTTCTTTTCCCTTTAGTTGATTGTCTCTGATTAAGATTTTCCTTGTGCACAGCTTCCAAAATCCTATAGAGAATGGTCAACACACCAATTCTACATCTGATGATGTGAAGATCATGAACCAAAGATCTCATATCCTCTATGAACAGTTAAAAGGATTCGTTCAAAGAATGGACATGAATGTTGTAAAGAAGGACTTGCCCCCAAAAACTGTATTTGTAATTGCCGTAAAGCTCTCTCCTTTACAAAGGAAATTATACAAAAAATTTCTTGATGTGCATGGATTCACAAATGAGAAGGTTTCCAGTGAAACGATAAGAAAGAGAAGCTTTTTTGCTGGTTACCAGGCCTTAGCTCAGGTTTGTTTCGCTCTTGCATCTCTCTCTCTCTCTATATATATATATATACACAAACATATACATGTGTGCATATAAGGAGGAAATTGCTATAGTAGTACATGGAGGTATTAGGATAGCATTATGTTGAATTCTGAATGGATCCTCTCCCTCATTAAAATGAGTGCACGAGCAATTTTGCTATTTGGGGCTGAAGGTAATTTGACTTGAGCCCATTTGTAAAATTACTTTAGTGTTCTCATTTTAATGAGGTGGAAGGGGCTTTTTTATCCGGAAAGAAGTGCATACTTTGAGATATGTGGTAGGTTAGCACTTCCCGTGTATATATATATATATATAAAATAGATCTTTTGCTACTCTCTTCCTGAATGTTTTAAATGAAGTGTTAAGCCTAGATGTCTGGCCTAGCTATAGTTTTTATGCTCTTACGATCAGCTATTAATATCTTGAGTGTTATCTTCTGCAGCCCCCACATTGTTTGGGATATGATTGTGGTTCTAATAGTTTTGTAAGTGTATTTTTCGTGTACATACATATTAGTTGAAATTTGAGTGAAAAGTAAATTTTAGTTGTAGTGTAGAGGCGTAGATATACTCGGATGTTGAATCGTAGTTTTATCATATATAGTGATCAAACTAAAGCTTCGTATGACAACTTCTTAAATTGTTAATCCTTTGTCATCCCGAAACCAAAGGGAAACAGTGATAATATAGGGTAATCAATCCTGGATTGCTTAATTTTGGCATACTAGGAGCTGAAAAGTCTGAAACCGAGAAAACAGTGTTATTGCATCTTATAGACTAGTTGCGACTATTTGTCAGTTCTTTCCCTTTAGGCCCTGTTTGGATTGGTTGTGGCTTTTGCGTTAGGCAAAAGCAAAAGCAAAAGCAAAAGCAAAATCAGTTAAACAGAAGTCCTAACAATAAGGGCACGATGGAAATTCTGGAAAATTCATTAAAACCCCTACTCTGCTTTCCACATAACGTTTGGGCTGAAGCACCTCTGGACTTGCTTCAGCCAAAACATGCGTTCGGGGGCCGAAAGTGCTTCCTAAAATTAATCCAAACAGACTATCATATGTGTTTTGGGTACTAGAAGCACATTTGTGCCCAAATGTGTATGTTTGAAGTGATTCCAAACAAGCCTTAGCCATACACAATTATATGAAGCCTATACACTGCAGGTGACACGTCTACAGTGAGCAGTACATCGTAGTCATTGTTCTCTGAAACTCCTAAAATTATCAGGACAACCCATATTTGTCAAGCTTTTAGAGGGAAAACCATATGATTGAGATATGATTGAGATGGACAAATAAGTCAAGAATGTAAAGTATTCTTTTCAGTATGTATGACAGAAAAATAAATAGAAAATAAGTATTTATTGAAAGAAGAGATAAGCTTTCATGACAAATATGTTCAAATATTTTGTCATTGCGACGTCTATATCTCTATTGAAATCGTCAAAAGTTGCAAAAATAATCTATCTCTGTGTGTGTGTGTGTTTGAAAATTTTTTGTATCAACATTGTTGAGATAATGTCACAATTTTGACATCGACATGGATTTGGTGACTAATCAATTAGCATTTTGTTGAGAGAAAATGAAGGTCTAACCAATTTAGGTTAGCCTACACATATATATATATTAAAGAGATTATAATTACATATTACAATATTACCCTTATGTTTATATCTAAACTACTATAGTCTAACACTCCCCCTCAAGCTGGAGCATAGATATCTATCATGCCCAGCTTGTTACAAAGATCATAAAAGGATCCTTTATTTAACGCCTTGGTAAGAATATCGCCTAATTGATCATTAGACCTAACAAATGAAGTAACCACTTGTTTGCGCATGACCATATCTCGGATGAAATGACAGTCTACTTCAATGTGTTTGGTTCGTTCATGAAAAACTGGATTATTGGCAATGTGCATAGCCGCTTGATTATCACAGAACATTTGCATAGGTTTATCACTAGAGAATCCCATTTCTTGTAGAATAGACTTAACCCATAGCAACTCACACGCTGTATGAGCCATGGCTCTATACTCAGCCTCTGCACTTGATCGAGCAACAACATTCTGTTTTTTACTTTTCCAACTAACCAGATTTCCACCGACAAATACACAGAACCCTGAGATAGATCGTCGATCACAATTATCTCCAGCCCAACTGGCATCTGAATAACCAATAATATCCAAGTTATTTGCAGGCTTCAACACTAAACCTTTCCCTGGAGACCCTTTCAAATATCTCAATATACGACAGACAGCCTCCCAATGTGAGATTTTGGGATTCTGCATAAACTGACTAACAACACCTACAGAAAATGTAATATCAGGGCGAGTTACAGTAAGATAAATTAACTTGCCCACCAGTCTCCTATATCGTTCAGCATCTTTAAAATCTTCACCCTCAGTTTTACTAAACTTGATATTCAAATCCATTGGGGTATCAACCGGTTTGGAACCCTTTAACCCTGTTTCATCTAATAGATCAAGCACATATTTCCTTTGGGATAGAGATATTCCTTCTTTAGACCTTGCTACTTCAATCCCCAAAAAATAACGAAGTAACCCCAAATCTTTCATATGAAAGTGCTTACTCAAATAAGACTTTAGCGATTCTATGCCTTCACTGTCACTACCAGTAATCACAATGTCATCCACATAGACAGCTAAAATAATGATACCTTTGTCACACTTTCTTACGAAGACTGAGTGATCAGAATTGGTTCTCTTCAGACCATATGAACTAGCAACTTGACTGAATTTCTCAAACCAGGCCCTAGGAGACTGTTTGAGACCATAAATAGCTTTCTTCAATTTACACACCTTATTAGACTCCCCCTGAGCAACATACCCTGGAGGTTGCTCCATGTATACCTCCTCGTGTAGATCACCATGAAGGAAAGCATTTTTGATGTCAAGTTGATACAACTGCCAACGCTTAGTGACAGCCACAGACAATATGATACGAACAGAAGTAAGACGAGCCACTGGGGAAAAAGTCTCAAAATAATCGACGCCAAAAGTTTGAGTGTACCCTTTGGCAACAAGACGAGCTTTTAAACGTTCCACAGTACCATCTGGATGATACTTGACCACATAAACCCAACGACAACCAACAACATGTTTCCCTGCAGGAAGGGTAGTCAGCTCCCACGTACCATTTTGAGAGAGTGCCAACATCTCATCATCCATAGCACGCTTCCAGCCCGGAGAGGTCAATGCCTGAGTGACAGACTGAGGAATAGAGACAGAGGACAAAGCAGTAATAAAAGAACGAAACGGAGAAGATAAATGAGAATATGAGACAACCTGATCTATTGGATGTTGAGTACAAGAACGAGTACCTTTTCGGAGAGCAATCGGAAGATTAGGAGACCCGGGAGGATCCTCAGTAGAAGCCGATGATGGAGGAGGTGGAGCAGGTTGATCTATAGCAGTGGATGGCTTGGACCGACGATGATAAACCTTTAATGGTGTAGTATCTGAAGGAGGAATTGGCAGAGGCAGCGGAAGGGATGGAACAAGAAGATCATCATCGAGAGAGACGCCGGAGGCATCAAAGAAAGATGTTCCTTCAAAGAAGGTAACGTCGGCACAAACAACATACCTACGACTCTGAGGATTCCAACATTTATAACCTTTCTGAGTGCGAGAATACCCC
This sequence comes from Hydrangea macrophylla, assembly GCA_033977485.1. NCBI lineage: Eukaryota > Viridiplantae > Streptophyta > Magnoliopsida > Cornales > Hydrangeaceae > Hydrangea > Hydrangea macrophylla. The sequence continues at coordinate 19,175,188 of CM066982.1, forward strand.
ACAAATACACATTTCGTAGCCTTCGGAGCTAACTTATCAAGACCGGGAGTTAAATTATGTACAAAAGCAACACAACCAAATACACGCGGTGGCAATGCAAATAAAGGTTTGTTAGGATATAAAACGGAATGAGGTATGCCACCACGTAAAACCGATGAGGGCATGCGATTGATAAGATAGCAGGCAGTAAGTACAGCATCCCCCCAAAACGGTTTGGAAACATGCATATGCATCATAAGTGTACGTGCTACCTCAAGGAGATGTCGATTTTTGCGTTCGGCAACTCCATTTTGTTGTGGAGTATATCCACAAGAGGATTGATGTATTATACCCTGTGAATCACAATAAGCCTGAAGAGGACCTTTAACATACTCTAATGCATTATCAGATTGCAAAATACGAATATTACAACCAAATTGAGTTTGAATCTCCTTATGAAACAGTTGAAAGATAGAAGAAATATCAGAACGTTCTTTCATTAAAAACAACCAAGTCATCCGAGAACAATCATCCACAAATGTAACAAAATAAGAAAAACCCAATAAAGTTTTAGTTCTAGATGGACCCCAAACGTCGGTATGAACCAGCTCAAAAGGAGTGGACCGACGATTATTATGACGCAAAGGAAATGACACCCTATGATGCTTACCTAATTGGCAAGCCTCACACTCTAATTTATTTAAGACTTTAAAAGAAGGAAAAAGTAGCTGCAACGACTGTAGGGATGGATGACCCAGCCGACAATGCCATTGATGAGGGGAGACCACTCCAGACAATGCCACAAAATCATGCTGAGGAGGTGAAGACTGAAGATAGTAAAGACCATTCTGCTCACGACCTCCACCAATCATCTTCTTCGAGCTGAGGTCCTGAAAAACACAATGAGAGGGATAAAACGTTACAGAACAATTGAGAGACTTAGTGAGTTGACTAACAGATAAGAGACTAAAAGGAAAATCCGGAATGTAATTAACAGAAGACAAGGTGAGAGAAGAAGTAGGAGATACAGACCCATGACCCATAATAGGACACGAACGACCATCAGCTAACACAACTGAGGACTGTGTAGACGAACTAAATAACTGGGAAAAAATTTGGGACTTACCAGTCATATGATTTGAAGCTCCCGAGTCTATAACCCATGGAGATTGAGTGGACGAGGACAAACAAGCAATATTACCTGAGTTTGCAAACCCTGCAGAAGAAGATAGAGACATCTGGTGTTGATGTTGAACTAAGGCATTGTACTCATCACGGGATAGGGTGACAGACTCAGTTGAAGATGGCACAGCTGGTGGAGTAGGCTGACTAGAATCCTGAGGAGAACTCGTAGGAGTATCAGAGAACAAGGCTGGAGTTGCAGAAGTTTCCCACGGTTTTCCATGGAGATCATAACATCGGTCCACAGTATGATTGTCCCCTCCACAATGTGTACAGTAAAGAGAACCACGACCACGACCAAAACCTCGACCACGAGGGGAATAACCACCACGACCACGATAACCAGAGACGACAGGAGCGGAAGAACCACGGCCACCACGACCTCTATTATAAGAGGGAGAATACCCATGTCCACGAAATCCACCACGGGGGCCTGAACGCGTAACAAGAGCAGAATTATCTTTGCTAGGAGGCTCAGAAGTCTCAGTACTAGCACGAAGTACCCGAGAATAAACATTACCCAAGGAGGGAATACTTCCATCACCGGCTAAAATATTGGCTTTAACAATCTGAAGATTAGAGTGTAAACCCGATAAAAACTTAGAGACATAGAATTCCTCACGTTGCTGCTTGAGAACCTCAATATCGCTAGTAAGGGGATGATATTGATCAATCTCATCCATCAAACCCTTGAACTTGCTATAATACTCACTAATAGATTTATCCTCCTGCTGAAGTAGAAACAGACTCTGATAGACTTCATAAACCCGAGAAACATTCTTGGCCATAGAGAAAGATTCACGAATAGACTCCCAAATGGCTTTAGCCGTGGGCAAAAACATAACACTGGAAGAGATAGTGGGATCCATACTATTCCATAGCCATGACATTACCAGATAATTATCCGAGATCCAATCATCGTACTCTTTACTATCCTTAGACGGGGCAGTAGACTCAATATATTTTAATTTCTTCCTTCCACCTAACGCGACCTTCATAGCTTGAGCCCACAACAAATAATTGGATCCATTTAATTTGGTGGTGATAATTTGCATATTCATGATGTCGGACGATGAATGAGACCCGGATGGAGTAGAGCCAGAGGTCGCCATATAAAAGAGGTTGAAACAAAGAATAAGACTTGGACAATGAGCAAATAACAACAAGCAGTATCAATGAACAACAATCAGCATAACAGAGGTACTGAATGTAGACGAAATCTGCATAGAAAAAGCAGAAATGTGGAAATAAAAATTGGGCATAGACATGGTGGGTCTCGGCTAGGTCTAGGATGGGTAAGGATGGTTGCGGCTAGGGTTTCTGGGCATGGTGGGTCTCGGCTAGAGTTGTCTGGGCAGTGGGTGGGTCTCGGCTAGGTCTAGGATGGGTAGGTATGGCTGCGGCTAGGGTTTCTGGGTGGTGAATGAGGGCTGCGATGGTGGTGGTGAATGGTGAGGGCTGCGGCTAGGGTTTCTGGGTGATGGATGAGGGCTGTGATGGTAGTGGTGAATGGTGAGGGCTGCGGCAAATGGATGAAGGTGGTGGATGAGGGCTGCGGTGGTGGTGGATGGGGGGTGGTGGGTTTTCGGCTATGGTGGTGGTGGATGGTGGTGGTGGATCAGGTTTGGCTCTGATACCATGTTGAGAGAAAATGAAGGTCTAACCAATTTAGGTTAGCCTACACATATATATATATATTAAAGAGATTACAATTACATATTACAATATTACCCTTATGTTTATATCTAAACTACTATAGTCTAACACATTTCTTGGTGTGGATTGTTTCTAGCACCTGGATTAACCAGTTACTCGTGTCATGTATACATGCTTTGTTTATGCAATTGAAGTTTGGGAAAACTTGGTTGAGTTAGGCTGTGCAGGGTTTGCAGGTATAGAGAGGGAAAACTGGTTCCCTTGTGATATCCTTATTGCAGAAAAATATAAAAAATGATACGATTAACCAATTACTGATTGCATGTATATATGATATATATCTCAGTAATGTTGGGGAAAACTTTGTTGGGTTAGACTCTATTTGTTTTTGCGGATTTAGAGAAGGAAAACATGACGGAGAACAAGTTCCCTTGTGATTTCCTCCATGCATAAAAAACATTACAAATTATAACGCATATTATTGTTGCAACATAAGAAAAAAGGAAGGTAGGTGACTTACCAATTTCAAAATTTTTAATTTTTTCTCGCCATGTTTTACTTCCCACTATTTTCCTTATAAACTAAACAAAGGACAGTGTTTTTATCTTCTTTCCCTCACTAAATCCATGTACCAAACAGAGCATTAAGTGTATGAGGGGAAACGATGGGCTTATTACCTAGTATTGGTCTTAAGCCAATGCGGGATCACTAGACATAAACATACTCTATGGCATAATTGCACATAGTGGCTAATGGCGCACTTGAACCTGAATTCTCATTCTTGGCAGCCTGAGCTTTCACAATTACATCAGCCAGTGCTCCTTGTTGAGTCGATTTGTCTGATTCTTGTAATTGATCTTTGCTATTTTATACTGCATGGTTCATGCTGAAAATATATGTATATTTCCATGGTAGATATGGAACCACCCCGGGATTTTGCAACTAATGAAAGAAGATAAAGACCATGGAAAACGCGAAGATGCTGTTGAGAATTTTCTGGCAGAAGACAGCTCCAGTGATGATAACGTGGAATATAACATGGTTACTGGAGGTAACATTTTTTTTGAATTAATTTTTAATTCTCCTAGCTGAGATTAGAACTCATGAACTGAACCTTCCATGTTGTTTCTAATGATTGTAAAACCTGATGTGTTTGATAAACCTTGAATTTATTCTCATTTTTGATGATGTTCTTCTCCCTTAATGCTTTTTGTGTTTGATAATGATTGTATTTCCGCATTTTGAGCAGAGAAGCTTAAGAGCAAGAATGAAATTCTACAGAGAAAAAACGATAGTGGCTTTCTTGAGAAGGTTTGACTTATGTTACTGGTGAATTTCACATTTTTTTTTGTTTTCCTTTTGAACTTCATTTCTGGTTGTTTCAAATGCATTTATGAGGCTATAACTTGTAGATGCACATCCAAGCTCAATTGTTTTATCTTAATATGTTTTATGTGGGAATTTTTTTTGCATGGAAATTTTTTTATGTGGAAAAAATACTTTATTCGCACATATGTGTGTGTGTGTATATATATATGCATTGTTCCGGAAAATGACTTATGGAAGGTTTTTTGCTAAATTATTTTTAGCATTTTCAGATACTTTCATTTTCTTTGAAATCTTCGTAAAACATTTTAGGGACAACCAAGCACTGGAAAATGCTGAAAACATTTTCCAGGAAATGTTTTGCGTTGAAACAAATGAAGCGTTGGAGATCACTAAATAGTTTTTCGGTATTTTTTTTTTAATGGGTGTTGGGGTTAAAAACTTAAAAGCTCCTGTTTACCCCTCATTCTTGGTTTAAGTGCAATCCATTTACCTCTTTGCAGGATTGGTGGAATGATCTTCTTCGGGCGAATAATTACAAAGATGTTGATTATAGTGGCAAAATGGTTTTGCTTATTGATATCTTGACCATGTGCTCAGATGTAGGCGATAAGGCATTGGTTTTTAGCCAGAGCTTGTCCACTCTAGATCTTATAGAGTTTTATCTCTCAAAATTATCTCGAAAAGGGAAAAAAGGGAAATATTGGAGACAAGGAAAAGACTGGTATAGGTGCGTATTTTCACTTTAATCCTTTGAGAAAAGGTAGATATCACTTGAAATCTTTAGTACTTTAAGTCATAATTGTTAGAATCTGTGGATTCCTTAGTCGATTTGATTGGAGTTCCATATATCCGATACAATTTACGATTCATAGTTTTGAACTTTAGAAAACTTTCAAAAGAGTGAGCCTTGATATTGCATTAAACTTGTGTTAAACTGATATTTTGTTCATTTTAAGCGTTGCACATTTGTTTTATTACCCATGTGGGCCATATCATTTATTTTACTACCTATTCCCTAAAAAAAGTTGAATCTCACACTTTATTATTCAATACGATTCATGATTCACAACTTAGGCAAACCGATTCATGATTCGAACAATTTGATAACCGTGCTCTCATTTATTTAGGATAAGAATTATAATTTATAAAGATCGTTCCTCTCTCTGACTTTGTTCTTTATATGGTAGTTACTTGTCTAAGGCCACTAAAAATTTAAACCTTTTTTTTTCTCTTTTAGATATTATTTATTTCCTCTATCGTATTTTATTGTGTTTAGAAATATATGTTTTTATTGTGTGTGTGTGTGTGTGTGTATGTGTATAATATATGCAGATATTTACCGCTAATAATTCTAAACATCTTTTGCTTTAACTATTATCCAATTTCAGATGATGTAGGTATACACTTACTTCTTGGAAAGTCTCACTACTATCCATAGATTTGTAGCATTCATTATTCTTCTATTTTATAAAACTAAAACTAAAGCATTATCAAATATCTGGCTAAAAGTTATGCTCCGTTTGGTACGAAAGTGACTTTTTTTTTTTCCCCTGTGGGACATACATCAATGTTGGATTACCTTTTTAGATGTAGTGGAAAACAAAAATCAAGAGTAGAGTGGGAAATTGAAACATGATGGTTTGGAGTAATTTGGTCTAGAAGTTGAGGTGCAGGGGGTTCTGTCAATCCCCAACACATGCAAATTGCCATGTCCAACTTAAAAGAAGAAACAAGCAAGACATGTGAAAAAGTAGAAAATGTACTAGAATGGATCATTAAGATAAGTTGATAATAAAGAGGGTAATGTAATCACTATTGTTGAGAATGCATTTCGAAGTTGTTCCAAGCATATCCTTATTTCCTAAATTCTCGATGAAGGGGCTAATTAAGTTTTACTTTATGAATGTGGCTGCATGACAGGCTAGATGGAAGAACAGTGAGCTCCGAAAGACAGAAATTGGTAGAGACGTTTAATGAGCCTTTGAATAAACGAGTGAAATGCACTCTAATATCCACGAGAGCCGGATCTTTAGGGATCAATCTTCACGCAGCTAACCGTGTGATTATTGTTGATGGCTCTTGGAATCCCACATATGATCTTCAGGCCATATACCGGGTTTGGAGGTACGGTTTCCTTAGGATATCATGTTTAACTGATATATGGGCATTCTTTTAGGCTCTGTCTGGTTTGTGGATGTAGAGAAGGGATGAAAAACGAGGATAACTATTTCCAAGTGTTTTTCCTCCATGCTTAAACAACGTTTGATTATTTATTTATTTATATATATGATAAAAACTCGAGAAAAGAGGAAGGGAGGTCAAAAATTAAAAAAAAATTTCCCACCTTAATGTTTGTGATAAAAACTATTTCCCTAGTGTTTTCCTCCACACATAAATAGCATTAGAGATAAAAAAAATTTCCAAGTTAAATAGGAACTCAAGAAATGGGCTTCACCACTCGGTGAATAATTTTACTTTTCCCTATTTCTTGTCCTTCCTATTTTTCTCAATTTTTTCCTTATTAACCAAACAAAGAAAAGTGAAAGTGTATTCCTCAGTGTTTTCTTTTCCTTTCCCTCGCTATATATATGAACCAAACAGAGCCTAAATAGATGGTTTCCCCTTGACAAAATCCTTAATATTAATGCAGATATGGCCAAACAAAGCCCGTTTTCGCTTATCGATTGATGGCACATGGAACAATGGAAGAAAAAATTTATAAGCGACAGGTATGGAAAAAAATGCAGTTCGGTGATCCTATTAAGTGAAACTGGAGGTGATAATCTTATATATATACATAATATAATATAAAGTGGAATCAGAAGCTTGCCATTTGGCAGCTCTGTATTTTTTTTTATATAATTTTTTCTCATTTTATGAATTTAACTTAACGGATAAGTATACTATCTTATATTTAGAAACACTTGCATCTTAATCTGAAAAGATTTGAAACATATCTATTAATTCATTCACAGATAAATATACTTTAGAATATTGTTCACCACTTGAGAAAGTTAATTACGTGTGTTTTTTCAAATTCTGATGAGGTATTGATTTTACTTTTTGACATAATCATACCATAAATGGTCCAAAAAAGTGATAAAGAGCACTACTACTATAAGTAATAATATTATTGAACAAGAGTAATCCTGATAATTAACAATCAGGGGTATGCATTAAGTAAAAAGGAAAAAGTTTAATTAGAGTCCTATAATAACAAAATTTGATATTAGGAAGTAAGGAAAAAAAACAAACATTAGCCAAGCAAAGTTTTAAAACAAAATACAATAGTCCTAATATTTCATACTTCATAGCTATATATAAAAAAAAAATCTTGGTATTTAATACTAATTCATATATAATTACTTTGTTGACGTCTGTAAATTGTAGCACTCATTGAGTCCTATATTTTTTGGTCAGGATCGAGTCCTATATTAAAAATTATTGAAGTTTTCTTTTAATCATGTGGTTCAAATTTTTTTTGACTATCCATTCTCTTTATTTATTGGGTTAAGTGCAAGAGTTCTATCCAAAAAAGCGGTTATTCATATTTCATTTTAACCATATGTTAATTCTTAAATTAGTTTTGTTTGGATTTTCCCTTTTCCCTCTCAGGACTTTTTGTGTGATAAATTCAACTGAAAATAATTGTGAAAGCAGTCTATTTTATTGCATAAAATACTATTCTCAATATTGTAAATCAGTAGCTTAAAATTTTCAATACGTAAAATTCAGCACGTAGTTTTCAGTAATTAATTTTCAGTTTTATCAAACAGGCCCTTAGATTTCAACGATTTTGTTGAGTTATATACTTATATCTATCAAATATTTTAATTATAGTAAGTCTCCCGTGCATTGCATGGGATACAAAATCTAGTTAAGTATAACATTGCATACTTTATTTATTACACTATATTAATAAGATGAAGAACTAATTAGATTATATTTTTAACTAAAAAATTATTATCTTCATGTAAAAATTTATATCATAGATAACTTTGCTAATCTAAAATATCTTGCTGAAAATTCAGATATACATTTGTATCCTTCTAATTCTGTTATGTAGCTTATGCAGAAGAGAACTTATCATCACATTAACGTCTTCTTTTCCAAATATACAAATTTTATAAGTGTGGATTGTTCCATGTAAGAAAAACAATTAGTTTTCAAAGAGAAGTACACCACGTATGCGCTGAGGTGGCAAAACTGAAAGCTTCTACTTTCATTTACACAAACACACACACACACACACACATATATATATATATATATATGTAGGCCAGACTCTTTAAGTGAATAGGGTAGAGTGAACTTACCCAGTGACCATGATTTTAAGCCTAATAGAACCCGCGGGTCGGCCCGCTGCCCCGCCCCGCCCCGCCCCGCGGGTTCTTTTAGGCTTAAAATCATGTTTACTGGGTAAGTTCACTCGACCCTGTTCACTTAAGAGCCTCTCTATATATATATGTATATGTATATGTATATATAAAAGATTATACTAAACAAAATGCACTTGCATGATCCTATTCAATTTGAAATTATTCTGAAGAGAACAATTCAAACAGGTGACAAAGGAGGGGCTCGCAGCACGGGTTGTCGATAGACAGCAAGTCCATAGGACTATATCTAAAGAAGAGATGCTACATCTTTTTGAATTTGGCGATGAGGAAAATCCTGAATCTTTGGGCGAAGAGAATGGAAATATAGATAAAGAAAATGTACCTGGCCATGCTGGAAATTTTTCGAAGCAGAAACTGCCTCTTCCTCATGGAAGCTCGGACAAATTTATGGAGAGTTTACTTGGGAGGCATTACCCGAGGTAGATTATTTTGGACTTATCAACCTTTTGTAGATATTGGTCGGCTTCTATTTTCCTTCCTATTCTCTCACGTAGTTTTTCCGGCATGAATGTCTAAAGGCTTTGTTTGGTTCATGGATTTAGTGAGGGAAAGGAAAAGAAAACATTGAGGAACACTCTTTTCTTTCTTTAGTTAGTAAGGAAATCGGTGAGGAAAATAGGAAGGAAAAGAAAATATAGTGAAAATAAGATTTATTTTAGATTTTTTGAGTCACCTACCATCCTCTTTTCTAAGGTTTCTATTATTTTTCGAAAATCTTAAATTTCTCTATATATTTACCATGGAGGAAAACACGAGGAAAACATTAGGGAAATTGTTTTCCTTCTCATTTTACTTTCTTTTTCCTTTTCCTTGTCAAGTCTCAAACAAAACAGGGCATAATGGCGCATAATTGATATAGTTCTCACAAGTTAGCAACTATTAGGATTGGTAAGCTGTGGGATCTTCATGATAAGATGCATAGTTTTTCATTCTAATGGTTTGTGTCAAGTTGTCGAAATCTCTTTGGAGTTGCTAATTGAAGTTGATTTGATACCTTTATCGTACGTCATTTAAATAATACTTGTTACCAGCTTGTAAATGTGTTTGGGCAGACCTTTTTTGTTTTTAACAAAATCTTATGTGGGTGGTATATCCTAAAATGTAGTAATCCATTGGCACAGTTCTACATTTACCAAAGGATTTTATTATTTTTGTAGAATGACCTTTAGTGAAGGAATCTAAAAGTACCAATCCTAGCATTTTGCACAATATATTTTTGAAGCAAACTTTTACCTAGAGGACCTCAATGTTACCAATAGTATTCCGGGACATGCCAAACAACTCATTACATGAATCAAAAGTATCTAATAAGAAGTTATATGTTGGTGGAAGTGTTGGCTTAATAAAAACTGCTCGCCTGCCAAAGTTATTGGTGAAGCAAAACTAGTCTTGGCTTAATTAGATAGTTTAGTTGCTTGTCTCCTCATTTAAATTCATATTTTGAGTTCTGTTGCCAAATATAGTTTTAAATTACATGTAAACCATTTCTTTGCTCTCATTTCCCCCAGGAAACAGCCCCAATAATTTTTTTCCCCTCCTTGAGCTAGCAAATTGAGGTAGTTCATAGTTATCCCATTGAGAACACCGTCAGAATTATTCACTTTACGCTCTCTTTGTGTCATGGATTTAGTGAGGGAAAGGAAAAGAAATAATGAGGAAAACATTTTCTCTGTTTATTAGTAAAAGAGAATGAGGAAATTAGAAAGAAAATAAAGTAGGATGAAAAACAAATTAAAAATTTGGGATTTGTGACTCGTTTCTCTTCCTTTTTTGTTGAGTTTCTAACTTCCTATTATCTTGTGAATTTTTTTGACTTACAATGTAATTTAAATTTGGAGGTAAACACTAGGGAATAGTTTTCTCTCTCGTTTTCTTTTCATTTTGTTTTTTTCATTCATTTTCTAAATCTGCAAACCAATGGAGGCTTACTTCTTAATTTCATGAAGCTGTTTCATTCAGTATTTTTAATGTTTCTCCACAGTTTTAGAGCCTGTTTGGGATAGCTTTTTTAAGACCAGCAATCACTTAATACATGATTTTTTAAAAAAGCTGTGATCATTTGGATTGGCTGTTTCACAGTTTTGTAAAGGGTTAATTACATTTTACCCCCGCGGTTAGGCCCATTTTCACTTGCCTCCTGTAATTCAAAATTGGACACTGTTAAGATTTCCCTTAAAACTGATGAAAATTCTAAAATTGGCCAAAAATATTAACACTTTACCCCCTTTGTGATGTTAATTTTGGGGTTAACCCCCTACGTGGGGATAAGGCTTCCATTTAACCCCATAACCCCTTTTATGTTGCTAATTTGGGGTTAACTGCTTGTGTGGGGGTTAATTTTGACACTTAAACGCTCCTATGTGGGGCTAATTTTAACACTTAATCCCCATGTGCGGCTATTTTGAGAGAATTCCTAGTAGTTTCCCTTTACTCCAAAATCACAATGGAGTTAAGTGTCCACTTTTAAACCATAGGGGCTTAAAGTGAAAATTGACCTAACCATAGGTGGGGTAAAACATAATTAACTGATGCAATCCTAGGTTTGTTAAAAAAAAAATAAATAAATAAAAATGGAGAACTTTTGTGAGGCAAGAAGACAACTAAACAATTCAGCATGCAAAATAGACTAACAACTGCATTAAATCAATCAGCCAAAGTAATCCAAATAGATGTTTTTCATTAGGCTAAAATATAAACGCTTGTATTAACACCAACAGTCACTAAATAGCAGAAAAGTTATAAGAGCAGCGGTAGGGGAAAAGAGAGCAACAAAGAAGGAAAGAAAGAAGAAGATAGAGGGAAAGAGAACAACAGCAGTTCAAAGAGGAAGGATGAAAAGAAATAGAAATAGGACAGCAAATGAAAATAGATTGAGAGGAAGAAGAAGAAGAAGAAGAAGAAAAAGAAGAAGAAGAAGAAGAAGAAGAAGCTGGAAAAACAAGAAGATGCTGACTGAAAGTGCAGCAGAGATGTTGAAGAAGAAGAAGAAGAAGAAAGAAGAAGAAGAAGAAGAAGACAAGAAGGAGAAGGAGAAGGAGGAGAAGGAGAACCTGGAAACTGAGAGATGATGACGGGAAGGAGCAGCAGAGAGAAGCAGCGGTGAAGAGAAGCAGCAGTGAGGAAGCCAATAGGGTTTCTCTAAAACAAAATCAATCTCCCCTTCTTGCTTCCCAAAACAAGGTATATCGATCTTTCCTTACACCTTGGCTGGGCCCACTGATGTCATGTGACTAGCATGTGACAAACTAAATGATGTGGACACCCCCCCACATCTTTAGGTTAAAAAAAAGGAAACAAAACTAATCATAACTAAAAAGAAAATATAGATAATGTCTAACATTAAAGTTCACACACAAAAAAATAAAACAAAAAATACTAATTATAAATAGATGAAACCTTGGGTTACGTCAACTCTCCCCGAGTGGGAAGAACTCGACTCCGTCGAGAAAGCCCCATAAAGTCTTTGAAATAAATCCTCACAACGTTCGGCTTCGTCAATCCATGAACAATTTGTCAATGGTCGGTCTCTCAAACGAACTAGGTATCGCCGGAACTTACTTCCTCGCGTCTTGGTAGTTTTGATATCAACAATGTCTTCAATAAAATCCTCAACAGCTCTAGTAGTGTTTGCAAGCGGGAGTGTAGTGACCTCTATAGCCTTTGGTGGATCTCCATTGAACATAGATAAGGTCGGCTACATAAAAAACCGGAGAAGTGAGCACATTGTAAGGAAGGTCTAGAAGATAGGCATTGCTACCTAACTTCTTAAGAATGCGGAATGGCCCAAATTTTCGTCTACTCAATTTGCCATATGACCCCACTGGAAACCTCTCGCGTATAAAATATACCATGACCAAGTCTCCCACAGAAAAGGACAATTCTCTATGATGTTGATCGGCTTCCTCTTTGTATTTAGAGTTGGCCACCTGTAGCTTCTCAAGCACTTCTTGCTGCACATTCTTTATATCAGTGTTCTAAAATTCCTCCTAGGCCTCTGCCTAGGCCCTAGGCCTTGCCCAACCGCCTGGATTTTCACCTAATCCTTGCAAAAATCCCACAGAGATTTAGGCCTGGTCTAGACCCGGCCTAGGCCTCCTAGGCCGGCCCAAGAGGCCGCCTAGGCCTAGGCGGCCTCGGAGACTTAGGGGTGGAATTGTCATTTTCTTGAAATAATAACAAGGGCAAGCCCTAATAATCCCCTAAGCCACCACACCACAGTCGTTCATTCAATTGACTACCAAGATTAAGAGAGAGAGAGAGAGAGAGAGAGAGAGAGAGAGAGAGAGAGAGACTGAAGATGACTCACGAGTCACGAGAACTTCATGAAGTCGATTTTGTATCTGATGAGGATACAGAGGAAGAGGGTGATGAGGAGTATGAGTTTGAGTCTGATGGAGAGAGAGTGTTGGAGCAATATGGAGAAGAAGAGTTGGAAGCTTAGTTTGAGAATATTATAATTGTTTCTGTATTATTTATTTTGCTTTAAAATACTAGGCCTCTGCCTAGGCCCCTAGGCCCTAGGCCCCCCCTCGCGGCCCGCCTACCGCCTAGGGATTTTTAGAACACTGCTTTATATGCTCAATAATCTCATCAGCTTCAGCACTAATACGACCACGGTAAGGAATCGAAGAACGATCAAGAATATGGGGAATTGGAAAGCTATAAACAATTTCAAAAGGAGTTTTTCCAGTTGTCCTATTTAGTGAACTGTTATAGGCAAATTCAGCTTGTGGTAAAATTAGGTCCCATTGATGTGGCCGTTCACCAGCCAAACATCTAAGCAAATCACCTAGGCTGCGATTAACTACCTCTGTTTGTCCATCCATTTGAGGATGATAAGCACTACTAAATTGGAGGTTTGTCCCAAGCCTACATAAAGTTCTCCAAAAATGACTCAAGAATTTAATGTCCCTATCCGAAGTGAAAGATCTGGGTATGCCATGTAGACGGACTATCTCCTTAAAGAATAGATGAGCTATATGAGATGCATCAGATGTTTTTTGATATGGAATTAAATGTGCCATCTTAGAAAATTTATCAACCACTACAAACACAGAATCTACCTTCCTAAGACTCTTCGGCGAACCTAAAACAAAATCCATACTAACATCTTCCCAAGCTCTACTAGGTATAGGCAATGGCGTGTATAGCCCAGTGTTTTGTGAGTGCCCCTTAAAAGACTGACAGGTGTGACATCGACTTACATAACGAACAACGTCTCTCCTTAACCTAGGCCAATAATACCTCTGCTCTACAAGACCGATGGTTTTTGTCTGTTCAAAGTGACCACTTAATCCACCACTATGCAACTCATGAATGAGATCTTCCCGAAGAGACCTCTCAAGAATATAGAGACGGGTACCACAGAAGAGATATCCATCATCAATAACGTAAGAGGCTGAAGAATCGGTACCATTTTGAATGCATGACTCCCAATTAGGACCGAAATATGGATCACTAGCGTATTGCCCCTTCAAAGACTCGAAAGAGACGACTGTTTGTTTCATAGTCACAAGAACAAAAGACCTTCTACTTAAAGCATCAACCACTCGATTAGAGACGACTGTTTGTTAAATGTATTCTCTTAAAGGAAAACCAATTAGCATGTTTTTTATTCAAATTCCTTTGGGAATTCCCTACGGATAAGGTAATGCCTCCAACGCTTCAAAGCTTGAACAATGGCATAAAACTCTAAATCATAAGTGGAATATTTTGATCGTGCCTCGTTCAACTTTTCACTAAAAAAGGCTATAGGACGCCCTTCTTGACTTAACACTGCTCCTATCCCTACGTGAGAGGCATCACAATCAACTTCAAAGACCTTCTCAAAATCTGGAAGTGCCAAAATTGGAGCACTAGTCATCTTGGTCTTTACAAGTTGAAAGCTTTTCTCGGCTTCTGGGGTCCACTTGATTAAACCCTTTTTAAGACAATCAGTTATGGAAGCTATCAAGGTGCTAAAATTTCGAATGAAACACCTATAAAATGAAGCTAACCCATGAAAGCTACGAACCTCGCTAATTGTCTTGGAACTAGGCCAACTGTGGATGGCTTCAACTTTTATCGGATCAACCTTAATACCATCTGAGGACACAACATATCCAAGAAAATCAAGCTATCAGTGAAAAATGTGCACTTCTTAAGGTTGACATAAAGGTTATTATCTCTCAAAGTTTGTAGCACTTGCCTTAAATGTGTTAAATGATCTTTGGGACAAGCACTATAGATAAGAATATCATCAAAGTATACAAATACAAATGTCCAATGAAAGGCCTAAGGACTTGGTTCATCGTACGCATAAATGTGCTAGGAGCGTTTGACAAGCCAAAGGGCATGACAAGCCACTCATAAAGACCCTCTCTAGTCTTAAAGGCCGTCTTCCACTCATTCCCTGGTCGTACTCTAATTTGATGATACCCTCTCCTAAGGTCAATCTTGGAGAAGATTTTCGCGCCACTCAACATGTCAAGCATGTCATCTAGCCTACGTATGGGAAACCTATACTTGATAGTAATCTTATTGATAGCACGACTATCTATGCACATTCTCTAAGTGCCATCCTTCTTTGGCGTGAGGAGTGCTGGGACTGCACAAGGACTCATGCTCTCTCGAACAAGCCCTTTCCTAAGCAATTCAGACACCTGCCTACGCAACTTTTCATACTCTAATGGGCTCATGCGATAATGAGGTAAGTGAGGTAGACTTGCATCAGGAATTAGATCAATGCAATGCTGGATATTCCTCATGGGTGGGAGTCCATCGGGAAGTTCCTCGAGAATAAGCTCTTTAAACTCATCTAGTAAAGGTTGGACTTCCTTTGGAACCATAGGCTCTTCTTTTACCTCTTTACCTACCCAAAGACATGCAACTTGAGTTTCCCTTATTTCTGTCTCAAATTCACGCTCATTGAGGATCATGACAGATTTTTGTTGGGCTCTATTCTGGACGGAACTTTGATCTACCCTCTTTGTAGGCATCTTTGCATCCTTTTGAGGACACAGTTATTTCTAAGTTGTCCTTTTTGAATGTGTATGTGTTCTTTTGTCCATCGTGTTCGGTCCTTCTGTCATATTGCCACGGACGTCCCAACAAGATATGGCACACCTCTAATGGAACAACATCGCACCAAACCTCATCCCTATAATTCTTTCCAATGGAGAATTTCACTAGACGACGACTATTGACCGGTACTTCACACCCTTCCTTTAAACCAAGCCACCTTATATGGTGCTCGGTCTTTAACGCTAGTTTGTCAACCATCTCTTGGGAGACAGTTTTCGGTGCTCCCACTATCAATGACAACTGAACACAACTTCCCTGCAGCTGTGCAAGTAGGGCGGAAAAGACTCCGTCTCAACCATCTATCATCGATAGAGGCCTTAGGAGCTAACATGACACGATGAATGACAAGAAACTGACCATCTGTATCACCATCTACTTCATCTAGGTGGTGTTCAGTCTCTCCTTCCACAAACGACTCTTCTAAGTCTAAATCATGTTCGTGACTAGGATCACCTACATCTTGATCTATCAAGTTTGACCGAGGCACAAATTTTCTCTTAGGACACTCTGCAGATCTATGCCCTGGTTCACCACATTTATAACAAATAAATGTAGGTGGTTTTGCCCCAAGAATACCCTTACCCTTATCAACTTGACTTTGACCGGCTTTAGTGGGGTTTGGGGAATCACATTTTGAACATTACTCGACACCCTACCTATTGCTTGAGTTCTCCTAGTGGAACCCGCAGCATTAGGAACCATCTCAAACTTGCGGGTTGTGGATCGCCTATGTTGTTTTTCTATCTTAAGTGCGTAGCGATATGCCTCATCTATCTGTGTCAAATCATGAAGATGAACTTGATCCTTTATGGGAAAGCGTAATCCCGCCACGTAACGGGCTACACTTTGCTCCTCATCTCCATTTAAATCATTTCGTGCTTGAAGTAAATAAAACTCTTTTGTGTATTCATCTACAGACCGGTTATTTTGTCGCAAGTTGTGAAACTTCCTAAAGAGAGTTTGACGGTAATCAGAGGGGAGGAACTTTCCTCGAAGTTTCGCTTTCATGCGATCCCATGACCTAATCTTTTCTTTTACCCTTGCGAATCCTATTTTCCTGGACTTGTTTCCACCAAACAAGAGCATCTCTTATGATGATGTCAAAATTTGGTAAGAGTAAATAGAGCAGTTTAAGGAGAGAGAGAGTGAGAGACTATTTTTTGTATGTGGTTCGGCCCTGTTAATGAAGGTACCTACGTCCACGGGTGTGTCTGAGCACGTTCACTAGCAGATCACCGGCGGGCCTGGTGAGCCAACAAAGAGGGGTGGCACTACCAGTAATACCGGCCGGATGTATGCGTATAATGGTGAATTATAGAGGTGTTGTGTAGACTGAGAAGTTGGCGGCCCCTTCAATGGGGGGTGAGAGGTCTCTTTTATAGATGTAAGAGACCTATTCATACATGGATAAGGAAATATAATCCTATTAATATAGATTGGCATTAATTATGGGGATTTCCTAATTGGATTAGGAAATAGCGTGCACTTTCCATTAGTCTTCTAGCTTGAGTAGGAAACTGCCCGTAATGCTCGAGATCATGCCTGTGGCCCCGGATGAGCTGTTCCCGCGGCGGGATGTGCATGTACGGTTTTTCCGACCTGCTGGCTGGGTCGTAGATGAACTGCTCGGGATGATGAGTAGATTAGACCGCTCGGTCTGATGATTCTGAGGAGTTGTGCATGATTTGCCCGGGGCATGGACTAGCTGCTGATTTGAACCGCTCGGTCATAAGATAGAGCCAATTTTGGGTGTATCAGCTGCCCCCCATTTCCAAGATTGGCCAGATGCTATATCGGGGCAAGTTTGGAAATCAGTTTGATGTTACTCGCCGCTGTCTGAGTGCTTGTGGAAGCTGCCTCAGGGCTTCTGAGCCTGGTGAGTCCTCGTGAACTGGCTGAGAGTTGAGACCCAGCCTAGCTCGGAGTCTTTGAGTGCTCGGGAAGTGACCGAGAGTTGAGACTCGGCCTACTTCGGAGTCTTTTTTGCTTGAGTTAGCTCCCAATATGGTTATCTTCTGCCCGTAAACCTTCGTCAAGGCTGTGGGTAGAAGGATTTTACCATGTTAGAAAAGCCGACCTAAAGCGTATTGCTTTAGGGTCCTTTTTATGTTAGCTCCCCAGGATGGTTGTCTTCCGCCCAATTAGCCTTCGTCAAGATTGTTGGGAGAAGAGCTTGACCATGTTGGTGGAGCCGACCTAAATCACGTTGCTTTAGGGTCCTTTTGCTCCTCTATCGTCGGCCAACCTAAGAGATTTTAGTCACCTCTATCGTCGGTCTGGACCTAAGTGGAGTTAATGCCTCTGAGTACTGTAGGTGCTCGGGTTGTCCAAGTTTTTGACTTGGTTATCCGCGAGGCCTGTAGATACCCGGTGTAATTACCTGTTTAGTTCACTACGCCGTCTTGCCCCCCAAGCTTTCGCTAAGACGAGGGTCTTACAAAGGCTATGATCTGTAGGTACCCGACCTGGAACATGGTGGTTGCAGGGTCTTTTGAAGCTTTCCATCGTCGGCCACCTAGGGGGTTTTCCCCCATCGTCGGTTGGACCTAAGCGACGCCGGTGCCTCGGGCGTGACCCCGAGGTCTTTGGTGCCTGGGTTCGGAGCCCGAGGTCTTTTTAGTGCCTGAGTTCGGAGCTCGAGGTCTTTTTCATGCCTCGGGGTTAGGCCCGAGGTCTTTGTATGCCTCGGGGTTAGGCCCGAGGTCCTTGTATGCCTCGGGGTCAAGCCCGAGGTCTTTAGATGAGCTCTCTGACAATCGGTGGAGCCTCATGTGGTGATCAAGCAAGTACCACTGTAGTCGGGCTCTTCTAGACCGATGGAGACAGGAGGTCGGATCAGGATCGTCGGGATCCAGATTTCTCTGTGCTGGAGGCAAAGTCGGAACTGCTTGATCTTGACCGATGTGAACTGGAGGTCGTGTCAGGGCGGCCGGACTCAGACCACTGTGAACTGGGGGTCGTGTCGGGGCTGTCGGACTCTGACCGCTGTGAACTGGAGGTCTGGTCAGGGCTGCCGGACTCTGACCGCTGTGAACTGGAGGTCTGGTCGGGGCTGCCTGACCCGGACTGCTGTGAACTGAAAGAACTGTCTGAACTCCCGGGCTGATCTCGCTTTCGCTTACTTCTGGAGGACTTGTCACTTTCTTGCCCGGGGTCTTTCATCTTCAGAAATTCTTCAGTGTCAATGTATTTTCCAACCCTCTCTGCGAGTTCGACCAAGGTTACCGGTCGGTATCTGTGGAACGACGCGGCGCACTTGGTGTGTTGAACTCCTGAACAGAAGGCTATGATGGCAATTGTCTCGTTCAGATTGCGGATTTGAAGCTTCTGTTGGTTGAACCGGTCGATGAACTCCCTGAGGGACTCATTATTCCGTTGTCTGACCGTCAGTAGCTGCATGTCTGGCTTTGGCCGCTCATGCATACCGGCGAACTGGTTGATGAACTGCTTGCTGAGTTGTTTGAAACTGCAGACCGATCGGGGCTCCAAGGAGTAGAACCACTGCATGGCAGTGTAGCTCATCGGAGTTTGTGGCTAGGGCCATCTGAACCTTGTAGGTCCGGATGTGGTCGACCGGGCTTCCCGAGCCGTTGTATGAATCTAGCCGAGGCTGTTTAAATTTGCGCGGGATAGAGAATCTCGTGATCTGGCTGGAGAGTGGTGACTCTGTCTCGGTATTGGCTTGATTCTGAGCACGGTTTTGACCAAGCTTTTTGTCCACTCCGTCGATCTGCTTCTGTAAATCCTTGATTCGGGCTTCCACTCCTTTCCGACCGGTATCTGAGGAACTGGTCAGGTTGGTGGAAGAGGCTTCTTCATGGCAGGGTGCTGTCCTCTGGGATCGGGCCCGGCTATGACTCCGGGTAACCATTCGCCTAGGGACAACTCGGCTCTTGACCGAGTGACCCTGAACTGATTCCCGGGCTATATGCTCCTGCCTTTCCTCTCGGGCAGCACGCCCACTGTTGATGTCTCTGGCATCCTCAACACGGGACGGGTTGGCTCGGACACGTTGTCTGGTCAAGATCGGTTCCCGACCGTACGCAACGTTCCCGGGTCGTTTCCCGGCCACTGGAGGATTGCTTTGCTGGGCTAGCAGAGCTTCGATCTGTTGCTGGATTTGACGCTGGCCCTCCAAGAGTTGTGTGAGAGTTGCGGTGATTTGCTCAGATGTCATGACTGCCGCAGCCGTTTCCGGGGCCGGAGGAACATCCCGGTTGGACTGCTGGTCAGTCTTCTTACCCTTCTTCGGTGGCATGATCAGTTAAGAAATTTGTTGATGAGAAGACTTGTCGTTTCCCACCGACGGCGCCAAACTGATGATGTCAAAATTTGGTAAGAGTAAATAGAGCAGTTTAAGGAGAGAGAGAGAGAGTGAGAGACTATTTTTTGTATGTGGTTCGGCCCTGTTAATGAAGGTACCTACGTCCACGGGTGTGTCTGAGCACGTTCACTAGCAGATCACCGGCGGGCCTGGTGAGCCAACAAAGAGGGGCGGCACTACCAGTAATAACGGCCGGATGTATGCGTATAATGGTGAATTATAGAGGTGTTGTGTAGATTGAGAAGTTGGCGGCCCCTTCAATGGGGGGTGAGAGGTTTCTTTTATAGATGTAAGAGACCTATTCATACATGGATAAGGAAATATAATCCTATTAATATAGATTGGCATTAATTATGGGGATTTCCTAATTGGATTAGGAAATAGCGTGCACTTTCCATTAGTCTTCTAGCTTGAGTAGGAAACTGCCCGTAATGCTCGAGATCGTGGCTGTGGGCCCGGATGAGCTGTTCCCGCGGCGAGATGTGCATGTACGGTTTTTCCGACCTGCTGGCTGGGTCGTAGATGAACCGCTCGGGACGATGAGTAGATTAGACCGCTCGGTCTGATGCTTCTGAGGAGTTGTGCATGATTTGCCCGAGGCATGGACTAGCTGCTGATTTGAACCGCTCGGTCATAAGATAGAGCCAATTTTGGGTGTATCATCTTAGGTTAACAAATTTAACTCTCTTATCATCGGGCATGTCTTTCCACTCAAAGAATTGGTCTACCCTATCGACCTAATCTAAGAACTCTTCGGTTTGTAGACGTCCCTCAAATTCACCTACATCGACTTTAATACCGTGATCCTAATTCCTATCCGTAGGTCTACCATGCCTATCAATTGCCCTTCGTTCTCTATGACCTCTAACGGGAACATATTCTTCAAAGTCGTCATCCTCATCACTCTCATGAACTTCTCTAGGTTTCCTATCACCTCGTGGATTAGGTGGTTGTGGATTCACACATAACCCATGCACCATTTCGGTAAGTCGGTCAATTTGGGTGCGCATTTGTTCCATCGCCTCTTGTTGCGTTGGAAGGCCCCTTGCCAAGGGGTGGGGTTATTAGCTATAGGAAGATGTGATACTAACCGGTGGACAAACTAATCACCCTAAATGCAAGAGATGACACCCTAGACCACTCTAGACTCACTAAGATAAACAAAATCAGCAACTACGACCCTAAACTGTGGTTACTATGGATAAACTGCTCCTAAATGCCTATAGAAAACAAAACAACCACTAAAAGGATGATGGGACAGCAACTTAGGATGTAATATGATGCAGTGAATATGCTTTACCTAGACCTCGGACAACAAAATATGCAGCAAACAGCAGTTTAGACCTCATTGTAATTTTATCGAACACCTTGCAAGCTAAATTTAACAAGCAGAAATTTGTGAGACCAACTACTAAACAACCATGCTTTGATACCACTTGATGCAATCCTATGTTTGTTCAAAAAGAAAAAAAAAAGGGAGAACTTTTGTGAGGCAAGAAGACAACTAAACAATTCAGCATGCAAAATAGACTAACAACTGCATTAAATCTATCAACCAAAGTAATCCAAACAAATGTTTTTCACTAGGCTAAAATATAAACGCTTGTATTAACGCCAACAATCACTAAATAGCAGAAAATTTGTAAGAGCAGCAGTAGGGGAAAAGAGAGCAACAAAGAAGGAAAGAAAGAAGAAGATAGAGGGAAAGAGAAACAGCAGCAGTTCAAAGAGAAGGATGAAGAGAAATAGAAAATACGACAGCAAATGAAAATAGATTGAGAGGAAGAAGAAGAAGAAGAAGAAGCTGGAAAAACAAGAAGATGCTTACTGAAAGTGCAGCAGACACGTTGAAGAAGAAGAAGAAGAAGAAGAAGAAGAAGAAGAAGAAAAAAGGAGGAGGAGAAGGAGAACTTGGAAACTGAGAGATGATCACTGGAAGGAGCAGCAGAGAGAAGCAGCAGTGAAGAGAACCAGCAGTGAGCCAGCCCGTAGGGTTTCTGTAAAACAAAATCAATCTCCCCTTCTTGCTTCCCAAAACAAGGTATATAGATCTTCCCTTACATCTTGGCTGGGCCCACTGATGTCATGTGACTAGCATGTGACAAACTAAGTGATGTGGACACCCCCCACATCTTTAGGTTAAAAAAAAGGAAACAAAACTAAACATAAGTAAAAAGAAAATATAGATAATGTCTTAACATCAAAGTTCACACACAAAAAAATAAAACAAAAAATACTAATAATAAATAGACGGAACCCTAGGTTACATCATTAGCCCTTTCAAAAGATATGATTCCTTTTTAAAGCTTAAAAATAGCTTTACTAAACAGCTCCGATTTGAAGCTTTTTAAAATTCTGCCTATTCCAAAAACAAAAAAAAAATTGATTATTATAAACGCTAACCGAATGGGCTCTTTGTAGGTAAAAGGTTTTTTGGTCTTTGGTCTTAAAACTTTTTCTGTGCTATTAATATCTGTGACCACATGTTAAATTTTCAACACTCCATGTTTAGCAGTTTTAAACTCTAAACTCCAATCCATAAAATAAGCTATTTTCTGTATAGGTGGATAGTGAATTGTCATGAACACGAAACACTTCTACAAGAGAATGAAGACGAGAAGCTTTCAAAAGAAGAACAAGACATGGCTTGGGAAGTTTACCGAAGAACTCTAGAGTGGGAGGAAGTGCAACGAGTTCCGGTGGACGAGTCTGCACTTGAACGTAAGCCCGTGGTTTCAAGTGCACCCCCGCCTGCTCTGGAACGCAGCGATCCTGTACAACCCAAGGCAAGCTTAAGGAACCGTTTGGTGCAACGGAAATGCACAAACCTTTCACACTTGCTGACTCTGAGAAGTCAGGGAACAAAAGTAGGTTGCAGTACTGTGTGCGGGGAGTGTGGCCAGGAAATTAGCTGGGGAGATGGCAAGTTGGGGAGATGAGATAGTGTCTTTTGGGTGGGGGGTGATTTATACCTTCTTTTTTTGTTCATATATATGGTAAAGATGTAATGTAATTGGTGTTTTGGGTTAAAAAGGCCTGTTGTAGGTTCAATTTCCTCTTGAACATTATGCAAAATATATATCTATATATATATATATTTTGGGTGAAAGGTACAAGTTTTGAAATCCTGCTAGATTGCAGGATTTAAATCTATGTAAATTTGAATATAACAATCCATTATATGGAAATTATAGGATGGGAGGAAAATATGCCCCAACTTCACTACTTTATTTGCTGCTACTATTTGTGTGCGCGCGCGCTCAGGCATGCTCGACTGCATTTGGGGAAAATCTGGTGTACTTGTAGTCCTGTATGAATAGGGATTTAATCCTGACATTAGCAAGCTATGGGTTTGGCTGATCAAAGAGCCTAATTGGCAGCAAAATTTTCCAGAGAAATCTTTGATTTTGTAATATTATTCATTGGATTGCATATAATCTCGTTTAGGCGTGACCTTGTTCTGCTCTTATTGTTCACTTAACTTCCCTTGATCTGTAAAAATGGTACAGTTCTGAAATTTGTGTTCTAAATTGGGATCGAAGTGATGTTTCAGAACTTGTAGAATTTCAGGTAGTCACGCTAGATTGGATGAAAGGGAACAAAATTTGGTACACAAATTTGGGAATCTTAGTGCTATTCATATCTTCTATTTGAACTTTAGTTCAATGGCATGTGGCATTGAGTTTTGAGAAATACCTTCATTATTTTTTCCTTCTTACCAATGAATTTTTGAAATTGAATGTTGTTGTCAAGGCACGCCCTTTCTTCAAAGAAAATACTTTTGCTCACCCAATTTTTGATGTACCAATGCTCACTCAAGCCTCCCATTGGTCAATGCAGTGGGACGCAGGATTTAATTAATGGTGTTTAATTCTGAGTCCCACTGCATTGACCAATGGGAGGCTTGGGTGAGCATTGGTGCACCAAAAATTGGGTGAGCAAAAATGCTCTCT
Organism: Hydrangea macrophylla; assembly: GCA_033977485.1. Lineage (NCBI taxonomy): Eukaryota > Viridiplantae > Streptophyta > Magnoliopsida > Cornales > Hydrangeaceae > Hydrangea > Hydrangea macrophylla. The sequence continues at coordinate 19,199,073 of CM066982.1, forward strand.
TCTTCAAAAATCATGGATGAAAATTGAATTGACCAAGTGAATGACTTAACTTTGTGAATTTAACCCTGCCATTGCCAACATATTAGTAAAAAGAGAGCTGCATAAACAAGTAATGAAATATAGCCGAAAGTACATGGTTGATAGTAATCAACTGAAGTTACACAAACAGAAGAAAGGACACAAGAGTACATTTCGTTGGATATTTTTTTTCACTCTTTTGTGATTGGTCTACGAATACAAGTTTTGTAACATGGATGTGGCGTATTGGTCCAAATACTTTGAGGATAGGACGAAAAATATCAAAGAAAATGTACTGATGTATTGTCCTAAACAAAATAGGTAAATACAACAATTGATAGTATCACAAAATACATAAAAATGAGTTTTCAACATGCTTCTTGAAGCTTCAAGCATACACCCTTTCACTTGCTGTGTGTTCTCTTCAGAATCTTGCATCTTTGCATAATCACAAGAGAAAAGACATTACTTAGCTGCTTAGCATAAGTTTTGAATTTCAAAAAGCTTGAAATGTTTTGGAATTCTATTTGCGAAATTAAACCAAGTCATCTGTGAATAGTGATTAACAAATATTAGAATGTCTGGTCATGTGTGGCCAGACTTTCTTTGATAGGCCAAACACGTGAAAATTTTAGAAATCAGGGTGATGACGAGGATTGAACTCAGTACTTTTGCCTGCTCTAATACCATGTTAACAACCATCTAAAAGCTTAAGCTGATAGAGAGTTGATAGAGAGGGTGTAACTTAATACTCTCAACAAAGATCATATTCAAATGTTCGGAGGATGGCCATTATTGTATGGGAGTTTGTATGCTCCTAAAATAGGTCATCTCTCAACCATCTCACTTACATGAGATGGCCAGGACCCCTTCCCCCAAGTGGGTGGTAGTGGGTTCGAATCTTTGGAGCCCCATTACGGAGTATTTTCTTTAATGAGGGCTTTGGCTCTCCCTATGCTTTCGCGCCCCGTCGTGTGTGTGTGTATGTTATTAACTGCTAACCCTGCTAACCCCCAGTCACAAGGGCCCTGTGACACCAGTAAAAAAAAAAAAAGGTCATTTGTCAAGCTAACATGATGCTAGTTTTTATAAGAACTGGACAGAAAATGAGAGTGAGATTGAACCCTTTCATAGTTAATACATTCCCAAACATTAATCCCACCAAATGAATCTGTAATACTGCAGGTGTTACAAAGATAGCTCAACACTAAGGATCAACAAGATCCAAACATATAAACGGAAAAGAAATTTGAATAAATTCAAAATCCAAGCATTGAGATCTAGTTCACACAAACAGATCACAGAAACAAACAAGAGACTCTGATTCTAGGGATCAATGCAAGAAAATTTCAGCACCTCGTTCGAAGTGCTGTATTTGTGTCCGACACACCTCCGCCTCCAACACATGTCAAACACACCAAAATCATTTATGGAAATTTTAAATTTATTTTTGAATCCGACACATCATTGACATACATAAAAGATATAATCCTATAAAAAACATGATCACATCAACATAAGCCTTCTAAAGTAGACTTTCATATCCCCCCACAAAAATCCAATACACGAGAAGTGGATTTGTTGTGTTGTAATATACATACAAGAGTACACAATCCGAACCTCACCCGATAATCAAAAAATAGATTTGAAATACATCTTACACTTCCATATATTGTGATGTTCATGAGACGAGAGATTATTCTTCTCAGAAACGTACAAAATAGAAGAAATACCTTTCCTTTGCTGCTCTCATAATCTTCATAATTACCAACACCCGTCCTGTTACAACACGGGCACCTCCTCTAATACTGATCCAACGTCCGAATGTGAGAGCACGTCCTCTAATACTGATCCACCGTCCAAATGTTCTCTCACAAGCGCATAATTCAAATGTATGTATGAGTACGTAGAGGTAGCTTTTTAACCAACTGTGGAGGCGTTCAATGAAATTTGGAATCCAAAAAGCTTTAACATCTTTCGTCCCCGACCCAATTATCCTTCTCCTTCGGCCCCGTTGGCCCTTCCTCGCCATAAATTTCCGTTGGAAAAAGGTCAAAGAGTGTCTCAACTGAAAACCGAACAAAAAACGGAAGATGTTTAATTATCTTGTCGATATCCGATCGTGAATCGTACACGATCGTAGGACCCCACTCTCTCATATACTGCAACCAATCCGGTTCCTCAACAACCCCGTTCCCAAGATACTCGGCTGCAATAATTTTATACTTTACACTCGAATCCACAAAATAGTTGCTTCGGGCAGTGTCGTTCCGCAAGCCTATCGAGAGCTTCGACGACCCCTGAATGTAGCTCCCGGGATGCGGGTAACTCGAGTGCCCACTTTTTGAGGAATAAACGATCGGCTTATTTCCCTCGATGAACTCCAAATCAGTGGCGTCTACCCATTCGCCGCCACTATGTTCCGAGAAGTACACGCTGGAGAGCTCTCCGGTGAAGTTGCTTAAACGGAGAGTGAAATGTTCCCAATCGCTCACGTGTTCGCCTATTTTGGGCATTGCGATGTTCACTAGCCCGGCTTTAATAGTGGCTGGTCCGTTGAACGGGCAAAATACCCACATGGCTATATCTGTAAAAGTCCCTCCGAGAGCCGGTTTTACATGAACATAAAGCTCGGCACTCTCGATATTACCACACTTGAGATAATTTCTTTCGTTTTCATCGTTTGGCAAATCTATCCAATACTCCCCATCGTTGATCCCACCGTTTGGCAAGTTATTTCCCCTCGAATCAATGGATTGGCCCTTGCCCTTTCCATTCCGGTAAAGAAGTGCTCCGTTTTTGAAAAACCAGGACACTGACGAGGGAAAGTAGGCCTCTTTTGGATGAAAGAAAATTGTGGGACCGTAGTTCTGAATGAGCGAGTGGATTTGGTCCAAATTCGGCATTGAATCTAGAGTGGGATTGAGATTCTTCAAGCAAGCAATATTTAGCTCATCACCAAGACTTGAATATGTACTGCAGAAGAATGTCCCTGCCGAAACTCCTTTCCCAAACATCCCCCTCTTTTCGGGCCTTGTTTTCCATACTCGAAATGTGTCCTTTTCAAGAACCAAATCACAAGTTTCACAAGTCTCAGTAAGATCAGCTCGGACGCATCTAATATCTTCAAGCTCAGGTGCATATGGCTCACTAGTGACCAAAAAGCCGATACATTTATAACCCTCCGGTGGATTTGGCAGCCACATGTAACCACAACCCTCACGATACGTATCTATACTCCAAATTAACGTGTAGCTAAGAGGCTTTGCAAGAGCTGGAAAATTTAATGCTAAGTCAGAAGAGAGGTCTCGGGCTACAAGAACGTAGCCGTTGAGTGCCCCATCGTTGGGCTGGCAATAGTGACCGAGGCTGAAAAAGCCGTCTGGGATTTCAACTGGTTTGTAAAAGGTGGCACCCTTTGATTTTCCGTGAAATGGGATACAACCCCATATACTCTCAAACTTGGTGATTTGAAGAACTTCAATCTCTCCGAGGGATATTCTTCCTTCAGCAAAACCTTGACCTGAAGAGCACGAAATTACATTAAATTGACAAAGTGAGTAGATGCATATATACACTACGAAAGAAACATCTAACCAATGTAGCACGGGTACTGACACGTGACACGGGTACGATACGATACGATACGGGTACGGGGGTACGGCAATTTCCAAAAATATAGGGTACGGGTACAGCTAGGGTACCTTGAATAAATATATATTTAAAAAAAAATATTTTTAAAAGCATACTTTTAATAATTGTAAGAAATATGTGGGTCATACGGACACCCACATATCATTGGACCGGATCCAATGGGCTTTGGCTCTTAGAGCCCTAGGGTTTGGTTATTATGTGTCTATATACATATGATATAAACACACATATACAGTGATCCCTAATAGATTGGGCAGCCTCTCTCTCTCCCCTCTATCTCTCATGGTTTTCTCTCTCTAAGGCCATCACCATTAGAGCCATGGGATTTAGCGCGTGACATTGACGGAGACCGCTCTAGTAGCGTCTTCCGCGACTTATGCGAAGCACAAGAGAGTACACGGAGGCTAACAAGGAGCAGTAGTTTGTGGGTAAAGTCGTTGGGCTCGTAACAACACCGTTCGGCGATCCATTGGGTTGTTCCGCTAGATAACGAACCAATACCCGACTCGTATGCTTGCATGCATATTTATCTACAATAATTAAAAAAAAAAAAAAAGAAGACTGAACAGCACTACTATATATTAAACCATAGCATATTAACAAATAAGTAGTCTAAGGGCTAAACAACATTGATTTAGCATTACAAGTACACAACATTAAAGAAAAAAAAATAAAAATAAAAAAGAAGAAGAAGAAGCAAGTCCATTAAATACCCAAGAAGTAACCTCCACAGTTTTCAAAAAATACAATCTGACCCGTGTGTCGTACGCACGAAGTACCCATGCCGTACCCACGAAGTACCCGAGCCGTACCCTAGTTGAATCCTTCACTTAAAATTATCAGGACACCGCTAGAGGGGTACCCGACACGTACCCAGTAGTTTGGTACTGGTGTCGGTGTCCCCCAAGTACCCGGTACTGGTACTTCACTCAAAATGGAGTACCCATGCTTCCTAGCATCTAACAATGTGAAAGATTTGTTTGGTTAATGGGTTTAGAAATGGAAGAGAAAAGACGTTTTCCTTGTTTGGTCACCAATGCTATGTTTGGTAGGAAGGATGGAAAAGTGCAAGGAAGGGAAGGAAGGAGGAGGGGAAGAGGTATTCCTAGGAAAAGGAAGGGCGGTGTTCCCTATTTCTGTTGGGTTAAAAGACGTGATGAAGGAAAATATTATTATTACACTCCATAACAAAAAGGATTATTTCTTTGGAAAGACAACAGAGTCCCGAAGGGGGGAAGCCTCTTCTCTTCCTTCCTCTCTTTCACTCTAATAATCTGCGGCGATCTCTGAATCTCTGATAGCAACAAATCTTAATTATTTATTTATAAATTCACTCAACCCCATCACCCTATATTTAAGAATAGGATAAATTACAGCATCACCCCCTGAACTATAACCGTTTTTCACTAATAGCCCATAGACTTTAAAATTAAATAGAATCACCCCTGAACTATCCAAAATAAACAAACTCACCCCTGAAGAAGGAGTTTTAGTGTCAACAAAGGATAATTTAGGGGTGAGTTTGTTCAGTTTTAAAGTTTAGGGGGTGTTAGTGTAATTTAACCTAAACAATATATAATTCAGAAAAATCTCATGGTAAGACACACATTAAAAATAATATTTACAAAAAAAAAAAAAAAAAAAATGGAACGAGAGAAGAGGTTACACAAATTGAGCAAACCAAGAGCTATGAAGTTAGTATTAAGGAAAAGAAATCCTTAATTTTTAGGGAAACAACTGGGAAATTTACAAGCTAATTAAAAGGAAAACAAAGGGGCAAAAAAAAAATACTTGAACCATAAGACAATGCAAACTTTAAAAAAATCTCTCTTTTATTTTTAATATACTTTGGCAGGTAAATAACCAATAATTTCATAGTAAAAAATCCTAGGCTCTCCGTTCTATTTTATGCGTTCATCTCTATTTTTTTTGAATGTCTCAAAACTAATATGTCTACTTTGACATGGAGTAATTTTTTTAGCTACTTTTCAAACTTATCTTTGTTGATTTTAAAAATAACCAATAAAAAATAAAAGGGAAAAAAAAAACAAGTAGTGATAATTTTGAAACAATTACATTTATTTTAAACAATAATTATGTTCTCTTAAAAAGTTAAGCATCTCAAAGATAGACATATAAAATAGTATAAATCATAGAGAGAGAGATGAATCACAATCCAAACTTTTGACAGCCCATTAATTGCTACCTAAATTGTGAGGACCAAAAGGAGAGAAAAGTCAATACATAACATTCATCAATCATCAGTAAATTCCCAGATAGGAAATAAAATACTCCACTAGGGAGTAACTGGGAAGATCACAAATTTTAATCAAAAACACCCATGAATTAATCCCAAAAATAGCTCAGGGAAGAAAAAAAAAAAAAAAAAAAAAAAGATCACTAAAATGTTTTACCTTGAGGCCATTGTGGAATTGGAGAAGGCAGAGAAAAGGGCTGAAGTTCTTCAACTGGGCAGAACTCTGGGATTTTGTTCCAGTAAAAACACTCACACCCAAACATCTTTCTTCCCAAATCTCTCAGAAGAAAGCTCAAATACCCACAAATTTTCCTCAGAAATTATGACTGGAAGTGTATTCTCTCTAAATAATCAAGAGGGAGATCGAAGAGGAGAGAGAGAGAGAGAGAGAGATTTAAAGATGTTCCGTCCCCCTCCCTCTCTCTTTCTCCTCTCTCTTTCTCTACCATTAGCTTTTGAATGGAAGGCAGCAGGAAGGTTGGGCTATTTGGAACCTTTAGTTGTACACTCACAGAGAGAGAGAGAGAGAACTTTCCTTGAGAGAGAGAGAGAGACCGTTTGTTGTTCCAACTCTAGTGAAAGTAGTAGTAGTAGTTGTTGTGGTTTGAGAGTGTTCACTCTCCATCAAGCAGATTGAAAACCACGCTCCAACTAAATTACTTTGAATAGGTGAATTCTATATAATCCATTTTAAATCTAAATAGAATTTGAGTCAAAAAGTCCTCTAAGAATAAACTTTTTTTTTTCCTCTTAAGTCCAACTTGTTCTTTATTTTAGTAAAAAGAATCTCAACATAACATAGTTATATGACATTTGAAGCTTTTACATAAGTAATTAATTATGTGAAATCTTTGTCATTAATTTTTTTTATTTATGTGAAATCTTGTAACATAACGATTTAACATGATTAAGTTTCGTTAATCAGGAATGTTTGAACAAAATTAAAAGCGTATTGTGTTTATACTCAATTAATATAATATGAAGGATATGTTTTACCAAATGTATATAATCCCAATTTAAGGGTCTTTTATTTTATTTTGGTATGTAAGAATTCTTTTTAAAAAAGTATGTTAGCTACATTCCAAATTTTCTACTATATATTTTATAAAAGGATAGCACTTCAGTACTATTCGTTCAATGCTATTGGTATTGCTCTCTCACAAAAGTGGGAACCAAAAATCAAAAAAACAATTTTTTTTAATAAAAAATTAAACAATTTTTGAGCACTGGGATTCACTTTTGTTAGTGTTTCAACACCAACAACACTGAAGTGTTGTCCTTTATAAAAACTCTCTTGTTGCTCATTCTGTTTGATAATGAAATTCTTAACGCTAGTAAAATAAACTTCCTTAAAATTTTTAAAAAGTCCCTTAATTTGGGGCAAAGGAGAATATTTATTTTCAAGTAATTACAGTCAAGTGGCATAGGCATATATTGTTTTGGCTTCTTATAAAAGTAGGCATTTATTTTTTAAAAGTAATGACGCTTTTAAAACAATATTGCTTAATTGCTAATATAATGTTATAAAAAAATTTATTAATATAATCAGTGGTACCTTTAAAACTCCTCTCATTTTCATATTTTTTTTTTCCAAGCGTGTGTATCAATAATTAATGGTAAATTTTATGTTCTCTTTCATTTTTTTCCCTTAATTTTCAAGTTTGTTAATAAACATCTAATGGTACATCATATATTTCTTTCTTTTTTTTCTTTTTCCTCTTTCTAGAAATTAACAACTGCACGCCATTATTTTGTACTTTTCTATTTTCCTCTTTAGTAGTGTAAATTTGTTTTCATCTCATTGATTTACTTTGAACCCGTGTTAATGTATTTTATTTATTTATTTATTGAATGTACCCATTTTTGGTCGGTTTTGACAATTTTTGCATGTTTTGGACTAGTATCTAATTAAAGAGCAAAACCACTCAACATTTAAAAAAAAAAAAAAAATTTCTATATATAAATAAATAAAAGTCCCTCTCTTCCCCTTAGTTTACGTGAAAAATTACTTTTGCTACATTTGTTGTTTTATTTGTTGCGTGATTGGTACAAGTTTTTGCATGGCACATATATGAACTCACATTATCTTGGAATAATATGAAACTAGCCTGGTAGTTGGTACCAATACCTAACATTAGTGATCAAAACCACTAGAAGAAATTCAACAAAATTTTTTTTTTAAATTTTATTTTATTGTACTAATACTCATTTCTTATAATAATATGATAAATAAATGAAAAATAGGATGGAGTTCGATATATACATATTAGAGACATATTCAACTTTGAGTAGACGATGATTTTGAGGGTTTTGACATGTAAGAGTTGTACTATATGCAGATATATATGTATATACGTGTACAGAATTATTACATTTGCATAGTCTAATTTATCAAAGATTAAAAGAGTTTAATGTAGGATTATTTCATGTGTGTTTATATTTTACTATTTGTACTATTTTGATATTCATTTATATGAGTAATCCTTTGCATTGTTAAGTTTCTTTTTTTGTTTTTTTTGTTTTTTTTGGCGTCTCTAATTAACTTCTAGGAAATTGACAAGCATGAGGTGAGCGGTCCTTTTCCTTGTTAATTACGTCAAAAGTGTTTATAATTGAGGGGGTTCGTTGACAGCGAACTTAGATTGATAAGAATTCATTCATATATATATACCCCACTATATGTGTGCATATTAATGTCGTTTAGTGTTAGAAAATTGAGGTGTGAATGAGGAGACAATATTTTAACGGCGTTTGTCTTGAAGCGCCAAGAATTAACAGCGTTTGTCCTGAAGCACCGGGAATTAACGGCATTTATTCAAAAGCGCCGGGAATTTCTTAGCTTCAGTTTTGAGAAAGTTTCAGAGGGGCTTTCGACCGATCGACCGGGTCAACTCGACCGGTCGAGCGGGCTCAGAACTGGAAAAAGTTTTGAGAAAATTTCAGAGGGGTTTTCGACCGGGTTAACTCGACCGGTCGAGAGGGCCCAGAACTGGAAAGTTGCGATTTTTCATGTCTCAACTTCGAATTTGAACGATGTATATCTGTTCTATTGGTTTCTAAACGTGCATTTACATATATAGACATGTTCTAAGGGTGTTGGGACACAACCGGTTGTGTAGAGACATGTCTCTTACCCTATTGACACCTCTATATATACATTTATGTTAGTTAGTTTATATATAGTTCATGGAGTTTATGTCCAGTTTTGGTCTCTTCTTCTACCTAATTTCTTGAGGTTTTTGAGAGCAATTTATATACACAAATTCTGCAGAAGTTAATAGAGTTGTTGCCTCTATTAACTTAGATCGTAGTATCCTCAAGACAAAGACGTCATAGTCCACTTGCAACCGTGTGTGGGGCGTAATTTTGTTTTCGGACAGCGTATTTAATACGTGCTCGATCTTTGAAGTTATTTTTCTGTATTTCATTGTTTCTTATTCATTTTTCGAGTACCCCAAATTCCAACAATCGAAAACAAAATTATTATACTTGAAAGATGGCCGGAGAAACATCAATAACAGTTGCAACCATTGTCAAGAACACCCATGCCGAGAAGCCAGAAAAGTTTAAGGGGGAAGACTTCAAAAGATGGCAAATGAAGATGCTATTTTATCTCACTACTCTCAACCTCGCACATATTCTACGTGAGGCAAAACCGGTGATTCCTACAGAAAATGCCACCAAAGAACAAGAAGCCGCTTTGGAAGCATGGAATCACTCCGATTTTTTATGCCGCAATTATATCTTAAACGGGTTGGAGGATACTCTCTACAATGTTTATTCTGTCCTTGAAAGTGCAAAGGAACTTTGGGAGTCTTTAGACAAGAAGTACAAAACGGAAGATGCGGGGACTAAGAAGTTCATTGTGGGAAGGTTTCTAGACTTCAAAATAGTGGATTCTATTCCGGTGGTTAAGCAATTGGAAGAGATACAAGTCATCATCAACCAAATTCATGTGGAGGGAATGGCTATTAGTGAACCATTTCAAGTTGCATCAATCATTGAGAAGTTACCACTATTGTGGAAGGAATTCAAGAGCTATTTAAAACACAAGCGCAAGGAATTGTCAATGGAAGACTTGGTAGTGCGTTTAAGGATAGAGGAAGACAACCGGAAAGGAGATAAGAGTGGGCTGCAAGGATCTATCGAGTCTAAGGCAAATCTTGTTGAAGGTGAGTCTTCAAAGGTTAAAAATAAAAGTAATACTAAGGGAGCAAAAAGGAAGTCTACATATAATAATTCCAAGGACCACAAATCCAAGAAAATCAAAGGGAATTGTTGGGTTTGTGGGATACCCGGGCATCGCGCAAGCGATTGTCGAAATAAGAAGGGATCTAATGGAGGGAACAAAAAGCCTAACCAAGCAAGCATGATGGACACCGACGATCTTGCGGCGGTAATCATGGAAACTTGTGTTGTGACCGACTCAAAGAGTTGGTGGATAGACACCGGGGCCACTAAGCATATTTGTGGAGATCGAAACATGTTTTCTACCTACACAAAGCTGGAAGGTGGTGAGAGGCTTTATATGGGAAATGCCGCGGCTGCAACCGTTGAAGGCAAAGGGAATGTGTTAATGAAGTTCACATCCGGCAAAGAGATGACTCTCCTACATGTGCTACATGTACCCGAAATTCGAAAGAATTTGATGTCGGGTCCTATGCTTAGCAAGAAAGGATTCAAGCTAGTCTTCGAATCTGATAAATTTGTATTAACTAAGGGTGGAATGTATGTAGGGAAGGGCTATATGTGTGATGGGCTCTTCAAAGTCAATTGTATTCCTAAAATTAATATTAATGAAAATGAAATAAGTTCTTCTTATATTGTTGAGTTATGTAGTTTATGGCATTCTAGGCTTGGACATGTTAATTTTAAATATATGCATAAGATGATGAATTTAGGACTATTACCAAAATTTGAAATTGATAAAACTCATAAATGTGAAATATGTGTTGAATCTAAGTTTGCTAGAAAACCATTTAAATCCATAGATAGAACAAGTGAATTATTAGATTTAATTCATACGGACTTATGTGATTTAAAATTAACTCCAACAAGAGATGGTAGAAAATATTTCGTTACGTTCATAGATGATAAAAGTAGATATTGTTATGTTTATTTATTGCACTCAAAGGATGAGACCATAGATATGTTTAAGACATATAAGGCCGAGGTTGAAAATCAACTTTCAAACACAATTAAAATGGTGAGGTCGGATAGGGGAGCTGAATACGAGTCAACTCCATTGGCCGAATATTGTGCACTTAATGGCATAATTCACCAAACTACGGCACCCTATACACCGCAACAAAATGGTGTAGCGGAGAGGAAAAACCAAACTCTCAAGGAAATGACTAATGCTATGTTAAATAGCTCGGGAGTGCCACATAACTTGTGGGGGGATGCCATTCTCACGGCGAATGTGATCCTAAATCGGATTCCACATAAGAAGACTAACAAGTCTCCTTATGAAGTGTGGAAAGGTAGAGAACCCTCCTATAAAAAGTTGAAAGTGTGGGGGTGTCTAGCTAAGGTACAAGTTCCGCTTCCAAAACGGACTAAGCTTGGACCTAAAACCGTGGATTGTGTATTTATTGGATATGCTGTTAATAGTGCTGCGTATCGATTCCTTGTGGTTAAATCCGATAATGTAGATATTCATGCTAATACGTTTATAGAATCGGTGGATGTCGAATTCTTTGAGGAAATCTTTCCTTTTAAAGAAGGAAGACAAAATTCAACTCCTAAAAGAAGTGTTGGAGAGGTTTCGTCTAATCCTCGTGATCAAGAAGAAACCGATGTCGCTCCTAGAAAAAGCAAGAGAGCTAGAAAAGCTACTTCTTTTGGACCGGATTTTGTGACACTAGCTACCATAGGGGATCCTCAAACCTTTAATGAGGCTATGGGTACACCCGAAGCGCCATATTGGCAAGAAGCTGTAAATAGTGAGTTGGATTCCATTATGCAAAACCATACATGGGAATTGGTTAACTTGCCTCCGGGAAGTAAACCAATTGGTTGCAAATGGATATTCACGAAAAAGCTCAAGGCCGATGGTACTATTGATAAGTACAAGGCTCGGTTGGTAGCTAAAGGTTATAGACAAAAAGAGGGATTAGATTTCTTTGATACCTATTCCCCGGTCACTAGGATTACATCCATTAGGATGGTAATCGCTATAGCCGCTGTCTGTAACTTAGAATTACATCAAATGGATGTAAAAACAGTGTTTCTTAATGGAGATCTAGATGAAGAGATCTATATGGAACAACCGGAAGGTTTCATTGTAAAGGGACAAGAACACAAAGTGTGTCGACTTGTTAAGTCTCTTTATGGCTTGAAACAAGCGCCAAAGCAATGGCACGAGAAGTTTGATCACACCATGATCGCAAATGGTTTTAAAATCAATGAATGCGATAAGTGTGTATATGTTAAAGAATTTGAAAATTCTTATGTCATCATGTGTTTATACGTAGATGACATATTGATAACCGGTACCAACAAGAAGGTTATCAATGAAACTAAGAAGTTGTTAAACTCAAGCTTTGACATGAAAGACATGGGTAAAGCCGATGTTATTCTTGGTGTGCAAGTGAAATCGACTTTCGATGGATATCGTATCACACAATCACATTATGTTGAGAAAATATTAAAGAAGTTTGGACAATTTGATTGTAAATCGGCTTTAACGCCGTTTGATGCAAACTGCAAGTTGAGGAAAAATGTGGGGGTTGCCATATCTCAACTTGAATATTCTCAAGTTATTGGAAGTTTGATGTACATTATGAATTGTACAAGACCGGATATTGCTTATTCGGTGGGGAGACTTGCTAGATACACTAGCAATCCGGGGAAAGAACATTGGGAAGCTCTTATTAGAGTATTAAGGTATCTAAAGCATACTATGAGCTATGGTTTGCACTACACACGGTATCCACCCGTGGTAGAGGGATACTCCGATGCTAATTGGATCTCGGACAGTCAAGAAACCAAGTCCACAAGTGGGTATGTGTTCACTTTAGGTGGAGCTACGATTTCTTGGAGGTCAACAAAGCAAACGTGTATAGCACGTTCAACGATGGAATCGGAATTCATTGCCTTGGATGAGGCGGGTGAGGAAGCTGAGTGGCTTCGAAACTTCCTAGAAGATATTCCGCTGTGGCCAAAGCCGGTAACGGCTATAGTTGTGCATTGTGATGGCAATGCGGCGTCATCCGTGGCTAAGAATGCCATTTATAACGGCAAGTCAAGGCATATAAGGAGACGACACAATACGATCAAGCAGTTGCTGTCTAGTGGTGTTGTAACGATTGACTATGTCAAGTCCAAAGAGAATATTGCGGATCCTCTAACGAAAGGATTGCATAGAGATCAAGTTCAATATACTACGAAAGGAATGGGCCTAAAGCCAATACTTTGAACATCCCGGGCGGAAGCCTAACCTAGTTGACTGGAGATCCCAAGATCTAGGTTCAATAGGCTGTAGCAACTTGTATTTTCGCGCCCCTAATAATAAATAAGAGATGTTAGTTTTTATTTATTTACTAATTGTCAATTTTTAGTTGGGGTACTATTCTAATTATTAAATAATACTCATGTTATTAGTTATTAATACAATGCCATTTTACTTTGCTGTTATGTGTTATTTTTAATTACAGTATTAATTCCATTAATGAAAAAAAAAATACTTATGTTGATTTACTATAATTACATGACTTTAATTTTGTGACCCTTTTAGTAATTTTAATTGTATTAATTTTGCTTAAGACTGTGCCCCTAAGTTACCCTATAATTTGGGATTAAAACTATTAATAAAATATTAATCACGTTGATTACATTTTTGGTCCCTAATATTTATTTGGGGTATTTTCCTAGACTACACGGACCAACCTAACTGAACTAACTGATCAAACTGATTAACGAACCAGATGAATTATTTGGCGAGACTGATTTCAATCAATCAGTAAATCTTATCTACTGCCTGGATTATATCCTTCTCATCATCACGTTTCATTATTGCAACTACAACTTGCAAACTAATTTGCTGCCTATGTAATGTGTTCACATTTCAACACAAAACACTACACACGCACCCACCTCCATAACTTCCTTCTCCATTGAATCTCCCTCTCAAAATCACAATCACAAGCACACACATACACTGTTGGAATTTGCAGAAGAATCACATTAGAAGAAGGAAAAGTATCTCAGTGAGCTTCAAGAGGCCATAGCCATAGCCATTGTTAAGCTCGGGGTTATTTCGGAATTTCCGTCTTTCTTCGGCAAGTCGCGCCGCCTTATCTAGCAACCTGTGAGTCTCTCGAACCCACTCATAATGTAGTATTTGTCATTACGAACAAGTCGGGGGTATCGAAAGTAAGTATATACGCCTATATATGTATATATAGCCATGGAGGTCCAAAATTAGCGGTACCGTAAAACTCAACGAAATTCAATTCTGTAAATTGGAAATGAAAGATCTTAGTCCCAATAAGCTGCGGTTCGAATACTACGGCTTAATTCATCCGTATCGCGACGTACCGTAGATTTAAAGTTTTGTCACCTCTCGGTTTTACGTGAAATCCGAGAGCTACGATTGAAATTAGTTAAAACCGACTGCGTATTCATAATCCTTGCGGAAAAACAAAGAAATCCATATATTACATGTCTTGGTTGAAGCAGAATTGAGAAATGGGTCAAAAACAGACTTCAAACTCGTAACAGGGGAGAAACTGCTGATACCAATCGATTGAAAACATATTCAATCGATTGACATGTCATCCAATCGATTGATCCAATCGATTGACATGTCATCCAATCGATTGACACTTTTGTCAATCGATTGACATGTTTCAACACTGACGACTTTTACTAAAACGGCCATAACTCCCTCTAGAAAACTCGAAAACGCGCACCGTTCGAAGCGTTGGAAACTAGACTCAGAGACCTTTCATTTGATATGTAATTCATCCATAAAAATTATAACTCATTTTTGAGGACATCGCTTCAAAGTGGACCCACTTGTGTACTGGTAGCTGAAAAAGCGTATTAAAGCATTCTTTGATGAAATTTCCTATTGTCTCATATGTGACTTGATAATTTAGATCGTGGATGTTAACTAAATGATTTTAAATACATTGTACCTTGTTAATAAGGAAAGGAAAATAGATTTTGAAAGCGAGAATTAGATAAGTTGATTTAATCGATAAATAATGATAAGAAGAAACCACTCTGATACAGTCTACAAAGCAAATGTGAAAAGAAAGATTTAAGTTATATCACTCTGATACCTTTATAAGAAAATATGTAAAGAAAGAACAAGTCGTACGTCTGCTCTGATACCTCTATATAAACAAGAAAGAGAATAAATTACTCATTTGCATAGTCGAGATGGCATGTATGGAAAGGGGTCATTTGTCAGCATGTATGTTGTGAGAATGTCTCAGGACGAGTAACCTTAATTATCCCAGGCCGCTTGAGATACGGTAGGTTATTTAAGAAGGATTGAACCCATGCCGCTTTTGATACGGTAGGTCAATCAGAGTCTTGTGATAGCCTTAATTATTCCAGGCCGCTTTTGATACGGTAGATTAATTAAGAGGGCTGAGCCCAGACCGCTTTTGATACGGTAGGTCAGTCTGGTGGTAGCTTTAAATTATTCCAGGCCGCTTCAGATACGGTAGATTAATTAAAGTATTTCACAGGTTATTATAACCTTGAAGGTCTAGGTATGTCGAGACCAACTTAAATACGGCAGACATATTGACAGACCTTCTAAACTAACGGCATTGTGCCGGATGGTTCTAGGTGGACCGAATGAGTCAAGAGATTGTGATCGAGATAAAAGAGTCAGTGAGATGAAATGATTTCATGGTTCATGCACGGTCTTAATTATTCATTATTCAAACTATTATTAATTGTTATCATGCGATGATTGGAATAATGGATTTATCACACTCTAAGGTACCGAACATTATAATAACTGTTAATGTACTTTTATATACATTGCTTGTGTGTTCGTTATACTCACTCGGCTTTCATTAGCTGATGACTTTATTTTGTCCTGGACATCCAAAATGTTCAGGAAATGGTTATGCAGGACAATATGATTATGCCAGCTAGGGGAGCCTGCAACGTTACTTTTCTAATTTAAATAAAGTTATAATAAGGATATGGATAATGTTTTTAAATTTGAATAAGGCGTTTGTGCCTTAAGGATATTTTATTAAAGGACAATGTAATATTATTTGAAGTTGTAATATGTTTAATATTATCTTCCCTGTTGCTTTATATACTCTATTTTCTGGTACATGTTAAGCTAAGTACAGGACAAGCGATCCATCACCTGTCATGACCTACGGGTCCAAAACGGAAATGAAAAATTTTCCTTATTTTGCTACACCGGGGCGTGACATAGGCAAACTAGTTGGGGAAGTTCATGTTGTAAACACACATTTGTAATAAATGGCTTCATTCTTGTATATTGAATTGGTGTGTAATAAAATTTTTGAGGTTATATTGTTACATTTAATGATGTTGATGAGTAAGTGCTAGTACTCTAAATTGATATCACCTATATGAGAAAAGAAGTGGGGTCACTTCTATGAAAATTTCAAAGGCTTGGTTCTCTAAGAGCTCTCATGAACATAGGATCTTGTTCAGGACCAAAATGAACACAACCGAATGAATTAAAGTGTATAAGGATAAGTGGTGTGTGGTATCTATTGTTGATTTACACTAAAAGGTTGGTCGGTTCAATACGTTAATGTACACCGTTTCACCGAGTAAGTCCATTAGGTATTCGCTAAGGGAAAGTTCAAGTCCAAAAGACACTCTCCTAATGCATCACAAGTCCATTAATTGCTCTCGTTGTTTTTATCGTCTATTGAGTCAAGTTTAGAAAACCATGTCATTCACATGTGGGGGATTGTTAGAAAATTGAGGTATGAATGAGGAGACAATGTTTTAACAGCGTTTGTCTTGAAGCGCCAAGAATTAACGGCGTTTGTCCTGAAGCGCCAGGAATTAACGGCATTTATTCAAAAGCGCCGGGAATTAACAACATTTATTCAAAAGGGTCGGGAATTTCTTAGCTTCAGTTTTGAGAAAGTTTCAGAGGGGCTTTTGACCGGTCGACCGGGTCAACTCGACCGGTCGAGCGGGCTCAGAACTGGAAAAAGTTTTGAGAAAGTTTCAGAGGGGTTTTCGACCGGTCGACCGGGTCAACTCGACCGGTCGAGAGGGCCCAGAACTGGAAAGTTGCGATTTTTCATGTCTCAACTTCGAATTTGAACGATGTGTATCTGTTCTATTGGTTTCTAAACTTGCATTTACATACATAGACATGTTCTAAGGGTGTTGGGACACAACTGGTTGTGTAGAGACATGTCTCTTACCCTATTGACACCTCTATATATACATTTATGTTTGTTAGTTTATATATAGTTCATGGAGTTTATGTCCAGTTTTGGTCTCTTCTTCTACCTAATTTTTTGAGTCTTTTGAGAGCAATTTATATACACAAATTCTGCAGAAGTTAATAGAGATTGTTGCCTCTATTAACTTAGATCGTAGTATCCTCACGACAAAGACGTCATAGTCCACTTGCAACCGTGTGTGGGGCGTAATTTTGTTTTCGGACAGCGTATTTAATACGTGCTCGATCTTTGAAGTTATTTTTCTGTATTTCATTGTTTCTTATTCATTTTTCGAGTACCCCAAATTCCAACATTTAGTACTAGGGTTTCGGTCGGATAATGTTTGTTTGTGTGAACCAGGGTTGATTGTACCTATGCTTTCTTTTATTGAATCTAGTTTTTCCGTTCGACCTATATATATATATATATAGAGCTCTGTTAGCCGAGTAAGTCAGAGTTCTTAGCCTCTTAAATGGAGGTTACAAGTTCAAAATCCCGATTTGTGAGAGTGGGTTGGAAGGACGATTCTCTACCCACTCAGGTGGCTGATTTCCATGGCTTGTGCTGTGGGATCGGTGCATGTATTCGGGGTTTATCTTCTGTGATCATACTCCATAAAGACGAAAATAGGTAAACCTCTGAAATACTGGTAAAAATCCCAAAGTCATGTAGGATAGACTGAGGGAATTTGTCATCTAAAAAAATTTAAAGATGTCCTCCACTCTCTCTATCCACAATTAGCTTTTGAATGGAAGGCAGCAGGAAGGTTGGGCTATTTGGGGGAAGGGATCCTGGGTAGCTATTTGTGGTATTGTTGGGTGGGCAGCACCCGTGTGGCACTTGCAGGACATTACATATTTTTTTTACATATTAAAAAAATACCAATTTTTTTTGTTTAGTCCTACAAGTACCATACAGGTATTGTCCACCTAACAACACTCCTACCAACTATGGAGGATCCTCAACCGCTATTTGGAGCCTTTAGTTGTACAAAGAGTGAGGTAGCTGTACAAAGAGTGAGCTGAGAGCACTTTCCTTAGACCAAGGGTTCTGTAAGAAGAGAGAATCCTAGAGTTTGAGGTTTTGTTGTTTCGATAAAGTGAAGGTAAACTACGCTAACACCTCTTAATTATAAACTTTTTTTTTTCAAATACCTCCCTCAACTATAAAATTCAATAAATTGACCTTTTTAACTATTACAATTTTTCATTACTACCTTAGGTTAGGTGGTTGTGCAAGAAATTGAATACTTTTGTATCATGTTACTAACACATGATATGAAAGTGTTAACAACATATGTTACTCACATGATAAAAAAATGTTAGTTTTTTCGACGAAATTTTAGTAGAAGAGGTGTTAGTGTAAAAAATCATTAGTTGATGGGTCAATTTATTGAATTTTATAATTTAGGGATGTATTTGAAAAATGGTCATAGTTGAGGGGGTGTTACTATAGTTTACCCTAAAGTGAAAGTAGTAGTTTTTTGTTGAAATTATTAGATAGGGTTAATTACATTTTACCCCTTTGTGGTTAGGCTCATTTTCACTTTGCCCCCTGTTCTTCCAAAGTGAACACTTACTCCCCTGTGATTTCAAACTAAAGTGAAACTGTAAAGATTTCACTCAATATTGATGAAAATTCTAAAATTGGCTAAAAATATTAACACAAACACCTTTATGAGGTTAATTTTGGAATTAAACCCTTATGTGACGATAATGCTACTTTTTAACCTAACTATCTGGGGTTAATTTTTAACACCCAACCCCTTTATGGGGCTGATTTTGGGGCTAACTGTCTATGTGATGTTAATTTTGACATTTAAACTCTCCTCCCTGGGCTAATTTTAACACTTAATTCCCATGTGGGGGATATTTTGAAAGAAATCTAAGTAGTTTCACTTTAGTCCAAAATCACAGGGGGTAACTGTCCACTTTTGAAGTACAGAGGGTTAAAGTGAAAATGAGCCTAACCACATGGGGTAATCACATATCAATTGATTAGAAATCTGATATTAAATCCCTAATTAGGAGAACTGTTTGGTTATAGGACACCCTACAAACAAGGATAGAGATAAGCCCTCAATTGTGTACTTTGATTGGTTAACTAACATATTTTTGGACATTTATACCCATTTAATCTCTCTCTCTCTCTCTCTCTCTCTCTCTCTCTCTCTCTCGCCATACACATTCGCTGGTGGCCATCACTCTCATCATCTTCATCGTCGGCGACACCACTACCATCACCACCGACACCAGATTTGGCCCTCACCATGCCGATGCCGCTTACTTTCCTCCGACCGAAGCTCAGATCGGTGACACAACCTTTGGATCTGAGCTTGAACTGATAGCTGCTCCTAAAAACTTCGGCGATCCACCACTCTCCTCGGAACTTCGACTATCCCCAGCGAGCTGCAGCGGCGTCTTGCGGATCTTCTGCGTGGGACTAGATTTCTGCGTGGTGATGATTTTGGACTGTTCACCTCTTCCTTTCACCTTGCTACAGTGGCAGCGGTGCCGACTCTTCAGGTGCAGATGACACACGACTCTCCTGACTGGCAGCTTCGTGTTGGTCTTCACGTTTTTCGGAAGATTCACCGATAGCTTCGATTACGGCGCTTAATAATGCTAGTAAGAGGTTAGCTTGCTAGTGAAAATTCCATCAAATTTTCATAGAAAATTTCAATTTTATGAGAAAGAGAAATAAAACTGAGATTCTGAGAAAGGGAAAGAAAAATGAGAAAATGTTCAATTTTATACCAGTTTGCAAAGTTTGAGAAATTTCACAACTTATTTTTCCAAAAATTGCTTATCAACAAATAGCAAAACAGCAACAAAAAAGCAAAAATTTAATTTTTTAGGGGTTTCAGAAGTCTTGATAAATTTTACTAACATTTATGTCACAATCTGCTGGAATGAACAAGATCACGAAATGTATTCTGCACAATTTTTATGAAAATATAATTTATTGTGAAATTTCACCAAAAAAATATTGAGAAATTTCACAAACTTTTTTCACACAAGTTTTTGTGAAATTTCACGAAAATTTTGTTTTGTGAAATTTCTCAAAACTATGTTGTTAAATTCATTTTTAATTTAATATGCCTCTAAATCCAAACTTGTATGATTTAGGGGGAGTGAGAAAGAATGCATGAATCATTCTTACCTTTTTGGTGTGGGTAGTGATGAGTGAAAAACTACTGATATCCATATAGTTTGATAACAAGGAGCACCGGATTAGTAATTTTATATCTTCATTGGCTGCCCTTGCATTCATCAGAGTGAACGCGAGAGAGAGAAAAAGAGAGATGAACTAACAGAAATGAAGGACAATATATATCTTCTCAGTCTTTTGACAAAAAGTGCAAATGAGGAACTTGTATATGTTGGCCTGTTGGGGGAGCAATGATATGAACAAGGCTCCACGGTGGGTGATTAGTAGGGCAATTCACAAAAAAACCGCACCCGAACCGACTGGCTGAACCGAAGAAAATCGAGACTATCGGTCGATTTTCAGAAATATGTTTAAAGAAGGAAACCGAACCGACCAACCGACCAAAAGTAGCAAAAAAAACCGACTAAACCGAGACTATTGGTTGGCTTTTAAACATGAAAAAATCGGCAAAAACCGACCGAACCGGCCGTTGTTCTCCCTAGTGATTAATCATCTCACTTGAAATTATTTTGATTCAGTGGACCTTTTCAAATTTTTCTGTTAATGGGTGTTCAGAGACATAGAGTAGCATGATGGAGTACCTAATGTAATGGTGATAAAAGAAATGCGTTTTTTGTATAGTCAGAGTTTCTCCACCTTGCTTTAGTATAAGATTTGACATGATTGAAGCTTTGCTTTGCTTTTGACGGGTCGCGATGTTTATGGGAAATTTTGTCAATGAAAGTATCGGGGACGTTTAATTACAGTATTTTGTTTGTCGAATCTAGTATTTAAAAAAGTATTTAAAAACGGACTTATTACTAATTGCCTCTTAATTGATTTTAGTGTAATATATATGGACATTTGTTTTTCAAGAGGTCTCTTCATTTTTTATTGAAGAAGAAGGAAGCCTACAATTGTTGTACGCTTTAGTTACAAAGAACACTTGACTTCACTCTCATATCAAGGAGATTGAAAACCACGGTGCAATTAAATTACTTGAATCTATATAATTCATTTTTCACGATTTAAGAGCTACTCCCTCCGTCATTGTCCCTATTTTATGTGTTCTTCTAGGAATATTTAAGAATAATTTATTAAATACTTTTCAAAATTACCCTTATTATTAATTTTGAACCGTCCAACAACAGTGAGGGAGAAAGAAAAAGAAAGTAAGGGTATATTTGAAATATTTACAATTATTTTATCCTAACAAAATTGGACTTTCAAAGAGTGGATATATACATAGAATTAAGAATAAACTGAGGGAGAATTTATTTTATTAGAAATTTAGTGAAAATTCCCTCATTTTAGATTAATTAAGTTTAAAGGACTACCCATATTTTACTTTGGTGAAAGCTAATTCTATTGTTTTTTCTTACCTTTAAAAAAATTATAATAATAAAAAAAAAATTCCCATATGTCTGGCTATTTTTCTTAGGATAAAAGCCTTTTTTCTGTACATATATATATATATATATATATTTTTTGCCTTTTCATTCCTCCATGTCTTGATATTTTTATAATGCCACTAGAACTATGAGAGACATTGCTTTTCATTCACATATACTGCCCCCAATGAAGAAATTATGGATCCACAGATGGTCCCAAGTATGATCGATCCTGCCCATATTGCCAAGCTTAACAAAACTGTGAATGGACTTAATAATTAATTTTAGACTAAAGATTGGGACACACTCAAAGACACGATTTTTGGGGCACAAGTCAAAAGATGTGTCTATATATCTCCCATGATGTCACTGGACCCCACAGTGACATAGAAGAGAGATAGACAGATCTCTTGGGTTGTATCCCAAAAGTACCCAAGAGATGTGTCTGTGGGTGTGTCTCAAGTATTCCCTTAATTTTATAATATTAAGACAATATACAATCTTCTTTAAATAGTAGTGACCTTTCTTGAGGTTAATTACACGGATTTTTCTCATAGTCTGAGAAATTCCACTTGACCTTCTTAAATTTGAGATTTGTTGTTGTGTAACACCACATCCCTTATGTTAGTCAATGAATAGTTGTCCGTTCATTTAATGGTTAACATTTTAAAAATAACTACTTTGCTCTTAAAAAAAAATTCAAAATAATTTGTTCCCCTCCTATTTGTTTTAAGGGCATATTTGAAGAACAAAATTATCATTTCATAATGTATAGACTTATTATTAACTAAATGTATTTTATTTCACTGATAGATAGATAATTTTACGTGAAACTTTAATGCCGATAACATCTCTAACAGGAGAGGTCATTGTAATTTTTAAAATTACGAGGAATGCTATTATAATTATGACATACCTCAGGAGAGGCCAGTGTAATTTACCCTATTTTTTTAAATTTATATTCCAAATTTGAATCATATACTTGTGGCATTTGGATTGCATTAATAATAGTGAGACCACTTAATTCTGATAAGAAAGTTATTTTAAGTGCCCACTTTCCCCCTAGTGCTGGTATATTACTTCTCTTTTGTTTTACTAGTTTACACCCAAAAAAAAAAAAAAAAATGTAAACATTAGCTCAAAATGTAAAAATATGAAGTAAATGTATTTATATGCATCTTTAACATTTTGTTTATTTCAGCATAAAATTTGTTTATGGATATCTAGATCTATCTTTAATTAGCATTTCCAATTATATATCAGATATATAGTATCCATGTAAGTCAAGATCTGAATGCATATACTGTATGGGAAAGAGGCAATTTCGCTCAAACAATAAAATAGATGGTCAAGAAACCTCATACATAACTGCCTTCTTTTACACACTCAAAAAATTTTCAATCTGAGGCTCAAAACAAAAGCCCCACACACTCCCTCCCTCTCTCTCTCTCTCTCTCTCTCTCTCTCTCTCTCTCATAACCAGATAATTGTCTCTCTTCGCTTCCAGCCCCATGCTCGTCGTCCTTATTGTGGACGACGAGTGGGAGCTGCCACCTCCACCATCATAATGTCCCCGCTTCCGTTCCACCTCCTCGAGCTCAACATAATATCGGCCCAAGATCTCGCACCAGTCTCAAAATCATTGAAAACCTACGCGATCACATGGGTCCACACGGACCGCAAGCTACGCACACGTGTGGATCAACAAGGCCACACCAATCCTACGTGGAATGACAAGTTCGTATTCCGCGTAAATGACAAGTTCCTAAACTCTGACACATCAGCTGTTATGATTGAGATATGCGCTGTAGGATGGCTACGTGACATCCCGGTGGGGTCGGTTCGTGTCCTCATCAGCAATCTTATCCCTCAATCCATTCGAAAAAAGCAAAGCAATTCGAGCCGACGATTTGTCGCCCTTCAGATCCGACGGCCATCAGGTCGTCCACAGGGGATTTTGAACATGGGTGTCACGCTTCTCGATAACACAATGCGAAGCATGCCTCTATATACAGAACTAAGTGCCTCAGCCGTTGGATATCAAGATCTAATGGATGAGAAAAGGAACAAGTACAATAACAATACCAATCAGCAACAAGAGAACAAGAAAAACAACAAGAAGCAACAAAAAGGTAATAAAAATGAGGAAAAAAAGAAACCCAACTCAAAAATCATTCTAGGGCGATCCCAAAGTGACCGAACTAGCCTAAACAACGTTGGTTTTTCGAAGAAAGAGGCAAAAGAAAGTTCTGTATATAATGGGTCGATTTTAAACGGGTCGGTACACAATGGGTCGGTTTGTAACGGGTCGATTGTTAATGGGTCGCTTTGCTCGGATGTGGGACCGTCGCCATCATTGGTGGCGGCGGCTATGGCAAAGGGTTTATTTCCTACACCAATGGCGGCATTGGATAAGCCGGGGAGCTCAATACTGGAAGATTGGACGGTGGAGGAATCGAGTGTTGAAGGATTGAAATCGAAGATCGAACGGTGGCGAATGGAGGTGCCGCCGGTTTACAACGGTAAGTACCGAAAAATGAGGAGGACCACCCCAAGATCACAATCACGGAGGCACACTGACAGCGGCGGGAGGTTGTTTTCGTGCTTTGGGAATGCGTATGGGTGTGAATTTACCATTGTGTGTGGTGGTAATGGTAATAGAAAAAATAGAGTTAGGTGTGGGAGTGAGCTTGATTTTAGCCCTTCAGAGTTAGGTTTTTGAAAAGAACCACTTGAAGATAGATTTCAAAACACGTGTGGTACTCTGCAATCAATTAGAGTGAATAATGTGGATAGTGAGACCTACCTACAAGTAAAAGGGGACTCTCTATATATGAGTCTTATAAGGATGGGTGTCCGACATATAAGACTCACTTTTATTGACTTAAGGCCAGGCAACACGTAAGACTGCCACACGATATGTCATAGTACCTTAAATTTTCTCAATTTCAAGATGTTGATCAATAACTTGATCACTCATACAGTTTGAAATGCACTTGACGAGCATGGAAGTAGACATGTACATAGATGTATTGGATATGGTGGGAAGGAGAAATTATCCCATGAGGCAGTCATACTAGGTGACCACTATTGTGATTAGTTTATCACCTGGAAACTCACACAAGACCTCGTGAAACTCAATTAGTAATGGTCATCAAATGAGTGTTACGATCACATGAGATAATTATTTAAACGGTGCATAAGAATAGAGTCTGGGCACTGGTGGAGAGACAGGGAGTTGATGGCAATTAGTCTCCTCCCTTTCTTTGTTTTTAATTCTTAATTCTTTCTTCTTTTCTTGTTTTTCCTTTTGTCCGAGGTTTCCCTTGTGGGGAAAATGTAAAAAGAAAGAAAAAAAAAAAAATAGAGAGAGAGGGAGAAAAGGAAACAAACAAACAAAAAAAAGTATGAGGCTTGAGCCAAATGTAAGTATATTAAAATGTTGCAGTATAAATTAATAAGAAGGATGGATTTCACTTTTTCACCCTTAAATTTTGGTGCAAATTTTATTTTGAATCATGTAATGTCAAATGCAATTTTGATTTGAATGACTTGATTCTTGTGTTTTTATTCCTTTGCCACTTTGACCATAAGATTAGACGGCAAAAAAATTAATGTTTTACTAAAATTAAAACTACTTACACATATCATGTAGAAAAACTCTACGATACACAAGGATGTATCAAAAATTCATTTGGAGGTGTCAGTGGGCAGTGGGGAAGAACAAAGATACAATTTTGTTAAAATTTTGATGCCACGTGATAGCAATATTTTCGTAGTATCTTTTCAAACATGCAATTTAGTAGATAGTATTGAGTGGTAATTATGTCCCAACATGCAACTTTAGTGTATGTATTATGCTATCAAATTAGTTAGCTAGGTTCAATCATAGAAAGACCTTATCCGTGCCATGCGATGATGGATTTTTATTAGTAGTAGTAGGAGGGTATACTTAACCATGCATGCCATGCGATGATGAATTTAGAAACTTTATATATATATATTGATGTTTTTTTTTTTTTTTTTAAAATATAAAGAAAAATCAAATTTGAGTAATTAATACTTGGCTTCAAATTTTAGATTTTTTTTTGTTATTAAAATAAGCATAGGTTTGGCTTGGTATAGAGATTGACGGAGTGGGCACTGATTTTGCTAAACGCTCAAGCTCAGCAGACAAACCCAAATGATACCTTATGCTTAGGGGTGTAAGGAGTTTTCAAAAAATTGCACCGACTGACCGGAACCGATCGGTTCAAGCGGTTTTGGTCGGTTCTTCATTAAAGCAGTCGATTTGCAATTTCTGCACTTAAATTTTTGAATTTCTCGGTTCGGTCTGCGGTTCCCACTTACATGGACCGAGAGAACCGACCGAATACATTTATAAAGATACTTATAAAATAAATATAGTATCTATTTATTTTTATTTAAACCTAGTCTCCACTCCACAAATACCCTAACTAAACACAGCCTCCAGTCCCACTCCAGAGGAGGCGACGGTTTGTATCGCCTCTCACCAGACCGTCATCTCCGATGCCTCATGATATGCATTTGCCTATCGTCTCTCTCTCTACTCTTTGCCCTCACGATCTGCCTCCCCTCTTCTCTACTAGCATCTCTCTCTCTCTCTCTCTCTCTCTCACCCTTACCCTCCTCTCTCTATCTCTCACCATCAATCTGTCTCCCTCTCTGTTTGATACATATAGTCAGACATTGATGACGAAGCCATGAGATTACACTGAGAAGATGAAGGATTCAAGGTACCATCGCCGACGCGGACGCGGACGCCGACGCTAATGCCAATGCCCACACCGACGAATGTTTCTACACCCAATGTATTGTCTTTCTCTCTCTTTCTTATCTCTTTTGTAGATCTATAGATCTGTTGATTGCATGTGAACCACTTTTGTAGATTTGCAGATCTATTAATATTTTTTTGAACTTTTGAAGAGTTTTGAGATTGTGTGTTCCACCGTTAAAACCAAAATCGACCGTAACTGATTGCCGATCAAATGGTGGGTGTCACATCGAAGTACCACCATGGCGGTCGAAATCGGATTGCTGTGAACGACACACTGATATGTTCGGTTCGATGTAGTTTTGGAGTCAATACCAACCGAAACCGACCGATTTTCACCCCTACTTATGCTTGTACAAATTTTGCAATGTAAGATTTCTAAAAGAAAAAAAAAATTACACCTTTTTTTTTGGTCTCCTAGTATCACGCCCCGACGTAGAATAAATAAGGAAAGCGTTTAATTTCCTTTATGGACCCGTAGGTCGCGACAGTTTGAAGGATCGATTCCGTCCCAAACGTCGAGCAACAATAATATAATAATCAGAGTAGAGTAATCAAAGCTTACAAATATTTTTCTAACTTATTACATAGTACAGCACGGGGTCTCTAAAGGCACAAACCGCCTTAAATCAAAACAATAACTTAGTGTCTATTACAGTTATCCTTATTACAAAATCAGTTCAACTTAAAGCATATAACAGTAAACTCTGTTTCCAGCAGTTGTTCTCAATTCGCATAGTCATAACGTTCATCCTGATCATAACCTGAAAAGCCTGAACACGAATGTCCAGGACGCATCAACGTCGTCAGCTTCAAGAAGCTGGTGAGTATTAAAAACATAACTTTGAATGTAAAACATACTCATTTACCTTTTTACATTTCTCATTTAATCCAATATTAAAGCAAAGAGTTCATTTTAGGAAACAAGCACAATATTATTTAAAAGATATCATGCTCGTATATGTGACCGTGTATGAGAACAATGCACCATCTCATCTTACCGACTCTTTTCTCTCGACAAAACCCAACAACCCACCACCACACATCGGTATCTTTGAAATACTCCGATAGCCACACTTTAGCACAGGGGTGCCAGGGAATGTCCAGTTTGCCTCACACTTTGGTCCGGGGTAGCAGGGAGTGTCCATTGCCTCACACTTTGACTACCTAATCCGCCATGCAAATACCGTAGGAACTCTCACGCAGTATCCAGACTTGGGTATCAGGGAGTGTCCGTAGGCCACACTTTAGCACTTCCATGGGTGCCAGGGAATGTCCAAGTTCGGCTTCAAACACTTTGACGCTACCATGGTCGTCAGGGAGTGTCCAGTTTTTCCACCGTCGTATTTCAAAGACACCCTCGCCGCAATCTCAATCACGACACACTTTGGTACTCACTTACCAGGGAGTGTCCACAACACAATCTCAACCGCACTCACTATGCCACACTGACCATTACTCTTTTCCACACTGACCAATATTCACACTCACCATGCATGTACAACTGACACCACATGTATGTCATGAAACTTTAAAACATGAGGCAATTAACTGAATTATATAATCGACGTGCGTACGGGGATTGATAAGTCACAATTCATTGTTTTAATCGTTCAAACATATCAAATTAAGACTCTGATTTAATAAATTTCCCAAACGGGGCTTTAACAGTTCAAAAAATACCACCCAAACAGTTCCTAATCACAAAACAAGCAAAATTTGAAACTGCTAGAAATCGCGCGCTCAGGCTGCTCGCGCGAGGGGTCGCTCGCGCGACCTGCCCATTTTTCCTTTTTCTTTATATAAACCCTTCTGTCTGCCTGGGGACGCAAGGATCGCGCGCGCGGATCGCTCGTGCGGGTCGGTCGCGCGGTCCGCTCGCGCGATCAGCCTAATTTTCATTTTCTTTATAAAAACTTTTCTGTCTGCCTGGGAACACAAACCTCGCGCGCGAGGTTTGCTCGCGCGAGGGGTCGCTCGCGCGGGCCGCTCACGCGACCCTTGCTCGCGCAATCACGCGCGCGAGATGAAGCAGAGGCTTCATCTTCTCCACTGGAACTCCCCTGTTTCAGTATTTCAGGGTCTTTTGACCCATTTCTAAATCTGTTAATATATATATCATATTATATATGGATCTCTTTAGTTTTTCACAAGGATTATGAATGTGAAATCAATTTAACATGAAACAAACTATAGCTCTCAAATTTTATGAAATTTCAAAAGACATAAAAACTAATTTCCTTATATACTTTCTTATGGGGTTAAATTAAGCTCTAAAACTTCAACCATAGATTATATGTGTTATAAACTTTCATTATTATCTAAGAAAGTAGATTTTGCTTAAGTTTGAAAAATTATGATTTCAATGCTATGAAACTTCAAACGTAAATGCATCAATGGTGACTCCTAATTCAAATACACAAATCAGTAAATCAATAGTGAATTACATTCTGAGTGAGTTAGAAATACTCACTGAATTTAGAGAGTAGAGTGTATGTTGAGAAAGATTGCAAAATAGAAGTCAAATTGGAGCTTGGCTATGGAAGTCTTGAGCTTCTCTATCTCTAAAATTTCAGTAGGATGAACTCTCAATTCTCTCTTTTCTCTCCGAAACTCTCTAAATTTTATCTCTATTTCTTCAGCTATGAAATTGTGGTGTAGATTGGGAGAGTGTGTATAGCAAATATAGAAGCCAAAATGGTGAGCTTGGGCTCCAAGGAAATTGATTTATACTCAACAAATGGTTTGATTTCCAAATTAACCAAATACCATTTTCAAAGATATGTATATACGTATTAAACTGTAGGAGTTTTGAAAGGGTAGTTTAGATTAGTAGGGGCAATATAAGAGTGTTTGGGAATATCAACTTGTGGTCACATACTAATGCACAACATATAAGCACAACCAAACAAGGCTTTATCAAATGATTAGTTTCCATAATTAGAAATAAAGCAAATGTCCAATCACACTTTACATCACTTCCAAAATCTGTGAAAGTTTTAGCACATCGCAGACAGTTTTGGAAGTAAACTGGTATTTTCGTGACGCGGTGTTCGTCATAAAAATACAGGAAATTCATTTTAACGTAAGAAATGGTTTTCTGGTTTTATAAAAATACAGTTTGAATTAAAGAAAGCATTTCCACCGTTTTTGAAATACAGACTTTGAAATTCAACACAGGTATTACCAATTTTGTAAAATTGCAGTTTGGCCCCAATAAGAATTCCAATTATGAAATCAAGCGAGAAATAAATTCTACACATAAGAATTGTAATTAAAATAAAAAGTAGATAATGAATATTAAATATGACAATGCCAATAAATGAAAATGCAGGTTATTACACCCTCCTTCCCTTAAATAGGATTTCATCCCCGAAATCAAGACTAACTAGTCCTGAAACAACTCAGGGTACTTCTTCCTCATATCAGCTTCAACTTCCCACGAGGCTTTGTTCTCATCATGTTGATTCCACTGAACTTTCACCAACGGAATATCCTTATTCCTCAACTTCTTGATACTTTGATCTAGAATCTTCACGGGTCTCTCCTTGTAAGAAAGGTTATGACTCGTCTCAGTATCGTCATAACTAACCACGTGCGAGGGGTCTCGTATGTACTTTCTCAGCATACTCACATGAAATACATTGTGAACCCCAAACATCTTCGGTTGTAGCGCCAGTCGATATGCCACTTTCCCGATACAATCCAAAATCTCGAACGGTCCGATGAAACGCGGAGCTAACTTCCCTCTCTTGAGACCAAAACGTACAACTCCTCGGGTTGGTGAAACCTTAAGGAGTACGTGATCTCCAACTCTAAATTCCAAATCTTTCCGGCGTCGATCAGCATAACTCTTATACCTACTTTGAGCGTTTCTCATCCTTTCCTTGACAAGGGAAATTTTCTCGTTGGTTTCTATAACCAAATCTGGCCCCAGCAGTTATGTATCCCCAACTTCTGCCCAACACAATGGAGAACGACATGGTCGTCCGTACAATGCTTCGAACGAAGCCACACCGATATTCGTATGATAGCTGTTGTTATAGGCAAATTCCACCAACGGCAAGTGTGTTTCCCAAGATTCTTCAAAATCAATAACACAAGCCCTGAGCATATCCTCCATGATCTGATTGACACGTTCAGTCTGCCCATCTGTCTGAGGGTGAAAAACAGTGCTCATCTTGAGCGAGGCTCCCATAGCTTCTTGCAGACTTTCCCAAAATCCAGAAGTAAAATGTGCATCACGGTCTGACACAATCGACACAGGTGCACCGTGAAGCCGCACAACTTGTTGTATGTACATCCGGCTCATCTTTTCCACTAGGTATGTCATACTGTAAGCAATGAAATGAGCGGACTTCGTCAATCGATCCACGATTACCTAAATGGCGTCATGATTCTATTGTGATCGAGGCAATCCTACTACAAAATCCATCGTAATGTGCTCCCACTTCCAACCAGGAATAGGTAGTGGTTGCAACAATCCTGACGGTCTCTGATGTTCGGCCTTGACTTGCTGACACGTCAAACACTTGGATACAAATTCGTCCACATCCTTCTTTATACCCTCCCACTAGAAATTTCTCTTCAAATCCTTGTACATTTTTGTTCCTCCTGGGTGAACTGTATATCTTGACTTATGTGCTTCTTCCAGGATATCTTTCCTTAATTCACCACAATCCGGCACACATAATCTATTCCTGCACCGATATCCTCCATCGACTCCCACCTTCCATTCTATCGGGTCTTTCTCTGACATCTTCACGAACCATGTCTGAAACCTCTCATCTTCTTTCTGAGCTCCAATAATGCGGTCGATAAGAACAAGCTGTAGGATAAGACATCCGAATAATTGTCCTTCTCCTTCTTCAGCACTCTGTACATCGAACTCCGCCAAAGTCTCCAATGCTCGCCATTCTCTAACCATTAAGGAGGCGATCGTCTCACGAGTCTGCCGACTCAAAGCATCAACGACCACGTTAGGTTTACCAGGGTGGTACTCTAACGTGAAGTCGTAATCTTTGATCAGCTCCATCCATCTGCGCTGCCTCATGTTCAACTCTTTCTGTGTGAACAAATATTTTAGGCTCTTGTGATCGGAGAATAAATCAAACTTCTCACCGTAGAGATAGTGTCTCCAAATCTTGAGTGCAAATACTACTGCCGCCAACTCCAAATCATGAATGGGATAGTTCAACTCATTCGGCTTCAGCTGTCTAGATCCGTAAGGGTTAACTCTACCATCTTGCATAAGTACACACCCTAACCCTTGATATGATGCATCACTAAAGATAGTGAACTTCTCATCAGGCTTGGGTATAGCTAGTACCGGTGCGGTAGTGAGTCTATCTTTCAACTCCAAAAAGGCGCGCTCATGCTTCTCTGTCCACTCGAACTTCAAATTCTTCTTCGTCAACCCAGTCAATGGTGCGCTATTTTAGAGAATCCCTCAACAAATCTTCTGTAATAGCCTGCTAGTCCAAGAAAACTTTGAACTTCTGTAGGGTTGCTCGGCCTAACCCAGTTTGACACATCATCGGTCTTGGACGAATCCACAGAAATTCCTTGAGCGACACCTTGTGTCCCAAAAATTTCACTTCTTGCAACCAGAACTCACACTTACTGAACTTGGCATACAACTGATGATCCTTGAGCGTTTGCATCGCAATCCGTAGGTGTTGCTCGTGTTCTTCTCCCGACTTAGAATAGATCAAAATATCATCTATAAAGACGATGACAAACTGATCCAAATAAGGCTTGAACACTCTGTTCATCAGATCCATAAACACTGCCGGGGCGTTCGTCATTCCAAACGGCATCACCAAAAATTCATAATGACCATATCGGGTTCTGAACGCAGTCTTAGGTATATCTTCCTTCCGTACCCTCAACTGATGATATCCCGACCTTAGGTCTATCTTGGAAAATGTTGTAGCACCTTGTAGTTGATCAAACAAATCGTCAATTCGAGGTAAGGGATACTTGCTCTTGATAGTCACACGGTTCAGTTCTCTATAATCGATGCACAACCTGAGCGTCCCATCCTTCTTCTTCACAAATAACACTGGTGCTTCCCAAGGTGATGTACTTGGACGTACAAAAACTGGGTTCTCGAGCTCTTGAACTTGTTCCTTCAATTCCAACAGTTTGGTGGGGGTCATTCTGTAGGGAACCTTCGTGATCGGTACGGTACCCGATATAAGTTCAATACAGAACTCTATACTTCTCTCGGGCGGCAAACCAGAAATGTCTTGAAATACTTCTTCGAAATCCTTGACTACAGGTATAGACGACGCTGTCGCTTCTGTACCGACGACTTCGATATTTGCCAAAAACCTGGTAAGGAACATATCTCCCGAAGGGTTACATTGAAAATCAAAGGGTTGATTCTCATGGCCGGAGAATGTAATTCTCTTCCTCGCACAATCCAACTTCGCTTGATTTTGAGAGAGCCAATCCATTCCAAGGATTATGTCGAACTCCTTCATTGATAGGACAATCCACCTTGTCGGGATTTCACGATCTCCTAGCCGTAAAGGACAATCCTTGCACACGTGTCCTAATCTAACTGCAGCTCCTAATGGTGAAGTAGCCCTCAAAGCTTTCTCTAAACGATGAGGTAAGATACCCAATCTTCGAATTATTTTAACAGATATGAACGAAAGAGCAGCACCCGTATCAAGTAACACTTTAACATGGAAGTTAAACAGAGTTAATGTACCTTCCACTGCTTGCTGATCAGGTTGAGCTTCTCCATAATCTCCCTCTTCGTACACAGTCCCATCATATCCAGCGGCATCAGGAATAACAGCATTCAAACGAGTCTGATTCTGTTGACCATACGTCACCTGCTTAGGAGTAGTACAGAACTTGCTAATATGACCTGGTTCACCACAGTTGTAGCAAACTATGCCTTGTTGAGTAACACGCCTTGGTGCCTTGCAATCTTGAGCCAGATGAACAGGTTTGCCACAGTTGAAACATTTTCCAGCACTACTACCTTCTCCTACTCGAGGTTGAGTCAGATAGGTGATAGCTTGGGTCTTCTTGCTTCCGTCGAAATTCCTCTTCTGCCCTTGGGTACGATTCATTGGTGGTCTATTCCCAAAATTACCCCTTTGAGGTGGTCGGAATTCAAATTGCTTCCGATTCACTCGAGCGTCTTCTTCTAGATCAGTAGCCAAGCCAACCAATCCCTCAAACGACTTATCTAGGTGACCGAGAGTCAGGCGGCGAATTTGCGGTGTCAGCCCTTGATTGTACTTCCGTATCTTCTTCTCCTCAGTATCAACCAAGTGTGGAGAAAACCGAGACAGTCTCTCGAACTGTGTGGTGTACTCTTGCACCAACTTGGTTCCTTGCGTCAGGTCCATGAATTCCTTCTCTCTTCTGTGCCTCTCCGTAGCCGGAAAATACTTTTCCAGAAACCTTCCTTTGAACGCAGTCCACGTCATTCCCATTGCAGCTCCATTTCCGATAGTAGATATGACTGAATCCCACCAATCTGCAGCAGCATCGGTCAATTGAAATGTAGCTAACCTCCTCTTGTCCATCTCATTGCACTGGACAGCTTCGAACATGCGGTCCATCCGTCTTAACCACTGTTCCGCTTTCCAGGGTTCCGCGGTACCCGCAAACTGCTCGGGCCTTAGCGCACGGAATCTCTCTAGCAGTTTATCTCCAGTCTGGCGGTCTCGTCGATTTTCATTCTGGTTACTAACCCTTTCGAGACGTCTGACGAAGGCTTCAAACATTCCTGTGGGATCGGCAGCCTCATGTGCTCCCTCAATCAAATTCATGTTCCTCCTTAGTCCTCCAGCCATTCTATGCATGATAGTGATAGCAGAATGAAGAAAATGCATGCAATAGTATTACGAAGCAATTTAATTGGCGACAACATTCAAAAGAGTATATCTTATATATAACTTCTTGTCAAGTTGATACAAAAAGCGTGTATGATCAGGTCAATGCCTACCCTATCTATATGGGTTAGGACGCATGCAAGAGTTAAAAGTTACAAAAATGGGGTCATTGCCCTATACTCTAATGCATGTAATTACAGTTTGCAAAAAGAGATAGAGCTAATAGTCAAAAGTAGTTAATATGTACAAAGTTATATCTAGAACGTCAATCGTCTCCATAAGCAGCTATCAGGAGATCTAGCGAGTCGACGAGGCAAAATCCCTGCACCAAGAACGGACCAACCCCGTCATAGCCATGAGAGGTCAAAGATGAAGCAGGCGCAGGGGCATCTGCCTCAACTACCATCTCCTCAGGTAAGGCTAGCTCAAGTGCTAGCTCAGCCTCTAGGTCAGCGGCTAAGTCGCCTAGACCTAAGCCATCCTCTACAACCTCCCCACCTACTAGGACCAAATGAACAGCCTCAGCATCGTCCTCGACAATGGGAACCACTGGCGGAGGCATCTCTAGCTGAGCCAGATGGGCATACACAATCTGGATCTTGAGGGGAAGATAGAAAGCATCGCTATCGACCAACCTCAAAAGCTCAACCAACACCAAGCGCTGAGCCTCTGCAAATTAACGAAGTTCTAGGCGGATACGAGTCAAGTCAACTAAGCCCACCACGTGGACCTGGTGCCATAAGTCAGATACTACGGTTGCTGTGGCCAACTGTTCAACGATGGCATGATACAAGTCGAGGAAGGCTGGGACTACAGCCCTAGGTGTCACAAAGTGTCCCCCAATTCCGTCTGGTACATATAGTGGATGAGCTGGGTCCATACCTGATAAAAAGGTACTACTTAAGTCAGGACAAAGATAATCTTAGGCATTTGGGTCCTGAGTCTATCCTCCCTATCGTATCATCGGGTGTGTAATACTTAATGGGATGTGGAATCGGGTCTATACTGGTAAACCCTAACCTGGCTAAACTTATTCTGAGATAAATAATAACCTGGCTCTGATACCACTAAATCCTGTCACGCCCCGACGTAGAATAAATAAGGAAAGCGTTTAATTTCCTTTATGGACCCGTAGGTCGCGACAGTTTGAAGGATCGATTCCGTCCCAAACGTCGAGCAACAATAATATAATAATCAGAGTAGAGTAATCAAAGCTTACAAATATTTTTCTAACTTATTACATAGTACAACACGGGGTCTCTAAAGGCACAAACCGCCTTAAATCAAAACAATAACTTAGTGTCTATTACAGTTATCCTTATTACAAAATCAGTTCAACTTAAAGCATATAACAGTAAACTCTGTTTCCAGCAGTTGTTCTCAATTCGCATAGTCATAACGTTCATCCTGATCATAACCTGAAAAGCCTGAACACGAATGTCCAGGACGCATCAACGTCGTCAGCTTCAAGAAGCTGGTGAGTATTAAAAACATAACTTTGAATGTAAAACATACTCATTTACCTTTTTACATTTCTCATTTAATCCAATATTAAAGCAAGGAGTTCATTTTAGGAAACAAGCACAATATTATTTAAAAGATATCATGCTCGTATATGTGACCGTGTATGAGAACAATGCACCATCTCATCTTACCGACTCTTTTCTCTCGACAAAATCCAACAACCCACCACCACACATCGGTATCTTTGAAATACTCCGATAGCCACACTTTAGCACAGGGGTGCTAGGGAATGTCCAGTTTGCCTCACACTTTGGTCCGGGGTAGCAGGGAGTGTCCATTGCCTCACACTTTGACTACCTAATCCGCCATGCAAATACCGGAGGAACCCTCACGCAGTATCCAGACTCGGGTATCAGGGAGTGTCCGTAGGCCACACTTTAGCACTTCCATGGGTGCCAGGAAATGTCCAAGTTCGGCTTCACATACTTTGATGCTACCATGGTCATCAGGGAGTGTCCAGTTTTGCCACCGTCGCATTTCAAAGACACCCTCGCCGCAATCTCAATCACGACACACTTTGGTACTCACTTACCAGGGAGTGTCCACAACACAATCTCAACCGCACTCACTATGCCACACTGACCATTACTCTTTTCCACACTGACCAACATTCACACTCACCATGCATGTACAACTGACACCACATGTATGTCATAAAACTTTAAAACATGAGGCAATTAACTGAATTATATAATCGACGTAAGTACGGGGATTAATAAGTCATAATTCATTGTTTTAATCGTTCAAACATATCAAATTAAGACTCTGATTTAATAAATTTCCCAAATGGGGCTTTAACAGTTCATAAAATACTACCCAAATAGTTCCTTATCACAAAACAAGTAAAATTTGAAACTGCCAGAAATCGCGCACGCGGGCCGCTCGCGCGACCTGCCCATTTTTCCTTTTTCTTTATATAAACCCTTCTGTCTGCCTGGGGACGCAAAGATCGCGCGCGCGGATCGTTTGTGCGGTTCGGTCGCGGGGTCCGCTCGCGCGATCAGCCTAATTTTCATTTTCTTTATAAAAACTTTTCTGTCTGCCTGGGAACACACGAGGTTTGCTCGCGTGAGGGGTCGCTCGCGCGGGCCGCTCACGCGACCATCGCTCGCGCGATCGCGCGCGCGAGATGAAGCAGAGGCTTCATCTTCTCCACTGGAACTCCCCTGTTTCAGTATTTCAGGGTCTTTTGACCCATTTCCCAATCTGTTAGTATATATATCATATTATATATGGATCTCTTTAGTTTTTCACAAAGATTATGTATGTGAAATCAATTTAACATGAAACAAACTATAGCTCTCAAATTTTATGAAATTTCAAAAGACATCAAAACTAATTTCCTTATATACTTTCTCATGGGGTTAAATTAAGCTCTAAACCTTCAACCATAGACTATATGTGTTATAAACTTTCATTATTATCTAAGAAAGCAGATTTTGCTTAAGTTTGAAAAATTATGATTTCAATGCTATGAAACTTCAAACGTAAATACATCAATGGTGACTCCTAATTCAAATACACAAATCAGTAAATCAATAGTGAATTACATTCTGAGTGAGTTAGAAATACTCACTGAATTTAGAGAGTAGAGTGTATGTTGAGAAAGATAGCAAAATAGAAGTCAAATTGGAGCTTGGCTATGGAAGTCTTGAGCTTCTCTATCTCTAAAATTTCAGTAGGATGAACTCTCAATTCTCTCTTTTCTCTCTGAAACTCTCTAAATTTTCTCTCTATTTCTTCAGCTATGAAATTGTGGTGTAGATTGGGAGAGTGTGTATAGCATATATAGAAGCCAAAATGGTAAGCTTGGGCTCCAAGTAAATTGATTTATACTCAACAAATGGTTTGATTTCCAAATTAACCAAATACCATTTTCATAGATATGTATATACGTATTTAACTGTAGGAGTTTTGAAAGGGTAGTTTAGATTAGTAGGGGAAATATAAGAGTGTTTGGGAATATCAACTTGTAGTCACAAACTAATGCACAACATATAAGCACAACCAAACAAGGCTTTATCAAATGATTAGTTTCCATAATTAGAAATAAAGCAAATGTCCAATCACACTTTACATCACTTCCAAAATCTGTGAAAGTTTTAGCACAGCGCAGACAGTTTTGGAAGTAAACTGGTATTTTCGTGACGCGGTGTTCGTCATAAAAATACAGGAAATTCATTTTAACGTAAGAAATGGTTTTCTGGTTTTATAAAAATACAGTTTGATTTAAAGAAAGCATTTCCACCGTTTTTGAAATACAGACTTTGAAATTCAACATAGGTCTTACCAATTTTATAAAATTGCAGTTTGGCCCCAATAAGAATTCCAATTATGAAATCAAGCGAGAAATAAATTCTACACATCAGAATTGTAATTAAAATAAAAAGTAGATAATGAATATTAAATATGACAATGCCAATAAATGAAAATGCAGGTTATTACACCTAGTATCTTGTAAAAGATAATTGAGTACTACATGACATGAAATTGTGAGGACGACTATTTGATTCTTAAATTGTCAAAAAACAAAAAACAAAATCTAGGTGTCACATTTGATATTATGTGTATTACTCAAAAGAAAATGTGAAAATATTGAATATCTTGTCAAATCAACTTGAATATGAAAAGTGACACCATACTTGTTTTAAGAATAATGCAATGGTTTTAAATAAAGAAAGAAAGAAAAAAGGAAATAGAAAAGGAAAAATGTTATGGTTCTTTTCTTTTGTGTTTTGGTTTTTCCTTTTATTTTCTTCTTTTATTTGCTTGATGTGCTCGGTAGTGATTCATGTGCAGGAACATCATTTTGTGCTTATCGGGGATCGCTCCTTTTGTTGGTGATATCACTCTATCCCTAGTCTTTTTTGTCCTTGTTTCGAACCATTTGCATTAAGGACAATGCAATGTTCTAGTTGGAGGGTGTGGGATATTCACCCATCATATTGATGTTCCATTTTCTTCTTGCCATTAATTCTCCAAGCATGTTTTGGTTGTTAATAAAAGAAAAGATGATAAAAAAAAAATTAAATTTAAATTAAAAAAAATAGTTTCCAATGATTTTAGTATAGTTGCTTCGTTCTAATAACCGAGCGATGACGCTTGTCTTGAGTTTTCATTCGATATTGGTATGCGTCACTTGTTGAATCCCATTAGTTCTATAACTATCTTGATTATAGTAAATTTCATGAAGTTCAAATCTTGGATTATCGAGCACGTTGTATGGCTACTTGTGTTAAGATAATGTTTAATGCAATTGTTACCCGAAAATCGTTTAAAACATTTGTGGAGATCTTACCCTTGTGAGCTTTAGATCTTTTTCTCCATTGTTGAGTGTTACATACTTTAATTCTCTCTTTTTGAAAAACATACATAAGTCGTAGATAATCTCATCTTCTTGCTTTGATTGTTTATTAGAGGAATCGTTTTGTGTGGAATGCAAAACTCTTGCTTGCTTGTCATTGTAGTGGAGAACTAAGAATCACACTGTCCGAGAAAATGATTTTAGGTCCTTCCTTTTACCATTTCTAACCTCAACCACACATACCCTTCCTTCACTTAACCATACACCTTTCATATCCACATTTGAATTACATTTGTGGGATATCTTTGCATGAGATCGTGTTTGTAAGGTTGTAAAAGAGATTGAACCATGTTGTTGTGAGAGTACAAAAAATAAATAACAAATAAAAAATAAAAAAAATATAAAAAGAAAAAGAAAAAGAGCTTCGTAGTCAATTGTACTTCTCTTTTTGAGCTTCAAAGAAATATTTGTGGATGATTCATCTCTTGTGGTCATCTGTATCCATGCATTCCAATAAATCCCAAGTTTGTACTCAAACATCTCACTTCATTTACCCTTGTCCTTCACCTCATATCACTTTCCCACTTTACAACTCCCTCAAGGTCCTAGTTGATCCTCAAGTTATGTGATTCGAAGTTTGAAACGGATGTGACAAGTAGTCAGAGTTATTCCACATCCTCTAGTGAATAGTATCTTTCATGAGATTAATTTTTACTCGTTTTTCACGCTTACATTTTTCATCATTGGCATGTGCGTGGTTTTGATATCCATTTCCATTACTCTGTTTGCCCGCATGCCCCGAGTGTATTACCCATTTCAAGTGATTCATTTTTAGAGTGTAGTACCGGTGAGAATTGAGTTGAAGCGCGTGTTAAACAAAATTCGGATTATGAAAGCATTGTCATCTTCTTGATAGTTGTAGTTATGCACTTCACACCACACACGCATCTAAGATTGAGCTTAATGAAGTTTATCTAATAATCTTGATAGTTTGAGAACTTTTTGGATTTGCGTGTCATGTGCTAAAATCTTTTGAAAATTCTTGGGACTATGTTGAGTGTCGGCGTTAGATAGTGGGCAACTATCATGAGGAAACAAATGTTTGTGGGTATCATTCTGAGAACCCTCCGGAGACAAAACTCCGCCTCTACGGGTAACCTAGAGGTTTAACGGCTTGTTGCATTCGCTAAATGCAATCGTGTTCCCTACGAAAACGGTTTATCTTTCATTTTAAATAAATTGTGGTGCGAGGTTATTCTTAAATCTCTTGGTATTTAGTTTTGTTGCTAAGAGACTAGCAACATGCTAGTTGGGGGGTGTGATTCGTGTCCAATATTGCATTCTTAACTTCATGATTTTACCCTTATTGGACACAAATTATCACTTATATTGAGAGATTTAATGGATAAATTGTACTTTTGTTGTTCTTGTTGTTGTACACTTTTTGTTAATAAAATCTCTTTCTTGTAGGTTTTGGCGACTTATTCAAAGTGGGAACTAACCCTGTTGGTTCTTATCTTGTAAGAAGAGGAGGAAATCCATCCTAGAAAAGGCGGATCGATCCGGCCTTCTGAGCGGATCGATCCGCGTGTTTTAAAAGATGTCACCATCAGAATCAAAAAGAGCGGATCGATCCGGCCCTTTGAGCGGATCGATCCGTGATTTTGGAGGGACATTTTGCGATAAGGATCCGTAAATGGATCGATCCGCAAGTTGTGAAGGGATCGATCCGCGGCTTCCCGAGAAGATAGTAATTGCCCAGATGAAAGGCGGATCGATCCGCCCCAAAGAAGGGATCGATCCGCGGCATCAGTTTTCCCTCTTTTTAATTACAAGTTTGCCATTTTGTGTTTTGTGTATAAATAGAAAGAGATGTTGTTTTGTTAGGGATTCATTCATATTCTCATTCTCATCTCTCTTGTTTTTCTCCCAACATTCTTCTTCTTCTTCTCTCATTTTTGGGAACCCACTTGGGTTCCCTTCTATTTATTCTTCATTTGTATAAACTTGAAGCTTGGATTGAAGTGTTAATGGCTAGGTATTTTTTCTATCTCTTTTCCTTTGATGATATTGCTATGTTTTCCATTGATTAGTTAGGTTTACTTAGGTTGTGGATCATGAACTCTTGGATTTAATGTTTGTAGCATTTCTAGGGTTCATTTGTGTAGGATTCAAAACTAAGGGATTCATCTTATTTGTATTGCAACTATGATTGTTAAAACTTAGACTTTGAATCCTACCCTATGTATTTCATATTGAATATTATGTAACCTTGTGTTTTGTATCCCATGTGTTTGATAAATGTTGTGTGTGGGATTTAAAACTTGGAGTCTTCATCATAGATGTCAAGCATCTTTGATTGTTCAAACTCTTGGGTTTTAAATACTACCTTTTGAAGGCTTCATAGATGGTTTGTCCACCAAGTAGATTAGTTAGTGTAGGGGGGACAAATCATTCGGATTAGAAGCCATAGAGGCTTCATCTTGTATGTCATGCATCCTTGATAGTCAAACGTTAGCTTCAAATCCGTTTCTATGGAAATCTTAAAGCTCATTTCATCTAACACATAGGTGCATTCCAAGTGTTTGATAATATGCCACAATGAGATGTTACCTTAGAATGTGCTTGAAACTTTAGTCCATTTCATCTTGTTGTGACCCAAGATGGGGGGAATGATCCCAACCTATTGCTTTTTAGATTAGTATTTATTTACCTTTTATCCTCCAAAAACCAAACAAAAAGCCGCAAGACGCAATGTCATTTTTATTCCCTTTCATCATCTTTTCTTATTTATTTCTTTTGAGCATTATAATTAGTTACTAAACCTCCCAAACGTTGTTCTTGTATCAATCCCTGTGGACTCGACACCCTACTTCCAAATGCTACATTTTTAATAGGGTTAAATAAGAACTTGATTTTGACAACATCAATTACCATCAGTCTGGACCTAATCGATTGGATAGAATTCCAATCGATTGATATCCCAATCGATTGCCAATGTTAGCAATTGATTGACATTGTTTCAGACCCAATCAATTGCCATAATTCTTAATCGATTGTTATAGTTTTTATCCCAATCGATTGGAACTTATACCAATCGATTGGTATGAGCAGAACATGGATTCTTTTTCCTGTTTATTATATAAGAGGTTTGATTGTTCGGTTCTGGTTTCGAACTTCCGTTATGCGATTCTGGGTTGATCAGGGGATAATGTAACAACACAGATAAGTATGATTAAGAATAATGGGTTAATGAAATGACGTGAGATATTATGCGGTTCATGTATGAGTTCGATATCCATTTTTCTTTTAATCCGAGTAGTCAGGCCACATTGGGAATTGTCATGTTTCGACATTAGAACGTAACTTAAGTAGCTTTGGTAAGTTCTTGGAATGGTACGTGGACGGACGTTTGGTCATAATATGCTCTTAAAAGCGGTGAGCTGTGCATATGCTCTTAAAAGCGGTGAGCTGGACCAAGTAGTCCTAAGATAGACCAGATAATCTATGATATGCTCTTAAAAGCGGTGAGCTGTGTAATATGCTCTTAAAAGTGGTGAGCTGGGATGTGTGGTAGATGACGCTGAGTCGTGGCAATAGATGATATGCCTTGATCAAAACGTTGTGTCCCTGAAATGCGGTGAACAGGATACATTGTTCTTAAAAGCTGGGGACGGACTGACGTGGAGTCCATGACATGCGGTGAGCTCTATAATATGCTCTTAAAAGCGATGGACGGAATGAGGGTGCATCCCTAGAGTTAAACGATCAAGTCTGTTCATTTCGTCAGTATATTGTTGATGTCGATCTTCGAGTAACAAGACGATAAGGGTTGGTTTACGAGGTTGATTAAAGGAACAAGATATTATTATTATGGTTATTATAGTAAGACGTTAACTCGTGTTTTCATAAGCTTGTGTTTACTTCAGATAACTGGTACCTTGTTAGTTCATACTCACTCAGCTCTCAGTAAGCTGACGGCCTTTATTGTCTGGACTTTCCCCTGTCCAGACTATCCTGTACCTCATTTTTCCGGCGACGAAGTCTACAACGATAGTTTCTATCCAGGAGGAGTATATACCGAGGGTGGCCCCACTGATGATGGTTATACTAGGGAGGACTATAACGTTGATGTTTACGCCAGCTGAAGACCTGGAGATAGTTTATGTTATAACTGTTTAGTTGTTTTGGTATATTTGGTACTTGGGCATATGTTGCTTTCAAACCTTATATATTTTTCACTGTAGCTGTGCTGTTGTAATAACTCTGAGGTTGGTAATATAATATGTTTTCTTTTTATTACTGTGGGTTGTTCTTTCTGTTATCTAGAACTGCGTGGTGTGGAAAGTTAGTGACATTCACCAGTCATTCCCTATGGACCCATAAAGGAAATTTTTTTTTCTCTATTTATGCTGTTCCGGGGCGTGACAGATATATAACAGATTTGTTTTAACCTCATCAACTTACAACTTTGACACCCCCTCTTTTAAAAAAAAAAAAAGTTTAGTATTACTATTTTAGTGGGTTCA
Organism: Hydrangea macrophylla; assembly: GCA_033977485.1. NCBI lineage: Eukaryota > Viridiplantae > Streptophyta > Magnoliopsida > Cornales > Hydrangeaceae > Hydrangea > Hydrangea macrophylla. Next base: position 19,242,974 of record CM066982.1, read on the forward strand.
ACGGAATAAGCAATAATTTTTAAAGTATTAAAATATGTACATAAATGTGTTCTTCCCAAATTTAAGTGGGTGACCTGAATATAAACATGAGCCATATGAAATATATAACACACCAAATTTGTAGAAAAAAAGAAGAGACAAAGTGGACAATTACCTCTAACAGAATTGATATCACTCTCAAGAAGATAAACTATTTCCAATGGAACCCATTAGTACTGGAAATATCAAATCTACATATATATATATATACACACACACACACACAACGATTCTTTAAAGAGGGCGCCCTCTCTTTATTAAAGATAGGACTTCTGTTTTGACCGTCGGATCATGTTTAAAAAATATGAAATGACAAAACTAATAAAAACACGATCCGATGGCCAAAACAGATGACCTCTCTTTAATAAAGAGAGGACGCCCTCTTTGAACCTGACTGTATATATATATATATATTTTTTTTTGAACGGCAAGATTCATTGATAAAAAGTGTACGTGGTGGCAAATACCACCATAATACAACCCAAACCATACATATGGACAACCCAAATACTAAGCTACAAGACTTCCCAAAGCGAAAGACCCCTCCTGAAAGCATCCCTGATTGGGAGTTTCAACAGGAGCCTAAAACACCCCCACCAAGTGTCCCAATCAATGAAAATCCATACTTCCCCTGAACAACAGTATAAAACATCCAGTGCCTAAAATCTTGACCTTATTACACATCAAGTAAATCGAAAACTATGACTCCACTAAACTTAATGACCACCCACCCTTGGAGCAAAATGTATCAGTATACAGTATTCCCCCACAAAGGATCACGACGATTTGATAAGTGATTAGGCCCACAACCGTCAAGGTACCCCAAGGCTCCAAGTATTGAGAAAAAGTGTCAATTAAATTTGCAACAGCAATGAATCAAACACTTCTTCTATGCAGTTTTTGCTCCTCTATTGAAGCTGAGAGACATCATCCGCCAACAACGATCACAGCAAGCCATCTGACATGCAATTAATCAAACACTCCTCATCCGCCAACAACGATCACAGCAAGCCAAATGACTTAAGAACAAAGATCCCAATACAAGTCCAAATTGCTAAGTCAGCCTTAGTTCCTCATTTTGCCCTTAATTTTTGAGTGATACATAATAATCTCAGCAACAAGTTTCTTCTCTAAACCTCAACTTTAAGAGATAATGCTTTGCACTACAAAGAAATTAGTAATTGTTCAGACATTTTCTGGCCTACACAACATTCTGATTTTCACCATATACCTTGATCTTCCCTTTGTCTATTTACTCTATTCAAAGAAATATCTCCAAGCAAGCCCAAGGAGCAACTTCTCGGATTGACAAAACAGCCCCTACTCAAAATATAGCCTAGATAAAGACAGTCCTATAAATTGCAGGCCCAAAGCAGCAACTAAAATTCCACCAAACAATAGCCTTCCAAGAATGACCAAATCCAAAAACCCTCAAGACAAGCCACTGTGCCCCCCACTACAAGATCTACTTGATAGTGATGACACCGATCCGATTCTACCAATTTAAATGACTATTATTAATGGTCAACGATTGCAGGGAGCAAGCACCCCAAACCGCAGAAGATAAGGCAGCTTATGAATCCAAACCCTCTGTCGCTGCAATGTACCCTTCTCAGCAATTGAAATGAGCATAAAAATGATCCAACAAGGCAAATCTTACACTTCTATTAGCCAATGCATAAAGGACCCATTTCAATCCGATAAAAACAGAGCCATATATGGACCCATGGTAACCACGTATCACTATTTCTTTTTAACCCCCGACATGCTACCCCCAACACATCTTCACATCAGAAGCACACTGCTACCATAATCCAGTCCTCCTTGGATTGAGCCTCATGAACACAATCATCCCCCAGAATTCTGATCTCAAACCATTCCGAAGGAAACTCCCATTGCTATAATTCGACAATAACTGTTATTAACCCTCCAGTAACTACAAACCACTCAGATTCGGCTTTATAATTAGAAACTTGAAAAAGTCTATGTCCCCAAAAAGCAAATCGCCCTAGGACTCCAAGGCCTAATTCACTTAATTGGATCTGGTCCAATGTTACGTGGATGTAGCAATGACCCACAATTTCTGACATTCTGGATAAATAAGATTATACTTTATTGACATCAATAGTCGCTGATGTGAAAATTCACAAAACTATTTTGTTTATTCTTTCTTTATTTTCACACAATTTTTTAATGTTACAATCAACTCCAAATGGTGTACTAATTAAATACATTTCTATATGATATATGACACTGGATGTGGTTTAATATTACATGTCCTTTAGACATGGATCATACCTAGTTTACTCACAGTAACTAATTACAATATACACAAAATATAACTTTGCATCCGTTCATGCCTTCGGCTATCGATACCTTGTTATTACAAGGTTAAAATACACTTTAGTACTTTATAGTTTGTACTAAATTTTATTTTGGTTCCTGTTAAATTTTTTATGTCATTTAAGGCTCTCAAGTTTCAAAATCGTGATAATTTGGTACCAAAAAAGCTTAAAATGCAGGACCCATAGTGAAACTTTTTGCACCGTGAGAGCCTCAAATGACACAAAAATTTTTACTGGATCTAAAATAAATTTAGAACAAACTACAAAATACTAAAGTGTATTTCAACCTTATAACAATAGTCATATATAACAATCTTGTTGAAAAATAGACTAGATTCACATCGACAGTATTCAAGCACGTTGAAAAGTAGGATATTATTCCTATGATGAGTAGAGAGAGATATGCATGCATTCAAAAGAAAAAGAAAAAGAATAGGAACTACTACACAAAAAATGTAGCTTGTCAACTAAATTAACAAGAGTAAAAAACTAGCTAATTCTATAAAATGATTTTTTGGCAATATTATTTTACTACTTCACATTGGTAAACCCTTTCTTCTCTTTTTTTTGCCCTTCATGATCAAAGCAAGTAAACAAATCAAGAAAGAATAAAAAATCTTCATACGTACTCACGGCCACATGAATAAGAACCCCATTTTTAAATCTTAATCATTATTTTTCATCCAGAATTTCTTGATGGCAACGGTATATTTTGATCGGTAATCTTGTTAGTATTACCTAACTTCTTCTTCCTATTTTTCATTGTACTAGTATTATTATTATTATCATTATTATTATTATTATTGTTGTTATTATTTCCCCCACATACAATAGTGAACTCAAAACCATAGGCATTCCCGAAGCAAGAAAACAACCCTCCTCCATCCGAATGCCTCCGAGAATGTCGGCCAGTACTTGTTGGTATTGCAATCATAGAATCATTATCATGAGGAATAGGTAAAGGAGGGGACCGCTTCTGCCAGTTGGCTGCCTTTGATTTGTACCCTTTGGCTGTCGCTTCTTCAATGGTCAAATCCTCGATTATTGAGCTCCCAGCATCATCCTCCGCCACCGGAGGCTTAAATATCTCCTTCGTCGGAGCCGCTGGCACCGGATAAAGCCCTTTGGCTATAGCCACCGCCACCACCGATGCTGAGGGTCCCACATCGGAGTATAGATCCGACCCGTTCACTACTGACCCGTTGATTACTGACCCGTTGCATATAGAACCCGATTTCATAGTGAAGTCCTCATTGCTTAGATCCGTCCCTTCGCTCCGAGATCTCCATAATTGGATTTTTGAATTAATGTTCTGCTTTTTCTCATCCTCGACGTGATCATCAAAATTTTCTTGATTATAATGACCATGCATTTTGGGGTCCACTGGATCATTATATCCGACAGCTGAGCCTGCATAGAGCGGCATGCTTCGCATGGTGGTATCTAGTAGAGACACACCCATGTTAAGAATCCCCTGTGGACTACCTGATGAACGGCGTACTTGAAGCGCGACGAATCGCGTGCTCGTGTTGTTGTGGGACCGGGTGGACGGAGGGATGAGATTGCTGATGAGAACACGCACGGTCCCCACTAGGGTGTCGCGTAGCCACGCCTGAGTGTAGATCTCGATCATGACTGCTGACGTGTCAGAATTCAGAAACTTATCATCTACGCGAAACACGAATTTGTCGTTCCACGTCGGATTCGCGTGGCCCTGTTGATCAAGGCGCGATCTTAATTTGCGGTCTGGGTGGACCCACGCGACCGCGTAGGTTCTCATGGACTTGGACACATGCGATAGATCTTGGGCAGATATTAGAGTAATTTCAAGAAGTTGAAATGGAACTTGAAGATTGGTGGTGGTGGTGATCACGGAGGAGGAAGGGGTTGTGGTGGTGGTTGTGGATCCCATTTGCCGCCGACCACTATCTAGATGACGAGCCGGGGGGGCGGCATTAACAGAAATGAGAAACTAGGAGAGAGAGGGAGAGAGAAACTAGAGAGAGATTGCTTTGGAATTAGTCATGAAGGTGCATGGTTCCGAGGTATTAGGAAATGTGGTCATATATGTGATGTTTTTGGACCCTAATTTTCTTAACTTGTATGGGTTTTTGCGGATTTCTCTCTCTCTCTCTCTCTCTCTCTCTCTCTCTCTCATCAAGACATGGTAGATTGGTCGTACTTGGTATTTTGCCAAGAGCAATGATAGATGCACAAAAAAAGTGCACAACAAAATGCACAACCTGCTTTAATTTGTTGGACCTCGTGCTAAAAAAGTTGTACACTCTTTTTTTTGTCTTTTTGTGTGTACAGACTTTCCAGCACGAAGTCCAACAATTTTAAGCTGGTTGTGCATTTCGTTGTGCACTTTTTTTGTCCATCTAGCATTTTCGTTTTGCCAAATATGACAAACTGTATTTGGGGTTTAAAAGAATACAACACGGTTAGGCTTGTAAAATGACATTGAGCTTAGGATTGGGTGCCTTTGGGCATGGGTCAAGTTGGCACTATGGTAACATGATAAAATCAAAAGAAGCTCTCAACTTTGAAAAATTGGAAAGAAAAACTCTTGGTTTTGAATACGGTAGAGCAGGATACAAAGTGGTCGCTCAAATTTTTTTTTAACTGTCTCGGGTTTTAAAGTAATTGGTGATTTAATATATATGATACTAAGCTTTTGATTTTGTGAAATCTAATTGGGTTCAAGCTCTCAATTTTGGTTGACGATACAAAGAATTTTTTTTTTTTTGGTCCCAATGACACAAAGATGATGAAGAAAGAAAGTTAGGTTGTTGGTTACACGAATTGTCGGAGTTTATTATTTTAAATTATTTGATTTTAAATTTGTATGTTCAAAAATAATTTTAATTCAAATACAAGTACTGTTTAATTGGTTCTAAACAACCTAATTTACAAACTTACCCATCAAAGTGCATGCCTATAAAAATGGAGTAATGCTATACTTTCCAAAAATATTTTTCAACACATGTTGTAGTGGCCCAGTTGATTTTGATTTGTTGAAGTGGTCCCACCATTATTAAATAGGCTCCCACTGCCAAATGTGTTGGGAAGTACTTTTTGAAAAATAAATTAAGGAAGCATAACATTTCATATAAATGTGTGTGTGTGTCGATGCAGTACGTATATATACATACAGTCAGGCTCTAAAGAGGGCGTCTCTCTTTATTAAAGAAAGGGCGTCTATTTTGGCCGTCGGATCGTGTTTTCATTAAGGGCAGTTTTGTTATTACAGTTTTTAAACACGATCCGATGGCTAAAATAGAGGTGCTCTCTAAAATAAAGAGAGGTCACTCTCTTTAGAAAATCTTTATATATATATATATATACACAAAGATTCTCTAAAGAGGGTCACCTCTCTTTATTAAAGAGAGGGCCTCTGTTTTGGCTGTCGGATTGTGTTTAAAAACTATGAAATAACAAAACTATCATTAATGAAAACACAATCCGACGATAAAAATAGAGGTCCTCTCTTTAATAAAGAGAGGGCGCCCTCTTTAGAACCTGACTATATATATATATAGAGTAATACTTGGGGCACAACCAAAGCCACAACCTTTTTTGCACAACCTTCATTTTGTGTCTATCTCTCTCTTGATGGGTCCCACAGTGCTAGTGACCCCACAGTGCCCACTAGGAGAGAGATAGACACAAAATGGAGATTGTGCAAAAAAGATTATGACTTTGATTGTGCCCCAAGTATTATCCATATATATATATATATATATATATCATATATGATTGCCAGAGGGAGGACAGCGAGCAAGATTCACCATGACTTGACAAGGACTAGGTGGTTGAGACTGAATTTCACTATCGTCAATTAGGGTAATTCAAAATTTTGGAGAAATTATGTTGTTTTGCTTTTCATAATAAAATAAAATTTATTATTTTAAAATTTATTAATTTTGATAACTATTTCTACGAAATGAGCTAATTAGGAATAACTTAAATGGCAGTTTTGTAAACGACCAAATGCACCTTTCTATACCTCTATAAGAAAGAGGCTTATTTTAAATTCAATTGTCCAGATTTGGTATTTTGTTAATTGTTTACTTTTACCATTTTACCCTCTAAAATACTACAATTCTCTTGTCACACCCGTCCCGAAAAATCTAAATGTTTTAAAAATGCAAAATCAAAATTTGAGAGTTATCAATGTTATTTGATAATTGTGAAAGTGGTTGACTGTGGTCAATGGAAGGTGTCAAGTGAGGACATGACAATCTAAAACTCGATGAGGCATTCGTGGGATTAATGACATTTACATGATCTAAATGTTATTTGAATTATTTGGTATATGTGAATAGTATTTATACCTGTGTAGTGTACTTTTCTGATAGATTGATCTTGTTAAAGATCATTTTGAACGAATTAGAGATAATCTATGTGATACGTTTCATAAAAGGTAGGTTATCTAGAGATTCCACGAAAATAGTTTTCGGAACGTAATTACGACGACAAACGGAACTTAGACGCAAAACTTCCACGATTTATAGTTTTCACTCGCGAAGTAATGAATTAGACGTGTAAGATGTTTCGAGGAACAATTAGAAGTTTTGGAAACTCGTGGGGAGGTAAACGTAATTTCTAAGAGTGTTGTCTATATATAGGGAACTTAAGAGATTTTTCAATTACAACTTTCTTAAAATTGAAATCAAGAGGGGGATTTGGTTGTTTAGGGCTTCTCGACTCAAATCGATGGACATCTGCCCGATTGTTTTTCACCATATTTCATATTTGAACTCTTGAGGTTAGAGCTTCATTTTGATACCTCTTAGGCTTTGTTTGGCTAAGTTTTGATAAAATACTAATTCTAAGAATTTGGGGAAAACCATTTATAACTTGTAGGAATTGCGTATAATCAGAGATTCGACATTTAATCAGTGTCCTAGTATTTCCCTCAAAGTTATAGGACGATAGCACGAGGTATGAATTCCTAACCTATATTGTATAGGAGATTTTGGATGTTTTGGATGTTATGTATGAAGTTTTTATTCGGGAAAAACTCATATGTTAATTTAGGCCTGTTTAATTCAGTGAGTACGTATAAAAAGCATGTTTGTATGACTTTGTGAGAGACGATGTCTTGAGATGATATAGTGTGAGATTACCTACAGAGATGTAAGTATATAATTGACATGTCATGTAAGTGCATGTCGAGAAATGATGAATCACGTGAATTGCATAGTATGATGACTGACATGCATATTGTATAGCATGGCATGATATACATTGTTAGATGTATTATGATTGTGAACCGATGGAAATCATTCGGACGTAGAACTATGCGATGAGATGAAGTTTTCTGTGGGTCATCATAGACCTTGTATGGTGACACGAAGGAGAGATGACATCTTGGTAGTGGTGAACCGTTGAATTTCTAAACAAAAATAAAAAGATTTTTGATCGAATCAGTGAATGTTGAAACGATGGTGACGAGTGTTCTTTGTGGGTTTTAACTGATAACAAAGTTAGAAAAATGAACGTTAGAAGAGATTTCTTGTAATTCACATAGAGGTCGAAAGTGATTATTGTAGTTGAACTTTTGGGTTGATTGATTAAAGTTCTATTTCAGACATGGGTTTAACGTCAAGACATGAGAGAATAAAGATGAACAGTTGGGTTTTATGACAGAAAGATAGTACAAAAACATGTATTGCTCGTGTACAGGATAGGTGAGGAATCTCTCACCTTGTCTTATGGTGTTAACCTATAGTACGGTCGTATCTGTCATCTTATGGTTTTCTCTTACAGTGTATGTCAGGTAGTTGAAGAATCTTTCAAATTATTGTATGATATTGAGATGATTGGATGGTTGAGGAATCTCTCAACGTATCTTACGGTATGTATTGGATGGTTGAGAAATCGCCCAACCTATCGTACGGTATGTATTAGGGTTGAGGAATATCTCAATGGATTGTGAGTATTATGGTTGTTGAGGAATCTCTTAACTGAACCTGGTTCGAATGGTCGTGGTACCATAGTGGATTTAGATGTAGTATAAGGATTAGTAACGAATGCTACCGGATTGACGGTACAAGTGGAAATGTTGAGATTTGAGGTTTAGCCCAAGATGAGTGATTAAGAGTAGAAATGATGGAGTACGCTATGGATATCACAGTTTTACCCACGCTTTTTAAACTTTTCAAATTAAAAATCAAATTACGAGTTGCCACTTAATTTTTAAAAATGAAATTAAGAAACAATTTTAAAAGCTAATTGATCTTCTAAAAACCAGAGATTTCTAAGTCCGGGGATTATGGAATGAGAGGGGAAGGAGCCCGGCGGACTAAAACACCACCTCTCATCCTATCTCGTGATAGGCATCTACTCAACATCCTCTATAATCGAATTATTAATCTAAGTATGCCCTCAACTAATACATATATATATATATATACACATTACGAAAGCATGTCTAAAAGCGTGTAAGATTTCTAATGATAAAATATCATTCATAAATCACAAAATTCAAGTAGCAAGCAAGATGATGTACAAATAGGGAGCTAGAGAACTTACCGGGGATCCAGCTTTGAATATTAAACGTGCAATGCATACAAATAAAAATAAAACCTAAGAAATAGTCTCTAGTTCATGTATACAAATAAAGCAAGACCTATTTCTAAGGTGTCGAGCATGGAGTCGAAAATCAACAAAATAAAAAAAAAATGAAATAAACTAAAGAAAGAGTCAAGAAAATTTTACCTCCATAGCGCTTCAAAATAGAGGGTTAGTCCACATGCTTTGAACAAGATATGATTTGAAATCCTAAATAACATTCCTAAATTTCTAGCTTAAATCTATCAAGTATGAAAGAATTGACCTGATCATGAATTCCTTCCGATTAATTCGAAACACAACACCTCTATGGATATACAAATCTCAACTTGGAGCCAATGTAATGTCCATATAGAGATGGCATAGTCCCAACATGATCACAAGGAACTCACAATTAGGTTCAATTAAATGCAACTTAGTTCCAACACCATATGAATCATAATTACAAGTATCAACCTACATGGATGAGTGCATATGAATACATGAATATGAACCAGGGTAAGCTATGAACTATTCATTGATTTGGATCATTTAGCCTCTGGGTTTAAGTTTAATTAATCATTATTAAAACATGGTTTAAGCCCTAGGTTATAGAAAAGTCATTTAGATCATTATTTACAAAGTTTATTAAATCTGTGGTAAAATTTTAGAAATTACAGGGAGCAGACCAAGTTATTTAAAAAAGGAAAAACATAGATCCCATAGTTTGATTTCAATGATTTTTGGACTCAAGGTGGCTCTGTGAGTCTAGTTTCTAACTCAAAAAGAAAATCGAAAATCAACCGGTTCAATCTCTGAGAATTGGGCAAAAACCAGACATCACTCAGAAATTTACAACTCTTTGTCCAGAGATTTTGTATGATTTTTTAAAAATAGTAAGTAAATCTGAATGACTCTATTATTTTTAGGAGATCTTAGTAACACATTAAACTTTATTGAAAAAATTATTTGAAGTCAAAAATGCTTGATTAAGACTCTGATTTACTCATTTCAAAAAGGTGTTACTGTTCTGAAATTCTGAACAAATTATGATTGTTTCACAAAACTCATGACTAAACTATCTTAAACATGACATCTCATCAAAATAAAAATTACAGTAGTAGATCTTTGTGTTATTAACACTCTCCAATTGGTCTCATTCAATTCCAACGGATCATTATTTAATTAAAAATTCTTTATCAAAATTGGTTTATGAATTCACTGCACCATTGTTGTAATTCATTTTTGTTAAGTCTATCAATCAAACCCTAGAGGTTGACTCATCCTAAGACTAATTCTCCTTCCCATTGATGGTCATTGGAGATTTAAAAAGAAAAGACTAATCCATGTGAGTCTCAATGGAACATGGAATGGACTCCATACGACCTCAAATTAGAGGACCTAAGCCACGAGTTAAGACTTGGACCTACTAATTATGCATGGATATGGTTATTCTCATTTGAATCACAAGTTCATAGAGAATTCAAAAGACTAACTCAAGGAAATAAAAGGAGGTATTGAAAACCTCATGAATCCCAAGAGAAGAACATGACCAAGGAAAAAGAAATCAAAGTTCACATAGTGTCCAACTAAAATTTTATTTTATGATTTATTTAATCTTAAACCCTAGTCTATTTTGATCCAAATCAAATGAAAGAACAAATGGAGGCTCAATCACAATTCTAGTGGTGTATGATGAAATGAGGTGGGAAGAGACTTTTTGATAATGTGTAAAAGATCCTAAATAGTTCTATGAATTGTGATTGAACCTAAGTTAAGTACTAATTAGTGTAGAGTTTATCTCCAATTATCCTCAACTTTTTTTGTGATTTGAGGGTATTCCAAAGGCTATTCAAGCTCTTCTTCTAGTTCTTGCTCCTTAATTCTTCTAATTTTCTCTAAGATTCTCCTAATTTTCTCTAAGGATATCAAGATATTTTAGATTCAAAACCTTAAGATTGAGATCCCTTGTAATGGTGGATATTCATTCCTTTATATAGGCAAATTTTTTTTAAGGGTATTTCAGTATTTTCAAGCCAAAAACCTAATTTTTTGATGTACTTTTGATTGTGCAAAACATACTATTTCAAAGCAGACTGCTACAAAAACGCGGCATTCAGTGGAGTTGGAAGCGGCATTCGGTGATTGCCAGAACGACACTTGCTAATAGCCGGCGCAACATTCACTTAATGCCGTAGACATCTCCGCGGACTGCCGTCTTTTTTAGATTTTTTATTTTCACGACAATTGGTGTGTTTTTGCGGCAGTCAGTGAGTGCCGATGCAATACTTACTGTATGCTGTCCGGCAGTCAGTTAGTGCCGCTGCGGCACCGCGTGAGTACCGCTGGCTACGCCTTGTGCCGGTTTTTTCTATTATTCCCTTTTCCTCTCTTTTTTTTCTATTTTTGTTTCGTTTGAAATTAAAAGAGCTTTTCGAAGAGCTTAAATCACCTTTGGAATACTCGCAGTTTAGTCAGACATTGTCATCATCAGACTTGGAGATAACACTCCCGTAAATTCGATGTTTGGTCAAAATCGGGGTGTCTACATATGCTTAAATAGTTTGAAGCTATAGTTAGTAGAAGTGTAGTTGATGGTAAATCTTGGAGTAGTGTGTAGGTGGGTTGGTCATACACTCGTGAATGTGATGATATGGATTGAAGGATGACATAGGTCTGAGAAAAAATTATAGAATTTCTTGATGGAAGATAAAACGAATGGAAATGAATAGAGGACGTAGGAATATAAGACTTGAGGTGAAAGATAAGTGTGATTGATTAAACGTGATAAGAGATTCAGAGAAATCAAATTAATATTAGATATCATAAAGATAAGAGGATCTTGTTAGGGAATCCTATAGAGAAGGTCATTATTACAGTGAGTTGTAGTAGGGATAACCATGAACCATGCATAGTTCGATGAGTTTTTTTTTATGTTTTTGAGCACTTTTGGTGGTTCTAAAATGGTTGAAAAATGGTCCCGAATGCCTTATGAGTTTGGGAACTTTTGAAGATGTTAAATGGAAGAAAATATGGTCCAGGGGGTACTTGGACTAGTCGAAAGGGGCAGTTCGACCGGTCGAACACCTCTCTGCCCAAAACAGTGATTTTGAAAATATTTTTCGTCGACTTTTACGAAAAAAGACATGACTATTTCTAGAAAATTCGGATTCACACGCCGTTTTTGCGTTGGAACTGGGACTCAAAGAGCTATCTTTTGATATAAAATTTAACAATCTAATTGACCATTTTTCCCTTGGGTTATTTTGTCACAATAAAGTTCTTTTAAGATGTCTAATCCATGCTTTCCTTGCTAATTAGTGTATTTCAACTAAATAAAAAATATTTTAATGCTTTTAAAACATTGTTGATGTTTGAAGTGGGTCGTGGGCAACGGGAAGATGGAGTATGATAATTATTACAACATTGAACAAAAGTAGTTGTGGAAATGGATAGAAGAGTAAAGAGACTTTGGGTAAGTCAAGTTAGAAGGGTAAAAGTATAAATTGGGAAGATGAAGCTTCGATAAGTAAGTGATCATGAACAGTAAGAGTGGGATGAAGACTCGGTAGTCCATTGAGTACATTATCGCATATGATAGTAGGAATGTAAAAAAAGTTAAAGGACAATGGTAGATGCAATAGAATGCTATCTCAGTTGTCCTGGATTCCAACGAAGTGAGAGAGTTTGAGAATGTCAGATTTCATCCCAAGAAAATTTTATAGTGTTTAAAATGTTTTAAAATAAAATATTTATTTGAGTAAGAAAAGTGGTGTTAAATACTTGTGATAAGGTATCAAGTAGACTTTGGAAGTCAGGTATCGTGGATGGATATGGAATGCTTAGTGCTTGGGACGTAACGGTGTTTGTCGAATGAATGAGTTCTACATGAACAAATGGTGAACTTAGAAATTCTAAAGTAGTGAGTTGATTAAATGTTATACACCTGGATTTAGTAAGTTGGAGGTAGTGCCATTAAAGGAATTGTCTTGAGCATTGTTCCAAATGGAACTTGAATCTGGTTCAAATATTGGAATAACCTGAGGTTACAAAGGATTTAAAGTTTTGAATGATCAGAAACTTGATCAGATCCGTAAGGTGTGAAGCACTTGAAAGACAACAGTTATGAATCGGTTGACATTCGTAACCGGAGTGAGAATAGGTGACCTTGGGTATTGTCACGAAAGGTATGTGAATTGGAAGTTAATAAGGATGCTATTGAACACAATGAGACTATAGTACATCATGGAAAGATTTAATTACCAAATTATCTACAGATGGTTACGGGAATAGTATGAATGCTTAAGCAACATGTTATTCAGGAATAGTTTATTTGAGATTCGAATAGAAAAAATCAAGGAATAGGGAGTCTGAATTAGAGTTAAGTCAGGTTGACTAGAGTTATGAAACATTGAATGTTGGAATAAGGTATGGTGCCTTGAGATGTTAGATGAAGAGTACACGCTTAGAGCGAAGTTATTAGGATCTCAATATGAGTTGAGACATACAGGAGTATGAGTGGTATGCATTTGTATAAAGGTGAAAGTGAAACACCATAGACTTATGGAGTCGTATAATTACGTAAAAGGGTAGTGGACCTACCTAGACTGATAGACTAAGGATAGCAGACGAGCAGGGTATGAGATGAGAAGGTTTACAGCGCAATTAAGATCTCTGACAAAAAAGTAATTGACTCAGGGTGTGTATACACTAGGTAGATAGAATGGATTGCGAATGGTCGAAGGTTTGAGACAGGAACAAGATATGTTCGGAACATGGAAATACGTCTTGATGAACTTTATGGTACGTGTATGATTGACTAAGTCAATTTTAATTAACAATGTTATTCGTTACGATGGATATTGGGATAATTGTGTTGAGAAAGAGGTAAAAGTGTTATGTGCAATTTTAAAATAATTTGTTTTAAAAACAAAAAGGAGAATATGTGTTTAACTTTGTTAAAAGTTTTAAATCGAAATTGTAAGGTGTAATCGTCTATGTCAATCAATGGTAGTTCGAGTAAGGACTTTAGAGAGATAAATGACGAATGTGTTTGATCCCACTGAGGGTAATTCGGGCAATATGTAGTTTCAGAAAAGTGTAGTAGTATGAAATTTTCAATTACAGATCTGAATGGTACGTACGAGGCATGTATGATTAGAAGTACAGTACGAGGTTGGTTAAACCAAAATAAAATTTGATAAAAAGTGAGAGTAGTTAAAATATGTTATCGTTCTACAAGTATTTCACAAATAACAAGATGATGGATGAATCTAGAGTGTATGAAATAGTTAGTTGAAACAATATTGGCTTATCGACTGGGTATGTATGTATGATAGTACTCAATTGTGGTTCACTTTGAGATGATGAAGCGTGTATAGTTGCTAACCAGTTGAGACGTGTTATCAACGACTTTTAGTCGACAAGAAGGATGGGTGAAAGTGAGATGAGTTATTTCCTTTGTTTTGGGTATTGTGATGAAACTTTTGGGTTTCGCAAAAGATATGTGACAAGTACATGTGAGTTGATGTTGTGACGTCGCGATGGGATTGAATGTTGGGTTTGACTATTGAGTATGTTCTGCTCAGGTATGGATGTTCTTACTTATCGAGATATTTCGATGTGAATCTTCAATCGGATTGAGACGGGGACTCTGAGGATTTTTTTTCCTTCAGAGCTTGAGGATTAATTTTCCTTGTGAGATTGTAATATCTCAATAGAGATGTGTAGGTTGTAATGAGAAAAACATTGAAGTGCTTATGAGAAGTCGTTGTGATTTGGTGAGATGGTGTAAGTTTGGGGACAAACTTTCTTTTTGGAGGGGAGAGCTGTCACAACTGTCCCGAAAAATCTAAATATTTAAAAAAATGCAAAATCAGTTTTTAATAATTATCAATGTTATTTGATAATTGTGAAAGTGGTTGACTGTGGTCAATGGAAGGTGTCAAGTGAGGACACGGCAATCTAACACTCGATGAGGCATTCGTGGGATTAAATGATATTTACATTATCTAAACATCATTTGAATTATCTGATATATGTAAATAGTAATTATACCTATGTAGTGTACTTTTCTGATAGATTGATCTTGTTAAAGATCATTTTGAACGAATTAGAGATAATCCATGTGATGTGTTTCATAAAAGGTAGGTTATTTAGAGATTCCACGAAAATAGTTTTCGGAACATAATTACGGCGACAAACGGAACTTAGATGCAAAACTTCCACGATTTATAGTTTTCACTTGTGAAGTAACGAATTAGACGTGTAAGACCTTTCGAGGAATAATTAGAAGTTTTAGAAACTCGTGGGGAGGTAAATGTAAAGGGAACTCATGATATTTTTCAATTACAACTTTTCTAAAATTGAAATCATGTATAACTTATAGGAATCGCGTATAATCAATTGCCTATATATAGGGAACTCTTGGTTAAGTTTTGATAACATACCAATTCTAGGAATTTGGGGAAAATCATGTATAACTTGTAGGAATTACGTATAATAAAAGATTCAACGTTTAATCAGTGTCCTAGTACTTCCCTCTAAGTTATAGGACGATAGCATGAGGTATGAATTCCTAACCTATGCTATATAGGAAAGTTTGGATGCTTTGGATGTTATGTATGAAATTGTGATTTGGGCAAAACTCATGTGTTAATTTAGGCTCGTTTAATTCAGCGAGTACGTATGAAAAGAATATTTGTATGGCTGTATGAGCATGTTATATGTCTATGTGGGTTGAAGGGGGGATTGGTATAACTTTATTCTGGGGGTAAGCTCCTCAATATTTGAGGATTTTGTAGCAACGGCTACAGTGCATGGTTTGGAAGAAGGCGGCCCTGCCAAAACACTTGGATGAGTGGTTGAGAAAAGGCCCTCCATGGCATCAATTTCATAATTTCATTACTGGATGATTGCGTATCTCTCACCCCAAGACTATTTTGATGTGTTTCATGTTTAAAGCATGAATTTTCATATATGCATATGTTTGAATTGTACACTCAGCATATAGCTGAGCAATGGAGATTTACTCCATTGCAGGTATAAAGAAAGGAAAGATGGATTGCGAGAGATGAGGCCGTTGGGATAATTCGGAGGAATTGGGGTATAAATTCTTGTAATGGAATCGTAGAAGTTTTGGATCGTTATTGGGTTGATGTAATATTCTTTTGAAAACCTTTTTAAATTGGTTGGAAGCAAATCGGCACTCTTGAGTTCCCGTCTTGGTGTTTAATAAGTTAAATTTTATGTTTTATAACTTGTTGTAACACTTATGAGATTTGATCCAAACAGACCCTTAACTTGAATTGTTAACGTTTTTCAAACTTAAGCAAGTTGTTATACATGTTCTTATAACTTTGGTAAGGTTTGTTAAGGATTGGAATATGTTTGAAATGTTGTAATGAGTGAAGGTTGGGTGATGCCTTAGCAAGATTCTGCTACTAGAAGGAATTTTGCTAAAGGGTTATTCGACCGGTCGAACGGGGTACTTCGGCCGTTCGAAATATCCCTTGCATATTTTTTTTTTCTACCCTTTTCAGAAATTATTTAAATGTTTTAATTGGTTCTTAGGGGGTACCTTTAGGGTCCTTTTCAACATAAATTAATTCGGTTCAAAATATAATTACGTTTTCAAATTTATACGGATTTTACAACACGAAGGGTTCCAAATGTTTTGAATACTCAATGTTGTTTAAAGTTTTTTTTTTCCGTTGCTATAATTTTCTAAATGAATTGAATGAGCCTTGGTGGTGTGTCACGTGTCTTATTTCCGCTCGTAGCGAGATAGGTCATGGCATCTCTATATCTATGCACTTTTTTGGGTCATTTTATGGATTTGTGTGGGAGTATTTCTGCCAGTTCAAGGAGATAATTAGGTTTAGATCACTTTTCTAAATTTAATTAATATCAAACTGAGGATTCAATCAACTTTTGAAAAAGTAATTACCATAAAAATGAGGAATCAATCAACTTTTGCTTCAATATTTACCAAAATTGTTTGGCACAACCAAGTTTTGCATGTATTTTTCTTTTATCTTTTTTTCCCCCCAAACAAGCCACTAATTCCTTGGACAAAAAAGTCAAAAATAAAGTCTCCTTGTTTGGCACACCGATTTTGCCATTTTGCCCTCTCAAATACTACAATTTCCTGCATCTATCCAATTTTTGGGGTCATTTATGGATTTGTTTGGGATATTTCCATTAGTTCAAGGAGATAATTTGGTTTAGATTACTTTTCTGAATTTTAATTAGTATCAAAATGAGGATTCAATCAACTTTTGAAAAAAAAATTACCAAAAATAAGGATTCAATCAACTTTTGCTTCAATATTTACCAAAATTGTTTGGCACAACTAAGTTTTGCATGTGCTTATCTTTTTTTTTTCCCAAACAGGTCACTAATTCCTTGGACATAAAAGTCAACAATGACGGCTCCTTGTTTGGCACACTGATTTTGGCATTTGTTTTCCTTTGTTTTTTTCTATTTCCCAAACAAGGCACTAATATGCCCAAGACAACAATTGTTTGGAAAATTGATTTTGGGCTTCGTTTTTGTATTTTTTTGGTTCCAAAACAAGGCCAATTTTTGTTTGTTTTGTTTGTTTTTATTTATTTATTTAAATTTCATGAAAAAGTGGGTTGGCCTATAAATTGAATTTGCACACATGCTTATAAATTACATACCTAAAAAAAAAAAACTCATCACCTGTTGTTCCTAAATATTTTTATCACACACAATGCCTATCACTTTAATTTATATTTGGATATTACGCACAATTTCTAATATTAATTTCATCAATTTTATTATATATTCATAAATTGATATTACACATTCACACTTGCCTATAAATATAATTTGCGCACACCCATGCCTTGGCACAACCAAAATTGGTTTTTGTTTTTTGTTTTTTTTGTTTTTTTTTGGTTGGTCTTTTGTTTTTTGTATTTTTTTTTATTTTCCTGAGAAAGTGGGGTTGGCCTATAAATTTAATTTATAGACATACTTAGAAATTTAATTTTATTATGCACACATGCCTAAAAAAAACCCCATAACTGGTTGTCCCAAAATCGTTTGATAAATATAATTTACAGACGTTCATGCCTTGAACACTTAGATATAAATTTAATTTTATACACATGCCTATAAAATGAGAAATTTGCGTTTATTACATGATGATGCCAAAAATTGGTAAGAGTAATCTAGAGAGAGACAAGAGATTGAATGAGGTTCGGCCCCGTTTATGAGGTGACCTACGTCCACGGTTGCGTCAGTACGCTTTCACTAGTAGATCACCAGTGGCGTTTGGTGAGCCAACAAAGTGGACGACACTCCCAGAAACTGACCGGGTTTATGTGTAACAGTGAGTTGTTTATGTGCTATTCTTTGGAGTCAGAATGCGATCCCCTTCAGTGGGGGTGGGTGGCCTCTTTTATAGATCCAAGAGACCACTCGTACAAGGCAACTTATTAGATTAGGAAGCATAATCTAGCTAATGACTAATTTACACGAATTTAGGAGAGTTTTCTAAGTGGTTTAAGAAACTACGTGCTCCTTCCATTTAGTCTTCTAGCTGGGATAGGTAACTGTCTGGTTGCCCAATGGGCAAGCAATCATGCCTTCTGAAGGTGCGCCCATGTGGGGCCAATCCGGAGCGAACGCCCGGGCTGTTGACCATCCCGGGTGGTTCTGTGTTACTGTCACAGCCCGGTCCCACAATAGCGGAACCGGAGCCCATGGCACGCCACCGAGGCTAATCCAATTCATTAACGTTCCCAAAATTAGGTTTTGAAGAACACACGCAGCGGAAAACAAAACACATTTTCTAGACTAGTGGTCCAGTCGACTAGGTCTGGACCTCAGTCGACTGAAGAAAGCAGAGAGTTTTCAAAAACGTTTAACAGACCATCTAGTCGACTGAGACTGGGGTCCAGTCGACTGAATTCCCCCTTCGGTCGACTGAAGCAAGCAGAACCAAAATAAACACAAAACCTACAGAGGTCCAGTCGACTGAGGCAGGGCCCAGTCGACTGCTTTTGCCATATTAAAAAGTAGTAGCTAGCAGGCACAAGGGTCCAGTCGACTGAACACTGAAGCAGTCGACTGCTCCCCTGACAGCAGCCCAATTCTGCAGAAAACAAGTTTCAAAAGCTTTTCAAAAACAACAAAGTGTTAACCACACACTCCAACTTCTCATCAAAGTAATCCTAGCTGTATTAAAACATTACCAAAGTATAATTACAACATGTTACCAACTATTACCATGCTTTAGGTCCATTCTAACATACCAAGTTAAACACAAGTTAAAACATTCAAAATCTTTATTACAACATTCCTATTGTTCCAAAACTACAAGATCAACATTCGGGTTGCCTTCAAAGCGAACTCTAAACCCACGTGCTCACTTCTCCGATTCCTCACCAGCATTAACACCTGAAATGGTTATTTGAATAACCACAGATATTCTATTTGTTTAAGCTAACGCTTAGTGAATAAAACAACATATACACATGAATGATAAACATGTTCGCATTCATATCTCTACATTTCATACTAGTCGCGAGAGACTCACGTGCCCGTCCATACTCCCAATCCGCGACTCCTCGCCAATAAGTCCACGTGAAAGAGTAAGACCCACGATTCTTCTCTTCAATCGTGCGACCTTAATGCCTATATCGGCTCCACAAAATGGCACGGTGCCCACGTGCTCCTTCTGACCCAATTAAGCAACTTAACATGCTCAAATACACATCACCATGCTCGCAGTAATCAAAATATTTCATCGTGCTATTGGGCCTACTTATCAATATAAATGCCCAACATGAACTACACAAGATATCTCTAAGTATTAATACATACTATTAAAACATAACATGAATACATGTCAAGAAACCATTCCAAAAACATAGTTGAATCACTCACCTCCGATTTACGCTCTTAAACTTTGATCCAAAGAAAATCCGTGTACAAAGAACGTGTAGAAGTCCGTCTAGTACAATTCCTATGGATCAAAATTTCATTTATCAACTTTTATGAAAAATTATAGAAAACAACTTTTCAAAAAACTTGGCCAAACAAGCCCTAACATATATCAAAACGAAGCTCTTACCTCGAGGAGCTCGAATATGAAATATGGGAGAAAACAAACTGACGGAAGGTCATCGTTTGGCGTCGCAAAGCTCTAAGTTCCAAAATCTCCCTATGGCCTCCTTTTTGGAATTTAGGTTAAGACTTGTAAAAATATCTCAACCATCTCTATCTATATATAGGCAAAACTCTCGGGAATTACGTTTACCTCCCCACGAGTTTTCAAAACTCCTAATCAGTCTCTGAAACTTTCTATATAGCTTATTCACAGCTTTACAAGTGAAACCTCAAAATTATAAAACTTTTCGACTAAGTTTCGTTTGGTCGCTAAAATGCGAATTTCTACATGACGTTTCCGAAGTTGCTAATTAGCCTACCAAATTAATAGCGTGTTAATTTGTTCTCACCAGGATACTAAAACTAACAACATATATAAATTCTAAAATAGAAAATAAAACAGATATTGAAATACACAGGTAAATATTTATTTTCAGATAAACATTTAAAGTATTCCACAGTGACCGTCTCACACTCGGAGAGACGTCGCAACAACAAATCCTCAATCACCACAGTTTCAAAGGGTTCTCTAATACAGACACCCAAATCAACTCGTGAGTCAAAACTCACCCAAACATGTGTCATAAGACACGCCACATCACATTATCATGCATGACAATGTAATGCAATGCAATAACACAAATGCGGGTGTTATAGTTACGGCCCGGGAAGTCTAAGCAGTAGGCCCAGGTTCAAGGTGACGTGACTTGTCTTTGCTGAGATGGCGAGGGCTAACCTTGACTGGATATTTTTGTATATATCAGCTGCCCCCCATTTTCAAAACTGATGGGATGCTTTATCATATGAGGTTTGAAAATCAGTACTGCTCTGTAAAATCGTTCGGGGAAGAGGCCGGGATCTTTCCCAGGGTGTGGTTGGTCGTGATAGTCTTCAGGGGTGTAGACCGAGCGGTGGTCGTGTTGCCCCGGGACCGACTGCCGCCACGTGTTAACTGGTCACTAGCCAGGTCAGGATCCAATGATACTGGTATGAACATAACCGAACAGTCATGTCGTAATCGGACCGACACATCCGGCATTAAATGTGCGCGTCTTTTGAGGCGACGTTCCGAGTGCCCGAGGTGACAGTTGTCAGCAGGTTTTGGCGGGAAGGCATTTTGACCGTTAGATTTGATCTGATCTAGACCGTTCGCGCTATATATATAAGGAATACTTGTTCATTTCTGAAATTCCTGTTGCCAAGAGATAGAGATACCGTGCGGTTTGAGAGCAAAAAGTCTCCTGTCATACTTTCCGAGCCCTTTTTCCTGCGTTGATTTATGTAAGTCTCTCACTCTCGAGTTTCAATTCGCTGCTCTTCCCTTTACTCCCTTTTCCTTTTCTTTTCCAAGTGAAGCTGGAGAGGACGGATCCATTAGGTTTCGAACGAGAGTGGGATTTTTTTCTTCTTTAGGTTCTGTTCATACTTTAGATCAGGTGGCACGTTAGACATGTTGAACTGAGCGGGCTGTCCCAGCTTAGTTTTAACTGGGTGTCACCTTACTTTTAGGACCTTGTACTCCCTACCCTTTAGATTGATAACCTTACCCCTTTTGTACCTCAGACTCAGAGTTCCTGACCCGTACCTAGGTCGTCATTTGCTTCCTTGCCAAGTCACCAAAATCCCAAGGATGTGTCACTCCGGTTTCGACTTGTCTTCCCAGTCGGAGGAAGAGCGGTCCAAGTCAGAGATGCCGGACACAAGTCTAAGTCCACCCTTTGCGACCCCCTCTGACCACTATAGTGAGGGCAGAATCCCAATCCGTCTATCTGACGATGAGTCAGACCAGGAGGCCCCCGTTGCTTCCGTTTCCCGAGGTTCAGGTGATGAAACACCAGGGGAACCCGACCTCGAGGTAGCCTTCGCCAGTGAGTTCATCCCATCCCCCAGCGTGCTGAAGATCTCAGCCGCATTAGGGATAGGTATAACCTTCCCGACTACTGCTCCCAGGCTGTGAATGCTGGCGGAGCCCAGATCTACCAGCGGGGTTTCACCACCTTATATGAGGACACCCTCATGGCCGGATTCCGCATTCCCTTCCATCCGGTCGCTCGGGACGTTCTGATATACTTGGGGATGGCCCCAGGGCAACTGGCCCCGAACTGTTGGAGGTTTCTCATGGGGTCCATCTCCCTTTGGCCCTAAGGTTTTTGGTATGAGCTTTTCGTTCAGGAGTTTTTCTGGACGCACCAACCGTTTCCCGTACATAGGGAGGTCGGGTTCTTCTCTCTTGGGGCTCGGTAGGGGAGAAAAATCATAGTGAATTGCCCGAGCAACAACAAGGGTTGGAAGAATAGATTCTTCCAAGTATCTACCCTTGGGCTCTGTGAGCGGGCCCCGAGGATCCAGATGAGAACTTCCTGGGTGGGAGAACTGAGGGGTAAGTTAGTACAGTATCTTCCGTCCACTTTCTTTACTTCGATCTTGGGACTAACTGCATTATATTTTGCCTTGCAGCGGGGTCAGCCAGCTCGCCTAGTATTCCCGAGGAGTGCCAGGCCAAGATAAGGGGCTTGGCAGACTTGCCAATAAACATTTGGAACGTGTTAACCCGGACGGGCGATTTCAAAACGTCCTACGACCCGGCCGAGCCCGTCGAAGCTCCTGTCTTTCCACCCATACTTCTTGGTAAGTACCCGGGCACACTTGGTCTCGTTGATATTCCCATTGTCTCTGCTCGTTACTAACTGCTTATCTCTCCTTTTTGCAGAAATGGCCCCCAAAAGAGATCTTGAAAAGTTAAGGACCAGGCAGGCCGCTGCCACCGCCCGGGCGGCAATAAGAGGAGGAAAGAGTCCCGCTGCAGAGGCCTCGAGCAGCGAACGCCCGCTAAGGTGAACCCGGCATGGGAATGGAAACCGTCCGGAACCCGTGGGGACTTCAGCTCCCCACGTGGTGGTGGTAGAGACTTCCTCCCGAGGGGGAATACCGTTCGGGGTGCCGGTTGAGGAATCGGCAGTGATCCGGGAGAGGGTTAAATCTGCCCTCCTTCCCAACTAAGTGGAGACATGTGCAAACATGTCTCCCGAGGCATTTCAGGGGTGGCTATACATGTCACGACCCATCCCCTTATGCGTGGAAATAGGACACGTGGCACGCCACCAAGGCTCATCCAAACATCAAATAACTATACGCAGCGGAAAGAACTTTAAAAACAACCCTGGGTATTTTAAAACTTTAGGAAACATTACCCTCTGAGTAGCATAATCCATTAGAATCAGAGTTATAAAAAATTTTGGCCAATTGAAAACACGTCCAAAAGAATCATTTTTGAAAACAGAGGTTCAGTCGACTGTGCCTAGGGTCCAGTCGACTGTGCCTAGCAGAAACCAAAACCTAAAATTCTCAACAGAGGTTCAGTCGACTGATTAGGGACCCCAGTCGACTACACTGGTTACTATTTGGATTAGTAGCTAAAATCTACAGTAGTTCAGTCGACTGAAGGATGGTCCAGTCGACTGATCCTGATACTATTCACTTTCAGTGTCCAAACCCCACGGAATCCAGTCGACTGATCCAGGGTCCAGTCGACTGCTCCCCTGCTGGGCAGCCTTGTGATGCTAATTCTAACACATGCTTCTCCAATATCCATAAACAACCACGACCAACACCAATTCCAACATTTAAAACATAACTACAGATGTTCAATTACAAGATTACAATACTACGAAACTAATCCATGCTTCTATTACAACATATTACAATTTCCCAATCCTTACACAAGTTTTAGGATTAAAACAAAACATATACAAATGTGGTTCCCCGGCGTTCCTCAACGGCCTCACTCCTCACGCTTCTTTTTGTCTTTCTTCTTACCTGCAATGGAGTACATCTCCACTGCTCAGCTATATGCTGAGTGCACAATTCTAAATGTATTCTTATATGACAGTTCATGGTTTAAGCATCTAAAACACATAGAAATAGTCTCTAGGGTGAGTGGTACGCATTCATCCGGTCGATGCCGTAGGAGGCCCACCTCTCCCACGCATCTCGTACACTGGTTGGGCCTTCCTCCATACCAGGTACCGTGTCTTGGTTGGGCCCACCTCCAATCCAGACACAACCACAATTCCAATTCCATCACAATCACAATCAAAATCACAATCCTCAAGGTTCGAGGAGCTTACCCCGGATGAATTTGCACCAAACTCCCCTTTGACCCAAGTAGACACATAACATGCTCACATAAACAGTTATACGTGATTTTCATATAATTTCACGTGCATAATTAACGGGCCTAATTAATACTTGAATTTTGCCCGGATCCAAAGATATCGAAGTTGATGTTCAAAACATGAAAATCCATATATTTCATAGATCTAGAATTCATACCTCGTGCGATTCTCTTCAAACTTTGAAGAATCGTCTAGGGAGCTAAATAAACATCGAATTTTGAATTTGAGACGATTCCTACAAGTTTTACTTGGTTTTCCCCAAAAGTTTAGAATTAAGATTTTTACAAAAGTTGGCCAAACACAGCCTAATTAGTATCAAAACGTAGGTCTTACCTTCACGAGTTCAAATATGAAATCTGGAGAAAATCTGACGGACGAAAGGTCGCCGATCGTCGTCGCAAAGCCCGTGGCAATAATCTCCCTTCTCTCTCCTCTCTCTAGAAATTTTAGAAGGAAATTGTGTTTATAGAAAAACTTATTGGAAATTGTGTTTACCTCCCTGCAAGTTCCTCAAAACTTCTAATTAACCCATGAAACTTCGCACATGTCCATTTTATGTCTTTACGAGTGAAAATTATAAATTTCAGAAGTTTCCGACTAAGTCTCGTTTGGGTCCAAAAATAACGTCCGAAAACTAAATTATGTGGAATCTCTACACCACCTACCTTTTTATTTAACGTGTCACTCACGTTCTCACCATAGTTCTCAAAATGATATGTAACAATATCAAAAATTATCAGAAATTATACTACACAGTATAATTCACTATTCACGAAATAACAGATATCTCAAATAACATTTAATTCATGTAAATGTCATTTAACCATGCCAATGCAACATAAAATACCATGTTCCTGTGTCCTCTCTGAAACCTCACCGTTGACCCACAGTCAACCTCATCTCAATATTAATAAACATTAATATTTCTACGTGTTACCACAATGTCATATTTTAAAAACGGGCAAATTCTGGAACGGGTGTGACAACTCTCCCCTCCAAAAAGGAAGTTTGTCCCCAAACTTATACCATCTTCTCAAGTCGCCAAGACTTTTCACAAGTATTTCCAATATTTACCTCATACACAGACTAACCACTTTACTGAGGAATCACAGTCTCATGAGGAAAATAAATCCTCAGAGTCCCAGTCTCAATCTGATAGAAGATTCAAACAGAATCCTAGCAATACCCCGAAGCATCTCGATAAATAAGAACATTGATACCTGAGTTGAACCTACTCCATAGTCAAACCTGACATTCAATCCCATCGCGATGTCACAACGTCAACTCCCATATATCTTTATTTTACTTGTCATATTTCACTTCCGAAACTCAAAAGTTTCATCACATTACTCAAACCCAAGACAACAATTCATATCTCATTCACCTATCTTGCTTTTCGACTAAAAGTCGTTGACAACACGTCTTAGCTGGTGCACAATCATACACAATTCTTCATCTCGAAGTGAACCAAAATCAAGCACTAACATATACATATACCCAGTCGATAAGCCAACGCTTCAATCAACTATTTCGCACTATAGATTCGATCCCTCATCCTATTAACCACAAGATACTTGTAGAACGATAATGTGTTTTCTAACGACTTCCCATTTCTTATCGAATTACACTCTTTCTTCCCCAGAACGCCATATCATAATAACATCAGTTCAATGAATAGCACTTAGTCGGTAGTGCGTCGCACTAATATCCTCTCTATTTTTCATAATACTTATCATTTCGTTTCAATTTAACCAATTCTGTACTATTCTTTCAATCACACGTGCCTCATCAGATACCATTCAGATTTTGAGCTTACATAACGTCCCAAATCACCCACAATGAGGTCAAACATATTCATCATTTAGTTCTCCAAAGTCTGCACCCGAACTACTGCCGATTGAAATAGAAGATCACACTTAATAGTTTTGATTTAGAACTTTCATCAAAGTCAAACACATTTCTTCCATGTTGTTCTTTTAAAACAAATTGATTTAAAATTACGCATAACACTTCATCTCCTTCTCAACACAATTACTCCTAACATCCCTTGTAACGAATAACATTGTAAATCAAAATTGGCTTACTCAGTCATATACCTACCACAGAGTTCATCAACACATATTCCCATGCTCAGAACATATCTTGTTCCTATCTCAACCCTTGACCATTTACGATCCATTTTATTTATATAACATACACACATCTTGAGTCAATTATTTTTCTTTCGAAGATCTCAACAGCAATGTAGTCCATTCTCATATCAGTCCAGGTAGATTCACTACCATTTATGTAGTTTACAACTTTATACGTCGCTAATGTCTCACATTTGCCTTTGCACAAGTCCATATCGCTTACACTTCTGTATCTCAACTCTCACTGAGTCCCTGACAATCGTTGACACCAAGCGTATATTCTTTGTATAACATCTCAAGACACCATACCTTATTCCGACATTCAATGTTTCATAATCGTAGTTGAATCTGACTCCATTCCAATTTAAACTCTCTAGTCCTTTAGTTATACTATCCGGTCTCCAATCCATTATTCTTGAATAACCTATTGCTCCCAGCATTGATACAATCCCCACATACAATCTGAGGATAAGCCGGTAATTAAATCTTCCCACAAAATACTATAGCCTCCCTGTGTTCAATAAATTCCATATCGACTTCCAATTTATATACCTTTCACGACAATACCCCAAGGTAAAATTCTCACTCTGGTCACCAATGCCAACTGATTCCTAACTGTCATCTTTCAAGTTCTTCACACTTTATGGATCTCATAAAGTTCTTGATTGATCAAGCCTCAAATCATTCATTACCTCAAGTTACTCCAATACTTAAATCGAAGTCGAGCTCCCTTTGGAACAATACTCACGACCACTCCTTTAAAGTCATAACTTCCAATTAGCCAAATTTAGGTACACGACATTTCACCAACTCCTTTAGAATTTCTAAGTTCAGAATCTGCTCACATAGAACTCATTCGTTTGATAACCACCATTATGTCCCAATCACTAAGCATACCATATCCTTCCACGATACCCGTCTTCCAAGGTCTACTTGATACCTAATCAAAAGTATTTAAAACAAATTTTCGTACTCAATGAAAGTTTTATTTTAAAACATTTTAAACACTTTAAAATTTTCTTAGGGTGGAATTCGACATTCTCAAAACTCTCCAACCTGTTGGAATCCAGGACACTGAGAACGTATTTCATTGTATCCGCCATTGTCCTCACCATTTTACATTTCTACTATCATATCCGATAATGTACTCAACGTAATACCATGTCTTCCTCCCATTCTGATCGGTTATGTTCATTTACTCATTAAAGCTTCGTATTTCCAATTTATATTCACTCCTCTCAATCTATATTGAATTACCCAAAGTCTAGGACGCAAAGTCTAAGCATGTCTTCCAATGTCTGAATCGTCCGTTCTGACTGTCCGTCGATCTGAAGATGAAATGTAGTACTGAAACTCAGTTTAGTATCCGTGGCTTCCTGTAGACTTCCCAAAACCTCGATGTAAAACTACTATCACGATCTGATATAATCCCTGTTGAAACTCCGTGTAGTCCTACAACCCCTTTCACATACAATTCTGCCAACCTTGAATGTTTAGTCGTATTGATCGGTAGATAATGTGCTGATTTTGTGCATTTATCAACCATAACCTAAATCTTATCATTCTGATTAAACGATCGTGGAAATCCCGAAACAGAATCCATCGTTATCCCATCCCACTTCACTCTGACACTGGTAATGGTTGTAATAGCCCCGCATGAACTTATCTCTCTGCCTTCACTTGCTAACATGCTGAACACTCAGACACAAACTTGGCAACTTCTCGCTTCATACCTCTCCACCAAAAGTTTTCTTGCAAATTTTGGTACATCTTGTCACTCCTCGAATGAATTGAATATTTAGTACGGTGAGCCTCCTCTAAGAATTACTCCTGGATTAGCTTTACCCTTACCGTAGTCAACTGTATCATCTTAGGGTCTTAACAACTTTCCTTCCCCCAACTTCGATCCCACAATTCAGCGATTAACACTTATGCCCATACAACGCTTCATACTGTGCCATTTTCGATACCTGACTAAAACCCGTTACTTCTACTAAATGTAGTTTAAAACCATCAAAGTATACACTATCATTCCCATTCTTAATTCCTCACCTTAGGTTAATCCTTAAATACCACTTCCCACTTATACAATCAATCGGGTAGCTTTCCTTACTAACCTTTATACGACATCTGAATCCACCATGGTACCACGAATATTCGAAACAAGGTTCAGTTGAGAGATTCCTCAACAAGCACAATACTCATAACTCGTTGAGATATTTCTCAATTTCCAATACATACCACAAGATAGGTTGAGAGATTTCCCAACCGTCCAATACATACCGTAAGATAGGTTGAGAGATTCCTCAACCATCCAATCGTCTCAATAGCGTATAATAAGTTAAAAGATTCTTCAACTACCTGACATACACCGTATATACCGTAAGATACATCATAAGATAACCTCGTACGATTGTACCGTAGGTTAACACCGTAGGATAAGGTGAGAGATTCCTCACCGACCCCATACACTAGCAATACATATTGCTGGACTATCTTTCTATCACAAAACCCAACTGTTCATCCTTATTCTCTTACGTCACAATGATTAACCAATGTCTGAAACAGAACTCTTATCAATCAATCTCAATCCCAAACTTCACTACGAACAATTTCCTTCAATTTCTATGTGGACTATGCAGAAATCTCCTCTGACGTTCACTATTCAAACTCCGCTCTAGGTTAAATCCCTCAAAGGACACTCGTCACTATCGTTGAAAACATCCACCGATTTGATCAAAACCATTTTTTTTCGCTTAGGAGTTTCATTGTTCATCACTACCAAAATATCATCTTTCCCTCTTGCCACAACACGCGGTCTATTATACCTCATGATAACACCATCTCATTATACAGCTCCACATCCGTATGATTCAACCGATTCAAGAATGCATAAATACTATGCATGTATGACAATAACATAATCATGTATGTATAACAACATACCATATGCATCAAACATCTCTATAATACGTGGATGCAATCTAGAACATGTGACAACTCACTCAACACTCCACTCGTCGTCGAACGTTCCCAAAGTTTTGTTACCTATTACTCTGATACCAATAAATGTCACGACCCATCCCACTACGCGTGGAAATAGGACACGTGGCACGCCACCAAGGCTCATCAAAACATCAAATAACTATACGCAACGGAAAGAACTTTTAAAACAACCCTGGGTATTTTAAAACTTTAGGAAACATTACCCTCTGAGTAGCAAAATCCATTAGAATCAGAGTTATGAAAAGTTTTGGCCAATTGAAAACACGTCCAAAAGAATCATTTTTGAAAACAGAGGTTCAGTCGACTGTGCCTAGGGTCCAGTCGACTGTGCCTAGGGTCCAGTGGACTGTGCCTAGCAGAAACCAAAACCTAAAATTCTTAACAGAGGTTTAGTCGACTGATCAGGGACCCCAGTCGACTGCACTGGTTACTATTTGGATCAATAACTAAAATCTACAAAAGTTCAGTCGACTGAAGGATGGTCCAGTCGAATGATCCTAATACTATTCACTTTCAGTATCCAAACCCCACGGAATCCAGTCGACTGATCCAGGGTCCAGTCGACTACTCCCCTACTGGGCAGCCCTGTGATGCTAATTCTAACACATGCTTCTCCAATATCCATAAACAACCACGACCAACACCAATTCCAACATTTAAAACATAATTACAGATGTTCAATTACAAGATTATAATACTACAAAACTAATCCATGGTTCTATTACAACATATTACAATTTCCCAATCCTTACACAAGTTTTAGGATTAAAACAAAACATATACAAATGTGGTTCCCCGGCGTTCCTCAACGGCCTCACTCCTCACGCTTCTTTTTGTCTTTCTTCTTACCTGCAATGGAGTACATCTCCACTGCTCAGCTATATGCTGAGTGCACAATTCTAAATGTATGCTTATATGACAGTTCATGGTTTAAGCATCTAAAACACATAGAAATAGTCTCTAGGGTGAGTGGTACGCATTTATCCGGTCGATGCCGTAGAAGGCCCACCTCTCCCACGCATCTCGTACACTGGTTGGGCCTTCCTCCATACCAGGTACCGTGTCCTGGTTGGGCCCACCTCCAATCCAGACACAACCACAATTCCAATTCCATCACAATCATAATCAAAATCACAATCCTCAAGGTTCGAGGAGCTTACCCCGGATGAATTTGCACCAAACTCCCCTTTGACCCAAGTAGACACATAACATGCTCACATAAACAGTTATACGTGATTTTCATATAATTTCACGTGCATAATTAACGGGCCTAATTAATACATGAATTTTGCCCGGATCCAAAGATATCGAAGTTGATGTTCAAAACATGAAAATCCATATATTTCATAGATCTAGAATTCATACCTCGTGCGATTCTCTTCAAACTTTGAAGGATCGTCTAGGGAGTTAAATAAACGTCGAATTTTGAATTTGAGATGATTCCTACAAGTTTTACTGGGTTTTCTCCAAAAGTCTAGAATTAAGATTTTTACAAAAGTTGGCCAAACACGGCCTAATTAGTATCAAAACGTAGGTCTTACCTTCACGAGTTCAAATATGAAATCTGAAAAAAATCTGACGAACGAAAGGTCGTCGATCGTCATCACAAAGCCCGTGGCAACAATCTCCCTTCTCTCTCCTCTCTCTAGATATTTTAGAAGGATTTGGATGAGATGAAATCTCATCCACCACTATTTATAGAAAAACTTCTCAGAAATTATGTTTACCTCCCCGCAAGTTTCTTAAAACTTCTAATTAACCCATGAAACTTCGCACATGTCCATTTTATGTCTTTACGAGTGAAAATTATAAATTTTAGAAGTTTCCGACTAAGTCTCGTTTGGGTCCAAAAATAACGTCCGAAAACTAAATTATGTGGAATCTCTACACCACCTACCTTTTTATTTAACGTGTCACTCACGTTCTCACCATAGTTCTCAAAATGATATGTAACAATATCAAAAATTATCAGAAATTATACTACACAGTATAATTCACTATTCACAAAATAACAGATATCTCAAATAACATTTAATTCATGTAAATGTCATTTAACCATGCCAATGCAACATGAAATACCATGTTCCTGTGTCCTCTCTGACACCTCACCGTTGACCCACAGTCAACCTCATCTCAATATTAATAAACATTAATATTTCCACGTGTTACCACAATGTCATATTTTAAAAGCAGGCAAATTCTGGAACGGGTGTGACAACACAACCTCTCCCATATGGTAAGCACTGACCTCTCTGCCCATTCATTGCCACTACTCCTCTTTTATATACCCAATTAACTGACCGATTTTGGGCTTCTTGTAGGTCGGCTGCATGGCCACTGAGGCTAAGTCCTTCCTACCCTCTCTGGACGGGAGAACCACTACTGCTGAAGCCGCTCTGGTAGAGGAGTGGGCTACCTCGGAGGCCAGGGAAAATGCCCTGGCTCTAGAGAAGGATAAGGTGAAGGGCTTAGCCTTGAGCCTTAGGGCAGCCCAGGCAGAATTGGCGACTGCCCTGGCAGATCTGGAGGTAGCCCGGGCTATTGCGACAACTGAAAAGGCTCGAGCGAAGGCTACGACTGAGGCAACGGTGGCGGGGTCCACAGAGGAGGCTTTTGATGACGGTTTCTTTCAAGGTTACGAGGACCTCAAGCGAAGGCTAGCCTGGGATCACCCCGAATGGGACATCTCGTCCTATGAGGGTATTGGCTCGGACTATTGGGATCTCGGTCCTCCCACTGCCGATGATTTTGCTGCTCTGGTCGGAGAAGCTAATGAATCCGTCGCCTTGGCCGGAGCTACAGATGGTTCCGCTGCCCCGGGCAGTAGCTCGATCCCAGGAGAAGGAGACATCCTGGCTGGAGAGACCGAAGAGACTGAAGACATAGTTGAGATCGACAACGCTTAGTCCCTAACTTGTATTTCTTTTCTCTTTTTTTTGGGATGCTACTACAACTGCCCCCCTAGGCAATGTACAGTTTTCCTTTGTTAATTAATGAAAAGGTCCGTTGAGGCCATCCTTTGCACTAACTATTTATTATTCTGTACTTGTATGCCTGTTTGTGATTGCCAATACCCGACCGGTTGTTAGCCAATCTAAATCCCTGCCTTAGCAAAAGGTTTCGGACAATAACCGGTAGAGAATACTTGGTCTTTCAGGGACTTGTTATATAGGTCCCACTAAGGTATAGTGTAGGCTAGTGACCTGTTAACTATCCAAGTGGTCTCTCTGGATATTGTAGGTACTTAGGAATGTTAGGTGTCCTAAGATTCCAAGTCTTGTTAGTGCCCGATGTGATTTCCTATTTAACCTGGTAATCCCTTATCTCCCAAGTGTTTGCTAAGGTAGGCATATAG
Organism: Hydrangea macrophylla; assembly: GCA_033977485.1. Lineage (NCBI taxonomy): Eukaryota > Viridiplantae > Streptophyta > Magnoliopsida > Cornales > Hydrangeaceae > Hydrangea > Hydrangea macrophylla. Next base: position 19,275,726 of record CM066982.1, read on the forward strand.
AGGGAGTGGCCGTAGGAAACCGACCTAGAATGTGAGTGGTTGCAGGGTCCTTTGAGGCTTGCTATCATCAGCAACCTAGAGGGTGTTGCCCCCGTCGTCGGTTGGGCCTAAGCGAAGCCTGTGCCTCGGGTTATGGACCCGAGGTCTTTTGGATGCCTAGGGTCTTACCCCGAGGTCTTTTGAGTGAGCAAATACGGAGAAGAGTTGTTCGGTGGAAAAAGAAAGTTTCATTACTTATATGAATTGAATTGCTCGGGCAGAGCTACATGGTTCCTAGCTAACATTATTGTCATGCTTTACTGGAAATACTTGAGGAGATGATGCACATTTCAAGGGTGAGAGAGGTCGTGTCCATCCAGAGTTTATAACCAGTATATTCCCGGTCGGTTGACTTGGGTAACCTTGTATGATCCTTCCCAGTTCGGCCCTAATTTACCATGGTTCGGGACTTTCGTAGACTGGTTTACCACCTTTAGAACGAGATCCCCGACCTGGAAGCTCCGATGCCTGACTTTGCTATTGAAGTACCGGGAGACCCTCTATTTGTAAGCTGCCACTTTTAGATATGCTCGGTCTCTTTTTTCTTCTACCAAGTCAAGCTCTGCTCTGAGGGCTTCCTCATTGCTCTGCTCGCTGAAATTTGTCACTCGGTACCTAAGCAACCCGAGCTCCGTGGGGACTACCACTTCCATGCCATATGTCAGTGAGAATGGTGTCTCGCCTATTGCCGCTCGAGGGGTGGTGCGGTAGGTTCACAGTAGGGTCGGTAATTCCTCTGCCCATACGCCCTTGGCGCTTTCAAGCCTTGTTTTAATTGAAGCAGAATGGTCCGATTTGTCACCTCGGCTTGGCTGTTGGCTTGAGGGTGCTCGGGAGAGGAGTAGTGATTTGATATCCCATATCCCAGTAGAATTGCCTGAATACCGGGGTGTCAAGCTATCTTCCGTTATCACTGACCAGAAGCCGAGGAATGTCGAACCTGCAGAGGATGTTTTCTCAATGAAACTTTTTATCCTTTTCTTAGTGATTGTTGCCAAGGGCTCGGCCTTTGCCCACTTGGTGAAGTAGTCCACGGCGATGACAGCGAACTTAACTTGTCCTTTTCCCATAGGGAGAGGACCGACAATGTCGATTTCCCACTGAACGAACGACTAGGGGCTGAGGATTGGTATCTGAAGCTCTCCTGGTCGGTTGATCATCGGGGAGTATCTTTGGCACTTGTCACACCTATTTACTGTTAGGAAACTGCGTTTCCAGAATCCGTTGACAGCGCGTATAAGTTGGTACTACAAAAATTACGTGAAAACTATAATAACCCTATAAGGGCGGAACTAGGATTACCTTAAACTGCTAAAACAGATTACTATAGCAGATGAATCGAGAACACGGGCTCGATAACAGCTCACGATCTTCTACCATATTCCTTTGCTGCCAGAATATCGAACTGAGTGTGGGCTCTTTCGAAGTTCTTTATGTTTCTACTCTCTCTTTTTACGCTCTCTTTTCTATTTCGAGTTATAATGCTCTTGATGGAAAAACGCAAACTGAGGAGAAAGCCAAAGCAGCATATATATAGGCTACGATAGGACCATAAGAGGTCAATAAGGAATAGGCTTCCTTATGGAATTAGGAAACCCTAATTCGAACTAAATCTGATTCCTATTTTCATAAATTATAATTCATACCACTAAAGAATTATAATTGCACTCCTACCCTTATCTCAAAATATATTTCGAGCTCCATGTTATTAAATGCTTATTATCTCCCCATGTTAAGATTATAGATATCCATTAATTAAATCTAATTACTAACAATTATATTTAATTAATCTTTTAAAATTCCTTGAGATCCTCTGCTTAACTTACCTGATATGTCGGATACAAAATCCACCTGCAGGGTTTGACATAATCAAAACTTATAAGCTTTTTCAAGGGGATATCATCAATTCCAAAATTGAGGATTCCATCATTAATTAATATCCACCACACAATTAATATTGTCACCCAATCCAATGAGATATTGATCCATTTAAGGATCTCACCCTTTTAGGGATCAATGTGTAAATATCAAATGTACGTGTCTATAAATTAACTTAGGATTTAGAGCATAAGAACTCATAATAGTCACGAGGTATTAATTATCTTACAAGTCAGTATAAAGATAATTACCCCAAGTCGGTCCCGTTTAATACACAAAGTGTACCAGCATGGTGAGTTGAAACTATACCATTTCCCGTAGTCAAGACAAACCTACTACAACACCATGCTATAGTCCTACTGATGGTGTGTCCAATCCATCTAAGACTGTAAATCAAAATCTTACATTCTACAAGATCCGATGGTCTGATCTTCTGTGTGTAAGCCGAACTCTACACACCAAACCACCTACTATGTAGAATGAAAGACACACATGCATAATATTAAATAAACAATATAATACAAATATTAAATAAACAATATAATGCCCACAAAGATTCTCATAAAAATGAATTAACTGATTTTATTAATTGAATAATAAATCAACTACATAATGCATGGCTTTTAGTATATATCCCTAACATTTACGTACTCCTGGGAATCCCGGGCCATCATTGGCCAGTAATAACCTTGCAGTAAGGCTTTTCGTTAAAGTACCTGCCCTCCAACGTGGTTCCCGCAAACTCCCTCGTGGATTTCATGCAGCACCGCCGAGACTTGGGCAGGGAGGACACAACGGAGATAGGGGGTAGTGAACCCCCGTTCGATATTTGACCCGGCGGGCTTCTTCCCTATCGTCCGACAGCACGCCAATTGTGAGGAATGTCGTGATCGAATCCATCCAACTGTGGCTCAAGGCGACCGGTTCAACCTCCATGCCTTCTGAGTTTATCACACTTGGCTCAGGTAAGTATCCATCCTTATTCCGGGAAAGTCTGACTCGGAGGACGAGGTGGGCTAACCGATCGACCCTAGTGTTCTCTTTCCTCGGGATTTATGTGATCGAGAAGCCCTTAAGCTTCTTCAAGACCGTTTAGACGAGGGCTAGGTGAGCTACCATGTTCTCTTCCCGGGATTTGTATTCTTGATTAACTTGGTTAACCACGAGCTAGGAGTCGTTGTACCCTTGAACTTGTTGCACACCCATTGAAGTAACCAGCAGTAATCCTACCAACAAGGCTTCATACTCGGCCTCGTTGTTAGAGGCACAAAATTCGATCCTCAGTGCATACTCAAGATAGATTCCATCTGGAGTAGTCAGGATGATCCCTGCCCCGCTTTCCTATTTGTTGGAAGACCCATCCACGAATAGCACCCAAATCGGGATAGTTAGCTGTAGGTCGGGCGGTAGGTCAGGACTGCTAAGCTCTTTAATTGGGTCCTCGGGTACGTGAACTCCACAAGAAAGTCTGCCATATCCTGTCCTTTAATCGCCATGTGAGGTCTGTAGGTTACTTAAAATTCCTCCAACTATAAGGCCCACTTGATGAGCCTTCCGGATGTTTCAGGCCTACTCAGGATCCGACGGAGAGGCTGATCTGTGAGGACTACGATTGCGTGGGCCTGGAAATACAGGCGAAGTCTCCATGCAGAAGTAACGAGGGAAAAGGCGAGCTTTTCTATGCGGGAATAACTGCTTTCCGCGCCTTGTAGTGCCCTGCTAGTGTGGTAGACCGAAGATTATATCCTGTGTTCTTCTCGTATGAGAGCTGAACTAACTGCTGAGGGGGACACTGCTAAATATAAGAACAATTCCTCGTTTAGCACGGGCATTGAGAGTAAAGGGGGTGATGCCAGGTACTTCTTGAGTTCTTGAAAGGCCTCCTCGCACTCTTCCAACCAATGAAAGGCCTTGCGGAGGATTTTAAAGAATGGGAGACACCGGTCGGTAGCTCGGGAGATAAATTTGTTCAATGCGTCGACCCGCCCGGCCAAACTCTGAACTTCTTTGGTCGACCTCGGTAACCCCATGTTGATGATGGCCTGGATTTTCTCGGGTTTGCCTCTATACCCCGTCTGCTGACTAAGTGTCCCAAGAACTTCCCAGACGAGACGCCAAATAAGCACATAGCCAGGTTCAACCTTATCCCAAACTTCCTCAAAATGCTGAAGGCCCCGGCAGATGCTCGAGGTGGTTGAACTCGTCCCGCCTTTTAACCAAGAGATCGTCAACGTAGACCTCCATGGACTTCCCGATCAGATCCTTGAACATGTGATTAACCATGCGTTGATAGGTTGTCCTAGCATTTTTGAGGTCGAAGGGCATCACTTTATAGCAGTACATTCCTTAATCTGTGATGGAGGAAGTCTTCTCTTCCTCCCTGGGATACATGATGATCTAATTATATCCTGAGTAGGCATCCATGAATGAGAGGAGTGCATGATCGGCTGTGGAGTCCACAAGGAGGTATATCCTGGGCAATGGGTAGTAGTCCTTGGGGCATGCCTTGTTCAGGTCGGTGAAATCCATGCACATTCTCTACTTCCCGCTGCTTTTCTTGACTAGAACCACATTTGCTAACCAGTCGGGATAATGGACCGTTCGGATGGAATTAACCTTTAGGAGCTTCTCTACCTCTTCATATATCGCCGCCTGCCTTTTGGTCGCCATACCCCATCTTTTTTGCTTGACCGGCCGACAGTCCGGGTTGATGTTGAGACGATGAGACATGACCCGAGGATCTATCCCCATTATCTCTTCATGGCTCCAAGTGAAGACATCCTAGCTCTGCTGTAGGAATTGGATCAACTTCTCCTTGAGGCCCGGCTCCAATAGAGTGCCAATGTTAACGAACTGGTCGGGAAACCTCAGGTCCAGTACCACTTGCTCCAGTTGTTCCAGCGGACCTACTCCATCGCTTTGATCCCTTGGGTCCATTTCCTGAATATTCAATGTTTTAGTGACGACATCTCTACATAGGGAACTTGTGTAGTAGCTCAGAGCAGTCGCTGATCTCCCTGTAGGCTGCCAGGTCCCTGGGGGGTTGGAATTTGACCACCAGGCTGTACGTTGACACAACTGCCTTGGCTTTATTGAGAGTTGGTCTCCCGAGGATGATGTTGTACGCGGACGGAGCTTCTACAACTGCAAAGTTTGCCAACACAGACGTCTGCTGGGGGTAAGTCCCCATAAGAACCGGGAGCTCTATGATACCGAGTAGTTGTGTGCTGGACACATTGAAACCTACCAGGGGAGTGGCCATTGGTCTGAGCCGATCCTTGGATATCCCGAGTTGATCGAATGCTGAGGCGAACATGATATCAGACGAGCTACCTGTGTCCACCAACACCCTTTTAACTATATAGTTTGCCATGAAGAGCATCACCGCCAGCAGATCATCATGGGGGCAATGCAGGCCTAACATATCCTCGGATGAGAATGTTAACACGTCGGTCGGGGGGAGCCGGTGGAGTGGACATGCCAGACGTCTGATTGGGATTCCCTAGCATGCCTCTTCTTGGCCGACTGTGAGTCCCCTCTACCCGAAGTTTCTCTGGAGATTACATTGATTTGCCCAAGGGGTCACGGCTGCTCGGGAGCTCGGGTGCCTTGCCGAGTCGTCTATCTGCCGCCACGAACTCGGCTAGATGGCCTTGCTCAATCAGCTTATCAATGGCAACCTTAAGCTTAAAGCAATCCTCTATGTCATGTCTGTGGTCTTTGTGGAAGCGGCAAAACTTATCCCGATTTCTCTTACCGGGCGGACTTTTCAGCTTTGCCGGCTCCTGGAGGAGCCGTTGGGTCCCGGCGGCGGCCATAACCTCATGAATAGGCCGAGAAAGGGGTGTGAACTTGGTCGGGGGCTGATCCTGACCACTTTTAGGCTGATCTTGTTTTACCTTCTTTCCCGAGCCCTTCTCTGAGGTATCGCGCTTCCACTTTGATCCCGAGGACTCGTCTGCTGCGAAACTAGTGCGCTTAGCCTTGAGGAATTCCTTGGTGTCGATGTACTTCCTGACCCTCTCCGAGAGCTCCACCAGGGTTACTGGTCAGTCGCAGTGAAATAATGTGGTAACCTTAGTGTGTTGAACTCCTGAATAGAAGGCCATGATTGCGGCCGTTTCATCCAGATTACGAATCTGGAGCTTTTGTTGGTTGAAACGGTCCACATACTCCCTTAGGGATTCTCCTTTTCGCTACTTGACGGTCAGCAGTTGGGTATCCGGTTGTGACCGGTCAAGCATCCCTATAAACTGACTGAGAGCTTGCTGAACGTCTTGAAGTTATCAACTGTTTGGGGTTTCAGAGCATGGAACCACTGCACGGTTGGCCCTTTAAGAGTGCTAGGAAAGGCCAGGCACAATAACTCATCGACCGTGGTAACCAGCGCCATTTGAGCTTTGTATGTACGGACATGGTCCACTGGGCTCCCTGAACCGTCATAGGAGCTAAGATGTGGCAGCTTGAATTTCTGCAGGATAGGGAATCCCGTTATCTGGGTGGTATAGGGTGACTCGGTCTCTGTGTTGGTGAGATCCTATCCAGATTTGCAGTTCAACCTTTCGATTTGCTGCTGCTGCAAGACCTCGATCTAGGCCTTTACATCTCTCCCAATTTTCCTCTCCATATCCAAGTGGTACGTCAGGTCTGATGATGAGGCCTCCTCCTCGAAGTGCGTCATCCTCGGGGATAGAACCCAGCTCTGACTCTGGGTAATCGTGTGCCTAAGAACTCCCTGGCTCCTGACCGGAGGGTCTTTGGCTGATTCCTGGGCCTTTTGTCCTGATTTCTCCCCTCTAGCGACGCGTCGTGTATTGATGATATCTCTAGCATCTTCCACCCGGCAAGGATTGGTCCGATCTCGCCGTTTGGTACGCCTGGGCGCTCTGCTATAGTCACCATCCCTGACGCGTTCCCAATCCGACGGGGACACCGGCGCAGAGTGGGTATGGTACCAGACTCGTGCGGGCTCCCGGTCGGAGACGCTTTTCCCGGGCTAGTTCTCGGATTGAGGACGCTTTTCCTGTACGACCAACAGTGCTTCGATCTGCTGCTGGGTTTGCCGCTGGCCTTCCAGAAGTTGCGCGAGCGCTGTTGTTACTTGTTTGGAGGTCATGGAGGCGGCCTGCTACTCGAGTTGCAAGTTCTCTTGACCGGCTTGGGCGGTATTCTTCTTACTCGTCTTCGGCGACATGTTGATCAGTTAAGAAATTTGTTGGTGAAAAACTTACCGGATTCCCACAGACGGCGCCAAACTGATGATGCCAAATATTGGTAAGAGAAATCTAGAGAGAGACACAAAAGATTGTATATGGTTCAACCCCGTTAATGAGGTAACCTATGTCCACGGTTGCGTCAGTGCGCTTTTACTAGTAGATCACCGGTGGCGTTTGGTGAGCCAACAAAGTGGACGGCACTCCCAGAAACCGACCGGGTTTATGTGTAACAGTGAGTTGTTTATGTGCTATTCTTTGGAGTCAGAATGCGATCCCCTTTAGTGGGGGTGCGTGGCCTCTTTTATAGATCCAAGAGACCACCCATACAAGGCAACTTATTAGATTACGAAGCCTAATCTAGCTAATGACTGATTTACACGAATTTAGGAGAGGTTCCTAAGTGGTTTAGAAAGCTACGTGCTCCTACCATTTAGTCTTCTAGCTGGGATAGGTAACTGTCTGGTTGCCTGATGGGCAAGCAATCATGCCTTCTGGAGGCGCGCCCATGTGGGGCCAATTTAGAGCGAACGCCCGGGCTGTTTACCATCCCCGGCGGTTCTGTGTAACGGCCCGGGAAGTCTAAGCAGTAGGCCCAGGTTCAAGGTGACTTGACTTGTCTTTGCTGAGATGGTGAGGGCTGACCTTGACCGGATATTTTTGTACATATCATTACATAATGTTATTGATATTACACACACAATGCCTATAAATTTAATGTTACGCCTAGAAATTTAATTTAGAAATTTAATTTACACATACAACTAATTTTGCAAATATGAAATTAAATTTATAGGTATTGTACATTAATAAAAAAATAAAAAATAAATAAAAAAAACACGCACCAAAAAAAAGGATAGCCTATAAATTAAATTTTGGCATGTGCGTGTAATACCAAATAAAAGTAAATTTATGGCCTAGAAATTCAATTTAGGCATCTGTGTTTAATCGAAAATTAATTTTATCAATTTTATCTTATTAAATTTCTATGTGTCTGTAAATTAAATTTATTTTAATTCAGTATTACCCACACGCACATAAATTCAATTTACACAGAAATGTGCCTATAAATTTTATTTCATATTTTGGTGTTATACAATTTAGTTGCTTTTCGTAAGGCGTCTTACTATTTATGTATTTGAGTTATTTATTTATTTTGTTATCACACACGCATGCCTATTAATTTAATTTTAAATTTTTATATTACACACACAATGCCTATAAATTAAATGTCATATTTTGATATTACACACACGCTTATAAATTTAATGTAGATACATGCTTCGTAATTTAATTTTCATTTAATTTTATATTAATATTATAGATTGTGGATAATATAAAGCCATATGTATGGAATATCAAAATACAAAATGAATTTTATTTAAATTGAATTTTTCCATTAGTCCGTGCCTTGCACGGGCCACCCCTAGTTTTGTTAAAAAAAAAAAAAAAAAAAAAAACTTTAAAAAAAAAAAAGAAAGAAAGAAAGAAAGAAAAGAAAAGAAAGTTAATCTTCCAAGCTTACTATTACTTTTTCAAAAGTGGTACAATTGAAGATTTTCACAGGCTGTGTTTGATTCATGGATTTATGGAAGTACAAAGAAAAGAAGAGAAATGCTCTGTTTCACAAATTTCGTATCCTAAATGTGGTTCTCAACATGTGTGGTAGTGGGCCCCTTAGATTTGTTGGGGCATGTTGAGGCGATTCCACCATTATGGAGGCCATTAGATTTTTATTGGAACATGTTGAAGTGATCCAGCATTATTAAGGGTGGTCTATTGCCAAACATGCTGGAAACCACATTAATTTTAGGATAAAAATTTGGAAAGCATTATCTACAAAAGAAACTCCAGAGGAATAAATTTTTCTTTTTTGGGTTATCAAGAAAACTTCATCTGCTTATTTTCTACTATTACTGATATAATTGAAAACACTTTCACATTAGCTGGATAAAGTTCACCAAAGTAAATATCGTGCAGTGCAATAACAAAAAGGATTTTCTTTCTACCCAATCTATGCTTGTGAAAATGATTGTTGAATTGAGAGGAAGGAAATTAAAGGTTAGCCAATCAACATTTTTTATTGGTTAACACAAGAATTTTTTTTTTTTTTATATATCATTAGATAAACACTTTTAATTAACTGAGTGCTCTCTTATTAACCAATTAGTTTTTTTTTTCTTAAGATTAACCAATTAGTTAAATGGTGTTTTCATTGGTGTTTATTTTTTTTCTTTCTTTGACACTCCGTTCGAATTTAGAGAAGAGAAGATAAATGAGTCTAATTTCTCTCTATTTCTCTCTTTTGGTAAGTAAGTTAAGTGGAGAAGAGAAGATAAGCTAATGAGATCAACTAAAGAGAAAATAGCTCAAGTTACTTTCTCGTCAGATTGGAGAGATTTCGGAGAGAAAGAATGGAATTAAAAACAACGAATCTTTTTAAAAATATAACTATAATACTCAGTATGTCACACTCATAAAGCCAATAAAGATAAAAGAGTAAATTGGTTGTGAATACTTTTTTTTTTTTCTTCTTCTTCTCTGTTATGAAAATTAACCAAACGAAAAAAGTAATATTTACGTTCTCCTTGTCTATTGTCTGTCCAAACAGGGTGACGAAAACTTTGCTTTCTCTTCTCTTCCGTTATCTTGTCTTCATTTAACGAGTTCTCTTCTCTAATTCTTTGCACTTCTCTCAATCTAAACGGATAGTCCCTACATTCACAAACCAAAAAAAAAATTTAATTAAGCCTCAATCTCGTTTAGTTCAGATTTCATACTCTAACAGACATCCAAACAATTCCTTTGCCACAGTACTAGCCTCTACTCACATGGTTTGAACACAATTCCTCAAAACTGATTTTATCATGTGAGTCTGGTACAACTACTCATTCGGATGATATGTATAACTAAAACTCTTTCTCAGTTACAAAATAAAATGATATTGTTTTACATACAAATTTTATGTCATCATTGAAACATTAGTTAGGAAACAAATCTTGGTAATTAAATTATGTGCACTTAGAATTTATTCTTTCTCATATAAATGCATTAAATAGAAAATTCTTACTAGAACACATAATTAAGTAATTGCTTCTCACAGAATGCCCAAACGATAAAAGTTGGATTTTTATTTTTATTTTTTTATTTTCATTTTTGTTGTTTACATATCTCTTTCTCCAAAAGGGATGCCAAAACCATTAATGTAGCACATCACAAGTACTTTAATGGAAATGTAGTAAAAGAAAAGAAAAAATACAAAGTAAAAATGAGAGAAAGCCAAACTGAACCAGAAAACTATACTCATAATAGAGTAGTTGAACAAAAAAATCTAAATAAATGTACTTCACGTACACTTACATTCATCAAAAAAGAACTATTCGATCATAAACGTACTATTGCCTCAACACAACTTTAAAAATTTTCAAACCCTACAAAAAAAATATTCTTTCGTTGAAACACAAATGCTAACATTCTAAGGAGAACTCCAAACATTATCATTTAATTTATCAAGAATTTATATAAAACCTGGGCGACTTTTCATCGGCATGGCTCACCCCAACATAGCTCTTATTACCAAACCTCTTCTTTTTATTTTTATTTTTATTTTTATTTTTATTTTTACCACTTGGAGTCCCACAAAAAATGTTGCATTCATAGCCACATGCAATGCTAAAGCAAGAAAACAATCCTCCTCCTTTGTCACCGCCTTGGTCCGCATGCCGTCGTGAAAAGTCTCTATCGGTCGTGGTGGTCGGCGTAAACTCGTCCGTCCACCTCACCACCTTCGATTTCCAAATTTCATCGTTGTCGCCTGCCACTGTCCAACCTTCAAAAATTGAGCTCCCGATTTCATCACTAGCCGTCGAATACAACCCTTTCCTCAACGCGACTGCAAGATCTGACGGCAGCGGTCTCATGTAGGAATAAATTGACCCATTCGTAACCTTACTGTCCCAGCATTCTGACCCGTTTATCGACAAATCATCTAGGGAATCACTTTTAGACACGGTTATATCACTTTGGGACCGGTGCAGTTGAGTCTTTACATCCTTTTTGTCGTCCTTATTATTGTAATGATTAATTAGTCTTTTATTTTTATTCTTTTCCTCGTCCTTCTTACGAAAATGATTAAATATTTTATCCATTTTTTGATTTGTTGAATCACGAGATTCCATCGTAGATGAGCAACTTTGTTCAGAACATAATGGCATACTTCGAGTTGCACTATCAATTAAATTAACCCCAATGTTTAGAATTCCTTGTAAATGACCCGATGGGCGAGAAATTTGAAGGGAAACAAATCGGGTATTCGAATTTTTTTTGAACCATGAAGATGGAGGGATGAGTTCGTTCACGAGGACACGAACGGTCCCAATTGGGATGTCGCGAAGCCACGAAATGGAGTAGATCTCAATCGTGACGACGGATGTGTCGGTGTTGAGGAATTTTTCATCGACCCGAAACACAAATTTCTCGTTCCAAGTCGGGCTTGTATGGCCTTGTCGATCGACTCGTGTGGTGAATTTGTGATCGGGTTGGATCGACACGACTGCATAGGTTTGCAGTAGTTTGGATAGAGGTGGGAGGTCTTGGGCTGATCGGACAGTGATCTCAATGAGCTTGAAAGGGAGGCAAAGAGGCATTGTGGTGGTGGAGGTGGAGGTGGAGGTGGGTGGTGCAAGGGGATGGCGTCAACATCAACAATGTGAGAGAGAGAGAGAGAGAATGTGTTTTTTCTTTGTTAGGGCTTAAGTTGAGGACCAGATTAGGCAAATAGTTACCCCAAAAAGGGAGATTACAGGGAGCTGGTTGTTAAGTTTGTTATTATGTATGACATTCGTGGACCCCATTTTTAAAGGGATATTTTCTTTTTCTTTTTCTTTTTCTTTTCTATGTGCAAGGGAAAAGAGAGAGAAATTATCCCATGTGATCATTATACGGTATGATAGTTAGTCACTGATGCATTTATGATGAAGTCGCAAAATACTCAAATCATAGTGGACGTCACAATCACAAGGGATAATTTCTCACTAAAAAGAGGGAAGTGATTGATGAATAGTATGTTTTCCCATCTTCTTAGGAAAAGAAAATAGTTACGACATGTTTCTATATATGGCGGTAATATTCAAGGATTGCAATTGGTATTCTATTTTCGTTCATATCAATTTTCATGTTTGGAGCATGTTTTTAGAGGATTTGAATTTTTTAATTTTTGTTTTTTATAATTACAATGAGAGGTGAATCTGAAGGCCTAATGTGTGGAGAGTTCGTGCCGACCAACTAAAATAAAACCTCAGCCCTTATAGGATTTGAAGTTGGACATACAATATTCATAGAATATGAAAGACTAATAATATAAATATTTCTAATTTGAGGATTATAGTAGGGGTGAAATCGGTTCGGTTCGGTCGGTTTTGGGGGGTTTTTTCCACCGACCGATCGGTTTGGTTTCGGTCAGTTTTTTCGGTTTTAGGCTTAATTTTCGGTTCGATTTTCAATTTTACACTGCACGGTCTGCACCTACCTCATGAAAACCGATCGGTTCGGTTCGATGGTTCGATTTATTCGATTTTGCTTTCACCCCTAGATTATAGTGATATTTCTTGTTCCACAAAGGTTAAAATATGCTACATAGGAAAGAAAATCAAGATTGAGTATCGGATGATTATGCATATGTACACTTACATTTCCGTTGTAATAGAGTAATACTATGGTTCACGGAACTGTGAGACCACCCAAAACAACTACCATTAAAATTTGAAGTGATCACACAATCTCATCCCAAGTGTTAAGAATAAAATAATAGGATATAAATTTTGAAACCAAACCATTGTTTCCATTAATTTATTCAAATCAAATACTATAATGGATAGCTTAAGTGACAAAGAGGTTGACATATATAAGTCTCCTATAATGCATAGGTTCGAGGGTCGAACCTCATCCCCCATATCAAATAAAAAAAACAACACTATAATGAAATTGAATTCTATTTACTAACACAACTAAAAAAATTGTAACGAATATTTAAATTAAAAAAAAAACAATTAACTATGGATACCCATTCTCATCCTTAATTACTATGAGGCCTTGTTTGGTTCATGAATTTATAAGAAAATTCAACGAAAATGATGAGTAAACCACTTTTTTCCCGCTTGATTAATTAGTATGCTAAACAGTAATAAAAATACAAAATAAATAAATAAAATAACATGGTCAAAATAAGTAAATTAAAGAATCACTTCTTTTCCCTTTTTTTTTTTTTGTGAGTTTCGGTTATATCTTGAAAAGTATTAAGTTCTACAATTATTAAAGTATAAAGAAAAACACTACTAGTTCAACTGGAGAATTAACTCTCCTTTTCATTTTTCTTTCCTTTTGTCACTCCCGTTCCAAAAATTTCACGGTTTTAATATGCATATTCAGATTTTTGTGGATTATCAATGTTATTTGATAATTGAATTGAGAAGAGGTTGACTGTGGGTCATTGGTAAGGTGTCAGTGAGGACACGTGAACATGGCAGTTCATATTGCATGGCACGATTAAATGACATTTATATGACTTAAATGTTATTTGATATATATGGTATTTTATGAATACTGAATTATACCTGTGTAGTATAATTTCTGATATCTTTGATATTGATTATATCATTTTGAGAACTGTGGTGAGAACGTGAGAGATACGTTAATTAAAAAGGTAGGTTGTGTAGAGATTTCACAGAATATAGTTTCGGACGCTATTTTGGACCCAAACGAAACTTAGTCGAAAACTTTTGAAATTTATAATTTCCACTCGTAAAGGCATATAATGGACGTGTGCGAAGTTTCATGGATTAATTAGAAGTTTGAGAAACTTGCGGGGAGGTAAACGTAACTCCCCGAAAGTTTGTCTATATATAGGTGAGGATGAGATTTCATTCTCATCCAAACACTCACAAATATCTAGAGAGAGGAGAGAGAAGGGAGATTTGGAGCCGACGGGCTTTGCGACGCCGATCGACGACCGTTCGTCTGTCAGATTTTCTCCAGATTTCAGATTTGAACTCGTGGAGGTAAGATCTACGTTTTGATACCACTTAGGTCATTTTTGGCCAATTTTTGTAAAAATATTAATTCTAGACTTTTGGGAAAAATCAGGTAAAACTTGTAGGAACCGTCCCAAATTTGAAATCCGACGATTATTTAGCCCCCTAGACGATCCTTCAAAGTTTGAAGAGAATCGCACGAGGTATGAATTCTAGATCTATGAAATATATGGATTTTCATGTTTTGGACATCACTTTTGATATTCTTGGATCCGGGCGAAATTCATGTATTAGTTAGGCCCGTTAATTATGCACGTGAAATTATTATAAAAACACGTATAACTGTTTATGTGAGCATGTTATGTGTCTACTTGGGTCAAAGGGGAGTTTGGTGCAAATTCACCCGGGGTAAGCTCCTCGAACCTTGAGGATTGTGATTGTGATTGTGATTGAAATGGAATTGGAATTGTGGTTGTGTCTAGATTGGAGGTGGGCCCAACCAGTACACGGTACCTGGTATGGAGGAAGGCCCAACCAGTGTACGAGATGCGTGGGAGAGGTGGGCCTCCTACGGCATCGACTGGATGAATGCGTACCACTCACCCTAGAAACTATTTCTATGTGTTTTAGATGCTTAAACCATGAATTGTCATATAAGCATACATTTAGAATTGTACGCTCAGCATATAGCTGAGCAGTGGAGATGTACTCCATTGCAGGTAAGAAGAAAGACAAGAAGAAGCGCGATGAATGAGGCCGATGAACGCCGGGGAAATCACACTTGTATATGTTTTTGTTTTAAATCCTAAACTTGTGTAAGGATTTGGATATTGTAGTATGTTGTAATAGAAACATGGATTAGTTTCACAGTATGGAAATCTTGTAATCGAACATCTGTAATTGCTTTTTAATAGGTTGGAAATCAGTTATGGTTGTGTGTGTTGTTGGTGTTGAGAAGCATGTGTTGTTGTAACACCCTGTAATTTCATTTCCTAAATAAATGACATTTCATTTTAATTTCTATTTGAAATATTTATTTGGGGGTCAAACCATAATTTCCAAAAATATAGAAATACTTTCTATGAATTTCAAAACCATATCTATACTTTTTATACAACCCGAAAATTTATTTCCTACGCTAAAATAATTTTCAGTACTTTTACATCAACCGTAAAATACCAGCTTCTGTTTTAATCTGCGTTTATATCGCGTTGTGTGTGTGGAAGCTTGTGAGCTCACCACATGGGATCACCTCCCATTTGCTTGGAGGCTACCCAACTCAATATCTGTTTATATATATATATATATGAGTATATCACTCAATTTCCCTCATAACTCACTCACAGTCTCTAAACTCTCTCTAATTCTCTCCCAAATTCTCTCAACCTCTCTTAATCTCTCAAGATACAAACACACACACATACAGTATATACATACTCATACACACACACATAGTTATATATATATATATCAATATCAAGAATGGAGGAAAATTCTCAACGACGGATATTACGGCGGAATTATCGTTCTCAAATTCTCAGTATTAAACACCTCGGTGAGTATTATAAACTCACTCGCCATGTTTATATATGTGTATTTCAGTGTATATGTGTGTGTATATGTGTATATATATGTGATACACCATGGGAGCTTACAAATGGAGTTTGGTAAAAGTTAACCAAAATCAATTCTGTAAATTGGGAATTGAAGATCTTAGTCCCAATAGACTACGGTTCGAATCCTACGCAGTAATTCATCCATATCGCGACGTACGGTTGATTTAAAGTTTTGACACCCTCACTTTAATCGCGAATATTTAGAGATATAATCCGTATTAGTTAAAATTGATCGCGTATTCTTAATCTACGCGGAAAACCGAAGAGATCCATATATTGCACGACATAATTGAAACAGAAAACAGAAATGGGTAAAATTCAGTTTGGAAACCAGAAACAGGGGAAAGAAACGAAGAAGATGACATTCTGCAAGAACTCGCGCGCGCGACCCACTCGCGAGAGGCTCGCTCGCGCGGCCCGCTCGCGCGGACCATTCCCCCCCTTCGCGCGCGCGATCCGCTCGCGCGACCTGTTCTGCCCCTTCGCGCGCGCGATCCGCTCGCGCGATTTGTTCTCCCCTTCGCGCGCGCGACCCGCTCGCGCGACCTGGCAGTTTGAGCAGTTTTTGTATTTTCTTATTAGGGACTGTTTGGAAAAGATTTTGGAAGTTTTTAAAGAACTGTTTGGCAAATATATTGTTTTAAAGGTCTATGTTTTAAGAATTGTACAAACAGGAACAACTAAAGGCCAAAATTTATGCTCGTACGATTATCCGGCTTTATGATTAATTAATGGCGTTATTTATGAAACATTTACATACATATTCGGGTTGAGGTTGTGTCAACATGCATGTGTGTGAGAAAGCGTGAAAAGAGTAAAGCGTAGCGGTGTAGTGTGCGACCTCAATATTGATCGGATAGTATTCCTGGTATTGGAGGCGACAGTTTTGTTTACGACTTAGATATCGATCGGATAGTATTCCTGGTATCTAAGGCGCACGTTTCGGATATTGATCGGATAGTATTCCTGATATCCGAAGCGATGGTGATAATGTTGTGTACAGCTTAGATATCGATCGGATATTATTCCTGGTATCTAGGGCGCTTGTTTCGGATATTGATCGGATAGTATTCCTGGTATCCGAAATGATGGTATTAAGTGTGGCTTAGATATCGATCGGATATTATTTCTGGTATTTGAAGCGATAGTTTGGTGTGTTGTTTTGGATATCGATCGAATAGAATTCCTGGTATCTGAGATAATAGTTTGGTTGTGTTGAGTTTTGTTGAGAGAAAAGAGTCAGAAAGATGAGATGTTACATTGTTCATACATGGTCGTATAGTTATTGCTTACTTTATTCCCCCATGGTTTATGTTGGAATTGGAACCTTGAATCTATTGCTTTTAAAGTTAAATTGCACCGTTGTTTATATGCTTATATATATACATTGCGAGCACTTGTTTATTTTGCTCACCAGCTTTCATAAGCTGACGGCGTTGATGCGTCCTGGACTGTATGTCCAGATTTTCAGGGTCAGGAGCAGCCAGGGTATTTTGACTATGCTACTTAGAGTCAGGAGACCTTCCAGGAGGCTGCTTTATATTTCCTATGTCTTTTAATTTGGGTTTGTAATAAACTAGCTTTAGACATTTGAATAAGGCGTTTTGTGCCTAAGTTTATGACTGCTGTAATAGTTTAGTAAGTTTTTATTTCGGAGCTTATGTTTTGTTAGTATCCTTTGCTCTAGAAATGTTTGTTAAGTTATTTGTTGCAGGGACAATTGGTCATACTCACTTGTCACGACCTACGAGTCCATAAAGGAAATTAAATGCTTTCCTGAATTATGCTACGTCGGGGCGTGACAGGCTTTTTGGTATCAGAGCCAGGTTATGGCTCGGCCGATTGTCCAGACACATA
Organism: Hydrangea macrophylla; assembly: GCA_033977485.1. Classification (NCBI taxonomy): domain Eukaryota; kingdom Viridiplantae; phylum Streptophyta; class Magnoliopsida; order Cornales; family Hydrangeaceae; genus Hydrangea; species Hydrangea macrophylla. The sequence goes on from CM066982.1 coordinate 19,293,357, forward strand.
GGATCTCCCATTAAGATAGAATTAAGATAAGATAGTTCGACTTCGTTCCGTGTTTAGTCGCTTTCGATCGTTTAGAATTTTCCTTCTTCTCGAGAGGTTGACCGATTTCTTGTTAATCAATGGATAGGTACCGTTCCCTCGATTATATGGCTGGAAGAAATCTCAGGAATCGTCCCGCTATTGAAGATGCACCCCCGGTAATAGATCCAACCGGAATGTTTGAGGCCTTTGTTAGAAGATTGGAGAGGGTTAGTGATCAGAATGCGAGGAACAATAATCAGAATGGGAATTACAACGGGAATGGGAGGCAAGCTCACCAGACTGGAGACAAGCTTCTCAAGGAGTTTCGCGCTCTGCGACCTGAGTATTTTGCGGGGACTGATGAACCCTGGCAAGCGGAACAGTGGCTACGCCAGATGGAGCGTATCTTTGAGACCATAGAGTGCACTGATCTGGAGAAGAAGCGTCTGGCTATCTTTCAGCTATCTTACGCAGCGGCTGATTGGTGGGATGCTGAAAAGGCGACCATAGGGGAAGAAGCTGCAAGGAGAATGCCGTGGGTGGTGTTCAAGGAAAGGTTTCTCGAGAAATATTTTCCTGAAGAAGAGAAGGACAAGAGGGAGAAAGAGTTTATGGAGTTGACTCAAGGGAATCTGACTGTTCGAGAGTACACTACTCGATTTGAGCGTCTGTCTCGCTTTGCTCCACATATGGTGGACACACCCCAGAAGAAAATCAAGAAGTATCACCGAGGTCTCAACCTGTCTCTCCGACATTTGACTATGGGGCATTTGAGCCAGTCATTTGAAGCTCTGGTGAGATTGGCTACGGGGTTAGAGAATGATGGTTGTCAGAATTCGAAGCCGTTTGGAAATCGACCTCCGCAGAAGGGTCATTCAGGACAGAAACCTGGGTACCCTCAAGGATAGAAAAGGACCTGGGATGGAGGAAAGAAACCTCAACAGACACAAGCAGTACAGCAATATTCTCCTCGAGCAACAGGAGGGAACAACAACAATAACTGCTTCAATTGTGGTAATCCCGGTCACCGAGCTAAAGATTGCAGAGCTCCTAGGCGTGCTGATCGTCCGAGAATTGTGTGCTATAATTGTGGCATGCCAGGTCACATAAGTCCGGAATGCAAGGCTCCTAGGAGAGGCAACTATGGTCAGCAAGGACAGGCCCGCCTGAATGCTGTTATTCCCGAGGCTGCTGGTTATGAAGAAACAGTGTATGAAGGAGGTGCTTATGAGGAGGGACTGCCCGAGCGACGAGCAGTGGAAGGTACTCTAACCTTGTTTAACTCTCATGTTAAAGTTTTATTCGACACGGGTGCTACACATTCCTTTATATCTGTTAAGATCGTTCAGAAGTTGGGTATAGTACCGCAACGTTTAGATGAAGCTTTGAGTGCTGTCTCACCCTTAGGGACCACCGTCAAGTTATTACATATATGTAAGGATTGTCCTCTTCGGTTAGGAGACCATGAACTTTTGGCAAGTTTGGTGGTTCTGTCGATGAAGGAGTTTGATATAATCCTGGGAATGGATTGGCTCGAGAAGAATGATGCAAAGTTGGATTGTGCAAGGAAAAAGATCACATTTGCGGACAATGGGAATCGACCCTTTGATTTCCAATGTAACCCTTCGGGCGATATGTTCCTCACCAGATGCCTAGCAAACATTGAGGTTGTCAGTGCAGAGGTGACAGTATCATCAATACCGGTAATCAAAGAGTTCGAGGAAGTATTCCGAGATATTTCAGGATTACCGCCGGAAAGGGACATAGAATTCTGTGTGGAATTGGTGCCAGGTACTCGACCTATAACCAAGGTTCCCTACAGGATGGCCACTACTGAGTTGTTGGAGCTGAAGGAACAAGTTCAAGAACTTGAGAAGTTGGGTTTTGTTCGTCCAAGTACTTCACCCTGGGGAGCACCAGTGTTATTCGTGAAGAAGAAGGATGGGACGATGCGGTTGTGTATTGACTACCGAGAACTGAATAAGGTTACTATCAAGAATAAGTATCCTTTACCTCGAATAGACGATCTGTTTGATCAGTTGCAAGGAGCCACGACCTTTTCTAAGATTGATCTACGGTCAGGGTATCACCAGTTGAGGGTGCGGAAGGAAGACATACCTAAGACTGCTTTCAGGACGAGATACGGACACTATGAGTTCTTAGTAATGCCGTTTGGGATGACGAATGCTCCGGCTGTGTTTATGGACTTGATGAACAGAGTATTCAAGCCCTATTTGGATCAATTCGTTATTGTCTTTATTGATGATATTTTGATCTATTCCAAGTCAGAGGAAGAGCATGAACAACACCTGAGGATCGCGTTGCAGACTCTCAAGGATCACCGCCTGTATGCTAAATTCAGCAAGTGTGAATTCTGGCTTCAGGAAGTTAAGTTCCTCGGACATGTGATCTCACAACAAGGAATCGCAGTTGACTCCTCTAAGACCGATGCAGTGGCGAATTGGACTCGGCCGACCAATGCTACAGAAGTCAGAAGTTTTTTGGGACTAGCTGGTTACTATCGGAGATTTGTAGAAGGTTTCTCAAAGATAGCAGCCCCGTTAACTGGTTTGACTAAGAAAGATTTGAAGTTTGAATGGACTGATAAGCATGAACGCGCTTTTCGGGAACTGAAAGAGAGATTGACAACAGCGCCAGTGCTTGCGATACCAAGGGATGGTGAGAAGTTCACTATTTTCAGTGACGCCTCGTATCAAGGATTGGGATGTGTCCTTATGCAAGACGAAAAGGTTATCGCCTATGGTTCGCGACAGTTGAAGCCGAATGAATTGAATTACCCAACTCATGATTTGGAACTGGCAGCAGTAGTGTTTGCGCTCAAAACCTGGAAACACAACCTCTACGGGGAGAAGTTTGATTTGTTCTCGGACCACAAGAGCCTTAAGTATTTGTTTACTCAGAAGGAGTTGAACATGAGGCAACGTAGGTGGATGGAGCTGATTAAGGATTACGACTTTACATTAGAGTACCACCCCGGTAAGGCTAACGTAGTCGCTGACGCCCTAAGCCGGAAGCCTCGAGGAATGATTGCTTCATTGATGTTGAGGGAATGGAAAGCTTTAGAGACAATCGCAGAATTTGATGTGCAGATTTCTGAGGGAAGTTTCGGGCAACACTTTGGATGCCTCGTAGTACAACCAACACTTGTGAGTCGAATCATCGAAGCCCAAAAGGAAGACGAGAAATTTCAAGCATGGTTCGCCAAGATGTTAGAGAAGGACCCGACAGAATGGAAGGTTGGGGCTGATGGAGGGTACAGATGTCGAGACAGATTGTGTGTGCCAGATTCCGAAGATTTGAGAAAAGATATTCTCGAAGAAGCACATAAATCGAGACTGACAGTACACCCAGGAGGAACAAAGATGTATAAGGATTTGAAGAGAAACTTCTGGTGGGAAGGGATGAAGCGAGAAGTAGCCGAGTTTGTGTCTAAATGTTTGACTTGTCAACAAGTGAAGGCCGAACATCAGAGACCCTCGGGATTGTTGCAACCCTTACCTGTTCCAGGATGGAAGTGGGAGCACATAACTATGGATTTTGTGGTTGGATTACCCCGGTCACAACAGAATCATGACGCGATTTGGGTAATTGTGGATCGTTTGACGAAGTCTGCACACTTTATCGCGTACAATATGACTTACCCAGTAGAAAGGATGAGTCGAATGTATCTACAGCAGGTGGTGAGACTGCACGGTGCGCCTGTGTCGATTGTATCAGACCGAGATGCACGCTTTACCTCGGGATTTTGGAAAAGTTTGCAGAAGGCTATGGGAACTTCGCTCAAGATGAGTACTGCTTTCCATCCTCAGACCGATGGGCAGACCCGAGCGTGTTAATCAGATTATGGAAGATATGCTGAGAGCTTGTGCAATTGACTTTGAAGAGTCTTGGGAGACGCACTTACCTTTGGTTGAATTTGCGTATAACAATAGTTATCACTCAAGTATTGGAATGGCGCCGTTCGAAGCTTTGTACGGACGGCCATGTCGATCTCCATTGTGTTGGGCTGAAGTGGGAGACACAGAACTTTTGGGACCAGATTTGGTGAGAGAGACCAATGAGAAGATTTCACTGGTCAAGGAAAGGATGACAACTGCACAGAGTAGGCATAAGAGTTATGCGGATCAACGTCGTAAGGACTTGGAGTTCAGTATCGGAGATCACGTACTCCTAAAGGTTTCACCTGTTCGGGGAGTAGTACGTTTTGGTCAGAAGAGAGGGAAGTTGGCACCCCGTTTCATCGGACCGTTTGAGATATTGGAGCGTGTTGGGAAAGTGGCTTATCGGCTCGCGTTGCCACCAAAGATGTCTGGTATTCATAACGTGTTCCATGTCAGTATGTTAAGGAAATACATACGGGATCCTTCACATGTGGTTAATTTTGATGATATTGAGACGAGTCAGAATGTTGTCTACAAGGATAGGCCTGTGAGGATTCTTGATCAGAGTATCAAGAGGCTGAGGAGAAGAGACGTTCCTTTGGTTAAGGTTCAGTGGAGGCATCATGACGAGGGAGAGGCGTCGTGGGAGTTAGAGTCAGACATGAAGACTAGATACCCCGAGTTGTTTCAGGATTAGTTAGCTCAGATTTCGGGGCGAAATCTCTGTTAAGGTGGGTAGAGTGTAACACCCTGTAATTTCATTTCCTAAATAAATGACATTTCATTTTAATTTCTATTTGAAATATTTATTTGGGGGTCAAACCATAATTTCCAAAAATATAGAAATACTTTCTATGAATTTCAAAACCATATCTATACTTTTTATACAACCCGAAAATTTATTTCCTACGCTAAAATAATTTTCAGTACTTTTACATCAACCGTAAAATACCAGCTTCTGTTTTAATCTGCGTTTATATCGCGTTGTGTGTGTGGAAGCTTGTGAGCTCACCACATGGGATCACCTCCCATTTGCTTGGAGGCTACCCAACTCAATATCTGTTTATATATATATATATATATATGAGTATATCACTCAATTTCCCTCATAACTCACTCACAGTCTCTAAACTCTCTCTAATTCTCTCCCAAATTCTCTCAACCTCTCTTAATCTCTCAAGATACAAACACACACACATACAGTATATACATACTCATACACACACACATAGTTATATATATATATATCAATATCAAGAATGGAGGAAAATTCTCAACGACGGATATTACGACGGAATTATCGTTCTCAAATTCTCAGTATTAAACACCTCGGTGAGTATTATAAACTCACTCGCCATGTTTATATATGTGTATTTCAGTGTATATGTGTGTGTATATGTGTATATATATGTGATACACCATGGGAGCTTACAAATGGAGTTTGGTAAAAGTTAACCAAAATCAATTCTGTAAATTGGGAATTGAAGATCTTAGTCCCAATAGACTACGGTTCGAATCCTACGCAGTAATTCATCCATATCGCGACGTACGGTTGATTTAAAGTTTTGACACCCTCACTTTAATCGCGAATATTTAGAGATATAATCCGTATTAGTTAAAATTGATCGCGTATTCTTAATCTACGCGGAAAATCGAAGAGATCCATATATTGCACGACATAATTGAAACAGAAAACAGAAATGGGTAAAATTCAGTTTGGAAACCAGAAACAGGGGAAAGAAACGAAGAAGATGACATTCTGCAAGAACTCGCGCGCGCGACCCACTCGCGAGAGGCTCGCTCGCGCGGCCCGCTCGCGCGGACCATTCCCCCCCTTCGCGCGCGCGATCCGCTCGCGCGACCTGTTATGCCCCTTCGCGCGCGCGATCCGCTCGCGCGATTTGTTCTCCCCTTCGCGCGCGCGACCTGGCAGTTTGAGCAGTTTTTGTATTTTCTTATTAGGGACTGTTTGGAAAAGATTTTGGAAGTTTTTAAAGAACTGTTTGGCAAATATATTGTTTTAAAGGTCTATGTTTTAAGAATTGTACAAACAGGAACAACTAAAGGCCAAAATTTATGCTCGTACGATTATTCGGCTTTATGATTAATTAATGGCGTTATTTATGAAACATTTACATACATATTCGGGTTGAGGTTGTGTCAACATGCATGTGTGTGAGAAAGCGTGAAAAGAGTAAAGCGTAGCGGTCTAGTGTGCGACCTCAATATTGATCGGATAGTATTCCTGGTATTGGAGGCGACAGTTTTGTTTACGACTTAGATATCGATCGGATAGTATTCCTGGTATCTAAGGCGCACGTTTCGGATATTGATCGGATAGTATTCCTGATATCCGAAGCGATGGTGATAATGTTGTGTACGGCTTAGATATCGATCGGATATTATTCCTGGTATCTAGGGCGCTTGTTTCGGATATTGATCGGATAGTATTCCTGGTATCCGAAATGATGGTATTAAGTGTGGCTTAGATATCGATCGGATATTATTCCTGGTATCTGAAGCGATAGTTTGGTGTGCTGTTTTGGATATCGATCGGATAGTATTCCTGGTATCTGAGATAATGGTTTGGTTGTGTTGAGTTTTGTTGAGAGAAAAGAGTCAGAAAGATGAGATGTTACATTGTTCATACATGGTCGTATAGTTATTGCTTACTTTATTCCCCCATGGTTTATGTTGGAATTGGAACCTTGAATCTATTGCTTTTAAAGTTAAATTGCACCGTTGTTTATATGCTTATATATATACATTGCGAGCACTTGTTTATTTTGCTCACCAGCTTTCATAAGCTGACGGCGTTGATGCGTCCTGGACTGTATGTCCAGATTTTCAGGGTCAGGAGCAGCCAGGGTATTTTGACTATGCTACTTAGAGTCAGGAGACCTTCCAGGAGGCTGCTTTATATTTCCTATGTCTTTTAATTTGGGTTTGTAATAAACTAGCTTTAGACATTTGAATAAGGCGTTTTGTGCCTAAGTTTATGACTGCTGTAATAGTTTAGTAAGTTTTTATTTCGGAGCTTATGTTTTGTTAGTATCCTTTGCTCTAGAAATGTTTGTTAAGTTATTTGTTGCAGGGACAATTGGTCATACTCACTTGTCACGACCTACGAGTCCATAAAGGAAATTAAATGCTTTCCTGAATTATGCTACGTCGGGGCGTGACAGTTGTTAATTTTCATCACAGGGCTGCCAGCAGAGGAGCAGTCGACTGGACCCAGGATCAGTCGACTGGATCCCGTGTGTTTGAGACACTGAAAGTGAATAGTAAGAGAAGCAGTCGACTGGATCCCTGATCAGTCGACTGAACCACTGTAGTTTTTGAATACTGCTTCTAAAAATGGAAAAGCAGTCGACTGAGTCCCTATATCAGTCGACTGGACCCCTGAGTTAAATGCTGTATTTTGGGTTCTGCTTGACCCAGTCGACTGGACCTCTGTTGAGGCTTTAGGGTTTTAGTTTCTGCCAGGCACAGTCGACTGGACCCTAGTACAGTCGACTGGGCAGTCGACTGAACTTCTATATTTTGAAATGGATTCTTGTGAACACTTTTGATTGAACAAAACTTTTTATAACTCTGATTTCAATGAATTTTACAAACTCAGAGGGTAATGTTCCCTAAGTTTTAATTACCCAGGATTGTTTTAAAGTTCTTTCCGCTGCGAATAGTTATATGATGTTTGGATGAGCCTTGGTGGCGTGCCACGTGTCCTATTTCCACGCGTAGTGGGATGGGTCGTGACACCTTTGTACTTTTTCTTCTCTAAATCTACAAACTAAATAAAATTGTAGGAATATACAAGGTAAAATTTCTAGTCTAATTCAATCTTATTAATAAAAAAATTCTAATATTTTTTTTTTGTTGCTGAGCTTAAATAATTTTTTTTTCAACAAAATCGGATTAGATTCGAAATATTTTCCTTTTATTTTCCTACAAGTAGAAGGCAAATATTTCGAATTTAGTCCGATTTTGCTTTTTAAAAAATAGATATATAGCAATAAGTCCCTCCCTTACCCAACTTATATGGCTAAGGTCCATCCTAAGTATTATCATATTAATAGATCCTAAGATACACAAATTTTGTTATGATAGGTCCCTCATCCCTAATTATCATACAATTTATAGTCCTTTTTTACGCTTACGATATGTATACATGCACAATATATGATATTTATTCTGTTACTATATATCATGCGATATATATGGTATATCTATTTAAATCAGATTTAACTAAATTACACAAATCATGGAGAGTTATATATATATATATATATAAAGTATCCATTTAAATCAGATATAATTAAATCCTACAAAATCATGGGAATATGTGTGCGATTAGTTTCTATAAATCACGGATTACAGGCAATGATATCTTATACTGTTTTTTTATGAAGAAGAAATACATTTAGGCACAAATGTGAGAAATTTCTTACACAACATTACCATTGAAACATCACTAATAGATGTGAGAAATTTCACATGACATTCTGTACCATTTTGATTGAACATTCCATATGTCATGTTTGGTTATGGAGAGGTACATTTTCTGAGTATTTCATGTTTGAAGGCGATGGTGTGCATGTACTACGTATATAAGTATGGAGTTTTTATTCTAAATTTCTCTAAAATTAGAATACGGTATATCGTTAAATTTCTTACAACATTCATATGTTATGTAAATGTACTTAGTATGAGAAATTTTTCATACATAAACACAATGTTACTTTCTGAAATTTCTCACTCACGCCAGGAATATTTTCTATGCAATGAATATTTTGTGTAAATATACTTAGAGTATGAGAAATTTGTCGTGCATAAACACAAATTTTACCTTCCACTCACGTAAAATTTCTTATTCACAAGCACATAATATTACTTTTTGAAATTTCTCACAAACACGTAATATTTACTAACGCAATCAATATTTTTTAACACTATTAGGTGGTGTATTTAGCATAAAATGTGGTGTATTTAGCCCCACTCATATTTTTTTTTTGTATCTTTTTGGAACCCAATCTATATGTATGCTTAATATTTCTATATATACGTAATACATATGAATTACACAGTTGATTATATGACTCAAAATAATGCCATAATAGATTTGACAACGTTTAAAACATATATATATATGTATATATATATATAGAGAGAGAGAGAGAGAGAGAGAGAAATGCTCTCTCTTCAGTGCACTAGGCGAGTGCATTGGGCTTAAAAGCCTAAAAAACATGCGGGTCAGCGGGAAGGGGTGCGAATTAGTGGGGCAGTCCGCGGATTTTTTAGATTTAAAAGCCCTGCATTTACCAAGTGCACTGGAGAGCCTCTCTCTCTCTCTATATATATATATATATATATATATACTAGCTTGTTACTAGCTCGTGCAATGCACGGGACAACTTTTTATATTATGTTAATTGTTAAAATGTAAAGTTAAGTAAGTAAAGTAACATATAACAAAAAAATAAAATTAAAAACTAAATGCATTACATAAAATAAAAGGAAATTTTTTTAAAAAAAATTGTCAATCTAATACATACCTAAAATAAGGAGTGATATGTGCAATTACAGATTTGGGCTATCATACAGAAACATGTATCAAACATCAAATCTCAAAATGCCATAAGCAAAATATCAAAGACTCATTGGCTTTATTGATTAAAAAAATAGAGATATAACTAAGAATTTGGTAATAACATAACTATCCACACCCTTACCCTAGGTTTACTATGGGGGTCTGAAAATGATAGTATTTGGCTATTAATATCTCTGACTGTTTGTAAAAAAAAAATACTGATGGGATGCATTACTAAAAAATATTGTGTATCATGGTTTACCTAATAACATTGTTGTTATTGTGATCATTGGCAGATCTAAAGAAGGGGAAAAGGGGCTCAAAATCCCCCTCAAATTTTGAATTTTAATTTACATACCCTAGAAAATAAAAAAAATTACACTTAAGCCCCCTAAAATTTTAGAAAAGCCCACTAATTAATTTTATGAATATTTGAATTTTTGGTTTAATTTTAACCGAATTAATTTGTAATTTCAAGCCCTTTCAAGCCCACTCTACTCTTAAAATACCTATCTTAGATTAGATTATAATATATGTATTACAATCGAACCCATCCATTACCATGAGCCAAGTCATAGATTCCGAATATTGATCAGCAATAAATCTAGTATTAACAGGATTTTAATCCAAGTCATCTAATATTTGGCAAACACATTCTTTTCACTTCTTAACATAACCTAATCCAAATTCATTTATTATCATTTCAATCTACTGTACCCTTTTGCTAAGCCAAAGAAGAGCCAAAAAGGAGAAAAGGGAAAAAAAATGTTCATAAGAAAAGAATAATCAAACGAAGCAAAATTACCTAACCAATTAAAATTGGCTAGCCAAAAAAAAAAAAGAAAAAGAAAAAGAAAAAGAGAGAAGACTTACATGTATATATGTACACATATATGGTGAAGAAAAATGCTAAATCAAAAGTATCCATGAACAAACGAAAAGTTAAATTGTTGAGATGAACAATCAAGATAATCACACAGAGAATGTGAAAAAAAAAACCTCTGAAAGTGCTGTGTAAATTGGTTTGTGACAGAGGGATGTCTTGTAAAAAGTGTTTTCAATTAGTAGTTCCATTACAACCAATCAAATTTTTTGATGATTTGGTCATAATTCTCAATTAGTAGCTCCATTTATAACCGATATACATTAATTTTGATTTTTAAATAAAATATTTTAACTACTCAAATTTCTAGAATGTGACACGTGGCAAAACAAAAAGGTTTTGTTTTTAGATATTGGTTATTAGATGTGCATATACGTGTGTGTATTGGTCATACTAGTAACTGTTTGACTCATTTTATAATTTGTAGTGGTAAATTAATAGGTTGCAATAATGGACGTAATTTTGTTTGAATTCTCCAAAATTGAAAGAATGTAGGTAGTTACAGTAGTTATATATTGTTATATATGTGTATACAGAGATACTTATATCAACCTTTAAACTTTAAATTTTTTGGATTTATTCTCTTTCTATCGTTGATTTGTCTTTTTAGTTTGTAAAGATGTGTATAGAGTGGAAAATTAAGAGAAAGAGATATATACATACATGTCTATATATTCACAAATTAAAATTTATTTATTGTACATTATCAATGAATGATATGCACCTTCTTTCCCAATAAATGCAATCAATTTCTCCATTTAATTTGTATTACAATTATTTAGAAAATACAAAAATATAAAATCAAAAAAATTGAGCTCATGTCACGTGGCATGAGAGGCTTCTATATTATAATATATAATAATATAGATAGAGAATTGCTATTCCTAGTCCAAAATTGAACTAATGCACTCTGTGGTACTGCTGATACACCATGCAGTGTAGTACCATGTAGTCAATGCATTTTATGGAGTGCATTGGTTCATCCATATAGCGAATAACAATTTCCTATTTATATACACATAATATATATGCATTAAATAACTTGATTATTTTACCCAAAATAATATTATTATAATTTTGGCACAAAAATCCTCAAGTTTAGGCTTACACTCAGTCTAAGGGGTAATGTTGTCTAAAAAAATTTTGTGGACTTGTCAATAAAATATATTTTAGATTGGGCCTATTGCCATAAAAATCCCCTAAATGAGACTTTATAACTAATTGACATTATTAAAAAGAAAAGGAAAAAAAAAAAGAGCAAAAAGCTTACCCAAAAAATTTATCTCACGGGCTATAATAATGATACGAAGTCCAAAGTTTTGCTCTAATTTTCGAACCGAGGTAGAGAATTTTTTTTTTTTAATATATCCAAACAGAGTACTAGATCCTATATCTCTCTACATCGCCATGAGCGGCTAATGGTGAGCCTAAGATTTAAACCTAGTTTTATCAGATTTGGACTTAACAAATTCATCAATTTGAAAAGGGTTTTGACCTCATGAATCTACCTTTACCCTTTCTGCTCTGTTTGGTTGGAAGAATGAGAAAAATGAAAATAGAGAACAAAAGGGGAAAGAGAAAGTGATGGGAAAGAAAAAAAAAAAAAGAGCAAAATTTGTGGGGGCCCCATGAATGAGATATATATATATATATATCCCCACTCCTTTTCTTTTATATCTCTTTCATTTATCAAACAAGTGATTCTATCTCATTTTTTCTTTACTTTCCCTATATATATATATATATAACCCTCTATACAAACCCTAGCCAGCCTATAATAGAAGCCTCCTAAACCCAACAAATTCCAAACCAAATGTTGATTTTCCATTAATCTTTGAACCCTAATACAATCTTACACCCCAAATACATCTCACATGATCCACCATCTCTATTGGTGGTGAAGATAAGTAAGGAAAGTGTGCTTGGAGGAACTCTACACCATCCTAAGTGTGTGATTTGTGAGATTGGAATGCCTAAGAGGATCTAATCTCAGGTTGGTGCTTTTAAACTTTACTACATGAAATTGTTTGCTTTTCTTTTGGTTAGATTTTGGATATGTTATGAATTCTCTTTGATCTATGCAAGTATATGCATATTTATGTTGTGGATGATGAAAAACATGTGTACATCTAGGATTTTCTTATTAATGTATAGATATAAATTTCAAATCTATATGAATGCATTGGTTTTTTAGAAATTTAGTGTTAAATCCCCCGTTTGAAAAATTTATTGGTTGAAGGACACAATGAAAACTTTTTTTTAGTGAAAAGTTTCTCAACCCAAATTTTTTTATTAGAATTAAACAAAACTTTCGACGATTTTGTGAAATTTCACTAATTAGTGAAATTTCACAAAATTGTCGGAATTTTTTTTGTCTAGTTTATATGTGAGGGACCTTTCACTAAAAAAAAATCCTTGTTGGACCTAAATTCTAATGCTTAAAAAGTACTCTAAAATGGTCTAAACCCTAATTAAACCTTGATTTTTTAGGTCAATTTAGGATTTTGTGTGTGTGTGTGTGTGTGTGTGTTTGTGTTCATGGTCTTTGTATATTGCTTTGATATCATCCTCATCGATTGCGTGTTCACTCTAAGAGGTCAAATGCAGTGCAAGTACGTAACACAATTGAACAATCTTACCATTGTGCCATGATTTGCAATCATAATTATGTTGGGATGTGTGCTCTCATATCCAAGAATTTTTATTATTATTTAATACTTTTGATTTATTAATGATTTTCATTTTCTCATACATTAGATGAGTGAATTTAGCATTTGGTAGATTTAATTGTGGATTGAAGATTTGCATGAACTAAATGATTTCTACAATTCTGTTACCAGTTACTCCAAAAGCTTAAGTTTTTTTGAGTAATTGGTAACTTTAACATGAAATGGTGTGCATATTTGTACTTTGTTATTTTTTTCCATTATGATGGAGTTTAGTTTGTTGACTCTTTACAAACAAGGCTCTGATACCATGTTAAGTCACCAACTGCTCCAAAAGCTTAAGCTAGTAGAGAATGTACCAACAACGTATATTAAGCTTCAATAGATGCCATGGGGCAGTCTCAATGAGGCATTGGAGGTGTTTAATAGGTGCTATGGGGTACATTGGTGGGTGAACAAATTGCTGGTGAAAATGGCCAGCTATGGTTGTGAGAAGTGGCGGCTTGCAGGGTTTCGAAGGGAGGGAACCAAATCAGCCCTTTCTAGTAGGCGGATGTAAGCCCTCTCGTTCGATACCAAGCCTAAAAAGAATGGATTGTATAGTATTAGATCCCTTAGAAACCTTAATGTTCCAACCACGCACCTATTTAGCCATTCAAATACCTCCTTTTTGGCTTGGTACAAGAGCATACCTGGAGACCCATACCCTCTTGCTTCCGTCTGACCCTTCCCAAACTGCCTACTAGAAAGGGAAAGGGTCAGATGGAAGCAAGAGGGTATGGGTCTCCGGGTAAGCTCTTGTACCAAGCCAAAGAGGAGGGCTTTGATTGGCTTAATAGGTGCGTGGTTGGAACATTAAGGTTTCTAAGGGATCTGATACTCTACAATCCATTCTTTTTAGGCTTGGTATCGAATGTACCCATACTCATTATTTGAATGGTGATAAAATTCTTGTGGAATTTGTTAGTAAGGAGATGATGCTGAAGTCTATTTTGGACAAAATGGGCTTTGGTAAGTGTGTCCAGCTCTCTCGTTCCGTGGAGTATCAAGGGCGAAGGGTGTGAGAGGTTTGCTATTATTGAATGCTCGGCGTTCCCCCCACAATGCTGGAATACCGTCTTTTTTAGGCTGATCGGGGACTCTTTGGTTCGATCTTGCATATTAATCAAAGGACTGAAGATAAACTGAACTTGGTGGTGGCTAGAATTCTGATTCCACTTCTGTAAGCTTTCCTATTCATAGGAAAATTGATGTTTGTATCGATGATTCAAATTACGAGATTGTTATCAAGGAATATGTGATGGCTTCGGGACAAGATTTTGATCGGTGGTGGGGCGGTGATATGGAGTAGAGAGCGGCCAATGATGAAGACGGTGGAAGTATTGAGCACAATTGCTTCCTCCCAACGAAGATGCAACTTCAATTGGGCCCAATCTAGGTGCTTCTATTTCTAATAGGGTGGGGCGGGCTTTGGACCACGAATTGGGTAGGCCGTTCTTGCCCTACCCTCAAGGTGTTGTCTCTCCAGAACCTATTAGTCCCTCTATGTCAGGCCTAGTCGTACCTGAAAACGTGTTTTCTGTATTGCAAGAGGGCCATATTGATTATGATGCAAGGGAGGCGTTAAGGGAGAAGAAAGTTACCATGTCAGACTTCGGAGGAGAAAATTCTAATTTAGGTTCGTAGTGGGAGACAAACGAGTTGGAGGTGGACAATCGTATTTTGTTGGAGAGTAGGGTTGAGGAGTCGTGGCTGAAGAAGCGGGTTGGGGGGATGGTAATCGTTGGCAGCAAGGTTTTAAACCCAAAAAGAAGAACATGAAGCCTAAGAAGAGAAAGAAAGATGGGTTGTCAATGGAAGAGGTTTGTGAGCTATTAGAGGTGGGCACGGTGGGCTCGATATCCGAAGGAGGCATTAAAAACCGGAACGAAGTGATTCACAACCAAGACCTCGAAATGCGGAAGCTTTGGAAAGCTCTTGGGTTGTCGTTCCATGGAGAAAAATGAGAGATTATTGCCAGGTTAGAGGATATTGAAATAAGGATTGGGATGAATTTGAAAAAGGTCAAATGGGTGTTCTTAGTTTAGTTTTGAGGCTTCGTATTGTGATCCTCTATTAGTTGCTTATCATCGGTGCTTTGCGAGGAGCTTGCTAGGGCCTTTTTGTGGGCTTTTGTTTTTTGATGGTAGCATGTGTTTGGTGGTTTTGATGTTGCTTTTGGCGGTTGTTGTTATTGGTGGGTTGAAGCCATGGGTTTTTATTTATTTTTTTGTTGTGGTGGTGGTGGGGTGTGTGTGTGTTTTGGGGTGGGGGTAGGGGGGTGGGTTGTTTGATTGGGGGTTTTTGCTTGTGTGCATGCTAGGTGTTTGGTTATTTGACAGCTCTTAGATTGTGTTGGTTTAAAGCTGCTGGGCTTGTTTGGCTTCAGCTTAGGGGAGGATAAGTTGTTAGTTTGTATCTTCTCTAGCCTGTTGGCTTTTCTAGTAGTATTAGCCGGTCACCAAAAAAAAAAACAAAAATGCTTCAGCACCCTTCCACACGTGGAGAGACAACAAACTGAATAAAGCTCCATCATAATGGAGACAAGCAACAAAGTGCAAACATGCACATTAATCGGGGATGGAGAGTCCAATAGATAAGCTTTTGGAGTAATTGGTAACTTAACATATACAACTCACCTTAACGTTCTTAAACCTAGTGGATTTCTTTGTTTGTGTCGTATTCGAATGAAGTTGATTGCTTTGTTCTTGGTAGTTGCTCGTTAGTGTATTTCTGACTAGTGAATACTTTTAAGATAACTTGTAGAGTTCAAGCAGAGTTATCTATTTGGCTTTGTGGAGGCACGACTTGCAGGCAGTGTGATATCTGTTAAGCAAGTTGAGGCTATTACTAGATTTCTTCGTAGTGGATTGTTTTATTGGCTGGATTTGAGGCTTTTCCTTGTTTTGATTTTACAGTAAAATTATTGGGTCCCTGACACAAGCACATGATAGTTTCTAAAACAATTAGGACACAGGGATGGGACGAAGACTCCAAAAAAATGATAAACATGTATTTAAGTTTCTATGATCACGAGTGATAAGCAAATCATACTACTATAGTAAAATCAAGATGCCTTGTTATCTAAAATTCATAAGGTTTAATTTATTTCTTATTTTGATTTCACAACTCGTGACTATTTTCAATTTGTAAACGCTCCATTATGTTTCCATTAACTTTTGTATTCTTCTTTTTAGATACCCAACAGGTAATTCAAGGAATCCAAATTATGCTCGTCATTAAGAGACGTTAAGAACTTATTTTTAAATTTCAGTAATATTACACATTGTGTCAAATTATTCAAGTGTGTTTGTCATGTGTCTTATGAGTACAAGAACAAAGAAAAAAAAAGGACATGAATTTCGTAGTGGTGCCCGACAAGTGTTGAGTAGTGTCCGGCATGTGTCGTATCGAACATGAATACGTGTTCCTTGTGGGAGTCGTACGTGCTTCCTAGCTCTAGTGCCAATGGTTGTTATCTATAATCAATTGAGGTGGACGAACATCTTTTTTCTTGTTTGTGAAGGTATGTTATGTTTCAGACAATATGGCTTATATGTGGGTGAACCAGATGGTTGTTTCTGTTCTACAATTTCTAGTCATGATCCTAATGAATCTAAACTATAAGGAATACATCATTGTTAGTGGTTGGAGGTCTGCTCTCCCGACATTCTTATTTCATTCCAAGTTTAGGATAATGTAGTCCCCCATATTCTTACCCAACGAAAAATTGTTCATTACACATGCCTAGTAGGTATAAGTATCCCCTCTTATCCTTTTATTAATAGCTCTAACACACAGGATACTAGTTCTAGTTAAACAGGAACCTA
This sequence comes from Hydrangea macrophylla, assembly GCA_033977485.1. Lineage (NCBI taxonomy): Eukaryota > Viridiplantae > Streptophyta > Magnoliopsida > Cornales > Hydrangeaceae > Hydrangea > Hydrangea macrophylla. The sequence goes on from CM066982.1 coordinate 19,310,288, forward strand.
TGTAAATGCAAAATTATTCTATGACAATCTTATTGCAAAACTTTGTATGTTTTCTCCAAATATGGTCTCCTAAGTTTCATAACTAGTGTAACAGGCAAACCCAGTGCATAGATTACCAACCCAACTCAGTATCTGTCAAGTATTGTATCTACTGTAAAGGAGATTGAAAGCCTGACTCTTTGAGTCTAGCAAAGACACCGTCCACGAGTAGATATTCAGTTAACTTATGGTTCAGGTGGGATTGGGTGTAAAACTAGTCTTGTTATCGTTGGATTTTAGAAGTACTTTCTATAGATATCTCAATTCTAGTTGATTGTAATTTTCAGGAGACTTCCTTTCTTCGAGAAACAACCAACAATCCGTACAAGATTGGGAATTGTGAAGTATTGTGAGGCACTCCGTTAGAGAATAATCTGGTCTTTCTTTTTCTCCTTTTTAGATGTAATATTTGAAGATTGTGGTGTATACCTATGAATCCATGAATTCCTTTAAGTGGTCATGTATAAGACACCTTGATCTACAACATATTTAAATAGGAAAATTTTAAATGAAAGTAAATATTGCTTGTCTCCATTTTGGTCGATATTGATTATTAAGTGAATCTTGTTTATGAAAGTCTCATGATGTGCTTATTCCCATGGGATGTAACCTAATCATTATAATTGCTACTAGCACATCTTAAGATTATTTACAGAGCTTTTTGTATATAACAGAACTGATTGGTAAATAGAAAGTAGAAATTCATTTGGGATTGTAACTAATCTAATATTATGAACTATGTCCGAGTGGTTGTTTATCTTGGAACCTCTGATTTATTTGCAATTTTACATCTTGTATTGTGGAGTAGAAAAGAAAGCAGCTGCTGGAAACATTTTCAGGTCTCCAGTAACTTTTGGGTCACTAATGGCACCTAATCCGAAAGTTGTGAAGGCATTCAGTGCAATGAAGAGCTTGGGAATTCCAGCAGAAACTGTTAAACCAGTGCTGAAGAACCTTCTGCAGTTATATGATAAAAATTGGGAACTTATTGAGGAGGATAACTATCGTACTCTTGCTGATGCTATATTTGAATCCGCAGATGATAAGGTACAATAATTTTTCTTCTATATACATTTATATACTTAAAATGAACAAACAGTTGTAACACTAGTTTCATGCAATATCAAGGGTCAAATTGTTGAAAGTTTTCATTTGAAACTTAAATTTCAAATATTCAAAATTATCTATACTTTCCTCAGTGGTTCGTAAATCGTGTTATGAAGTCTTTCAATTCTTTCTTCTTCTTATAATTCCATAATAGATGTTGTCTCGACCTTTTTTGGCAGCAAAGGGAAGGTAGGAATGATTCTACGGTGATTCATAGTTCGGAGCCGCCTTTGAAAAAATTGCATTTGGCAGTTCATGATGGTCAAGTTCCATCAACAATGGATAATCAAGGCACTAAAATCAGACCAAAGCTGATGGAGTCATCTCATAAGGGTTTAAGAGAACCGAAAACTGAATCTAGTTCTGATTGGCTTCACAAGCCATTTAGAGACAAAGGGAAGGACCCCATTTCATCTGACTTTCCCCCAAAAGAAAGGAAACTATCGTCTGAAAAAATGACTGTAGATCATCATGAGGAAGGTTTTATGAAAACTAAAATGAAGCAACCCATTACTGACTTGCCGCATTTTGCAGTGCCCACTTCAATGGGTCATTCAGGTATATACATATGTGATTATCTTTTCTGATATGCTTTTTGAATCTTGATACACCTTGCCGGGTCCATTCTCTAACATCTTACACTTTTGGAGCAACTGGCAACTTAACACGGTATCGAGCCTTGGTTGGGAGGTCTTGGGTTCAAGTCAACATCCTCCATTTTGATGTGCACATTTGTACTTATTTGTCTCTATTATGATGAAATTTGGTTTATTAATTTGTTGGTCTTGAAGCTTGATACATTGTTTGGTCTGTTCTCTAACTTCTAAAGCTTTTGGAGTAATTGGTGATTTAACATGTTATCAATGCCTTGTTTGTAGGAGGTTTAGGTGGGTAAGGATCCTCAGCGCAGCACCCATGCGGGTGTTGCAGGAGCACAAGATTTTTTTTTTTTTTGAAAAAAAAAAAATTAATTTGTGGCTCTACAACATCCACATGGGGTGCGCTGCCCAAAAAGGGGAGCCGAGGATCCTTGGGTGGTTTAGGTTCAGGTCTTTGTTCCCGTTATGGTTTGCATATTGGAGTTTGTTGTTTGTCTCCATTATGATGGAGTTTCGTTTGTTGCCTCTCCATGTGTGAGATGCGGGGTAGCACATGAGGAGGGCATTAGAGCTTGGATCCATTCTCTAACAACTTAAGCTTTTGGAGTAACTGGTAACCTAACAATATGCATTATTGGGCCCATTCTCTAAAAGCTTAAGCTTTTGGACTAACTGGTAACCTAACAATATGCATTATTGGGTTCCTTCTCTAACAGCTTAATCCTTTGGGGGTAGCTATAACTTTAACAATTTTCAGCATTATTTCTACTTTGAACAATGGAATTTAGGGACCAACTTCCTAATTTTAAGCACAAGGAAATTATGAACATGTTCCTCCTTGTTGGAGCTTGATATACATTGTTGGGCCCGTTCTCTAAACGCTTAAGCTCTGGGAACAATTGGTAACTTAACATGGTATCAGAGCCTTTTTTGTGGGAGGTCGCAGGTTCAAGTCTTTATCCCTGCTTTGTTGTGCATATTTGCAGTTTGTTATTTGTCTCCACTATGATGGAGTTTGATTTGTTGTCTCTCCACGTGCAAGAAGGGGTTGCACCTAAGGGAGGATGTTGGAGCTTGATATACATTGTTGGGCCCATTCTCAAAAAGCTTAAGCTTTTGGAGCAACTAGCGACTTAACACTCCTATAGATCATGAATTACCTATGGACTATGTTACATGGACTCTCCTAAACATGTTAAAGTACCTCTGTCGGACATTCGACCCTCGGACAAGGGTATGTGATATGTGTCTGACACTTTTGGTTGGATACTCACCAAAAAGCATGTTATCAACTTGTAAAGTAATATGTTAAATATTGTAACTGTATTTCTGTTACTAAAACGTTCATGGTATGGTCCTATTATTACACAAAGCACCTTTTTCTCAGATCTATAAGAAAATATAGAAGCCGAATCCCCTTGTCCTTAAATTTATGAATTTAGGAAGTCCGACCCTTAGACACATACCCGCACCCACCCGACACCCATATCCGAGTCCATGTAACAGCGCCTATGGTTTACGTAGAGATGTACTCCTTATGCTGAACATCTATTTTTGACTAGCTATCTTGGTTTTTCTTTAGTTGTTTCGGATTCATTGGAGGGTTCTTCAACTGGCAACAAGTCTACCAAATATTTGATGTCTGAAAATGCAGAGAATGAAAACAAAGATGAGGGTTCAGCATGCAATTACAGAAAAAGATGTCAAAGTAGTTTTGACATTGCTTCATCACCATTTGGAGAGGTCAAAATATCTTTGAAGTGTAATTCTACCCATGAACAACCGAAATTGCATGCTCCAAATTTAGATGAAGTTCTGAAATTTGTTGAGAACAAATATATAAGATCGTACAAAATTGTTGGACCGCAATTTTCGGTAATAAAGTTATTGAAAGAGTTGTGTGAAAGTTATTTGGAACTGGGTACTTATTCAAAAAGTGATTTGAACAAGAAGGAATCAAGTTGTTCCGTATCTTCAAGCACCCGTAGTTTGGTGATTGTACCTGAACAACCCACTACTCATCACAACATTAGTGACATAACAAAAGGTACGGAAAAGGTGGTGATTCCATTGCTTAGTGAGAATGGCAATGAGCATATCCCAAATTTCACGTATATGCCGCAAAACATTATATATCAAGATGCCTATGTACATTTCTCACTGGCTCGGATTTCGAATGAGAATTGTTGTTCAAGTTGTTTAGGGGATTGTCTTTCATCATTGGTTCCTTGTGCGTGTGCTCGTGAAACAAAGGGAGAGTTTGCCTACACACCACAAGGCTTGCTGAAAGAGGAGTTTTTAAGAGCCTGTATTTCTATGAATCAAGAACCGCGAAAGCACGATCAATTTTATTGCCAAGGTTGCCCTTTAGAGAGGGCGAAGAATGGGTATAGGCCTGAACTGTGCAAAGGTCATTTAGTCAGGAAGTTCATCAAAGAATGCTGGAGAAAGTGTGGCTGCAATATGCAGTGTGGAAATCGAGTTGTACAGAGAGGTATTACCCGCAATTTGCAGGTGAGCTAATCTTTTTGTTGGAAACATGTTATGCTCTGTTTGGTATGAATTGACTGTTTTTTTTGGTAGTACATGTATCAATATTGACATATTTGATCTATCTACAGAGAGTAGAGAATAAAAAACGATAAGGGGGTAGAGATGGAAACGTTATAGAGTGAGAGTTATTTGCTATAGAATTTCAAAAGTATGGGTTTCTGTCAACCCCCACCTCCTGTCATTATGTGCAAAACATCATCTCCAACTGAAAAGCAGAAGCATGTAAGAATTGCTTTTGTGAAAGAGTAAAATTGTATCATAATTCATTATTAAAATATGACGATAATGAAGAGGAGAATGCAATTACAATTGGTGAGAACGCATTCCAAAGTTGTCCTTCCAAACAAACCCTTGTTCTTTTCCCTGCTTCCTTTTAAACGATTAACCTCTATTTTTTGTTCCCAAAGTTCCCCAGTTTTTTAGAATATTAACCTCTCTTTGTCGTTTCCTCACTACAAACTCTCTTTATTAGTATCAAATTTAGAAACTTCATTTAAAGTTTTGTGCCATTTCTGACTTTTACAGCTTGAAAGTATTTGCTTGGAAGTCAAAAATTATCTTGTTAAGCACTGAAAATAAGCCATTCATTGAAATTTTACTTTTTTCTATTCTTCATATTTTTCTCCTTTCACTCTTGTTAAGGAGAGATGTAGTGGAAGTCATTGGAAACTTGTTTTACTAGTCATTGATCCTGTAGTTGGCTGCACCTGTTTTCTTCTTTTTCTTTTTTTTTTTTTTTTTGTGTGTGTGTGTGTGTGTGGGGGGGGGGGGGGGGGGGGGGGGGGGGGGGGGTTATGTGTTTGAAGACAAATGTGTCTCACCATCATTAGCTCTTTAAGTGAGTTTTATTCTTTTCTTGCTGCTGTTTCGGAAGAAAAAGAACCGGTTTTGTGGTTCTTAGTGAACTTGTTCTTTAATTCAAGAGTTGGGTGAATGTCCGTTTCTTGGATAGGAATCAATGGCCACTCTATTAGTACTCATTCTTTGTCAGACCAACATGAATCGAGTTCTCATAAAAACCAAATAGAAAGTGTGACAAGGACTGAACTAGATCCTAGTTTAAGCATCCTCAAACAAGCCTTTTGGTTTGCAGCTCATAAATTTTCCTTTATGTTTCAGTTGTACTTGACTGATGCGGGTAAAGGTTGGGGTCTTCGAACACTTGAGGAACTGCCAAAAGGTGCCTTTGTATGTGAATATGTCGGTGAAATTCTAACCAACATGGAATTATATGAACGGAATAAGCGAAGCAGCGGCAATGATAGACATACATACCCGGTGCTACTTGATGCGGATTGGGGTTCTGAACAAGTTTTGAGGGATGAAGATGCACTTTGTTTGGATGCAACATATTATGGAAATGTTGGAAGGTTTATAAATCACAGGTAATCTCTCTTTAGTTCTATTCTCTTTATATCTGCATGTCTCTTGTGTATGTAATGTCTACTGCTCATTATGGATGCACAAAGTGATTTACCAGAAAATCCAAGACCACAACATAATAGCTGGTTGAAAAAATCTAGCTCTTATTTTCTCTAACCAGGGGAAAATAATGAAGTTTATAGCCTTATTATAGGTAGTGCTGATGCCGTGTAACATTTTGTTTCACAATTCCTTGGATTTGTTCACATCCCCTGAATGCCTTCTCCCAGACACTTTGTTATAAGCAAATTTTTGCTACTTTTTGTATGAAATTCAGCGACAAGATACTTTTATAACCTAGACAACTCCAATTTACTCGTGTCCCTGAAGTCTACCATCATTGTTTCGTACAATTCAAATTATTCTTCTCGCTGTCCTCCATCACAAATAATTTGCTATAAGAAAGGTTCTTGTTGTGACTAAAATTTTGGGTATGCCATAGTGCAAGTTCTTGGAAATCAAGACATATCCTCTTAGAAATTGGGTGTCAGGGGTTATATTTAGCTGAGCAATTATAGGGAGAAATTTTGGCTTCTTGATTCACACATCATTCTTCTAGTTTATAGAAGTCAATTTCAAATTTCAATGTTCCCCACCACAAAGGTATGAAAATAACTTCTATTGTATTGATTCAAAGTCTCTGATTGTTGTATTTCTTTTTTTAGCTAAATCAATGCAATTCTAATTTTCCTTCTTTTTTTGGGTAAATAGATGCTTTGATGCAAACTTGCTCGAAATCCCAGTCGAAGTGGAAACCCCTGACCACCACTATTACCATGTATGTATTGACTTTCCTCCAATTGCATGTTTCCATGCGTATATATTTGGTATAGTATTTCTATATATGCATGATGGTGAACAATTTAGTGACTTTGTTTTCCTTTTTATGCAGCTTGCTTTTTTCACTAAAAGAAAAGTGGGTGCTTTTGAAGAACTGACATGGGTAGGTGGACTAAAACTTTCTTTTAGTAATTCTATTATGTATGTTTGCTTGAGGAAGTGTTTCTTTCATGTTGTTATGATAGCGAACAATTTTGTTCTCTTATAACGGTGGTAGGAAAAACATCACCTTTCTCTCCCTACCAACCACTGACCTCTATTAAGCACTCTTTCTACCCTACGAATACATCAACTTTCCTATCTTCACACTAAGGCCCTGTTTGGAATCACTTCTAAAACGCGTCCAAAATGCTCATATTAGCCTTTCTTTTTTATAAATTTTAAGAAGCATTAGAGCTCCTAAACCACGTTTTGGCTGAAGGATGTTAATTATGTATGCAGTTTTAAATCTTCAAACACAATTTCTTAGCGATGACTTTGTATGAATTGGTACAATGCAATGACGTGTTATAAAGACACATGATTTACAATCTGTAGCATTCTTATTTAAGGAGTTATTGTTGAGAAGAAAGACAAGTTTTGCTCGAAATTGGTTTATGAAATATCAGTTGAAGTTTTCTCGATATTATTTTAATTGGTGCATCAGTATTCTGCAGTTCTCCGCTGAGATAGTGAAAATATCACTTGAACAATAGGAAAATAAAAATAAAGGGCCGATATTCGGTGATGACCCCACTTACGCTGCAGGGATTGACTGAAGACGGGACAAACCTTTGGAACTTTAGCACAACGAAAAATATATATAAATGACTAGGTATTATAAACAAAACTTACCCATGGTTATATTCTTTTCTTTTCGTTTTTGAATTTGATATAGCATAGGAATTTCCAGACAAAAGATAAAAGAAAATGAGAACAATAACATGGAAGTGAAAATAGATGCAACCTTTTGTTTTTGAAGGAAAACTATTATAAGGACATTCTACCTGGAGTGAAAGAACAGTTTTCATTTCATGAAACAAGAAAATGACTCCATCCTTAAAAAGAATTATGCAGCAATCAGGTAAAATTATTTCTAAATTTTAAATATGTAGTAATTTATCTGTAACAAATGTTGCTAGCATGAATTGGGCTGTGGTAAACATAACTGGACTGTAAAATTGTTAAGGTAGTTTTTGATTCCAATGTTATCAATTGCAGGATTATGGGATTGATTTTGAAGATCACAATCATCCTATTAAGGCATTTCAGTGTCGTTGTGGAAGTGATTTCTGTCGAGATATGAAAAAACAAGGTTAGCATATCTTGTCTTCCATTATGAATTTAAGATTTCAAGTTTCAACACATGTGACCAAATATTTCCCTCGCCCTCTCTCCTCCTCCCTCTGTGTGTATGTCTATGTTTTGTGTTGATTAGATAAAGCACTTATCAACTTAAGATCAAAATTCATATAACCCAAAATTAAAGTAAAAAAAAAAAAGGAGTTGATTTACATGTTGGGAGACTAGTTGAGTTTCATACCAAATGATTATGGAATTGCTTGATGCTTTCAAGGGAACATACTTTTCTTCTCTTTTCAGTTTTTTGGTTTATCTATATGCTACCAGTTGGGAAACCATGTTTAGCTACAACTGGAAGACAAAGTTGGAGTAATTGAGTCTTGAGATATTAATATATATATATGTGTGTGTGTGTGTGTGTGGGTGTGTAGACTTATATGTATATATATAGAGAGAACGGGGTACTAAGCACACACAATATACATGCGAACGCCTTTTTGTGTGTGACAAGGTGTAAACCCACCCTTGGGCTTTTAGACTAACTTTTCGGTACTTGCACTCACCCTGAATAGTCTGGAACTTAAGTTTGAACTTTGAATTGTTTCCAACTGGGAACAAATTTCTTATTTAGAAGTGGTATTTAGATTGGTTTTCTCAACCCAAAAAAATAAAAATAAAATAAAAAATGGTGGTCAAGTTTTACCCTTCCTCATTTCTTCAATTTCACGATTCTTATAACACAGACTTTGTTTAAGGAGGACTCTCTTTAGGTCAATTGGTGTCATGAAGTCTATACGAGAAACAAATCCTTTAGGGGCCCGTATGCTAACATTTTTCTGTTTTTGCTTTTCCGAATTCTCAAAACAAAAATCAGTTTCTGTTTTCCAATTGTAAAAATTAAAACAAATAACATGTTTGTTAACCGATGCTTGTTTTTGTTTTAAAAAACTTTGTAGGGACGCAAGAGGAACAGTTGCCCGTTTACGTTTTGGAAATTTTTGGAAGTGACTTGTTTTGGTTTCCAATTTTCTATTTTCGATAAAAACAGAAACGATAATCAAACGCATTTCCGGTTTTCGTTTTCTGGGGAAAAAAATGAAACAAAAAACAAAAACTGCAATATTACCAATGGGCCCTTGAGGCTTTGTTTGGTTCTTGGATTTAGTGATGGGAAAGAAAAGAAAACATAGAAGAAAACTTTTTCCTTTGGCTAATAAGGAAAAAAGATGAGGAAAATAGGAAAGAAATGAGAATAAGTTGAGAAATCAATTTAACATTATGATGTTGTGAGTCATTACCCTTCCTATACTCATAAATTCAATTGTATTTTAGAATTTTTTAATTCTTAATGCTATATAAGCAATAAGCATGAAGGAAACATGAAGGGACTAGTTTTCCTCCTTGTTTTCTTTTCCCTACAAAATCCATGAACCATACAGAGCCTAAGTGATTCGGTTGACGGTTGGTATACATTGTTGGGCCCATTCTCTAACAGCTTCAGCTTTTGGAGTAGTTGGTAACTCAACAGTTTTGAATCCTGTCAGATAGCTCCTGGACTTGGACAAAGATCTTAAAGCTTAGACCAATGGCTAGGAAATTCATAAAGCATATATAGTTGGGGAAGGATACTTCATTATTACGCACCCTAATGGACCCTTGAGGAGTGTCTCAATGTTGGACCTGAGTACCCTATCCTAGAAACTGAGGTTGAAACTATCATATACTAATTTTCAATGGACCTGACCTAAGAGATGCTCCCGGTTCTTTTTGAGAGAACTTAAAGCTATCATGCTTGCTAACTTGATTCCCAAATTAAATTTTGCTGATAAGATTAAGTGGACTCTTAGTGGATGCTACTCCTTATGTTTAGCTTTGGAGGAGGTACTAACATATTACATAGCTATACATATACTGATATACATTCTAAAATGAAAAAAAAATATTAAATTCACCTCATCAAAATGAGGGTGTCAAAGCAACTTATGAAAGAGTAATGCAATGCTTCCCAAATACTTTGTCATTTATACCACATGTAGTGGCATGTGGGTGTAAACGAGCCGAGTCGCTCAACAAGGGTTCGCGACTCAGCTCGGTTTGGCTTGACAGAGCTGGTGAACAAGATTGATTAAGGCTCGTTTGTAGGCTCGTGAAAAAGCTTGTTAATAGGCTCGATAAAGAGCTTATATACTAACCTTCTTGTAAATAGGCTTGATAAAGGACTTGTATACTGACCTGACTATATATATCTATTTATTAAACTATATAATTTTAAATGGCTCGTGAAAAAGTCCGTGAAAAAGCTCGTGATCACTGAAATTAAGGCCCATGAAAAAGCTCGTGATAACTTAAAAAGCTTGTGAAAAAGCTCGCAATCGGATCGGCCAGGCCCGACTCGTATACACCCACCAATCACTATCACAACATGTGGTACAACTGTTAAGCCATTTGCGAACCGAAGGAACAAAATTTGGGATTCAAATTTGAGAAGTGTTGAAGCTTGATATACCTTATTGGGCCCATTCTCGAACAGCTTAAGCTTTTGGAGTAGTTGATAACACAACAAGAAGCATAGCATTTTCTTTTAGAAAGCACTTAAATTTACTTTGATGCCTCATCGTAAAACTACTATTGTGGTCTTATTTTAATTATGTAGTAAGGACATCATGCATATGTACTGTGAGTCTTCAACCTCAACATTTTTAATACCTAAACAAGCACTTTTATGTATGTACTTACAACTTGAATTTTCCGTTATGTTTAGACTGCTTTAAAATGAAACAAGTACTTGAATATGAATCTCCATTGTTTCCAAAATTGGATTGTTGGATTATCCAAACAATTAAATGGAAAGTGAAATGAAATTATTTTCAGATGATTACTAGGAATTACTAGTATTACATTTGGTTTATTGGTTATGAATTAAATGGATTTTGGTAAAAAGTCCCTCATATTGGATTATTAGAGTTTTAAGGACCACCTGTTTTAAGTTTTGGTCAAAAAGTTCTTGATTAGTGAAACTTATTGAGGAACTATTCACTAAAAAAAAAAAAAAAAGGGGGGGTTGAATCTAAGACCCTAAAAAGTCTATTTTATAGGACTTTTGACTAAAATTCCAATTAGTTAAATGGGTAGCTATGTGGATTTCATTTCATTTGTGGACATGTCACCACATATAACATATGCTCACTCATCCATACTTAATTCATTCATGAGTTGCTGGAAATTGGATGATTTCCTACTGGGCGTTGTATGCTTTTCCCTTTGTTTTTGCAGATAAAAAGGCTGAAGCTCGAGCTCGTGGAGCACAACAATTTTGCTTTGGTTAGTATAGTTTTATACATTTTGAAAACTATAGTCCATTTTATAGTTTTAGAAAAACATGTAACTAGGCTTGTTTTGAGTTTTGGATAGTTGAAATGCATATTTGGACGTTGTGTTGGGATGTAAATCTTGTAAATCCCTTTTGGGATGTATATGAAATTTACATGCCTAATTATTTTGATCATTGTTGCCTAACAATGGTAGCATTTGCAAGGGCCATATGATTTATTACATTATTTTGTGGCTTGTGCCGTTTCATTTCTAGTATTTGGATCGTGTTAAGGGTGTGCTTGGGAATGATGAAAATAGGTTCAAGTTCAAACTAAGTCTCACTTTTGTTGATTAATTTTCAAATCAGTGTTATGTTAGTTTAGTAAAGAACCAATTACAGGATCATTTTTAAGACAGACATCGATGCCTATATATCAAGAAGCGGCTACCTAGGTTCTCAATTTTTTTTAGAACTGATTCTTTCTTTGAACCACAAAACTGATTACTGTATTGCCAAAATAGCCTCTTAGATTGCAGAGTCACATTGATCCTATGTTGACCAATTCGTTGGACTCCTATGGGTTGCTTTGGTTTGACCCCTATAGCGCACTTATTTATATCGGCCCCAGTCATGTGGAATGACTATCTTACCCTTTGTCCCGATTCACGAGAATCAAGCGCAATAAGGTGTTTTTAGCCATTTAAATAGACTAATGTTGTTTGGAGGGTGTTTATATATTTTGGGTGTATCTTGGATGATGTGGTATGTGTTTGGACTAAATTTTCGGTAAAATTAGGATACAAATGAATTTAAGCCTTCTAGATTAGTAATGCTATGTTTCCTAAATTCAAATCTCAAATTCCCATCCTAGATAAAATAATATGGCACTAATTAAAATTTAGTGGGTCTATTGACCAACTGAATCGCCACATCATTTAGGATGAATATTTGGAATTTAGATTTGGAAAGCATAGCATTACTCCTCCTAGATAGGAGGCACATTTTCTTGAATAAGTTGCATAATGTATATTACTAAATGATATGCACAAAAATATCAGGTTCAAGTCAGGCCTCGCCACCTCAGCAAAGAGAGGCCAAGTCATTTTGAATTTGGACTGACTACACAGCCATCCCGGACTGTTACGCAAAACTGTCTGGTTTGGTCGTAAGTCCGGTCGTTCTTTTCAGATGGACCCCACATGGGCACGGCCCCAGTAGGCGTGATTGCTTGGTCAGCAAGCCTCCAGGCAATTTCCTATTCCAGTTAGAAGACTGAATGGAAGGAGTAGGCAGTTTCCTTAACCACTTAGGAAACACCCCTAGATTCATGTAAATTGAGCTGTAAATAGATAAGGCTTCCTAATCTATAAACTTACTTTGTACGGGCGGTCTCTTGCACCTATAAACGAAGTCACCTGCTCCCATTGAAGAGGGTCGCATTCTAAACCAAAAGAATAGCATATTATTCTCACTCATACACATACACCCGGTTGGTTTTACTGGGAGTGCCGCCCAATTGTTGGCTCACCAGGCCCTCCGGTGATCTGCTAATGAAGCGCACTGACGCCCCCGTGGATGTAGGTCACCTCGTTAACGGGACCGAGCTACATACAAACTCTTGTGTCCCAGTATCTCTCTCTGAATCTCTCTTACCAATTTTCGGCATCATTAATTTGGCGCCGTCTGTGGGAAACGATAAATTTTCACCAACAATTTCTTGACTGATCAACATGCCACCGAAGACGGGTAAGAAAAATACTGCCCCGGCCGGTCAGGAGAACTTGCAGCTCGAGCAGCAGGCCGCCTCCATGACCTTCGAGCAACTGACAGCGGCGCTCGCGCAACTTCTGGAATGCCAGCGGCAAACCCAACAGCAAATCGAAGCGCTATTGGCCTTGCAGGAAAAGCGTCCTCAATCCGAGAACCAGACCGGGAAGAGTGCCCTCGACTGGGAGCCCGCACGAGTCCGGAACCATACCCACTCTGCACCGGTATCCCCGTTGGATTGAGAACACGTCCGGAACGGTGACCGTAGCAGAGCGCCCAAGCGCACCAGGCGGCAATTCTCACCGGGTGGAAGATGCTAGAGATATCATCAACAGATGACGCGCCACCAGGAGGGAGGAATCAGGACCAAAGGCCCGGGAATCAGCCAAAGACCCTCCGATCCGGAGCCGGGGAGATCTTAGGCATACGATTACCAGGAGCCGGAGGCGGGTTCTATCCCCGAGGACGACGCACTTCGAGGAGGAGGCCTCATCATCAGACTCGACGTACCGCTCGGATATGGAAAGGAGAACCGGGCGAGATGTAAAGGCCCCGATCGAGGACTTGCAGCAACAAATCAAAAAACTGAACCGCAAGCAGTTCCACGATCATACCAATACAGAGACCGAGTCGCCCTACACTGCTCGGATCACCGCATTCCCCATCCCGCGGAAATTCAAACCGCCAAATCTCAGCTCTTATGACAGTTCAGGGAGCCCAGTGGATCATGTTAGCACTTACAAGGCTCAGATGGCGCTAGTCACCACGGTCGACGAGTTACTGTGCATGGCCTTCCCTAGTACCCTTAAAGGCTCAGCCGCGCAGTGGTTTCACGCTCTGAAACCCCGAACGGTTGATGACTTTAAGACATTGAGCAAGCTCTTCATCAACCAGTTTGTGGGGATGCTTGATCGGTCACAACCGGACACCCAACTGCTTACCGTTAAGCAGCGAAAGGGAGAGTCCCTGAGGGAGTACGTGGACCATTTCAATCAGCAGAGGCTCCAGATCCGTAACCTGAACAAAACGGCCGCAATCATGGCTTTCTGCTCGGGGATTCAACACACCAAAGTTGCTACGTCGTTCCACCGTGACTGACCGGCAACCCTGGTGGAACTCTCAGAGAGGGTCGGAAAGTACATCGACACGGAGGAGTTTCTGAAGTCCAAGCGCGCCAGCTTTACGGGAGAAGAGTCCTCGAAAGCTAAACGGAAACGGGAGGGCTCCGAGAAGGGTCCGGGAAAGAAGCCCAGACAAGATCAGCAGAGAGGCATTCGGGATCAGGCCCCGATTACCTTCACCCCACTTTCCCGGCCAATCCACGAAGTTATGGCCGCCGTAGAGATCCAGAGGCTACTCCAAGAGCCCACCAAGTTGAAAAGCCCGCTCGGTAAGAGGAACCGGGATAAGTTTTGCCGCTTCCACAAAGCCCACGGGCATGACACAGAGAATTGCTTTAAGCTTAAGATTGCCATTGAGAAGCTGATCGAGCAGGGCCACCTAGCTGAATTCGTGGCAGTAGACAGACGACCTCAGCAAGAAACCCGGGCTCCCGAGCAACCGCGACCCCTCGGGTAAATAAATGTAATCTTCGGAGGCATTTCGGGCAGAGGGGATTCACAGTCGGCCAGGAAGAGGCATGCCCGGGTATCCCAATCGGATGTCTGGCATGTCCAATCCACCCGCTCTCCCCCAACCGACGTGTTGACGTTCTCATCCGAGGGCATGCTAGACCTGCACTACCCTCATGATGATTTGCTGATAGTGACGCTCTCCGTAGCAAACTACGTGATTAAAAGGGTATTGGTAGACACGGGCAGCTCCTCCGACATCAAGTTTGTCTCCGCATTCGATCAGCTCGGGATATCCAAGGATCGGCTCCAACCAGTGGCCACTCCCCTGGTAGGGTTCAACGGGTTCAGCACCCAACCGCTCGGTACCATCGAGCTCCCGGTCCTCATGGGAGCCTACCCTCAGCAGGCATCTGTACTGGCAAGCTTTGTAGTCGTGGAAGCTCCATCTGCATACAATGTTATCCTTGGAAGGCCAACCCTCAACAAGGCCAGGGCGGTTGTATCAACGCACAGCCTGGTGGTTATATTCCCAACCCCCCAAGGGCCCGGGAGCCTACGTGGAGACCAAGCTGTCGCCCGGAGTTGCTATGTCAGTTCCTTATGCCGGGAAGCCCTTACGGAAACACTAAACATTCACGAGATGGACCCTAGAGGCAAGAGTGACGGAGTGGGACCAATGGAAGAGCTAGAACAAGTGGTGTTGGATCCTCGGTTTCTTGACAGGACCATCAGCATTGGTACTCTCTTAGAGCCAGGCCTCAAGCAGGAACTGGTTCAATTTCTGCAACAGAGCCAGGATGTTTTTGCTTGGTGTCACGAAGATATGCCCGGGATTACGGGTTATGTCTCACCGACTTAACGTCAGTCCGGAATCTCGGCCGGTGAAGCAGAAAAGTCGGGGAATGGCTCCCGAAAGGCAAACGACTGTGTCTGAAGAAGTAGAGAAGCTCCTGAAAGCAAAATCTATCCGAGAGGTCCACTATCCCGACTGGTTAGCTAACGTAGTACTTTTCAAGAAAAGGAAGGGGAGTAGAGGATGTGCGTGGACTTCACCGATCTGAACAAAGCCTGCCCCAAGGACTACTATCCACTGCCCATGATAGATCTCCTTGTGGACTCCACGTCGGTCATGCGCTCCTCTCATTCATGGACGCTTACTCGGGGTACAACCAGATCAGCATGTACCTCAGGGATGAAGAGCAGACCTCCTTCATGACGGATCTAGGAACGTACTGCTACAAGGTAATGCCCTTCAGCCTCAAGAACGCCAGGGCAACCTATCAACGCCTGGTCAACTACATGTTCAAGGACCTGATCGGGAAATCCATGGAAGTCTATGTTGACGATCTTCTAGTCAAAAGCCGAGACGAGTCATACTATCTTGAACATCTGGTCGGGGCCTTCAGCATTTTGAGGAAGTTCGGGATGAGGTTGAACCCGGCCAAGTGCACGTTTGGCGTCTCGGCCGGAAAGTTTTTGGGGCACCTAGTGAGCAAACGGGGTATTGAAGCAAACCCTGACAAAATTCAGGCTATTATAAACATGTTGTCACCCAGATCAACCAACGAAGTTCAGAACTTGGTCGGGCGGGTCGCCGCATTGAACAGGTTCGTCTCCCGAGCTACCGACCGGTGCTTGCCATTCTTCAGAATCCTCCGCAAAGCCTTTCAGTGGTCGGAAGAGTGCGAAGAGGCATTCCAGGAGCTCAAGAAGTACATGGCATCGCCCCCTTTACTCTCAACACTCGTGCCAAACGAGGAGTTATTCTTATATTTGGTAGTGTCACCTTCAGCGGCTAGCTCGACCCTTATCCGAGAAGAACACGGGATACAATTCCCAGTCTACTATACTAGTCGGGTGCTTCAAGGAGCAGAAAGCAGATATTCCCGGATCGAGAAGCTCGCATTCGCCCTCATCACCTCTGCTCGGAGACTCCGTCTGTACTTTCAAGCCCACGTCATCGTGGTCCTCACAGACCAACCTCTCCGCAGGATCTTAAGCAGGCCCGAGACGTCCGGGAGGCTCATTAAATGGGCCTTGGAATTAGAAGAGTTCGAAGTGGTCTACCGACCCCGGACGACGATCAAAGGACAAGCCATAGCAGCCTTCCTCATTGAGTTCACATACCCGGAGGATCTGGTAGAAGAGCTCGACCCGCCAGACCTACCGCCCGAGATACAGTCAGACATCCCATGCCAGACCTACCGCCCGAGATACAGTCAGACATCCCAACCTGGACACTATACATGGATGGATCTTCCAACAAGCAGGGCAGCGGGGCAGGAATAATCCTGATCACACCGGATGGGATCCAGCTCGAGTATGCGCTTAGGTTCGGATTCAAGGCCTCCAATAACGAGGCCGAGTACGAAGCCGTGCTGGTCGGACTACAAATGGCGACCTCAATGGGCACTGCAGATTCAAGGGTACAGCAACTCTTAGCTCGTGTTAAATCAAGTCAATCAAGAGTATGAGGCTCGAAAGAATAACATGATAGCTTATCTAGTCCTTGTCCGAGCAGTTTCAAGCAAACTTCAAGGGTTCTGCATCACGCGGATACCTAGGGAGGAAAACACTAGGGCCGACCGGTTAGCCCGCCTTGCTTCATCTTCTGTGTCAGACTTGCCCGGGATAAGGATAGAGTACCTACCCGAGCCAAGTGTGTTCAACTCGGAATGCATGGAGGTCGAACCGGCCACCCTAGAACCTAGCTAGATGGACCCAATCATGGCATTTCTGGCAATTGGCGCGTTACCAGACGGAAAGGAAGAAGCCCGTCGGGGTTAAATATTGAGCGGTAAGGTACCACATTATTGATGGCATCCTCTACAAAAGGGGATTTCTATACCGTACCTCCGCTGTGTCCACCCTGAACAGGTCCAAGCAATACTGTACGAAATCCACGAAGGGGTGTGCGGGAACCACATCGGAGGTCGGGCCCTCTCACGCAAAGCCCTGCTGCAAGGTTACTATTGGCCGACCATGGTCAAAGACTCTCAAGAATACGTCAAGAGGTGTGATAGGTGCCAAAGATTTGCTCCCATGATCAACCATCCGGGAGAACTTCAGACGCCAATCCTTAGCCCCTAGCCGTTTGCTCAATGGGGTATTGACATCGTCGGTACTCTCCCGAAGGGAAAAGGACAAGTCAAGTTCGGCGTCATAGCCGTGGACTACTTCACCAAGTGGGCGGAGGCTGAGCCCTTGGCAACAATCACCGAGAAGAAAATGGAAAGCTTCATGGAGAGGAACATCCTCAGTAAATCACTGAAATATAGAAATAGCGTGCGTACGGGGATTGATAAGTCATAATACATCGTTCTAATCGTCCAAACACACCCAATTAGGATTCTGTTTCAGTAAATTTCCCAAACAGAGCTTTAAAAGTTCATAAAACATCACCCAAACAGTTCCTTAACATAAAACAAGCAAAAACCAGAAACTGTCCAAAAGTCGCGCGCACGGGCCGCTCGCGCGATATGCCTATTTTTCATTTTCTTTTTAAAACCTTTTCTGTCTGCTTGAAACCAGCCACCTCGCTCGGGTGGACCGCTCGCGCGATTTGCCCTTTTTTCAGTTTTCTTTTATAAAATTTTTCAGTCTGTCTGGAATCACTCACCTCGCGCGCGTGAGCCGCTCGCGCGATCGTGCGCGCGAGTTCAGGCAGTGTCTTTGTCTTCTTCCCCAGAATTCCCCTGTTTCAGAATTTCAAGATCTTTTTGACCCATTTTGCAATCCCGAAGTAATTAGGACATGTAATATATGATTTTCTTCAGTTTTTCGCAAGGATTAAGAATTTATGATCAATTTTACTTGAATCGATCCGTAGCTCTCAGATTTTACGAAAAATCGAGAGTTGACGGAAACTTCGTTTTCAATATACGTCATGCTACGAACGAATTAAGCTCTAATATTGTAACTACCACTTACATGAACTATAATCTTTCAAAATCATCTTTCAAAACGAATTTTGGTTAGGTTTTAGAAATCCATGTTTTTCAAGCTCAAGCTCCCATGGAGGAATTAACCATGGTGATTTATCAATACATATATACAATTAGTAACTAAGCATGAAATTACATTTGGAGTGAGTTTAGAATACTCACTAATATTAACGGTGAAGAGTTGTTGAGAAAGAAATACAAATAAGAACTCCAATTGCACTTGGCTCTGGAGAATTGAGAAGCTTTCTCTCTGAAATTATTCTCTGTATAAACTCTCAAGCTCTCTCTTTTCTCTTTGTGTATCTCTCTCTCAATTGTAATGTGCAGAATGTGTGCTATGTGTGAGTATAAATGAATATATATAGGCAAATCCTGGAACTTGGAGGCCAAGTCCCTTCAACCATACACTACAATTTGATTTCTTTTCTTTAGCTAATTTCATATATACAAAACATACACAGCACATACGTATGATCCTAAAATGTTTGAAGAGGTGTTAATCGGCTAGTAGGGGTCAAGATAGAAGTGTTTGGGAATTTCAGCTTATGGCACAACATTACTCACTCAAAGCAAGTCTAACCAAACAAGGCACAAGCTAGTAGACTATGAATCATTTTTAATGTTTGGGAAAACAACTTGTAGCTTAAAGTTAGCACATGAACCATAAGCATTCCCAAACAAAGCCCTATACAATCATTAGTTTCCTTAAATGGAAGTAAAGTAATTGTGTAATCCATCTTTACGTCACTTCCAAAATCTGTGGAAGTTCAACAAGGCACGGACAGTTTTAAACATAAACTGGTATTTTCGGGGCGCGGTGATCACCACAAAATACAGAAAATTCATTTTAATGTAAGAAATGATTTTTCGATTTTATAAAAATGCTGATTGTGTCCAAGGTAAATATTTCCATTATTTTGAAATACAGTTTTAAAATCCAACACAGGTATTGCTAAATTTATAGAAATTGCAGTTTGACCCCAACAATAATTTTAAATATGAAGTAGCACCAATAATAAGGTTTAACATATGAGAGTTGTAAATAAATAAGAACAGACAATACAATTTTGAATTTAAATATGGAAATGCAAATTTAAAATTAAATAAAATGCAGGTTGTTACAACCTTCCCCCCTTAAACAGGATTTCGTCCCCGAAATCAAGACTAACTAGTCCTGAAACAACTCCGGGTACTTCTTCCTCATATCAGCTTCGACTTCCCACGAGGCTTCATTCTCGTCATGGTGATTCCATTGAACCTTCACCAACGGAATGTCCTTGTTCCTCAATTTCTTGATACTCTGATCTAGAATCTTCACAGGTCTCTCCTTGTAAGAAACGTTATGACTCGTCTCAATAACGTCATAACTAACCACGTGCGAGGGGTCTCGTATGTACTTTCTCAGCATACTTACATGAAATACATTGTGAACCCCAGACATCTTCAGTGGTAGTGCCAGTCGATATGCCACTTTCCCGACACGTTCCAAATTCTCGAACGGTCCGATAAAACGCGGGGCTAACTTTCCTCTCTTGAGACCAAAGCGTACTACTCCTCGGGTCGGTGAAACCTTAAGAAGTACATGATCTCCAACACTGAACTCCAAATCTTTTCGGCATCGATCGACATAACTCGTATACCGGCTTTGAGCGGTTCTCATCCTTTCCTTGACCAAAGAAATCTTCTCGTTGGTTTCTCCAACCAAATCTAGTCCCAACAATTCTGTATCTCCGACTTCTGCCCAACACAACGGAGAATGACATGGTCGTCTATACAATGCTTCGAACGGAGCCATCCCGACACTTGTGTGATAACTATTGTTATAGGCAAATTCAACCAAAGGCAAGTGCGACTCCCAAGATTCTTCAAAATCAATAACACAAGCCCTAAGCATATCCTCCATGATTTGATTGACTCGCTCAGTCTACCCATCTGTCTGAGGGTGAAAAGCAGTACTCATCTTGAGCGAGGTTCCCATAACTTTTTGGAAACTTTCCCAAAATCCAGAAGTAAAACGTGCGACACGGTCTGACACAATCGACACAGGTGCATCGTGAAGTCGCACAACTTATTGTATGTACATCCGGCTCATCTTTTCTACTGGGTATATCATACTGTAAGCGATGAAATGTGCCGACTTAGTGAGTCGATCCACGATTACCCAAATGGCGTCATGATTCTGTTGTGATCGAGGCAATCCCACTACAAAATCCATTATGATGTGCTCCCACTTTCAACCTGGGACAGGTAGCGGTTGCAACAATCCCGAGGGTCTTTGATGTTTTGCTTTGACTTGTTGACACGTCAAGCATTTGGATACAAATTCGGCCACGTCCTTCTTCATACCTTCCTACCAGAAACTTCTCTTCAAATCTTATACATTTTCGTTCCTCCCAGGTGAACTGTATATCTTGACTTATGTGCTTCTACCAGAATATCCTTCCTAAGCTCTTCATAATCTGGCACACATAATCTATTTCTGTACCGATATCCTCCATCGATTCTCACCTTCCATTCTGTCAAATCTTTCTCTGACATCTTCACGAATCATGTTTGAAACTTCTCATCTTCTTTCTGAGCTCCAATAATGCGGTCGATAAGAACAGGCTTTAGGATAAGACATCCGAAATGTTGTCCTTCTCCTTCTTCAGCACTCTGTACATCGAACTCCGCCAATGTCTCCAATGCTCTCCATTCTCTAAACAATAAGGAGGCGATCGTCTCACGAGTCTGCCGACTCAAAGCATCAGCGACCACATTAGCTTTACCAGGGTGGTACTCTAACATGAAGCCGTAATCTTTTATCAGCTCCATCCATCTGCGTTGTCTCATGTTCAACTCTTTCTGTGTGAACAAATATTTCAGACTCTTGTAATCGAAGAATAAATCAAACTTCTCACCGTAGAGATAGTGTCTCCAAATCTTGAGTGCAAATACTACTGCAGCCAACTCCAAAATCATGAATGGGGTAGTTCAACTCATTCGGCTTCAGCTGTCGGGATCCAAAGCGATAACTCTACCATCTTGCATAAGTACACACCCTAGTCCTTGATATGATGTGTCACTAAAGATAGTGAACTTCTCATCAGGTTTGGGTATTGCTAGTACCGGTGTGGTAGTGAGTCTTTATTTCAACTCTAGAAAGGCTCGCTCATGCTTCTCTGTCCACTCGAATTTCAAATTCTTCTTTATTAATCCAGTTAATGGTGCAGCTATTTTAGAAAACCTTTCAACAAATCTTCTGTAGTAGCCTGCGAGTCCAAGAAAACTCTTAACCTCCGTAGGGTTGCTCGGCCTAACCCAGTTTGACACAGCATCGGTCTTGGATGAATCCACAGAAATTCCTTCAGATGACATATTGTGTCCCAAAAATTTCACTTCTTGCAACCAGAACTCACACTTACTGAATTTGGCATACAATTGGTGGTCCTTAAGCGTTTGCATTGCAATCCGTAGATGTTGTTCGTGTTCTTCTACTGACTTAGAATAGATCAAAATATCATCAATGAAGACGATGACAAACTGATCCAAATAAGGCTTGAACACTCTGTTCATAAGATCCATAAATATTGCCGGGGCATTCTTCATTCCAACGGCATCACCAAAAATTCATAATGACCATATCGGGTTCTGAATGCAGTCTTAGGTATGTCATCCTTCCATACCCTCAACTGATGATATCCCGACCTTAGGTCTATTTTGGAAAACGTTGTAGCTCCTTGTAGTTGATCGAACAAGTCGTCGATCCGAGGCAAGGGATACTTTTTCTTGATAGTCACGCGGTTCAATTCTCTGTAATCGATACACAATCGAAGTGTCTCGTCCTTCTTCTTCAAAAATAACACTGGTGCTCCCCAAGGCGATGTACTTGGACGTACAAAACCTAGGTTCTCGAGTTCTTGAACTTGTTCCTTCAATTCCAACAGTTTGGTGGAGGCCATTCTGTTGGGAACTTTAGTGATCGGTACGGTACCCGGTATAAGCTCAATACAGAACTCTATACTTCTCTCAGGCGGTAAACTAAAGACGTCTTGAAATACTTCCTCGAAGTCCTTGACTACAGGTATAGACGACGATGTCATCTCTGTACTGACGACTTCGATGTTTGCTAAGCATCTTGTGAGGAACATATCTCCCAAAGGGTTACATTGAAAATCAAAGGGTTGATTCTCATTGTCGGGGAATGTAATTCTCTTCCTCGCACAATCCAACTTCGTTTGATTCTGAGAGAGCCAATCCATACCTAGGATTACGTCAAACTCCTTCATCAATAGGACAATTAGCCTTGCAGGGATTTCACGATCTCCCAATCGTAATGGACAATCCTTGCACACATGTCCTAACTTGACTGCGGCTCCTAAAGGTGAGGTAGCCCTCAAAGCTTTCTCTAAGCGATGAAGTAAGATACCCAATCTCCGAATAATGTTAATAGATATGAATGAAAGAGCAGCACCCGTGTCAAATAACACTTTAACTTGGGAGTTAAACAAGGTTAATGTACCTTCCACTGCTTGTTGATCGGGCTATCCTTCTCCATAATCCCCTTCTTCATAAATAGTTCCATCGTATCCAGCGGCATCAGGAATGACAGCATTCACGCCAGTCTGACCTTACTGACCATAAGTCACTTACTTAGGGGCACTACAGAACTTGCTGATGTAACCTGGTTCACCACAGTTGTAACAAACTATTCCTTGCTGAGTAGCACGTCTTGGTACCTTGCAATCTCGAGCCAGATGGCGGGGGTTGCCACAGTTGAAGCACTTCCCACCACTACTTCCTTCTCCAATTCGAGGCTGAGTCGGATAGGTAATAGTCTGAGGTTTCTTGCTTCCGTTGAAATTCCTCTTCCGCCCTTGAGTACGATAGGCCGGTGGCTTATTTCCAAAGTTGTTCCTTTGAGGTGGTCGGAATTCGAACTGTTTGCGGTTTACTCTAGCATCTTCCTCCATATCAGTAGCCAAGCCGACAAGTCCTTTAAAAGACTTATCCAAATGACCGAGAGTCAGGCGGCGAATCTGTGATGTCAGCCCTTGGTTATACTTATGGGTCCTCTTTTCCTCAGTATCAACCATATGAGGGACAAACCGAGACAGTCTCTCAAACTGAGTGGTGTACTCTTGCATCGATTTAGTTCCCTGAGTCAAATCCATGAACTCCTTCTCCCTCTTGTGCCTCTCTGTAGCTGAAAAATACTTTTCCAGAAACCTCCCCTTAAATGCAATCCACGTCATTCCCATAGTAGTTGCGTTCCCAATGATGGATATCACTGAGTCCCACCAATCTGCGGCGGCATCAGTTAATTGGAAGGTAGCTAACCTTCTCTTATCCACTTCACTGAACTGAACAGCTTTGAACATACGGTCCATTTGCCTTAACCATTGTTCAGCTTTCCAAGGTTCTGTAGTACCCGCAAACTGTTCGGGCCTTAGTGCACGTAATCTTTCCAATAGCTTATCCCTAATCTGGTGATCACGTCGGTTTTCATTAGTATTTCTGATCCTCTCCAACCGCGTAACAAATGCTTCAAACATCCCTGTGGGATCAGCAGCTAATGGTGCCTCCTCGATCAAATTCCTATTCCTTCTCGGTCTCCCAGCCATTCTATGCATGTCAATGATACAAGAATGAGAAATATGCATGAAGCAATAATATGAAGCAATTTAAATGACAACAATAATCAAAAGAGTATTTCTATATATAACTTCTCGATCAAGTTGATACAAAAAGCGTGTATGATCAGGTTAATGCCTACCCTATTAGTATGGGTTAGGACGTACATCGTTCATGCAAGAGTTAGAGTTACAAAAATGGGGTCATTGCCCTATATTCGAATGCATGTAGAATACTGTTTGCAAAAAGAGATAGAGCTACTAGTCAATATAGTTAATATGTACAAGGTTATATCAAATCATCAATCATCACCGTAGGCGGCTACGAGCAAATCCAACGAGTCGACTGGGAGAAATCGCTGAACATGAGAGGGGCCCACAAGATCATAATCACCGCTCTGAGAGGCTGGTGATAGAGCAGGTCCTGGGGCATTTGCCTCAACTGACACCTCCTCAGGTAGAACTAGCTCAAGGGCTAGCTCCTCCTCAAGGCCGGCAGAAAGTCTTCTAGACCTATGTCGTCCTCCCCTCCAACCTCCTTGGCAACAGGGATAACCATGATGTCATCGTCATCATCATCCTCAACCACGGGAACTACCGGCAGGGGCATCTCTAACTGTGCGAGGCGAGCGTGCACAACTTGGACCTCCAGGGGAATATAGAAAGCATCACTACCCACCAATCTTAAAATCTCAACTAACACTAAGCGCTGAGCGTCTACGAAATAACGAAGCTCAAGACGGATACGCGTCAAATCAACTAATCCTACCATATGGACCTGGTGCCACAGATCCGATACTATAGTCGTTGTGGCTAGCTACTCAATGGTGGTGTGATATAAGTCAAGGAAAGCTAGGACTACTGCCCCCGGAGTCACAAAATCTCCTCCAAACCCGTCTGGTACATAGAGTGGCTGAGCTGGATCCATACCTGATAAAAAGGTACTAACTTAAGTCAGAATAGAAATGATCTTAGGCGTTTGGGTTCAGGGTCTATCCTCTCTGTCGTAACATCGGGGTGCAAAAGCTTAAGTTAACAGAACTGTGGAATCGGGTCTATACTGGTATACCCTAACCTGGCTAAACTATCTTGAGATATAACCTGGCTCTGATACCACTAGATCCTGTCACGCCCCAACGTAGCATAAATAAGGAAATCGTTTAATTTCCTTTATGGACCCGTAGGTCGTGACAGTTTGAAGGATTGATTCTGTCCCAAACGTCAACAACAAAACATAATAATCAGAGCAGAGCAATCAAGACTTACAATATTTTTCTAACTTAATAGTTATTACAACACGGGGTTTCTAAAGGCACAAATCGCCTTAAATCAAAACAATAACTTAACATCTATTACAGTTATCCAAATAGTTCAACATATAAAGTAAATTCTCTTTCCAGCAGTTGTTCTCAGTTTGCTTAGTCGTAATGTTCCGCTTGCTCAAAACCTGAAAAGCCTGAACACGAATGTCCAAGGCGCATCAACGCCATTATCTTCAAGAAGCTGGTGAGTATTAAAAACATAACTTTAAATGTAAAACATACTCATTTACCATTTTCAAATTCCCATTTAATTCAACAAGTTTACATTAGAGTAAAGAGTTCATTTTAGAGAACAACCACAATATTATTTGAAAGCTATAATTCACATATATGTGACCGTGTATGAAAACAATGCACCATCTCATCTTATCGACTTTTTTCTCTCGACCACACACCAACCCACTCTCTCACACCAGTATCTTTGAAATACTCCGATAGCCACACTTTAACACAGGGATACCAGTGAGTGTCCAGTTTGCCTCACACTTTAGTACGGGGTACCAGGGAGTGTCCAATGCCTCACACTTTAGTACCTAATCCGCCTCGCAAATACCGGAGGAAACCTCACGCAGTATCCAGACTTGGGTACCAGGGAATGTCCGTAGTCCACACTTTAGCACTTCCATGGGTGTCAGGGAATGTCCAAGTTCGGCTTCACACACTTTGACGCTACCATGGTCGTCAGGGAGTGTCCAAATTTGCCACCGTCGTATTTCAAAGACACTCTCGCCGCAATCTCAACCACAACACACTTTGGTACTCACTTACCAGGGAGTGTCCACAACACAATCTCAACCACACACTCTACACCACACTGATCATTACTCTTTTCCACACTGACCAACATTCACACTCACTATTCATGTACAACTGGCTCCACATGTATGTCATGAAACTTTAAATATAAAGTAAATCACTGAAATATAGAAACAGCGTGCGTACGGGGATTGATAAGTCATAATACATCGTTCTAATCGTCCAAACATACCCAAATAGGATTCTGGTTCAGTAAATTTCCCAAACAGAGCTTTAAAGTTCATAAAACATCACCCAAACAGTTCCTTAACATAAAACAAACAAAAACTAGAAACTGTCCAAAGTCGCGCGCGCGGGCCGCTTGCGCAGATCGCTCGCGCGGGCCGTTTGCGCGGATCGCTCGCGCGGTATGCCTATTTTTCGTTTTCTTTTTAAAACATTTTCTATCTGCCTGAAACCAGCCACCTCTCTCGCGCGATGATCGCTCGCGCGGGCCGCTTGCGCGATATGTCCAATTTTTGTTTTCTTTTTAAAATCTTTTCTTTCTATCTGAAAATACACAACTCGCGCGCGTGGGCCGCTCGCATTATTTGCCCTTTTTTTAATTTTCTTTTATAAAACTTTTCAGTGTGTTTGGAATCACCCACCTCGCGCGTATGGGCCGCTCGCGCGATCTCGCGCACGAGTTCAGGCAGTGTCTTCGTCTTCTTCCCCAGAATGCCCATGTTTCAGAATTTTAGGGTCTTTTTGACCCATTTTGCAATCCCGAAGTAAATAGGACATGTAATATATGATTTTCTTCAGTTTTTCACAAGGATTAAGAATCTATGATCAATTTTACTTGAATCGATCCGTAGCTCTCGGATTTTACGAAAAAATGGGAGTTGACGGAAACTTCGTTTTCAATATACGTCATGCTACGAACGATTTAAGCTCTAATATTGTAACTACCACTTATATGAACTCTAATATTTCAAAATCATCTTTCAAAACGAATTTTGGTTAGGTTTTAGAAACCCATGTTTTTCGAGCTCAAGCTCCCATGGAGGAATTAACCATGGTGATTTATCAATACATATATACAATCAGTAACTAAGTATGAAATTACATTTGGAGTGAGTTTAGAATACTCACTGATATTAATGGTGAAGAGTTCTTGAGAAAGAAATACAAATAAGAACTCCAATAGCATTTGGCTATGGAGAATTGAGAAGCTTTCTATCTCTAAAATTATTCTCTGTATAAACTCTCAAGCTCTCTATTTTCTCTCTGTGTATCTCTCTCTCAATTGTAATGTGCAGAATGTGTGCTATATGTGAGTATAAATGAATATATATAGGCAAATCCTGGAACTTGGAGGCCAAGTCCCTTCAACCATACACTACAATTTGATTTCTTTTCTTTAGCTAATTTCATTTATACAAAACATACACATCACATATGTATGATCCTACAATGTTTGAAGAGGTATTAATAGGCTAGTAGTGGTCAAGATAGAAGTGTTTGGGAATTTCAGCTTTTGGCACAACATTACTCACTCAAAGCAAGTCTAACCAAACAAGGCACAAGCTAGTAGACTATGGATCATTTTTAATGTTTGGGAAAACAACTTGTAGCTTAAAGTTAGCACATGAACCATAAGCATTCCCAAACAAAGCCCTATATAATCATTAGTTTCCCTAAATGGAAGTAAAGTACATGTCTAAACCATCTTTACGTCACTTCCAAAATCTGTGGAAGTTCAACAAGGCACGGACAGTTTTAAGCATAAACTGGTATTTTCGGGGCGCGGTGATCACCACCAAATACAGAAAATTCATTTTAATGTAAGAAATGATTTTCCGATTTTATAAAAATACAGATTGTGTCCAAGGTAAATATTTCCACCATTTTGAAATACAGTTTTAAAATCCAACACAGGTACTGCTAAATTTACAAAAATTGCAGTTTGACCCCAACAATAATTTTAAATATGAAGTAGCACCAATAATAAGGTTTAACATATGAGAGTTGTAAATAAATAAGAGCAGACAATACAATTTTGAATTTAAATATGGAAATGCAAATTTAAAATTAAATGAAATGCAGGTTGTTACAAGTACTCCTTATGATATGAGCATACAATTGAAGAAAAATAACAAAACTAATGTATCACAGTCTAACTAGATCTCTGATTCAGATGAGATTTCCAGCTGTAGTAGAAGGGTTCAGTGATCCTTACCGGATCTCTGATTTAGATGAGACAAATCCACAAGTGGGTACATATTTACCCTTGGAGGAGGTGCAGTCTCTTGTAAATCATCCAATCAGACATGCACTGCTCGGTCCACTATGGAATTCGAGTTTATCACCTTAGAGAAGGAAAGTTCTGAGGCTGAGTAGCTTAGAAACCTCTTGGCAGATATCTATTTATGGATGAGACCAGTTCCATATGTGTCGTTACATTGTGATTGCCAGGCTGCAATAGCCCGAGCAAGAAATAAGGCCTATAATGGAAAAGCAAGCATATTCACCTAAGATATAACATAGTGAAACAGCTATTGAAAGATGAGATTATATCCCTAGACTTGGTGAGATTAGAGATGAATTTAGCAAACCCTCTGACCAAACCATTAGCAAGGAAGCTAGTGGCTAATACATCAAGAGGATGGGACTTCTGCTCATAACAGAGGTCAATAGTAGTTGTAACCCAACCTATATGAGTGGAGATCCCACAAACTAGGTTCATATGAGTAATAACAAGCTATTGGTTGACTTGGTGAGACACTATCAATTATACATAATTATAATCCATCCCTATGGTATAGATAGTGTAGACTGCAACGTGTTAGGTTGAGTCTTAACTCTTAATACATTCATAGTCCTTATTGGGTGGTGTGTATAGTTACAATATATACTTGATGGATTCACAAGAAGGAAGAGAATGTATTTCTCTCAACATTTTCACGTCCCAAAAATATAAAATAGCATCCATACATGAGAAAATTTGTGAAATTGATCCTCACAATTTAAAACACAATGTCATCCCATTTTACCGGCAACTCCCTTCTGCGCCTTTGCGCAATACTCGAATAAACTTCCATCGAAGCAACGCCTAACGGCTTCTTTGGTTAAAAAGCCTTCCGAATCCTTGGCAAGTACGTAAAGAACTCCCCATTCCAACTTGCTTGCATACCTGCCACAATGAAAATGAAGCTAAACACATGCATTCACCAAGAGCGCGCGCGCACACACACAACACAACACAATTACATGTGTGTATATATATGAATGGGTTTGTGTAATCAATTATATTGTGTTCAATTTTTTAATTGACAAGAACCGTTAAAATAATGATACTAGAGTAATTTTTACAGTGAGTGTACATACAATGGTAATTTTTTATTTCGTTAAATCAATTTAACGCCATCATTTTAATGAGATGGTAGTGACTATTATGTCCATTTGAAAAGTATGCATGAGAGAGAGAGAGAGAGAGAGAGAGAGAGAGAGAGAGAGAGAGAGAGAACCAGCCGAAGAAATCGAATGCGTCACGATTGGCTTCAGTCATGTGCCAGAGTTCCTTAAATGTAAGCTTATCAGGGACTGTGTGAGCATATTTGCTAAACATGTTCTCAAGATTTGCTGGAATGAACCTGCAATCCATGGATTGAAAATAGACTTATTCACATATGGAAACCCCAAACCCAATTCTAGTGATCAAAGTAAAGAAGAAACCTAAATTATCAAACCCACAAATTTCCCACAAATTTCAGGAAATTAGTCTCCTAACTATGTTTTGGATTCCTATTTATATATGAAACAATAAAGAAAACAAATGAGTTTCCACAAAACTTATTAATAATAGTTTTATGGTTAAAAAAAAAAAGGGTGCATGAACAACATGGGGAAACAATTAAATCCGGGAACCTCAATCAACACACAATGATGAATTGGAAGTTCATAGGGAAACCTAAATAGAACTACCTCAAACTCGGGGACGGCAAAAAATCTAAATCTTAATTGCTTCTGATTTTAAGTTGTAGATAATGTTTTGGATATAAGGAGATGAGTTGGGTGTTTTATGGAACCGATGCTCCTCACTTCTAAAGGAAATAACTCTCACTAATTAATGTTTCTATACTCATCTCTACTTCTCTCTTGTTTTTTCCTCTCTATATTATCTAAAGCATATTAAGATTGATATATGTTCCACGAAAAAAAAAAAAAAAGATACTTCGTGTACCAAACACACAACATAAATGGAAAAATAAATAAATAAATGAATTGCTAATGGCCTGTTTGCGCGTCCCATGAATTTGGATAAGTGCGTTCATAACTTGAAGCATTTTAATATACCCGAATTGAGAAAATAGGAAAACTTCATTATGTTTTCGTCATACTGTCATTCCTACGGTTTCTTAAGATGATATAATTGATGATTTAAAATAAAAAAAATTTTATGTAGCTACCACTTTTTAAGATGACATAATTGAAGTTGACAGTTTCTACATTGGAATGCTTTAAAAATGTTGAAGGACCCCATTCAAATTCAGGTTATGCGCCAAACAAGCCATAAGCATATGATTGTTTTCTTTTGCAAGCTATGGCCCGGTTCCCTCTAGCAAAAGAGTTACTAGGAAATAAGAAATGCAATCCACCAAACATGTACAGTGCAAGAAATCCAACGAAAGAAATTGAGAAAGCACACAAACAGATACAGTTCATACACCAAATATACATTTTAGTACCTTGTAATTACATTAAAGTGCTATTTGGCTTCGTGTTATTAATTGCAAGGCCCTCAATTTATAAACAGTTATCATTTAAGACAATCGTTGAATCCACAAAATATGACGGGGTGGACCAAGTATAGGCCCAAAATAAAACTTAAGTGAAATTATAGGGTGCTAACATATTTTTAAGCCTAGCTTATTTTCTTCGAGGCATGTGCCCTCCGGTCCACATGGTTCTTTTTGTCATTTTCTGGGACGTCGTTAACTATTGTCCTTGAATGACATGAACGACCCCCAAACAAAACTTTGGAATAATTACGAGGTACTAATGCATTTTATAGCCTACCAAATAATAGGAGCCTTGAGATTTGGGTTAGTTTTCTCACCTGCCCTCTGTGTCATATGTCCCTGAATCACTTCCATGTTTGGCTTTATGTATATTGCGTATGTATATTGGAAACAAAGGAGATGGCACCCATGTCTGCTCCCAAAAAATCATATGAAAAGATATATAGTGAAATAGAGTGAAAAAATAACCAATATTACCCACTATGGAAATGAGTTTAAACTTACAGGTAGAGTGGCAAAACTCATAGCTCCATGAACAAGTATCATCAAAACAAAAGAAGCAAATATATTGAAACCCATGGCTCGAAAACCTGAAGGCAATGAAATTTTTGGCAGCTGTGAGCACTGCAATTTCAAACTTGATTAAGATGAATTATTTTTATATTTTTTTTATTTTATGGACACGTTCTCTAGGAACGTTTCGTCTTGTTCTGAATCGTAATTGGTCCACATGCCTGATGTTTGATTGGGTGGATCACACGTGGAGCAATCACAAGGTCGAATAGTATGAAATGTTCCTAAAGAACTTTAAAGGTTAATTATAGATACAAGCCCTGCGGTTAAATGAGTTTTTCAATTCACCCCCTGTAGTTTGAAAATTGTCTCTAATACTCCATACGGTTTGGACTAAAATGCTACTGTTAGTAAATCTGTTAATTTTAATGAAACAAATGTCTGTATAGGTGGTATATTTGACATTGAGAACATGTATGCATATATTGATATATAAATAGTATTGTCAACTCTATTCTGCTATTGACATAAGGAAAAAAAAAATTTAATTTTCCAACCAACTAAGATAGTTTCTACTTGGTTCTCCACTAAGTTAAGGCCACATTAATTTAGTAACATTATGGTTTTGATCAGTTTTCTAAATTCTGAAAATCGAAAGTAGTTTTGGTTTTTACAAAAACGAAAAGTGAAAATCAGTTATAGGTTTCTGGCCAAGTTTCATTAGCGTTTTCAATATATACATATAACTTTTACCAAACACCTTTAATTTTAGGTTTTCGTGTTGGAAAAAATGAAAACAAAACTAGGAAGCCGAAAACCACAACATTAAAATTTTGAATTTTTTTTTATTTTATTTTATTTTTTATTTTTTTTATTTTCACATATTGAACATGGCATTACCTTTAAATGTCTCCCAAGGGTAAATGATGCCATCTCCATCTTGGTCGAAGAAAGCCGCGTGTTGTTGAAGCACAGACATGTTGCGATGCTTGTGATCCCACGTCCCATTCACGTTTTCTGTATCCGGTGCAGCCAAAGCTCGAGGCAGGTCTTTATAAGAAACACCCAAAAAAAAAAAAAAAACAAAATTAGAATAAAAAATTGTTGATGACAACTTTGTTAATTAGATTGTGTGAATGTTATTTCATTTAATTGTCTCTAGCTACGCGTGGTTCGGGAAAGCTTAGAACCGATTATGTGCTTCTTTAAGGAACTAGTTATATACTATATTACATGGACTCTTCGAAATGTCCGGAGGACACGGGTATGGATGCCATATCCAACACGGGTACTTCGCCTTTCTTGGCTGAAAATTATACTAAACTACACTAGAAGGATCCTACCCAAGTGTCATACCCATGTCCGCAAAGAGTCGTGTCAACACGGGTACTTCACCTATTTAGAAGAGTCCATGTAACATAGGTTATATATATATATATATATATATATTCAAGTGCTTGGTAATTGCCTTTAGCGCATAACAGTGGGACTGGACATATAAGATACCGTTTTTTTTTCTTCATAAAAATCGGTTAAAAAATAAGAATGTGACTGAACTTAATCCCATTTTGTGCATGGCCAAATATGCATATTTTTGCTATTAAGTTATGGATAACTCTTGGGACACATAAGAATCTCACATAAACAAGATACATAAATTTTATGTGTCTATCTCTCTTCTCTGTGGACCCCATTAGGAGAGAGATAGATACATTGTGGTTTATGTATTTTGTTTAATGTGAAATTCTTATGTGCCCCAAGTGTTATCCTTAAAGTTTATATAACATGGTGATTGTGGAATGAGATAGTCCCAACACAGAGAGCTGCCCAAATTTATTAGGATTGGAATTGTGTAAATCACTAGATAAGAAACCAAAGAATCGTTCATTGAACAACAATGATTCATGAACATAATAGTTTCTGTTCTATCTGTGTATAAGTTTCATATTATTCTCCCTAATTTTGGTTTGTGACACTTTGATGCTGCATTTTTCAATTTCGATACATTAGACTATAGAGTTTTATTAGTGTGCCAATTCAGTCCAATCTTCATATTCCATCCAAAAATTTAATGGAAAAAAAATATCATTCTCCGCTAAAATAACAAAAAAAATATCAGTCAACAAATTGTTCGACAAAATGCAAAGGTTGGACTAAATTAGGACACTAGTAAAACTCTAAATTCTAATACGTCGAAATTGAAAATACAAGGATCAAAGTGTCATAAACTCAAAACTATAAGGGTGAGAAGTATAATTTAGCCCATATAAATGTACGATAAGATGAACCAAAACACACAAGAAATGCAATGATGATGATTGATGTCTCTTCTGTATATAAATATCATCAGTCCGCTTCGCAACTTAGGCTTAGTTTGGCTCCACGTGGTTTTTTAAAAGAACCTTGTGAAATGTATTATTAGTTTGATAATTTTGTACAAGTGACACATGACTTTCAAAATATATATATATATATATATATATCATATAACCAAAAAGTAACTTCGAATTTTAAAAGCTTCATTCTAGAGGTTTTAAAAATTTCCAAAAAAACTCTAAGTTCAATTTTTACAAAGTTCATAAATTAATTACTCCATCCGTCCCATTTTGAGAGTCCATTATTCCATTTTGGGATGTCCCAAATTAGTGTCCACTTTCCTTAAATTGATGTACAATTTTTACTTACTTTCCAAAATTATCCCTCCTTGAAATCTACACTAAGACAAAACTAAAAAAGTTGTTGTAATGATTAGGGGCAATTGTGGAAAGTAGGTGTAGATTCTTTTTGTCCCCTTAATAAGTTGAGTTCCCAAAGATGGACTCACAAAATGGGACGGAGGGAAACTAAATAAATTGACATAAAATTGTGTTTTAAAATAGAAGAAGCACTAAAATGAGGGCCAAACTAAGCCTTATTAAGTTGCGGACCGTTACATTCAATTTTCATTAAGTTTATTGTAGTAAATTCATATTAAGTTGGTGAGGGAGGTCCAAAAGCGGACTCTAAATATAATATGTGTGTTAGATATACAAAATAATGAAGGAAAAACATGAAGAACATACAAGAGAGAATTACAGGGCTTAGGAAGTTTAGTATCCAAGTCTGAACGGACCTTCCTCTCAAAAGTAAGTGGTGCTTTCTCAGCCACTGTTGCCATTGCTTCATTTGTTGCCTTCTCCCTAGCCGCTGCCTTTCCATCCATCTCTCTCTCTCTCTCTCTCTCTCTCTCTCTCTCCTTGTGTAAATGATGGAGTTCGCCACCTTTAAAGGTACTCTGATTGTATATACTCTCTCTCTCTCTCTCTCTCTCTCTCTTAATTACTAACAAACTCCCAAATGACTCGCGTCCACGCTGGTGGTACACAGATCGGTTTACACGTTGATTTTACTTTGGATAAATTGCACTTTAACCCCTATAATTTGGGATTGTGACACTTTGATATAGGGGTGTTTTTTTTTTTTTTTTTTTTACCAAGTTTTTTTAGTAGTTTTAAAACCGACCATTCAGTTTCCGTATGTCGGTTTTAGGCGGTGCCGGTCAATTTTCGGTTAGTTTAAGATTGTGCACTTCTTTAAAAAAAATATGACCAATCGGTGTTTGGTCGATTTAATTTCCGTTGGTTTTCGATTTTTCGACTTTAATGAACACCCCTACTTTAAATCTTTAATATGTTCATTTTCATTTTAGCACATTGGATGCTAGAGTTTCACTTCGGTGCCAATTCGGTCTAATCTTCACATTCTATTAAAAAATGTTAACAAAAAGCTACACAATTTTATATTTTTGTTGATTTTCAAGAAGGAATGTGAATATTGGACTAAATTGGCAAAATCAAAAACTGTAGGGTCCAATTGTCAAAATTGAAAACACAATGACCGATGTGTCACAACACCTAAAATATAAGGGAGAACATAACAATTTACCCTTTTCCTTTTCATATTTGGACTAATCTATACAAGTTATATATAATACGTGAAGAGTAATGCTATGCTTTTCAAAAAGTGTTTTTCAACACTTGTGGCAGTAGGATCCTGTTCAATAATAATGGGACCACTTTAGTATCAACTAATCAAAATCTTTTAGGCTTACTACCGCATGTGTTGTGAAACACTTTTGACCAAAAATATATATATATATATATATATAATAAATAATAATAATAATAATAATTGAAAAGCACATTACTCATAGGTGAATTGAGGGGTATCAAAATCTTTTTATCCATCACTGATACTTACAACTAAACCTTAATTTTTACTTTTTGTATTAAAAAAAAACATATTTACAATGGTAACTAAATGTAGTTTTAATATACTCTAGTTCAAATTAAATATAAAAAAAAAAAAAAAAAATTTAACCCACCAACCAATTCACTTTCTCCACATTTGTCTCTCTTCTACATAGGAGTAAATACCACCATATTGAAAATACGAATACATCCTTTGTGGTATGAAAAAATTACAAAGATTTCTCCTGGGTTTTAGAGTTGAGTAACAGTCCCCCCGGCGTATCTAACCCTGGGCTGACCTGGGCTATAGCCCAGGGTAAAGTTTAAAACAAAATTATTTTACTACATAATATAGATCACATGGGTGGAGTAGCCCAGTGGATGTGGTTGGTGATATGGAAGTGGGTGACAAAGGTTTGAATCCCTAGTGGTGCAACTTTTCTTCCTTAATTTTTTTTTTTTTTTTTTTTTGTACTTAAAAAGCAAAATGCAAAATGCGCAGCCCACTAGCATTAATCATTCTTCAGTCCAGTCCATATTCCTAGTTCAGCATAGCAGTACTTTGTATTCAAGCCCAATCCATTAGCCTTAGCTCAGTTCTAACTTCTAACCCAGCTAATATTTATGATGTGCTTGTTATTTCAAAAATGTTCTAGTCTAGCCCATATTTATTATTTCCATGCCATTTATTTTCTTTTCCCTTTTTTCCAAAATTTTTTCTCTTTGCTTGTGGTGTAATTTATTAAATGCTTATGTAACCTATAAAACGATAAGAATCAAATTAGACTATACTATTTATGATGCAAAATCAAAAAAATATGTATAAATAAACCCAAAATATCTTTTCCCAATTCTTAAAATGACTAGAAGCAAAAGTAAACTATAACATTTATGATGCTAAAATCCAGAATATAAACATAATTTGACCCAAAAAAAAAATTTCGGGGGCACGTGGACCCCACACTATATGTATTTCTAGCCTACCCCAAACTACTATCCTGGATACGCCCTTGCGCCCCCCCCCCCCCCCCCCCGTAAGACAACTAATAATTGACTGTTAATTTTTGTTAAAAGTTTTTGAATTACTAATTTATCCTTTTCGAAGTCAATAAAAAATTTACAGACCTTTTTAAATATGTATATGAAAGCTTATTTATTTTATTTTAATTAAAAATGTGTTTATTTTGTTAAACTAGAAAACTATATTTTGTTTTAGAGATACTTTAATACTTTTCAATTAACGGTTAACATTGTTAGAATTCCATCTTTTTAAAAGGAGGTTAGTGTAACTTTGTATGCCACAAAGAATTTAATCAACGATGAGGTCAGTGTATTGTCCATTTAGATTTTCGGGTCCTTTGATTTTAAGTCCAAAATTTAAAAATTTAAAACTTGTATAGTTAGAGGTTTCTGTCCAAAAACGTTATATTAAAAGGTCCTCTCTTGTTTTCTTGGGTCCAAAGTACCCCTCAAAATAAAAAAGGATATCAATAAACATATTTATTAAATATCTCCTCATTAAATTCAAAAATTTAAGACTTGTTACTCAATCTTCTTGCTCATTTTCAAAATTTGTAACCATCCATGCATAGTTCAACTTTATTGCAGAGAAAAATAATACATCATCTAAGTAAACATTATTGATGAAACAAAGTGTTCAACATGAAAATTTTTCAAAAAACTGTTTGAGGAAATTCACAAAGTGTTCAAACATGTTGATTTTTCTAAACAAAAAAGTGGCTAAAAATTTCACAAAGTGTCCAAAATATATATAGAATTTCACAATGGGTTTAAAAATGATGTGTTTTCTAGAAAACTATTTGAGAAAATTCACAAGTTCAAAATGCTAATTTTTTCAGGAAAATGGTTGAGAAATTTCACACAATGTTCAAAAAGTTGATTTTTCCAACAACAAAAAAAAAACTATTTCAAAATTCACAATGTATTTAAAAATGCAGTGTTTTCCATAAAATTGTTTGAGAAAATTCATAAAGTGTTCAAAATGTTAATTTTTGCAAAAAACTATTTGAGAAAATTCGCAAGTTGTTCAAAGTGTTGTAAGTATATATGAATCTGTTTGAGAATTTTTTTAAAAAAATATATACTTTTTGAGATAGTCATAAACAAAGTTTTGAGAAAATTAACAAACTATTACCTTGATAAATTTGAAGAATGGGCCAACCTCACACGTAAAATTTGCGGCACTGACGTCACGAGTATGAGTTGTTCGGTAAGGATGGTGGTGCGAAGGTGGTTGATATCGGCGATGGCGGATGGCCAATGATTGGTTCTCCTAATGGTGATAGGGATCTGCATATGTATAGTGGGAAAGATTTGGTGTTGGGTTGTATGAGCAGTTGGTTTGGTGAGATGCTTGGTGTTTGAATGAGCTCTCTTTCTCTCACACATCTATAGATATAGATATATATATATATATATATATTTTTTTTTTTCAGATACGAGGACAAATCCCCCAGCCTGTCCTCCACGACTTTGGTATCAGTACCTATTATCATTTTTATCAGAATAGAACAAGGGGCAAACCACGGGCACGTGCACCGACCCCAAAACACACGCGCGCACCAGGTAAATCAGGGAAGCAAGTTAGTGGTAAGATCTGAATCCACACCAAGTTGGATATTGTCCATCTTGAGATCCATCCCTCTAACTAGCTTACACCCTGGGAGGTTTCGAACCCCTGACCTTCCTTTGGGAGGCCAAAGGCCATGACCAAATCCCTTGCATTTACCCATGTGAAGTCTCGAACCCAAGACCCAAGGGATAGAACATCCCCTTGTGTTGGTCCGCCTACCACTGCGCTACAGGGGATTTGATTCCCATAGATCTATGTGTTGTGTATATGGAAGAGAGATAATAAATGGTTGATGTGCTATGGAATGAAGATAGGTCATGGCTATAGTTGGATGATACCAAATTTGAATTTGAATTACCAAATTAAACTTGAATTTAATTATCAAATTTGAATTACCATAAAAAAAAAAATTTGAATGATTGATGGGATATCTCTTCTTACTTATTTAATCAAGTAAGGGGTAAGTTAGCCCATAAAAATCTTAAAAAACTTACAGGGACTTTTGTCGTTAAAGATGGAAAATGAGGAATTTGATGGTTAAAAACTCTAGATTTCTTCTTTAGTAGATTAGTTACTTGTAGAATGTAGTATGTCATTTACTTTTATTAGTTATTTTGGTAAAAAAAAAATTATTTAAATCCAAAATTGGGGTACCAATATTGACCATTTTATGTTATTTTATTTTTGTTCGTCATATCCTTTCGAAAACATAGTCCTTTTGGCAATTGATACTCCAATTTTTCAAGTACTTCTATGTTTTTAAAATTTACATCTCAAAATTTGATTTCTAGTAGATGTGTTGGTAATTGGTAAAATCACCTAAAAAATCTCCAATAAAAATTAGATTGTCTTACTTCCCAAAATATTGCTTTAGTAGGTTTTTCTGTTACATTACATTTTAATTTTGTTAACTGTCTCTTTAATCAATTGAGATTAGTGTATTTTTTAAAGGGAGATTTGGTGTAAGGCCCTTAAGGTTGGACTAAGTTGGACTAAAAGACAAGTCATAATTAAAAACCCACACAATGACACACTCTAAAAAAACTTTCCCTCCCAAAGTCTTCTAAAATTTGAACTATCCCTCTTAATCCTATAAAATTTTAAATTTCACTATAAATGGCAAAATTGCCCATAGAACCC
Organism: Hydrangea macrophylla; assembly: GCA_033977485.1. Taxonomy (NCBI): domain Eukaryota; kingdom Viridiplantae; phylum Streptophyta; class Magnoliopsida; order Cornales; family Hydrangeaceae; genus Hydrangea; species Hydrangea macrophylla. The sequence goes on from CM066982.1 coordinate 19,349,676, forward strand.
TAAGAGACCACCACTACAATCTCTCTTCTCTCTCTAATTTTCTCTCTCCTCTCCCTCCATAGCCACCACCACCACCATAGCCACCATGTTCTCTCCTCCTCCCTCCACCATCTTCTCTCCTCCCCCTCCATAGCCACCACCACCACCACCATCTTCTCTCATCCTCCCTCCATAGCCACCACCATCACAACCACCACCATCGGAGCCACCACCAAAGCCGTTGTTGCCGGAGCAGTCGCCACTACCACCAACTCTCTTTTCTCCTCCCCGTCCATAGCCACCACCACCACCATCTATCTTCTCTCTCTAACTTTCTCTCCTCCTCCCTCCATAGCCACCACCACCACCACCAGCAAAACAAATCTCCACAGCCAACTGATCTTAAGAGAAATTTCTCTTAAGATGGTCAGAACTTTGAATGAAGGTGGGATGATAGGTATGGTCACCGGAGGTGCTAGTGGCGGTCGTCAGAGGTGGAAGTTGTGGTGGCCGGAGGTTAGGCATGGGTGGTGGCAATGGTGGATGGTCGCCAGAGGTGCTAGTGAAGGTCGCCGGAGATGGGAGTGGTGGTCGCCGGAGGTGGAAGTGGTGGTGGCTGAAGGCTAGGCATGGGTAGTGGCAATGGTGGCTAGGGGTTGATAGTAAGGTTAGATGATGAAGATGAGAATGTTTTGGTCCAAAAAAAAATTAGGAGAAAAAATCAAGGTTTTTTTATTAAGTGTCTTTCATTCCAATTTAGCTTGTTTTAATGTCGTTTTCACCAATTTCCCCTTTTTTTAAAGGGAAAATTGGTGAAAAGGTCATTAAGAGAAGCTTTATTGGGATTAAGGACAACTTAAAGTAAACATTAGGGAAAGTCCTCCCAATGTCCATAGACCAAAATACACTCATCTTCATCCTCTAACCCTAACCAAACCCTAGCCAACATTACCATCACCCACACCACCTCCGACCACCACCCCTACCAACTCCGGCCACCACCTTCGGCTCCATCTCAGGCGACCATTTCCATCTCCGGTGACCACCACCGTTTCACCTCTTGACCACCACATTTTCGACATCCCACCACCATCGTCGCCAATCCTGACCATTGCTGACCACCCCTTACCACTCGATTGAACTTCGACAACCTCCAATACCATGACTGAAGATTGACTTTTTACTTAACAAAATAATAAGAGTGAAATTTCACTTATGATATCTGTCCAATTATCTTCATTGAAGTTTACAGTGTGACTACTTCTATATTATTGGTATTTTCTCCACTTTGGATTGTGTTATGGTATTCAAGTGTTGCAACTAATAATACAGGGTCACGAAAATGAAATCTAAGTCATACTTCTGAAATATGCTTCCACAATACTTTGTGTAGTCCTATTTTATGTGTCTATCTTTGCATTTTCAAGCATTTTTTGTTTTCCTTTAAAGAAAGCACTACAATATTTTTATGAGTTATTTTCGTGTTCATATATTCAAAGTTCCTTAATGGGAAATATTTCTAAAATAGTATACATACAACGAACCAAAGGAGGCACTATTTATGGTTATTTCATTTCTAACACATACTAAGTAATAATATTAGGCATATGCATGTGTGAAGCATGTGTGTGTAAAATAAATTTATATCCATGTGCTAAAATAAGTAAAACCTTTATTTGGTCTGTACCTCTGCAATTCAACTATTTTTTAAGGATATAAGTTCATTATTTCTATGTATTTGATTATAAGATTTGAATAGTGTTTTTTCAATTTGGTATTAGATTTGAGTAAAAGCGAATTTGGTACGGATTTTGGTTCTATTATTAAGCCTTTTCGAGTTTGTTGAACCAAACTTAATTTTGACGCTTTTTCTTTCTTTCCATGGTTTTAATTTCCTTTTTCATTCTTGGTAATATTGGTTGCATTTTGAATTGTAATAGATAATTTTGTTCATCACTTTTATATTTTGGCAATTTAAATCTCCTTATCAATTGTGTAATAATCTAATAAATTAATGAACGACAACAATGTCTATAACACTCGCTCCCGCGATTAATCGTTAATCATGATTTAGCATACATTAGCATAATTAATTAGTATTTATTAACACATGTTTAAGTGGATTCCAGATCACCAATTGATTATGGGTTCCCAGTTTGGGAACCCAGTATTGGCCAATGAGACAGTCCAAAATTGGGACATGAGTTGAGAAAGTTCAATTGTGATGGGACAAGGTTGTGGAATCACCCTTATATGCTTAATGTTTATTAAGGCATATGTGGACTATTTGTATGTTGCATAGAATATATTATTTATTGTTAGAGGCCAATTTTGTGATCATTTGGGATACCTTTGTGAGAACGAATTGAACACACTACATAACTAGTAGGCTAATTAGTAACTTCATGGAATTATGTGGGACCACTTATGGAACCCACGTGAGACATAGACAAAGACCACTTAAGTTTGGAGGATTAAATAGTTAGTCATAAAACTAGCTTGGGGTGTAGTAGCAGTAAACTAGAACCTTGGGGGATTTCATAATAGAAACCCATAATATTAAAACATGTAAAACGAGAGAGAGAGAGAGAGAAATCAAATTTTCTCTTCTTTATTTCCATCTTAGTCAGTTACAGAGAGAGAGAGAGAGAGAGAGGAAGGAGACGGGGGTTTAGCGCATCGTTTCGACGCCGTTTAATCTAGCAAACGACTTCCGATTTCGATTTTGATTCTGAGACTAGATTTGGATTCATAGAGGCGAGTCTAACGTTTTGGTACTATTTTTATTGAGTTTAATCGTCGTAATTTTTGCGACCCAATTGGTTCGGTAATCCATAGTTTGCTGAATTCATGTAGGATTTGAATCCGGAGTAGAATTGGGCTTTGATTTCTTAATTAAGAGCGAATTGTGAAGAGGTGAGTGGTTTCAATCTTACTTTTGGATGAGATTCATGTTTGAGTTCAATTGGATGTTAATAACATGCCTAATTAGCTTAATTGCCCATGTTTAGTTATAATGAATGATTCATAGTGTAGAATTGCGCATAATCGGTTAGTACGACGTAATTATATGAAAAGCACGATGATATGTTTATGTGAGCATGCTTAGTTGCCTATTTGGGTCAAAGGGATGCTTGTATGAATCTGCCATGAGATTGTATCACAGTAACAACCACTTGATGCCGACAACAGCATTGGATCGCACGTGTGAGGAGTGGGTCATTGGCTTATGCCATGGATTATTGGGGGAGTCGTGGACTTGTGGTAGTGGCAGATAAAGTACTTGCTTATCCGGATATCATTTTTACTTGTTGAGATAAATTTAGACATGACATGTCATCTGTATGCTTGATTGATATCTCTTACTAAGCATATAGCATATATATTGTAGTGGTTATTAAATAACCATTCCAGGTGAGCATGACGGTGAGAATCCGGGAGGTGAATTGGGGATCGTAGTGTCGAGAAGTCTTGTGAATATAGTAGCTTCATGTTTATATGAATATAGAGGCTATTTGTTTTTTGTGTATACAAATCAAAGACACATTTGAAACAAATCAATACCCAACTTCAACAAATCAAATCAATACCCAATTTCATACAATTTTTGTTGTCATGAAACAAATCAATACCCAATTTCAACAAATCAATACCCAATTTTAGATTAACAATTTCAAACAAATCAATACCCATTTTCAACAAAAACTATTTCTTCAACTTATGATTTGAAATGTGTATATATTGATTTCAAATGTGTATATATAAACACGCATTTGTAATCAGTATGTATAAACACCCATACAAAGATCGTGAGAGAGAGAGAGAGAGAGAGAGAGAGAGAGAGAGTTAATACCCAATTTCATATAAATCAAAACTCTTGGACATTATATGATACCAACATACACACACACACATATATATATATATATGTACCAACATATATATATATATATATATGTGTATGTGTATTTTTTTCCGAAACAAGATTTATATGTACATACATACACATACACAGATCAAGACAGAGAGAGCGCAAAGTGCAATCTGATCGGACCTTCTTTTCCTTAAGGAAAAAAATACTCTGATCGAACCTTTCTGGTAGTCTCGAATCCTTAAATTTTGATCCTCAAAATCTGGTTGTCTTGAATCTCAAAGATCAACCTTTTCTGGTAGTCTTGAATCTCAAAGATCACTTTTGTCGTCTACATTTCAAGTAGTCTTGAATCCTCAAATTTCCTCTCTCCTATAGCCTCTGATCCGATGCAATAGAGAGAGGAATTGTAATCTGCAAATTTTGAAAGGAAGAATAAGCAAGGTATGTCTGGCTAGGGCATTCTAGAGAGAGAGACATCCATATGGTATGTCTATAATGTATACAATTCTCAATGGTATGAAGAGTCTACAGGGGCAAAATGGTCCATAGATTCAAGAATTTGTGTCATGTGCTTGGCACATGTTCAACATCCGTTAACTTTTGGATGATAGACTAACAGATGGGTTGGGTTGGTCAAGTACATATAGTTCAGGGGGTCACTATGTTCAGTTTAATAGTACATGGGGTATTAGTACAAATGGGTCATAGTACAGGGGTGTTTTTGAAATTTACCCAAAAAACAAAGAGAAGAGAGGGAGTCACGCAACGCAGAGAGGAGGGAGACGAAGACTTCAGGCAGCATTCGTCGACCGGAGAGGCACACGACTCCAGCAACCGGTGGCTGGCGAGGTGGTAGGAAGCTAGGAAGGTCGCCTATATGCTAGGACTCTATCCTTTATGCGAATCAGCGATTCCAAATACCGGTAAGTTTCGTTGATTCTATTAATCTTTGTGAGCTTTCAATCTATGATTTGTTGATATTAGGAGTGATTATATATGTTGATTACATTTATTAAATAGTGTTTGGAATTTGTTTCCAAGCTAGGGCTTGTTTCAATTGGGAAATTTGTGAATTTTTAATTTTATGAATTTGTGAAAATGTGAATTGGGAATTTGTGTCTAATTACTTGACCAATAGGAGTAACTGAGAACTGTACAAGTGTAAATATTTTGTGTGTATATATAAAATTGGATACATTGAATGAACTTAAGTTTCGTCACTAACCCTTTAGGCCCTAAAATTATAGACTTCACTATTTGAAGTTGATCTGATCACCAATCCTGCATTGAGACATGGGTTGCAGTTGACTTAATGGTCTCTTTATTTGCATTATTGATTGAATCTGGAAGACACCATAATGAGTTCTCCATTTTCAAAAGGCAAAGTAAGAGAAAATTGGGTTTGGTGGCCACAGAAAATGTATATACATTGACCAATAGGTCTCTATGGAAATCTAGCTCATGCTCTAAATTGGATATTTGCACTGTTTTCATGACCCCATTTATGCTATAATTGAGCTAGAAGGACATGTGAAACAGAGGCCCCTATTTGAGAATGTGATAGTACTATCAATTGCATCAGGAAAAGATTAATTATTGAGCTTTATAAACAAGGTGGGAGATTATTAGGATACTATGAATATTGAACCTTCCAGGTCCTTCCTTGGGTTTCTGTCTAATAATATCTTATTCAATGCACACAACATGTCTAGCATACAAAGGTCAAAGAAAATTATAGCAGACTACATATTGAAACTTTTATAGAGTTTATCCTCTTCCATATGTATATTCCTCTCTACCAAAGAGGATATACATATTTACATTCCTTTTATATATGTTTATCCAAATGAACAGCTTATGATTAGAGAGAGAGAGAGAGAGTGTGTGGAGGTACGACAGCTAGTGTTACTTTTTGTGGCCTTGTTTTGCAGTCGAATTTGTCTTTTTTAACATAAATAGTTCATTCTATGTAAGAATATATTCCAATTGTAGAACAAGTGTTCCTTGCAATCTTTATACTTTGTTGGATTGTTGTAATATTCAAAAAATTTGATTCCTAATCCTTCCTCAATCCCAAATTTAGGGTCTTAACAAATTCCAACTGTGTGAAGAAATTTAGTTTATTGTTGAAATTTGCAACTTTCATTGTCACCCTTTTTTGAGTTTTAAAGTTTTAAAGTCAAATCAAATAAAAAGTGAGAGAGTTTGCATAAAGGATAAACTCTATTTGAAAGTGTGTAGTTAAACTATGTTGACTTTTCAAATAGGACTTTTTTGTTGTACTCACACCACCTACATGCAGGGCCATTGGCCGCAGGGTATCATGTACGCAGGATACGTGTCACCCTTTAGGTTACCATAAAAATCCTCCTTGATATAGGACTCTTGAAAAGGAACAAAATCAGTGTTATTTTAAATAGGGTTCCTAAGGGCACATGTTAAGGAGTTAAAAATAGACAGAATTAGAAATAAATGGAAAGGGAGAGGGAGAGAGAGAGAGAGATGTGTTTTATCAACGAATCTTGGCAAGGAAAGAAAGTAATTTCCTACTAGAATGGGGCTTGTGCTATTTTAGATCATAGCTTTATATTAAACCTCGGAAGTGTATGTATAAGTGGTTTTAGTAGGATTCCTAGGATAGGATCAAGGCAAATGTTGAAATTTTCCAAGTAAATTAAGGGTTGAGTTGGATAATCGACTATCCGGCTGCCACCAAACCCACACTCCCACCTCGGATATAACTAAATAGACTTTTAGGAAGAAACGGAATGAATAATGAACTTTTGGGGTGGATTCCATAGCTTAAAACGTCGAAAAACACCCAAATATAGAGGTTTTAAGGGTCGAGTTGGATAACCAACTATTCGACTGCCACCAAAACCACACTCCCACCCTAGGTACAACTAAATAGACTTGTTAGAAAAAACATAATGAATAACGGACTTTCAGGGTGGATTCCGTAGCTTAAAACGTCGAAAAACACCCCCAAAACATTCAAAATCGTGGTTTTAAGGGTCAAGTCTGATAACCGACTATTTGGCTGCTACCAAACCCACACTACTACCTCGGGTACAACTAAATAGACTTATAGGAAGAAACAAAATGAATAACGAACTTTCGGGGTGGGTTCTGTAGCTTAAAACGTCAAAAAACACACCCAAAACACCCAAAATCGAGGTTTTAAGGGTCGAGCCGGATAACAAACTATTCGGCTACCACCAAAACCATACTCCCACCTCGAGTACAATCAAATAGACTTGTAGGAAGAAATAGAATGAATAACAGACTTTCAAAAATTGATTCCATAGCGTAAAACGTCCAAAACACCCCAAAACACCCAAAATTGGGGTTTTAAGGGTCAAGTCAGATAGCCAAGTATCCGGATGCCACCAAACCCACACTCTCACCTTGGATACAACTAAATAACCTTGTAGGAAGAAATGGAATGAACAACAGACTTTCAGAGTGAATTCTGTAGCTTAAAACGTCAAAAAACACCCCCAAAACACCCAAAATTGGGATTTTAATGGTCAAGTCGGATAACCAACTATCCGGCTGCCACAAAACCAACACTCCCACCTCTGATACAACTAAATAGACTTTTAGGAAAAAAAAATGAAACGAAATGAATAACGGACTTTTGGGGTGGATTTCGTCGCTTAAAACGTCGAAAAATACCCCAAAAAACCCAAAATAGGTTTTAAGGGTCGAGTCGGGTAACCGACTATTCGGCTACTACCAAAACCATACTCCTACCTCAGGTACAACTAAATAGACTTGTAGGAAGAAACAAAACGAATAATGGACTTTTGGGGTGGATTCCGTAGCTTAAAACGTCGAAAAATACCCCAAAACACCCAAGATCGGGGTTTTAAGGGTCAACACTAACTATCTGGCTGCCATTAACCCCACAGTCCCACCTCAGGTACAACTAAATAGACTTTTGGGAAGAAATAGAACAAATAACGGACTCTCGTGGTATAATCCGTAGCTTAAAACGTCGAAAAACACCCCAAAACACCCCAAGATTGGGGTTTTAAGGGTCAACACCGACTATCCGGCTGCTACCAAACACATACTCCCACCTTGGGTCCAACTAAATAGACTTGTTGGACGAAACAGAATGAAAAACAGACTTTCGCAGTAGAACCCGTAACTTAAAACGTCGAAAAACACCCCCAAAACACCCAAAATTGGGGTTTAATGGTCAAGTCAGATAACTGAGTATTTGGATACCACCAAACCCACACTCCAACCTCGGGTAAAACTAAATATACCTATAGGAAGAAATGGAATGAATAAAGGACTCCCGAGGTGGATTCCGTGGCTTAAAACGTCAAAAAACATCGCCAGTACACCCAAAATTAAGGTTTTAAGGGTCAAGTCGGATAACCGACTATTTGGCTCCCACCAAACTCATACTCCTACCTCAAGTACAACTAAATTGACTTGTAGGAAGAAATGGAACGAATAACGGACTCTTGGGGTGGATTTTGTAGATTAAAACATCATAAAAAAAAACACCCCCAAAACACCCAAAATCAAGGTTTTAAGGGTTGAGTCGGATAACCGACTATTCGGCTGCCACCAAACCCATACTCTTACCTCAGGAACAACTAGATGGACTTGTAGAAAGAAATAGAATGAATAACGGACTTTCAGGGTTGATTCCGTAGCTTAAAACGTAGAAACACACCCCAAAATACCCAAAATTAAGGTTTTAAGGGTTGAGTCGGATAACCGTCTATTCAGCTGCCACAAAACCCACACTCCCACCTCGAGAACATCTAGATAGACTTGTAGTAAGAAACAAAATGAATAACAGACTTTTGGGGTTGATTTCGTAGCTTAAACGTCGAAAATCTCCCCCAAATACCCAAGATCGAGGTTTTAAGGGTCGAGTCGAATAACCGACTATTCGGCTACCACCAAACCCAAACTCCCACCTCAAGTACAACTAAATAGACATGTTGGAAGAAATACAACGAATAATGGACTCTCGGGGCTGATTAGCATAAAACTTCGAGGTTTTAAAGGGTAAATCAGACTCTGTGTTTTTTTTTGTTAATTTTTAAGATATTGATGTTATTCTTATATTGTGGATGCAGATGGGGAGTAGAAGTTGTAGATTGCTAGCTCGAGTTTGTGCAGCAATTCATTCTTTATGTTATGTAGTGAGACTTTTTTATTATCATGTCAGATGGTTTTTTTTTTGTTGATACTATGTCTTTTTTTTTGTACTATGTTGGATGGTTGATTATGTGGATTGTTGGATTTCTTTATTTAATATTATGGTATGTTGGACATGTTTTTTATTATTCTATTATTCGTACATTGGTTAGGTTTTTGAAATATTACATGATTAATAATTAAGATTGGATTGGGCAGGTATTGGTAGGGTTACTTTTAGTGAGGAAACTAATTCCTTGCATTAGAGGAAAAAAATTAGCAAGGAAATATTTTTTTCATCGCTAAAAATCATATTTAGTGAGGAAATTATTTCCTTACCTTAGATGAATACAATTGCCAATGAACTAAATTTCGTTGCTAAAAACCTCTTTTAGCAAGGTAATTAATTCATTGCCTTTGGTTAATACTATTGGCAAGGAAATCTTTTTTCCTTGCTAAAAACGACTTTTACCAAGGAAAATATTTCCTCGCCTTAGAGTTAGATATTTAGCGACGAAATATTTTCCTTGCCGAATGTCCATATTGAGCACAAAAATGTTAACTTTTGGCAAGGAATCAAGCCATTAGCAACGAAATAGTGAGCATTAGAAAGGAAAAAAATTTCTCGCTAAAAGTTAAGAATTGGCAAGGAAAATGTTTTTTCTCGCTAGAGGCTTTAGAGACGAACCTTTAGCAAGGAATCTGGCAATGAAAGACTTTCCTTGCTAAAGGCTTTAGCCATGAAATTGTGACATTTGGCAATGAATTTTTTCCTTGCAAAAACCATTTTTTGTTGTAGGGCCTCACAAGAGCACTTTCAAGGGTTGTCTCTTTCTAAATGTACTGGAAAGGATTTCATCATTTCTAATCCTTCAAAGTCTGAGATATTTGGGATTAATAATGAAGGAATCTATGACATGTCTAAGAAAGGGAGTCATGTTTTTGCTTATGCAGAACTTGAGTTACTTGAGGCTTGGGAGGATTATGGTTCAACCCAATCTGAAAGTGAGGAAAGGAATGGTCTTTAGAGCATCAATTTAGCCACATCCAAGATTCTACTAAGATTCTTAAACGTAAATTGAATGCTGTCCAAGAGCATATTCGACAATTACAACATGAGAGAAAATCTCAGATTCTCTTCCCCTCTCCTCCTTTTAGGGGGAAATCCAATACTAGTAGAAAGCAGTTTACCAGGAAATCTCTTGGTCGCAGGCTTTTATGGCAGGATCACAAGGCTCATAATCTTGCTAATAGTGGAGATGAGGGGTACTTTAAAAGGCCTCACACCCCTACTAATACTTATGTGTGGCAACCGAAGAAGGTCCAATCTCACTCAGACTCTGAAATTCTTAATCTGAAAGCTTCAAATTCTTGCTTGGCAGGTAGTCGATCTGCTACGGAAAGTGCTCAAGGTACTAAGTTTGATCCTAAAATGGTGATAGCCCAGACTCCAAGCTATTTCTAGCATGTGTCTCACGCTCCTTGCCTTAAGAGTCCCAACAATCACATGCTCATTAACTCCAATCTGCATAAAGTAGAATATCACATGGGCTACAACAACTTTCCCATAAAATTCGGAACTTTGGCCCCTTTGTTTGTTTCGGATTATACTAAAGATTTGCCTTCCCTAACAAGTGGTAGTGAGTCCCACTCCCTTGAGTTGTCTTCCACTATGGATCCCAAAGGGCATAAAGATATTGATATTTTAATGGAGAAAGTTGACCATTCAGATTTTAAATCACATACTGATCCTGAGATTTCAGGTGCCTTGCCCCCTCTGGATGGTCACGTGAAGGACTTGGGGAGTGAAAAAAGATGTCCACCTCGTGCTCATATAATGCAGCAAGTAATGTAAATCAGCCTTTAACATATGCTAGCCCAGTTCAATCGCTGGGTAAGTCTGAATTAGGGGAATTAAAAACTCCTCCAAGCCCAAGCTGGGCCTCTCTTGTCAAGGGAAATCTCCAAATTTTAAATTTGATTATATTAAGCCCAAATTGGGAGATGATGGGAAGGTGTTTATTTTGCTAAGTGAGCTACCATCTATTGAAACTATACACTGGGATAACACCCTTATGGGGACTTTCTTTGGCAAGAAGCTCCCATATACATTGGTTAAGAATGCTACTGCAAAGCTCTGGGCTAATAAGGGGTTATTTGATATACTAGCTACAGATTCAGGCCATTTCTTCTTCAAATTTAACACTATTGAAGATTGTGATAATATCCTGGAAGGGAGGCCTTGGCATATTGCAGGCCAACCTATTTTACTAAAAAAAGATGGCATATAAGTCTTATCCTGGATAAAGAAACTCCCTCCACTATATCGATATGGGTGCATTTCTTTAATATTTCTATGGAGTTTTGGACCCAAGAGGGGCTTAGCCATATTGCAAGTATTTTTGGCAAACCTCTGCAGGTTGACAGAATGACTGCATCTTGTAGAAGGATTTCTTATGCCAAAATCTGTATTGAGGTAAATGCTGAGTTCGAACTCCTTCGCAATTTTGATATTAAAGTTGAGGGCTCTAGGACCGAAATAATAACAATTGTTGTGGGTACTAGTGGAATCCAATTCGATGTGCCAAGTATAAAAGGTTTGAGCACGATTGCTTTAAGATTCATAAGATTCAAAAAGTGCAAAACCATAAAATTTTAGTCCCTACTCCAATTAACACCAGTAAAGAAGGCCTTTGGATGGTTAAAGGGAAGGGGAAGATGGTATATGAAGAAAATATAGGGGACATTAGTAAGGAGGATAATCTGGATATTGAGCTTAAAAGTGTGAAAGGGGATATGCAACCATCTACTTCTAAACCAAAAACCGATGCCCAATGTTATACCCAAGTGTCAAGGGGTAATCTAAGTTTGGTGTGTGACACCCGCTCCCGCGGTTTATATTTAATATTGCTTTAGCATGCATAATCATTAGTTAAAGTGATGTGTTATGTGACACTTATTGAAGGTGGGATTAACCCACTAAGTTGTTTATGGGTGTCCAGTTAGGAACCCAGTTGTGGCCAATATGGCAATCCCAAGTTGGGATATGTGTTGATGGGTCCCAGTTGAGATGGGGCAGCAATATGTGGAACACCCTATGTGTCTAAATGTTTATTAAGGCTTAAATGATTTATTATTTTATTGTTGATGATATCATGTTAGTAGGTAGTGACCACTTTTGGGATCAATTAGGGGTACCTTTGTGAGCACGAATTGAACACGTTACATAATTAGTAGGCTAATTAACAACTTCATATAATTATATGGGACCACTTATGGGACCCATGCGAGACATAGACAAATACCCATTTAGGCTTGGGATAGTTTTAATACAGTTTTATAATTAATAGGGGCGTAATTGTAAAATTAGTAGAACTGTGTGGAGGTTATAATAAAAATTGGAAATCATCATAACAAGCCACATATAAGATGAGTCCTTCTCATCTTTTTCACTGGGATTTACACAGAATAGATGTATAGGAGATCCGTTGTCAACAAATTTTGACGGTGACTTTACGACGACGGTTGACGTGCCGAACGACGTTGGTTTTTAATTCTGACCACATATTTGGACTCCTGGAGGTGAGTCTAACCCATTGGTACCAATTTTATTGAGTTCTGTGACGGTTTTTCTGCGACCCATTTTAGGATTTTAGCTCATAACTTGTAATTTATTTATAGGGTTTGTACCTGTTTCTCAATAGGGCTTTAATCTCACAATTAGGGGTGAAACCCAAGAGGTGAGTGATGTTAATTTTGACATTTGGATGATTTTTATGTTGAGTTCAATTGTGATGCCAAAGCATGCCTAATTAGCTTAACTTAGTTTACTTTGTTTATTATTGGGCAAAATTCATGTGGTTAAATTAGGCCCAATTTGATTGTGATTGCACGGTGTAATGATTAAATGAGCATGTCGAGTTGCCTATTTGGGTCAATGGAAATTGCTAGTTCTATACCACCATGAGGTAATCTTTGTGGTGACGAGCACGGCCGCCAGAGGCCTATGGGACCGCACGTGTGAGGGCGTGGGTCATTACTAGTCACGTGGGCTTGGGGAGTGGAGCCGCGGGCTAGCCGGTAGTGGTGGGAGTGAACTAGTAGTTGCCAGAGACTATAGTTTTGTGTAATATGTTGGATTGAGCATGTCAATTATCCATAATCATGATTAGCATTACTCACTAAGCATATAGCTTATATATTGTAATGGTTATTGAATAACCATCCTAGGTGATCGTGGCGAGGAATCGGGAAAGTGAGCTGGGAAGTGGCTTGGCTGGCTTATGGGTTTTAGGAGTTGTTGTAACCTTGTTAATAATTACCTGCTTTTTAATTTAAAGCTTGCAATATAGTTGTAATTAATCGGTTTTAATATGGATTGTAGTACGAGTCATACTTTGGTTGGTTTGAGACTTATGTAATATTTCTAGTTAAACTTTACACTTTAGTTGGATTATAACATAACTCCTGTAATATAAGGTTGAATTGTGTTAGTTGGGATTATTTGATCAAAGTGTTACTATGACTAATGTTATTAGATTGGGACGTTTGAACTTGGAGATTTATTTATTGGGTTGGTTGTAAATTGTTATATTTAGTATTTCTCTTAAAGTATTTAAAAACTCTTGCTTGGACTTTGGGAGCTCGTGACTATGATTTGGTAGTGTCATTTGAGAAGCTACTATTTATTAAAACAGGGTTATTTTGGCTGATTGCAAAGACAGGATTTTGTTTTTTTTATTTTATTTTATTTATTATTGTTGAGCTTCTTTGGTTTAAGTTTATTTTAAATTTATTTTTGGAACTTTAATCACTTGTGTAAGGCCTTGGTGGTGTGCCACGTGTCCTAGGATCATCTGGGTGGTTCCGGGGCGTGACATTTAGTGGTATCAGAGCATTAGGCTTAGAGCCTTGGGTATGAGAGACGACGATTGAGAGTACGCATAGATGACGAGCATGTAAATGCATTTCATGAATGCATATGAATAATTGTTGCTATGTTGTTATATAACATATTGGCATAGCATGCAATATATTTATGTCAATTGACTGACAGGTAAGAAAATGGATCATGATCGGGAACGTTAACCTCATTCGAGGATGGACCGCCTAGAAGATGTGATAAGCAATTTTGTAAGGGCAGTAAGTGATCAGATGGAACGTGATAGACCTGCAAACCCACAACCACGGACCGAGTGGGGAGTCATTGAACAATTTTATAAAAGAAAACCAAGTCAGTTTGATGGAGGCCCAGATCCATCACAAGCCGACCATTAGGTGATGGATATGAACCGTATCTTTCGGGCAGTAGAGTGTACAGATGAGGAAAAGATAATGTGTGCTACCGATACTTTGAAGGGTGAAGCCCAGAACTGGTGGACAAATGTGATTGAACAAGGGGCACCAGAGACGTGGGACAGATTTGTAAAGGTCTTCTACAAGCGATTCTTTCCAGCATCCGTTAAGACACAGTTGGGCCGTGAGTTTGCAAATTTACAACAAGGGGATATGACAGTAAATGAGTACGCAGCTAAGTACAACAGTTTACTTCAGTTTGCATATCGAACAGTACCAAGGGAAGTGGATAGGGCACGAAAATTTGAAGAAGCCGAGTGGACAATATTAGAAGCCGAGTGGATACACATCAACTCAGAAAGGTGGCCGATGTGCAAGATGTTGCTTTGATCGCAGAAAGGGATATTGACAAGTATAAACAGAGCCAACAGAATAAGCGGCCAGCCGAGGGAAAAAGTAAAGGACAAGGTTTCTTTAAGAAGTCGTTCTCGCGAGGTTCTGGTTCTAGCTCAGGATTTCAAAGGGGAAGTTCCTTATCTGCGGAGAGTCGCCCATTATGTCCAACGTGCAATCGTCAACATTGGGGTGTATGCCACTTGACGTTAGTATGCAATATCTGCAAGCAGAAGGAGCATATAGCGAGAAATTGCCCACAAGCTCGAACCCAGAGTACGGGGAGTATCAATCCAGACATGAGGGGAAAATGCTTCGAATGTGGACAGCCAGGACATCAAGCTAAAGATTGCCCAACAAGACGACAGCGAGGGGCAGGTTCTGTGGCATCAACTGGGGTAAAACCAGGGACAAGTGTGGACAAAGGGAAAGGGCCAGAACAAAGACAAGGAAGGTATTATCGACTAACGCCGGGGGATGCTGCAGCAGCCGATTCTGTCGTGTCAGGTACATTACTCATTTGTTCAAACCCGGCGCATGTTTTAATAGATTCAAGGTCAACACATTCTTTTGTTGCACATGAATTTGTTAGACACTTAGACAGCATGTCAGAACCTTTGGGGTATGATTTGTCGATATCTTTACCCTTAAGCAAATCTATGGTGACCTCATAAATATTTAAAGCATGTGACATCAGGGTAAATGATAGGGTTTTGACAGTGGATTTAATTCCGTTGGCCGTTAATTATTTTGACGTAATATTGGGTATGGATTGGTTATCCGTAAATCAAGCAACTATCGATTGTGAACAGAAAAGGGTTACTTTTCGACCAACGGGACAAAGGGAGTTTAGTTTTCAGAGAACTGGTGTTGTAGCACCACCATATTTGGTTTCAGCAATACGGGCAGGCAAGTTGTTGAAACAAGGTTGTCGGGGGTTCTTATGTTCAATAATTGACACACGGGTCACAGGACTAAAGTAGAAGATATTTCAATTGTATAAGAGTTCCCAGATGTCTTCCCTGAAGATCTACCTGATGTGTTAGTTGAGCGGGAAATTGAATTTACTATTGAAGTAGCCTCGGGGTCTCAGCCAGTATCGAAAACACCGTATAGAATGGCACCGGTGGAGTTGAAAGAACTGAAGATTCAGTTGCAAGATCTTCTAGATAAGGGATTCATTCGACCTAGTGTATCGCCGTGGGGTGCACCAGTCTTGTTTGTCAAGAAGAAAGACGGGACTATGAGAATGTGTATCGATTATCGGGAACTCAACAAGTTAACTATCAAGAATAAATATCCATTGCCTAGGATCGACGACTTGTTTGATCAGCTTCAAGGAGCCCAGGTCTTTTCTAAGATTGATCTACGATCGGGTTACCATCAATTAAAAGTCAAGGAAGAGGATGTGGAGAAGACATCATTCAGGACCCGTTACGGTCATTATGAATTCCTTGTTATGCCTTTTGGAGTTACAAACGCACCGGCAGCATTTATGGATTTGGTGAATCGAGTGTTCAAAGATTATTTGGATGAGTTTGTAATTGTCTTCATAGATGATATCTTAATATATTCCAAGAGTGTAGAAGGTCACGAGAGGCATCTACGGTTGGTTCTATAGCGACTTCGTGAAAAGAAGCTATTCGGAAAGTTGAAGAAATGTGAATTCTGGTTAACTGAGATAGCATTTTTGGGGCACGTGATTTCAAAGGAGGGGGTATCAGTGGATCCGCAAAAGATTGAAGCCATGGCCAATTGGAAGTCGCCGACAAGTGTGCCAGAGGTACGAAGCTTCTTAGGACTAGCTGGATATTACCGAAGATTCGTGGAAAATTTTTCAAGAATTGCGATGCCTATGACACAACTTATGCGAAAAGATGTTCCTTTAATTTGGAGTCCGGAATGTGAAGAAAGTTTTATTGAATTGAAGACTCGTTTGATGACAACACCAATATTGACCATTCCTTCTGGTACTACAGGGTTTGTGATATACAGCGATGCTTCCTATCGAGGTTTGGGTTGTGTTTTGATGCAAAACAACAAGGTGATTGCATATGCTTCACGACAATTAAGGCCACATGAGGTAAATTACCCAACACATGATCTTGAGTTAGCGTCAGCGATTTTTGCCTTGAAGATTTGGAGGCATTATCTCTATGGGGAAAAATGTGAAATTTATACTGATCACAAGAGTTTGAAATATCTGTTTACACAGCGGGAATTGAATATGAGGCAAAGAATGTGGTTAGAGCTAATGAAGGATTATGACTTAACAATCCAATATCATCCAAGAAAAGCTAATGTGGTGGCCGATTCACTGAGTCGAAAGTCTACAACTAATTTGGCCTATGCTTTGACTTCACAAGAAAAGTTAATTCGGGAAATGGAGCAGCTAAAGTTGGAGGTGATTCCAGAAATTAGAGGTGGTCTTATGTCAGCCATTATTGCACATCCGTTCCTTATTGATGAAATTCGAGCTAAACAGCTTCAAGATCCAACATTGAAAAAGATTTATGATGAAATACCTGAAGGTAAACAGCCAGAATTTACTTTTGAGAATGGTATGTTGAAATTCAAGAATCGGGTTTGTGTACCCAATATAGATGGTATCAAGGAAGTAATTTTGGAAGAGGCACACAATATGAGGTACTCAATTCATCCGGGTAATACTAAGATGTACCGTGATTTGCGAGAAATCTATTGGTGGTCAGGAATGAAACGAGAAGTAGCTGAGCACGTGGCAAAGTGTGTGGCTTGTCAGAGGGTATAGTAACGGTAGAACACCAGAAACCAGCGGGAAAATTGGAACCATTACCTATACCAGAGTGGAAATGGGAAAATATCACAATGGACTTCGTGGGAGGTTTACCGAGGTCTAGAAAGTCAAATGACAGTGTATAGGTAATCGTGGATTGATTGACTAAGTCTGCACATTTTCTACCTATTAAGACCAATGATCCAAAGAAGTTAGCTGAATTGTATGTCCAAGAAATTGTGAGACTTCATGGAGTTCCAGTATCTATAGTCTTTGATCGAGATAGTGCATTTACATCAAGATTTTGGCAAGGAATGCAGAGAGAGATGGGTACAAGATTGAGTTTCAGTACAGCTTTTCATCCTCAAACTGATGGCCAATCAGAGCGTGTAATTCAAATACTAGAAGATATGCTTCGACTTTGTGTTTTGGATTTCAAAGGTGATTGGGAAGAGCACTTGCCATTGGCTGAATTTGCTTATAATAATAGTTATCAATCCAGTATTGGGATGGCGCCTTTTGAGGCTTTATATGGGCGTAAGTGTCTTTCTCCACTTTGTTGGACTGAGGTTGGTGAAAGAAGATTGATAGGGCCTGAGATTGTTCAGCAAGCTCCAGAAAAGATAAAGACAATACAACAACGCCTTCAAACAGCCCAAAGTAGATATAAAAGCTATGCGGACTTGAAAAGAAGACCGATGGAATTTGAAGTTGGGGATTTTGTATTCTTGAAAGTATCACCTTCAAAGGGTATTGCAAGGTTTGGGAAACGTGAGAAGCTGAATCCAAGGTATGTTGGGCCATTTGAGATCATTGGTAGAGTTGGACCAGTAGCCTATCGATTAGAGTTGCCACCGGAGTTGGCTAATGTACACGATGTGTTTCATATATCAATGTTAAGGAAATGTGTATCAGATCCGAATAAAGTGATTATTCCAGAGCCGTTGGAAGTCAGGGAAGACTTGACATATATTGAGCATCCGGTCAAGATTCTTGACAGAAAAGAACAAGTTCTGAGGACAAAGACTATTCCTTTGGTTATGGTGCTATGGCGGAATCATTCCGTTGAGGAAGCCACGTGGGAAAGAGAAGATGAAATGAAATAGAAGTATCCAGTCTTATTCAAAACTTGAGGTACTACGAGTTTGGGGACAAACTCCTTTTTAAGGAGGGGAGAGTGTGACACCCGCTCCCGCGGTTTATATTTAATATTGCTTTAGCATGCATAATCATTAGTTAATGTTAAAGTGATGTGTTATGTGACACTTATTGGAGGTGGGATTAACCCACTAAGTTGTTTATGGGTGTCCAGTTAGGAACCCAGTTGTGGCCAATATGGCAATCCCAAGTTGGGATATGTGTTGATGGGTCCCAGTTGAGATGGGGCAGCAATATGTGGAACACCCTATGTGCCTAAATGTTTATTAAGGCTTAAATGATTTATTATTTTATTGTTGATGATATCATGTTAGTAGGTAGTGACCACTTTTGGGGTCAATTAGGTGTACCTTTGTGAGCACGAATTGAACACGTTACATAATTAGTAGGCTAATTAGCAACTTCATATAATTATATGGGACCACTTATGGGACTCATGCGAGACATAGACAAATACCCATTTAGGCTTGGGATAGTTTTAATACAGTTTTATAATTAATAGGAGCGTAATTGTAAAATTAGTAGAACTGTGTGGAGGTTATAATAAAAATTGGAAATCATCATAACAAGCCACATATAAGATGAGTCCTTCTCATCTTTTTCACTGGGATTTACACAGAATAGATGTATAGGAGATCCGTTGTCAACAAATTTTGACGGTGACTTTACGACGACGGTTGACGCGCCGAACGACGTTGGTTTTCAATTCTGACCACATATTTGGACTCCTGGAGGTGAGTCTAACCCATTGGTACCAATTTTATTGAGTTCTGTGACGGTTTTTCCGCGACCCATTTTAGGGTTTTAGCTCATAACTTGTAATTTATTTTTAGGGTTTGTACCTGTTTCTCAATAGGGCTTTAATCTCACAATTAGGGGCGAAACCCAAGAGGTGAGTGATGTTAATTTTGACATTTGGGTGATTTTTATGTTGAGTTCAATTGTGATGCCAAAGCATGCCTAATTAGCTTAACCTAGTTTACTTAGTTTATTATTGGGCAAAATTCATGTGGTTAAATTAGGCCCAATTTGATTGTGATTGCACGGTGTAATGATTAAATGAGCATGTCGAGTTGCCTATTTGGGTCAATGGAAATTGCTAGTTCTATACCACCATGAGGTAATCTTTGTGGTGACGACCACTGCCGCCAGAGGCCTATGGGACCGCACGTGTGAGGGCGTGGGTCATGACTAGTCACGTGGGCTTGGGAAGTGGAGCCGCGGGCTAGCCGGTAGTGGTGGGAGTGAACTAGTAGTTGCCAGAGACTATAGTTTTGTGTAATATGTTGGATTGAGCATGTCAATTATCCATAATCATGATTAGCATTACTCACTAAGCATATAGCTTATATATTGTAATGGTTATTGAATAACCATCCTAGGTGATCGTGGTGAGGAATCGGGAAAGTGAGCTGGGAAGTGGCTTGGCTGGCTTATGGGTTTTAGGAGTTGTTGTAACCTTGTTAATAATTACCTGCTTTTTAATTTAAAGCTTGCAATATAGTTGTAATTAATCGGTTTTAATATGGATTGTAGTACGAGTCATACTTTGGTTGGTTTGAAACTTATGTAATATTTCTAGTTAAACTTTACACTTTAGTTGGATTATAACTTAACTCCTGTAATATAAGGTTGGACTGTGTTAGTTGGGATTATTTGATCAAAGTGTTACTATGACTAATGTTATTAGATTGGGACGTTTGAACTTGGAGATTTATTTATTGGGTTGGTTGTAAATTGTTATATTTAGTATTTCTCTTAAAGTATTTAAAAACTCTTGCTTGGACTTTGGGAGCTCGTGACTATGATTTGGTAGTGTTATTTGAGAAGCTACTATTTATTAAAACATGGTTATTTTGGCTGATTGCAAATACAGGATTTTGTTTTTTTTTTATTTTATTTATTATTGTTGAGCTTCTTTGGTTTAAGTTTATTTTAAATTTATTTTTGGAACTTTAATCACTTGTGTAAGGCCTTGGTGGCGTGCCACGTGTCCTAGGATCATCTGGGTGGTTCCGGGGCGTGACATGGTGAAAGCTAAGGTTATAACAACAATCAACCAGTTCTCAGCTCTGGAAGAGACCATTTTTGTTCAAGAAGAGACCATTAGTATTCAAGAGGAGAAACTAGAAGAATTGTACAAACTCAGAGGAGACAGAAGCTCCCAGTGACATAGCTAACTAGAAAAAAGATGGTGTCACTTTTGAGCCTCCAACTTTGATTGATAAAGCAGTAGTTGTACTTCATGCAGGTGGGAATGGATCTGAGTGCCTTATACATGATTCAACTAATTCTATCTCTGACTGTCCAGAAGATTAGGTTATATGTCCTCAAATTGCTGGTGTATACCCTCAGGAAGATCAGGTAATTAATGGGGTTAGGGAGCAGATTGCTAAGGTTGAACAACAGAAAGCTCCTATGACTCCTACCTCTTGTGCTCCTATAGAAAGAAAGGGACAAGACGGTGAGATGGGCTCAACCCCTCACCAGGTTCATTCTCCCTCTTCTAGCTCTCCTACAACATCTAAATTATCTCCATACCATGGTAAGTAAAAAAGTAAGAAGAACTCCCAATCTGATTCTTCAAGTAAGAAAAAATAATCTCATTGACATTTTTTTATTATTATTTGTTGCTGGAATATTAGAGGCCTTAATAAGGCATTTAAACAAACTGAGGTAGCTAATTTTATCTATGATAATAACATTGATGTCCTAAGTGTCGTGGAAACTAAAATTCAACAGTCTAATAAGGAACTAATCAAGAGAAAAGTTTTCAAAAATTGGGATTTTTTCTCTATTAACAGCCCCAATTCTGCTGGTGAGATTTGGATAGGCTGGAATGCTGAGAAAATAATCCTTAAAGTTCTAAAATGCACTTCACAAGTCATTCATGTTAGCAATGAGGATGATGAGAAAACTACTTACTTCGAAGCATCCTTTGTATATGGGCTTAACACTGGCTTAGCTAGAAGGGAGCTCTGATCAGATTTGAGATCGATTTGTGCTAGTAATAATGCAACAAACCACATTACTCTAGGATACTTTAATGTGACCTTGCGCCTTGAAGAAAATTTTGAATTAAACCATGGGTGGGATAATGATATGCATAAATTCCAAAAGGTTGCTTATGATTGTTGTTTAGTGGATTTTAGATATGTAGGGGAATTGTTCACATGGTGTAACAGGAGATTTGGAAGGCCAGATTTCACTCAAAAAGAAAACTTGATAGAGCCTTGGTCAATCAACATGGCTTGCTAACTTCAATGATTCTTATGCTCATTTCCAGGCCCCAGATAATTTTGATCACTCTCCTATTGTGGTTCATATTGATAAGAACCGAAGAAGAAAAGGTAGGGCCTTCAAATTTTATAATTATTGGACCAAACTGGATAACTACTCTAATATAGTTAAAAATGCTTGGGACCATAGAATTGAGGGGACTGCTCAGTATCAAGTCTTCCATAAGCTTAGATACCTTAAACAAGAACTGAAAAAAATTGGTAAGAGTTCCATAGGCCATGAAAAACTTATTGCTGATAAGGCTAGAGAAGCACTTGAAATCTATTCAGACTACCTTACTTGCTGATCCCAATGAAACTTCTTTGATTGAGGAGCATAACCTTTGTTTAAAAAAAATTCCATGATGCTCTGTGGATTGAAGAAGAAATTCTTAAAAAAAAACTAGAATATAGTGGTTAGAAGTGGGTGATAAAAACTCTAGATACTTTCACTTGTCCAATAAAGAACGAAGAAATTTTAAGAGAATTATTGTTCTTAAAAAGTCAGATGGTAGTCTCACTGCCAACTGTGATGAGGCCAAAGGAGAAGCTATTAGATATTTCACATCTTTGCTAGGATCTCCTTCTTACCACAATTACTCGGGTAAAGATGCAATAAGGTCCTTTGTTCATAAAAGAATCCCCTAAGAGCTAATGGCATATTTGGATAGGTTACCTTCTTGTGATGAGATTAAGTAGGCTTTCTTTAACCTGCATTGTAATAAAGCCCCAGGCCCCGATGGCTATAATGCTTTCTTCTTTAAAGATTCTTGGGCTATTGTTGGCACTTCTATAGTTAATGTTGTAAAAGAATCTTTCAAAATGAGGAGCTTTTAGGAGAATCAAACACTACCCTTATTGCTCTGATACCTAAGGTCCCTAATCCATCTAATATGGGAAATTTTAGACCTATCTCCTGCTGCAATATTGTTTATAAATGTATATCTAAAATTATTGCTAGCAGACTTCAAACAATCCTTCCAAATTTTATTGATCAAGCCCAGTCGGCTTTTATTAGAGGTGGGAAAATAAGTAATAATGTTCTTCTTGTCCAAGATCTTCATAGAGATTATCATAAACTGAAGGGTAAACCTAGAGTTTCAGCTAAGGTTGATATTATGAAGGCCTACGATAGCATTATTTGGGAATTTCTCATTGATTTACTAGGTGTTCTTGGTTTCCCTCCTAACCTTAAGAAATGGATTATAGCTTGTGTTACTACTCCTCGATATTCTATTAATTTTAATGGCAAATATGTGGGTTATTTTGAAGGTGATAAAGGATTACGACAAGGTGATCCTATATCTCCCTACTTATTTGTTATCATTACGGATACCCTGAGTCAGCTCTTACATCATAATATTCATAGGGGATCTTTTACTTACCATTGGAAATGTGGTACACCTCTGCTTTGCCGATGATCTTCTTATATTTTTCAATGGGGTTGTAGATTCTGCCAACTTGGTTAGAATAACTCTAAACCAGTTCTTGAACTTAACTGACTTACAAGTCAACAATGCTAAAAGTTGCCTTTTCTTCTCAAATATTGAGGGAGATATGATTGATGACATTGTTAATATTCTTCACTTTGAGAAAGGCATTCTCCCAATTAGATATCTTGGAGTCCCTTTTATTACTTCAAAACTTAAGAAACAAGATTGTGAGGGCTTGGTCAATAAAATATGTGCTAGAGTTAATTCTTGGAAATCTAAATTTTTATCTTATGCGGGTAGAGCCCAGCTCATCACCTCTGTCTTGACAGGGATTCAACTCTATTAGTCAGGAATGTTTGTATTGCCTAAAGGAGTTCTCAAGCAAGTATCCCAATTTATGGCTAGATTTCTTTAGTCTGGCAAGACAGATAAAATCTCTAGAGCTAAAGTTGCATGGGCTAACATCTGTAGACTAGAAAAGGAAGGGAGTTAGGGTTTCAAAGATTTCTTTTTGGTCAACACTGTTTTGCATCTGAAACATATTGGGAATTTATTGGACCTTTCCAATAAGTCCCTCTGGAACAAATGGATCCACAAAAAAATCCAAAAAGATATGAGTCTTTGGCATGCCAAAATTCCTTCCCACTGCTCATGGTATTGGAGGAAGTTATTAAAACTTAGAGAAATAGCCAAACCTTTACTAATACATTGCATTGGTAATGGTAATCATACTTCTCTCTGGTTTGATAATTGGCTCCCTTGAGGACCCTTGTTTGATAAATACTCAAAAGTATTGTTTATGATTCCACACTTAATCTTAACGCTAAGGTTAGCCACATCATTAGGGGGTTGGATTAGAATTGGCATGGGTGCAATTCCATTGAGCTTAATGAAGTCAGACATGTTGTCTAATTTCTAGAAACCTAAATGTTATCTTCATACTGTGAAATGGACTATAACCCCTAATGGTGTATTCAGCACTTCTCTCATATGGGACCATTTGAGGATTCATCACCCTGTGGTCCCATGGTATAATACTATATGAATTCTTAGACATAACTTTGTTGAGTAATGATTGGTGCACATAAAATGTGCACATAAAGATCTGGACCATTATTTTTAGTGGGTCCCATGTATGCAGGCACGGGCTCCACCGAAATGAATAGCCCAGATCTTTATGTGCACATAGCATTACTCAACTTTGTTCTCTGGTTAGCTGTCCAAAATAGACTTTCTACACATGATAGAATTTCTAATTTTACTTTTGGCCCATTAGCTTGCATGCTTTGTCATAAGCATATGGAAACACATGACCACTTATTTTTTTACTTGTTCTTATTATACTTTTGTGTGGCATGACCTTATGAATAGATGTGGATTGCCATGGCAAGGTCATAGCTGGGCTAACACTCTGGATTTGATGGCTCCAAGGTTGAAAGCCAGGACAATTCAACATGTGATACCTAAAATGTGTCTTGGAGTGGCAGTCTATGGTTTATGGAGAGAGCGAAATAATAGGACGTTTAAGAACACCTCCAATCCCAAAGAAATTCTTCTGAAGAACCTGATATCTCAAGCCAATACACAAATTAGGGTGAAGTGGGGAAACCATTCAAATTTTTATAGGATTATTTGTATTTGGACCTAATGGCCCTTGTGGGATTTTTTTTGCACATTTTGATTTGTTAAGTTTGTAAGTTTGGGTTGCATTGGATGCTTAGTAGCCTTTCAGTTTGTTCTTTTGTAACTTGTAGGGCCTGCCATCGGTTTTTTTTTTTTTTTCAATGTTTTGGCTGCTTTTGCTTCATGTCCTCATGCAATGAGCTCAATTATATTATCCTGTGGTATGCCCTTTGTACATTTTGTACATCCTTTTTTGAAATATATTTACCTTTTTTCTGTAAAAAAAAAAATAATATTTTATTACTTAAAAAATAATCTCTTAATACTGCCACTAACCCAAACGAATTCTTTAAGACAAAATTGGAGGGAGGATGACAAAAAAAAAAAAAACAACAACATAGCGGTGTAGGGAGAAGGAAGAAACGGAACTGGAATATCAGGGAGGATTTGGCCTTATCATTGAATGTGGAAACCATAGCTCTAAGCTTGACTTTAGTCTGTTGTATTGTTCAATAAGAACAAAAAAAAATTAAAATAAACAATACTAATTAAATCTTAATTGGTTATGTCACTTCTCTTTCTGACCAAAAAACTATATATGTACATATGTCACTTTTCATAATTATTATTTTGAATTGTATTTTTATAAGTTTTTAATTCGTTTACGTATCTTAAATACAAGAGAAACATGATTAGAGACATCAGGATTCTTTCTTATTCCTTTCTTTCTTATGTATATAGAATGGTTAATTGCACTTTGCACCCTTGAAGTTTGGATAGTTTTGCACTTTGCATTCTAAAGTTTCAAAATTGGCACTTTGGTCCCTAAAGTTTCACAAATGTGACAAATAAGTCCAAATAGCCCTTTAGTGACGAATGATTTCGTCACTAAAAGTGAAAACTTCGTTCGCAAAAGGTCTTGGAGGGACTAAATTACAACTCATCTCAAACTTTAGGGACCAAAGTACCAACTTTGAAACTTTAGAGTGCAAAGTACAAAACTCCCCAAACTTTAGGAGTGCAAAGTGCAATTAATCCTACATATAGAATGAAAAGGGAGAAAGGGAAGGGAAATAAAAAGGAGGAAAAATTGTTAACTTAATATTTTATCCTGTTTCTTAAAACCTTTAAATGATTTATTTTTCAACATTACTAGGATATTGAGGAAAAAATTGAAGGACCAAGTCATGTCAATTACATTAATAATTGATATAACGACTTAGGTTATGTTCCAATTGGTTGGCACCAACTTCTCTCATGTCTCTAGCATATGTTCGACTCCTTCCTCCACTCCAACTTTTTTATCATAAAATTATTGATTTTTTTTGGCTTAAATATAAAACATACCGTTGAAGTTGTCTCTATCTTATTTTAGTCCATATAGTTTCGATTACTTCAATTTGGTCTCTTAGTTTTTAAAACAGAAGCAATATGATCCAAATGCCCTATTCTGTCAGAAAAATTGACGAAATTCACCCACTGTTATGCAAAATTACGTTGATAAGTGGGTGGGGAGATTGTTGGTGGTTCATTTTGTCCCTAAAAAACGTGACAATGCGTAACATTTGAGTAAATTTCATCAACTTTACTCACATAATGGAACATTTGGATCAGTGTGAATATCCACCTCACCTGGGTCACTATATAACTCAATCCATTACAGGGTTATGACTGGACTATATATATTATAGAATACATTCTCAGATAAGCTTGGGTTGGCATTCCAATATGAATTTATATCCGGTAGTTAGTGGTGAAATTAGTGGGTGTAACAAAATTGACCAAATCAATCAATTCGGTCAAAACTTTATGCAGTGTAAAAATCGAATCGAACTGAAAATTTATACTAAATCGAACCGAACCGAACCGAACTGAAACTGATCAGTTTGACTAAAAATCACACCGAATCGATCCGTTTTCACCCCTAGCCCTAGATAAAACAATTTGGGCATGTTCAGTTGACAAGGGTGGAACAATTTGGATATATTCAGTAGGACAAGGTGGAACAATGTGGATGTGTTTGGTGGGCGAAGGACTAATTGGGAGAATAGTTCATGTGTGTTAGTTTTAATGTGATAACAACCAGAGTTTTTGAATTGTTTGGCATTAAGTCCATTTTTAAATTGAAAATAAGGTTTATTGACAAATTTGCCCCTCATTTCACACACACATAGAACATGTTGTTTTGCCACTCAGCACGTGTTTCAAGGCTTTTTTTGTTTTTAAACTTTAAAATGCCATAACTTTCAAGCCATAACTCTATTTTAAATAAAAAGTATACATCTGTAATATGAAAGAAAAGATCCATCAAACAAGATCCATAGTAAGTATGAAAAAAAAATCGTGTCACTGTCGGACCACTATAACGTAATGTCAATGTCTTTTAGTGTCATGAAACTACATTTGATTTTTTTTTTTTTTTGATGTTATGTTACTATCTTTACCTAGACAGTAATGTACAGGCAGTAACACTTGAAAATTGGCCATAATTTTGTGATTATGTGGTCAATTTAAAGAAATGTTACAGTCGACGATATGTTATTATTTCCTTGTCCAATACCATATTGCTAATCTTTAATGGTATGTTACTGTTTTTCGCATGGTGACAGTTTTTAAAGACAGTAATATCTGCTAAATGACCCCAATTTTGGAAAAACGTTTTGTCTTTGATGATATGTAATTGTCTTTACCTGGAAAGTATTGCATGTGAAGGCAATAACATCTAATAAAATGCCTATAATTTTGTGATCATTTGGTCAATTTGAAGAAATGTTACCGTCGACGACATATTATTGTCTCGTTGTGCAATACCATATTGCTAATCTTTGAAGATATGTTACTATTTTTTGCATGGGGACAGTATCATCTACTTGATGATCCTAATTTGTACTTTTTTTTTGCAATAGTGACATGTTATCATCTTTGTAAAGAAATGGTTTGTTTTTTAACAATATGTTACTGTATTAACTTGGAAAGTATTATAAAGACAGTAATATTTGATAAAATAGTCATAGTTTTGCAATTATTTGGTCAATTTGAAGAATTGTCACTATTGACAGTATCACGTCACTATTTTTACCTGCGCATCACCATAAAGACAGTATCAACGGCTAAAATGGCCATAACTTTGTGATACTTCGGTCGTTTTGGACTTTTTTTTTTTTTTTGAGTTGGGCTAATTTTTCGATATCTACGCAATGGAAGTGTCAATTTTACAAAAAAAAAAAAAAAAAAGTATTTTTTCAATATCCATTTTTGCGCTGCAAAGTTTCGAAATTTTTTGGTTTAGAATTTAATAGCCAATATGCATTTTGTTTTGTAAATCACAGATATATAATATTTATTGATTTATATTATGAAAGTTACGGCATTTTGAAGATTGAAAAACTAACAAAAAACTGTTTTTGGGAAACATACTACTTTGCTGGCTAAAATTGTGAAAGACTCGCGTAAATAACATTTGAGGGCTATTTTGGTCCAAAATGAAGCTGAATGACCTTTGACACTAACAAAAAAGTGGGAGGACTAATCCCCTATTATTGGCCCTTATAGAGACTTGTGGCCACATTCCCCTTTATTATTTTGGGTTTATCGATATTGGTGCATGTGTACAACGTTTTTTTAAGGGTGGGGCTAAATACATCTATTCTTTTGCTATGTACATCCAAAAAACTCCCACTTTTCATATATACCCAAACTACCCTTTCTCTCTTAACCCTAACTCTAACCCCCAACCCTCCTCTATCTCGTGTCTCTCTACTCTCTTACCTAAGCTCTCTCTCTCTCTCTCTCTCTCTCTCTATATATATATATATATATCTTCCACCACCACATGGTCGTCGCCACCGTCACACAACTACTGGACCACTACCTCCACATGGCCGCCACCACCACAAGCCTACAACTGCCGTCGCCAGCACAGTCCTTACAACTGCCGGTACAACCTCTACCATCGTCCCCACCCATTACTACCTATGCCCAACCATCACCTCCATATATAAAGACATACATATACATATATATATATATATATATATATTTATGTATACATGGGTCAATTTCTCTCTCTCTCTCTCTTCTCCTTCTCTTCTCTCAAGATCTCAGTGGGGGGTCGATTTGGGTGGTGGAGATGGTGATTTGGGTGGTAGAGATGGTGGTGGAGGTGTGTCGATTTAGATGGGGGCTCTGGGGTAGGCAGGGGCGGCCTCGAGTATTTGGACCAGGATGAGCTGCTAAAAGGGAGACCCCTATATGGCCCCGGGGCAATTTATTTGGGATCTGCTTATACATAATTGGCAATTTTTTTAGGGTCTACTTATACATAATTGGAAACTTTTTTGGGGTCTACTTATCAGGGCCGGTCCAGAGTTTTCGGGGGCCCTAGGCGAGCTTCTAAAATGGGGCCCTCTATTTATTAGCACAACGTATTTAACTAAAATGCGATACAAAAATAACCTTGCATACAATTAGCTTTAGAGCAATCTACTTTACAATGAAGAGATAGAGAGAGAGAGAGATTACCAGAGACGGAGAGTCGGAGACGAAGCAAACACATCATTTCAGTTGGACTGGGAATACTTTTGGTATACCGTATATAGAACAAGGACAGAGCCATGATTTTTGGTCCAGGTGGGCCTAGACTATACAGGGATTCGGGGGCAGTGCCCCCGAGGCAAATTTTTTTTGGGTATATCTATACATAATTATTTGTAAAATGATAGAATTGGTTTAACACCCCTAATTTGGAGTAAATTATGTAATTTTATGGGGCCTATACCTAAAGCTTGTAAAATATTATATGTAAGTTTACAATTTTCAAGAGTGCAAGGGGCCTGTGTCTAAAACTTGCAATATATTATATATAAATCTAGAATTTTCAGAAGTCCAGGGGGGTTTGTGTGAAATTTAAGAGAGCCTATTTATAAAATCTACAATTACTACACATAATTTTGTACTTTCTAAAAATTTAGGGGCTATGGTTTTAAGGTTTTTTTTTTTTGGGGGGGGGGAATAAAAATGTGGGCTCAGGATACGTATGTATCTTAAACGTTTAGGAGAGTTTGGCCTCTAGTTTGCATTGGGCTTTGGGCTTTTTTCAGTTGGGCTAAAAATACTTTTGAGTTGGTCTAATACTAGTAGAATAAAATTGGGGGCCCCAAAAATGTGAGTAGAATTGGGGGCCCTAGGCAATGGCCTATGTGGCCTATGCCCAGGGCCGGGCCTGCTACTTATAATATGAGTCTATTTGTGAAACTTAAATATGTATGGTGTCTTTCAAAATTCTAGGGGGGCCTATTTCTAAAACTCAAAAAATTCTTACACTTAAAGTATAATTTTCAAAATTCTAGGGGCCTTTGTTTTTGAGTTTTATATACATGTATATCAATATAGATGTAGTTGATGGCACTAAACATAAGTTGAGGTGGCGCCTAAACCTAATTGAGGAGGGCCAAAATGTAAAATACTAAAAAATCTCAAGGTAAAAATGTAATTATGAAAATTTTATGGGGGCTCTCAAAATTTAATAAAATTTGGTGGCCCATGGGTTGGCCCTGGGGGTAGGGATGGTGGTGGGTTTCGATTTGGGGGTGGGTGGTGGAGGTCGATTTGGGGGTCTATGATGGTGGAGATGGTGATTTGGGGGAGGAGTTGTGTGGGGATGTGGTGGTTGGAGGGGGGCTGTGACAGTGAGAGGGTGGTGGTGGTGATCACTGATCATGAGAGAAGAGAGGGAGGGAGAAGAGAGAAGAGAGGGGGAAGGGGTTAGGGTTACAGTTATTTCCAAAAGATAAGGGGTACATTTGGTATATTTTCAAAAGAGAGAAATATTGGGTATACATAGTAAAATTATGGTTGTTTTTAGCCCCACCCTTTTTTAATTATACTTTTTGTATTTTTGGAGGGGTCGGTGTACAGAGTACTCCCTCTGTCCCATAATAAGTGGCCATATTTCCTTTTTTGGATGTCCCACAATAAGTGTCCACTAACCTAAATTGGTTTATAGCTTACTTTCCAAAACTACCCTTATAATATAGACAAAATAGCATTTATTTGTGGTCCCAAAACAAGCAAAAAGTCAAACACCCATCACATCTAAGGGTAAAATTAGAAAGTAACTCTTTAATGAACCAATAAAATTAATATAATGCAACTTTCTTAAACATTGTGTAAAATGGAAGTGGACACTTATTATGGGACGGAGGGAGTAATTATTTTAGAGTTATTTTATTAACTTGTTCTTTGTTGTTATTTTGAATATGGGTGTACTTGTATTTGCTTGTAGTTTTGCGCGGGCGTGCCAGAACCAAAAGTGGATCGGTGTGTGCAATCTAATTTTCTAAATTGTTTGTGTGGGTGATACACAAGGCTTATTGAATCTAACTTCTGACAATATGATTGTGTAAGGTGAGTAGGAAAGTACCATCACCTAAAGTCCTATGGCAGTACTGAAGCGCACAAGCCATATAAGTGATGAAAGAGAATAAAAGAAATTAAATAAAAAACACATTTTTATTTAATTGATGAAAAAGAGAAATTACAAGAAGTAATTGAAAGCTAAAAAAATAAAAAGACAAATAAAAGGGATGCTTTTATTTGCCTACGAACTAAGCATGCATGATTGAATGCTTTTTTGGATGCAGTTTTCGAAGTGACGCAGAGTGCTTTACAGATTGGCCGGCCTGCTTATTTATAGCCGCCTGGACTGATATGAGAATGCAAGAAAATATCTTCAAACTATCCTGGTAAAAAATACCAGATTTATCTCCCACCAGTCTGATCATATCTTTCATATCTTCATCAATACATATATATATACAGTTAGGCTCTAAAGAGGATGCCCTCTCTTTATTAAAGAGAGGATCTCTGTTTTGGCCATCAGACGGCCAAAATAGAGGCACTCTCTTTAATAAAGAGAGGTGGCTCTCTTTAGAATATCTTTGTGTGTATATATATATATACATACACATACACATATATATCTTGAATGTGGTACATCTTGTGGCTTGGTTCGGCTGATTTTCATAGTAAGCAAAAGATATATACAATAATATCATAATATCATGAATTCCTCCCAGGCAGCCGCACAAAGCCTCCTCCCCCCTTTCTTCTTCGGCCTCCTTCTCCTCTCTCTCTCTCTCCCTCTCTCTCCCTTTGCCATGTTTTGTCCCAGTTCCAATAAGGGTCTGTTTGGCTCCTCCGCTTTCTCTGTGAAGCTTTTCCCCTTCCTTTGCGAGGGTTGTTTTCCTTATCTTGCAGGGCTTCTCTTTGGGTTCAAGATGATGGATGTTGCCCAGACCAGTCTTGAAACAGTAGATTGGCTTTTTGGTCTACATTGGGTTATGATTGGTGGCTTTGGAGCCTTCGTCTTCAGCTGTGCTGCTTTCCATGATGCAACTTTTGCTATCATGGACGCTTTTCAAGCAACTTCGGTTGCCCC
This sequence comes from Hydrangea macrophylla, assembly GCA_033977485.1. Lineage (NCBI taxonomy): Eukaryota > Viridiplantae > Streptophyta > Magnoliopsida > Cornales > Hydrangeaceae > Hydrangea > Hydrangea macrophylla. The sequence continues at coordinate 19,382,071 of CM066982.1, forward strand.
CTTTGGTGATGCTTCTTCACCTGTTTGGACTTGGCTTTGTGCCGTTTTCTTTCTTTTGGTGGTCTCGATCATCTACAAGTCTGAAGGTGTCCTGGGTTCCGGATCTCTCTACTCGGCGGTCCTTGTGGCGCAGTGGTGGATTCCTTTTGCAGCTGACATAGGGTTTTCTGTAGTCGCTTATGCTTCCTTATCTATTGTTCTCTTGGTTGTTTTGCCTTTGCTTGTGTTTTTTCTTTATCGTGTTTGTTTGTTTTGTTTTCTTTGTAAGGTTTAAGTTTCATTAATGGTATTTTAGTTTTGAGCAAAAAAAAAAAAGATAAGGCAACCCCATTGTAGCTAAAAAGTTATCCAATCCCACTAACTTTGAATCAGTCACTTGATCCCTAATTTATGTGATCGATCTGTAAGTTCGATTAAAAAATTTCAATCGGTCTGTACAAATTTTAATTTAAAAAATTTTTTTTTTTTTGTGCAAACAACTTGATAGATAAAAATATCATTAAAAGTTGCATGTGAGAATAATTGAGGTGAGTGTTGATATATTTCCTCTTACACTTTTTTTCCTTCTAAAGTAAAATTCACATTCCTCAATTCTCATAGATTAGAAGTTTATTATAAAAAAAAAAAAAGGCTTTCCAAATATACTCCCTTTACAACTAGTATACCCAAAATTGGTATCTTCAAGTGTCAACATAGTTATACTTTTTTTTAAAAAAAAATAAACGGATAAAAATTCATTCATGCAAAATAGCATATATCATAAGAGATCAGTACATGCATATAGATGTACGAAAATATGAAACATAAAGATCACAAAACTTATACAGCCAGACTAGAAACTCCCAATTAATCCAAAGATAAAACTGACAGTAGTGTAGCTCGACCGAGCCAGCCGAGGTAGACGCTGCCAAGAAGATCCACCAACAAACAAAGATCACTAAAATTTTGACGAAAGAGCGACAAGAGCCCACCAAAATGCCAGATCTGAAGGAAACAATATCGGATCCGCAAGAGAAAAATACCAGATCTGAACCGCCAACGTTGAAACGGCGAAGAGGAGAGCCTGAGCAGACCGCAGACCAAGTAAAATAAGAAAATCGAGGATGGTAGCGGAACCGAACAAAAGAAAAAACATAAAACAAACCCTCGAGAGAGGGACGAAACCCTCACAGAGGAAGGACAAATTTCTCATAAAGAGACACAAAACCTGCATAAAAGCGGGACAAACAAACAATAAAGTATCAAGAGTTCTCATATGGTGGGAGAGCCCCCGAAGGAGGTGCGACCGAGTTTTATTTTTAGAGAGCGGTTGGAGAGTTTTACACTTCATTTAGATTGAGAGAAGTGGGGAGAAGAGAAGAGAGGAGAAACTTATCAAGAGAAGAAAAGAGAAGAGAGGAGAAAAAAATGTTAGAGTTTTCTCCATAATATTTGGATAGACAATAGAGGAGAGAAGAGAAAAAAAATACAAATACAACTTTCTCTCGTTTGATTAACTTTCATAAGAGAAAAGAAAATAAATTACTTATAACCAATTTACGTTTTTATCCTCTATTAGAGATATATATTAGATGAAATAATATATTGAGGCATATTAGTCTTTTACACATTATTTAATTTTCTTCTTTTCTCTCCGGAATCTCTCCAATTTGGAGAGAAACAAAAGTGAATTCTTTTCTTTCCACTCTCTCTCCACTTTCTCTCCATTCTCTTCTCTTCTCTCACAACTTAAATTATCAAACGAGATAACCGGAGAGAAAGTGCTCGGTCCCCTTTTTCTTCTTTTCTCTCCATTTCTCTCAATCAAAACGAAGTGTTATACTTTAATTAGGAAAGAAATGTTAAAATACTTGCATTATGGAAACAACTTTAAATAATTACTGTATTAATTCAATCTGACGCAATGACTTGTAACCATATGATGTGCAATTGAATTCCAAATAGGATACAGGGTGGTCCCACAAACTTTTTTCTTTTCCCAAATAATTTCTGTATTTAAGATTTTATTGTCATGAAACCGAAAATTGTGTCCCAAATATCACGCTAGTTGTACACAAGGATTCATAGTGTAAGTGGTAAAGTGTTGACATTTAGTGTCCTCCTGGTTATATATATATATATATATATATTTTTTTTGGTTTCTCAAGATATCCCCAGGTTTTGTCCAGGTTCTATGTGTGAAACTTCCCTCTCCCCATTTAATAATATATATATATATATATATTTTTTTTTGTTAGTTGTATTACATACAGTGTTATGTGGTATCACCAACCATTACCACAATATATGATAGAGAACCAAATTTGAAAAGTGTAGATTAAACTCTTTTTTTTCCCAAACATCTTCCAAATAGTAGGAGAGTTACAAAAACCGACTGTCATACAATTAAATTTTTTTTCAACATCTTCCAAATGTACCCCCTCTTTTGTCATTAGTAGGGGAGTTACAAAATTGATTCGACCGAACCGACCGACTTGAAAAAAATTGAAAAAAATCGACCGAAAGGAGGACATTTGATTATTTTTGAAACTGGATAAATAGATGAAAATGACCAAATTGGCAATTGACACCTTAGTATACCCAAAGTTGGTATCATCAAGTGTCAATTTGTTTTTTCTGACAGAAGAATAAATAGGAAAGCAAGTAAAGACTCTCCTTAAAAGAAAGTCGAACCTACAATCTCCTCACTAAGAAGAAAAATGTTACACTATTTGGGGCAAAGCCCGCTTAGCAGTGTCAATAGAGTTGTTATAAAAAAAAAAGATTGCCAATAGTGTTATACTTTAATTAGGAAAGAAATGTTAAAATACTTGAAACAACTTTAAAATAAGAGTACTGTTATGCTTCACAAATTCTAATTCGAAATTCACATTTCAATTATTATGTGGTAATGAACCCACTAGATTTTGATTGGATGATGTTAAAGTGGTCTATTCCATCATTATTAAATGTGGTCCACTGTTATATTTTTTGAGATGTAAATTTGAGATTAGAATTTAAGAAATGTAACTTCAATCTGATTCAATGACCTAAAAAGCATTATTATTGATGATGTAATTCATCATTTCAGATAGGAAAAACACCTTCATCTTAAAAAAATAATAATAATAAAATAAAATAAAAAATAAAAAAGGAAAAAAGGGAAAATAGATAATTATTGGAAAATCCCTACAAGTAACCCTCATAAGTTTAAAACTCCAAAAGGTTTGACCATTTTTTAAAAATGACAAAAGGAATCTTGTCAGTGCTCACACGGTATAAGTGCACGCACCATAGAAAATCTCATGTAACCATCCCCTCACCCTCACGCGCACGTTCTTTTGGTTTCAGCCACTCACACCGTGTGAGTGGCTGTACCATATAATATCTATTTCGCAAATGTATTTTTAAACTTTAAACCTCCATAACTTTTGATCTACAACTCTGTTTCTTACAAATTTTATACCGTTGGAACCGTGTCGACGAGAGCTACAAAACTAGTACCATTGTTGATACCTTTTGAGCAAAAGAAAAAAATTCTTTATTTTTACATGTTATGCTCCAGACGAACCTAATAAAATTTTCACATAATATTTGTGTATGGATTATTGAATTTTCACGTAATATTCACGTATGCCAAGTTCATATGATGTGAGGAAAAAAAAACCGAATGTTTACTTTGTTCTTAAAGAGAGTTTTAGTGAATTTTTACAAGAATTTTGCATTTGTTTGGATTGAAAAACTATGTTTTATAATTGATTTGTGAAATTTGATTTTTTTTTTATAAAGGAAATATGCATTGTTTAATATGAAAGAGAAAAAAAAGAGTAAAATTTCACTTGACATATATGAATATTAAGTGAAATTTCACTGAACTTGTACATGAATATTAAGTGAAATTTTACTTAAATTGACACTTGAGAGACTTTTTAACAAAGTAAGTATCAAATTAGACCTTAAACTCTAGAGAGTTACTTCTAGCGACCTTTGGGATAGTTAGTGAATTTTCACTTAACCTACTAAGTGAAATCTCACTAAACGAGTATACGAATGTTAAGTTTAACTTCAAGTTTTTCAGGAAGAAAGCATGTATGGGTTCATTGAATTTTCACTTAATATTTATGTATGCCAAATGTATATGTTTTGAGAAAAAAAAATTAAAAAAAGACGAATAGCAATAAAGTCATTGCTACCTCATTAAGGCTTAGTTTGGCCCCATTTTGGTGTTTCTCCTTTTTTAAAGCACAATTTCATGTTAATTCATTTGGCAACTAATTTATGAGCTTTGCAAAAATGGAACTTAGAGCTTTTTTGGGGAGAGTTTTTAAAAGCTCTAGAATTGAGTGAAATTTCACTTGATATTTTAAGTGAAATTTCACTTAATATTTTATGTATATCAAGTGAAATTTCATTTATTATTCATGAATGTAAAAATATGAAATTTTTTTTTCTCAAAACATATCAACAATGATACTAGTTTTGTAGCTCTCGTCGATACGATTCCAACGGTATAAAATTTGTGAAAAATGGAGCTGCAGGTCAAAAGTTATGGATGTTTAAAGTTTAAAAATATTTTTTCGAATTTAAAAATAATACGGTACAATGCTAGCACGGTGTGAGCAGCCTGAGAGGAAACCGAGCACGTGGCGCGCGTGGGTCGCGCGTGTGGCGCGTGAAAGTGCGGGCTGTTGAGGAAATTCAGCATGGAAGATTCTATGGTATGCGCACTCATACCGTGCGAGCACCAGCTGTCAATTTTTTGTCATTTTTAGTAAGTCACTTACTAATTTGTACTTTAACTTAATAAATTGTGTACTGAGGTCTTTTTGATAAATGCCCCAAGGGAAAAACACAGGGTGGTTCCCACAAACCTTTTTTTCCTACGCTAGTAGCAGGCCAGTGGCACACGTGGAATAATACCATACACCCACGACCACAATTAGTTAATATACACCTTACTAAATCAACGCTCATTACCCACTGAGATATAATCAGCGGTTTAAAATTCTTGAATGTAAAAACTCATCGGAAACACGTAAGCGATTGTCCCTCGGGTTACACAAAAAGAGATAAAAAAATCCAAATACGTCTCTCCAATATCATCGTTCAATCAAATTTAGTGTTTTGTTGTTTTTCTGAGATTGGTGGAAGTCACAACACGAATCTAATTCCTCAGCCGCCATCCAATTTCTATCCGATTTCGAGAGTTTTAAGGTTCATTTTCTTAGCTTCTCTGAATTTTATGTATAATTTCAACAAACCCATTTGCAATCATTGAGGTTAATCTGTGTGTTATGGTTTAATATGCTTTGTTAATCCATATTCTTTGCTACCCAGTTTGTCTTTTTTTTCAATTGAATCTAAGCTCTTTTGGTTGGATATAGATTTATCTTTACATATATGTTTGTGTGTTTATGTATGAATGCATAAATTTACTGTTCGATTGGTTTTGTTATATGGCTATAGCTCTTGGAGGATTGATATTATGAATTATAGGTTTTTGAAGCTTAGGATTGAGAATTCATAGGTAATAGCTGATTTGTGGAGATGGGAATTGGTCTTTTTTTTTTTTTTGGGAAAATTGTGATTTTGATTGATGATGTTGTGAATTATTAATTTCATTCATCTCTAGTCTTGAGTTTTGTTTTTGTGTCTTTTTCTGGCTCAATGTGTTCTTGTACTTGAAATAATTCGAAAGTCTAAGTTCACTTCCTGATCCTCTTTTTATCCATTCATGTGTTATATGACCATTTTCAGGGTTTTAAACAATCTTGCCGATTTTGTTTTAAGAGGTTGATTGGGTAGAACAAGAACCGGTTTGATACTTATCCACGCAAGCCCCATGCACGTGCCGCACCCACTCAACCTATCAGCCCTATTTCCCAAACAACTACCCAAGCCAACTATTGGCCCATTCCCATGCAACCATTTCCACGTCCCAACCCACTTACCCCATTTCTCGTACCAACCTTTGACCCATGCATGTGGTAGCTTCTTTCTAGCTTAGTGCAAACATGTAGTGTAGTAGTTAGTGGAGTAATTAGCTAATTATTAGGCATGTTTCCCTTACTGTAATTGCATTCCATTTCCTTGTAAGCACCGCTATATATACAATGGCCAAGTGATTAATGAAGGATGAATTAAACTCCCAACAATGTGCTTTTTCTCTCTCTAATTTGTCTCCCTTCCTATGCTATCTCTCTTTCTCCTCTATTATATCTCTGTCCAAGTGTGGACCATATCAGTGGTATCAGAGCCGTAAGATCTCATGGACACCCAGGGAAATCCGACACTGAGTTCCGCAATGAAGTTATCGAAATTTTGGCTCATCACGAGTCGAGTTTCGACCAAATTAACAATACCCTTCAATTGGTCCTTACCAAATTGTAGGCTCTACACGTTACTCGCACCCAAAATCATGTCCATGATATGGTCGATGTTAACCCATTTGCCTCCGGCGAAGCTTTCCGTCACGATCACCCCAACCGTTCGACTATTTATTCAACGAAGTCAATACCGCCCTTCAATCGGTCCTTACCTAATTGTAGACCTTACGAGTCACTCGCACCCAACACCCTATCTTCGATATGGCCGATATTAACCCATTCGCCACCGGCGAGTCTTCCCTCAACACTTGCCCCAACGAGAGACGCTGCCCCCTTACCAACCATCACCCACCCCCCTTCCGACCTCAAATTGTCTTTTCCCAAATTCACTGGTGACGAACCCACCAGTTGGATACATCGGGCTGAACAACACTTTGAGTTCCAAAATGTTGCTCTCACTTAGAGCGCCCACACCCAGCAAGCCATGCGAGAAAAATGCATGGTTGGTGAATACAATGGCTTGGTCTTGTTGGACTCAAGCAGTACACACTCCCTTGAACAAATTGCAAACAAAATCGAACTTTGTTACCATTATGATGGGAAATATGGCCCACGCCATGTATGCACAAAGTTATTCAACATGGAAGTTTGCAATCCAATAGTTGTGAAGATGGCCAGTGGAGAGTTTGCTAGCGAAGGCCTATGTAAAGGGGTTAAAATTGTGGTGGAAAATTAGGATCATGGTGGACTTACAAATTTTCAATTTGATTGGACTTCAACCTTGTGGACAAGGTTGATTTTATGGGAGAAGGATTGATACGTATCCACGCATGCCCCATGCATGTGCACCCACTCAACCTATCAGCCCTATTTCCTAGCACCCAAACAACTATCCAAGCCAACTATTGGCCCATTCCCATGCAACCATTTCCACGTCCCAACCCACTTACCCCATTTCTCGTACCAACGTTAGACCCATGCATCTGGTAGCTTCTTTCTAGTTTAGTGCATACATGTAGTGGAGTAGTTAGCTAATTATTAGGCACGTTCCTCTCACTGTAATTGCATTCCATTTCCTTATAAGCATGGCTATATATACAATGGCCAAGTGATTAATGAAGGATGAATTAAACTCCCAACTGTGTGCTTTTTCTCTCTCTAATTTGTCTCCCTCCCTATGATATCTCTCTTTCTCCTCTATTATATCTCTGTCCAAGTTTGGACCATATCACGATTCTTTTTGCTAAGAGAAGAACTGATTCGAGGTTGTTTTGTTTGTGTAGCCTCTTTTTGGTTACATAGGAGTTTGTGCCCGACTTAAAAGAGAGTTGGTTCTTTACTGGTTTACATAACACAGTAAGGCTCTCGAGAGGGCTCCCTCTCTTTATTAAAGAGAGGACCTCTGTTTTGGCCATCAGATTCAGTTTTTAAACACGATCCGACAGTCAAAACAGAGGCCCTCTCTTTAATAAAGAGAGGGCGCCCTCTCTGGAGAATTTTCGTTACATAACAATAGGGTATCTAAGTCCTCTTTATGTAGTTCTGTTAACATAATAACATCATTTGCCGCTTCAAGTCTGGTTGCGTTGAATTCTTAGTATGCTATTTGCTGATTATGTTGCTAAAGGCAAAAGAAGTTTGAGTGTCATTTAAATGCTAATTGGAAGTTTTGGGGTTTAGTTAAGATTCAAGGGCACAAAAGACCAAAATGCGCACACTTCCATTGTATAAGCTTTATTATCCGTAAGGAGGGAGAGATAGGATATGATGTAACACATGATATTAAAGTAGGATGGGTCAAGTGGAGGAGTGATTTAGACATTAAGTGATCTTTGTATACATCTAAAAACCAAAAGAATAAAATTTAGAAAAATTGACAAGTCATTATTCAGAGCACAGAGAGGGTGAGCCTCAGTGCAACGGAAAGTTGCTCCATTGTGACGTGGAGATCACAAGTTCGAAACTCGGAAACAGCCTCCCCACATGTGGAGTAAGGCTGCTTATATCTAACCTTCCCCGGACTCACACAGTGACGAGAGCCTCTTGTACTTGGTTTGCTCTTTGTGCTTTCATAGCACAAAACTTGGGACATCTAAGAATAATTTGGTAGAATGCAGATGTTGAGATAGATTTTCGGTTATAATAGTCAGGATAAAATTATAGCAACGGATATATCCATTCTTGTCATATCGTGAATCATAAATTCACTTTGTTTGGAAAATAAATATTATATATGCGTATATAATGTTTACAAGTATAGTGCTTATGACAAAATAACAACTTTATACAAGCTTCATGCAATATAAGCTCAAAATGTTAACAACTTTTCACTTCATTGAAGGTGATGCTAGGAGAAAGGAAGTCCAAGTTAACGTGGTTGAAATAGCTAGAAAATTTGATAGCTTGTTGTCGGGATAACGCTTTATTGAGTTGAGTTGGTTGAATTCTTATCTCTATTTTCCCTTCTTTTCCTATTTGCATTTCTCCACCAAATTTCATGGGAGTAGATTATGGTTTTTTTTTTCCATATGTACTGTGTTTACCATATAAATGTCAGAATTTGATTTCAACAACACTGAACTCAAGTCCTACTTGCGTTATTTTTGATAACTTTCTTCATCATAGACCTTCATATCTTTCTCACAGACCCTTCCATCATTTTGACCTTTCATTTTGCCTGGTACATCTTTAACCCATCGCTTGTTGTTACCAATAATCTAGTCATCTGGTTACTTTTTGCTTTGTTTGTGATAATTTAACCTGCACTTTCTACATTCATATGCTGTTGCTATACTCACAATCTCATTATCCTTTGCTATGCAATCTTTCTTTCCATTTGGCTTTTTTGGAAGATTAATCCTTGAAATGGGGATTATGCTTGTAAGAAAGTGTAGTTCAGAATTTACTTTTATTTGCTTCAAATCTGTAATATGGTGTTTCACTTACATTAATATGTTTGTCTGCTGTTTTATTTTGGCAGATGTTGCTGTGAATCATAAAACCCCCGGATGTCACTTTTTTTTTAAGGTTAGTATTTATCAGCTATTAGAAACTTCCTCCCATGTTCGTGGGCAACAAGAAGTACACTATTACGCCATGTTTCCGCATCCCGTGAATTTGAATGGGCTACTTTACGTTCAATAAAAAATTCATTATCTTGAATAGCACCTTGGAAAGTCGTAGTTACGATAAAGCTTCAAATTTTTCTCAACGCACTAATTCAAGATGTTATGAATGAACACAGTCAAATGACTCAAATTCATGGGATTCCCAAACAAACCATTACTGTTCATAGTTTAATTTATGTGGACATGCGCCCTTCATTATTTTCAGAAATCAAGTAAAGAAGATCAACTCGTCATCATGAGCGTTTCTCGAGCCATGTCTTCATCTTTACCAAATTTTCCTTCTCCTCTGGACGAGAAGTTCCCAAAATTCCCAGATTCCCTTCAGGATTCCTCAGAAAGAGTATTAATGACAAATCCCACCTCCCATCAACCAACCACATTCGATCCAAACAGTTGCACAGTTGGGCACTTGTATTCATCAGGCACTGAATTTCCCACTGGTGCTCATTTTCCTTCACTTCCCCATCAAGAAAGAAACTCTCGAATTTTTCCATTTATTTCTCGGTCATTAAATAAAGAAACATCTTTCCCACCAAACCATTCTTCCCAGTCGGGTGTGCAATCCACACTATTGATTAATTCCCCCAAAGAAATAAATGGTGTTTGTTGGGGTACGGATTCGCTTGAGGATTTTCCGGGTTTTCGTGAAAGCATCACACTCCAGAATGGTCAAATTGAAAATATTGATCCTGTTATGGCATCTGAAGACAATCCTAAGAGAAGTGATTGGCAAGAATGGGCAGAACAGCTAATAGCTTTTGATGATAGTTTAGAGTCTTTAGACCCAAATTGGAACGAGTTTCTTGTTGACGTCAACGCACCAGATCCAAACCCAAAGGTTTGTTCCTCAACTTAGAAAGGAGAGTTATATAGTTAATGTTATTTGCAAGAAACAATATGCAGCTAGTCTATCCTTTGTTTTTTTTTTTTTTTCCTTTTAGGTATAGTTTTTTTTCCCATGTATTTAATGAGGTAAACGAAACAAAAACACCGACAAAAATGCTTTTTTTTTTGGTTAATGAGAAAAACTGTGAGAAAAATAGGAAGGATAAGAAAATAAGGTGAAAATTAAACTAGTATATTTTAAATTTTTAGAGTCACTTCCCATACTCTTTTCTTGACTGTTATATTTTGAATGTTTTTAATTGCTAATGTTATTTATGTATGGAGGAAAACACTGTAGGAAACACCAGGGAAATAGTTTTCTTCTTGTTTTCCTTTTCCTTCTCTAAATCCGCAAACCAAATGGAGCCTTAGATTGTGTTTTTTTTTTATTTGTTGGGGGTAGTCGGTGAGGCATCTGAAATTTATTTCTTCCTCATCTAACTTCCTATCTCAGAAGAGAGGGGGTGAGTTAGGTGTCGTATCCGTTTAAACTTGAGTCCGTTGGCTCACAGCTTCATTGTTCTTAGGCTTTGTTTGGGTCACGGATTTAGTTAGGGAGAACAAAAGAAAAACACGGACGAAAACACTTTTTCTTTGTTTGATTAATAAACACAACAATGAGGAAAATAGGTAAGTGAAAACTATAAGGTTAAGATAAAATTAAAAATTCTGGATTTTTTCCTCTTTGATTTGGTTCATACTATATTCTAAAAACTATACATTTCTAATGTTACTTAAGTGTGGAGGAAACACCGGGGAAATAGTTTTCCCTCTCGTTTTCTTGTACTTTTCATTTCCTTCTCTAAATTCGCAAACCAAATGGATCCTTAAGGTATCACTTTTTGGAAGTTTGGCATTTTAACGACATTACTCATGCTCCTCTTCTCTCTGATACAAGATCACTGGTATATGCTTTGCGGGTGCACGTGTGCATCCTGGTGTTAGTTTTGGATAATCTATGGATGTGGTGACTCAATTTGATTCTTTGTTAGAACTTTAAACTGCATTTCAGGTGTCGAAACAATCTTCTGAAGTATCGGTGCAGCATATCCAAATTCATAATCTTGATCCCGTACAATCTGGAGATATTTGTCCTGTTTCTAGTCCATTGTGTACCCCACCTACAATCAAGCCCCGTATGCGATGGACACAAGAACTTCACGACTCCTTCATGGAAGCTGTAAATCAGCTTGGGGGTAGTGAAAGTGCGTACTCCTAACAGTTATTTTTACAGTACATTTGGATTGAGAGAAGTGGAGAGAAGAGGAGAAAATAAACCCCTTTCTTTCCACTTCTCTTGTTCTGTGTGTTAAGTTTGGGGGAAGAGAAGGTTAGGCAAAGAGCCCATTTTGGTTTCTCTCCAAATTGGAGAGATTGGAGAGGAGAAGAGACTGGAAGTAAAAAGTGTTCTTGAAAGACCAATATAGCCCTGAATATGTTGCACTTATCAAGTATCCTTATTTACTAGAGGGTAAATGAGTAAATTGGTTTTAAGATTCTCTTTTCTTTTCCCTGATGAAAGCTAACCTTTGGAAGTTATTTTCCTTTCTCTTGTTTACGGTCTATCCAAACATCTTACCCATATAGGGTGGAACCCTACATTTGCTTCACTTCTTTTCTTTCAGTGGGGGTTCTCTTCTCTTCTCTCCACTTCTCTCAATCCAAACGGAGCGTTAAACTTTTGGTTTGACTAATCATATTGCTTCTCATTGTATTGACTTATTGGTTCTAATTTGTAGGAGCTACCCCAAAAGGTATCTTGAACCTTATGAATGTTGAAGGCCTGACTATTTATCATGTGAAAAGTCATCTTCAGGTGTGAAGAGACCTCCTTTTTTTTTTTTTCTTTTTTTTTTTTTTTCTTTTTTTTTTTTTCTTTTTTTTTTTTATTTTTTTTTATTTATTTTATTTTATTTTTTATGATGATCTCTTTTATCTTTACAAGCTAGTTATAAAATTTATCAATTTAATTTGATATGCTTCTCTTACATTTCAGAAATTTCGAACAGCCAGATACAGATCAGAGTCATCAGAAGGTAGCAATCATTGCATTTTTTTGGATTTCTTATATTGTGTTTGCATTTTGAAAATAATTTTGACGCATAGGCTTGCCAACACTCTACATCCTTATTTAGGATTAGAATCTCGGGCGGGCTAACCGAGCCCAACACAAATTTAGAGTGGGCTTGAGAAGCCTTTTTTGGGACAGACTTGAGCTAGAAATTACTAGTTGATATATAATGTGCCAGCTTGCTTTGCACCATTATCATATTATTATGTTATTAGGAACTCAAATAATAATAATAATAATAATAATCACGGGTGCCAGTATGTTGTTCTTTTTCTTTTCAGGCATCAGGTACTTGTATGTGAACTTATTAGAAAGTTGATTGTGTTGTTCTCTTATATGCAGTTTCTTCAACCAAAAAGCCGAATCCTATTGATGAGATGACATCTCTAGACTTGCAAACGTGAGTTATATTTCGATATTTATTTTGTCTGTAGTCCTGAATGTTTTTCAGATACTTCACTCTGTTGTATGAATTTTGCCCCTGCTTTTGGGGGTAACTGCTTCATGCTGTACATGTTTCATGTATTAATTTGTACAATTAGTAGTATTCTGGTCCTATTTTTCTCTTACTATTCTACCATAGCCGCCTTATACTAATTCTAGTTACTTAAACGACTTCGGAATATATCGGATATTTGTTTCTTTACAGTAGATTACCTTAACGATATTTGCCTTCTTTATGTCAGTCATTCTGGTAGAATGGTATGGTGATTATTCTTATAGTCATATATATATACACTGTATTTTACATATCAGTCTATGGTGTTCACTTTTCTAAAGAAACAAAAAGGATCTCATTATCGAAGAATTTTATTGGTGATAAGTTATCAAGAACAAATTTACTTGTCCAACAACTGCTTTTCTTGACATTTCATTGAGTTTGAGACTGTGACTATAAGAGCTATACATATATTGGTTTTCCCTATCTTAAGATCTGTGAGCAATATATATACAGCATATATATTGTTTACCTCTATTTTCTCGAAAAATTTGTTCAGTTTGAGCTTGAACTTAACTTTGTGCCTGTGGTTCTGAGGATAGGAGTATGGGGATCACGGAAGCATTGCGATTGCAGGTGGAGGTTCAGAAGCAGCTTCATGAACAACTTGAGGTAGCTATTGATACCATAAATCCCATCTACTAATATTCAATTTGTTAGTTAAATAGACTATTATTCCTTTCTGGAAAAAAAATGATCATTATTTACGGCTCGGTTTTGGTTTTCATTGATTTTGAAAAAGCTTATGATAGGGTGCCCAAAGATTTAATTTGATGGGCGCTAGAGAAGAAGGGAGTGACCAAGGGTTATATATAATTAGGCCTGGCAAATGGGCGGGCTTGGGCGGGCTCGGGCCTGGATGGGTTCGGGCTAGGCCGGTTTCGGTCCGGGCCTGAGGCGGGTTTATTTGTGATCGGGCCGGGCCGGGTTGGTCCATGAATCGTGACATGCAAAAGCCTTGATTGGCAGGAGGTTTCGGGTTTTTTTTTTTTTTTTTTTCTCTTCAATTTCAGTGTAATAGGAATCAACAATTTTTACCCCCACACTTTTATGAGTGTCTTAAACCCCAAAAGAAAAAAGAATGATAGCCATAGCAATTTCACAAGTTCAAATTACAAAAAACAAAAACACAGATTACAAGAATGATAATCATTTCAGATCAAACCCATTTCCTGCCAGTGTTCTAAAAATCGGCCTAGGCGGCCGCCTAGGCGGCGCCTAGGCGCTAGGCGGTGCCCGGCCGCCGAGATTTTCGCTAGGCGTTTGAGAAAATCGGCCAGTGGATTAGTCGGCCTCTAGGCGGGGCCTAGGCGGTGCTAGGCGGGCTAGGCGGTGCTAGGCGGCGCCTAGGCGGGCTAGGCGGTGCTAGGCGGGCTAGGGTGAGAATGCTAGAGAGTCTTATTTGGTTCCAACTCTTTGAAAAAAAAACCCTAACATTAGTATATATATACACTTAAGGTTTAAGTTAATTATGGAGAGATCCCTAATAGTTTTTTAAATACTAAAACCTTCTAATAATCTTTGCTTATTTTAAAAAAAACACCACATAACCTTTATATATATATGTATCTATTATTTGAACCACAAATCTATAATTTATTTTAATTAACACCACATAACTGGTATATATATCTATTATATAATTAATTTTATTTATAAAACAAATCCGCCTAGGCCCCGCCTAGGCGTCCGCCTAGGCCCCTAGGCGCTAGGCCCCCCTTCGCCGCCCGACTAGCGCCTAGCGATTTTTAGAACATTGTTTCCTGCTCTTCATTTTCTATCACCATGTTGCTTCAGTAACCTTGTACTAGAGCAGAAAGTCCAAAGATTTCCAAATAAAACGAAATCATCTTCGTCTTCCAACTTACAAAGACACCCAAGTAAATCTTACATTCTAGAGAGAGAGAGAGAGAGAGAGAGAGAGGTGTTCATCAGTTCATGAGTCTAGAGAGAAGCAATAGAAAGAGAGGCTTGGTTCTTCAGTAACAGCAGAAGAGGGCTTTGACTGATTTTCCTTCTCAGAAAGAGGAAAGGAGAGAGAGAGGGAGAGAGAGAGAGAGAGATAGAGAGAGAGAGAGAGAGAAGTTGCTGCACAAAGTGGCAGTGAAAATTTCTAACCTAGGTGGCTCAGTGAGGGCTTATATATTGTTGGGACCACACGAGCCCATTCTCAGCCCGTCAAAGCCCATAAAATTATTGCAAATAGGCTAATCAACCCAAAACCAACCCGAATTCAAGTTTTTGGAAGCCCGTTTTCCTAAATGCTCGGGCTTGTTCAGGCTTTTCTTGGGTGTCGGGCTTGAGTTGCCACCCCTGGGTTATATTGACGTAGTGAAGGATATGTATGAAGAAGCCATTACTACAATTAGATTACCCGACCGGAGAAGCAAGCGAATTCCCAATTACCGTAGGCCTACACTGAGGGTCGACCTTGAGCCCATTCGCCCTAATTATGGATGAATTGACTGGACACATACAAGATGAGGTCCCATGGTGTATATTGTTTGCAGATGATATTGTCTTGGTTGATTAATCTAAAGGGGTACTCAACACTAAACTTGAAGCTTAGAGAGAAGCACTAGAGACAAAAGGGATAAAGATAAGTATGACGAAAACAGAAGACATGGAATGTAGTTTAGTAACAGTGGAAGTAGAGACAACGAATCAGTGAAGATCGAAAACCAGGAGTTCCCAAAGAGAGAACACTTTCGTTATCTAGGCTCGATGATCAGTAAAGATGAAGAGATTAGTGATGATGTTCCCATAGAATTAAAGTAGGTTGGTTTAAGTGGAGGAGTGCTTTCGGTGTATACCGGAGAATACCAACAAAATTGAAAGGAAAATTTTATAGAACAATTATTAGGCCAGCTATGCTCTATGGGACAGAATGTTGGGCAACTAAGAAACAACACATTAGCAAAATAAGCGTAGTTGAGATGAGGATGCTAAGATGGATGTGTGGTAAGACTAGGAAAGATAGAATTAGAAAAGAGTACATTCAAGAGACTATAGGAGTGTCACAGATTGAGGATAAGTTGAGGGAGAATAGACTTATATGGTTTGGCCATGTGCAACGAAGACCTGTAGATGCACCTATGCGAAAGAGTGATTGGATCGTAGTGCCTGGAATGGTTAGAGGGAGGGGCAGACCTAGACTGACTTGGGAGTACGTGGTGCAGCAGGATATGAATATATGTAATTTAAATGAGTATATAACTCTTGATTGTGCAGAGTGGAGAAAAATGATTCATACAGCCGACCCCAATTGATTGAGACACAAGGCTTGGTTTGATTTGGTAATTTACGGCTCTGTTTGGTTCATGGATTTAGTGAGGGAAAAGAAAAATAAAACATAGAAGAAACACTTTTCTTTGGTTAGTAAGAAAAAATGGTTAGGAAAATATGGACTATAGATTAAATTAAAAAATTTAGAGTGTGTGGATCACTTCGCTCATCTTTCCTTGAATTTTATAATATGCTGAAAATTTCTTATTTCGAATCTTGTTTAAGCATGAGGAACGGTATGGTTGTTCTTTTCATAAATGAACGTGCATTGAACATAAAAAGGAAATTGGGTTGACCATGAAAGATAAAAAGTAAAAATCTTAGATATCATAAGAGAGTTCCACTCCAGATGTCACTTTCTTACAACCAAAGATTGTTGGTTGGACAACGAACCAGTTTTAAAAGAGTTATTAGACTAGTCAGGGACTCCTATGTATGAGATTGGCACTCATCAAACAACTGAATTTGTAGGATCGGTTCACTTATGAACACCACAGAACCCGTTCGTTCTTTGCTTTCTCAAACAGCCTCTTATATATCAGTTGAGCACACTCTAATCGTTCAATTTCACAGATATGCAAATGTTATGCTTAATGTATCAAGAATCAAAACGACAAGACAGAAACCTACATAGAGTTTTGTTTATTTCTTTTTCTAATTTCTAGTTACTTTAGTCTAAGGTTGGGAGGTGAGAAGAACACAAGTGATAATAACGTTGTGAAATCGAATTCACCTAGCTTAATAAAACAGTTGCTTTAGGCTCGGTTTGATTCATTGATTTAAGGAAGGAAGAGAAAAGAAAGCAGGAAAGATGACACTATTCCTTGTTCGGTTATCTTGGAAAACACAAGGGAAAAAGGGAACTATTCGTTCTTGTTTTCGATTTCCTTTTCTTATCTTTCTCTAAATCCGCAAACCAAACAGATCCTTACTTTTATTTTCCTCCTAACAATCCAAAAACCAAACGGAGCATTAAAATTGAGAATCAATCTCTATATAGCTAGTTGATTAGAGAGAGTTTGAGAAATTCTCTATTTCCTCCAGATTCAGCGAACTTTGCAGATGCAAATTGAAGAACAGGGTAGGCATCTTCAGTTAATGTTTGAAAAACAGAAAGAAGAGAATGGTAGGTTCAAGACCTCATCAACAATTACGAAACCGTTTCTGGTCAACGACAAACCAGAAGCCTCGGATCAGGAGAATCAAGTCAGAACGGAAATCAATACGAACAATGCCGGCAAAGAACCCGAAGAAATTCATTGTGAAACTGGTGATGATTGTCCGCCTGCAAAGCGCGCCAGAGCTGATGATGATACAACTGACTCATCAAGCAAGTTGCCATCGTGATCAAGACTTGTTATGGTACATTGTTATGTATATATAATAATAAAATGATCCGACTATGATGACTGAAAACAAAGAATTGTATGTTGTTGGTGTGTTCTCTCTTTCAATTAGGAAATAAGCATGTAGTGTCCGGTTTGGTTGTGTTTATATATATATATATATTGTTCTGGGACATTATTTTCTTCAACTACATCATTTTTTTTACTCGAGAAGAGAGCACATGTTAATTTGAACTGAGATGAGCAAATGATAATACAAGACTAATTCATCACAATTTGTCTTCAAATAATCAAAGAGCACTACTAGACCCACACAGTGAACCACATAATTTTTTCACACACAGTTTTAAATGCTTGTACTTTGTGCTGTTTGATTTTTTTTACAATTTTTTGTGCCCTACTTATACAGCACAGGGTACATGCATTTAACGCTATGTGTGGAAAAAGTGTGTGATTCACTGTGTGGGTTTAGCATTTTCCATAATCAAATTATGAGAGCATTATTAGAGCATGGGCATGGTGGTTTATTTATTTATTAATAAAGTGGGGTCTCTAACATAATTTTTAAAAATTTAGATTTATTTAAAGAATATTGAGAGATGGATTCCACGTCATTGAACATCCTATAGGATTTGGCCATCAATGAACACGAAAAACCTAGCTCCAGCCTCCAAGTCCGATTGCAGTCCGTTGTATTATTCACAAATTTTTTTTTGTTCATTCAACTAGTGATCTAGTGTGAGGACATATTTGTCATGACCGGGATGAGGGGCAAAGATCGAACCTTGGTATAAGCATAGCATGAAGAGCCTTTTAACTAGTTCTGTATTGTTCACAAATTTAAAGTAAAGTAAATATTAATCATTATTTGATTTGCTAAAGAAAATAATGCGCACAAAATAATAATAATAATAATAATAATAATAATTCTTAATTGGTTATGTTATTTCTCATTGTTATTTTTATTTGCTTATTGTATTTAAATAATCTTAGAGCGTCTCCAGTAGTAAAATTATTTATAGCAAGTTATTTTAGTTAAAAACTAATTTTGCTATCCACTATTTAACCTTTAATTCCAGTAATGCTCTTTATTTTATCTAGTCATCTTAGAGCAACTCCAGCAACTCTTTATTCTGACGAGAATGCTAAAGTGGCGAGCCAATTTTTTGTTTTTCAACCTGCATGAGACTCGGTACTCCCCTCGTCAAAATAGCAGATACAGTGGCGGACCCAACACTGGGCTCAGCTGGGCTGTAGCCTGTAGCCCAGTGCAAGGTTTGTGAATTATTTTTTAGGGTAATATTTGGGACACAAACAAATCTCACAAACACTTACACCCACAGTCTATCTCTCTCCTGGGTGGCACTGTGAGGTCCGGATAATTTCAGTGGACCCTACAGTACCACCCAGGAGAGAGATAGATTGTGAGTGTAAGTATTTGTGAGATTTGTTTATGCCCCTAGTATTGTTGTATTTTTTAACATGTATCTAAACCTAGTCTCTTTACAATATTGGCCCACAGTTCACACATTTAGCCCAAGGATTACCCTATATAATTTTCTTTTCTAGCTATTACTCTCTTTGTTTGGTATTTTTAATGTTAATTGGGGAAAGATGCACGTGCATGGCATACTTCTACAGTCCGTTTGGTATGCCACAAAATAGAAAAGAATTTATTTGCAATTCTTGTTTGTGACAATTCTTGTGTTTGGTTTGACAAAAGAATTGATTTTCAATTCTAGCCAATTCTCATCAATTCTTGTTTTAGTCAAAAAACAAATCCTATCACTTTTGGTAGGATTTGGTGAGATTTGATTTCACTTTAAGTGAAATAATGTGATATACCAAACTTACCCGTATATATTTCACACCTCCTCTCTTTATATGGACAATGTAGTAAATGACCGTGATTCATTTCATTTCATTTCTCTTTCAAACCAAACATGAGAATTAGAATTGCAAATCAATTATATTCATTTCTTTTCTTTTCTATTCTCTCCAATTCAATTCAATTCTATTTTAGAATCATACCAAACGGAGTGCTAGTGTTTTATCATACCAATTCCAGTTTATCAATTATCAATCTTATACATTCTAAATTTTATTCTAAAATAGCTTAATAATTATATTATATGTTGTGACGATTATTAATAGTACTATATGTTACTTTTTGTGGCCTAAATGACACAATATTTTAAAATTAAATTTAAGATTCAAATTTGAAAAATATAGCCTTACTATCTAAATTATCAAAGTCGTGTCATAAATAGTTACAATTCTTTATTCAGTCACACTTTTTTTTTGGCCGAATTGTTTCAAATGTAAAATTATAATTGCGCCAAATTTTAGAAATGCAAAAATATAAGATTTAATTATCCTTTGATAGTTGTAGAATGATAATTGACCCAAAAAAAAAACGAGAAGTAACATCAAAGTATAGATAGATGTATTACATATGATAGAAAGAAAAGTTGACTTTTGTTTAATATTAGTCCCCCACCCTTTGAGAGTTCTTGGTCCACCCTTGAGAGTTGAGAAGATACAAAATCTCTCGCCCGATTTAACTTGAATTTCTGACTCCCCGCATATCATGGCAAAATCTCTAACGGTAGAAATTTTTTGAAATCACAGACCAACGGTTAAAAAAAAAAAAAAAAAAAAAAATCAAACGAGATTCAAATGAACATCAAGAAATCTATATAAATAACACACAATTTACAAATACAATCAATTGTAGTTGTTGGAATAGCGGCCCTTGCATGATCTTGCAAAAAACTATGAAACGTAAGGTTAATTCCTACCTGGACCGACTTAGGCTTAGTTTGGTCCTCATGTGGCTTTTTAAAAAGAGTTTATGAAATTTATTACTAAGTTCTTTGATAATTTTATACAAGTGATACACTACTCTTCAAAAAGACATCATGAAACCAAAAAGCAACCTTGAGCTTTTAAAAGCTCCATTCTAGAGCTTTTAAAAATTCCCTCCAAAAAAGTTCCAAGTTCAATTTTTACAAAGCTCATAAACTAGTTACCAAATGAATTAACATGAAATTGGGTTTTAAAAAAGGAGAAGCACCACCTAGGGTCAAACTAAGCCTTAATTCCTCTGTAGATGGGTTTGATGTTACTTCCAAACCCTAGCTATGAACGTAAGAGGTCTGTGGAGAGAAAAAGGAAGACAGTCTAGGAAGAGATGGTGGTAGCAGATAGTGGTTGGGGATGGTGCCAGGGGTTGCCGATGGTGGTGGAGAACAGAGGCCGGTCACTGGGTGGCTCAAGCTGATGCTCCCCTCCCTTTCCCATCATCTGCTTGTTCTCATCTCTGGTCCAAATGTGATAGAGATGGGTTGGGTAATCTAGAAAGTGCTAAATAATATTATATCAATTGTTTTCCATATTTTTATTTGTTTATTTCTACAATACATTTTTGTTGACACTCCTCTCTCATTGTCTAATACAGTGGGGTCACATTGTCTAATACAGTGGGGCTGTATTAGACAATAGGAGAGGAGGTAAGCAAAGGGTGAGTAACTTTTGGGTGAGCAAATCTGCACTCTTATTTGTAACCACACAGAATGATTACGATAAGGGTCTTTATGCCTTGTTTGGGTGATTGATGATAAGATCCTTGTTTATTGAGTAATGTTATGTTTCCCAAATTTCTATCTCAAGAGTATTTCCTAATTGATGTGGCAGTGAATCTAAGTCTAATACAATAGAGCCAGTTGAATTTTAATTGAAAGTTGTTTACCTGATCCTACTACTACATCATTTGGAAATCATTTTTGTGATAGAAATGTGGAATATGAGAGTAGCTATTTGAGTATATGATAGTTGAAGTTTGTTTAAATGATAAAGTTTTTAATTTAATACTATCCAAACAAAAAAAGGTCAATTAAAATAGAGAGTATGGCTCGAGTGAGTGTCAAAAAATGACTAACTAAAATAGAGAGGATGATTAAGTACCTAGCTACTTTAACTTTTACCGTTGGAGTTGCTCTTACTTTGTTGGAGTATTTTTTTTTTTTTTTTTGAGTAAAGATTGAGGCACCGAAATAGTGCACCGAAATGATCGGTGCCGTCCATCTCGGGGGGACCCACGCCCTGCACGCGTGGAGCCTACCGACATGGACGACACCGATCATTCGGTGCACCATTTCGGTGCCTCTAGCAGTATTGATTTTTTTTTTTCTATAGTTGAGAGTTGTGCCAAGTGAATAATGAAAGATCCAAAGGTTGAGATTCGGCTAGACAAATCTATCTAGTCAAAAAGTTATCTTGTCCTAAAAGTTAAAATATTTAGTCTCCTGGAGATGCTCTTAAAAGTTTTTTACGACATGAGTAATGCTTGGTACAAATAAAACATTTACATAAAGTTGCTCATAAAAATTTATTATGTCTATCTCTCATAAAGTGGAAACCATTGACATATCCTAAGCTTTCCCAGATAAAGCCAAAAACGTCTCTTTAATACCATCGTTCACTCAATTTGGTGTTTGTGACATTGGAAGTCACGTCTCTTTAATATCATCGTTTATTTTTTTTATTTTTTATTTTTTTATTTTTAAACTTGGTGTTTGTGAGATTGAAAGTCACAACACACACACGTATATGTATATATATATATATGTATGTATGTCATTATATACATCGGGTGCAATTGCTAAGCCGCAATCGAATTTCTATCCAATTTCCAAAGTTTTAAGGTTCATTTCTAAGCTTCTCTGAATCTTTTGTGAAATTTCAATGTACCCATTTGCAATCAATGAGTTTAATGTGTGTCTATTGTGTAATATGCTATGTTAATACCATAGTCTTTGATGCCTTTGCAATCGAATGTGTTTTCAAGTCAGATAGAGTTTCATCTTAAGGTATCACCTTTTGGAAGTTTGGCATTTTTAATGACTAATGCTGCTCTTCTCTCTGCTACATTTTTGTCACTGGTATATGCTTTGGGTGCACGTGTGCATCCTGGTGTTAGTTTTGGATGAGAGTCCTGCTAGAGGCAGTTCGGTGCCTTCAAATTTCGGTGTACCTTGTCGGTGCCCCAATCTTTTACCGTTTGGATAATCTATGGATGTGGTGACTCAATTCGATTCTTTGTAATAACTTTAAACTGCATTTCAGGTGTTGAAACAATCTTCTGAAGTATCGATGCAGCATATCCAAATTCATAATCTTGATCCCTTACTATATGGAGATATTTGTCCTGTTTCTAGTCCATTGTGTACCCCACCTACAATCAAGCCCCGTATGCGATGGACTCGAGAACTTCATGACTCCTTCATCAAAGTTGTAAATCAGCTTGGGGGTAGTGAAAGTGCGTACTTATTTTACAATACGTTTGGATTGAGAGAAGTGGAGAGAAGAGGAGAACATAAACCCCCTTTCTTTCCACTGCTCTTGTTCTGTGTGTTAAGTTTGGGGGAAGAGAAGGTTAGGCAAAGAGCCCATTTTGGTTTCTCTCCAAATTGGAGAGATTGGAGAGGAGAAGAGACTGGAAGTAAAAAGTGTTCTTGAAAGACCAATATAGCCCTGAACGGAGCACTTCTCGTGCGGACCGTCCGCAAGTTAATAACTTGCGGACTTCTTTCTCGGCTGTTGGATCAGTACAGCCGAGAAAGAAGTCCGCAAGTTATTAACTTGCGGATGTCCGCACGAGAAGCGGACTGTAGCCCTGAATATGTTGCACTTATCAAGTATCCTTATTGACTAGAGAGTAAATGAGTAAATTGGTTTTAAGATTCTCTTTTGTTTTCCCTACTGAAAGCTAACCATTGGAAGTTATTTTCCTTTTTTTTGTCTATGGTCTATCCAAACGTCTACCCATACAGGGTGGAACCCTACTTTCGCTTCCCTTCTTTCCTTTCAGTAGGGTTCTCTTCTCTTATCTTCACTTCTCTCAATCCAAACAGAGCGTTAAACTTTGAATTTGACTAATCATATTGCTTCTCATTGTATTGACTTATTTATTCTAATTTGTAGGAGCTACCCCGAAAGGTATCTTGAACCTTATGAATGTTGAAGGCCTGACTATTTCTCATGTGAAAAATCATCTTCAGGTGTGAAGAGACTTCTTCTTCTTCTTTTTTTATTTATTTTATTTATTTTTATTTTTTCTAATGATCTCTTTTATCTTTACAAGCTAGTTATAAAAATTTTCAATTTAATTTGATTTACTTTCGTTACATTTCAGAAATTTCAAATAGCTAAATACAGATCAGAGTCATCAAAAGGTAGCAATCATTGCATTTTTTGGATTTCTTATACTGTGTTTGCATTATGAAAATAATTTTGACGCATAGGCTTGCCAACACTCTACATGTTTATTTAGGGGTAGAAACTCTGGTAGACTAACCCGACCCCAACACAAATTTAGAGACGACTTGACAAGCCTTTAGTGAAATTTGGGACTTGGGCTAGAAATGTCACGCCCTAGGATCACTCAAATGATCCCAGGACACATGGCATACCACCAATGTTCGTTTCAAATTATTAAAGTTGCTTAAATCACAATAATAAAAGTTTTGACCAAAGAACTAGACACACTATTTCATTTTTCAAAGGTTTGAACACACACACACACACACACCCAAACTCACCTTAACAAAATCCGTTTTCAAAAGTACCCACCAGACCTAATTAAAAGTTAAACCGAACACCGGAAGTGAGAGAAACAAAGTTTGGGCAGAGAGGTGTTTAACCGGTCGAACTGTCCCCGGTCGACCAGTCGAATGGGACCTGGTTAGAATTCCTCCCCTGCTGCAGAATTTTACCTAAGTCTCATTCAACCCACTCGAACATACACCTCTTTTAAGCTTTTTAAAACATTGTAAATGTTCCAAAAACATGTAAAACATGTTCAGGCCATAACCCCGAACTTCATGAGTTCTTAACACAGTTTTAAAATACTTTAGAAAAGTATTATCTATAATCAATTTATGTCGAACTCGTCGAGTAGAAACTCCGAGTTCGTCGCCCCAATCCAACTATGCTAGGTACCTAGAATACAACCTCAGTCCAAAATCAACCAACATAATACGTCCCCATATTACAAAAATTTAAGCCGCTATCCTTTTACTACACAAACCCAAATAAATAAATGATTACAATATTCCACTAATTTTACTTATTAAACATAACTCTATTAAACAAAAAATTCAATTAAAATCCCACACCCACGAATACTCACTAATTCTATTTCTTTCCTTCTGAGCTTCTCCTTGAACACTTACAATGGTTATTCAATAACCACTATAATATATAAACTATATGCTTGTGAATAGCACTAATTATGCTCATGGATAATAAACATGTCCAATTTCATCTCATTACAACCAACTATAGTCTCCGGCAATTACTACTTCACTTCGACCACTACCGACTAGCTTGCGGCTCCACTCCCTAAGCCCACGTGACCTAGTCATGACCTACGTCTCCACACGTGCGGTCCCATAGGCCTCTGGCGGCCGTGGTCGTCACTACATCGATTACCTTATAGTGGTATAGAACTAGCAATTCCATTGACCCAAATAAGCAGCTCAACATGCTCATTTAAACATTACACCGTGCTTTCACAATCAAATTGGGCCTAATTTAATCACATAAATTTTACCCAATAGCAAACTAGATGGGCTTTATTAAGCTAATTAACATGCTTTTACATCCCAAATGAACCCAAACATGGAACCATCTATATATCATAATTAATGTCACACACCTCGTAGATATCGCTCCTAAACTTGAGATTTATGTGCCATTATGAACCGGGATAATTCCTACACATATATAGTGAATTGTAAACTATCATCTAAAAATGGGTCACGGAAAAACTATCACCAAACTCAATAAAATTGGTACCAAAACGTTAGACTCATCTCCAGGAATCCGAATATATATATTAGAATTGAGAACGGATGTCGTTTGGCGCGTCAAATGGCGAAGACCACTGTCGGAGCGCTCTCTCTCTCTCTCTGCTGAATTGATGATGATGATGAAAAAATGAGAGTAAAACTCTCAATTGACTAACTTAAGTTTGTAGGGAATATTCCCTTTGGTCAATATTAATTACTCCCCCATTAGTTTTAGTTCATTACAATAACGCCCCTACAAGATATGAATCGACCCAAAGAAGCTCACAAATACCTTGGGCCATTGCCCTGAACTCAGCCTCATCACTAGACCTTGCAACAACATTCTGCTTCTTGTTTCGCCATGTAACCAAGTTACCTCCAACAAATGTACAGTACCCGGAGGTAGACCTTCAATCAGTGACCGAACCAGCCCAATCAGTATCTGTATAAGCTTCAACTCTCAGGTGGTCATGCTTAGAGAAAAATAAGCCCTTTCCGGGAGCAGACTTCAAACATCGAAGAATTCTAAAGACTGCATCTTGGTGTGACACCCGAGGAGAATGCATAAACTGACTAACAACACCAACTGCAAAAGCAATATCAGGGCGAGTATGAGACAAATAAATAAGCTTACCGACAAGTCTCTGATAGCTCCCCCTGTCAACCAATTCTCAATTATTGTCTTCACTATGTTTTTTATTCTGCTCCATAGGCGTATCACAAGCCCTACTACCAAGCATTCCAATTTCTTTCAATAGGTCCAAAATATATTTCCTTTGGGAAATAAAAATCCCTTGTTTGGACCTTGCAAGTTCAATTCCCAGAAAGAACTTCAGGGCTCCCAAGTCTTTTATCTCAAACTCTGTGGCTAACTATTTTTTCAATTTCTCCATCTCCTCGAAGTCGTCCCCTGTGAGCATAATATCATCAACATAAACAATGAGGGTAGTGGTGATGTTGTCAGAATCAAGATATAAAAGTATACTTTACTTTTCTAAAGATTTGCAGTGTGGAAGTAAAGGTCGAACCCACAGAGATTGATTACTACAGCGACTTAATTTTAAAACCTAAGTTTAATTAATTAGGAAAAACGGATTTGATTTTGAATTTAATTAAGCTAATAACAATAAAAGTAAATCTAACTTATGAAAGCAATTAAAATTGTTTTTAAATAATATTTAAAGGAAACCTAGGATTGCAAATCCACCACTAGCTTCATAATAGGAATATCTATGAATTACTTTAGCTTATTACGTTGGATGAATATGGGGAATTGTAGCTACAAGCCCAATTCCTCCGACAAGAAGATAATCATGGTTCAAGCACCAACATAATCCATCTTCGGGTAGCACGAACTATCCCACACTAAACTAGGGTTGTGATCTAATCCGTCTAACCTAGGCATGGACTATTCGGATACTTGATAGCACGAATCAATAAAGCACCATCACATGTAAACAATCTAAACAAGCACAGCAAGAATAGATCGTTGAGCACATCACAGTCAAAATAGATCTAAGACAAGAATAAATTCTGAAAGCAATGATTTAATCAATAGAAGTACGATTTATTTATAAAAATCCTCTAAACATGTGACTGTCATCCATACATAATAAAACTAAAATAAAAGCATAAATAAAACCCTATTACTCATCTAGGGCTTCATTGAAATCCTAGATCTATGATCTAGCCGTCCATAGAAGTAGTAGATAGCAAGAGGTTGATGGAGGAGGCCATGGAAACCCTTGGTCTTCTTCTTCTTCTCCTTGCTTCCCTCCCTTCAATGGCTGGAAGTATGGTTGTAGAATGTGTGTATATTAATTGCCAACCCTCTAATTGAAGTAAAATAAAGTATATATAGATTTACAACAAGTTTTGGAAGCCTTTACAACTCGAAACGGACTGAAACTGATGTAATTTACAATCTGGACGTCATTCTGCAGTTTCGTTTGCACAGGAGTCTTCAGTACACTGAAATACGCAACTATGATTTTTCCACATATCGCGAGAGCGGGTCGCGCGAGCGCGACAATTGGTCCTTCGCGCGCGCGGATCGCGCGAGCGAATCTGGGGTTCTCGCGCGAGCGGATCGCGCGAGCGACTCTCGGTTTTCGCGGGCGCGGGTCGCGCGCGCGACTTGGATTTTTCAGCTTCTTTCTTTCTGACTTTTCACCCTGTTTAGCCTGGTTTAGCTGATTTCTTCCAAAACCTGTCAGAAACTAGAAAACGAAGTAAAAATATACAAAAATAGGATAAAATGGTCTAACAAATGCGCGTTAAAGCGTATAATTAGGATTAGTTCTCTCCCGATCACACCCCCAAACCTACATTTTGCTAGTCCTCGAGCAAAACTAAAATAAAAACTACTAATAAAAATCTATTCCATTTTCGTATGGATCACGATTGCATTTAGCTTATGCAACAAGCCTTTTAAACCCCTAGGTGCCCCTAGTCGGACGAGTGAAGTCTCGTGAGGGTTCTCATCAACAAGTTACCCACAACCATCTTTATTAACTTAAAATTTTAAAAACTTTTATTAAAAACAAAGAGCATAATATTCAATACTCCTTATTATACAACAAAGATTTGAAATAGGATAACGAACATAAAGAAATAGAATCAAACGTCTACATACATCATGAAGAACAATCTCAAGCACATGCATCGTATAAATCAATAGAGTTTCTCATAAAATCGCACGTGTGTGATGAGGTAGTCAAATGAACACGCGCATGTCATGAACATGGAATATAACTCGGATAACCATCTAACTATGTCTCGACTACGAATCTCACAATGTCAATTACACTCTAAAATGAAACACTCAGAAACAGGTGTAATTTTTCTAATATATGTGAGTAAAGGAAATATATTTTCAAAACGAGAATACTCACATATGACTCGAAAAGGACGCATGACACGAAAGAACAGTAGTCTCATGGATAAGATGTTAATAATCAAGAGAAATTAATCATTACCATGTTTTAATCCCCCTCCCATCGTTTACATATCAAAACCATGTTTCCTAGGATCAATTAGGACTTTTCAAAGGTTGTAACGTGGCTCAGGTAAAGAAAGAGGATAGCAAAGATTCATTAGGTAGTTTTAGAATGGCATTGTAAGGCATGTTCGATTTCTTTCATTCTTCTTCTACAAGCTTACATCTTTTCTTTCTCTTTATTCCTTTTCATTCATTTTTCTTCTTTTCTTTCATTTTTTTTTTCAACCTTCCTCTTCTGTATTTTGTTTCTTTTCCTTTTTCTTTTCTCTCTTCTCAAATGACTATGCATCGAATACCAAGCAACTACCCCAATAGCATCTTATTTTCTTCTTCTCAATCAACACATCGCCTTAATACTACTAAAAGTTGATCACTCTTCCAGTGGTATACTCCAAGTTGATCAGGTTGGAGCTTTTAAAGAGGATAATGGTGAACAAAGAAAAAGAGGCATTTTAACGGCTCAAGGGGCAAACTAAGGAAATTTTATCTTTTATCGGCCGGCAGTAAACAAAGAAGGCCTAAAATCATTTCCTAGGTTATATGGTTCTTCAATATTACGACGGAAGATTATTTAGCATGGTAACAAATATTTTAACTTGACTATCAACCAAAACAAGAATAATGAGACTAAACAACAAGTAGATGCGCTAGTTCAATGAAATTCGACAAACACAATGTATTTATAACCCTCTAAAAAGAAAAGATAGGCTCAAAAGCTCACCGGGTTTAGTCTCCACCATATGTTATCTAGAAATCCGAATCATATTATAGTTCACAACCAACATGTATTCCAATGACTACGTGCAGTGCATAGGTTAGTGTGCAAATCTATGATATAAAACTACGATTCAAACAATACATAACTTAAAACATCATATCATGACTTTAGTAAATATTTAACCACATATTCTCTTGTTTATCATTCTATAACAATTCAAAGTTACATAACAAGAAGTATCAAATGTACATTGCAAAAACGTCGGTAATCATCGTTTATTTAAACACACTGATTGAAAAATTCTAAAATTTTAGTGCATAATAATGTGCATGTGTGTGCATACCCCCAAACCTAAACCTTTCATTGTCCCCAATGAAACAAGAAAACGAAAGAAAGGGAAGTACGGAAGGAAGGAACGATAGTACCTCGATCTTGACAAGCATAGAACACATAACAGGTTAACACAAAGGAATATGGTTATAAAGTTCAATGTTACCTGTTACATCTAGATAAACGAAAAAGAAAACTACAAAAGAATAGTAAAAGTAAATGAAACCAAAATTTAACAAATAAATCTAAAATCTAAGTTAAACTAAACTAAATCAAAAATTGATGTTGTCAGAATCAAGATATAAAAAGTATACTTTACTTTTCTAAAGATTTGTAGTGTGAAAGTAAAGGTCGAACCCACAGAGATTGATTACTACAGCTTTTAATTTTAAAACCTAAGTCTACATAATTAAGAAAAACGGATTTGATTTGGTTTTTATTTAAACTAATAACAATAAAAGTAAATCTAAACTATGAAAGCAATGAAAAGTGTTTTAAATAATGTCTAAGGGAACCTAGGATTGCAAATCCACCACTAGCTTCATAATAGGAATATTTATGAATTACTTTAGCTTATTACGTTGGATGATAATGGGGAATTGTAGCTACAAGCCCAATTCCTCCGACAAGAAGATAATCATGGTTCAAGTACCAACATAATCCATCTGTGGATAGCACGAACTATCTCACACTAAACTAGCAAAAGGAAAAGAAATAAAACGAAAAAGTTTAAATGTAATAAGGAAAACAACGACTAACTTGAACTAAACTGAAACAAATAAACAAATAACATAAACGTAAAAACTATTAGAACCAGTGTGGGGGAAGGATACAGAAAACAAAGGAAAAAAAAAAAACAGAAAATGGGGAAATCGCGCGAGCGGTCCGCGCGAGCGGCCGTCGCGCGCGCGAATCCCAAAAAATATATATATATATATATATATTTTTAATCAATACTTTCTCGCGCGAGCGAGGTACCTCGCGCGCGCGGATCCAGGCGCGAGTAACTGCTGAGGCCTCGTAATAAAGAAAAGCAACGAAAAACACTAAGGGGCAATCTCGCGCCAGCGGGCCGCGCGAGCGACGTCTCGCGCGAGCAGGCCGCGCGCGCGAGAATGGAGTTTTCCACTTTTTGGCTAAAATTTTGTATATACTATTAAAATAAATTAATTCCAACCCCCAAACCTATCCAGAATGTCCAAAACAGACACAAACAGACCCAAAAACGACCAAAAATAAGAAAAACGAATGAAATAAAGCTTGGGTTGCCTCCCAAGAAGCGCTAACTTTTTTGTCTTCAGCTAGACCATTCTAGCTCAAGATTTTATGGAGGCCGTAAATCGGACTGTGTACCCCTAAGAATATCAGGTAGAGCTCGATGGTAAGCAGAAATTACGTCGCTTCGAATTAATTCAATCGACGGTTTGTCAGTATGTTCAAATCGATTTCTTACCTTTCGAGTAGATTCAGCATTAGGGTCCGAAGTATTAGGGTTCATCCAGTCATCATCCGCTATATCTTTTTCGTTACTCACATTTATTGCTTTGTTAGACTCAATATTCCGTCTTACCTCACCTTTCGCCTCACATAGGTAATCGTCATCTTTAGGAGGTTGATCAATAGCGTTAAAAACGTTTAATTTTAATTTTATATTCCCGAACGACACTTTCATCACCCCTGTTCTACAATTGACACGTGCGTTGGCCGTGGTTAAGAATGGACGACCAAGAATGACAGGAGTGTGTTTCCTAGCATCTAGCACGGGTTTAGTGTCAAGGACCATAAAATCTACAGGATAGAAACATTGATCAACTTTTACTAGCACGTCTTCGACGATTCCTCTAGGTATTTTGACAGAACGATCCGCTAACTGAATAGTAGCGGCCGTAGGCTTGAGTTCACCTAATCCTAATTGTTTATAGACGTGATAGGGTAAAAGGTTAACACTCGCTCCTAAGTCAAGGAGAGCCCTATGAATGATAGTGTCACCTATGACACATGAAATCGTAGGCGTACCTGGATCTTTATATTTTGGAGGAGCGTGTTGGAATATAGAGCTTACATTTTCTGTGAGGAAGACCTTTTTAGGCGTATGACTGCGTATTTTTCGTTTTTGTGTACAAAGGTCTTTTAGACATTTAGCATAAGCAGGAATTTATTTTATAGCATCGAGGAAAGGAATATTTATTTTGACTTGTTTAAATACCTCAAGTATATCCTCAACCTTAGACCCTTTCTTAGGCAAATGTGACGGTCCCTCAACGTTTGGTGGATATGGCATTCTCGGAATATAATTCGTTGAGACCGGTTCATTTTCTTTTCTACTTTGATTCACATCCTCACCTATTTCTTTATTCAAATTTAAATTTTTATCTTTCTCACCCCCATCCGGAATTACAACAACTTCCTCATCTCGAGTAGTCGTCCTAGTCGAAACAGCGTTCACGCTCTCACTCGTACTACCCACTGCGTATTGCCCCTTAGGTTGCTGAGTAGGTTGACTCGGCAACTTACTCTCAGTTAAACGGTTTAATGTATTAACAATTTGCCCTACTTGGGACTCCAGTTTTGCGATGGATTGTGTGTGAGAGTGTACTAACTGAACCACCGAACCAAAGTTTTCAAGTGAGGCCAACACCTTCTCCTCAAATGCATTATTGCGTGGAGGTGGAGGAGGTGGTTGGTATTGACCTTGTTGGTATTGGGGTCGGTACGTATTTGGAAAATTAGTCGACCTAGGATTATAATTATTTTGTGGGAATTGTTGCATAGAATTAACGTGTTGTTCAACAAATTCCGGATATTGAGATGCAGAAGGACATGCAAAGATATTATGGGACGGTTCAGAACATAATGCACATACTTCTAAAGAGGATGGATTAGACGGTTTGTTCATTTGCATAAGTCGGTCAAGTTTTCTATTTAATTATTGTATTTGAATTGATTGACTTGACTCAACTGTCACCTCTCGCTTAGGTTGAAGGTATCCCTCAGAACGTACCGACACAGCCTGATGCATCGAATTCTCGCTTAACGTTTCAAATATTTTCCAGGCCTCGTCGGCGCTTTTGTGTAGGAAAGTTCCCGCACAAACGGCATCGACGGTATTCCTAACAGAGGGAATAAGCCCCTCGTAGAAGACTTGAACCAATTGCCACTTGGGAACCTGATGATGTGGACACGAACGTAATAATTCTTTAAATTTTTCCCACGTGTCATAAAGAGTCTCCCCATCTTGCATCACAAAATTAGTTATATCTTTTCTTATCTTATTTGTACGCATAATAGGGAAAAACTTTTGTAAAAAGGCGGTGTGTAAGGCTTCCCATGTTTTTATTGTGTTTGGCTCCAAAGATTGAAGCCAATATTTAGCTTTGTCTTTTAAAGAGAATGGGAAGAGCCGCAATTTTAATTCATCATTATTTAGGTTTTGTATTTTCAAAGTAGAGCATATACCCTGAAAATCCCCTAAGTGTTGGTATGGATCTTCATTTAAACGGCCATGGAAAGATGGAAGTAGCGAGATGGTAGACGACTTAATCTCAAAGTGAGATGCCGTCGCCTCCGGTAATTCAATACATGTTTGTGGTGTGTAAATCGTCGGAATAAAGTAATCTTTAAGTGGAGGAGGTGGTGGTATATTAGGATTATTCATATTAGCTCCGTTGTTATTTTGGTTGTTGTCGTTATTATTTCCAATGTCTGCCATTTTAATTGGTTCTATGTTATTAAAGCGTGGTTTCTTTAGTTTTTGAAGAGTACTACGTATTTCAGATTCAAATAAAGACGTTGGTTTTGGTGTCAAATCGTCGTTTATTACAAACCTAGGTCCAGAAGTTAAGTTTGAAGACTTGTTAAGTCTTAATGTACGTTCAAGTTCAGAGTCTAAAGGTTGTAATTCCGGTTTGTTTGAACGTGTACCTAACATAAACTAAAAGAAAAGAAAAGAGATTAAAAACAAAGACTAACAAAAGAAACTAAACAAATACAATCACGCAACTAAGATAACAAGCACTCAACTACTATGATGCATGCATATTATCCTGTAATGCAATGACCGCGTCAAGCCCAGCGCCCCGGGTTTCCTAGCTAATGCAGTGCAATTAACCCTAAACTAATGCAAATAGTGCGTCACAGCGCCCTGACTTACAGCGGTTTAAAGCGAATTCCAAAGGAAGCAATTTATTTAATTGTATTTATATTTTTATTTGCGTAAGCTCCTTTGATGTAATTAGCTGCTCCACTCGGAAACGTTGACTACAAAATAAAAAAAAACAAGTTAGTAACTAAAAACAAAAACAGAAAATAAGAAAAATAAAAACTAATCTAATATTTACGAATTAACTAAACTACGATTATAAAACTAAGAGTAGTAATACAATCCCCGGCAACGGCGCCAAAAATTGATGTTGTCAGAATCAAGATATAAAAGTATACTTTACTTTTATAAAGATTTGCAGTGTGGAAGTAAAGGTCGAACCCACATAGATTGATTACTACAGCGACTTAATTTTAAAACCTAAGTCTAATTAATTAGGAAAAACGGATTTGATTTTGAATTTAATTAAGCGAATAACAATAAAAGTAAATCTAACTTATGAAAGCAATTAAAATTGTTTTTAAATAATATTTAAAGGAAACCTAGGATTGCAAATCCACCACTAGCTTCATAATAGGAATATCTATGAATTACTTTAGCTTATTACGTTGGATGAATATGGGGAATTGTAGCTACAAGCCCAATTCCTCCGACAAGAAGATAATCATGGTTCAAGCACCAACATAATCCATCTTCGGGTAGCACGAACTATCCCACACTAAACTAGGGTTGTGATCTAATCCGTCTAACCTAGGCATGGACTATTCGGATACTTGATAGCACGAATCAATAAAGCACCATCACATGTAAACAATCTAAACAAGCACAGCAAGAATAGATCGTTGAGCACATCACAGTCAAAATAGATCTAAGACAAGAATAAATTCTGAAAGCAATGATTTAATCAATAGAAGTACGATTTATTTATAAAAATCCTCTAAACATGTGACTGTCATCCATACATAATAAAACTAAAATAAAAGCATAAATAAAACCCTATTACTCATCTAGGGCTTCATTGAAACCCTAGATCTATGATCTAGCCGTCCATAGAAGTAGTAGATAGCAAGAGGTTGATGGAGGAGGCCATGGAAACCCTTGGTCTTCTTCTTCTTCTCCTTGCTTCCCTCCCTTCAATGGCTGGAAGTATGGTTGTAGAATGTGTGTATATTAATTGCCAACCCTCTAATTGAAGTAAAATAAAGTATATATAGATTTACAACAAGTTTTGGAAGCCTTTACAACTCGAAACGGACTGAAACTGATGTAATTTACAATTTGGACGTCATTCTGCAGTTTCGTTTGCACAGGAGTCTTCAGTACACTGAAATACGCAACTATGATTTTTCCACATATCGCGCGAGCGGGTCGCGCGAGCGCGACAATTGGTCCTTCGCGCGCGCGGATCGCGCGAGCGAATCTGGGGTTCTCGCGCGAGCGGATCGCGCGAGCGACTCTCGGTTTTCGCGGGCGTGGGTCGCGCGCGCGACTTGGATTTTTCAGCTTCTTTCTTTCTGACTTTTCACCCTGTTTAGCCTGGTTTAGCTGATTTCTTCCAAAACCTGTCAGAAACTAGAAAACGAAGTAAAAATATACAAAAATAGGATAAAATGGTCTAACAAATGCGCGTTAAAGCGTATAATTAGGATTAGTTCTCTCCCGATCAAGTGGTCTTACCCTGTGTAGAATGTTTGATGAACAATGTATGATCTGCATGGCTCTGTCTAAAACCAAACCGAAGCATAGCCTGAGTGAACCTCTCAAACCAAGCCCTCGGAGACTATTAAAGACCATATAAGGATTTTTTTCAATCTACACACCTTACCCTCTGTCTTGGAATCCTCAAAACCAGGGGAAATATACATGTAAACCTCCTCTTCCAAGTCACCATGTAAGAAGGCGTTCTTCACATCAAATTGGTGAAGAGGCCAATCTAGGTTCGCTACAAGGGACAGAAGGATTCTTACCAAATTTATTTTTGCAACTGGAGCAAAGGTCTCTCCGTAGTCCACACCATAAGTCTGTGTGTAACCCTTTGCTACCAACCGAGCCTTGTACCTTTCAATGGAACCATCAACCCGGTGCTTTACTGTAGACACCCACTTGCACCCCACAGTCCTCTTTCCTTTAGGCAACATTGTTAGTTCCCAAGTGCCAGTTTTGTGAAGAGCTTTCATTTCTTCACTTATAGCATGTTTCCACTTGGGATCAGCAAAAGCATCCTAGACATGGTTAGGAATACTGACAGAGGAAACTTTTGAAAGGAATGATTTATAAGAGGCAGACAAATGAGAATAAGACACAAAATTATAGATGGCGTGTTGAGTACATGATTTAACACCCTTACGGACAACAATGGGAATATCTAAATCATTTTCTTCTGGAGAGGGCATATCTGAAGAATTACCTGAATCATTATCAATCAGAGAGAATGGCAGTGAAGCTGAAGCAATAGTCTCTGAAGCCTCTCTAGTCTTCCTTTTACTCCATGTCCCCCTCGAATAGACTCTTAACTCTCTCTCCCCCTCAACTCCCTCAATTTCAGGCTCCCTCTCATCTCTCTCTATCCCCACTTCATCACTCTCTCTTTCAACCCTTTCCGCTCCACCTCAATCATCATAGGTAACACAGAAGCAACAGGTATCTCTTCACATCGTGTCTTCCCCTGAAGAGATGCCTGAGGGTCAACAAAGTAGGACTGAGACTCGTGAAAAGTAATATCCATCGACACAAACCATTTTCGAGAAGGAGGATGGTAACACTTATAACCCTTCTATGTAGGGGAATAACTGACAAACACACACTTAATAGAACGAGGGTCTAACTTCCCACGATTAGGTGAATGGCTATGAACAAAACAAACACAACCAAAGACACGAGGTGGAATGGAAGTGGAAAGGGAAGGATGAGAAAGAGAAAGAGAAAGAGAAAGAACCTGAAGAGGTGTTTGTTTATTGAGGACATGAGTGGGAAGCCTATTAATGAGATAAGCAGCTGTAAGGACTGCTTCGCCCCATTAAGTACGAGGAGCATTAACCTGGAAGAGTAATGAGCGAGCAACATCTAGAAGGTGACGATTCTTGCACTCCGCCATACCATTTTGTTGTGGAGTGGCAGTGCAAGAAGTTTGGTGAACAATACCATGAGAAGAAAAATAAGCACCTAAACCAAAATCAATATATGCACCACCTTGGTCAGAACGCAAGATTTCACTACAGCCCCAAATTGAATATTGACCATTTTGTGAAAATATTGGAAAATATCAAAAACTTCTCGCTTTTCTTTCATCATATATATCCAAGTAGTACGAGAAAAATCATCTATAAAAGAAACAAACCAGTGATGCCTTTTTAATGATCGAAAAAGAATCATATGTAACATATCTTTCAATGGGATATTTAGTACCTTTCTTCATCGAGCCTCGTTGGATGGAATGAGTTGTGTCGGGGTCTACTTGTCTAACTGTGGCAGAATGGCAAACGTAATCTTGTAGGTGAGTAGGTGTCCTCTTCTCACGACTTCCTCTACGCAACCCCAGATGACTACCAACTTCTTCCCACGTCTCCCTTTCCAGCTCGACCAGTTCGGAATGATCCGCACTTATCTCCCCTTGTCGAGTTGAATGACCGGTTCCATCTTCTTTAATTACTTCATCACTACTATCACTTTCATCCGTATCAACTTCATTAGACCCAACCACATTGCGATATGTTCCCAAGTCCTCATTTCGCTCCCCCTTACTCTGCTTCTCCCTATATGGCATAACATTTTCATGAAAGAGAACATCCCTTGACACAAAAAAACTCTTGATTCTCCAAGTCATACATCTTCTAACCCTTCTTGCCATAAGGATATCCAACAAACACACATTTTTTACTTTAAGAACCAAATTTATCCTTCTCACGTTGTTGTTTGTTGTGTGTGTAACCAAGACACCCAAAAACTCTTAGATAACTAAGGGATGGCTTTTTTCCTGAATAAAATCTAGTATGGTGTTTTCCCTTGCAAAACGTTGGTTGGTGTCCTATTGATCAAGTACCCCGCAGTGAGAACACACTCGGGCCAAAACTCTACATTTGGTTGTCAAGCTCAGGACTGGACAAATAGTCCATTTTAATTGTTAGTCCTGGGATAATGTATACCACACCCCCCTGGGATTAGATAGACCCCCATATGGGGGACTGTTTAGGTAAAAAGGATTATTAGTCCCTTCCTTTTAAGCGTACCCAAACACCGGACTATTCAATTAAATTGGACTATTAGTCCAATTCCTCCTAATCCTACCCTCAATCCCGTGAAACAAACGTGGCCACCTCCAGGATATGCCTATGTTTCCTTTCTACCCTTCCATTTTGTTGTGGTGTCCCAACAATGCTCGTTTCATGAATAATTCCATTTTCGGCATAAAAACGCTTCATAATAAATTCCACTCCATTATCACTTCTTATTCGCTTGATGTTCTTGCCAAATTGGGTTTTTATCAAAGCATAAATATCTCTTAATAATTTTTGGCCTCCCCTTTGTCTCTCATGAAATATATCCACACTCCCCTACTTCGATCATCCACAATGGTTAAGAAAAAATGCACATTATGAGAATTATTTGCACGATAAGGTCCCCATATATCACAATGAATCAATTCAAAATAATTATTTGCAATTTTATTACTCAAGGGAAATTCTGAACGGGTTTGTTTAGCTCTACAACAAGCATCACAAACAACATTATTTTTGCTCCAACTTAATTTATCACCTACTAAATTCGACAAGAAACCAAAAATCTGACTTGTTGGGTGACCCATCCTTTTGTGCCAAAGGTCACCAAGACCACAGATTGGTTTTCTATGGCTTTACCGTATCATCCACATTAACTACTGCCAGAGATTGGTTTGCGCCTCCTCGTCCGTTCCACCGTCCACGCCCACGAGCTCGCCCTTTGCCTCCTGTTCGGCCACCCCAATTAGGTGGGTATCCATTTAATTGAAAACAATCAGTTATGTCATGCCCCTCCTTGTTACAGTGAGAGCAAATCGGACGCGATTCATCACTTCGCTGCCCATGGGCTTTTCCACGCGATCGCACTGCAAAGGCTGTTGTCTCAATTCTTTCTTCCTTTGATCGCGTCAAACCCTTGTGTTTCTCCTCTTGAACAATCATTGCATACACCCGGCCAATGGTTGGAAGAGGTTCCATTGCCAAGGTTTGTGATCGAATCGTCCCGAAGGTCTCGTCATCGAGACCCATCAAAAATTGGTAAACTTGTTCCTCCTCTTTTTCCTTAAGAAATTCCAATGCCGCGCCGCACGTACAATTTGGTACCTTGGAACTGCTCCCTAACTCATCCCACATCGCCTTGAGTTTAGTGTAGTAAGACACCACACTTTGTCCGGCTTGTTTTAATGCCGATAGATCTCTCTTCAACTGATATGTACGTGGGGCATTCCTTAGGGCAAAACGTTCCTGCAGATTATCCCATAGCCCTTTCGCTGTATCCGCATATGATATACTCGGGTGCAATTTTGAGCCAATCGCATTAAACATCCATGAAATTAACATGGAATTATAGGTTTCCCATGCCAGCAACTTCATCATCCCGTCCTCTCCCTGATCACCTTCGGGTTTCTTCACAGTTCCCTCGATAAAACCCAATTTGTTTTTCGCTCCCAATGCGTTCCGCACTGCTTTCTCCCAGGTATCGTAATTGTCACCATTGAACACACACGATGTAATTTTCGCTCCCAGACTATCCGAGGGGTGAAGATAAAAGGGCGAACTGCTCTGTATTACTGTCCCCATTGTTGAAATCTCAAAATTTCTCTTCTTGCTATGATACCATGAAAGCTGGAACAAATTTTTAGAAAGGAAAAACTTCCTGTGTTGTTCAATAAATAAAATACATCCTAAATGATCTATATATATACCAAAAGCTATACATGATGAATTCTAACTGTTCCCTAAATCATGCCTCACAAACAGCTCCTAATTACATAGTAATCTACAGCTATCAATGATAAATTCTAGAAACAGAATATATCACAATAATATTTACGAGATATTCTTGGAAGGTATTTAACATAGTCCTATTTTTCTCTTACTTTTCTACCATAGCTGCCTTGTAGGAGTACTAATTCTAGTTACTTAACGGACTTGGGAATACATTGGAGATTTATTTCTTTACAGTAGGCTCACCTTAACGATTTTTACCTTCTTTATGTCACAATCATTCTGTGGGTCTTGCTAGGGGCACTAACACTTACTAACACACTCTATCTCTCTCTCCTAGTGGCACTGTGGGGCCCCCACAGTGCCACTAGGAGAGAGATAGAGTGTGTTAGTAAGTGTTAGTGGAATTTGTTAGTGCCCCAAATATTACTCATCATTCTGGTAGAATGGTATGGTGATTATTATTATAGTCATATATACACTGTATTTTACATATCAAATAATGATATACCCACTCCTTCAACCACACCCCCAGCCACATTCAACACATCGTGCCCCTTGATTCTAGTAGATCCATTACATATCAGTCGTCGATGGTGCTCACTTTTCTAAAAGAAACAAAAAGGATCTCATTATTGAACAATTTTATTGGTGGTAAGTTATCTAGAACAAATTTACTTTTCCAACAACTGCTTTTCTTGACATTTCTTTTCGAGTTTGAGACTTTGACTATAAGAGCTATACATTTATTGGTTTTCCCTATCTTAAGATCAGTAAGCAATATATATATATATATATAACATATATATTGATTACCTGGATTTTGTAATACATTTTGTTCAGTTTGAACTTGAACTTAACTTTGTGTCTGTGGTTATAAGGTAGGAGTATGGGGATCACTGATGCATTGCGATTGCAAGAGGAGGTTCAGAAGCAGCTTCATGAACAACTTGAGGTAGCTATTGATACCATAAGTCCTATCTACTAATATTTAGGGGTGAAAGCAAACTGAACCAAATCGACACATTGAATCGAACCGATTGGTTTGGTTGGTTTTTATTTGGTTTGTGTAGTGTAAAATTGAAATCGAATCAAAATTTTACACACTACGAACTGAACTGAAACTGATCGATTTTGCCAAAAATCAATCAGATTCACCAAAAACCACACCGAACAGAACTGAACCGAATCGAACCGTTTACACCCTTACTAATATTCAATTTGTTAGTTAAATAGATTATTATTCCTTTCTGGAAAAAAATGATTATTATTTATGACTCTGTTTTAGTTTTCATTGATTTAGAAAAAGTTTATGATAAGATGTCCAGAGATTTAATTTGATGGGTTCTAAAGAAAAAGGGAGTGACCAATGGTTATATTGACGTGGTGAAAGATATCTATGATGAAGCCATTACTATAATTAGATCATCGGTCGGAGAAATAAGTGAATTCCCAATTATTGTAGGCCTATACTAAGGGTCGGCCTTGAGCCCTTATTTATTCTCCCTAATTATGGAAGAATTGACTAGACACATACAAGATGAGGTTCCATGGTGTATGTTGTTCTCAGATGATATTGCCTTAGTTGATGAGACTAAAGAAGGGTTTCAACACTAAACTTGAAGCTTGGAGAGATGTACTGTAGAAAAAAGGGCTAAAGATAATTAGGACGAAAATAGAATACATGGAATATAATTTTAGTAACAGTGGAAGTAGAGACAACGAAGCAGTGAA
The DNA here is from genome assembly GCA_033977485.1 of Hydrangea macrophylla. Lineage (NCBI taxonomy): Eukaryota > Viridiplantae > Streptophyta > Magnoliopsida > Cornales > Hydrangeaceae > Hydrangea > Hydrangea macrophylla. The sequence continues at coordinate 19,423,267 of CM066982.1, forward strand.
GAACGAAAACCAGGAGATCCCAAAGAAAGAACACTTCGTTATCTAGGCTCAATCATTAGTAAAGACGGAGAGATTGGTGATGGCGTGACCCATAGAATTAAAGTAGGTTGACTTAAGTGGAGTAGTGCTTTCGGTGTATTATGTGACCCAAAGAATACCAGCAAAATTGAAAGAGAAATTTTATAGGATAGCTATTAGGTCAGCTATGCTCTATAGGACAGAATGTTGGGCAACTAAGAAACATGACATTCTCAAAATGAGCGTAGCTGAGATGAGGATGCTAAGATGGATGTGTGGTCAGACTAGGAAAGATAGAATTAGAAATGAACAAATTCGAGAGACTGTAGGAATGTCAGATTGATAATAAGTTGAGGCAGAAAGGACTTAGATGGTTTGGCCATATGCAATGAAGACCTGTAGACGCATCTGTGCGAAAGAGTGATAGGATCATAGTGCTTGGAATGGTTAGAGGGAGGGGCATACTTAGAATGACCTGGGAGTATGTAGTGCAACATGATATGGTTATATCTAATTTAAATGAGCATATAGCTCTTGATTATGCAGAGTGGAGAAAAAGTATTCATACAGCCGACCCCAATTGATTGGAACACTAGGCTTGATTTGATTTGGTTGTTTACGGCCCTATTTGGTTCATGGATTTTGGTGAGGGAAAAGAAAATAAAACATTGAGGAAACGCTTTTCTTTGGTTAATAAGTAAAACAACAATGCTAGGGACACTTACAAATTTCACTAACACTCATACCCACATTATTTCTCTCTCCTAGTGGCACTGTGGGGTTTACTCTTAGTAAAAACGGTTAGGAAAATATGGACTATAAATAGATTAAGAATTTTAGAGTTTGTGAATCACTTCGCTCATCTTTCTTTGAATTTTATTAAATAGCTTCAAGTTCTTGAGTTAAAATATGTTTATAATTAAGTCCCTGAATTTTTTTAGGGACTAAAACACCCCTTCCTCATCAAGTTTGGTATTCTTAAAAATGGTAACCTCCTCCATTAATGTTTCCAACCAAAATTTCTCCCCAAAAATTAAGAGAATAAAAATTATGGGGATCAAAATTTGAAAGTTATTATTAGTCATAATGACAGCTATTTTCATCCACAATCATGTCCAACAACATGATTTGTGGAACACATTTTGAATTGAAAAGGCACAACATGTTTTGGAAAAATGGGAATGGAAGAGAGAGTTCCAACATGATTTGTGAATTTCACAAAATGTTCTGGAAAATGAAAATGAGAGAGAGAGAGAGAGAGAGATACAACATGATTTGTGAATTTTCCAACATGTTATGGAAAAATGGGAATGGAAGAGAGTGTCCCACATAATTTGTGAATTTCACAACATGTTTTGAAAAATGATTTGTGAATTTCACAACATATTCTGGAAAACGAGAATGGAATAGAGAAACACAACATAATTTGTGAATTTCACATGTTCTAGAAAAATGGAAATGGAAGAGAGAGTCCCAACATGATTTGTGAATTTCACAACATGTTTTGGAAAACGAAAATGAAAGCGACTAAAGTCACAACATGATTTGTGAATTTCACAACATGTTCTGTAAAATGAAAATGGAAGAGAAAATCACAACATAATTTGTGAATTTCACAACATATTCTGAAAAACGAAAATGAAAGCGACAAAGAGTCACAACATGATTTGTGAATTTCACAACATGTTCTGGAAAAACCGGAAATAAAAAAGAGAGACACAACATGATTTGTGAATCTCATAACATGTTATGGAAAATGGGAACATGGAGAGAGAGAGAGAGAGAGAGAGAGAGAGAGAGAGAGAGAGAGAGAGAGAGACCACCACTATTAACCACCATCGCATCCACCACCAATCTTAACCACCATCGATATCATCGCCATTGCACCCACCACCACTATTAGACACCATAGCGCCATGGCACCCACCACCACTACCAACACATCACCACCGCACCATTGAGTCGCGAAGGTGGTTGTCACGATTGTGGGCAACAACCTATCTCACTTGTGGGACTTGTAACCCTTTTTTATTTGCTTCATATACCAACATCTTGTTTAGTGAATTTCACAAGCAAAGTAATGACCAAAAAATTGATGATGTTCTTTTTGTTCCAGGTTGGGCATAATGGTTTCTGGTGATATATATTGTTTAACATGTATGTAATTAATAGAGATAAAAATACCACAATGCAAGGGTCAATGATTGAAGGAATACTCAATTAAAGAGTCAAAGAGTCAACATTTTTTTTTCTCTTGCAAGGAAGCTGAACAATCGATTATGGTAGTGATATTAGCCAATCTGTATTTAATAACATTTGTGTAAATAAGGTATGTCTCACATGCTATGAAATATAAATAAGAAAGAAGACCAAAATCAATCATTAAAAAACAAAAATGATCCACATGAACACACAATTAAAGAGTCAAACATTTAATTTGACAGATTTTTATGATGTAATGAACACGAATGATCAATCAGCATGTGTTAAGGGATGTAAATGGTAGAAATAATTCTCTAACATTCAAAACACAAACAAACATGGCAATAGTGGGGAATAAATACAATTATTACTCCCAAAATCCCAATTAATGACTAAATATATATTACATCTATATGTATATCACAGAATATATAGAAGGGTAAAATGGGGACAATAAAATCATTAACAATGATTAGGTGTGTTAACTAGGATCCTAGGGATCTAGTATTAAATAAAATTATTGGGTGTCCTCCGTGCACAAAAGTACATGAATGGGGGATTTAAGGGAAATTATTTATGAGTAATACTTGGGGCACAACCAAAGCCACAACCTTTTTTGCACAACCTTCATTTTGTGTCTATCTCTCTCTTGATGGGTCCCACAGTGCAAGTGACCCCACAGTGTCCACTAGGAGAGAGATAGACACAAAATGGAGGTTGTGTAAAAAAGGTTGTGACTTTGGTTGTGCCCCAAGTATTACCCATTATTTATTTATAATATGCTGAAAATTTCTAATTTCGAATTTTATTTAAGCATGAGGAACGGTTTGGTTGCTCGTTCCATAAATGAACCTGCATTGAACATAAAAAAAGTTATTGGGTTGACCATTAAAGACAAAAAAATAATAGATATATTAGAAATGATCCTTGAATAGGAAGTTATAGTAAGGTTGGTCCTATTGGTATCGTGTGTATGAAAATGCATCTTTGAATCAAAGGATAATTTTGAAATTGGTCCTTTTCCCAATATTATTGTACTATTTATGACATGAATACCCTTGCATTTATAATCATTATCAATTAGGGGTTTCAAAATTGAAACCCAATTAGTGCACGATTTTCTCTCTCACATTATTTCACTATTTATGATTCTGAATTAATCACTCTCTATATCTCACGTTCTCTCTCTCTACTCTCTCTCTCTCTCTCTCTTGCCATGTAGAATTGAAATTTAAGCAATTCGTTTTTTAGCAGTTCTGAATCAATCCTTTCTCTATATGTCACGTTCTCTCACTGTTTGCAAGATATTCACATAACATAAGATAGGACATGAGAAGGCTTGTCCGTATCAACTTCTCACGTTCTCTCTCTCTCTCTCTCCCCTCAGTATGAATTTGAGCAGTGAAGGTAGTTTTGAATTTTCAAGGTGAGAAATTTTGAGTATTTTGTATATTTGATTTGTGTGGGGGTGTGAGAATTTTTTTTTTTTTGGTGAGAAATTGTATTATTGTACTTCCATCAAAATTCTAGATCTGAGAATTTCAAAACCTTAGGGTCTGTTTGCAAAAGTCAAAACTGGATTGTGGTTCAGTCCAGATGTCACTTTGTATCTGGTTCTTGTGAGAACCAACGATTGTTGGTTGGCAAAGAACCAGTTTTAAGAGAGTTATAAAACTAATCAGAGACTCCTATGTATGAGATTGGCACTCACCAAACAATTGAATTTGTAGAATCGGTTCACTTATGAACCACAGAACCCGTTCGTTCTTTGCTTTCCCAAACAACCTCTTATATATCAGTTGAGCACACTCTAATCGTTCAAATTCAGAGATATGCAAATGTTATGCTCAGTTTGATTCATTGATTTAAGGAAGGAACAGAAAAGAAAACAGGAAGGATAACACTCTTCCTTGTTCGGTTATCTAGGAAAACACAAGGGAAAAAAGGAACTATTCAGTTCTTTTTTTTTTTCCATTCCCTTTTCTTATCTTTTCCTAAATCCGTAAACCAAGCTGACCCTTAATTAATTTTACTTCGACAAATCGAAAAACCAAACGGAGCATTGAAATTGAGAATCAACCTCTATATAGCTAGTTGGTAATTCAGAGAGTTTGAGTAATTCTCTATTTCCTCCAGATTCAGAGAACTTTGCAGATGCAAATTGAAGAACAGGATAGGCATCTTCAGTTATTAATGTTTGAAAAACAGAAAGAAGAGAATGGAAGGTTCAAGACCTCTTCAACAATTACGAAACCGCCCATGGTCGACGACAAACCAGAAGCCTCGGATCAGGAGATTCAAGTCAGAACGGAAATCGATACGAACAATGCCGGCAAAGAACCCGGAGAAATTCATCGTGAGGCGGGTGATGATTGTCCGCCTGCAAAGCGCGCGAGAGCTGATGATGATACAACTGAATCATCAAGCAAGTTGCCACCTTGATCAAGACTTGTTATGATACATTGTTATGTACGTATATGTAATAATAGTGATCTAACTATTATGACTAAAAACTCAAAAGAATTGTATGTTGTTGGTGTGTTCTCTCTTTCAATTAAATAAGCATGTAGTGTCCTGTTGGGTTGTATACATATATATATATATATATTGTTCTGGAACATTATTTTCTTGAACTACATTATTTTTTTACTTGAGAAGAGAACACATGTTAATTTGCACTGAGATGAGCAAATGATTAACTGACTTCTCACCCCTTTTACATATACAACACAAATTCATCACAATTTGTCTTCAATTAATCAAATTATGAGAGCATGGGCATGGTGTTTGTTTGTTTTTTTTTTTTTTTTTTTAAATTATTTATTAATAAAGTGAGTCTCTAACATAAATTTTAAAAATTTGGATTTATTTAAAGAATATTAATAGATGGATTACACGTCATTGAGCATCCTATAATGCTAGTAGACAACCCGTGCAAATGCATAGAAATTTGTCCAAAAATAAAAATACACAGAAAATTAAATAGCATAAACAATTGAATGTGTGTATATATATATATATATATATATAAAAAAGAAAATAGGAGAGATTGTTGAATTAACGACCAACATCCGGAACACTCAGCTGGTGATGGTGTCTCAATTAACTGGTGAATATATTGGAGAGATTGTTATATAGACACACGTACGTGAATTTAAGTTTGGCATGGAGAAAGATTAGATTCAAGCGCATGACTGATTGACAGGTAGGGTTGAAGAAGTTTATTCGCAGTTATATTGTTTCAGAACAGATTGAGAAGAAGAAATCTTGGTGAGCTCAATATATGTGTACTCTATGTGGTTGAGTCATTTAGGTCCAACCATGTGCTGCACGTTTGTGCAATTCGTTGTGCAATTCATTGTGTGCCTATCATTAATCTTTGGCTTAAAAATACTTTAGTACCATGTACTTATACCCAAATTTCACTTTGGACCCTCTACTTCCAATTGCAACACTTTGGGCCCTAAAGTTTCAGTATTGTTTCAATTAAGGACAACTTGTAACACTGTCAGGAAAAAAAAGGACGGAAAAGCTCATTTTGACGCCAAAACATGCAAGTTTTTTAAGTTTCCCTCCATTTAACATAGCATGTGTATTTATAGTTATATACATACAATATACATATATGATCAACAGATAAAATAGAGAAGCAGAGAGACCAAGACCCAAAAACAGGGCAAAGTCAAGTGATGGCAACATCTAACAACTCAACTCAATCAAATGGCATAGGAAAGTGCTACTGTGATTGTGGGCGATGGGCTAAAACTTAAAAGACTCACATGCTTTGACTCCAAAATGAGCTTTTTCATCCTTTTTTCGTGACAGTGTTACAAGTTGTCCTTAATTGAAATAACACTGAAACTATAAGGCCTAAAGTGTTGCAATCGGAAGTAGAGGGTCCAAACTGAATTTGAGTATAAGTACAGGGTACTAAAGTATTTTTAAGCCATAATCTATTTATAGTCCTATCTTGGTAATCTTTTTCACTTCCCTTTGTGCAGTGATTTTGTTCAATAAAGGGAGGTAATTGAAGACAATTATTGAGAGGTTTTATGGTTGATTAAAGGTATTTATTGTATTATGGAAACTAGAGTCATTATTTTTTTTGTTTTCCCAAATTGTTTATGTTGAACGAGGAGGATGTTTTGTAGGAGATGAAATTAAAAGGGTTGGATGTAAATGAAATAAAGGGTTTTGCTTGCTAATGTTAAGGTGAAGCCACGTATAAATTTAAGAGTAACGAGAAAAAGCCACTTAAGCGCCAAGTAGATCAATGTGGGAAGGTTTGTGGCTTTAAACTTTACTAGTCGATGTCCCGTGCAATGCACGGGTTACAAAGATTATATTTTTTTTAATTGTAAACACTTCCCAAACACATGTAACTGAGCTTAAATTGAATAGTAATGAATACGATCCTGAAGGTTAACATTATAAGGATCAATGTGACATCACACCCAAATCATAAGAGTGCAAAATATCATGTATTCGTCTTAAAAATTTTGGGTCCAGTTATTCCCACTCCAAAGGAGTACTCCCCCACTCCAAATTTGAGTTAAAATGACATAACTGACCCTAGTGTAAATGATTGTTGAGGGACTATTTGCATTTTCATGGGACATTTACGTCATTTTAAAACAATTTTGGAGTGGGAGAGTACTCATTTGGAGCTTGAATAGCTTGGCCCAAAATTTTACTTAACAGTATATCAAAAGAGTAATATATATATATATATATATATCACATTGAAAATAACTTGCAGTTGCATCTATATCATTCGAATAAAAAAAAAATTCATCAGTCTTGATCTACTCTTATCCAATTTATCATGAGATTCTTATAAAGTAGAAAATAAAAAAAAAACCATCAGTCTTGATCCACCATTATCCGGAGATTCGTACAAAATAAATCAACAAACCAAACTCATCAGTTTCCGGTGATTCTTCAGCGAAGACTGGGTCTTCTTCTCTGACAATGCTCTTCCACCGTACTGATACAAATCTCATTCTAATTTCAAGAATTCTAAAATCGCACCATTAAGTAAATACATAAAGATACACTCACACACACATGTGTATATATATACATATAGATATTTATAGTTGGGTGGCAATGAGAATTCTTTCCACAGGCCATCGCCTCGAAATTTGAGAATAAGGGCCCAAGCTGAAAGGAATTTGTTTGTCCAATTTCTGAGTCTTTGATGTTTGATTCAGTAGTCGTCTCCTCATGTTAGACCTTTCCAAAGCTGAAGGAATTTGTTTGCCCAATTTCTGAGTTCATGTTTGATCCAGTAGCCGTCTCCTCGTGTCAAACCTTCAGCTAAGATTGCATACAATGCTGCCTAGACCTAGGGTTTACTTCAACATTGGCCGATGGGCAAATCCCCAATTTTGCTACAGTGATAACCAATTTATCCCTAAAAATGATGTTTCTCAGGTGGTGCGACAAATTTGGATCGGAACGCCCTCACACACCCAATTACGACTCAATTGAGTGCTCAATTTGTTCGCTTATGGAGGTTTCGGGGATAGGGTTTTGGAGAGAGAGAGAGAGAGAGAGTTGTTGAGAGGTGTAGTGGATAAACTATTGTTTTTTTTTGGCCTCTTTCTCATACTATTTCATCTATTTATGGAGCAAAAAGTGTGGGGAAAACCTATGGAATTCCAAACAGATATCTAGAAGTGGGAGGCAGAATGCAACTGGAACTCCAAAAGTTTTTGCCTGGGAAATTGTATACAATTATGTGTATTTATGTATGTGGAGAGAGAGATAGACGGATTGGAGGAGATGAGAGATGAGGAAGGGGAGAAGGCTGTGGAAATAAGGAATGGAGAGAAGATGACACGTTGGCTTTTTTGTGCAAGTTGAATAGGTGATGTGGCAAGACCACATAGGTGCCATGTGGTACAATGTGGGAAGGCTTTTGGCCTTGTCTTTTAGATATATATAATAGATGTAGATACATAGATATAATAGATTTGGCCATCAATGAACAATTTTTATTTTTTATTTTTTAATAACCTAGCTCCAACCTCCAAGACCGATTTGTGGTCTGTTGTATTGTTCACAAATTTAAAGTAAATATTAATCATTATTTAATTTTCTAAAGAAAACAATGCGGACAAAAAAAAACAAAAAAAAAATAACAATTCTTAAATGGTTATGTCATTTCTCATCATCATTTTTATTTGCTTATTGTATTTAAATAACCTTATAGCATCTCCAGTAGTGATATTATTTATAGCAAGTTATTTTAGTTAAAAATTATTTTTGCTATCCACTATTTAACCTTCAAAGGGTGAAAGAAAACCGAAAAATCGAAACCGAACCAAAAAAACCTAGCTTCTTCGGTCGATTTTTCAAATATAATCTAAGCCAAAAACCGAACCAATTAAAACAAGAAAACCGACATAACTGAGCAAAATCGGTCAATTTTTTTAGTGCCAAAAATAAAATCGAACCGAACCGAACCGAACTGATTTCACCCCTTTTAATCTAGTTTGAGATTTTTTTATTTTTTCTCTGGTTGAGATTTGTGCCAACTAAATAATGAAAGATCTGAAAGTTGAGATTTGGAGAGATAATCAAAAAGCTATTTTGTTGTAGCAGTTAAAATAGATAACAAAAGGTTCAATACTGTTATATTATTTTATCAAATGTGCTTTTGATTGTGGTATAATTTATTTAACAAGGTATTTAATTACTTTAAATTTGTAAAGATCCATATATTTTTGACTAAGTCTCTTTTACTTCTACACTCTACAATTTCTAACTAACCAAGTGGTGAGGTCCGCTTGACTCTCCAAATTTACAGACTTACATCAATATATATAAGTTGTGAAAGGAAATTTTTTTTATATTTATCTTATAATAGGAGTCAAGTTGTGCATGGACTTGGTCAATATTTTAGTCCTTGTTTTTCTCCTCCTCCAAAACGTGGCCAACTTTTTCTCCAACGTTATCATAACGTCTATTTTGGATGTATATTATAAACAGTGTATTAGTTTGAGGAAATATACATCTTCACATATTTTTTTTTATCAACCGAAAAGGTTATATACAGAGTTTCACTTTCCTTTTCTTCTTCCTCTTCAGTTTGATATATACGAAAAGGCTGTGAAAAAGAAACTTGTATTTTCATTTGGCTTCTCTATCTTCAAAGTTATACGGGCAATACAGAATAATCCTTGAGCATTCGGTGTAGTTTACTTTTTGTCAATTTTAGTGCATAAAAATTGTACAGAATTTTGCTATAATTGGGCTGTTGTATCCTGGGGGTTGACACACCGTCCCATGCACCAGTGAGAAGACCGAGGAGGAGCGAAATCAACCTTACAGAGAGCGACCTGGTCCGCGCCTCGGCCCGTTACTGATTCGGTTTCCAATTTTCAAAGCTATTTCGGTACAGATTCTCAACAATTTCAAGGTTGATTAAGTCTCATGGAAGCCAATCAGCATACTGCCTCTGTTAGCGACAACAGTCACAACCGACCTTTCCGGTTCGAAGGTCAATTCTTCAAGCGTTGGAAGACCAAAATGGTGTTCTACCTATCTTTGCTAAAGGTTGCTTTTGTTCTTGATGAGCCAAATCCGAGGGACTCAGATTTGCTAGAATCTACAAGATCTCATCAAGCACTGAAATGGGAAGCCGCTGATTTCAATTGCAAAAACTACAATCTCAACGGGCTTTCAGACGAGCTTTATGACTTTTATGCAGAGTTGCCTACAGCTGCAGAAGTTTGGACTGCATTTTAAAAGAAATATGACACCGAAGAAGCCGGAGCGAAAAAATACGTTGTAAGTCGTTACTTAAAATACCAATGGCAGATGACATATCGGTAGTCTCACAGTGCCATGAACTTCAAAATATAGTTCATGAAATTTTTTCATAGGGGATGAAAATAGATGAACAATTTCAAGTTGCAGTTTTAATTGATAAACTACCCCCCTCTTGGAAGGCTTTTAGGAACTCCTTAAGGCACAAATCTAAAGAGTTTTCTATGGAGAGTCTAATTGTGAGACTTCGAATTGAGGAGGAATCTAGACTTCAAGACCAAAAAGAAGAAACTTTTATGGCTACCAAAATTAATACTATTAGCCCCCAACAAAATAAAAATAAAATTTTGAAACCAGCCCACAAAAAGTTTAAAAATAAAAATGGGCAGAAAAATTCTTTTGGGCAAAAGAAAAAATTTGATCCAAACCAGAGGCAGAATCACTGCAAAAGGAATACGAACCATGGACCTCCTTCAAGACAAAATAATCCAAATGGATGTTATGTTTGTGGACATCCCGGGCATTTTGCTCAGAATTGCCGGAAGCGTCAGTCTGCTCCTCAGGCTAATGTGACTGAAGAGCCACTTGTGGCTATGATTACGGAAGTAAATTCCATGACAGTTGTCACGCCCCGACGTAGCATAATTCAGGAAAGCATTTAATTTCCTTTATGGACTCGTAGGTCGTGACAAGTGAGTGTGACCAATTGTCCCTGCAACAAATAACTTAACAAACATTTCTAGAGCAAAGGATACTAACAAAAACATAAGCTCCGAAATAAAAAACTTACTAAACTATTACAGCAGTCATAGTCTTAGGCACAAAACGCCTTATTCAAAAGTCTAAACTAGTTTATTACAAAACCCAAATTAAAAGACATAGGAAATATAAAACAGCCTCCTGGAAAGTCTCCTGACTCTAAGTAGCATAGTCAAAATACCCTGGCTGCTCCTGACCCTGAAAATCTGGACGTACAGTCCAGGACGCATCAACGCCGTCAGCTTATGAAAGCTGGTGAGCAAAATAAACAAGTGCTCGCAATGTATATATAAGCAAATAAACAACGGTGCAATTTAACTTTTAAAAGCAATATATTCAAGGTTCCAATTTCAACATAAGCCATGGGGAATAAAAGAAAGCAATAAATATGCGACCATGCATGAACAATGTAATATCTCATCTTTCTGACTCTTTTCTCTCAACAAAACTCAACACAACCAAACCATTATTTCAGATACCAGGAATACTATCCGATCGATATCCAAAACAGCACACCAAACTATCGCTTCAGATACCAGGAATAATATCCGATCGATATCTAAGCCACACTCAATACCATCATTTCGGATACCAGGAATACTATCCGATCAATATCCGAAACAAGCGCCCTAGATACCAGGAATAATATCCGATCGATATCTAAGCCGTACACAACACTACCACCATCGCTTCGGATATCAGGAATACTATCCGATCAATATCCGAAACGCGCGCCTTAGATACCAGGAATACTATCCGATCGATATCTAAGTCGTACACGACACTGTCGCCTCCAATACCAGGAATACTATCCGATCGATATTGAGGTCGCACACCAGACCGCTACTCTTTACTCTTTTCACGCTTTCTCACACACATGCATGTTGACACAACCTCAACCCTAATATGTATGTCAATGTTTCATAAATAACACCATTAATAAATCACAAAGCCGGATAATCGTACGAGCATAAATTTCGGCCTAAGTTGTTCTGTTTCGTACAATTCTTAAAACGTAGACCTTTAAAACAATATATTTGCCAAACAGTTCTTTGAAATCTCCCAAAACATTTTCCAAACAGTCCCTTACCAAAAATCACACAAACTGCCAAAACTGCCACCTCGCGCGAGCGGATCGCGCGAGCGAGGGGGAGGGCAGATCGCGCGAGCGGATCGCGCGAGCGGAGGGGCTGGACAGGTCGCGCGAGCGGATCGCGCGCGCGAGGGGGGGGAAAGGTCCGCGCGAGCGGGTCGCGCGCGCGAGTTCTTGCAGAATGTCATCTTCTTCGTCTTCTCCCCTGTTTCTGGTTTTAAAACTGAAATTTACCCATTTTCAGAATCTGTTCGTACTAAGACATGTGATATATGGTTCTCCTCGGTTTTCCGCGTAGATTAAGAATACGCGATCAATTTTAACTAATACGGATTATATCACTAGTTATTCGCGATTAAAGTTAGAGTGACAAAACTTAAAATCAACGGTTCGTCGCGATACGGGTAAATTACTGTGTAGGATTCGAACCACAGCTTATCGGGATCAATATCTTCCATTCCCAATTTACAGAATCGATTTTGGTTACGATTTCTAAAACTTCAATTTCCAAGCTTTAATGGTGTATTGATATATATACACATATACACACATATATACACTGAAATTTACATATATAAACATTGGGAGTGAGTTTAATTTACTCACTGAGGCTAATTAGACTGAGAATTTGAGACCGAGAAATCCGCCGTAATATCCGTCGTTAAGAATTTTCCTCCGTTCTCTCCTCTCTTGATATATATATATATGTAACTATGTATGTGTGTATGTATATATCATATGTATAAACTGTGTGTGTGTGTGATCTTGAGAGCAAGAGAGTGATAGAGAGAATTAGGAGAGTTTTGAGGGAGATTGAGAGAGACACAGTGAGTGAGAGAGAGACACACTGCTATACACATATATATAAATTGATACACAGTTGGGTAGGCTCCAAGTAAACGGGAGATGATCCCATGTGGTGAGCTCACGTGCTCCCACACCAAAATGCGGTAACGGCGCAGTTTTAAAACAAAACTGGTATTTTCTAGTTTTAAAATAAAATACAGAAAATTATATTAATGTAGGAATTAAATTTCCGGTTTAAACAAAAATGTAGATATCGATTTTGAAACCATAGAAAATATTTTCTATATTTTCAAATATTACGGTTTGACCCCAGATAATTATTACAAAGAGAAATTAAAACAAATGCTCATGGAAATGAAATGCCGTATTTATTTATTAATGATAATAAAAATACAGGGCGTTACACCCTACCCACCTTAACAGAGATTTCGCCCCGAAATCTGAGCTAACTAATCCTGAAACAACTCGGGGTATCTAGTCCTCATGTCTGACTCTAACTCCCACGACGCCTCTCCTTCGTCATGATGCCTCCACTGAACCTTAACCAAAGGAACGTCTCTTCTCCTCAGCCTCTTGATACTCTGGTCAAGAATCCTCACAGGCCTATCCTTGTAGACAACATCCTGACTTGTCTCAATATCATCAAAATTAACCACATGTGAAGGATCCCGTATGTATTTCCTTAACATACTGACATGGAACACATTATGAACACCAGACATCTTTGGTGGCAACGCGAGCCGATAAGCCACTTTCCCCACACGCTCCAAAATTTCGAACGGTCCGATAAAACGAGGTGCCAACTTCCCTCTCTTCTGACCAAAACGCACTACTCCCCGAACAGGTGAAACCTTTAGGAGTACGTGGTCCCCAACACTGAACTCCAAGTCCTTTCGACGTCGATCCGCATAACTCTTGTGTCTACTCTGTGCAGTTTTCATCCTTTCCTTGACCAGTGAAATCTTCTCATTGGTCTCTCTCACCAAATCTGGTCCCAAAAGTTCTGTGTCTCCCACTTCAGCCCAACATAATGGAGATCGACATGGCCATCCGTACAAAGCTTCGAACGGCGCCATTCCAATACTTGAGTGATAACTATTGTTATACGCAAATTCAACCAACGGTAAGTGCGTCTCCCAAGACTCTTCAAAGTCGATTGCACAAGCTCTGAGCATATCTTCCATAATCTGATTAACACGCTCGGTCTGTCCATCGGTCTGAGGATGGAATGCAGTACTCATCTTGAGCGAAGTTCCCATAGCCTTCTGCAAACTTTCCCAAAATCCCGAGGTAAAACGTGCATATCGGTCTGATACAATTGTCACAGGTGCACCGTGCAGTCGCACCACTTGCTGTAGGTACATTCGACTCATCCTTTCTACTGGGTAAGTCATATTGTACGCGATAAAGTGTGCAGACTTCGTCAAACGATCCACAATTACCCAAATCGCGTCATGATTCTGTTGTGACCGGGGTAATCCAACCACAAAATCCATAGTTATGTGCTCCCACTTCCATCCTGGAACAGGTAAGGGTTGCAACAATCCCGAGGGTCTCTGATGTTCGGCTTTCACTTGTTGACAAGTCAAACATTTAGACACAAACTCGGCTACTTCTCGCTTCATCCCTTCCCACCAGAAGTTTCTCTTCAAATCCTTATACATCTTTGTTCCTCCTGGGTGTACTGTCAGTCTCGATTTATGTGCTTCTTCGAGAATATCTTTTCTCAAACCTCCTGAATTTGGCACACACAATCTGTCTCGACATCTGTACCCTCCATCGGCCCCAACCTTCCATTCTGTCGGGTCCTTTTCTGACATCTTGGCGAACCATACTTGAAACTTCTCATCTTCCTTCTGGGCTTCGATAATTCGACTCACAAGTGTTGGTTGTACTACGAGGCATCCAAGGTGTTGCCCGACACTTCCCTCAGAAATCTGCACATCAAATTCTGCGATTGTGTCTAAAGCTTTCCATTCCCTCAACATCAATGAAGCAACCATTCCTTGAGGCTTCCGACTTAGGGCGTCAGCGACTACGTTAGCCTTACCGGGGTGGTACTCTAATGTGAAGTCGTAGTCCTTGATCAGTTCCATCCACCGACGTTGCCTCATGTTCAACTCCTTCTGAGTAAACAAATACTTAAGGCTTTTGTGGTCTGAGAACAAATTAAATTTCTCCCCATAGAGGTAGTGTCTCCAGATCTTGAGCGCAAACACAACGGCTGCCAGCTCTAAATCATGAGTTGGGTAATTCAATTCATTCGGCTTCAACTGTCGTGAACCATAGGCGATAACCTTTCCGTCTTGCATAAGGACACATCCCAATCCTTGATACGAGGCGTCACTGAAAATAGTGAACTTCTCACCATCCCTTGGTATCGCAAGCACTGGCGCTGTTGTCAATCTCTCTTTCAATTTCAGAAAAGCGCGTTCATGCTTATCAGTCCATTCAAACTTCAAATCTTTCTTAGTCAAACCAGTTAACGGGGCTGCTATCTTCGAGAAACCTTCTACAAATCTCCGATAGTAACCAGCTAGTCCCAGAAAACTTCTGACTTCTGTAGCATTGGTCGGCCGAGTCCAATTCGCCACTGCATCGGTCTTTGAAGAGTCAACCGCGATTCCTTGTTGAGAGATCACATGCCCGAGAAACTTAACTTCCTGAAGCCAGAATTCACACTTGCTGAATTTAGCATACAGGCGGTGATCCTTGAGAGTCTGCAACGCGATCCTCAGGTGTTGTTCATGCTCTTCCTCTGACTTGGAATAGATCAAAATATCATCAATAAAGACAATAACGAACTGATCTAAGTATGGCTTGAATACTCTGTTCATCAAGTCCATAAACACAGCCGGAGCATTCGTCATCCCAAACGGCATCACTAAGAACTCGTAGTGTCCGTATCTCGTCCTGAAAGCAGTCTTAGGTATGTCTTCCTTCCGCACCCTCAACTGGTGATACCCTGACCGTAGATCAATCTTAGAAAAGGTCGTGGCTCCTTGCAACTGATCAAACAGATCGTCTATCCGAGGTAAGGGATACTTATTCTTGATAGTAACCTTATTCAGTTCTCGGTAGTCAATACACAACCGCATTGACCCATCCTTCTTCTTCACGAATAACACTGGTGCTCCCCAGGGTGAAGTACTTGGACGAACAAAACCCAACTTCTCAAGTTCTTGAACTTGTTCCTTCAGCTCCAACAGCTCTGTAGGGGCCATCCTGTAGGGAACCTTGGTTATAGGTCGAGTACCTGGCACCAATTCCACACAGAATTCTATGTCCCTTTCCGGCGGTAATCCTGAAATATCTCAGAATACTTCCTCGAACTCTTTGATTACCGGTATTGATGATACTGTCACCTCTGCACTGACAACCTCAATGTTTGCTAGGCATCTAGTGAGGAACATATCACCCGAAGGGTTACATTGGAAATCGAAGAGTTGATTCCCCTTGTCTGCAAATGTGATCCTCTTCCTTGCACAATCCAACTTCGCATCATTCTTCTCGAGCCAATCCATTCCCAGGATTATATCGAACTCCTTCATCGACAGAACCACCAATCTCGCCAAAAGTTCGCGGTCTCCTAACCGAAGAGGACAATCCTTACACACATGTAATAACTTGACTGTGGTCCCTAAGGGTGAGACAGCACTCAAAGCTTCCTCTAAACGATGCGGTACGATTCCCAACTTCTGAACGATCTTAACAGATATAAAGGAATGTATAGCACCCGTGTCAAATAAAACTTTAACATGAGAGTTAAACAAGGTTAGAGTACCTTCCACTGCTCGTTGCTCAGGCAATCCTTCCTCATAAGCACCTCCTCCATACCCTGTTTCTTCGTAACCAGCAGCCTCGGGAATAACAGCATTCAGGCGGGCCTGTCCTTGCTTACCATAGTTGCCTTTCCTAGGAGCCTTGCACTCCGGACTTATGTGACCTGGCATGCCACAATTATAGCACACAATTCCCGGACGATCAGCACGCCTAGTCTGTCTGCAATCCTTAGCTCGGTGACCGGGATTACCACAATTGAAGCAGTTGTTGTTTTTGGCCCCTTCTATTGCTAGAGGCTGATACTGCTGAACTGCTTGTGTCTGTTGAGGTTTCTTCCCTCCATCCCAGGTCCTTTTCTGTCCTTGAGGGTACCCTGGTTTCTGTCCGGGATAACCCTTCTGCGGAGGTCGATTTCCAAACGGCTTCGAATTCTGACACCCATCATTCTCTAACCCCGTAGCCAATCTCACCAGAGCTTCAAATGACTGGCCCAGATGCCCCATAGTCAAATGTCTGAGAGACAGGTTGAGACCTCGGTGATACTTCTTGATTTTCCTCTGGGGTGTGTCCACCATATGTGGAGTAAAGCGAGACAGACGCTCAAATCGAGTAGTGTACTCTCGGACAGTCAGATTCCCTTGAGTCAACTCCATAAACTCTTTCTCTCTCTTGTCCTTCTCTTCTTCGGGGAAATACTTCTCAAGAAACCTTTCCTTGAACACCACCCATGGCATTCTCCTTGCAGCTTCTTCCCCTATGGTCGCTTTTTCAGCATCCCACCAATCTGCCGCTGCATAAGACAGCTGAAAGATAGCCAGACGCTTCTTCTCCAGATCAGTGCACTCTATGGTCTCAAAGATACGCTCCATCTGGCGTAGCCACTGTTCCGCTTGCCAGGGTTCATCAGTCCCCGCAAAATACTCAGGTCGCAAAGCGCGAAACTCCTTGAGAAGCTTGTCTCCAGTCTGGTGGGCTTGCCTCCCATTCCCGTTGTAATTCCCATTCTGATTATTGTTCCTTGCGTTCTGATCACTAACCCTCTCCAACCTCCTTACAAAAGCTTCGAACATCCCGGTTGGATCTATTACCGGGGGTGCATCTTCAATAGCGGGACGATTCCTGAGATTTCTTCCAGCCATCTGATCGAGAGAACGGTACCTATCCATCAATCAACAGAATTCGGTCAACCTCTCGAGAAGAAAGAAAATTCTAAACGATAGACAGCGACTAAACACGGAACGAAGTCGAACTATCTTATCTTAATTCTATCTTAACGGCAGATCCTAGGTGTTCTGGACAATTGGTCGAGCCATAACCTGGCTCTGATACCAAAAAGCCTGTCACGCCCCGACGTAGCATAATTCAGGAAAGCATTTAATTTCCTTTATGGACTCGTAGGTCGTGACAAGTGAGTGTGACCAATTGTCCCTGCAACAAATAACTTAACAAACATTTCTAGAGCAAAGGATACTAACAAAAACATAAGCTCCGAAATAAAAAACTTACTAAACTATTACAGCAGTCATAGTCTTAGGCACAAAACGCCTTATTCAAAAGTCTAAACTAGTTTATTACAAAACCCAAATTAAAAGACATAGGAAATATAAAGCAGCCTCCTGGAAAGTCTCCTGACTCTAAGTAGCATAGTCAAAATACCCTGGCTGCTCCTGACCCTGAAAATCTGGACGTACAGTCCAGGACGCATCAACGCCGTCAGCTTATGAAAGCTGGTGAGCAAAATAAACAAGTGCTCGCAATGTATATATAAGCAAATAAACAACGGTGCAATTTAACTTTTAAAAGCAATATATTCAAGGTTCCAATTTCAACATAAGCCATGGGGAATAAAAGAAAGCAATAAATATGCGACCATGCATGAACAATGTAATATCTCATCTTTCTGACTCTTTTCTCTCAACAAAACTCAACACAACCAAACCATTATTTCAGATACCAGGAATACTATCCGATCGATATCCAAAACAGCACACCAAACTATCGCTTCAGATACCAGGAATAATATCCGATCGATATCTAAGCCACACTCAATACCATCATTTCGGATACCAGGAATACTATCCGATCAATATCCGAAACAAGCGCCCTAGATACCAGGAATAATATCCGATCGATATCTAAGCCGTACACAACACTACCACCATCGCTTCGGATATCAGGAATACTATCCGATCAATATCCGAAACGCGCGCCTTAGATACCAGGAATACTATCCGATCGATATCTAAGTCGTACACGACACTGTCGCCTCCAATACCAGGAATACTATCCGATCGATATTGAGGTCGCACACCAGACCGCTACTCTTTACTCTTTTCACGCTTTCTCACACACATGCATGTTGACACAACCTCAACCCTAATATGTATGTCAATGTTTCATAAATAACACCATTAATAAATCACAAAGCCGGATAATCGTACGAGCATAAATTTCGGCCTAAGTTGTTCTGTTTCGTACAATTCTTAAAACGTAGACCTTTAAAACAATATATTTGCCAAACAGTTCTTTGAAATCTCCCAAAACATTTTCCAAACAGTCCCTTACCAAAAATCACACAAACTGCCAAAACTGCCACCTCGCGCGAGCGGATCGCGCGAGCGAGGGGGAGGGCAGATCGCGCGAGCGGATCGCGCGAGCGGAGGGGCTGGACAGGTCACGCGAGCGGATCGCGCGCGCGAGGGGGGGGAAAGGTCCGCGCGAGCGGGTCACGCGCGCGAGTTCTTGCAGAATGTCATCTTCTTCGTCTTCTCCCCTGTTTCTGGTTTTAAAACTGAAATTTACCCATTTTCAGAATCTGTTCGTACTAAGACATGTGATATATGGTTCTCCTCGGTTTTCCGCGTAGATTAAGAATACGCGATCAATTTTAACTAATACGGATTATATCACTAGTTATTCGCGATTAAAGTTAGAGTGACAAAACTTAAAATCAACGGTTCGTCGCGATACGGGTAAATTACTGTGTAGGATTCGAACCACAGCTTATCGGGATCAATATCTTCCATTCCCAATTTACAGAATCGATTTTGGTTACGATTTCTAAAACTTCAATTTCCAAGCTTTAATGGTGTATTGATATATATACACATATACACACATATATACACTGAAATTTACATATATAAACATTGGGAGTGAGTTTAATTTACTCACTGAGGCTAATTAGACTGAGAATTTGAGACCGAGAAATCCGCCGTAATATCCGTCGTTAAGAATTTTCCTCCGTTCTCTCCTCTCTTGATATATATATATATATATGTAACTATGTATGTGTGTATGTATATATCATATGTATAAACTGTGTGTGTGTGTGATCTTGAGAGCAAGAGAGTGATAGAGAGAATTAGGAGAGTTTTGAGGGAGATTGAGAGAGACACAGTGAGTGAGAGAGAGACACACTGCTATACACATATATATAAATTGATACACAGTTGGGTAGGCTCCAAGTAAACGGGAGATGATCCCATGTGGTGAGCTCACGTGCTCCCACACCAAAATGCGGTAACGGCGCAGTTTTAAAACAAAACTGGTATTTTCTGGTTTTAAAATAAAATACAGAAAATTATATTAATGTAGGAATTAAATTCCCGGTTTAAACAAAAATGTAGATATCGATTTTGAAACCATAGAAAATATTTTCTATATTTTCAAATATTACGGTTTGACCCCAGATAATTATTACAAAGAGAAATTAAAACAAATGCTCATGGAAATGAAATGCCGTATTTATTTATTAATGATAATAAAAATACAGGGCGTTACAACAGTTCCGAAGGATGGTGGATTGATACCGGTGCCTCTAGGCACGTGTGTAACAATCGCGGTTGGTTCAAGAGCTACTTTCCTACAGAGAATGAAAATGTATTGCTTGGTGATTCTCACACTACAAAGGTTCTAGGCACTGGCAATGTGGAGCTAAATTTTACCTCCGGGAAGAAATTGATTTTGAAGGATGTACTATATACTCCCGAGATTAGGAAAAATTTAGTTTCTGGTTTTTTAATTAATAAGGCTGGTTTTAGCCAATCTTTTGGGGGTGATCAGTATGTAATTTCTAAGTCTGGTATGTTTGTTGGGAAAGGTTATGCTTGTGAGGGTATGTTTAAGTTAAATGTTTCTGATATTAATAAATGCTCTAGTTCTGCTTATATTTTGTCTACTTCTATGAATGTTTGGCATGCTAGACTCTGTCATATAAATAAAAAATATGTGGACAATATGAGTAGATTAGGATTAATTCCTGTTTTGGGTAATGAAGGATTTGAGCATTGTATCTCGTGTAGCCAAGCAAAAATTACAAAAAACCCACATAAAAGTGTCACTAGAAATTATGAACTTCTAGAATTAATTCATAGTTGTGAATTTGAAGGAATTTTGACACGTGGTGGAAAAAGGTATTTTATCACATTTATTGATGATTTTTCCAAATTTACATATGTTTACCTTTTGAAAAATAAAAATGATGCTTTTGATGCTTTTAAAGCTTATTTAAATGAAGTTCAAAATCAATTTGACAAAAAGATTAAAAGACTTAGAACCGATAGAGGCACATAATATGGAGAAAGAGAATTTAGTAACTTCTTAGAATCTCATGGTATTATACATGAAACTACAACTCCTTATTCGCCTGAAATGAATGGTGTAGCCGAACGTAAATATAGAACTTTTACAGAACTTGTAGTTGATTTACTTGTGAGTTCTGGAGCTCCCTCTAATCTTTGGGGAGAAGCCTTATTAACTGTTTGTTATGTCTTAAATAGAGTTCCCCATTCTAAAACAAAAATTACTCCTTTTGAGCTTTGGAAAAGTAGAAAGCCAAATTTAAATTATTTTTGAGTTTGGGGTTGTTTGGCATATGTAAGACTTCCTGATCCTAAGAGGCATAAACTTGCTAGTAGAGCTGTAGAATGTGTATTTTTGGGCTATGCTTTTAATAGTAAAGCTTATAGATTTTTAGACATTAAAAATAATATTATTTTTGAGTCTATTGATGTTGATTTTTATGAAGATAGATTTCCTTTTAAATCAAGGGATAGTGGGGGTTCCCATCCTCCTATTTCCGTCCCTTCTAGACCCTTTGACTCTAAGGTGCATGATAGAGACTGTGATGTAGAATCTGAACCACGTAGAAGTAAGAGAGCTAAGCTCTCAAAAGACTTTGGACCTGATTTTTATACATTTAATTTAGAAGGAGATCCTTCTTGTTTAGAGGATGCTCTTACCTCTTCAGGAGCTAATTTCTGGAGAGAAGCCATTCAAGATGAGATGGACTCTATTTTGACCAACCGTACGTGGGAACTTGTGGATTTACAACCTGGATGTAAAATCATAGGTTGCAAATGGGTCCTTAAAAAGAAACTTAAACCCTATGGTTCTATTGAAAAATATAAAGCTAGATTAGTAGCTAAGGGGTTTTAGCAAAAAGAAAATATCGACTTTTTTGATACCTATTCTCCAGTTACTCGTATTACTTCTATTAGAGTTTTGTTAGCTGTTGCTGTTATTCATGATTTATATATTCACCAAATGGATGTTAAAACAGCTTTTTTAAATGGAGAATTAGAGGAGGAAACTTATTTGGATCAACCTGAGGGTTTTATTGATCCGAACAATAAAAATAAAGTTTGTAAACTAGTTAAATCATTATATGGTTTAAAAAATGGCATGAAAAATTTGATCAAACAATTATTTCAAATGGTTTCAAAATCAATGAAAGTGACAAATGTATTTATTACAAATACAATGATGGCATATGTGTTATGATATGTTTATATGTAGATGATTTATTAATTTTTGGTTCTACTTTAGAGATTATAAAAGAGACCAAAAATTTCTTGTCACTTAATTTTGATATGAAAGATTTGGGTGAAGCCAATGTAATTTTGGGAATTAAAATTACAAGAACTCCTATTGGCATTTCTATTGATCAATCTCATTATATTGAAAAGGTTTTGAAAAAATATAATTATTTTGATTATAAACCTGTTTGTACTCCTTTTGATCCAAGTATTAAATTATTTCCTAATGAGGGTGACATTTTTAATCAAAAGGAATATGCTAGTATTATTGGGAGTTTAAGATATGCTACAGATTGCACTAGACCTGATATTGCCTACGCAGTAGGAGTTCTATGTAGGTATACTAGCAAACCTAGCATAGAACATTGGAATGCAATTGGTAGACTAATGAAGTATTTAAAAAGAACTATTAATTTGGGTATTCACTATAATAAGTATCCCGCTGTACTTGAAGGTTACAGTGATGCCGATTGGAATACCCAATCAGAAGACTCCAAAGCCACTAGTGGCTATATTTTTAGTATTGGTGGTGGAGTGGTTTCTTGGAAATCCAAGAAACAAACTATAATAGCTCAGTCCACCATGGAGTCTGAACTGATTGCATTGTGTTCAGCTAGCGAGGAGGCTAATTGGTTGCGTAGCTTTTTATCAGATATACCTATCTGGCTTAGACCAGTTCCAGCTACTTTGATACACTGTGACAGCACTGCTGCCATAGGAAGAGTACAGGACCAATATTATAATGGTAAATCACGACAAATACGTCGTAAGCACAATACTGTGAGAGAGTTTATTTCTGAGGGTTCTGTTACTATTGATTTTGTGAGATCTGGTGATAATCTCGCAGACCCGTTAACCAAAGCTTTGGCAAGAGAAAAGGTATGGAGTACCTCTAAAGGTATGGGACTTAAGCCCATTAATAAATATATTACATGTGATGGTAACCCAACCTGGAGACTGGAGATCCCAAGAACCGGGTTCAAAGGGTAAGAACAAGTCACATAGTAATTTGGGTGGATCATGTATTTTATTTGTCTCATACTTGTGATTAGCATGATATCCTATAGCGATTTGGAGGTTGAGTTTATACTCTTAATGAGCTCTATGGTCCTTATGGACAGGGTGCCCAGCTATAGGAGCACTCTTGATAGACTCACCTAGTGAATGTGGAAGTGGTGGCCGCTTCCTATGGGAATTGATTGGGCAAATTCTCTAGAGCATTCATGATACCGGGATAAAGTACAAGGCCGTAACGTGCTGGTTTTTTGAACCTACACCATGAAAAGTGTTATGTGTGAATTATATTTGTTGTATACACAAGAATCTGAGTTCAAGACTCTGTCACTTAAGATTCTTATACTTTGAATACTCTTCACTATGTAGAGGTTCAAGACGGTGTTCACCTTTATTTATGCATGACACTATAAGTTATTATTCTGTATGCCCAGTTCGTGTATTTATTCAATTTTGATAAAATAAGTGGGGGATTGTTATATTATTTTATCAAATGTGCTTTTGATTGTGGTATAATTTATTTAACAAGGTATTTAATTACTTTAAATTTGTAAAGATCCATATATTGTTTACTAAGTCTCTTTTACTTCTACACTCTACAATTTCTAACTAACCAAGTGGTGAGGTCCGCTTGACTCTCCAAATTTACAGACTTACATCAATATATATAAGTTGTGAAAGGAATTTTTTTTTTATATTTATCTTATAATAGGAGTCAAGTTGTGCATGGACTTGGTCAATATTTTTGTCCTTGTTTTTCTCCTCCTCCAAAACATGGCCAACTTTTTCTCCAACGTTATCATAACGTCTATTTTGGATGTATATTATAAACAATGTATTATTTTGAGGAAATATACATCTTCACATTTTTTTTTTTGATCAGCCGAAAAGGTTATATACAGAGTTTCACTTTCCTTTTCTTCTTCCTCTTCAGTTTGATATATACGAAAAGGCTGTGAAAAAGAAACTTGTATTTTCATTTGGCTTCTCTATCTTCAAAGTTATACGGGCAATACAGAATAATCCTTGAGCATTCGGTGTAGTTTACTTTTTGTCAATTTTAGTGCATAAAAATTGTACAGAAATTTGCTATAGTTGGGCTGTTGTATCCTGGGGGTTGACACACCGTCCTATGCACCGGTGAGAAGACCGAGGAGGCGTGAAATCAACCTTAAAGAGAGCGACCTGGTCCACGCCTCAGCCCGTTACTGATTCGGTTTCCAATTTTCAAAGCTATTTCGGTACAGATTCTCAACAAATACATCTTCACAAATGCTACATAAATCATCTTCTCCTCCATTGTCAAATCCTTCCAAAGCAAATGGCAGTGAAACCTCCCCTAGAAAGTTGTGATGAGGAAATATAAAGGAAAAGGCATAGCGGAAGACCATATAAGCCCTTCCAACAAATCCCAGGATCAGTTCCCTAAGGTCTCTTGTAACTAGGGGGATGAGTAATTGATAAGGGAGAGTCAAGCGCTTCGAAGCATAAGTTGAATAGAACTGATGCGAGTCTCTCTTCGATTCCTTGTATGGTTACCTCTATCGAGATTGTTTCTAAACCTAACCCTTTCCAAACCCTCCTCCCAGAGGACAATGAAGATGAGGAAGATGAGGATCTAGTTCCCTTTGACGAGGACTTTAGATTTATTGAATGCTATTTCCATTGCGGAGCCCTCAAAATATTGGTGTGTTGTTAGCAATTCTAACTCCACCTCTTATGGCAAGCAGAAAAAAGGAAAAAAGAAGAAAGGTAGGCCTTGGTAACTGTTTGCACCTAAAAAATACACTTTTTAAGTCAAAGTTGTTTAAGGCCGATTGAATCTTTTTAATCGGACTATGAGACCGATTGCAAAATTGATAGCAGTAATTGGTTCAAAGTTGATCGGGCCAAATGACTTTTGAATTATCTTGCAATGATCGAGCTGCCTCATCAACATGGAAATAATCGGACTGCCAGTCAACTCATTCGGATTGATCAAAATTTGTGCCATCAATATTTTGGCCACTTTGATATGTGCCGTGCAATATTTGATCAATTTGTAAAGTGATGTGATGATCCTACCTCAGTTGGCAGTCGGTCTGACCTGAGAGACCGATTCCATGGGTTATGCATTGAGGGGCCCACCATGATTTAGTCTATGGCCATTCTAACGTTAATGAATTTGGCAATGTAGCCATAGGGCAAGGGATTGGCAGTATAGGTTTTCCATTTGATTGATGATGATGTAAGCATTGGTACGTGATTGATGGTGACCAAATTAAGTCTGATCACTTAAGCCCACACGTGGCTACAATAACTTTATTTGGCAGTGCAGTGATTCAGTCCGATAAGGGGATATGTGATACATATTTGATCTCTTTACGGGAAGTGTATCACCGTACAAACTCTCAATGTGATAATATAGATATTATCAAATTAGGGAAAATATTATCACTTAAGAGGGTGATATTATCAGCTTTAGGAAAGATAATATTTTTGAAGATAATATCAACATATTATGGAAGTTATCTCTTACTTGCAAGTAAAGCAAGCCGAATGAATCCTCAATATGGACCACATTCAAGCTACAGATATATACGTATACATATATATATATATATTTGAAGATATGGAAGGCTTTATCAATTTATGGGAGAAAAATCTGGTATATTTTACCAGATTATTTTTGAAGATGATTTCTACTTGCCTTATCTCTATCGTACAGACCGCTATAAATCAGCAGGCTGGCCAAGCTATCAAGGCACTCCGCGTCATCTCAACAAATCGCATTCAACCGCATCCCAATGCATTCTTAGCATTCTTTTAGTTTTCTTAGGATCCCTTAGCTTTTTATATTACATCCATTGTAATTCCTTCTTATTTTTAATTAAATAAAAATCCTGCTTTTTATTTAATTTCTTTTCTTCATCACTTGCTAGACTTGTGTGCTTCAACACTGTCTAGGGACCTAGAATAAGGGTACTTTTCTACTTATTCGCACAATCGCCTATTAGAAGTTAGATTCATAAAACCTTGTGTATCACTGTTTATACCATAAAATATAATTTTTACTATGTTATTATATTACTATATAATAATTATATTACTATTATTATTATATACTATTTTGGCTTGCCATGGAAGCCATTAGTAAATTTATTGCAGGACACTTGTCATCATATGAGGACATAAAAAATGATTACTTGAAGATCAATGGTGATTAGAGTGGAAGACATTTTGGAGGGAGCTTCTCTTGAAAGAAACTTATGTGTAATGAATTTGAATTGGTAGTTATTGTAATAGGAGGGAAATATTCAAATTCAAATGGGTGGTTATTGGTGGTTATGATTTGCATCTATAAATACACATGATGTATTCATTGTAAGAGGTCCTTGACCAAACAATGCATTAATACACATACTTTGTTCTTCTTTTCTTTCCTTAGCCGGCCACCATGGCCATTAGTTTAGATAATGTAGTTTATAGCCTAGTTAGGAGTAATGTATCAGTTACTATTCGAAGTAGATATATAGGTTACTATTGCACTGTTATTTAGTTTTCTTTAGTCATTACAATGCTTCGAACTTTCTCTATCAATTACCAAGTTTAAGTTCTTTACTGTTAATGCTAAATTTAGGCTTCGAAGGCATTTGCTCCATTTGGTTTTGACTTCGAACACTTCACTCTCTTCTTCTTCTCCTTCTTCTTTTTAGTATTTCATCTCACACGATAAAAGTCCTGTTCAAGGCATCGAACGTCACCACAATTCCCTGGTGAGGCGCAGTTTGGATAATCACTCACACACATTGGCAATTTGCTTGCCTGGCACGCCCGCACACACTTATAAATTTTCCAACCAAACATTTTTGGCACGCCCGGTGGGACCCAAGTGTCAAGATGAATTTTGAAGGGTTATATGTACCCTCACTAACACCAAACTTTGGTTATAGAAATTTTGAAGGGTGGTATATTGTACCCTCATCAACGCCAAAATTTGGTAGTAGCAATTATGAATGGGCGTATATGTCACCCCCATTAACACCAAATCTTGGTGACAACAATTTTGAATTGTTGTATGCTTCACCATCATCAACACCAAATTATGGTGGTGAAAAATGGATCAATGATTTAGTTCCATTGTTGGAAGAATTAAAGGATCAAGCATTTAGTTTAAAAACTAAAATGTATGAAATGGCTCGAGGGGTGTCAACTATTCTTCAAAATTATGAGCCAATTGATGAAAATAAATTAATTATGAAAAATCTTCAAGATCCTTTAATGGTGGAAGTAAAAAACTCACCAATACCCTCATCACCCATATTGGTTAATCAACCAAATAATAGTGGTGAAAATACACTCGAGGGGTGTATTTTTCAACCAACTTTGGTTAAGAATCATGAACAAACTTTTGTTCATGAATTCGAGTTTTTCAACATTTCTATACAAAATGCTGAAATCTATGAATTATTTAAGCCATTCATGGCTTTAATTGGTCAATACCCACTTTGGCTTTGCGGTGCTCATCAACAATGGGTAATGACCATGTGGTTTTTTCTTGAAAAATATTATTATAAAAAATATGTAATGATTGACTGACTTCGAACATTAGTTCAGTCACCAACAATCGGATGAACAGGACCGATATAGGTCATATATGCATCCTTGAATTATTTCTTGAGTTTATGATTGTACTGTAGTGGCCCAACTGCCAAGTTAAAATACTCACAATCATGAGATCTAATTTTCATATACTTTTTCGGTCATTGATCATCTTGATGGTTGGCTAGACAAAACCAACTGCAATGTGACCAAGAGGACTATTGGTGACATGGCCTAAGGAATAGTGTCACGCCCCGACGTAGCATAAATATGGAAAGCGTTTAATTTCCTTTATGGACCCGTAGGTCGCGACAGTTTGAAGGATCGATTCCGTCCCAAAACGTCGAACATCATAAAACCATTAATCAGAGTAGGGCAATCTGGGCTTATAAAAATTTTCTAACTTATTACATCCTATAGTACGGGGTTTACTAAGGCACAGACCGCCTTGAAATAAAACAATAACTTAAAGTCTATTACAGTCATCCTTATTACAAACCAAATCATAACACATAAACATAAAGCATATAAGGGTAACATCTCTTCTCAGCAACAGATCTTAATTAGCATAGTCATACGGTTCTTCTTGATTATAACCTGCAAAGCCTAGACACGAATGTCCAGGACGCATCAACGCCGTCAGCTTCAAGAAGCTGGTGAGTATTAAAAACATAGCTTTGAATGTAAAAACATGCCCATTTACCTTTTTCCCATTTCCATTTAAATACCACAAGTTTATATTTATGATAAAGAGCTTGTTAGAAAAACAATCACAACAATAATTAAAAGATAAATTCACACATATGTGACCGTGTATGAGAACAATGCACCATCTCATCTAACCGACTCTTTTCTCTCGACAAAACCCAACAACCCTCTATCCTACTCCTGGTATCTTTGAAATACTAAGATAGCCACACTTTAGCAACGGGGCGCCAGGGAGTGTCCAGTTTGCCTCACACTTTGGTCCGGGGTACCAGGGAGTGTCCAATGCCTCACACTTTGAATACCCTAACCGCCATGCAAATACCGGGGCAACCCCCACACAGGTATCCAGACTCGAGTCATTCAGGGAGTGTCTATAGGCCACACTTTAGCACTTCCATGGGTGCCAGTGAGTGTCCAAGTTCGGCTTCACACACTTTAACGCTTCCATGGGCGTCAGGGAGTGTCCATTTTTGCCACCTTCGCATTTCAAAGACACCCTCATCCTCTTTTTCAACTCCAACCACAATCACATCCACAACCACAACCATAACCACAGCCACAATTACAACCACAACCACAACCACAACTCAAACTCATACTCTTTCCACACAATCATTACTCTTTTCCACACTATCATTACTCTTTTACACACTACCAACACTCACCATGCATGTACAACTGACTCCACATGAATGTCATCAAACTTTAAACATAAAGGAATTCACAGAATTTAAAGAAATAATACGCGTACGGGGATTGAAAATTCGTAATTCATTGCCTTAATCATTTTAAACATAACTAATAGCATTCTAAAAACTGCTACTGAAATCCTCGTTTTCTGTCCAAACGGTGCAGAATCTGAGAAAATTGTATTAGACAAAAAGTGTGCAGAATCGAGTTTTGCTTGGGACAACGCGGGCAGAACCTTAAATTTCATTCGTTTTCCTAACAAAAATCTGAAAACAAAATTCTGCTACTGTTAAAATTAAAAGAGAAAATATTAGATTGAATTTCTAATATACTTTTTCTGCTACTGTAATCCTCATTTTCTGCCCAAACGGTGCAAAATCTGAGAAAATTGCATTAGACGAAAAGTGTGCAGAATCGAGTTTTACTTGGGACAACGCGGACAGAACCTTAAATTTCATTCGTTTTCCTAACAAAAATCTGAAAACAAAATTCTGCTACTGTTAAAATTAACTACCTAAATCAGTAAATAAGGAATGAGTTACATTTTGAGTGAGTTAGTAATACTCACCGTGATGTAGATTGAAGAAGTTGTTGAGAAAGAAATACAAGAATTAAGAATCTCCAATTTCAAGCTTAGCTATGGAGGATTGAGCTCTTCAAATTCTGAAATTATTATCTCTCTATGTGACTCTCTCAAGCTCTCTATGTTAGGAGTGTAGAATGTGTAGTGTGGTTGGGTGTATAAATACTCAAACTCCCACTTAGAAAACATTTGCCTAACATCCCACTCATTCTCCATTAATCTCCACTAATTACAAAGAAAGTGCAGCAATGATGTGTAAATATACACTTGCAATTCATAATGCTCCATTGATAATTGAAAGGGTAGGTGGAGTTGGTGTGGGTCAAGGTGTGTTTGGGAATCAAGCTTATGGCATTAGGACAACACACATACTACAAGCATTTGCCAAACAAGGCCTAAGGGAAAACTTTAGCAATAATAATTGGGTATAAAGAAATTTGTCCAATCAGTTACTCCCAAAATTCTGTGGAAGTTTAACACTGCGCGGACAGTTTTAAACCTACACTGGTATTTTCGTGACACGGTGTTTATCACAAAAATACAGAGAATTCATTTTAACGTTAGAAATAGTTTTCTGATTTTATAAAAATACAGTTTGAGTTTAAAAGAAATAATTCCACCGTTTTGAAATACAGTTTTGAATTTTAACACAGGTATTGCAAGTTTTTATGAAAATTGCATTTTGACCCCAAAAGTAATTTCAATTAGTCAAGAATTAAACTTTTCACATAAGAATCGAAATTAACATATAAACAGACAATATATATTAAATTTTAAATATGATAATGCAAATGATAATGAAAATAAATTTTAATTATGATCATGCAGGAAAATGCAGGTTATTACACCCTTCCCCCCTTAAACAGGATTTCGTCCCCGAAATCAAGACTAACTAGTCATGAAACAACTCCGGGTACTTCTTCCTCATATCAGCTTCAACTTCCCACGAGGCTTCATTCTCGTCGTGGTGATTCCACTGAACCTTCACCAACGGAATATCCTTATTCCTCAGCTTCTTGATACTCTGATCCAAAATCTTCGCAGGTCTCTCCTTGTAAGAAACGCTATGACTCGTCTCAATGTCGTCATAACTAACCACATGCGAGGGATCTCGTATGTATTTCCTCAACATACTCACGTGAAACACGTTGTGAACCCCAGACATCTTTGGTGGTAACGCCAGTTGATAGGCCACTTTCCCGATACGTTCCAAAATCTCAAACGGTCCAATGAAACGCGGAGCTAACTTCCCTCTCTTGAGACCAAAACGTACTACTCCTCGTGTTGGTGAAACCTTAAGAAGTACGTGATCTCCCACACTAAACTCCAGATCTTTTCGGCGTCGATCAGCATAACTCTTATACCGGCTCTGAGCGGTTCTCATCCTTTCTTTGACCAAGGAAATCTTCTCGTTGGTTTCTCTAACCAAATCTGGTCCCAACAATTCTGTGTCCCCAACCTCTGCCCAACACAATGGAGAGCGACATGGTCGTCCGTACAGTGCTTCGAACGGAGCCATACCGATACTCGTATGATAACTATTGTTATAGGCAAATTCAACCAACGGCAAGTGTGTCTCCCAAGATTCTTCAAAATCGATCACACAAGCCCTAAGCATATCTTCCATGATCTGATTCACACGCTCAGTTTGTCCATCTGTCTGAGGGTGAAAAGCAGTACTCATCTTGAGCGAGGTTCCCATAGCTTCTTGCAAACTTTCCCAAAATCCAGAAGTAAAACGTGCGTCACGGTCTGACACAATCGACACAGGTGCACCGTGAAGTCGCACAACTTGTTGTATGTACATCCGGCTCATCTTTTCCACCGGGTATGTCATACTGTAAGCAATAAAATGAGCTGACTTCGTCAATCGATCCACAATTACCCAAATAGCGTCATGATTCTGCTGTGATCGAGGCAATCCTACTACAAAATCCATCGTTATATGCTCCCACTTCCAACCAGGAATAGGTAGCGGTTGCAACAATCCTGACGGCCTCTGATGTTCGGCCTTGACTTGCTGACACGTCAAACACTTGGATACAAACTCGGCCACATCCTTCTTCATGCCTTCCCACCAGAAATTCCTCTTCAAATCTTTGTACATCTTCGTTCCTCCCGGGTGAACTGTATACCTTGATTTATGTGCTTCTTCCAGGATATCCTTCCTTAACTCTCCATCACCGGGCACGCACAATCTATTCCTGCACCGATACCCTCTATCGATTCCCACCTTCCATTCTGTCGGGTCCTTCTCTGACATCTTTATGAACCATGATTGAAACTTCTCATCTTCTTTCTGAGCTCCAATAATGCGGTCAATGAGAACAGGCTGTAGGATAAGACATCCGAAAAGTTGTCCTTCTCCTCTTTCAGCACTCTGTACATCAAACTCTGCCAATGTCTCCAATGCTCGCCATTCTCTCACCATTAAGGAGGCGATCGTCTCACGAGTCTGCCGACTCAAAGCATCAGCGACCACATTAGCTTTACCAGGGTGGTATTCCAATGTGAAGTCATAATCTTTGATCAACTCCATCCATCTGCGCTGCCTCATGTTCAACTCTTTCTGTGTGAACAAATACTTCAGACTCTTGTGATCGGAGAACAAATCAAACTTCTCACCGTAGAGATAATGTCTCCAAATCTTGAGTGCAAATACCACTGCTGCCAACTCCAAATCATGAATAGGATAGTTCAACTCATTCGGCTTCAGCTGTCTAGATCCATAGGCTATAACTTTACCATCTTGCATAAGTACACACCCTAGTCCTTGATATGAGGCGTCACTAAAGATAGTGAACTTCTCACCAGGCTTGGGTATTGCTAGTACTGGTGCGGTAGTGAGTCTCTCTTTCAACTCTAGAAAGGCTCGCTCGTGCTTCTCTGTCCATTCGAATTTCAAATTCTTCTTCGTCAATCCAGTCAATGGTGCGGCTATTTTAGAGAATCCTTCAACAAATCTTCTGTAATAGCCTGCGAGTCCAAGAAAACTCCGAACTTCTGTAGGGTTGCTTGGCCTAACCCAGTTGGATACAGCATCGGTCTTGGACGAATCCACAGAAATTCCTTGAGATGACACCTTGTGTCCCAAAAATTTCACTTCTTGCAACCAAAACTCACACTTACTGAACTTGGCATACAAGTGGTGGTCCTTAAGCGTCTGCATCGTAATCCGAAGATGTTGCTCGTGTTCTTCTCTCGACTTAGAATAGATCAAAATATCATCAATAAAGACGATGACAAACTGATCTAAATAAAGCTTGAACACTCTGTTCATCAGATCCATAAACACTGCCGGGGCGTTCGTCAATCCAAACGGCATCACCAGAAATTCATAATGACCATATCGGGTTCTGAAAGCAGTCTTAGGTATGTCTTCCTTCCGTACCCTCAACTGATGATATCCCGACCTAAGGTCTATCTTGGAAAATATCGTAGCTCCTTGTAGTTGATCAAATAAATCGTCAATCCGAGGCAAAGGATACTTGTTCTTGATCGTCACTCGATTCAATTCTCTGTAGTCGATACACAGCCTGAGCGTCCCGTCCTTCTTCTTCACAAATAACACCGGTGCTCCCCAAGGCGATGTACTTGGACGTACAAAACCTAGGTTCTCGAGCTCTTGAACTTGTCCCTTCAATTCTAGTAGTTCTGTGGGGGCCATTCTGTAGGGAACCTTGGTAATCGGTACGGTACCCGGTAT
The DNA here is from genome assembly GCA_033977485.1 of Hydrangea macrophylla. Lineage (NCBI taxonomy): Eukaryota > Viridiplantae > Streptophyta > Magnoliopsida > Cornales > Hydrangeaceae > Hydrangea > Hydrangea macrophylla. The sequence goes on from CM066982.1 coordinate 19,456,806, forward strand.
AAGCTCAATACAGAACTCTATACTTCTCTCGGGCGGTAATCCAGAAATGTCTTGAAATACTTCTTCGAAGTCCTTGACTACAGGTATAGATGATGCTGTCACCTCTGTACTGACGACTTCGATGTTGGCTAAACATCTTGTGAGGAACATATCTCCCGAAGGGTTACATTGAAAATCAAAGGGTTGATTCCCATTGTCGGAGAATGTAATTCTCTTCCTCGCACAATCCAACTTCACTTGATTCTGAGACAGCCAATCCATTCCTAGGATTATGTCAAACTCCTTCATCGATAGGACGATCAACCTTGCAGGGATTTCTTGGTCACCTAATCTTAAGGGACAATCCTTGCACACATGTCCTAAACTGACCGCAGCTCCTATTGGTGATGTAGCCTTCAAAGCTTTCTCTAAGCGATGAGGTAAGATACCCAATCTCCGAATTGTATTAACAGATATGAATGATAGAGCAGCACCCGTATCAAATAATACTCTAACATGGGAGTTAAATAGAGTCAATGTACCTTCCACTGCTTGCTGATCAGGTTGAGCTTCTCCATGATCTCCTTCTTCATATTCAGCTCCATCATATCCCGCGGCATCAGGAATAACAGCATTCAAGCGGGTCTGACTCTGTTGTCCATAAGTTGCTTGCTTAGGGGCAGTGCAGAACCTGCTGATGTGACCTGGTTCACCACAGTTGAAGCAGACTATTCCTGGCTGAGTAGCACGCCTTGGTGCCCTGCAGTCCCGAGCCACATGTCCAGGGTTGCCACAGTTGAAGCACTTTACACCACTACTTCCTTCTCCTACTCGGGGTTGAGTCGGATGGGTAATAGCTTGTGCCTTCTTGCTCCCATCAAAGTTCCTCTTCTGCCCTTGGGTACGATTCATTGGTGGTCTATTCCCAAAATTACCTCTCTGAGGCGGTCGGAATTCGAATTGTTTACGGTATACTCGAGCATCCTCTTCCAGGTCGGTAGCCAGGCCGACTAGTCCTTCAAACGATTTGTCTAGGTGGCCAAGAGTCAGGCGACGAATCTGCGGTGCCAACCCTTGGTTATACTTTCGGATCTTCTTCTCCTCAGTATCAACCATGTGCGGGGCAAACCGTGACAGCCTCTCAAACTGTGTGGTATACTCTTGCACCGTCTTGGTTCCTTGCGTCAGATCCATGAATTCCTTCTCTCTTCTGTGCCTCTCCGTAGCCGGGAAGTACTTCTCCAGAAATCTTCCCTTGAACGCTGTCCACGTCATCCCCATCGCAGCTGTGTTTCCGATAGTGGCTATGACCGAGTCCCACCAATCTGCAGCGGCGTCGGTCAGTTGAAAAGTAGCCAATCTCCTCTTGTCCATCTCGTTGCATTGGACAGCTTCGAACATGCGATCCATCTGTCTTAACCATTGCTCCGCCTTCCAGGGATCCGTGGTACCCGCAAATTGCTCGGGTCTGAGCGCACGGAATCTTTCCAGCAGCTTATCTCCCGTCTGGCGGTCTCGTTGGTTTTCATTCGCATTACTAACCCTCTCGAGACGTCTAATAAAAGCTTCAAATATTCCCGTGGGGTCGGCAGCCTCGGGCGCTCCTTCAATCAGATTTCTGTTCCTTCTTGGTCTTCCAGCCATTCTATGCATGATAGGGGTAGTAGAATGAGAAACATGCATGCAACAGTACTATGACGAAAATTTTCAAAGTAGTATATATCACTATAACACATACTCGTATTATCACATAAGCATACAATAAAATATATATTGAGTACATATAACACGTATTCGAACTAGGGCTGTCTAATAGCAAAGAGGTTGTATTCTTATCCTCTAGACTCTGGTTGTGGGCCATACTGACTTTTCCAAGATTTGACTTAGGAAGTTCGTCAGTGCCTAAGCTATTAATGAGGGCTATGGTATGCTTTAACTCCTTAGAAACTCGGCTACTATATGTCTGTAGGGGCATCATAAGTTATGGTTATCTCGGCTAATCCTAAATGGATATGTCTGAAGGTATATGGAAATTGTTATCATTCTTGTCGATGTGACAAGACAAACGGGTAATCATTTCTATGATAAAACCAACTTAGAATTTTAGTTTCTGAACTAAGGGTAATTCGTACTAAACTAACACTAGAACTTGGTTGTATAGCTTAGTAAAACTTAAGGGTAACCTATGTCACTAATCTATGGCGTGAATAACTGAGCCTGGTCAATCTAGAAAACCTATGGCTCTGATACCACTAAATCCTGTCACGCCCCGACGTAGCATAAATATGGAAAGCGTTTAATTTCCTTTATGGACCCGTAGGTCGCGACAGTTTGAAGGATCGATTCCGTCCCAAAACGTCGAACATCATAAAACCATTAATCAGAGTAGGGCAATCTGGGCTTATAAAAATTTTCTAACTTATTACATCCTATAGTACGGGGTTTACTAAGGCACAGACCGCCTTGAAATAAAACAATAACTTAAAGTCTATTACAGTCATCCTTATTACAAACCAAATCATAACACATAAACATAAAGCATATAAGGGTAACATCTCTTCTCAGCAACAGATCTTAATTAGCATAGTCATACGGTTCTTCTTGATTATAACCTGCAAAGCCTAGACACGAATGTCCAGGACGCATCAACGCCGTCAGCTTCAAGAAGCTGGTGAGTATTAAAAACATAGCTTTGAATGTAAAAACATGCCCATTTACCTTTTTCCCATTTCCATTTAAATACCACAAGTTTATATTTATGATAAAGAGCTTGTTAGAAAAACAATCACAACAATAATTAAAAGATAAATTCACACATATGTGACCGTGTATGAGAACAATGCACCATCTCATCTAACCGACTCTTTTCTCTCGACAAAACCCAACAACCCTCTATCCTACTCCTGGTATCTTTGAAATACTAAGATAGCCACACTTTAGCAACGGGGCGCCAGGGAGTGTCCAGTTTGCCTCACACTTTGGTCCGGGGTACCAGGGAGTGTCCAATGCCTCACACTTTGAATACCCTAACCGCCATGCAAATACCGGGGCAACCCCCACACAGGTATCCAGACTCGAGTCATTCAGGGAGTGTCTATAGGCCACACTTTAGCACTTCCATGGGTGCCAGTGAGTGTCCAAGTTCGGCTTCACACACTTTAACGCTTCCATGGGCGTCAGGGAGTGTCCATTTTTGCCACCTTCGCATTTCAAAGACACCCTCATCCTCTTTTTCAACTCCAACCACAATCACATCCACAACCACAACCATAACCACAGCCACAATTACAACCACAACCACAACCACAACTCAAACTCATACTCTTTCCACACAATCATTACTCTTTTCCACACTATCATTACTCTTTTACACACTACCAACACTCACCATGCATGTACAACTGACTCCACATGAATGTCATCAAACTTTAAACATAAAGGAATTCACAGAATTTAAAGAAATAATACGCGTACGGGGATTGAAAATTCGTAATTCATTGCCTTAATCATTTTAAACATAACTAATAGCATTCTAAAAACTGCTACTGAAATCCTCGTTTTCTGTCCAAACGGTGCAGAATCTGAGAAAATTGCATTAGACAAAAAGTGTGCAGAATCGAGTTTTGCTTGGGACAACGCGGGCAGAACCTTAAATTTCATTCGTTTTCCTAACAAAAATCTGAAAACAAAATTCTGCTACTGTTAAAATTAAAAGAGAAAATATTAGATTGAATTTCTAATATACTTTTTCTGCTACTGTAATCCTCATTTTCTGCCCAAACGGTGCAAAATCTGAGAAAATTGCATTAGACGAAAAGTGTGCAGAATCGAGTTTTACTTGGGACAACGCGGACAGAACCTTAAATTTCATTCGTTTTCCTAACAAAAATCTGAAAACAAAATTCTGCTACTGTTAAAATTAACTACCTAAATCAGTAAATAAGGAATGAGTTACATTTTGAGTGAGTTAGTAATACTCACCGTGATGTAGATTGAAGAAGTTGTTGAGAAAGAAATACAAGAATTAAGAATCTCCAATTTCAAGCTTGGCTATGGAGGATTGAGCTCTTCAAATTCTGAAATTATTATCTCTCTATGTGACTCTCTCAAGCTCTCTATGTTAGGAGTGTAGAATGTGTAGTGTGGTTGGGTGTATAAATACTCAAACTCCCACTTAGAAAACATTTGCCTAACATCCCACTCATTCTCCATTAATCTCCACTAATTACAAAGAAAGTGCAGCAATGATGTGTAAATATACACTTGCAATTCATAATGCTCCATTGATAATTGAAAGGGTAGGTGGAGTTGGTGTGGGTCAAGGTGTGTTTGGGAATCAAGCTTATGGCATTAGGACAACACACATACTACAAGCATTTGCCAAACAAGGCCTAAGGGAAAACTTTAGCAATAATAATTGGGTATAAAGAAATTTGTCCAATCAGTTACTCCCAAAATTCTGTGGAAGTTTAACACTGCGCGGACAGTTTTAAACCTACACTGGTATTTTCGTGACACGGTGTTTATCACAAAAATACAGAGAATTCATTTTAACGTTAGAAATAGTTTTCTGATTTTATAAAAATACAGTTTGAGTTTAAAAGAAATAATTCCACCGTTTTGAAATACAGTTTTGAATTTTAACACAGGTATTGCAAGTTTTTATGAAAATTGCATTTTGACCCCAAAAGTAATTTCAATTAGTCAAGAATTAAACTTTTCACATAAGAATCGAAATTAACATATAAACAGACAATATATATTAAATTTTAAATATGATAATGCAAATGATAATGAAAATAAATTTTAATTATGATCATGCAGGAAAATGCAGGTTATTACACCCTTCCCCCCTTAAACAGGATTTCGTCCCCGAAATCAAGACTAACTAGTCATGAAACAACTCCGGGTACTTCTTCCTCATATCAGCTTCAACTTCCCACGAGGCTTCATTCTCGTCGTGGTGATTCCACTGAACCTTCACCAACGGAATATCCTTATTCCTCAGCTTCTTGATACTCTGATCCAAAATCTTCGCAGGTCTCTCCTTGTAAGAAACGCTATGACTCGTCTCAATGTCGTCATAACTAACCACATGCGAGGGATCTCGTATGTATTTCCTCAACATACTCACGTGAAACACGTTGTGAACCCCAGACATCTTTGGTGGTAACGCCAGTTGATAGGCCACTTTCCCGATACGTTCCAAAATCTCAAACGGTCCAATGAAACGCGGAGCTAACTTCCCTCTCTTGAGACCAAAACGTACTACTCCTCGTGTTGGTGAAACCTTAAGAAGTACGTGATCTCCCACACTAAACTCCAGATCTTTTCGGCGTCGATCAGCATAACTCTTATACCGGCTCTGAGCGGTTCTCATCCTTTCTTTGACCAAGGAAATCTTCTCGTTGGTTTCTCTAACCAAATCTGGTCCCAACAATTCTGTGTCCCCAACCTCTGCCCAACACAATGGAGAGCGACATGGTCGTCCGTACAGTGCTTCGAACGGAGCCATACCGATACTCGTATGATAACTATTGTTATAGGCAAATTCAACCAACGGCAAGTGTGTCTCCCAAGATTCTTCAAAATCGATCACACAAGCCCTAAGCATATCTTCCATGATCTGATTCACACGCTCAGTTTGTCCATCTGTCTGAGGGTGAAAAGCAGTACTCATCTTGAGCGAGGTTCCCATAGCTTCTTGCAAACTTTCCCAAAATCCAGAAGTAAAACGTGCGTCACGGTCTGACACAATCGACACAGGTGCACCGTGAAGTCGCACAACTTGTTGTATGTACATCCGGCTCATCTTTTCCACCGGGTATGTCATACTGTAAGCAATAAAATGAGCTGACTTCGTCAATCGATCCACAATTACCCAAATAGCGTCATGATTCTGCTGTGATCGAGGCAATCCTACTACAAAATCCATCGTTATATGCTCCCACTTCCAACCAGGAATAGGTAGCGGTTGCAACAATCCTGACGGCCTCTGATGTTCGGCCTTGACTTGCTGACACGTCAAACACTTGGATACAAACTCGGCCACATCCTTCTTCATGCCTTCCCACCAGAAATTCCTCTTCAAATCTTTGTACATCTTCGTTCCTCCCGGGTGAACTGTATACCTTGATTTATGTGCTTCTTCCAGGATATCCTTCCTTAACTCTCCATCACCGGGCACGCACAATCTATTCCTGCACCGATACCCTCTATCGATTCCCACCTTCCATTCTGTCGGGTCCTTCTCTGACATCTTTATGAACCATGATTGAAACTTCTCATCTTCTTTCTGAGCTCCAATAATGCGGTCAATGAGAACAGGCTGTAGGATAAGACATCCGAAAAGTTGTCCTTCTCCTCTTTCAGCACTCTGTACATCAAACTCTGCCAATGTCTCCAATGCTCGCCATTCTCTCACCATTAAGGAGGCGATCGTCTCACGAGTCTGCCGACTCAAAGCATCAGCGACCACATTAGCTTTACCAGGGTGGTATTCCAATGTGAAGTCATAATCTTTGATCAACTCCATCCATCTGCGCTGCCTCATGTTCAACTCTTTCTGTGTGAACAAATACTTCAGACTCTTGTGATCGGAGAACAAATCAAACTTCTCACCGTAGAGATAATGTCTCCAAATCTTGAGTGCAAATACCACTGCTGCCAACTCCAAATCATGAATAGGATAGTTCAACTCATTCGGCTTCAGCTGTCTAGATCCATAGGCTATAACTTTACCATCTTGCATAAGTACACACCCTAGTCCTTGATATGAGGCGTCACTAAAGATAGTGAACTTCTCACCAGGCTTGGGTATTGCTAGTACTGGTGCGGTAGTGAGTCTCTCTTTCAACTCTAGAAAGGCTCGCTCGTGCTTCTCTGTCCATTCGAATTTCAAATTCTTCTTCGTCAATCCAGTCAATGGTGCGGCTATTTTAGAGAATCCTTCAACAAATCTTCTGTAATAGCCTGCGAGTCCAAGAAAACTCCGAACTTCTGTAGGGTTGCTTGGCCTAACCCAGTTGGATACAGCATCGGTCTTGGACGAATCCACAGAAATTCCTTGAGATGACACCTTGTGTCCCAAAAATTTCACTTCTTGCAACCAAAACTCACACTTACTGAACTTGGCATACAAGTGGTGGTCCTTAAGCGTCTGCATCGTAATCCGAAGATGTTGCTCGTGTTCTTCTCTCGACTTAGAATAGATCAAAATATCATCAATAAAGACGATGACAAACTGATCTAAATAAAGCTTGAACACTCTGTTCATCAGATCCATAAACACTGCCGGGGCGTTCGTCAATCCAAACGGCATCACCAGAAATTCATAATGACCATATCGGGTTCTGAAAGCAGTCTTAGGTATGTCTTCCTTCCGTACCCTCAACTGATGATATCCCGACCTAAGGTCTATCTTGGAAAATATCGTAGCTCCTTGTAGTTGATCAAATAAATCGTCAATCCGAGGCAAAGGATACTTGTTCTTGATCGTCACTCGATTCAATTCTCTGTAGTCGATACACAGCCTGAGCGTCCCGTCCTTCTTCTTCACAAATAACACCGGTGCTCCCCAAGGCGATGTACTTGGACGTACAAAACCTAGGTTCTCGAGCTCTTGAACTTGTCCCTTCAATTCTAGTAGTTCTGTGGGGGCCATTCTGTAGGGAACCTTGGTAATCGGTACGGTACCCGGTATAAGCTCAATACAGAACTCTATACTTCTCTCGGGCGGTAATCCAGAAATGTCTTGAAATACTTCTTCGAAGTCCTTGACTACAGGTATAGATGATGCTGTCACCTCTGTACTGACGACTTCGATGTTGGCTAAACATCTTGTGAGGAACATATCTCCCGAAGGGTTACATTGAAAATCAAAGGGTTGATTCCCATTGTCGGAGAATGTAATTCTCTTCCTCGCACAATCCAACTTCACTTGATTCTGAGACAGCCAATCCATTCCTAGGATTATGTCAAACTCCTTCATCGATAGGACGATCAACCTTGCAGGGATTTCTTGGTCACCTAATCTTAAGGGACAATCCTTGCACACATGTCCTAAACTGACCGCAGCTCCTATTGGTGATGTAGCCTTCAAAGCTTTCTCTAAGCGATGAGGTAAGATACCCAATCTCCGAATTGTATTAACAGATATGAATGATAGAGCAGCACCCGTATCAAATAATACTCTAACATGGGAGTTAAATAGAGTCAATGTACCTTCCACTGCTTGCTGATCAGGTTGAGCTTCTCCATGATCTCCTTCTTCATATTCAGCTCCATCATATCCCGCGGCATCAGGAATAACAGCATTCAAGCGGGTCTGACTCTGTTGTCCATAAGTTGCTTGCTTAGGGGCAGTGCAGAACCTGCTGATGTGACCTGGTTCACCACAGTTGAAGCAGACTATTCCTGGCTGAGTAGCACGCCTTGGTGCCCTGCAGTCCCGAGCCACATGTCCAGGGTTGCCACAGTTGAAGCACTTTACACCACTACTTCCTTCTCCTACTCGGGGTTGAGTCGGATGGGTAATAGCTTGTGCCTTCTTGCTCCCATCAAAGTTCCTCTTCTGCCCTTGGGTACGATTCATTGGTGGTCTATTCCCAAAATTACCTCTCTGAGGCGGTCGGAATTCGAATTGTTTACGGTATACTCGAGCATCCTCTTCCAGGTCGGTAGCCAGGCCGACTAGTCCTTCAAACGATTTGTCTAGGTGGCCAAGAGTCAGGCGACGAATCTGCGGTGCCAACCCTTGGTTATACTTCCGGATCTTCTTCTCCTCAGTATCAACCATGTGCGGGGCAAACCGTGACAGCCTCTCAAACTGTGTGGTATACTCTTGCACCGTCTTGGTTCCTTGCGTCAGATCCATGAATTCCTTCTCTCTTCTGTGCCTCTCCGTAGCCGGGAAGTACTTCTCCAGAAATCTTCCCTTGAACGCTGTCCACGTCATCCCCATCGCAGCTGTGTTTCCGATAGTGGCTATGACCGAGTCCCACCAATCTGCAGCGGCGTCGGTCAGTTGAAAAGTAGCCAATCTCCTCTTGTCCATCTCGTTGCATTGGACAGCTTCGAACATGCGATCCATCTGTCTTAACCATTGCTCCGCCTTCCAGGGATCCGTGGTACCCGCAAATTGCTCGGGTCTGAGCGCACGGAATCTTTCCAGCAGCTTATCTCCCGTCTGGCGGTCTCGTTGGTTTTCATTCGCATTACTAACCCTCTCGAGACGTCTAATAAAAGCTTCAAATATTCCCGTAGGGTCGGCAGCCTCGGGCGCTCCTTCAATCAGATTTCTGTTCCTTCTTGGTCTTCCAGCCATTCTATGCATGATAGGGGTAGTAGAATGAGAAACATGCATGCAACAGTACTATGACGAAAATTTTCAAAGTAGTATATATCACTATAACACATACTCGTATTATCACATAAGCATACAATAAAATATATATTGAGTACATATAACACGTATTCGAACTAGGGCTGTCTAATAGCAAAGAGGTTGTATTCTTATCCTCTAGACTCTGGTTGTGGGCCATACTGACTTTTCCAAGATTTGACTTAGGAAGTTCGTCAGTGCCTAAGCTATTAATGAGGGCTATGGTATGCTTTAACTCCTTAGAAACTCGGCTACTATATGTCTGTAGGGGCATCATAAGTTATGGTTATCTCGGCTAATCCTAAATGGATATGTCTGAAGGTATATGGAAATTGTTATCATTCTTGTCGATGTGACAAGACAAACGGGTAATCATTTCTATGATAAAACCAACTTAGAATTTTAGTTTCTGAACTAAGGGTAATTCGTACTAAACTAACACTAGAACTTGGTTGTATAGCTTAGTAAAACTTAAGGGTAACCTATGTCACTAATCTATGGCGTGAATAACTGAGCCTGGTCAATCTAGAAAACCTATGGCTCTGATACCACTAAATCCTGTCACGCCCCGACGTAGCATAAATATGGAAAGCGTTTAATTTCCTTTATGGACCCGTAGGTCGCGACAGTTTGAAGGATCGATTCCGTCCCAAAACGTCGAACATCATAAAACCATTAATCAGAGTAGGGCAATCTGGGCTTATAAAAATTTTCTAACTTATTACATCCTATAGTACGGGGTTTACTAAGGCACAGACCGCCTTGAAATAAAACAATAACTTAAAGTCTATTACAGTCATCCTTATTACAAACCAAATCATAACACATAAACATAAAGCATATAAGGGTAACATCTCTTCTCAGCAACAGATCTTAATTAGCATAGTCATACGGTTCTTCTTGATTATAACCTGCAAAGCCTAGACACGAATGTCCAGGACGCATCAACGCCGTCAGCTTCAAGAAGCTGGTGAGTATTAAAAACATAGCTTTGAATGTAAAAACATGCCCATTTACCTTTTTCCCATTTCCATTTAAATACCACAAGTTTATATTTATGATAAAGAGCTTGTTAGAAAAACAATCACAACAATAATTAAAAGATAAATTCACACATATGTGACCGTGTATGAGAACAATGCACCATCTCATCTAACCGACTCTTTTCTCTCGACAAAACCCAACAACCCTCTATCCTACTCCTGGTATCTTTGAAATACTAAGATAGCCACACTTTAGCAACGGGGCGCCAGGGAGTGTCCAGTTTGCCTCACACTTTGGTCCGGGGTACCAGGGAGTGTCCAATGCCTCACACTTTGAATACCCTAACCGCCATGCAAATACCGGGGCAACCCCCACACAGGTATCCAGACTCGAGTCATTCAGGGAGTGTCTATAGGCCACACTTTAGCACTTCCATGGGTGCCAGTGAGTGTCCAAGTTCGGCTTCACACACTTTAACGCTTCCATGGGCGTCAGGGAGTGTCCATTTTTGCCACCTTCGCATTTCAAAGACACCCTCATCCTCTTTTTCAACTCCAACCACAATCACATCCACAATCACAACCATAACCACAGCCACAATTACAACCACAACCACAACCACAACTCAAACTCATACTCTTTCCACACAATCATTACTCTTTTCCACACTATCATTACTCTTTTACACACTACCAACACTCACCATGCATGTACAACTGACTCCACATGAATGTCATCAAACTTTAAACATAAAGGAATTCACAGAATTTAAAGAAATAATACGCGTACGGGGATTGAAAATTCGTAATTCATTGCCTTAATCATTTTAAACATAACTAATAGCATTCTAAAAACTGCTACTGAAATCCTCGTTTTCTGTCCAAACGGTGCAGAATCTGAGAAAATTGCATTAGACAAAAAGTGTGCAGAATCGAGTTTTGCTTGGGACAACGCGGGCAGAACCTTAAATTTCATTCGTTTTCCTAACAAAAATCTGAAAACAAAATTCTGCTACTGTTAAAATTAAAAGAGAAAATATTAGATTGAATTTCTAATATACTTTTTCTGCTACTGTAATCCTCATTTTCTGCCCAAACGGTGCAAAATCTGAGAAAATTGCATTAGACGAAAAGTGTGCAGAATCGAGTTTTACTTGGGACAACGCGGACAGAACCTTAAATTTCATTCGTTTTCCTAACAAAAATCTGAAAACAAAATTCTGCTACTGTTAAAATTAACTACCTAAATCAGTAAATAAGGAATGAGTTACATTTTGAGTGAGTTAGTAATACTCACCGTGATGTAGATTGAAGAAGTTGTTGAGAAAGAAATACAAGAATTAAGAATCTCCAATTTCAAGCTTGGCTATGGAGGATTGAGCTCTTCAAATTCTGAAATTATTATCTCTCTATGTGACTCTCTCAAGCTCTCTATGTTAGGAGTGTAGAATGTGTAGTGTGGTTGGGTGTATAAATACTCAAACTCCCACTTAGAAAACATTTGCCTAACATCCCACTCATTCTCCATTAATCTCCACTAATTACAAAGAAAGTGCAGCAATGATGTGTAAATATACACTTGCAATTCATAATGCTCCATTGATAATTGAAAGGGTAGGTGGAGTTGGTGTGGGTCAAGGTGTGTTTGGGAATCAAGCTTATGGCATTAGGACAACACACATACTACAAGCATTTGCCAAACAAGGCCTAAGGAAAAACTTTAGCAATAATAATTGGGTATAAAGAAATTTGTCCAATCAGTTACTCCCAAAATTCTGTGGAAGTTTAACACTGCGCGGACAGTTTTAAACCTACACTGGTATTTTCGTGACACGGTGTTTATCACAAAAATACAGAGAATTCATTTTAACGTTAGAAATAGTTTTCTGATTTTATAAAAATACAGTTTGAGTTTAAAAGAAATAATTCCACCGTTTTGAAATACAGTTTTGAATTTTAACACAGGTATTGCAAGTTTTTATGAAAATTGCATTTTGACCCCAAAAGTAATTTCAATTAGTCAAGAATTAAACTTTTCACATAAGAATCGAAATTAACATATAAACAGACAATATATATTAAATTTTAAATATGATAATGCAAATGATAATGAAAATAAATTTTAATTATGATCATGCAGGAAAATGCAGGTTATTACAAATAGACTGTGATGGATCTCAGAGAAATAGTGAAAGATTTGGAAATGCAAAGATTATACAATGGTTGCATCTTCCATCGGTCCTTAACTAACCCATAAGCAAGATTACCCACATGGAATTGGGTACAAATTAAGAGTTACATTGTCAGTTACTTCGCTGTTAATGACAAGTCATGATGGGATACAGACAAGTGAAATTGTTAAGTGTAACAATAATGCCAGTTTTTAGTGGTATTTTTGGATACTTATTTTGACTTCGAAGAAAATTTAAAAGCCATTGTTTTGTATTCGAGGCTAATACATTGGTTTCGAACCAGTGTTAAGTCATCATTTTTGTGTTCAATGCCATTATATTGGTTTCGAATCAACTTTTTTGTACTCGAAGCAGTTATATTGCCTTCGAAGCAAGTTTGAGCCATCATTTTGGTAATTCAAAACAATGATATTGGCTTTGAATCAAGTTTAAGCCATATTTTGGTGTTCGAAGCTATTACTTTGGCTTCAAACCAAATTAAAAATAATTTATTTTATATTCGAAGTTAGTTTATTGGCTTCGAATTAAGTCTAAAGCCATTTTTTGGTAGGGTGTTTAAAAGTTAATCTATTGGTTTTGAACCAAATTAAAAATAGTTTATTTTATGTTCAAGGTTTTTATTTTGGCTTCGAAGCAAAAATAAAATCCTTTATTTGTGCTCGAACCCCCTATATTTACTTTGAATTCAATTTTAAGCCATTTATTTTGTGTTCAAATCTTTTGTATTGGCTTCGAAGTAAGTTTAAAGCCACTCATTTTGTATTCGAAGCTATTATATTGGCTTTGAAACAAGTTGAAAGTCATTTATTTTATGTTCAAAATTATTAGATTGGCTTCGAGGCAAATTTAAAAGCCATTTAATTACTTTGTGTTTGAAATTACTATATTGGTTTTAAATCCAATCTAAAGCCATTGTTTTGTGTTCAAAATAATAATATTGGCTTCGAAGCCTTCAAGGCTATTTCATTTTATTCGAAGTCAGTTTAAAGCAAAGTTTTTAGTATTTGAAAGGCTGTTGTTATATTGGCTTTAGGACAACTTTAAAGCCATTTTTCTTGTTCGTAGTTGTTGTGTTGGCTTCGAAACTAATCATATTATTTTATGGAAATCAAGAAATTGGTTCTTCAAAAATTACGTACGCTTCATTTTCAAAGAACCAGGGGGGCTTATGTTTATACCATAAAATATAATTTTTACTATGTTATTATATTACTATATAATAATTATATTACTATTATTATTATATACTATTTTGGCTTGCCATGGAAGCCATTAGTAAATTTATTGCAGGACACTTGTCATCATATGAGGACATAAAAAATGATTACTTGAAGATCAATGGTGATTAGAGTGGAAGACATTTTGGAGGGAGCTTCTCTTGAAAGAAACTTATGTGTAATGAATTTGAATTGGTAGTTATTGTAATAGGAGGGAAATATTCAAATTCAAATGGGTGGTTATTGGTGGTTATGATTTGCATCTATAAATACACATGATGTATTCATTGTAAGAGGTCCTTGACCAAACAATGCATTAATACACATACTTTGTTCTTCTTTTCTTTCCTTAGCCGGCCACCATGGCCATTAGTTTAGGTAATGTAGTTTATAGCCTAGTTAGGAGTAATGTATCAGTTACTATTCGAAGTAGATATATAGGTTACTATTGCACTGTTATTTAGTTTTCTTTAGTCATTACAGTGCTTCTACCAAGTTTAAGTTCTTTACTGTTAATGCTAAATTTAGGCTTCGAAGGCATTTGCTCCATTTGGTTTTGACTTCGAACACTTCACTCTCTTCTTCTTCTCCTTCTTCTTTTTAGTATTTCATCTCACACGATAAAAGTCCTGTTCAAGGCATCGAACGTCACCACAATTCCCTGGTGAGGCGCAGTTTGGATAATCACTCACACACATTGGCAATTTTCTTGCCTGGCACGCCCGCACACACTTATAAATTTTCCAACCAAACAATCACTCACACAAGTGCTTTTAGAAAATTTTGTCTTTATTAGTTTGGGTCTACCTAACAAGGCTCTGGCACGCCCGAATAAATAATTACAGCAAACGGTAACTTGGTTGTCATTCTCTTTCTTTTGTGTTTTTATTTTATTGAGGGATGGTTCCTTTATGTGCGTTGAGCTTTAGAAAGTCCATCATCCCATCCTAGACATGTTTTTGGCTTTATTGTACATCTTTGGTATACCCCTTGTACTTTTGTATTCTCTTTTTCGATTAATTAGCCAATTTTCGGAAGAAAGAAAAAATGACAGTGAAACCGACGATGATCCTCCTCCGGCTGCAAAGCGCTTTAGAGCTGATGATTATACTACACCGTCATCATCAAGAAAACTGATATCTGGCTTATGATTTCTCTTTCATCATTGATTTTAGGAAATTTAAAGCATATGGACCACGATGGTTTTTTTTTTTTTGTTAAATTGGAGTAATAATAATAGTAATAATAATAATAATAATAATAATAATAATTATTATTATTATTATTATTATTATTATTATTATTATTATTTTGTAGTCCTGTCAAATGCTATATGGGTGGAGGATCCAAAACCTAAGCACACTGTTATGTTTGGTTTCATTTATGAGTAATGTTATACTTTCCTAATTTCAATTCTAAATTTTGCTACAAAATCGCTTAATAGGTGTATCACATTCTGTTGGCAGTGGTCAGTATGTACAATTGACAAAGCATTTCGAAATCAATTTAAATTTGAGAAGTATAGCATTACTCTTAATTTGGACAAGTAAAGAAATGTTTCTGTGATTCACAGGGAATCAGTTCTACAAATTCTAATATGGTGAGTGTCTATTTTTTACATAAGAGTTTGTGTCAAGTCTAGTAGTAACCCTCTGGCTAGAAAGTGGTTTAGAAAGTGGTTTATTGTCAACTTAGCATATCCTTGATTAACACAAAAACCAAATAAAAAGTGAAACTTGAACCCCAAATAGATTATATTTTACTAAGGGTTCTTTAACTTAGGCATAGTTTGGCCGCCATTTGGTGCTTCTTGTTTTTTTAAAGCACAATTTCATGTTAATTCATTTGGTAACTGGTTTATGAGCTTTGCAAAATTGAACTTAGGACTTTCTTTTAGGGGAGCTTTTAAAAGCTCTAGAATGGAGCTTTTAAAAGCTCAAGGTTGCTTTTTTAGTTTCATAATGTCTTTTTGAAGAGTAGTGTGTCACTTGTATAAAATTATCAAATAACTTAGTAATAAATTTCATAAGCTCCTTTTAAAAAGCCACGTGGGAGCCAAACTAAGCCTAAGTGGTGTGACATTGCCTTTCCCA
Organism: Hydrangea macrophylla; assembly: GCA_033977485.1. Taxonomy (NCBI): domain Eukaryota; kingdom Viridiplantae; phylum Streptophyta; class Magnoliopsida; order Cornales; family Hydrangeaceae; genus Hydrangea; species Hydrangea macrophylla. The sequence goes on from CM066982.1 coordinate 19,472,652, forward strand.
AGTGGAAGTGCAAGGGTTTGACTCTCTCTAGAGGAAAGTCTTTGCCCATTTACTCTTTAGTATGTCATGTGACCCTTGTCGGATTTTATAGTGGGCCATTGTGGGGCCTTAGAGTGGGGGGTGGGGTGTGCATGTCCAAGTGTAAACCAAATAGATCATATTTTACGTATTTTCAAATATGCCCATAGTTTCTCGATTTGTGTTTCTCTATTTTTTTTCCTAGGAGCTAAATAGCCAAAACGAGAAGGGTAAATCACACTCACCTTCCTTGATGTTTGGCGTAATAGCAATTAGTCTAATTAGTTTGAAAAAATTTAACCTACCCCCTTAAGATATTAAAATTTGTTACACTTAACTCCTTTTTCTTAAACATGCTAGAAAATGTAACAGAATTTGATGATATCAGTAGCCCTTTGCAAAATCTTAAACCTCATACAACTTACTTTAATATCTTTAATTTACATTTATTTGTATTTTAACTAATACTTTAGACAAATTGGATAATTACACCCTGGTTTTAAGCTCCAACAAATGTTAATTTAAATACAAATAAATATAAATAAAAGAACAATCACTTAAAGTTTAAGATTATATGAAGGGAATTTTGGTATTTAAAAAGGTGGCTGATTTAATGATGTTTTCTTGTAATTTCTAACCTTTATTGTCACACCTCAATCCACCACGGGGTACTTTGGACACATGTAACAATGGCAACACACCAAAACATCCTCTAATTACTAAGAAAAATATGAATTAGACATAATAAAAATCTTTGTTAAGACAAAACAGCCCAAGGGCAAAATGTTCATTTAGAAAATATGGTCAAATTTCATAACAAAATATAGCCCTTCGAGTCTGAGTTCCAATGCAAAAAACAGAGCGCAATTCTGAATTTTCTAGAAAGAGTTACGTTCATTTTGTAAAAGTCATTGGGCTGAAAATAGACCTACAGGTTTGATACCAAATATACAATCACTCAGAAGGTAAAACACACAAAGTGAGTTATAGGATCAAACTCAGAAGGTAAAACAAACTAATGGAAGACGATTAAAGCTAAGCTCAAAGATTTTATTGAATGTGAGGCTTTCTATGTTAATAAAAGGGCAGAACAAGTTCGTGGAAAACTTCATCTTGTCATCAGTTATCAGCCTCTAAACCATTTTCTCCATGATGACAAATTTCCTCTTCCACGAAGGCACAATCTTCTTGCTCACTTAACCCAAGCCCAAATATTTTCAAAGTTTGACCTCAAGGCAGGCTTTTGGCAACTTGGCATCCACCCAGAAGAAAGACCCAAAACAGGGTTCTGTCTTCCAAACCATCACTTTCATTGGACCGTCATGCCCTTTGGTCTCAAAATGGCCCCTTCGCTCTTCCAGAAGGCCATGATTCGAATTTTTGAGCCAATTCTCTCTTCTTCTTTAATCTACGTTGATGACATACTTCTCTTTTCTTCTGATCCAGATTCCCATGCCTCACTCCTGCAAAAATTCCATTCTCTTGTCAAAAGCCATGGCATAATGTTATCTCAGAAAAAGATGGTAATTGGAGCATCCTCCGTTGACTTTTTGGGCTTAAATATCTCAAAAGGAAAGTATACTTTATAACCCCACATTGCCAGCCAGCTTGAACACTTCCGAGACTCCAACCTATCCATTAAGCAAGTCCAATAATTCCTTGGGATTGTCAACTATATGGCTGAATTCATTCCACATCTTGCTAAACATAAGCAAATGCTTTCCCTACTCCTAAAAAAGAATGCTCCACCATGGTCTTCGGAATGCACCGCAGCTGTTAAAGCACTTAAGCAAATAGCAAAATCCTTGCCACCACATCATATCCCTTCCACGGGGAAAAGAACACTCCAAACAGATGCTTCTGATCTGTATTGGAGAGTAGTCCTATTGCAACAAAACGAAAAGGGTACACGAAGCATTTGTGGGTATAAAAGTGGAGCTTTCACCCCAGCAGAATTACAATACCATTCCACTTACAAAAAGATCCGTGCTATTATGAAAGCCATTGAGAAATTCAAATTCCGTCTTATTGGCCACCATTTCCTCGTTGAAACAGATTTGATGAGTTTTCCCCAAATGCTCAAATTCAAACAGAAGGCCCTCCCTCCTACTCAATTACTCAGATGGGCAAATTGGTTCTCCCAGTGGAGTTTTGATGTTGTTCATATCAAGGGAAAACACAGTACCCTTTCTGATTTCCTCTCAAGACTCAAGAAAGAAATAAATCCCATTTTCACTCCTTTCTTCCCTCTTATTGGAGCTTTTGAACATGGCAAATCATCTGGTCTCTCTGCCATTCCCCCAGAACAAGCAGATCTGGATACCTTTGTTCTTACCATGCCTGTACATATCCAACATACTCTCTTAGAAAGCACCCTCATCTCCCGAAACACTGAAGCTATCCACTCTTTCCTAACGCTTTCTGTTTCCCGATACGGCCTCGATGCTGGACCATTACTTTCACTCCCTGTCCAGATTCTGCAGATTGTGTTTTTACACCAGTTTCCCTACTTTACAAGTTTAAAACATCACCCAAACCATATGGATTGATTCCAAAACCAAATTAAACTTTATGAAAACTTTCAAAACCATTTCAAAACATACCCAAGTGTGATACAACAATCAAAACACCCCAACTCATTATCAAACTCCCAACTTTTATTAATCCAACCCAAACATCATAAGAACTTCAAAACAAAACCATTTTCAAGCATTTGGAAGCTACTACTTACTCCTTCAAAACTAATGAATTCCAAATAGAAACACAAACAACATGAGAGTTCTCCAAAACCAATTTCATCCATTTGAAAAGTTAGTTGATCACTCTAAACACATAAATTCCTCTCTAGGATCATTCACTTGCATCCCAAAAGTTACATAAATTTCCAAATCTCTTCCCAACATACCAAAATGTGACTTGCAAGGGCAACCCACACCATGAACCATTACCAACATCAAATTAACTTGACATACTATAAACCTTCCCAAAATATAAGTTGACATTCTTCCTACCCATAACACTAATCATGTTATTGGAATGCTTAACATGTACATGCAACAATTATCATAAACATCAGCAAATTGATCTTCGGAAAGTCAGGTAACCGCAGCTACCACCCCTGGGTCCTTCTCACCCTAGATCTTCCTCACTCTTTTGTCGCATATAGCGTATCTTTCACACTTGTGATCCCGAAGGCATCACCATCATTTCATTGTGGTCGTCACCACACCCTACTCTTGAGGGCTTCCTATCCCTTACATTTAGGACCTATACATGGTGACCACTACTTAACTTCCCTTTGATATACATAAAGCATATAAGCAACTTAGCATATAAGTATAGCAATTATCACACTATTGATATGCTTTTACTCAAATTCATCATCATATAATTACATAAACATGAACTAAGCATTCTTTGATAGTAATTATCACATTAACATATCTAAACACCCAATTTTGGGATTAGAACACTCATCTCTTTGCTTCTTAGCCAATTCGTTCCTAAAATCGAATTCCAAGCTAGAATCTTACACAATTCTTGTTCTAGAGTTAATCCTACATGATTTTGATACATCAATTGCTAACAACCAAGAACGGTTGCCAGAAAAACATTATTGGAACTGAAAATAAAAGACATGCATGTGATCCTCTTACTTCCATGAGTCTAACTATGGTCTCAGTTCGCAAATATGATGTCAAACGGTGAAGGAATGGCAAGAAAACGTCGTCAGAAACCCTCTCGCCAACTATGAGAGCTCTGGGTTCTCTCTCTCCTTACCCCCAACTGTGTTTTGTAACACGACTAAAATTGTGTACGCTCTTGTACTGTGTTCAAGTATAAACGATCATGTAGGTAATACTGGATAAGTCCAGGTCGAACCCATAGGGAAGGTTTAAGTGTAACTACTTAGACTAACTCAATAGGAAAAAATAAAATTCAATGTTATAAAAGGATTAAAACACAAAGTTCCACAGATTATCAACTACTAAAATAAAGCAGATAAATTAAACTACCAATTAACTAATTAACTGAATAGCATTTAAAACAGTTTTACTTAATTATTGGGAAGCGTTGGGATTAAATGAATCCACATTAACTTAACCTCTACCATGCACATTCATTAACGTTCCATGGAGTTTATTCCTTTTCAGCCTTCTATATTTTTCTAAGGATTAAGAGTCAATAGCCTTTACATTGACCATGTTATGATGGACATGATTAATGTAAAGCTACATATGAAAGAAAAGCATGTGGAACCCTTAAAGGTTCGCGCAGTGGAAAATAAAACTTTAATGGTTTCCTAAACCCATGACCAAGTCTATGATGTATACAAAATGCATACATCCATAGGGGATTAATGAATAGTTACCCTTAAAGCGTGCTTTACAAAATAATGAATCTAGTTCGTCCCACGAATAGTTCACCAAATCGTCCAAACGTTCGATCTATAAAAGTATCCATACGAGCAAATCTCGAATTGGAAGAAGGTCCAATTATTCTCCAAGTAAATGAAGAAAAAAAACGAAATCACCTTCCAAGGCCTTAAAGTAGTTGTACGGTTTGGTTGTACCGGGAGATATATTTTTTGGGAGATAATATAGTGTGCTAGCTCATATATTGTTTCACATACTTCATATATATAATAATGCTATAAGTCCCTTTCCTAATCTAATTAGGAAACTATATTTGATTGGAAGACTTCCTTAAATCAAATATAAATTAATAGTATTATTATACTACGTTTATATTAACAACTTAATATCAAGTAGACCCTCATATCTTCTTCCAATTACACATTGCCATTTTGTGTGTGACCCCTTAGGTTCATACTAATCTGGTAGTAGGTATTAATACTTAAAGTATTACAATTAGAACCCTTTCTAGTTAATTTAAATTAGAACATCTTCTAATTCACTCTTGTAGAAATAATTAATATTAATATTTTATTATTTTCGGGCTTCCACTAGTCATAAGTGACACCTAGCAGTATGTCATGACACACCCCAGACAGTCTTAAAAATAGTGAACCTTTCCATTAACAGTTACCGTACAATTCAATCCTTCTATCACATCATGTCCTAATTAAATCTTTTGGGTAATGGACATATTTATCAAACCCTGATTTAATTATATGTTCTCCAACTATTTGATATTTCTCTATTTGGTGAAATTAGAAAACTTTTTTCTAATTCTCACCCTGCCCTGGCTAGTGTAATACCCTAAATTTCTGGAGAGTATTAATAAATAAGACTTCGTACTTGTCCTTGTATAACTCTTACCTTTCATTTGGTAATTTTGGTCACCAATCAATTGCCTTGTTTCCCAATCAATTGCTACTTTTAGTATATCAATCGATTGCCATGTTTCCAATCGATTGCTATTCGGCCAACCTGAATTCATTACATGGCAATATACCAATTGACTGCCTTCTTTTTCAATCGATTGCCTTCAAATATCTATAACCAATCAATTGACATTAGTTCCAATCAATTGGCATAAGCAAAGACAAGTTTTCTTCTTTGCTTGAGCTTTGGACATGTGGCACTCTTATTTCCTATATATACACCTTCATGTTAGGCCTTGGGTCTGTTTGGTTCAGTTGAGGTTGAGAGAGAGTGATTGTATATCATATATATACACACAAACAACTATATATACACTCACAACCATACACACACTGCCTTGGCAGGGAAGAAGAGAAGGAGAAGAGAAAGACAGAAAGAAGAAGGAGAAAAGAGAAGGAGAGACAGAGGAAAAAGAGAAGGAGGAGAGAGAGAGAGAGAGAGAGAGCTTGAGCTTCCAATCTATACATAGCCAAACAAGCCTTAAATGTGTCTTTACTCACTTGGTCCCTCTTATATATGTTTTTACAAGTTTTTGGTATGTTTAGATGTAATAAACATGTCTTTAAGACGTTTATATATACTGATTTATGAATCTGCTGGAGAAGATGGAGTTTCAATCGATTGGACTTTTCCCAATCGATTGACATCAGTTGAGTCCCAATTGATTGACATCAGTTGAGTCCCAATCGATTGTTATTATTTGTAGCTCAATCAATTGCTAAAGTTACCAATTGATTGACATTGTTTTGGACCCAATCGATTGACATGTTTTCAATCGATTGTTACGTATTTCATCCCAATCGATTGACCTTTGTCCCAATCGATTAACATTGGCAGAATATGGATTCCTTTCCCTATTTATTTTATAAGAGGTTCGATTGTTTGATTCTCAATTCAGACTTCCGTTATGCGACTGTGGTTTAGTCAGGGATAACTTGACAACATAAATAAGTACGATTAAGAATAGTGGATTAACATAATGATGTTAGATGTTATGCGGTTCATGTATTAGTTCGGTATCCGTTCTTTTCAATTAGAGTAGTCAGGGGATATGGGAATTAGCAAGCTTAAATAGGTTTCATAAGTCCCAGAAATGGTATGTGGGCGGATGCCTGGTCGTGATATGCTTTCACATGCAGTGGATGGTTTATATCCTTAACAAGCAGTGAGCAAGACGATCTAGTCCTAAGATAGGCAGATGATCCATGTTATATCCTTAACGAGCGATGGATGGGTTATATCCTTAACGAGCGGTGGATGGGGATCACTGGTATACAACGATGAGTCGTGGCAATAGATTTGATATGCTGTTGTTCAAAGCGTCGTATCCCTGACATGCGATGAATGGTTTATATCCTTAACGAGCGGGGGATGGACTGATGTGGTGTCCATGATTACGGTGGATGGTATATATCCTTAACGAGCAATGGACAGAATGATGGTATGTCTATATATGTGAAACGATTGAGTCTGTTCTTTCTAAGTAGAGTATGTTGATTATCGGTCTTAGGATAAAAAGACGATAAGGGTTGATTTGCAACGTTGGAATACAAAGAAAATATTATGTAGTAGAACTATATCTTATGACTTCAATAACTTGTTATAGGTTATATCATTGATACCATGTGAGTTTCTATTCACTCAGCTCTCAGAAAGCTAACAGCCATTATTGCCTGGACATTCTCCGTCCAGACTATCTTGTAACTTATTCTGCAAGTGAGGGAGCTTATGATGACAGCTACTACCCTGAGGGAGATTTTGCAGAGGGTGGCCCCACTAATGTTGGTTACACTAGAGAAGTCCGTTATGTTGACGAGTACCCTTACGCCAGCTGAAGATCTGAAGATAGTTGTATCTGGTTTATATTTTCGTTATTTCTGTTGAACTTTAGTTTAATGGGTACTTTGACATATGTTATCTCCAGATATGTTGTGATCCTGTGGACCATACTTTGATGTTGTAATAGTGTTTCTGTTATTATATTCAATTATTACTATTCCTATTTATCTTGTGGACTAGTACTGTGTGGTGTGGATATTTAGTGACTTTCACTTGCCATTCCCTATGGACCCAAAAAGGAAATTTATTTTTCTCTATTTTTGCTGCTCCGGGGCATGACAGAGTTTTTGGTATCAGAGCTCTAGGTTGTGATACTCTCGTTCACTAACGGTTCTACACCACCTGGTCCTAGTATTTTAAAAGATTTCCTGAGATTTGATATGAGTTTAAGATAAGTTCTTCCTTTTGATGATAGATAGTTTTCTTTTTCAGATTAGTATGGATCCGAATTTCTACCTGTTTGTGGATGATTCTTTTGGTGGACATGTTATTCATGGCGACACTCTAGAGCCAGCCATACCAAAAATTTACCAGTGCCATATTCGCCAGACAGCTAGTCGTTACTTGGAGGAGAAGATGTGGACTTCTCTCTATGTTATGGGCATAACACACTCGACAGAGATACGTATGTATGCGTATCACTACGCTATGACCCAAGCAGCCATATACCAGGAGATGGCTAGATTGATTCTGAGTACGCCAGAGGTAGATGAGATTGAGTTACGAGCTATCATAGTAGGGCATGTTCCACCAGAGCCTACAGTTGTACCAGCACCTATAGCCCCACCATCACCAGTACTCTACGCACCAATTTTGGGGCCTAATCCGATTTAAGGTGATGAGGACCCAAAGCTAGAGGATAAGCAACCTAATGAGGATATTGATGGGGATAGAGAGAATGAGCCTATGGATGATGAGGATCAAGCAGAGGAGGAGCCTATAGACGACGACAATGATGATGACCCAGAGGAGCCAGATGACCCTGAGGCTATTAAGGCAGATATAGTAGTAGAGGGAGATGTGATCATAGAGGTAGTAAAGGGGGACGTTCCCGATGAGGAGATAGTTGTACCGAAGGTACCCGTATTGCATCAATTACTCGCCAGACCGATAGTGCACATGGAAACCATGGCCAATATGGTAGTAGGATGGATAGCTGAGATGCTTGGACAACCTATTAGATTTATTATGGGAGAGGCTGCATTAGCTGTAGCTTTGGATATAGCTGATGGATTCGCCGTTGTAGCCATCGAATTCGCTAATCAGACAATGATGGCAGAGGACGTAGTTGAGGACTGGGTCATCGAAGTGGTAGTCAAAAATCTTGCTGCACCAGTTGAGGATGATCCACTCGAGGATATGGATATCGATTCACAGGACAAGGCACCACCAGCAGGATCAGATGCTGATGACTTTTGAGTCGGGATCGGCAGGGTTTAGTTTTTGTTAGTTTTATATCAGGACATGTTGTCCACCAGATTTTTGGGAGCTTGAGAGATATCTATTTGACCATAGCTTTATTGTATAGCTAGATGCCACTAGTATAGTTGCCCTTGGCACTGTATTTGCTTATATCCCACATGGTACATGCTACGGTTACTGTGTACTCCATGGTACATCTTTTGATATATACGAGCAGTACTTTTGTTATTAATTGTATGTTGGAGTGTTGTATGCTGATTAGTAGAACTATTAATTCAGGTTGCTTCTAGTTCTGTCGTGATTTTGTTTCTATGAGAAGACTTTTCATTAATCAATAGGTCTTTTGTAGGTACACGGCAAACATTATCATTATGGTTAGACCGAGGAATCAAGCGAGATTAGGAGCCCCAATTCCAGAAGGTATGGATCCAACCGGAGTTTTTGAAGCCTTTATGCAGAGGTGAAACATGTGGGAGATACTTATAACCACCCTACTCACCACAGACTTGTTGCACCACCGCCACCGAGACAGACTGGTGATAAGTTACTCGAACATTTTCGTGGGTTACACTGAGAGAAATTTGACAGACTAACAGAGTCATGGAAGGCGGAACAGTAGATACGAGAAATGGAACTAATTTTTGAAGTTTTGGAATGTACCGAACAAGATTATCATCATCTTGCCACATTTTAGTTGACTTACGCTGCCGCAAATTGGTGGGAAGCCGAAAGAGCTACAATAGGAGCTGAAGTTGCAAGGAGAATGCCTTGGGGGATATTTTGATAAAGAATTCTAGAAAAATGCTTCCAAGAAGATGAGAGAGATCAACAGGAGAAGAGTTTTCTCAATCTGGTCCAAGGAGAATGGACTGTGCGAGAATATACAACACAATTCAAGTGTCTATCTTGTTTTGCTCAACATATGATAGATACTCCATAGAAAAAGGTAAAGAGATTTCATCAAGGATTGAACCCCCACCTTAGACATATGATGGTTAGTCATCTGAATAAGTTATTTGAGGGAATTATCAAATTTGCTACAAGACTAGAGAAGGACGCTTATCCAGCACAAGGACCATAGATGAATCGACCTCAGTCGTTAAGAGGATTTCAGCCGCAGAATTTCTAGACCCACCTACCAAGGAATACTCAGAGTTGGAGACCTTAAGGAAATTTCCAAGAAAACAAGAGAACCTGGGATGGGACCAGGAAGCCACAGTTAAGTTACCCTCGACCCTAGCAATATCAACAGCGAGGATCACAACCTTAGGCATTGCTAACACCCCTGCCAACCAACACCAGAGGGTGTTTTAATTGTGGGAAGCCATGGCACATTGCCAAATTCTGTACAGCTTCTAGGGTTAACCACCGGATGGGTGCTAACTGCCAAAATTGCAACAAGCTAGGGCACTTAAAAAAGGATTGTTGTGTACCATGAGGAGCATACTATGGGGCACCAATTCAAGGAATTCAAGGACCCCCAAATCAAACAAAGATGAATGCTATCATCCCAGCAGAGTCAGGCAATGGTAATGAGCAGCAACATTTGGAAGGTACGCTTGTACTCTTTCATCGTCTAGTTAAAGCTTTATTCCATACCAAAGCTGCACATTTGTTTATTGCTGTTAAGACTGTGCGTCAGTTGGGTTTAGAACCCTAAACACTTAAGCCATCTCTTAATGCTATGTCACCATTAGGAGTGACTGTTAAGTTGGGTAAAGTGTGTAAAGATTGCCCATTGACCTTGGGAAATAGGAATCTTCCAACAGACTTAGTAGTTCTATCGATGTCAGAGTTTGACATTATCCTAAGGATGGATTGATTGACCAAGTACAAGGCCAATTTGGACTGCCCTACTAGGATGATTGTATTTCTGATACCAGAATGACCGATGACTAGATTTCAGTGTCAGTCAATGAGCGATATGCTCATGACATGTGGTTTAGCTACAATCAGGAGTACGAGTACAAAACTAAAAGACTATCACTTTTCATTGCAATACCATCTAGGTAAAGCAAATGTTGTAGCAGATGCTTTGAGTCGTAAACCTTGATTAGTGATCGCTGCATTATTAATTCAAGAATGAGAGCATTGGAAGTTTTAGCTGAATTCGATCTTCAGCCAATGGAACCAATAACATTTTGGATGTCTTATGGTACAGCCAACTTTGATAAGCTGTATCATAGAAGCTCAACAGATGATGGAAGATTTGAAGTTATGGTTTGCCAAGATGTTAGCCAAGGAACTCGATGTCTAGAGTATTAGCACAGACGGAGTCTTGCGATGTAAAGGTAGACTCTGTGTACCTGATGAAGAAAATATCCAAAAAGAAATATTGGATGAAACACATAAGTCATGGATGACTATTCATCCTGGAGATACGAAGATGTACAAGGATTTAAAGAGGAATTTCTGGTGGAAAGGAATGAAAAGAGAAGTAGCTGAGTATGTAGCCCAATGTCTTACTTGTAATCAAGTATAAGCAGAACATCAGAGACCATCTGGACTACTACAGTTGTTACTAATTCCTCAATGGAAATGGGAACGCATAACCATGGATTTCGTGGTAGGATTGCCGAAGTCATAATAGAACCACGATGCTATTTAGGTAATCATGGATTGACTTACAAAGACGACACATTTTATCACCTATAGCATGACGTATCCAGTGGAACGTTTGAACCGAATGTATCTACAACACATTTTACGGTTAGATGGTGTACCTATTTCAATCGTGTCAGATTGAGATTCGCACTTTACTGTAGAATTTTGGAAGAGTCTCCAAACAGCAATGGGAACTACACTGAACTTGAGTTTAGCCTTTCATCCACAGACTGATAGACAGACTGAACAAGTTAATCAAGTGATAGAAGATATACTATGTGCTTGTGTTATTGATTTTGAGAGTTCTTGGGAGACGCACTTGCCATTGATTGAGTTCGCCTCGTTAAGGAAATAACATGGATCATCTGGTTACCTTAGGACAACATGGTCCCGCTCACTGCTTATTAAGGATATAATCTATCCACCGCATGTGAACGCATATTATGACCAGGCATCTTCCCACGTACCATTCCCAAAACTTATCAAACCTATTTAAACTCAGTACTTCTATCGATACAGGACAATTCCCATATGGCCTGACTACTCTGATTAAAATGAACGGATATCGAACTCATACAAGAACCACATAGTATCTAACGTCATTATGTTAATCCATTTTTCTTTTTCTTTTTCTTTTTTTTTATTCTAGTTAATCTATTTTTCTTAATTATACATATCTGTGTTGTCACATTATCCCCGATCCACCCAAAATTGCATAATAAAAGTCTAAATCAAGAATCAAATCTTAGAACCTCAAATATAATAAACTAAGGGAACAATCCATATTCTGTAAAGTTCAATTGATTGAAACCATTTCGATCGATTGAGGAAAACTAAAGTTAGAACGATCGAAGTCACTTCGATCGATTGAACGTTGTTCAATCGCTCGAGAGTCGTCTTCTCTAGCAGATTCAGAAACAACACTATATAAATGTCTTAAGGGCTCGTTAAATACATCTAATCATACCAAAAACTTGTAAGACATTGTAATAAAGGGACCAAGTGAGTAAAAACTCACATAGGGTGCATTTGGCTTGAGCTTTGAGCTTAAAAGCTTCAATGGCCTCCAATGGCTTCTCCTTCCTCTCTCTCTGCTCCTCCCTTCATCTCTGTCTATCCTTCTCTCTCTCTCTTCTTCTCCTGAATCTTCTTCTTCTCTATTACTCTTTCTTTCTCCCACAGCATATATATATATGAGGTGTGTATATATATATAAAACATACACTCACAACTCTCCCAACTCACAAGGTTCAGTAAACTCTCACACACACACGAAACCAGTGTATATATAGATGGGGTGGGGGTAGAGAGGGCTGTTTTTGCGTAAAACCTGGGAATTATGATGATTACACATTCGTTCGATCGAATTTCCTTCGATTGCTCGAACTCAGATCAGCCAGTTTAGATCGATTGAAAAGGGCTTTGATAGATTGAAGTAGGGGCCACGTATTAAATTTATGTTGGTAGTGTTTCGATCGCTCGAGAAAGGTTCGATCGTTTGAACTTTAGAAATGCTCGATCGCTCAAAAGTAGTTAGATCTATCGAAGGATGGATTTCAAGTATGACCAAGGGAAATATATAAAATATCTCAGCATAAATACTTATTGAAAATACAGGGTATTACATCATCCACAACTCATTAAGGATTTTGTCCTCGAAATAAAAAAATATACAAGGTCTAAAACAAAAAAACAGAAACTTCTCACACATCTCTGACTCTAGTTCCCACGAAGCCTCTCCTTCATCATGATGCTTCCACTGAATTTTCACTAACGGAATCTCCTTGTTCCTGAGCTTCTTGATCCTATAATCTAAAATGCAAACCAGTCCTTCATTGAATGTAACATTGTCGTTGACTTCAATATCCTCAAAGTTGATCTCGTGTGCTGGGTTATGAGCACACTTCCTTAGCATACTAATGTGGAACACGTTGCGCACTCCTGACATCTTTGGTGGCAACACAAGGCGATAAGCAACCTTTCTAACACGCTCTAGAATCTCAAACGGTCTGATGAATCGCGGCAATAGCTTGCCTCTCTTCTGACCAAATCTTACTATGCCCCGAATAGGTGAAACCTTGAGTAGCACATGATCTCCAACAACAAACTCTAAGTCTTTCCCTCGTTTGTCAGCATAACTCTTGTGTCGCGTTTGAGCTGTCTTCATCTTTTCACATACAATCTGAATCTTCTCATTGGTTTCTCATACCATCTCTGGCCCAAGAAGTTGAGTATCTTTGACTTTGGCCCAAAATAGCGGCGATCGATAAGGTCTTCTGTACAAAGCTTCAAACGGCCCCATTCTTATGCTCGAATGATAGCTGTTGTTGTAGGCGAATTCAATCAACGATAAGTGTGTCTCCCAAAAACTCTCAAAATCAATAACACAAGCGCGTAGCATATTCTCCATGACTTGATTGACTCGTTCAGTCTGCCCATCAGTTTATAGATGAAAGGCTGAGCTCAAGTTCAATGTTGTTCCCATAGCTGCCTGGAGAGTCTTCCAAAATTCTACAGTGAAGCGTGAATCTTGATCTGACACAATTGAAACAGGTACTCTGTCTAACCGTACAACGTGTTGTAGATACATTCGACTCAAACATTCTATTCGATACATCATACTGTAGGTGATAAAATGTGCCGTCTTTGACACGAAAATCTTTTGTGTGCACTTGTGTGCTATACCCAAGTGTAGGTAGACGTGAAAGTAGTATTCTGGTAAGACCAGGTCGATCCCACAAAGAAGGTTCTAAACCAGCTGCTTAGATTAACTCAAAGAGAAAATAAAAAAATTTGATGTTTAAAGAAAGGTGTAGAACACGAAGTTCCACAATTAACGACTACTAAAATTAAAGCAACTAAATTAAGCTAATGATTAACTAATTAACTAAAATGATATTTTAAAACGGTTTTTCTTTATGAAAGGGGAACGTTGGGATTACACGAATCCACAGTGACCTTGCCATCTACCATGTAGTTACATTTAAGCTCTATGGAGTATGTCTCTCTACAGTATTCCTTATTTTCTAAAGATAAAGATTTAGCAGTCCTTTCATGACCGGGACTACATCATCACAATTGATTTCAAAACACATGAAGGCGGTTTAAAATAATAATTAGGACTCGCACTCTCAATGGTTTTAGCATTCAAAGTGGTTTGCAAAAGTTATTGAAGAAAAATACCTTAAGGCTTAAAGTTAAGAAATTGTTTTGACAAATTGAGCATATGGGGACAGTTTGATAGCAAATCTCGGAAATAGAAAGTCTTGAAATACTGCAAAGGATCAACCCAAGAATCTAAAGGTTCGATCGATCGACGCGCTTTCGATCGATCGAACATCATCATCTCTCAATCGATCGAACTGTATTCGATCGCTTGACTACATCTCTGTTTTGATCGATCAAACTAACTTCGATCGATCTAGTTCGATCGATCGAACGCAGGTTTTATACTGTCGTATGGCAGAGGCTGGAGATCACTGTTTCATTGTAATCTCCCAACTCTAGGACTACTCAGACATGGTCTGGACTGTCACATATGTGTTTTAAATGTAAAAGTTCATTAAGGCTGCGTTTGGTTGTGATTTTAACATGTAAACTTATAAAAACTATGGATTAAAACTAAACTAACAAGCAACATTGCGATCTATTCAGATTAGAACTACTAAACTACTGATGAATAATAGCAAAACAAATATAAAAACCTAGAGTGAACAAGTTTTATATTAATCTTCAGAATCTTCAAACCAACGTAATGTCTAATGTATGAAAACCTACAAAACCAACAAAGCTCTCTATATATATATATATAACTGTAAAAACAAAGTTAGGCGTCCTTATGGACGTGTTTATAACCACTATTTATACTCAAACCTAAAGCTAGGGTTGATTATAATATTTCTGCTACGTATGCGTAAGTTTCTGATAAAAGCAGGTTCGATCGATCGAACATCACTCGAGCGCTTGAGTTGTGAATTACTTAAGTGCTTGAACATGATTCGATCGATCGAAACCTCGATCGCTTGAGGGTTCTTCGATCGCTCAAACTTCAGTTTTCATCTTTGGATTGCCTTGCTTGTAATTTAGCTTTGCCCTTATCCTATTACTCATACCTACACACTACAACCAACAATCTGCACAAATAACAGCTAACACAACACAACTTATCATAGATTCGTCAGATTATATATAAACTGGCATTGTAATACAAATTGCAGATATCACAGGGAATTATAAACTAAATCAGTATATTTCCTTATTTTAGCGCGGTTGTATTTTACAAATACCCCCACTTGTCAGTCTTCGTAAGTTGATCCATGATAACCCATATAGCATCGTGGTTCTGCTGTGACTTCGACAATCCTACCACCAAATCCATGATTATGTGGTCTTATTTCCATTGAAGAATCGATAACGACTGTAGAAGTCTAGGTGGTTTCTGATGTTCTGCCTTCACTTGCTTACAAGTAAGACACTGAGATACATACTCAGTTACCTCTCTCTTCATTCCTTTCCACTAGAAATTCCTCTTCAAATCCTAGTACATCTTCGTACCTCCGGGATGAATAGTCATTCGTGACTTATGAGCTTCATTCAATATTGCTTTCCGGAGATTTTTTTCATCATGTACACAGAATCTACCTTTACATCGTAAGACTCCATCTATACTAATACTCCAGACTTCTGGTTCCTTCCCTGACATCTTTGCAAACCATAACTTTAAATCTTCCGCTATCTGCTGAGCTTCTATGATACGGCTGACCAAGTTGTACCACCAAACATTGAAAATGTAGTCTTTCCATTGGTTCCACTAACTGAAGTTCGAATTCAGCTAAAACTTCCAATGCTTTCCATTCTTGAATTAATAATGACGCGATCGCTAATCGAGGTTTATGACTCAAAGCATCAGCTATGACATTTACTTTACCTGGATGGTTTTGTAATAAAAAGTCATAGTCTTTGAGCAACTCAATCCATCTTTGTTGTCGCATGTTTAACTCTTTTTGAGAGAATAAATACTTCAAGCTCGTATGATCAAAAAATAGATCAAACATCTCTGCATAGAGATAGTGTCTCCAAATCTTCATTGCAAACACTATTGTTGCCAATTCTAGTCATGCGTCGGATAATTCTTCTCATGTACTTTCAATTGTCTGGATCCATATGCAATGACAATCTCGTCTTTCATAAGTACACATCCAAGTCCTTGATGCGTCGCGTTACTGTAGATCACGTACCTTTCTCCACTCTTAGGTATCACGAGTACTAGTGTAGAAGTCAATCTTTCCTTTAACTCCCGGAATGCTCCCTTATGCTTATCTGTCCATTCGTACTTCGTCTCTTTTCTTGTCAAATTCGTCAAAGGTCCTGCTAGCTTGGAAAATCCTTCTACAAATCTTCGATAATATCCTGGTAAGCTGAGGAAACTTCTTACTTCTGTCACATTAGTCGGTTGTTCCAGCTTAAGACTGCATCAATCTTAGATGAGTCCACTGAATACCATCTTGAGATATAACATGTCCCAAGAATTTGACCTCCTGTAGCCAAAATTTGCATTTGCTGAACTTTGCATACAACTTGCTATCTTTAAGTATCTGCAAAGCAATCTGTAAATGCTCATTGTGGTCTTCCTTTGTCTTGATGTCATCGATGAATAGGATAATGAATTGATCCAGATATGGTATGAATACTCTATTCATTAAGTCCATGAATACTGCTGGCGCATTTGTTAGTCCAAATGGCACAACTAAAAACTCATAGTGCCCGTATCTTGTCCTGAATGCAGTCTTTGACACATCCTCTGGTCAAACCAATAGTTGATGATATCCCGAACGTAGATCGATCTTTGAAAAGATCCTTGATCCTTGTAACTGGTCGAACAGATCATCAATCTGAGGTAGTGGATATCTATTCTTGATCGTAACCTTGTTCAACTCCCTGTAGTCTATGAAGAGTTGAAGTGTTCCATCCTTCTCCTTCACAAACAGCACTGGTGCTCCCCAATGTGACGTACTCAAATGAATGAATCTTAAATCTTCAAGCTCCTAAACTTGCTTCTTTAGTTCCAACATCTCAGTTGGTGCCATTCGATACGGAGTCTTAGAAATAGTCAATGTTCCAGGTACTAGATCCACACAAAAGTTGATTTCTCTTTTTAGTGGAAGTCCTTTAATATCCTGGAATACATCCTGAAAGTCTTGTACGGTAGGAATCTGATTCATCTTGAGTTCCGTACTATTACTACTGATCGTAGCTAAACCACTGGTCAAGAACATGTCACTCGTCGTCTGACACTGAAATCGGATCATTGGACGTCCTTGTATTAGAAATACAATCGTCCTAGTAAGGCAATCCAGGATGGCATCCTACTTAGACAACCAATCCATCCCTAGGATGATGTCAAACTCTGACATCGACAAAACCACTAAGTCTGCTAGAAGATTCCTATCTCCCAAGGTCAATGGGCATTCTTTGCACCCTTTACCCAGATTAACAGTCACTCCCAATGGTGACACAACATTTAGTGCTGGCTCAAGTGTCTGGGGTTCTAAACCCAATTGGCGCACAATCTTAATAGCAATAAATGAACGTGCAGCTCCAATATCGAATAAAGCTTTAACTAGACTATGAAAGAGTACAAGTGTACCTTCCAAATGTTGCTACTCTTCAGCATTAAAACTTACCTTTGTTGGGATTATAGCATTCATCCTAGTCTAATTAGGGGGTCCTTGAATCCCTTGAACTGGTGCCCTATAGTACCCTTCTCGTGGTGCACGACAATCTCTACTTAAGTGCCCTGGCTTGTTACAATTTCGACAGTTAGCACCCATCCGGTGGTTAACCTTGGAAGTTGTGCAGAATTTTGTAATGTGCCCTAGCTTCCCACAATTAAAGCATCCTCCGTTGTTGGTTAGAGGAGCTGTTAGCAGTGTTTGAGGCTATGGTCCCTGCTGGCAATATTGCTGGGGTCAAAAATAACCCTGCTGAGGCTTCCTGGTTCCATCCCAGGTTCTCTTGTTCCCTTGAAAATTTCCCTGAGGTCTCCAACTCTGGGTATTCCTTAGTAGCTGGGTCTGCAAACTTTGCTGTGGAAAACCTTTTGACGATTGAGGTCGATTCATCTGTGGTTGCTGTGCTAGATAAGAATCCTTTTCCAACCCTGCAGCAAATCTGACAATCCATGTGAATGACTAACTCGGATGGCCAACCATCATATGTCTGAGGTGGGGGTTCAATCCTTGGTGAAACCTCTTCGCCTTCTTCTGCGGAGTGTCTATCATATGTTGAGCAAATCAGGATAGACGCTTGAACTGTATGGTGTATTCCCGCACAGTCCATCCTCCTTGAACTAGACTGAGGAAGTTCTTCTCCTGTTGATCTCTCTCATCTTCTGGAAAATACTTCTCCAGAAATCTTCATTTGAATGTCTCCTAAGGCATTGCTCTCGCAGCATTTATCCCAATAGTGACTCGCTCAGCTTCCCACCAATCTGCTGGGGCATAGGTGAGCTGAAATGTAGCAAGAGGACGCTTCTCTTGTTCGTTGCATTCCAATGCTTCAAAAATCAACTCCATTTCTCTAATCCATTGCTCAGCTTTCTAGGGTTCTGTTAGTCCATCAAACTTCTCGGGACGTAATCCACGAAAATTGGCCAGTAACTTATCTCTTGTTTATCTCTGCTAGAATGGTGGAATTGGGGGTTGGACCAGTCGTTGATTTGTAGCATGATTGTAGGTATTCCCTACATGTTCCATCATTTGCATAAATGTTTCAAAGACTCCAGATAGGTCCATTCCCTCTAGGATTGGGGCTCCAATACGCGCTTAGTGATTTCTCAAGGGTCCTACCATACTGATAATGAGTGATGCCTGCAAAAGACCCATTGATTAGCTGAAAGTCTTCTCATAGAAACGAAAGCAAGATAAAGCGAGAAGCACAAGAACTAACAGTTCTACTAAACCACACATTATAACTCAAACATACCATCTCATATATATATGTCAAAAGATGTACCATGGAGTACAGAGTAATCGTACTATGTACCACGTGGGACATAAACAAAATACAGTACTAAGGGCAACTATACTAGTGGCATGTAGCTATACAATAGAAGCTATGGTCTAATAGCTATCTCTCAAGCTCCCAAAAATCATGTGGACAACATGTCCTGATATAAAACTAGCAATAATCTAAACCTCTCTAGATCTTGACTTTAAAGTCGTCAGCATCCGATCCTATTGGTGCCTCATCCTCGGGTGCAATGTCCATCTCCATAGGTGGATCATCCTCAGCTGGTGCTACTGCTCCTCCTACTACCACCCTAATATCCCAATCCTCGACAATCATCTTGTCAACACCCATATCCTCAACGTCAAATGGTGGCTCGGTAACATCAGCGATCAACTCAGCAAAATCTCCAACTAGGGCCATAGCATCTGGTAATGCAGCCTGTCCTATCGGAACTCCAACTGGATGTGCAACCATCGCTGCTACCCACTCGACTGCCATGTTGGCAATATCTACCATGTGTAATACAGGCCCTACTAATAAATCGGACACAATGGGTATCTCTGGTACAACTACCTCCTTAGGCTCCACTGTAATATTCTCCATACCCTCATCTCATACTACTTCTATGTCATCCTCTCCAGCTATAATATCCTCAACTAGCTCTGGGTCCTCTTCCGGATCCTCCTCTGGCTCGTCGTCATCCTCAAGTGGCTTGACATCCTCCACGGGATCCTCCTCTAGGTCAGCATCTACTATCTGCTCAGCCTCTGGTGACTCTGGCTCCTCAGGCTGCTCCTGTGGCTCTGGAATGGGTACCTCAAGTACCAGTGATGGTAGTGCTACTGCTAGTGTTGCCTCAATAGGTCCTCCAAGAATCGCTTGAAGCTCAATAGCATCCATCTCTAGTTTACTCTGGATCAAATGTAAAATCTCCTAGTAAATATCTCTGCCAATCATCGCTGAATGGTAAGCATCCATACGCATCTCTGTAGGGTGGGTCTTCCTGATCACGTAGAGAGCCTTCCATATATCTTCCTTTAGATATCTACTAGCTGTCTGATGTATGCGATCGTGATAAAACTCTGGGTCAGCAGACTCTACGGTATCCCCATGAATCACGTGTCCTCCATAGGCATCAGTCACAAACTTATGGAACTCTGGATCCATAATGCTAACCTGTAAAGGAAACTAACTATCGTCAGGAAAACAAACCTATCTTAAACTCACATCTCATCTCAAGAATCTTAAATACTAAGACCAGATGGTGTGGAATGAATAGTGCACAAAAGTATCACAACCTAGAGCTCTGATACAAAAAAAAAAAACCTATCGCACCCCGGAGCAAAAAAAAATAGAGAAAAATAAATTTCCTTTTTGGGTCCATAGGGAATGACAAGTGAAAGTCAATAATTATCCACACCACGTAGTACTAGTTCAATTAAAACAACAGGTATAGTAATAACATCAACTAAAATATAAGACAGTTCTAATTATTACAATTCATCAGAGTGTAGTCCACAGGATCACAACAGGTCTGGAGACAACATATGCCTAAGTACCCGTTAACTAACAAAGTTTGACAGTATTAAAAAAGCTTAAACATAAACTAGATAAACTATCTTCAGATCTTCAGCTGGCGTAAGGGTAGTCGTCAGTATAACAGCCTTCTCTGGCATTATCGGCATCAGTGGTGCCATCCTCTGTGTAATCCCCTTCCAGATAGTACCTATCGTCATAAGCTCCATTATCTGCATAAAAAGGGGCAGGGTAATCTGGACGGGGGAATGTCCAGGCAATAACGGTCGTCAGCTTACTAAGAGCTGAGTGAATAGAAACTCACAAGGTATCAATGATATAATGTATAACAAGTTATAGAAGTGTCTAAGATATAGTTCTACTAAATAATATCTCTTCTGTATTCCAACGTCATAATTCAACCCTTATCGTCTTGTTATCCTGAAACCGATAATCCACATACTCTGTCTGGAAAGAACTAACTCAATTGTTTCACATATATAGACATACAATCATTCTGTCCATTGCTTGTTAAGGATATAAACCATCCGCCGCATTCATGGACACTATGTTAGTCCATCCCCGGTCGTTAAGGATATAAACCATCCACCATATATCAGGGATACAACACTTTGAATAACAACACATCAAATCTATTTCCACGACTTATCGCTGTGTACCAGTGATCCCCCATCCACCACTCGTTAAGGATATAAACCATCCACCGCTCGTTAAGGATATAACATGGATCATCTAGTTACCTTAGGATTACATGGTCCCGCTCACTACTCGTTAAAGATATAACCCATCCACCACATGTGAACACATATCATGACCAAGCGTCTTCCCACGTATCATTCCCAGAACTTATCAAACCTACTTAAACTCAGTACTTCTATCGATACATGACAATTCCCATGTGGCCTGACTACTCTGATTAAAATGAACATATATCGTACTCATAGAAGAACCGCATAGTATCTAATGTCATTATCTTAATCCATTATTCTTAATCATACATATCTGTGTTGTCACATTATCTCTGATCCACCCAAAATCGCAAAATAGAAGTCTGAATCGAGAATCAAATCTTAGAACCTCATATATAATAAACTAAGGGAACAATCCATAATCTGTAAAGTCTGATCGATTGAGGAAAACTAAAGTTAGAGTAATTGAAGTCACTTCGATTGATTGAACGTTCGATCGATTGAACGTTATTCAATCGCTCGAGAGTCGTCTTCTCCAGGAGATTCAGAAACAACACTATATAAACGTCTTAAGGACGTGTTAAATACGTCTAATCATACCAAAAACTTGTAAGACATTATAATAAAGACCAAGTAAGTAAAGACTCATGTATGGTGCGTTTGGCTTGAGCTTTGAGCTTAAAAGCTTCAATGGCCTCCAATGGCTTCTCCTTCCTCTCTCTCTACTCCTCCCTGCATCTCTGTCTTTCCTTCTCTCTCTCTTCTTCTCTATTACTCTCTCTCACTCCCATAGCATATATATATGTATATGGGTGTGTGTATAATATAGGAGTGTGTGTATATATATAATACACACTCACAACTCTCCCAACTCATAAGGTTCAGCAAACTCTCATACACACACGAAACCCGTGTATAAATAGAGGGGGTAGGGGTGCAGGTGGCTGTTTTTGTGTAAAACCTGGGAATTCTAATGATTACATGTTCGATCGATCGAACGTCCTTCGATCGCTTGAACTCAGATCGACTAGTTTAGATCGATTAAAAAGGGCTTTGATCGATTAAAGTGGGGGCCACATATTAAATCTATGTCAGTAGTGTTTCAATCGCTTGAGAAAGGTTCGATCGCTTGAACTTTAGAAATACTCGATCGCTCGAAAGTAGTTAGATCGATCGAAGGATGGATTTCAAGTATGACTAAGGGAAATATATAAAATCTCTCTGCATAAATACTTATTGAAACTATAGGATATTACATTGTATAACCCTAACCTTTCATTTGGTAATTTTGGTCACCAATCGATTGCCTTGTTTCCTAATCAATTGCTACTTTTAGTATATCAATCGATTGACATGTTTCCAATCGATTGCTATTCTGCCGACCTGAATTCATTACGTGGTAGTATGCCAATCGATTGCCATCTTTTCTAATCGATTGCCTTCAAAAATCTGTAATCAATCGATTGCCATTAGTTCCAATCAATTGGCATAAGCAGAGACAAGTTTTCTTCTTTGCTTGAGCTTTGGATGTGTGGCACTCTCATTTCCTATATATACACCATCATTTTAGGCCTTAGATCTATTTGGTTCAATTGAGGTTGAGAAAGAGTGATTGTATATCATGTATATATACACAAATACCTATATATATACACCCATAACCACACACACACTGCCTTGACAGGGAAGAAGAGAAAGACAGAAAGAAGAAGAAGAAGAAGAGAAGAGAAGGAAAGACAGAGAGAAGATAGAGACACAGGAGAAAGAGAAGGAGAGGAGAGAGAGAGAGAGAGAGAGAGAGAGAGAGCATGAGCTTCCAAGCTATACATAGCCAAACAAGCCATAAGTGAGTCTTTACTCACTTAGTCTCTCTTATATATGTTTTTACAAGGTTTTGGTATGTTTAGATGTAATAAACACGTCTTTAAGACATATATATATATGCTAATTTACGAATCTGCTGGAGAAGATGGAGTATCAATGAATTGAACTTTTTCCAATCGATTGTTATTATTTGTAACTTAATCGATTGCTAAAGTTACCAATCGATTGACATTGTTTTGGACCCAATCGATTGACATGTTTTCAATCGATTGTTACATATTTTATCCCAATCGATTGACCTTTGTCCCAATTGATTGACATTGGCAGAACATGGATTCCTTTGCCTATTTATTTTATAAGAGATTCGAATGTTCGATTCTCAATTCAGACCTCCGTTATGCAGTTGTAGGTTAGTCAGGGATAACGTGACAACACAGATAAGTACGATTAAGAATAATGGATTAACATAATGACGTTCGATGTTATGCGGTTCATGTATGAGTTCGTTATCCATTCATTTCAATCAAAGTAGTCAGGCTACATAGGAATTGGCATGTATCAATAGTAGTACTAAGCTTAAGTAGGTTTCATAAGACCCAAAAATGTTATATGGGCGGACGCCTGCCCGTGTTTGATTTTACATGCGATAGATGGTTTATATCCTTAATGAGCAGTGAGCAGGACCATGTAGTCCTAAGATAGCCAGATGATCAATGTTATATCCTTAACGAGCGGTGGATGGGTTGTATCCTTAACGAGCAGTAGATGGGATCACTGTTATACAACGATGAGTCGTAGCAATAAATTTGATATGATGTTGTTCAAATCGTCGTATCCCTAACATGCGGTGGATGGTTTATATCATTAACGAGCGGGGGATGGACTGACGTAGTGTCCATGATTGCGGTGGATGGTATATATCCTTAATGAGCAATGGACAGAATGATGGTATGTCTATATATGTGAAACGATTGAGTGTGTTCTTTCTAAGCAGAGTATATTGATTATCAGTCTCAGGATAAAAAGACGATAAGGGTTGATTCGCGACATTGTAATACATATAAGATATTATGTAGTAGAACTATATCTTATGACTTCAATAACTTGTTATAGGTTATATCATTGATACCCTGTGAGTTTCTATTCACTTAGCTCTCAGTAAGCTGATGGCCATTATTGCCTCGACATTCCCTGTCCAGACTATCCTGTACCTTATTCTACAGGTAAGGGAGCTTATGATGACAGCTACTACCCTGAGGGGGATTTTGTAAAGGGTGGCCCCACTGATGCTGGTTACACTAGAGAAGGCTGTTATGTTGACGAGTACCCTTACGCCAGCTGAAGATCTGAAGATAGTTGCATCTAGTTTATAATTCTGTTATTTCTATTGAACTTTAGTTTAACGGTTACTTGGGCATATGTTGTCTCCAAACCTGTTATGATCCTGCGGACCACACTCTGATGTTTGTAACAGTGTTTCTGTTATTATATTCAGTTGTTAGTATTCTTGTTTCTTGTGGACTAGTACTGTGTGGTATGGATATTTAGTGACATTCACTTGTCATTCCCTATAGACCCAAAAAGGATTTTGACTTTTCTCTATTTTTGCTACTCCGGGGGGGTGATAGCCAGGGAGCTTAACTTGAGATATATCATAGAAGATCACATAGGACATTCTCTCCCTTACTTGAGATTGACAGATTCCTTATTGTACATTCACATGTCTCCATACATGACTTACTATACCCAACAGTACACGAATATGCCTTTGATTAAAACATAAACACCGTGCACTTTAAAGCATAACAATTCACACACAAGACAACAGTAATGTCTCAGGTCTAAGGATTACTTGTACCACTGTAAGTAAAATTCCATTTGGATGTTCCTAATAGTTGATCACGTTTAGTGAACTTGTTCTATAACAAGCATCCACATGTCTGTTCTAGTGTCCCCACTTAAGACTAGTCATATTTAATCAAATAAAATAAACATGGCACGTGTTAGTTTAGCTGGATTGTTAAATGCCCAATTTAATAATCCTACGGCTAAGAACAATTTTAGAATAAAGCCACTGAGAAGTATATGGTCTTGTTCCTTAACTCTTTAAGTACATACCTTCTTAACTTTAATTCTATAGACCTATCATATAAATGTTAAATAACAATAATAACAAATAATAAATTTTCCCTTTATCAATATGAAACTGTTATCATAAGGTAATATTCCTAAAAGTATACTCCAATCTAATTTGCTTTTAGGGCATACTACTAACAATCTCCCTGTCTTACCCCAACCCACCTCGGGCGGACTAGGACACGTGTAACAAATCCTACACACCAAACTTCTACTAATTATCAAGAAAAACATGATTTGGGTAACACAAAAGAACTTTCTTGACACAAAATAACCCCAAGGGCAAAATGGTCATTAATAAAGTATTGTCAAATTTTATACCAAAGATAGACTTTGAGTCCCGGTTCCAACGCAAAAAATGACGCGCAAATCCGAGCTTTCTAGAAAGAGTTATGCTTATTTCCTTAAAATTCGACAATAGCGAAAAACAGGGGCGGATTGATCTGCCCTTTAAGGTCGGATCGATTCGAATAAGCATTTTTGGGCAGAATGTCCTCCCAGATGCCCGAATCGATCCGCAGCAAAGGCTGGATTGATCCGGCTTCTGCAAAACAGATTCCTGCTGCTTAAAAAACATCATTTTACAAGTTTATATCAATCCCAAACTTAACCAAACATCATGGGACTTTGAAAACAACCATTTTGAACATGTTAAGTACTTCCAAACCTTAACACAAGATCTCTAAGCATGATACAACCATTAAACTCATAATTTATCTCTAGGATCGTGAATTTGCTTCCAAAATACACATTCTCCCCAAATTACTCATAAGCATTCCAACATAAGGAAAGACAAGTTATTTTTAGCAAAACTACACCAAATTGCCCAAGTTCCTCCCAACCACCCATAACTTGTGACTTGTAAATACAACTCATAAATTTTGTGCATAAACAATACCAACACCCAACCCAACGTATTACAAGTCTCCCAAAAACTTAAGGTGTTCAACATTTCTATACAAGTGGTTTATCAAGGAACTCAACATCTAGGCAATATAGACATATTCACATATTCACAACCCCCACGCCCAACTCGTCGTGCAGATCATTTCCTCTCGTTTCCCGTGCGGTACCTTCGATGGTTATTCAATAACCACAAAAGAAAACATATTTTCGTTTAAACTTTTGTTTAGTAAAAGAACTAATCATGCTATTAGAATGTTCAATATACAAATGCAACAATCATTATAAACATCAACAAAATGATCTCTGAAAAGTGAAGTAATTCCAGCCGCCACCCCCGGGTCCTTCTCACCCCGGATCTTTCTTACTTTTGGTGCATATAGCGCAGCACACACTCTCTTGTGACCCCGAAGGCATCACCATTTTATCACTATGGTCGTCACCACGCCCTTTCTCTTGAGGGCTTCCTATCCCTTACGTATGGGACCTATAAATGGTGATCACTACTTGACTTTCCTTTGATCCACATAAGCATATAAATAACTAAGCATATAACATGACAACTTTCACATAATTGGCATGTTTTTCCTAAATTTCATCAACATATATTCACATAGGCATGAATTAAGCAACTACTAACAACAACTATCACATTAACATAACTAAACACCCAACTTTGGGATTAGAACACTCACCTCTTCGATTTACTAGCGAATTAAGCTTAAAAATCTCAACCTTTTGCCAAGTTCACCTTAAATCCTAACTGGTGATAATCCTACATAGTTTTTACATATCAAGAGTTATCTATCAAGAACGATCGCTGGAAAAACATTTCCAAAAATGAAAATAAAGGACATGCATGCGATCCTTTTACCCCACGAGTCCAAATATGGTCTCGGATCGTGAATCCGAAGTCGTACGGCGAAAGAACGACAAGAAACCTCATCGTCAATCTCGTAAGCTCTCATTTTTTCTAATTTCTATAAAAACCCAGCTGTGAATTGTACCCTTGAGACACATATGCTAACATACATATATGTTGGCACAATTTTGCAATATTTCTGTTTACCTCCCCCGACTTTCTTTAAGCTTTATTATGAAACCCCCAAGTTAATTACATTAACTACTCACATTTTCTAAATGAATTTAATCTATGTCCCACGTGGGTCCCAAACTTAGTCCCACATATATTATGAGGTTCCTATTAAACCTACCAATTATGAATTGTATTCAAATACGCCCTCACATGGGTACCCAAACTGGTCCCCTTTACCTATCATAAGACGTAATAATGTCTTTATATATTTAAGAAAGTATTCATATAAGCATATAATAGCACCTAAATGCAAATTATTCTAACTAGGCCCTTATTGGGCCCCACTTTTATATCAGTCCTACCTATTATTGGACTTTCATCTATGTCTGCATTGGAACACCTTTTTACCTGTGAGTTCATAACCCCACCTTAAATCATTTTATGCATTTAATATCATTAATTAACACATACCAATATCACATTAATCTTCTTTTCTGGGTATGGGTGTTACACTCCCACTTGCAACCATGTATCTCTTACCCATTTTCTCAAGATAGCGATCCAATTGCTGCTAGTTTAAGGCCTTAGTGAATGGATCTACTACATAAATTGTTGATGCTATCTTCTTTATCTCCACATCACCTCTACCAATGATTTCTCTAATCATATGGAATCAATGCTGAGTTTGAATGGATTTCTGATGAGACCTTGGTTCCCTGGCTTGAGTTATTGCCCCATTAGTATAGTAGTACAGAGGCATAGGTGATTCAATGGTTGGATCTACACCTAGTTCACTGATGAACTTTCTTATCCATACACTATCCTTTGTTGCTTCTAAAGTAGCAATGTATTATGCTTCAATCATGGAATCTGTCGTTGTATCTTGCTTACAACTCTTCCAGCTAACAGCACCCCTATTAAGGGTAAACACATACCCAAATGTGGATTTTCTGTCATCCACATCAGACTAGAAGTTTGAATCCGTGTAGCCATCAACTCTCACTTCTCCTCATCCATAAATGAGGAACATATCCTTAGTTCTTCTTAATTACTTAATGATGTTCTTTACTGCAATCCAGTGATCCATTCCTAGATTAAACTGATATCTACTTGTAATACTTACAGCATGACTAATATCAGGTCTAGTACATAGCATAGCATACATGAGACTTCCCACTGTTGAAGCATATGGTACTTTGATCATGATCTCTCTTTCCTCTAGTGTTTTAGGACTTATATCCTTTGAGAGATGAATTCCATATCTGAAGGGAAGCATCCCTCTCTTGGAATCTGCCATGTTGAACATATTCAACACTTTATCTATGTACAAGGATTGGGATAAACCAAGCAATCTTTTGGATCTATCTCAATAAGCCTTTATACCCAGTACTTGTCAGAATTGCAAGAATTGCAGTAGAAGTCAACTTACTCTTCAATGTCTGAAAACATTCCTCACATTCTTTCCCCTATTCGAATGGAACATCTTTTCTCATTAGTGTTGTCATTGGAGTAGCAATCTTTGAGAAATCCATAACAAACCTTCTATAATATCCAGCCAATCCCAGAAAGCTACGAATTTCTGACACATTGATTGGTCTTGCCCAATTCATAACGGCTTCTATCTTCTGCGAATCAATTGACACACCATCCTTGGAAATTACATGACCAAGGAAGGTAACACTTGTTAACCAGAATTCATTTTTTTCTAACTTTTCGAACAACTACTTTTCTCGAAGCCGTTGCAACACCAATCTCAAATGCCTATCATGTTCTTTTAGACTCTTCGAGTAAATAAGAATATCATCTATAAAAATAATAACAAATTTATCAAGATATGTCTTAAAGACTCGATTCATTAAGTCCATAAACCCAAATGGCATTACAAGAAACTCGTAGTGGCCATATCGAGTTCTGAAGGCCATCTTCTCAACATCCTTAGCTTTCACCTTTAATTGATGATACCCCAACCTCAAATCGATCTTTGAAAATACATGAGCTCCTTGTAGTTGGTCAAATAAATCATTGATCCGTGGTAATGGGTACTTATTCTTGATGGTTACTTTGTTGATCTCACGAGAATCAATGCACAACCGCATCATCCCCTCTTTCTTTTTCACAAAAAGAACCGGTGCACCCCAAGGTAAAACACTAGTCTGAATGAAACCCTTATCCAAAAATTCTTAGAACTAAGTCTTTAACTCTTTTAACTCTACCGGAGCCATTCTATATGGTGGCTGCGAAATAGGTTGTGTTCCTGGTATCACATCTATGCCAAATTCGATCTCCTTCTCAATCAATACACTCGGCAAATCTTCTGAAAATACATCAAAAATTCTCTAACCACTGTATATCTTCTAGCTTCAATTCAATACTCCTAGTATCCAACATGCTACAAAGCAAACCTTTACATCCCTTTCTTAATACATGACAAGCATTGATGGCAGATACAAGATAAGATGGTGACATAACACTTATCCCTTGGAAAGAAAAGACTCTACGAGTCGGTGCCTGAAATTCTACCCTTTTATTCTCACAATCAATGATCGCATGATTTACTGCTAACCAATCCATCCCCAATTTGACATCAAAATGCTGAATTTCTAAAGGTACTAGATTAGCAGTTAACACTTCATCATTGATTTTAATTTCATAGTTCCTATATAACTCCCAAACTTATTAAGATATTCCCAACGGGACATCAACAGACAAGTCATACTCTAGAAGTTCTAAGGGTACATTCATATTCCTAGAAAATTAATGTGATACAAATGAGTTTGTAGAACCGGAATCCATTAACACATTAGTAGGTGTTGATCAAATAAGAACTTTACCTGACACAACTGAATTAGCGACGGTGGTCTCCCCTGGGTTAAGTTGAAAATAACATCCCTGACGTTGCTCCCTTCCTTGAGGTAGTTGTTGTTGAGCTTGTCGTGATGCCGGTGCACTACTTGCAATTCTAGGACAGTTGCGTAGTCGGTGTCCAAGCTCTCCACAATTATGATAAACTATCCCACTATCATTGGTACGTCTCATCGGAGCATTTGTACTTGGCCTTATACTCGGACAATTCTTTGCCACATGCCCCATTTGACAACAATTGTTGCACACCATAGTCCGTAGATTACACACACCCCAATGGAATTTCCCACATGTGTTACACCATGATTTATTACTTCCACCTCTTGAGGAACTTCCAAAGCTATGTCTTTTTGACGGCCTCTTGTTTTGTTGGAGTAACAGTGCTTGTGAACTTTATTGATACCCCATATCTGTCTTGGCAATTGAGGCTACATCTAATGCCTCTACAACCTTATCCAATCGTTGCACTTATACTTGACATCGGATCTCATCCATAAGCCCCGTCACAAACTTTCTGGTTCGATCTCCTTTATCCGGTACTATATTTTTAGCAAATCATGCCAAACTTGTAAATTTGGCAAAAATATTCTCTAACTGACATTCCTCCTTGCTTTAGTTCCATAAATTTCTAAGCTTTCTGATTTTTGAATAATTTTGAAAAACACTGCGTCTTGAAAAGTGCTACATATTCAGTCCATGTGTTCAGCTTATCGGGTCCCAATTTGTACGCCACCAATACTGTGCTTCTTTCTTTAAAGTATCAGCAGCATATAGAACCTATTGAGCCTCATAACACGGTAGAGTCCTGAATATCTTTTCTAGAAGTTAGCTTTCATCGGGTCAGTTTCCCCCTTAAATATCGTCAGTTGCTGCTTATAGAATTATGATATGGTGGTCACTTCCTCTTGAGGATTGGGATTTCGTTGATCACGTATCCCCTCTATTGCATGAGTTTCAACAACTTGTACCAATCTGGCTACTACCCTTTCTATTCTTTCCATTTGTGTAGGTGGTGTTGTTCTTTCACTAGACATTTTCTCTCTAGCATTCACAATACATTTTCTTACACATGTTACTTTTATACTTTTCAATGCATGCTCAACATTGTTCAACATGCTAAGTAAACGTGTATGCATGATTTACATAACTATTAATCATTTATGCTTATTACGCATTGTAGACACCCCATTTTGACCT
This sequence comes from Hydrangea macrophylla, assembly GCA_033977485.1. Classification (NCBI taxonomy): domain Eukaryota; kingdom Viridiplantae; phylum Streptophyta; class Magnoliopsida; order Cornales; family Hydrangeaceae; genus Hydrangea; species Hydrangea macrophylla. The sequence continues at coordinate 19,504,076 of CM066982.1, forward strand.
GCCAAAAAAAAAGAAATAACTGTCGTAGGGGGCCCACCAGGCACTCAAATCAAGAAAAGAGCTCCAGAATCCAAAAAAAGAACTCCAGAGGTCAAATCAAAGTCAATACAGAGATGACAGCCCATCCACTGGAGTTCCAGAATTCAGGATCGTCCGATTACGATAATCGGCGACGTTTTCAACCAGAATTGAAGTTCGACACAAAATTCAAGACTAGAATCAAGTCCGGGATAACCGAAGGTTGAATTTGATTACATCAGGGCAAAGTAGGAATCAATTCCAACCCATAGGACTTCAAATCATCAAATTTTGATAATCGATGGAGAATAGGGCTCCGATCGAAGTTTTGACGCCCCAAACTCAACGAAAAAGGACACGATTGTCAATCTGGAAGCACCGAAAGTCCGAATGGATATGAATGACTGAAATACGGAGAAAAACAGAGGTTTGTCGACTTGAATCAGTCCAATCAGACAATCAGAGAAGAAACGACGTCCAACCAAAGTTTTAAGACTTAATTGGGAAAGACAAGGGCAAAACGGTCATTTCTAAATTAGAGATTCTCAATCGAACCGTACCGATTCAAAGAGACTATCAATATGAATTCAAATCATCTTGAATCAGGAAGATCAGATGGTCGGATCAAAAGATTTCGACAGTCAGAGTTTAGACGGTCTAGATCAGACGTCAATGGTCTGAAGAAAACGGAGTCGTTTCCAGGTTTCAAACGAATTCTGATCCAACCATACGGATTTGAGGAGGACATTAAACCGAGCCCAGATCTTTTCGAATCATCCGAATCGGACGCTCGGATTGAAAAATATCAAGGAACAAAGCTCGGAATCGATCAAAGGTCCTAATCGAAAGTTGGAACCTACAACCACGCGTTCCGCCTACATGGGATTAAAACCCATGTAGGGTTTTGGAAAAACTTTCTATAAATAGAAAGCTTACCCCCACGCACAAAAAAAAGGGCAGCCTCCCTCTTGTAAGGCCATGTTTGGCTCAAACAATCTTCCCAAAAAACCCTTAGGTTATGTTTGGTCATTAACCAAACACCACCATATCACCACCACTACACCACCATGGCCTCCACCACTTCAAACCCACAAACCTCAGTCCATTACCCAACCCCCTACCCAACCACAGCCTTTAAAAACACCCAGAAAGCCCATAAATCAAGTCTGAACCAAACAGAGCCTTAAGCTTAGCCCAGAATCTGAAAACCCAACCAAACAGGTCCTTAAACACCTCACTACACCATTTGACCACTTTTGTAACACAGATGATTTTGGTTTTCTAATGGTAATTTACCGTTACTAATTTCTAACGGTAAATTTCCGTTAGAAAAGAACAAAATGTGTTAGTAATATTTAACAAGAGGTATTTTATATTTTGTAACGATTGTAAAAAAGAATAGTAACGGAAAATTACCATTACAAATTTTGGGTAAAATATATAAAATAATAAAAAAAAAATAACAAAAATAAAAAAAGGGGTAAAATATTTAGGCGGAAAATAAAGGGGGGAAAATATATCTTTTGTTGAGCGGGAGAACAGAAAGAAAAAAGGGGAGGAGAAGAGAGAGAGAGAGAGAGAGAGAGAGAGAGAGAGAGAGAGAGAGAGAGAGAGAGAAAGGGGAGGAGAACAACGGGAGACACAAAATTTGTACCAGATCAGGTTAGCGCTCCACTGCCGGCGCCGTCCATCACCACTCCACCCCCGCGACTCACCACCACTCCAAGCTTCAATCGCCATCTATCTGTATCAGATCAAGTTAGCGCTCGTACACACACACACACACACACACACACTCTCTCTTTCTCACGCACACACACAAACACAAACACCCAGAACAAATTTGTACCCGATATGTTTCACACACACACACACACACTGACACACACACACACACAAAGAGAGATCAGATCTGTACCAGATCTCTCTCTCTCTCTCTGCGCACATGTGTGTTTGATTGGGGGTTTCAGATTCAAGGTTGGGGTCTCTCTCGTTTTCTCTTAATTTGTTCTTAATTTGTTCTTAGCATGGTTCATTCGGTAATGGGTTGTTTCATTTGTATTGCCGGAGATAAGGTATGGTCTCATTATAGAGTGTAATTTCAGAACAAATTTTTTGACTTTCTTTTAACTTTATCTTCACAATTACATAGGGATTGTAGTCAATGTAGAGCAAAATAGCTAATGATAGAAACTTTTGGGGCTATAATATGGTTTTGGCTTCTTGTTTCTAGTTCCTAAGAGTAACTTTTTTTTTAATTCTCTTTTCCATTTTCTGTTTGAATTACAGGAGCTTGATCCACCTTCTTGGCTTAATAGAATGACAGAAATAGGATATCCACCAGGATATCTAGGTAATTGAATTTGTTGCTTAAATTTTCAATAGCCAACATAATGTATTGTCCAAACATATCTGCTAATGCTAATTCTTGGTTTTGGAGTCCCACTTTTTAGACTGTGGAAATACACATGCTACATTTAGCACACAAATCTTTACATTGCCACTGATTTTATACATATGTCTATGTGTACACAGACTTGTATGGTGGCAGTGAAAGTATGTGGCATTTACATTCATGTGAAAATGAATTGGGTCCATACAAAATAATAAGTGGGTCCATCTTTTTATTTTGAATTTGAAATGCTATGTATTTACATGGTCACTGTTGGTCAAGTTTAAAGAAGCAAAGTTGCTGCTTGGGTATGGAAACTCCATACACTTGAAGTGTGTTTACCAATTTCGGATTCCATGAATCCATTTCTAGAAGGAATCCTTGATTCCTTTACTCAAACTTGAAGGGTCTTCTAAAGACCTTGAAAAGTTGGGTATTATTTTAATTAAATTAATAATCTACTTCATGTGTCATATGTGTTTAATTATACACATGATACACATATTTTTGTGACTCACCAAACCCAAACTGGATTCATTGAGTCCACTATTTTATGGAATTCTAAATTCCATAAAGAAAATTTGGATTCCTTGAGTCCACTATGTTAAGGAATTCTAAATTCCAAAAAAAAAAAAAAATTGGATTCCATGAATCCACCACTTTTTGGAATCCTTGATTCTATTTAAAATAAACGAGTTGTTACTACAACTTGGTCCATGGTGTATTAATAAAAATTGAGTATTCATTGCTATCACTTAAAAGGTCTTCCAAAGACTACATTTTCAATGGTCTTCCAAAAACCACATTTCAATGGTCTTCCAAAGACTACTAAAAAAAATGTAGATGGCTTTAAAACACAATTAAAATGAAAAAACGAATTTGGGGATAATTTAGACCAAAATCTAATTTATTCCTCAATATGTATTTAAACAAAACGAGTCCTTGACTCGTAAATTTACGTTCTTCTTGAACTACGTATGACTTGATTCCATGTTTATCTGGTGAAATGAGCTTATTTTTCTTTTAGCCTCACCAGCTTTTATATCTCTACCTTCCATTTAAGATTTGGTTACAATTAACCATTCATCTAACTAGCTTTTTTCTTGAATTGAGATAATATTTGAAATCATTTGTCTGATGGGTGTATCATATGTTTTCATGGCTTGGGTTGTCCTTCCAGGAATACATTTGATTGGTTGAGCTTGGGTTTTGTTATGCTATGCCAGTCCCAGCCAAACTTAAGGTGAACCCCATTTTGAGTTTGGTTTAGGCAAGGTACGGTTTATAGCCACTTTTAAATTTAGTTTGTAGAAGAGGGTTTAGTCATATTCAGATGAAAGTGTGAGACATGGTGCCCTTATACTAGTTTTGACTTGGTTGCCATGCATATAGGTTATAGAAAGTACACTACATTGCTTTATAGTAAATCTAGCACTTGACATATTTTCCTACAACATATTTTAGCACTTAAACATATTTTCCTACTACATTTACACTTTCAAATTGACAATTCTAGCACTATATTTTCCTACTACATATACAGTACTAAAAATCTTTTAACTCTGAAATTTGAAAGTAGTGAATGTGCCTGTGTTGCACGGAGGAGGGTCTCACTCACTGTGTTGCGCACGTGCTGGTTGCTGGGGCTGGCAGTGGGCTGCCTGGGCTGCTTGTTTTTTGTTTTTGTTTTTGTTTTTTTTTTTTCCTTCTCTTGGGCTGGACTGAAGCAAGGAAATTTCTGGGGGGGGGGGGGTGTTTGGTTGGTCCGAGAGGGATAGATTAGGAAGAGGGGAGAGAATTGGGAGTTGTTCTTTTTTTTTCCTTGCTTCTCTTTTTCTTCTTTCTCTTTTTTTTTTTTTTGCAAACGGCGGGGGGGGGGAGTTTAGGGTTGTTTGTGATGGTTGTATAGTGATGTGGGGTGGTTTGGCCGATAGAGAGTGAGAGATTAGGGAGAGGCTTGGGAGTTTTTTTCTTACTGTTTTTTTTTCTTTTGCAAGGGGTTTAGGAGGCTATTTGGGGGTTGTTTGTGGTGGTTGGTGGTGATGTTTAGGTGGTAGTGGTGTTGTGTTTTGGACGAGAAAGAGATTGTAGGGGAGAGAGGGTTCAAGGGAGAGAGAGAGAGAGAGAGAGAGAGAGAGAGAGAGATTGAGTCTTCTTTATTTCCTTCTTCCTTTTTCCCTCTCTCTTCCTCATCTTTTGCTGTCAACTTCTTTTTTTTCTTTTTTTGATTCAGTTCCTCAAGTGAGAGAACATACATCTCTCCCCAAAATCTCTCTCTCCCTCTCGCCCTACATCCACTACAAGGAAATCTTAATGCAATCTCCAAAACTTCAAAAATCTCAAATACATTGAATCCTTGAATAAAAAAACTCAAATACTGACCCGAAAGGAAAAAAAATTTAAATAAATCAAATACTAAGAAGCTCTAACTAAAAACAATGAGCATAAAAATGAAGAAGATTTACGGAAGAAGAGTCTTTAGAAATCTGCAAGCAAAAAAATAAATGAGTAAAAGTGAATAGTAAGGACTTTATGGCTAAAAGTGAGTAGTAAAAGTGCATAGTAAAGAGGCCGAGAGAGAGGGGGAAAGGGAGTTTTTCTCCTCCTTTGTTTCTCTCGTTGCCCTTTTAAATAATTAATACCTCTAGCCATAAAGGTGAATAGTAAAGAGGTCGAGAGAGGGAATTAATTATACCTCTAGCCATAATTAATACCTCTAGCCATAAAAGTGAATAGTAAAGAGGCCAAGAGAGGGGAGAGAGGGTTCAAGGGAGAGAGAGAGAGATTGAGTCTTCTTTTTTTCCTTCTTCTTAGGAAATAGGGAAAGCAGTTCATAAGTTTACAGGGGTATTTTGTTGTAGGATTGACTAATGAAACTCCTGCAATGCATGGGTTTATCAGCTTGCCCGTCCTCAAATTGAGGATATTAAGCATTTAGTTAGTACATGTGAAAATTAAGAGCAGTTGACACTAGAGAATGGGATGCAATATGAATGAGTGCTCTTCACTAATTTTAATTTGCCATTGTTTCTTTTATTCAGGTCTGGGATTCAGGTTTCGCTGGTGCTTATCTTAAAAAGCAGAGTGCTGGGACAAAGGGAATCCAAAATTGCTGTTCGTTTTGGAGTTCTTTGAGGTTGTCTTGAACCTTCCTAAAATCAATAGGTAAGATCTATTTTTTGAAACAAGTGATGATTGCATGTAGATCTTATTGAGTTCATTACATGATTTGATTTAAAAATACTGGCAATTATTGAAAAGCCTGAGAAGCAATGTCGAAGTACCTTCCAATTAAAAATGAAAATAGGCATTGAAATGTATCACCAGGGAATTAATGTTCCTGATGTTTTTAAATTCTAACTTGCTTGACCAATTAATTTAGGGGTACCCTAATATATTCCGGACTAATATATTAAGATCACCTTCCTTTTAGTGCATTTAGCTCCTAGTTCGGCAAGAATAAAGAAGAAGCATTTGTTGACATATCAAGTGTCTCGTACTTTAAATTCACACTTCATTAACTGGACTTGCTTATAAAATAATAAGTGACATCTTGAGGGTATCTTGAGGGTGCCTAAGAGGATTGTGATTATTATAATATCTAAATGCAGAATGGAATCTTGCCATCTTTGTTGGGATGTAGGCAATGTTTGACGACTCAATTAAAATCGTTGTGTTGTTCTTTGGTTGCTTGTTATTATTTTCTTTAAGTAATTGTTTATTTGTCTTGGATTTGTTTGGTCTATACCATTCAAAGCAGATTATTATATCCTCGTTTCATCAAGCTTGATATCAGAGCTTTCATGTAATAAGATCAATGGATTCCACGATGGGGACAATATTCAAAGTTGAGAAATTCAATGGGAATAATGACTTCCAATTTGTGGTGTTTAAAACTTAAAAGGTTTTCTTCACATGCTCATTCATTTCTTATTTAATAAAAATTCAATACCTCTCTGGCTTCTTTTTAGCAGAAGAAACACAACATTGTATCATTGCGGATGAACATCAACATGCAGTACAAGCGAAAAAGCAAACCAAACCATACCTGAAAACTACACAAAAAGAAAAATGAATAAATAAATAAACATATGCCATAACTCTCTTCTAGCTTGACCACAAATTGTGACTATCGATTAATCAGTGGTTGACATTTGCCATTGCTGCACCTGGAATTCATTAATATTATTATATTGTACAATCGTCATGAATTTTGCAACATTATGTAATTGGATGCACCCCCTAGTTTAATGGCACATGCATTGCACTTGGATGGTATAGTTTTTGGTTAAACATTACAGTAATTTTACTAAATGTACTGCATGAAAGTAAACAAAGCAGTGAATATATATCGTTTATGTGAGTTTTATAACATTACTGTTGTGTAGTTAATGTCATGTGGTGTAGATAATGTTAGGTCTATCAAATAGAAACACAAATGAAACAATAAGTGAACTTACAATATCCTACATTAATTTTAGTATCTTGTAACACTGGCAGACAAAACAAATGTATATAAGTTACACTGGTGAAAAACCATTTTATATTGTTTGATTCAAAAAGAACAAAAATTGTAATGGTAGTGTAAGTTAGAGTAAGCTTCTTTAACAAGAAACAACAATCATGCAATTATTTTAGGAACAGCTATGACATTCATAGTGTTAAGAAAAAACTTTAGTGAATAAATTTTCATTAAATGGGACATTGTACCATAAAGTAGGTTCATCGAGAATTACTTGACAAAGCCTTGGTAATAATATTAACAACAATGAAAAGTATACATAATTTTTTTTTTTAACATATTGTACCCAATAGTGTTCTTGAAATTCTGTGAAATGGATGTTAATAAATAATTTTGAAAACATTAATATCATTTACTTGAGCTATTTCTTAAAGAATGTCAAAACAGAGAATTTGTAAATAAAAGAAAAATAAGCATAGCTTTCCCACATAGTTTGAGAGACATAGGATTGTAATAAATAATAATGTAAAGGATAAAAACCTTTATCTAAACTTTCACACATAGTTCGGTTTCTTTTTGTGCTTTAAAGCGTACAGACCATGTTTCAATCCTAGTCTTAATTAATTTCTATTAGGTTCTTGTGAGAATCGATGTTACATTGTTTTGATAAAAGACTAGTTTTAATAAACTTATTAGATTAAACATGAACTCTTATGCAATAAATTGACAATGTCCAAACACTTAGAAGTTGGAGAAAAGAGAAAGTGTCAATGAAATATTTATTTTACTGATATACACCTTTACTATTGCATTGTCATATTAGTTCTTTTTGACAATTGAAGGTAGCTACTAGCTAGCTAGCTAGCATTTGCTCTTTGCTCTTCCATTTTTTTCCTTTTTCTTTTATTGTAACTTCAACAGAAATGTATTGTTCTAAATCAATGTTCTAGGTTAGCATTTGGTGTTGGTACTAATCATTTTGCAATGAGAGTACTAAAAAAAATTAATTCATATAAACTATCTAGCTAGCATTTGCTCTCTCTCTCTCTATTAGTTAAGGGGTAGTCTGTCTTTTATACATATAAACTCTCTCTCTCTCTCTCTCTCCCTCTTTCTCTCTCTCTCTCTCCCTGTATTGGTTAAGGGGTAGCCCGTATTTTATACATATAAACTATCTCTCTCCCTCTCTCTCTTTCTCTCTCCCTCTCCCTCTCCCTCTCCCTCTATTGGTTAAGTGGTAAACTATCTCTCTCTATATATATTGGTTAGTGGGTGTACACATGAATCCATGTTTTTACCTAACTAGTGAACTGTAGAGTGATTTAGCAATGTGTGTGCCCTATATGGAGTAGTCGTACGGGAGATTTTGTGAGAAATCACATTCCAATTAGCTACAATGATTGGCGAAAAGTGCCAAAGAATTTCAAAGACGATGTTTGGAATGCTTTAATGGTAAACTTTTGTGTGTAGACTCTTTGTTTAATTAGTTGGTTTAGTTAATATTTCTTTTTAACACAACTATTCTATTCTACTACTAGGTTGAATTTGAACTTGATGTTCCACAATCCGTGGCTCGCCCATTTGCGGAGAAGTCGTGGCCCCAAAAATTTAGGACATACAAAAACAACTTGCGGAACCTTGTGAGGAAAGGTCATCATGACGTGCCAAAATGTGTTGATCCACATTTATGGGCAAAGTTTTTAGAAAATGAGAGAGATCCAACAAAGGTGGAGCAAATTGCTAGAAATTTGAACAATAGAAAAAAAACTTAAGATTCCCCATTGTCTTGGGCGTCATTCCTATGCTCAGAAACTATACTCAATGGTGCGTATAATTCCTTACACTTTTTCTGTTTAATGCAAGTTTTCCACAGCTAACTTGTTATATTTCAATGTCTAGCGAAAAGAAAATCCTGGCAAACACTACAGTCGTGTTGACAAATGGTTGGCGGCACATGAGCATAGTGATGGGAGTGTCTTAGAGAGTGCTAAGAGTAAATATGTGAGTAACATATTGTTTGTAGTTTTTAATTCATAGCTTAATATTTTTAGTGTATTATCACAATATTTACTTTAAATGACTACAGGATGAAATAAAGGCAATTGAAAATTTAAGAAAAAGCAGTGACTTGACTGACGAGGGATATAGTAATAATTGTGAAGACTTTGACAATGACGAGTTAACTCAAGTATTTGGAAAGGACAAAAGGGAAGGGGTTCGTACTGTGGGTTCACGCATCTCTAAGAGGCAACTACTTCATATCGGGTTGCCAATGTCCAAAAGTGAGGGGAAAAAGAAGATAACTGAAGAAGTTGCCGCATTGGAGGATAAGATCATTTCTCATGTTGACTCAAAATTTCACGATATGCAAGGTATAATTATGTCTTTAGTTTCGAAACTCTCAAATGTGAGTACCCCACCTTTGGTTACTACTCCCTCAAGTGATTATGGATCAAATTCAGTTAATTTTGCTACTCATTTAGCTCAAAACTTGAATAATGTTTTTACCACGGGTGTTTCACCTTCTACTCATCATATGCCTCCTACCATGCCTGTCACGCCCCGACGTAGCATAAATATGGAAAGCGTTTAATTTCCTTTATGGACCCGTAGGTCGCGACAGTTTGAAGGATCGATTCCGTCCCAAAACGTCGAACAACATAAAACCATTAATCAGAGTAGGGCAACCTGGGCTTATAAAAATTAAATCTCTAACTTATTACATCCTATAGTACAGGGTTTACTAAGGCACAGACCGCCTTGAAAATAAAACAATAACTTACAGTCTATTACAGTCATCCTCAAAACCAAATCAACACATAATCATAAAGCATATAAAAGTAACATCTCTTCTCAGCAACAGATCTTAATTTGCATAATCATAAGGTTCTTCTTGGTTATTACCTGCAAAGCCTGGACACGAATGTCCAGGACGCATCAACGCCGTCAGCTTCAAGAAGCTGGTGAGTATTAAAAACATAGCTTTGAATGTAAAAACATGCCCATTTACCTTTTTCCCATTTCCATTTAAATACCACAAGTTTATATTTATGATAAAGAGCTTGTTAGAAAACAACCACAACAATAATTAAAAGATAAATTCACACATATGTGACCGTGTATGAGAACAATGCACCATCTCATCTAACCGACTCTTTTCTCTCGACAAAAACCCAACAACCCTCTATCCTACTCCTGGTATCTTTGAAATACTAAGATAGCCACACTTTAGCAACGGGGCGCCAGGGAGTGTCCAGTTTGCCTCACACTTTGGTCCGGGGTACCAGGGAGTGTCCAATGCCTCACACTTTGAATACCCTAACCGCCATGCAAATACCGGGGCAACCCCCACACAGGTATCCAGACTCGAGTCATTCAGGGAGTGTCTATAGGCCACACTTTAGCACTTCCATGGGTGCCAGTGAGTGTCCAAGTTCGGCTTCACACACTTTAACGCTTCCATGGGCGTCAGGGAGTGTCCATTTTTGCCACCTTCGCATTTCAAAGACACCCTCATCCTCTTTTTCAACTCCAACCACAATCACATCCACAACCACAACCATAACCACAGCCACAATTACAACCACAACCACAACCACAAACACAACTCAAACTCATACTCTTTCCACACAATCATTACTCTTTTCCACACTATCATTACTCTTTTACACACTACCAACACTCACCATGCATGTACAACTGACTCCACATGAATGTCATCAAACTTTAAACATAAAGGAATTCACAGAATTAAAGAAACAATACGCGTACGGGGATTGAAAATTCGTAATTCATTGCCTTAATCATTTTAAACATAACTAATAGCATTCTAAAAACTGCTACTGAAATCATCGTTTTCTGTCCAAACAGTGCAGAATCTGAGAAAATTGCATTAGACGAAAAGTGTGCAGAATCGAGTTTTACTTGGGATAACGCGGGCAGAACCTTAAATTTCATTCGTTTTCCTAACAAAAATCTGAAAACAAAATTCTGCTACTGTTAAAATTAACTACCTAAATCAGTAAATAAGGAATGAGTTACATTTTGAGTGAGTTAGTAATACTCACTGTGATATAGATTTGAAGAAATTGTTGAGAAAGAAATATAATTACGAAATTCCCGAATTCCAAGCTTTGACTATGGAGGATTGAACTCTTCTCTCTCTCTACCCAACTGAAGAATTCTCTGCACTCTCTAAACTCTCTGTGAATTTCTGAATTGTGCTATGATGGAAGTGCAGAGTGTGTAGTGTGGTTGAGTGTATATATAATCAAATACCCACTAAGAAAACATTGGCCTAACTCCCCACTCATGAACCACTATCCTCCATTAAATACAATGAGTGTGCAGAAATGATGTGTATGCACTGTCCTTTATTCTCCACTGATGAAAGTAAGAGGTAGGTGGAGATGAGGTGGGTCAATGTGTGTTTGGGTAATCTAGCTTATGGCATAAGGACAATACACATACAACAACATTTGCCAAACAAGACCTAAGGAAAAGCATCAGCATAATAATTTGGGTATAAATATATTTGTTCAATCATTTACTTCCAAAATTCTGTGGAAGTTTAACACTGCGCGGACAGTTTTAAACTTACACTGGTATTTTCGTGATACGGTGTTTATCACAAAAATACAGAGAATTCATTTTAACGTTAGAAATAGTTTTCTGATTTCATAAAAATACAGTTTGAGTTTAAAAGAAATAATTCCACCGTTTTGAAATACAGTTTTGAATTTTAACACAGGTATTGCAAGTTTTATGAAAATTGCATTTTGACCCCAAAAGTAATTTCAATTATTCAAGAATTAAACTTTTCACATAAGAATCGAAATTAACATATAAACAGACAATATATATTAAATTTTGAATATAATAATGCCAATGATAATGAAAATTTTAAATATGATAATGCATGAAAATGCAGGTTATTACACCCTTCCCCCCTTAAACAGGATTTCGTCCCCGAAATCAAGACTAATTAGTCCTGAAACAACTCCGGGTACTTCTTCCTCATATCAGCTTCAACTTCCCACGAGGCTTCATTCTCGTCATGGTGATTCCACTGAACATTTACCAACGGGATATCCTTATTCCTTAACTTCTTGATACTCTGATCCAGAATCTTCACAGGTCTCTCCTTGTAAGAAACGTTATGACTCGTCTCAATGTCGTCATAACTAACCACGTGCGAGGGATCTCGTATGTACTTTCTCAACATACTCACGTGAAACACGTTGTGAACCCCAGACATCTTTGGTGGTAGCGCCAGTTGATAGGCCACTTTCCCGATACGTTCCAAAATCTCAAACGGTCCAATAAAACGCGGAGCTAACTTCCCCCTCTTGAGACCAAAGCGTACTACTCCTCGTGTTGGTGAAACCTTAAGAAGTACGTGATCTCCAACACTGAATTCCAAATCTTTTCGGCGTCGATCAGCATAACTCTTATACCGGCTCTGAGCGGTTCTCATCCTTTCTTTGACCAAGGAAATCTTCTCGTTGGTTTCTCTAACCAAATCTGGTCCCAACAAATCTGTGTCCCCAACCTCTGCCCAACACAATGGAGAACGACATGGTCGTCCGTACAGTGCTTCGAACGGAGCCATACCGATACTCGCATGATAACTATTGTTATAGGCAAATTCAACCAAAGGCAAGTGTGTCTCCCAAGATTCTTCAAAATCGATCACACAAGCCCTAAGCATATCCTCCATGATCTGATTCACACGCTCAGTTTGTCCATCTGTCTGAGGGTGAAAAGCAGTACTCATCTTAAGCGAAGTTCCCATAGCTTCTTGCAGACTTTCCCAAAATCCAGAAGTAAAACGTGCATCACGGTCTGACACAATCGATACAGGTGCACCGTGAAGTCGCACAACTTGTTGTATGTACATCCGGCTCATCTTTTCCACCGGGTATGTCATACTGTAAGCAATAAAATGAGCTGACTTCGTCAATCGATCCACAATTACCCAAATAGCGTCATGATTCTGTTGCGACCGGGGCAATCCTACTACAAAATCCATCGTAATGTGCTCCCACTTCCAACCAGGAATAGGTAGCGTTTGCAACAATCCTGACGGTCTCTGATGTTCGGCCTTGACTTGCTGACACGTCAAACACTTGGATACAAACTCGGCCACATCCTTCTTCATGCCTTCCCACCAGAAATTTCTCTTCAAATCTTTATACATCTTAGTTCCTCCCGGGTGAACTGTATACCTTGATTTATGTGCTTCTTCCAGAATATCTTTTCTCAAATTCCCACAATCTGGTACACATAATCTGTCTCTGCATCGATACCCTCCGTCACTCCCCACCTTCCATTCGGTCGGGTCTTTTTCTGACATTTTTACAAACCATGTCTGAAACTTCTCATCTTCTTTCTGAGCTTCAATAACGCGGTTGATAAGAACAGGCTGTAGGATAAGACATCCAAAAAGTTGTCCTTCTCCTCTTTCAGCACTCTGTACATCGAACTCCACCAACGTCTCCAAAGCTCGCCACTCTCTAACCATTAAGGAGGCGATCGTCTCACGAATCTGCCGACTCAAAGCATCAGCGACCACATTAGCTTTACCAGGGTGGTATTCCAATGTGAAGTCGTAATCTTTGATCAACTCCATCCATCTGCGCTGCCTCATGTTCAACTCTTTCTGTGTGAACAAATACTTCAGACTCTTGTGATCGGAGAACAAATCAAACTTCTCACCGTAGAGATAATGTCTCCAAATCTTGAGTGCAAAAACCACTGCTGCCAACTCCAAATCATGAATAGGATAGTTCAACTCATTCGGCTTCAGCTGCCTGGATCCATAGGCTATAACTCTGTCATCTTGCATAAGTACACACCCTAGTCCTTGATATGATGCGTCACTAAAGATAGTGAACTTCTCACCAGGCTTGGGTATTGCTAGTACTGGTGCGGTAGTGAGTCTCTCTTTCAACTCTAGAAAGGCTCGCTCATGCTTCTCTGTCCATTCGAATTTCAAATTCTTCTTTGTCAACCCAGTCAATGGTGCAGCTATCTTGGAGAATCCCTCAACAAATCTCCTGTAATAGCCTGCGAGTCCAAGAAAACTCCGAACTTCTGTAGGGTTGCTTGGCCTAACCCAGTTGGATACAGCATCGGTCTTGGATGAATCCACAGAAATTCCTTGAGATGACACCTTGTGTCCCAAAAATTTCACTTCTTGCAACCAGAACTCACACTTACTGAACTTGGCATACAAGTGGTGGTCCTTAAGCGTCTGCATCGCAATCCGTAGATGTTGCTCGTGTTCTTCTCCTGACTTAGAATAGATCAAAATATCATCAATAAAGACGATGACAAACTGATCTAAATAAGGCTTGAATACTCTGTTCATCAGATCCATAAACACTGCCGGGGCGTTCGTCAATCCAAACGGCATCACCAAAAATTCATAATGACCATATCGGGTTCTGAAAGCAGTCTTAGGTATGTCTTCCTTCCGTACCCTCAACTGATGATACCCCGACCTTAGGTCTATCTTGGAAAATATCGTAGCTCCTTGTAGTTGATCAAATAAATCGTCGATCCGAGGCAAAGGATACTTGTTCTTGATTGTCACTCGATTCAATTCTCTGTAGTCGATACACAGCCTGAGCGTCCCGTCCTTCTTCTTCACAAATAATACCGGTGCTCCCCAAGGCGATGTACTAGGACGTACAAAACCTAGGTTCTCGAGCTCTTGAACTTGTCCCTTCAATTCCAATAGTTCTGTGGGGGCCATTCTGTAGGGAACCTTAGTAATTGGTACGGTACCCGGTATAAGCTCAATACAGAACTCTATACTTCTCTCGGGCGGTAATCCAGAAATGTCTTGAAATACTTCTTCGAAGTCCTTGACTACAGGTATAGATGATGCTGTCACCTCTGTACTGACGACTTCGATGTTGGCTAAACATCTTGTGAGGAACATATCTCCCGAAGGGTTACATTGAAAATCAAAGGGTTGATTCTCATTGTCGGAGAATGTAATTCTCTTCCTCGCGCAATCCAACTTCACTTGATTCTGAGACAGCCAATCCATTCCTAGGATTATGTCGAACTCCTTCATCGATAGGACGATCAACCTTGCAGGGATTTCTCGGTCTCCAATCCGTAGAGGACAATCCTTGCATACATGTCCTAAACTGACCGCAGCTCCTATTGGTGATGTAGCCTTCAAAGCTTTCTCTAAGCGATGAGGTAAGATACCCAATCTCCGAATTGTATTAACAGATATGAATGAGAGAGCAGCACTCGTATCAAATAATACTCTAACATGGGAGTTAAATAGAGTCAATGTACCTTCCACTGCTTGCTGATCAGGTTGAACTTCTCCAAGATCTCCATCTTCATATGCAGCTCCATCATCACCCGCGGCATCAGGAATAACAGCATTCAAGCGGGTCTGACCCTGTTGTCCATAAGTCGCTTGCTTAGGAGCAGTGCAGAACCTGCTGATGTGACCTGGTTCACCACAGTTGAAGCAGACTATTCCTGGCTGAGCAGCACGCCTTGGTGCCCTGCAGTCCCGAGCCACATGTCCAGGATTGCCACAGTTGAAGCACTTTACTCCACTACTTCCTTCTCCTACTCGGGGTTGAGTCAGATGGGTAATAGCTTGTGCCTTCTTGCTCCCATCAAAGTTCCTCTTTTGCCCTTGGGTACGATTCATTGGTGGTCTATTCCCAAAATTACCCCTCTGAGGCGGTCGGAATTCAAATTGTTTGCGATATACTCGAGCATCTTCTTCCAGATCGGTAGCCAGGCCGACTAGTCCTTCAAACGTCTTGTCTAGATGGCCGAGAGTCAGGCGACGAATCTGCGGTGCCAACCCTTGGTTATACTTTCGGATCTTCTTCTCCTCAGTATCAACCATGTGCGGGGCAAACCGTGACAGCCTCTCGAACTGTGTGGTATACTCTTGCACCGTCTTGGTTCCTTGCGTCAGATCCATAAACTCCTTCTCTCTTCTGTGCCTCTCCGTAGCCGGAAAGTACTTCTCCAGGAATCTCCCTTTGAACGCCGTCCATGTCATCCCCATAGCAGCGGTGTTTCCGATAGTGGCTATGACCGAGTCCCACCAATCTGCAGCGGCGTCGGTTAGTTGAAAAGTAGCCAATCTCCTTTTGTCCATCTCGTTGCATTGGACAGCTTCAAACATGCGGTCCATCTGTCTTAACCATTGTTCTGCCTTCCAGGGATCCGTGGTACCCGCAAATTGCTCGGGTCTGAGCGCACGGAATCTCTCCAGCAGCTTATCTCCCGTCTGGCGGTCTCGTTGGTTTTCATTCGCATTACTAACCCTCTCGAGACGTCTGATAAAAGCTTCAAATATTCCCGTGGGGTCGGCAGCCTCGGGCGCTCCTTCAATCAGATTTCTGTTCCTCCTTGGTCTTCCAGCCATTCTATGCATGATAGGGGTAGTAGAATGAGAAACATGCATGCAACAGTACTATGACGAAAATTTTCAAAGGAGTATTTATCACTATATCACATACTCGTATTATCACATAAGCATACAATAAAATATATATTAAGTACATATAATACTCGTATTCGAACTAGGGCTGTCTAATAGCAAAGAGGTCGTATTCTTATCCTCTAGACTCTGGGTTGTGGGCCATACTGACTGTTCCGAGATTTGACTCAGGAAGTTGGTCAGTGCCTAAGCTATTAATGAGGGCTATGGTATGCTTTAACTCCTTAGAAACTCGGCTACTATATGTCTGAAGGTATATGGAAATTGCTATCATTCTTGTCGATGTGACAAGACAAACGGGTAATCATTTCTATGATAAAACCAACTTAGAATTTTAGTTTCTGAACTAAGGGTAATCCGTACTAAACTAAAACTAGAACTTGGTTGTATAGCTTAGTAAAACTTAAGGGTAACCTATGTCACTAATCTATGGCGTGAAAAACTGAGCCTGGTCAATCTAGAAAACCTATGGCTCTGATACCACCAAATCCTGTCACGCCCCGACGTAGCATAAATATGGAAAGCGTTTAATTTCCTTTATGGACCCGTAGGTCGCGACAGTTTGAAGGATCGATTCCGTCCCAAAACGTCGAACAACATAAAACCATTAATCAGAGTAGGGCAACCTGGGCTTATAAAAATTAAATCTCTAACTTATTACATCCTATAGTACAGGGTTTACTAAGGCACAGACCGCCTTGAAAATAAAACAATAACTTACAGTCTATTACAGTCATCCTCAAAACCAAATCAACACATAATCATAAAGCATATAAAAGTAACATCTCTTCTCAGCAACAGATCTTAATTTGCATAATCATAAGGTTCTTCTTGGTTATTACCTGCAAAGCCTGGACACGAATGTCCAGGACGCATCAACGCCGTCAGCTTCAAGAAGCTGGTGAGTATTAAAAACATAGCTTTGAATGTAAAAACATGCCCATTTACCTTTTTCCCATTTCCATTTAAATACCACAAGTTTATATTTATGATAAAGAGCTTGTTAGAAAACAACCACAACAATAATTAAAAGATAAATTCACACATATGTGACCGTGTATGAGAACAATGCACCATCTCATCTAACCGACTCTTTTCTCTCGACAAAAACCCAACAACCCTCTATCCTACTCCTGGTATCTTTGAAATACTAAGATAGCCACACTTTAGCAACGGGGCGCCAGGGAGTGTCCAGTTTGCCTCACACTTTGGTCCGGGGTACCAGGGAGTGTCCAATGCCTCACACTTTGAATACCCTAACCGCCATGCAAATACCGGGGCAACCCCCACACAGGTATCCAGACTCGAGTCATTCAGGGAGTGTCTATAGGCCACACTTTAGCACTTCCATGGGTGCCAGTGAGTGTCCAAGTTCGGCTTCACACACTTTAACGCTTCCATGGGCGTCAGGGAGTGTCCATTTTTGCCACCTTCGCATTTCAAAGACACCCTCATCCTCTTTTTCAACTCCAACCACAATCACATCCACAACCACAACCATAACCACAGCCACAATTACAACCACAACCACAACCACAAACACAACTCAAACTCATACTCTTTCCACACAATCATTACTCTTTTCCACACTATCATTACTCTTTTACACACTACCAACACTCACCATGCATGTACAACTGACTCCACATGAATGTCATCAAACTTTAAACATAAAGGAATTCACAGAATTAAAGAAACAATACGCGTACGGGGATTGAAAATTCGTAATTCATTGCCTTAATCATTTTAAACATAACTAATAGCATTCTAAAAACTGCTACTGAAATCATCGTTTTCTGTCCAAACGGTGCAGAATCTGAGAAAATTGCATTAGACGAAAAGTGTGCAGAATCGAGTTTTGCTTGGGATAACGCGGGCAGAACCTTAAATTTCATTCGTTTTCCTAACAAAAATCTGAAAACAAAATTCTGCTACTGTTAAAATTAACTACCTAAATCAGTAAATAAGGAATGAGTTAGATTTTGAGTGAGTTAGTAATACTCACTGTGATATAGATTTGAAGAAATTGTTGAGAAAGAAATATAATTACGAAATTCCCGAATTCCAAGCTTTGACTATGGAGGATTGAACTCTTCTCTCTCTCTACCCAACTGAAGAATTCTCTGCACTCTCTAAACTCTCTGTGAATTTCTGAATTGTGCTATGATGGAAGTGCAGAGTGTGTAGTGTGGTTGGGTGTATATATAATCAAATACCCACTAAGAAAACATTGGCCTAACTCCCCACTCATGAACCACTATCCTCCATTAAATACAATGAGTGTGCAGAAATGATGTGTATGCACTGTCCTTTATTCTCCACTGATGAAAGTAAGAGGTAGGTGGAGATGAGGTGGGTCAATGTGTGTTTGGGTAATCTAGCTTATGGCATAAGGACAATACACATACAACAACATTTGCCAAACAAGACCTAAGGAAAAGCATCAGCATAATAATTTGGGTATAAATATATTTGTTCAATCATTTACTTCCAAAATTCTGTGGAAGTTTAACACTGCGCGGACAGTTTTAAACTTACACTGGTATTTTCGTGATACGGTGTTTATCACAAAAATACAGAGAATTCATTTTAACGTTAGAAATAGTTTTCTGATTTCATAAAAATACAGTTTGAGTTTAAAAGAAATAATTCCACCGTTTTGAAATACAGTTTTGAATTTTAACACAGGTATTGCAAGTTTTATGAAAATTGCATTTTGACCCCAAAAGTAATTTCAATTATTCAAGAATTAAACTTTTCACATAAGAATCGAAATTAACATATAAACAGACAATATATATTAAATTTTGAATATAATAATGCCAATGATAATGAAAATTTTAAATATGATAATGCATGAAAATGCAGGTTATTACAATGCCTCCTCCCACCGACAAGCCCCCATGTGTATTATTTTATAAGTTTGGTAAACAATTGACAAAAGGGTATGTTGTGACGGATGCTACAGCTAATGTCTGCCACTCCAAACAAGTTGGTATTGGCGAAAAGAAAGTTTATATCGAGGAAGTGTTTGAGCCCGATGCTCGTTTGTGGGATCGTCAAAATGGACAAGATACATTGGCAGACTTTGTTCAAGGGGGATTTGTGATTTGGCTTGAGTGTTGGTTAAAGATTGGTTGACTATGTTTGTCTTATTTTCTCTGACTTTAAATTTCAGACATGGTTTATTTGTCAGTTGGTTTAGTTTAGTTTTGGATGGATTTACTCTTTCAATTTCAGACATGGTTTGTTAGTTTTGGTTTGGACTTAGAAACAGTTTGTATTTAAGGATAATTATGCCTATTTTGGATTATATTTTTTGTATTTAATATAGACTGAGCTTGTATTTATTATGGTTTGGATTTGAGCTTATTATATATGCTTATAATAAATGTGATGTGGCTGTGATGGAAATTAGGTGCAAATAAAATTTGGGAGCATATTTTAGTATTTATGTTCTTCATATTTAAAATAATTACTAACGGATAATTTCCGTTAGTATTCTTACACATGTGTTAGAAAACAAACCGTTAGTAATAAAATTACTAACGGTTTATATCCGTTAGTAATTGTCTCGAAAGTGTTAGAAACTGTCATGTTACATACCGTTAGTAATGACATTACTAACGGTAATTTACCGTTAGTATATTTGTATATAAAAGTGTTAGGAAATAAACCGTTAGAATAAATATTACTAACGGAATATGTCTGTTAGGAATAATAAATTACTAATGGTATATTCCCGTTAGTAAACATATTACTAACGGTAAGTTACCGTTAGTAAAAATACTTTTCGTAACGGCAAATTACCGTTAGAAATTCCATTAGAATTATTAGCCACACTCTATTTCGCACGGTAAATTACCGTTAGTAATATTATTCCTAACGGTAAATTACCATTAGTAATGTGCCCTTTTGGTGTAGTGCCTCTCTCTCTCTCACCACCCACACCGAAGCCTCCCCCTGGCCAAAGCGGAGCCAACGCCGTTGGTCCCACAAAAAACCACCTATACAGAGGGCCCACGCACTTCCAAAAAGGGCCCACGCGCCGCCGCTACATAGAAGCCCTCCGGCGACCTCTCCAGCGATCACCGTCGCCAACCACCACCACCAGACGACGTCGACACCGGAAGCCCAACCTCCAAAACCCACCGAAAACGTCGCACGCACTACACGCGCCACCACCCCTCCGTTTCGCCTCCCCGCGCGCAGCCAACAGTCAGCGCTGACTCACCGTTTGACCCTCTAATCAAAAGCTACCACGTGGCAACGACTGCTGAGTCAGCAGTCCAGTCAACTGACACGTGTTTTGCCACGTCATTGCTGACTCAGCATTGACCACCAATCAGCATCTGACACGTGTACTGCCACGTCAGTGCCAGGTCAGAGCTGATTGACCAATCACAGACTGCCATGTGGCATTACCTGCCACGTGTCACTGCCATGTCACTACTATGTCAGTAACCACCAATCAACCAGAGGTTGACATGTGGCATGGGCTGCCACATCAGCACGTTGACTGGCCAGTCAGAGGCTGCCACGCGTCACTCCGATGTCCAGTCAGCACGCCCAAATTAGCGCCCTGTCAGCTTTGACCAGCCAATTAGAAGGCACCACGTGTCTTTGACTGACACGTGGCTTGCTGACGTGGCACTTGGTCCCCACTTTTGGTTTTTCCCAATTTTCTCCACTCCGGGTCCAGATTTCAACGAACGGACACTTGTTCCTAGCTAATTTGGTCGTTCCGGACTCACCGGTGACCCCAGAATTGGCCGAATCTAAATCATAAGGGTTGTTTGGCATTTTATATGTCCATTTTAGGCTATCCTGGCCGGTTCTAACCTCCGCGGGTCCCGCTCAACTCAGCCCGGATCCATTTTTGCCCGACTTATGGCTTTTCTGACTCTTCCGGCCCTTCCGGACCCAACTATGACGTCCGTTCAAGCCGATTGCGTGTCGAAATATGACTTCGGGCCTTCTCGGCTTATTTCTGCGACGTTTCTCGGTGACGATC
This sequence comes from Hydrangea macrophylla, assembly GCA_033977485.1. Lineage (NCBI taxonomy): Eukaryota > Viridiplantae > Streptophyta > Magnoliopsida > Cornales > Hydrangeaceae > Hydrangea > Hydrangea macrophylla. The sequence goes on from CM066982.1 coordinate 19,525,458, forward strand.
CTTTCAAATCCCCGAATTCTTTCATTCTTTCTCAACAATGCACCGACTCGGCTTCAATAGCCCCTTCTGCACAGGTAACTCCCTCAAACTCTTACACTTAGTGGTCTGGGGCTCCCTATAAATCCACTGGTCGAATATTCCGCCTTTTTTTTTCTTTTATTTACTTATATGCTTTAGTGGTCTGGAGCTCCCTATAAATCCATTGGTCGGATATTCTGCCTTTTTCTTTTCTTTTAGTTTATATGCTTTAGTGGTGTGGTCTCCCTATAAATCCACTGGTCGGATATTCCGCCTTCTCTTGCCAGTCGGAAGGAGGCCTCGAACTCCACTTGATTGGACTGTATATATCCTGCGTCAGCCGGAAGGAGATCTAATGATCCACCCGGCTGAACTTTATCAAACTGTTATATCTTGCGCTAGTCGAAAGGAGGCTTCGAACTCCACCCGATTGGACTTTATATCATGCGTCAGCCGAAAGGAGATCTAACGACCCACTCGGCTGAACTTTATCAAACTGCTATATCTTGCACCAGTCGGAAAGAGACCTTCGAACTCCACCTGATTGGACTTTATATCCTGCGTCAGCCGGAAGGAGATCTCATGACCCCCCGGCTGCATTTTATCTCATGTTATAGATATTCATTGATATAAATCAGAGAAACAAAAAAATTGATACTTTTCTCCATTCTTACTGGGCACCGACCCATACTTTCGGTACACTCTTTTTTCACTGGGCACCGACCCATACTTCCGGTACACTCTTTTTTCAACGGGCACCGACCCATACTTCAGGCAAAACCTTTTTCAAATCACTGGGCACCGACCCATACTTCCGGTAAAACCTTTTTCAAAATTACTGTGCACCGACCTGTACTTCCGGCACACTTTCTCAAAACTAAAGGGCACCGACCCGTACTTTCGGTAAAACTTTCACATCACCTTTTTTTACATCAACAGGCACCGACCCATACTTCCAGTACACTCTTTTTTTCACCGGGCACCGACCCATACTTCCGATAAAACCTTTTTCAAAACTACTGGGCACCGACCCATACTTCCAGTAAAACCTTTTCCAAAACTACTGGGCACCGACCCGTACTTCCAGTACTTTGCTTGGAATCTGCAAACAGCACAGGTAAGACAGGTATGTCTTCACACTCCTAATGGGCACCGACCCTTACTTCCGGCACATAAAACAAAAAGACAAAAAAAAATCATAACAAACAAAAATACAAAGACTCATCGCACGGTCGATCTACCCCAACTTTTTATTCAAAAACACTTTCTCAAAACTCACTACTTTCTCAAGGTTAAAGTCTAGGACTACACCGTACAGGTTAAAGTTCCTAACTACACCGACTTTACTCAAAAACATTATTTTATACACTCACAGTCTAGATCGACCAAAAAACTCACACACATACATAGCACAGAACTACGTACGGCCTGATTCTCAAGTCGAGATACGTATGCAACCCACACTTGGGTGCGACCATAACTTCACTTTCAAACTATCTCGTATCGAGATACGTATACATACTTTCAAACTAATACATACTTACAAAACTATCTCGTGTCGAGATACGTAAATCGACAACCGCGTGTCACGGATGCTCGCATTTTAATTTCTTATATATGTATCATACTACTCCTTACTTACGCCCCATTACTATGAAAACCACTAAAACGACAATCGTGTGTCACGGATGTTCTAGGGTGCCTAATACCTTCCCTCGACATAATCGAGTCCCCGAACCCACTTTGAGAACTCTGGTTTTGCACGACTATCAAGAGTCACACTTTTAAAGGGCCTTACTATTCCAAAACATTTTTCAAAAGTCAAAGATGATCATGTCGATTATCTTTGCAGGGATCCTAACTCCCGAATAAATGTTAGGTGGCGACTCTGAACCCTTACTTGGCCCTACTCCCACTTTTCATACACCTCACCTACTTTCACGCATCTCGACGAAAACGGCCGCGACCCACGAGGGGACCGCCCCCACCTTCGGGGCGGGCGCGACACGCATCATAATCGTCACTCATCCCAAAGGCTCTAACCTATTTCATTGATACCAAAAATTGTCACACCCCAACAAAACCCAAGCATATTAGGACACGTGTAACAAGGCCAACAAACCACATTAGACTCTAATTACTAAGAAAAACTTGAATTAGACATTATAAAAGAACTTCTTTGTCACAAATCAACCCCAAGCGCAAAATGGTCATTAACAATGTATTGCCAAATTTTATACCAAAAGATAGATCTTTGATTTCTGGTTCCAAAGCAAAAAACGGTATGCGAATCCGAGTTTTCTAGAAAGAGATATGTCAATTTCTGTAAAAGTCGACGGCAATGAAAAACAGGGGCGAATTGATCCGCCTTTTCAGGCTAGATCGATCTGATTTATCATTTTTTTTGGGTAGAATGTCTCTGAAAAGGGGCGGATCAATCTGCGGCAAAGACCGGATCGATCTAGCTTCTATAGAATTGTTTCCTACTGCTAAAAACATCACTTTAGAAGTTCAAATCAATTCCAAACTTAACCAAAATTCATGGGAACATCAAAAACATTTCCAAAAGTTTCTAAACATTAACACAACATATCCAAATGTGAAATGACAATCAAAATACACAAATACTTCTCATGGATTATGGATTTTCATCAAAATCTACCTTTTCCCCCAATATACGTAATCGTTTAACCCAAAAGGAAAATCAAGTTAGATTTACAGCAAAGACAACTCAATTTTCTTCCTAAGTCTCCTTTCAACCATAAGTAACTTAAAGACTTGTAAATATACAGGGCCGGTCCCGAGTATTTGGAGGCCCGGGACGAACTACTAAAAGGGAGGCCCTTATTCGGGGGTTCGGGGGCAGCGCCCCCGAGGCAATTTTTTTGGGGTCTACTTATACATAATTGACTATTTTTTTAAGGTTTACTTATACATAATTGGCGATTTTTTTGGGATCTACTTATAATATGAGAATCTATTTGTAAAACTTAAATATTGTACGGTGTCTTTCAAAATTCTTGGGAGGCCTATTTCTAAAACTCAACAAATTGTTGAACTAAAAGTGTAATTTTCAAAATTCTAGGGGTCTTTGCTTTTGAGTTTTATATGTATGTATATCAATATATATGTAGTTGATGACACTAAATTGGACATTGGGCCCCTTTGGGGCCTAAACATATGTTGAGGAGAGACTTAACATAATTAAGGGAGACTTAATGTAAAATGCTAAAAAAAATCTCAAAGTAAAAATGTAATTATAAAAATTTTATGAGGGCCCTCAAAATTTGATAAACTTTGGTGGCCCGGGGCGGTTGCCCCACTGGCCCCCCCATTGGGCCGGCCATGTAAATATAACACTTACTAGAGACACATCCAACATCAAATCCAAACTTGACATATTACATGGACTACCAAAACACTAGTCGTTCAACATTTCTATTACAAAAGTTACAACTAAGACTCGGACCATCAAGGCATATGGACACATATACACAACTTCTACGCCAAGCCCGTCATGCGGATCATTTCCTCTCATTCTCCCGTTCTGTACCTGCGATGGTTATTCAATAACCATAACAGAAAATATATTTTTATTTAAGCTTTCGCTTAGTGAGAGAACTAATCATGCTATTGGAATGCTTAACATGTAAATGCAACAATCATTATAAACATCCACGAAATGATTTCTGAAAAGTCAAGTAACTCCAGCCACCACTCACGGGTCTTTCTCACCCCGGATCTTTCTCACTTTTGGGCACATATAGTGCAACACACACTCTATTGTGACCCCGAAGGCATCACCATCTTATCATTGTGGTCATCTCTCATTAAGGACTTCTTACCCCTTACATATGAGACCTATAAATGGTAACCACTACTTGACTTCCCTTTCATCCACATAAGCATATAAACAACTTAACATATAAGCATAGCAATTTTCTCACCATTGACATGCTTTTACTCATTTTTACCACAATCAAAGTAACACAAACATGAATGAAGCAATTCTTAACAATTATCACATTAACATGTCTAAACACCCAATTTTGGGATTAGAACACTCACCTCTTCGATTTACTACAAATTAATCCTAGAAACCCCAATTCTTTTCCAATTTCCAGCTCAATTTCTAACCCGTGAAAATCCTACATAGTTTTGATACACCAAAAGTTAACAACCAAGAATGGTCGACAAAAAATGTTACCGAAACTGAAATTAAAGGACGTGCATGTGATCCTCTTACCTCCACAAGTCCAAAAATGGTCTCGGTTCACAAAATGATCGTCGAATGGCGAAGATACAACAAGGAAACGTCATTGAAAACTAGTTGTCTTTATCGAGTGCTCTCGGTTCTCTTTTATCTCAATTCCCAACTGTGTTTACCATTGTGAGACACATATGCTAACATGCATATGTGTTGTCACCACTTTCCTCTATTCAAATTTACCTCCCCAATTTTCTTTAAACTTTATTACGAAACCCCCATGTTAATTACTTTAACTCCCCATATTTTCTAAATAGATTTAATTTTTGTCCTGCGTTGGTCCCAAACGTGGTCTCATATATATTATAAGGTTACTGTAAAACCTACTAATTATGTATTGTATTCAAATACGCACTCACATGGTACCCAAACTGATCCCCTTTACTTATCATAAGACATAATATTATCTTTAAACATTAAAACAAGCATACATATAAACATATAATGGTATATAAATGCAAATTATATCAACTAGACCCTCATTGGGCCCCACTTTTACACCAATCCTACCCATTATAGGACTTTCATCTGTGTCCGCATTTGAACACCTTTTACCTGTGAGTTCATGACCCACCTTAAACCATTTTATGCATTAATTATCATTAATTAACACATACTAATATCACATTAATCTTCTTTTTCAGGTACGGGTGTTACATTTCTCCCTCCCTTTTAAGAAGTTTGTCCCCAAACTTATTCTTTCCTCATTAGTTGAACAAGTGTGGGTACTTCTCTTTGATCTCATCTTCTCACACCAAAGTTGCCTCTTTAACACTATGATTACACTAGAGGACCATGACCAACAGGATCATCTTCGTATCTAGAATCCGTACTGGAAGTTCAACATACGTCATATCTTCTCAGACCTCTAATGGTTTTGGTTCAAGAATATGACAAGAATCTGACACACAATGTCTGAGCATAGATACGTGGATTATGTTATGTACATGTGCCAACTTTTATGGCAAATCTAATCTGTAAGCTACCCGATCCCACCTTATTAGGTATCGAAAAAGGTCCAATAAACCTCGGACTCAACTTACCTTTCTTACCAAACAGAGTAATGAACTTTAAAGGTGAAACCTTTAAGAACACGTAGTCACCAACTGTAATACCCGTAACCAGAAAGGTAGTAATATTAATTTTTCATGCATTAATTAGTGAGATTAATTGCATGTGATGATTTGGGTGAGTTTCAATCACCCCGATGTGATAAGTGCATGATAAATAGCACAGTTTGATTGATATGAAGTGGGACCCAAAGGAGGTTCAGATTAAATAAATTGCATTAAGTTGCTTTTATATGATTAAATGAATATTTGTTATTTGTTAAAGTGTTTTTAATATTTTTTTGTTAATTGTGACCTTTTATGGTACCAGTTTGGGTACCCTAGTGAGAGCGAATTGGAATTGGATTCATAACCAGTAAGTTAACTAGCAACTTCATAAAATATTTGGGACCACTTTTGGGATCCATACGTGACATAGACACATACCCACTTAGATATTTGGTAGTTAATATAAAGTTTAAGGGGTTTCATAATAAGCTTTAGAAATCTTTAGGGGGTGTAAACGAAATTATGACTTAAGAGTCATAACTTGGACGATTTAAAGAAGACACGGGGGTCTTCATTTTGGTTTCATTTTAAAAGAAAAAAAAAAAACAAGAATCAGAGTTACTGACAGAGGTCTGTGAGAGAAAGAAAAGAAAAAGCTCACGTCCCCTATTTCGTCGCCATAACTTCGTCGTTCGACCTCTGTTTCGCGAACCGAAGCCATATTCGAACTCATGGAGGTGAGATGATTATTTCTATGTTTTTCTTTTTCAATTTTGGTAATATTTTTCTGCAACCCATTTTAAGGGGTGACACATATATGTGATATATATATGTAGGGATATCATTGGAATCATTAGAAGCTAGTTTTGCGAAAGAATTTGGGAATTGTAGGCTTACTTTGGACCGATTTGTGAGGTGAGTGTCCTAATCCCAAAATTGGATATTTAATGTTATTAATTTGTTAGTGAATGCTTAAATTGCTTGATTATGATTAAGTAGAAGAGCATTTGATTAATTATTATTTAACATATCCAAAATGTTGAAATTGCCATGTTGACATGTTAAGTTGCTTATGTGCTTATTTGGGTCAAAGGGTTTCAAGTGATAATCACCATTATTTAGCCCGTATATAAGGGATGCCATTCCTCAGAAAAAAAGGGGATGATGATGATCAAGTGCTTAGAGAAAAGGGGACGGTGGTGACGACCACAACGATGGTGAGAATGGCCCGGAATCAGGGGTCCAGAACGATGGTGATCGATTACTTGACACGCCTGCGACCATTATTGTTGTGAATGTTTAATTGGTGTTATGAATCATTAAATACTCCAATTGCAAGATTAGTACCACGTACTCACTGAGCGAAAGCTTATTCAATTTTGTGGCTAATGACCACGTAGGTTCAGATGAACATCACAGTGAGAAGCGTTGAACCACGGGGTTCTGGACAACTTGGAAGTATATTTCTTTTGTTGTATATATTAATACGTTGTTTGTGGGCATACTCATTTGGGTTGAAAGTTAGTGTAGAAATTTGATCTGCAAAATCCGCAGGTCTATTTTTGGTCTATCGACTTTTACGGAAACGGACATAACTCTTTCTAGAAAATTCGGATTCACACGCCGTTTTTTGCGTTGGAACTGAGACTTTAAGGACTATCTTTTGATATAGAATTTGGCTATACTTTCTTAATGACTATTTTACCCTTGGGCTGGTTTATTCCAATGAAGTCATTTTATTATGTTTAATTCTTGTTTTACTATTACTAAGAGGCATTTTGTTTGGGTGATTCTTTATTACATGTTTCCTAGCCTACTGGGGTGGGGTGGGGTGGGGTGGGTGTGACAATTTTTGGTATCAGAGCCATAGGCTCGAGCTTTGGGAACGAGTGACGATGCGTGAGTGTGCACACAACAATACATATTTACACGATCATGTATATACGTTTATTTTAGCATGCTTAAGATATTGATTAGCATGTTTATGATGTTCATAACATAGTATGCATGGTGAGCATTAGAGTTATTGGTTGCCAATCTTAATTGTCTAATAGCAATGGATTCAGAGAAGAGACAAATATTATCGACAATGGTGTATTGAATGGAAAGGGTTGTAGGAATAATAACAAGAATAGTAAGAATTAGTACCTTATCAGAGGAAGAGCCACATGAAAATTCAAACCCAGAGTAAGAACAGAATCATTGACCACAGAAGAGTTTCTGAGAAAGTTCAATCAATAATAAAAAGGTAAGAAATTAGGGGAAAGTCCAAAGGAAAGTCAAGGTTTGAACAGAGTAAATGAGGTAGTTCATCGACAAGTGGTATTTCTAGAGAAAAGAAGCTGTATTGTCCAATATGTGAGAAACGACACCGGGATATATGTCGTGGGTCTTTTGTAATATGTTATGTTGTAGGCAATTTGGGCATATCGCGGGAAATTGTAGAACCAGGAATTTAGGGTTCAGGGGTAATTGTTTTAGATGTGGTCAGCAGGGCAACTGAATGCGAGATTTTCCTATTAAACGACAAGAGAATCCGAATGCTTCGACATCTAACACTACTTCAAGATTTGTTCAACCGCTAAAAGGGAAAGAACGACAATAACTTATACTTGGGATGCCACAGACATCAAATAAAGGTAAAATAATTTAATGATTTATTTATTCATTGATTTGCTTAATTATGACCTCATAAATGTTTCTGATTATGAGAAGAGTTGTCTATTTATTGCATCGTGTAAGCTGTTAGCTGGTCACGTATATGAATGGGGGATCCAAATTGGTAATAACTTATTTGGGGTTATCTTATTTGATACTGATATATCAATGGTATGTAAAGTGAGGGTAGTACAAGAATGCTAATAGATGGTATGATATTTCTATTCTGATATATTATAAGGTACGAGCAACCTGCTAGTTGGGAATATTTTAGTTAATTGTATGATGGTTAGATACCGAGTCAAATGGGGTTTTATTTTCAAGGAACTTAACGAAGTATTATCAGTCAGTACAATGGCAGTACAGAAGTTCGCCGGTTAATAAAAAAAAAGAATTGTCAAGAATTGGGTTTATTTAAATTATGAGAAGATATCAAATTGACATTTGAAAATGTTTGGGTAGTAAACAAATTTTGATATTTCATTTGAAGACAGGTTAAATAATTTGATTGGAAGAAGATAGAATTACTATCAGCAAAATATTAGAAATATAACTAATATTCGGGGTACCGTATGTAATGGAGTTATAGAGCTAAGAATGAAGAAGACGAAGAACGTGAATTTATTTGATAAGTGATTCGTTCATCCAAACATGATATATTGGAGATTATAGATGTTACTACAAGAAGAAAGACAGAGTAATCAGAATCAACTGAAGTTGATTGAAACTATAGTTAAGAAGCAGTATATGAGTAGTGAGTAAATGAATTATCTGTTAGTCTCAATGGTACGTACATGTGTTTCATGATATAAACTTAAGATTTGGATACGAGTAATAGAAGAATAGGGTGAAGATATTGTAAGTTGATGAAGACCCAGTACAGAAAATGTGAGTCTTTGTGAAGATAATTGGGGTAAACACAACACCAGTTGAAAATTATAAACTTATGAATATGTGACGGTATTAGTGATGATGTTATTACTCAGCGTTAGTATATATATAGTTTGGAAGGACAAGGGATATAAAGAAAATTTATGAGGACTATGTTGAAAACCCAAATTGTACTGATGTTGATATATGAATTGTTTTACTAGTATTGAGAATCCGTTATAAAAAAAAATTGTTGAAGATTGGAGTTTTGATTTGAGATGAATGAAGAAGTTTTCTACAACGGTTGAAGCCAAAAGGTAAGAGATGAGCTAATAGAAGTCCTGGGAGTGATAACCATCATAACTACACCATAGATTTGGCTATTTATACAGGAACACTTGTGAAATTATATTGATCACATAAAAGATTTATGAGGAACTACAGAATTGATTTATGAAGATATGGATTTGATTAGTTGTTCTACACCTGAACATTTGTTGATTCAGATGAAACTTTGAATTGAGATTGAGTTGTATGTTGATACGATAACTGTTTGTATTTTACGGGGAATTGGAACTTTACGAGGCAAATCATCAGACACAAGATTTGAAATCTGAGAGATTACTTCTGTATTGAATATTTGGCAGTGTTAGTTTGCAGGCATGAAGCTTATATGAATTACAGAGATTCGAAATACTTGATTAGATGGCAGGAATTGAGTATATTGTAAAGAAGACAGTTGAAACTCATGTTGACCTACAGTTTGACATTCAACATTATACAGGTAAATCTAAAATGATTATTAGTGCTTTAAATTACAGATTGACAGAAGAACTTTGCATGTGTATTGAGTATCCGGAAAATGATTGCATTGAAACAGAGACTTGATAGAAAATTGAAATTTTCTAAGACGAGTAGACAAGAGATGATAACAACCGAATTATAGGTAGAAGTGACACTATTGCATCATTCAGGGTAAAGATTGTGACTGTATTCTGTTGTATATAATGATTTGATAATCAGCTGCTGGGACATAAGTTTGTTGATATTTAGTTTGAAGTCTGAATATTACCAGTAGAAGTTAAAGTTCAATTACTGAGAAGATTATCTACAGATGATGAATTGTTCATTATATGCTTAAATGTTGGGTTAGTCAAGCATAGAGACAGAATGACAAGGAATCGCAGAGCTGGTACACTTATTGTCAATATTCTGACAAGTATGAGTAAATAAGGTGTAATTTGAGTCAACCGATGCTATTATATCACAGGGAGGAAGTTGACTTATAGATATGTTTGGGTTTCTATTTATTTAAAAAGGGGAAAAGAGAAATTACTGATAGAATACCGAAAGGGAAGCAATTTGGGTATCACTCTACAGTAAGATGTGTTGGAATTTAGAAGCCTATTATATGTTTTGAATGCAGCTAGCTGAAGGAGTAGATTTTTGCAGAAATATTGAAGCTCATAACAGGATTGTGGAATAGTTAATAGGCAGATATGAAATCGTGCTACTTGTATTTTATTATACATGATAACTCGTTAATTTATTATAGGGGATAAAAGCTTTCGAGGATAGATTCGAAATTTAGGTATCACCAATTAGCAGTTAAAGCTAAGATGTTGAGAAAATCATCTCAGATGAGAATTATAATACATACTAGAGATGTATGGTTTAACAGAAATAAAGACAGAAATATCAAAAGCTAGGTCATTATCATGACCAAGACAATAAATATCTATCGTGATGAACTTCGTGACTGCATAGTCAAAGTCAACAGAGATTAGATATTGACGGGTGAATCACTGTAGACAGGTAACCGAATTTGATTATGTTCATGATTATAAATACAGATTTTCTAGGGTTAATCGATTTGTATGTGAAAAAGAATTATGAAATTCTATGCTTACTGATATTTATCATCATAAAGTTGAATATCTGGCTTTTACTGATATTTTGGGAGTTTGCAAGAGGTAATGGGAACAATACTGAATTACAGAAGAGTGCCTTTCATAAGTTGATATTTTTTTTGACAAGTCAACGATTGGTTAAGAATACATCACAGGTAAGTGAGCTTTGTTTTCAATAAGTTGATAGAAATGTCTATTACGGGGATAAATATTCTAAATGTGTTATCATCAAAGACTGGTATGGTTTGCAGAAGTGAGTGATTCGATGGGATCATTTGAAAGGTTAAAGAAATTGGGAATCAGTAGACTTCCAATTGAGATTGTAGTCTGTATTATTCAATGGGTGTAATGTATTCTATATTGCGTATTATAGTGTCAAAAGTCAGAGTTGAACCGTGAGTTTACTTGAGACAAGAAAAGTTTGGGGACAAACTTCCTAAAAGGGAGCGAGAGATTTAATACTCGTACCTGGAAAGGTAGTAATATTAATTTTTCATACATTAATTAGTGTGATTAATTGCATGTGATTATTTGGGTGAGTTTCAGTCACCCCGATATGATAAGTGCTTGATAAAGAGCACGGTTTGATAGATATGAAGTGGGACCCAAGGGTGGTCCAGATTAAATAAATTGCATTTAGTTGCATTTATGTGATTAAATGAATATTTGTTATTTGTTAAAGTGTTTTTAATATTTTTTGTTAATTGTGACTTTTATGGTACCAGTTTGGGTACCTTAGTGAGAGCGAATTGGAATTGGATTCATAACCAGTAAGTTAACTAGCAACTTCATAAAATATTTGGGACCACTTTTGGGATCCATACGTGACATAGACACATACTCACTTAGATATTTGGTAGTTAATATAAAGTTTAAGGGGTTTCATAATCAACTTTAAAAAACTTTGGGGGATGTAAACGAAATTATGACTTAAGAGTCATAACTTGGACGATTTAAAGAAGCCACGAGGGTCTTCATTTTGGTTTCATTTTAAAAGAAAAAAAAAACAAACAAGAATCAGAGTAACAGACAGATGTCTGTGAGAGAAAGATAAGAAAAAGCTCACGTCAGTCGTTTCGTCGCCATAACTTCGTCGTTCGACCTCTGTTTCGCGAACCGAAGCCATATTCGAACTCGTGGAGCTGAGATGATTATTTCTATGTTTTTCTTTTTCAATTTTGGTAATGTTTTTCTACGACCCATTTTAAGGGGTGACACATATATGTGATATATATATATATATATGTAGGGATATCATTGGAATCATTAGAAGCTAGTTTTGCGAAAGAATTTGGGAATTTTAGGCTTATTTTGGACCGATTTGTGAGGTGAGTGTCTTAATCCCAAAATTGGATATGTAATGTTATTTATTTGTTAGTGAATGCTTAAATTGATTAATTATGATTAAGTAGAAGAGCATGTGCTTAATTATTATTTAACATGTCCAAAAATGTTGAAATTGCCATGTTGACATGTTGAGTTGCTTATGTGCTTATTTGGGTCAAAGGGTCTTAAGTGATAATCACCATTATTTAGCCCGTATATAAGGGACGCCATTCCTCAGAGAAAAGGAAGATGATGATGAAGTTCTCAGAGAAAAGGGGACAGTGGTGACGACCACAACGATTCAACTTCGGTCATATGAGAGTGTGTGATATCGCTTTTAAAAGCGACGACAAAGTGAGAATGGCCCGGAATCAGGGGTCCAGAACGATGGTGAGTGATTACTTGACACGTCTGTGACCATTATTGTTGTGAATGTTTAATTGGTGTTATGAATCATTAAATACTCCAATTGCATGATTAGTACCACGTACACACTGAGCGAAACCTTATTCGATTTTGTGGCTAATGACCACACAGGTTCAGATGACATCACAGTGAGAAGCGTTGAACCACGGGGTTCTAGATAACTTGGGAGTATGTTTCTTTTGTTGTACATATTAATACGTTGTTTGTGGGCGTACTCATTTGGGTTGGAAGTTAGTGTAGAAATTTGATCTGTAGAATCCGCAGGTCTATTTTTGGCATGTCGACTTTTACGGAAACGGACATAACTCTTTCTAGAAAATTCGGATTCGCGCGCCATTTTTTTGTGTTAGAACCAAGACTCGAAGGACTATCTTTTGATATAGAATTTGGCTATACTTTCTTAATGACTATTTTACCCTTGGGCTGGTTTATTCCAATGAAGTCATTTTATTATGTTTAATTCTTGTTTTACTATTACTAAGGGGCATTTTGTTTGGGTGATTCTTTGTTACATGTATCCTAGTCTGCTAAGTCGGGTTGGGGTGTGACACCAACCTTAAACTCTAATGGTCTTCTACCTGTATCAACATAAATTTTGTAGCGACTCTGAGCCACTTGCAACTGTTGCTTAATCCAATTTAACTTTGTCGGTGGTGATTTGAATAAGGGTAAATTGCAAGTTATACCCCTGTAGTTTGAGGGTTGTGCAAATTATACCCTGTGGTTTCAATTTTGGCAATTTATACCCTATAGTTTGAAAATTGTGCAAAATTCACCCAATTACAAAAAAGGCAAGGGCACAATGAGAATATCACATTATTTTCAGCCCAAAATGACTTCATGTACAGGGGCAGACCCAGGACTGTAGTTCAGTGGAAGTAGAAGCCTATACTGAGTTCTGGGATAGTGAAATTGATAAATATAAATAACTAATTATGCTTATGATACAAAATTTTCGTGAAAGAATTAAAGGATAGATTACTTTGTACAAAAACAAAAACAAAATACACATAAAATTACACTATTTCTATCCCAAAAAAATTTTTAAATCGGGTTGGGGCGCTTAATGATCTTTTAACAATACATTCTAAGGGATGGCTAGTTCAAGATGCTGAACAATAAAGTTTGATTTTGGAAAAACACCACCATTATGGGAACGTACACGTAGTAGAAAAATTACGTCAATCCATTGAGATATGGTATGCTACAAGTGATTATTTGCGACAAGAAATGAAACCTAATTTTAGGATGACTGACCCTTTTAATCCAGTCCATATAATGTCTTTTTCGAGAGTTAGAGGAAATGCATCTTAGGTACATCAATTAGTAGGTATGAGAGGATTTATGTCGAATCCTCAAGGACAAATGATTGGTTTACCCATTCAAAGCAATTTACGCAAAGGACTCTCTTTAACAGAATATATCACTTCTTGCTACGGAGCCCGCAAAGGCATTGTGGATACTGCTATACGAACATCAGATAATGGATATCTCACACGCAGACTTGTTGAAGTAGTGAAAAATGGAAGAAAGTGAGGAAAGTGAGGAAGAAATAGATGTAGAAATAGAAACAGCTTCCGAAACGAAGGGGACTAAAGAGGAACAAGAGGAATCCACCGAAGAATTGATGAAACAAAAGAGATCCGAGTGAATGGAAAGGAAAAAATAACGGACGAATTTCGCTTTCACTTTAAAGAGACATGCTATAAAAATAGCCCAATTTATTAAACTTCTTATCTGGATGGGATTCAAGAAAATTCAAAATTCAAAATACATGAAAACGAAGATAAATAGTTAAAGTAAATGAAAATTAATAGAAAGATTGATACATAAGATAAATACAAGAGCCGATAAGAAGAGATGCACCCGCCCCCTACATATCTGATGCCTTCTCCCACAAAGAAACTCATAACACCAACTCCATTCGTAATTCCATCAATTACTCGTCTATCAAAAAAATTAGTTAATTTAGCCAATCCTCTTATACCTCCACTTAAAGATGTTCCATAAAAAGCATCTATGTAATCGTGATTGTATGACCAACCATATAACACATTTATTATTTGGGGACCCTGAACCTTGTATAAGCTTCTGCTCGCACTGAACTATACTTCAGGGTCCGCCCCCACACATGGGGTTATTTTAGGCTGGAAATAATATGATATTCCCATTGTGCCCTTGTTTTTTTTTTTTGGTAACTGGGTAGATTTTGCACAATTTTCAAACTGTAGGGTGTAAATTGCCAAAATTGAAACCATAGCGTGTAATTTGTACAATCCTCAAACTACAGGGGTGTAATTTGCAATTTACCCATTGAATAATTTTGGTCCTAGAAGTTGCTTTTCCCAACCTCTATCCAACACACGGGTGATTTACATTTCCTACCACACAATGCCTCAAAAGGCATCATTCTAATACTCGTTTGGAAACTATCATTGTAAGAATGCTCAATCAACGGCAAATGAGTTTCCCAATCAGCTTTGAAGTCCATAACACAGACTCTAAGCATATCCTCTAGAATCTGAATAACCCGTTCTGACCGTCCATCGGTTTGCGGGTGAAAATCCGTGCTAAAGTACATAGCCGTCCCCATTGCTCTTTGTAGTCTTTCCTAAAATCTGGACACAAAACATGTATCACGATCCAATACAATAGATACTTGTGCCTCGTGCAATCTCACAATCTCTTTAACATAAAGTTCTGCTAGTTTTATTAGTTCTGTGATATTAATTGGTAAGAAGCGGGCTGACTTTGTCAACCGGTCAATGATCACCCAAATACTATCATTAGATGTAGGAGACCTTGGCAATTCAGACACAAAATCAATCGTAATGTGGTCCCATTTTCATTCTAGTATCTCCAATGGTTGCACTTTCCCCACAGGTCGTTGATATTCAAACTTTATTAGTTGACATATCATACATTTAGCTACATGTTTGGCGATTTCACATTTCATGACACTACACCAATAGACCTCTCTCAAATCTCTATACATTTTCATACTACCCATCGTCTTTGTCGAGAGTCCTCGGTTCTCTTTTCTCTCAATTCCCAGTTGTCTATTACCATTGTGAGACGTATATGCTAACATGCATATTGATTATAGGTAGAAACTACATATTTATAACACATTTTACGGTAATTTGTGTATACTTTTATCCCTAAGTCCCTAGATTTAGATGCATATCAATGATTAAGTGATTTCTATGATGTTGAGACTCAGACATATGTTTTTACACTATTTTACTGGTCAAGGAAAGTACGCGTTGCATAAAAAGTGATTTTGGTGGAGAGAATAACAGAAACAACTGAGAAAATGTCATTTTTGACATTGAAGAACTCAGATTTAGAAGATTTCCCAAGGAAATATAAAACGTACATCTATGAGTTACGGTCACATGGCTATAAATTGGAGGTCAATCCGAGGTCCGAGTGAAGAGATATGGCCATTCTCCCATTGGTGCGCAGAGCTGTCAAAAGTAGAGAATTTCAAGCCCTTGAAGATAGTTCGATCGATTGAAGATAAAATTTTCTAAAAAGCTGCATACAGTCTGTAGTAACCCTATAAATAAGCTACTATAATAGCAGACGCAAGGAGGATGCCCCAAAACATGAAAAATAGCAGTTTTAGGGTTAGTTTTAGGGTAGATTAGGAGTAGGTTAGGTTAGTTTATGTAATTCTTCTCCCTCCTTTCAATTTCTGTAATCAAGACTCAAGATTTCAAGTTTATTTCAAATTATTTTCAAATTTATTCTAGGTTTTTCTTTTCCTTTATCTTTATTTAATTGTTTATTAGTTTGTATGTTATGATTGCTCTAGCTAGGTTACTATCTCTGCATTTGGTTTATTATGTTTCCGTAGTTTAGTGAAGAAATATTGATTCCCAACTTCTGTCGTGCAGTATATAGAAAACCTGTGTTCGATCGATTAAAGTTATTTCAATCTATCGAACCAGAGTCATAGTCAAGCGATTGAAGACATTTCGATCGATTGAAGGATGATATAGTTCGATCGATCGAAAGCGCATCGATCAATCGAAACTGCTAATTCCTGAGATGATTCTTTGATGCATTCTTAGACTTTCTGTTTTAGAATTTTGTAATCAAATTGTTCCAGTAAGTTCAGTTTGCCATAACAGTTTTTAGAACTTAAGCCTTAAGGCTATTTTCTTCAATGACTTTTGAAAACCACTTTGAATGCTAACACCATTTAGAGTGCGAGTATTAACCATTGTTTTAAATCGTCTTCTAAGTATTTAAAGTCACTTGTAATGATATAGTCCCGGTCATGTAAGGGCTATTGATTCTTATCTTTAGAAAAATACAGAATGCTGAAAATGAATGAACTCCATAGAACGTTAATGAGTATGCATGGTAGATGGTTAGGATCAATGTGGATTCACGTGTTTCCAACACCTTTAATTTATCTGTTTAATTAGTTGTGTTTTTTTTATCCTTTATTTATTATTTAGTTTAATTTAATTAATTAGGATTCGTTAGAACCTCCACTCCTATATTCATATTTTTCTTTCTTTAGGTTGTAACTTAGTATACATTCTTCCTATTCCTTCCCTGTGGGATCGACCTGGTCTTATCTAGTTTACTACTTGCACGATCACCTACACTTGGGTGTTGCACAAGAGCGCACAACTTTTTAGTCGTGTCAAGTTTTTGGCGCTGTTGCCGGGGAAGGCAACTCGGTTAGGATTTTGCTAAGTTATTTTCAATTTTTCTTACTTTTCTATAAAATAAAAAAATAATAATAAAATAAAAACTTTTGGACTTTTTCTTACAAGAAAAAAATAAAAATAAAAATAAAAATAAAAATATCCTATTGTTTTAAACAAATTTGAGTGAACATGTCATATCCATATTATCTTCCATACGACACAAACACCACGAATAGGTACACATTAGGTAATCAAAATAATTATTCCTCAAGTTGGCAACCACCCACCAATGACGCGCATTATCAACCCGAGTGCTACCAACACCCACAATGGGAAAACAATAGTATTAGTCCCCCATGTTATCAAACGTATCAAGAACCTCCACATGGAGAGTTCTATCAATCACAATAGGGATATAACCAAAATAAGAGTGTAGGATATAGTAGTTATTCCCAAGATTACCAAATGCACCAAGACTTTCCTTCTGAGGAGTCTTACACACAGACACAATGGGATGGGAATTACTACCAACCACAATGGGGCGAAACTTCGTATAGTTACAATGAGGAGAATAGCCAAGTTGAGGATAATGGTATGTTAGAAGCTTAGTGAAATGAAAAAGCTAGATAGTGCAATTGATAAATTAGAAACTAGATATCAATAAGCACTTGCTAGCTGAAATATAGAAGACTATACCAGTTCTTCAACACTACAGCCCGAATTTCAAGATACTAACAATGGAATGGAATTGGAGGATAATTATAGGTGTATAATGATGTCTAAACTCCAAAACCAAACCATTGAGCATGAAGTTGTAGAACCACCTTCTCCTCAATATACATCCCCAGACATCAACTCATTCACTGCCTGGTTAAAGTTGCACAATCTCTTTGTTCAGAGCACCGCAATAGATGACAAATATAGTGAGAAGAGTTACAGGATGAGAATGAGATTTTAACAATAATGAGAGTTTAGAGGATTCCATGCAACTAGGAAAAGAGGAGTCCCATATTGACTCTACCCCTACCTTTGATAGTGACTCTAGCAAGGACGTAAATGAAAAATCTTAATCTGTTTTAGATTCATGTGATATTCATGAACCATCACATGTTTCGGCCGAAGAAGTGGTGTCACCAAGTTGTCTATCACCTATCCTTACCATCAATCAAATCTCTCATCCTGAGCTTGAAAGTCATGTGTACCCTAATATTGAACAAAATGAATGTATTATGGAAGAGGATGATAAGGATTCTAGCACATACACTTCACAAAATTTTAAATTTCATAATTCTTCGAGAGATGAATTGGAAAATATCGGGCCCACATTAGATGATCTTCACCTTCCACAAGAAACTAATAATTTTCTTAACTGCTTGATCTTCTTGAGTGATAACGACATTGAGGCCCAAATAGATAGTGATACACCCAAAATCAGCCCATGCCCAAGCGGTTCTATTCTGCAACTACTGACAAGTATCATCCCGAGCGGTTTGGTCCACCTGATGCCTCCCGAACGATTCATCCACGACCCGGCCAACAGGTCGGGAAGACCGTACAGGCACATCCCACCGCGGGAACAGCTCATCCGGGCCCACAAGCATGATCCTGAGCATTACAGGCAGTTTCCTACTAAAGCTAGAAGACTAATGGAAAGTGCAAACTATTTCCTAATCCAATTGGGAAACCCACACAATTAATGCCAATCTATATCAATTGGATTATATTTCCTTATCCATATAAGAGTAGGTCTCTTGCATCTATAAAAGAGACCTCTCACCCCCCATTGAAGGGGTCGACTTTTTAGTCTACACAGCACCTCTATAGCATTCATATACATGCCCAGCCGACCTACGGTAGCTCCAGACTTGTTGGTCCACCACAGGCCCCCCGCTCTTTTACAGTATAGTGAACGTGCTCAGACACACACGTGGACGTAGGTACCTTCATTAACAGGGCCGAACCACATACAAAAAACCAGTTTCACTCATTCTCTCCTTAAACTGCTCTACTTTACTCTTACCAATTTTTGGCATCATCAGTTTGGCACCGTCTGTGGGAAACGACAAGTCTTCTCATCAAAAAATCCCTTGACTGATCGTCATGCCACCGAAGAAGGGTAAGAAGAATGATCAGCAGTCCGACCGGGATGTTCCTCTGGCCCCGGCACCAGCTGTGGCAGTCAAGATGTCTGAGCAGATCACTACGACCCTCACACAACTCTTAGAGGGCCAGCGTCAAATCCAGCAACAGATCAAAGCCCTTCCAGCCCAGAAAAGCAGTTCTCCAGTGGCCGGGAAATGACCCGGGAACGTTGCGTATGGTCGGGAACCGATCTTGATCAGACAACGTGCCCGAGAAAACCCGTCCCGTGTTGAGGATGCCAGAGACATCAATAGTGGGCGTGCTGCCCGAGAGAAAAGGCGGGAGCATATGGCCCAGGAATCAGTCCAGGGTCACTCGGTCAAGAGCTGAGTCGTCCCTCGGCACACGGTTACCCGGAGTCATAGCCGAGCCCGATCCCAAAGGACAGCACACCACTGTGAAGAAGAAGCCTCTTCCACCGACCCGACTAACCCCTCAGATACCGGTCGGGAAGGAGTGGAAGCCCGAATCAAGGACTTGCAGAACCAGATTGACGGAGTGGCCAAAAAGCTTGGTCAAAGCCGTGCTCCGAATCAAGCCAATACCCGGAATCAGTCCAGGGTCACTTGGTCAAGAGCTGAGTCGTCCCTCGGCACACGGTTACCCGGAGTCATAGCCGAGCCCGATCCCAAAGGACAGCACACCACCGTGAAGAAGAAGCCTCTTCCACCGACCCGACTAACCCCTCAGATACCGGTCTGGAAGGAGTGGAAGCCCGAATCAAGGACTTGCACAACCAGATTGACGGAGTGGCCAAAAAGCTTGGTCAAAGCCGTGCTCTGAATCAAGCCAATACCCGGAATCAGTCCAGAGTCACTTGGTCAAGAGCTGAGTCGTCCCTCGGCACACGGTTACCTGGAGTCATAGCCGAGCCCGATCCCAAAGGACAGCACACCACCGTGAAGAAGAAGCCTCTTCCACCGACCCGACTAACCCCTCAGATACCGGTCGGGAAGGAGTGGAAGCCCGAATCAAGGACTTGCACAACCAGATTGACGGAGTGGCCAAAAAGCTTGGTCAAAGCCATGCTCTGAATCAAGCCAATACCCGGAATCAGTCCAGAGTCACTTGGTCAAGAGCTGAGTCGTCCCTCGGCACACGGTTACCTGGAGTCATAGCCGAGCCCGATCCCAAAGGACAGCACACCACCGTGAAGAAGAAGCCTCTTCCACCGACCCGACTAACCCCTCAGATACCGGTCGGGAAGGAGTGGAAGCCCGAATCAAGGACTTGCAGAACCAGATTGACGGAGTGGCCAAAAAGCTTGGTCAAAGTCGTGCTCCGAATCAAGCCAATACCAAGACAGAGTCACCGTTTTCTAGCCAGATCATGAGATTCTCCATCCCGCACAAATTCAAGCAGCCTCGCCTAAATCCCTATAACGGCTAAGGAAGCCCGGTCGACCACGTCCGGAACTATAAGGCTCAGATGGCCCTAGCCACCAACTCCGATGAACTACACTGCCTAGCCTTCCCCAGCACTTTGAAAGGCCCGACCGTTCAGTGGTTCTACTCCTTGGAGCCCTGATCAGTCTGCAGTTTCAAATAACTCAACAAGCAATTCATCAACCAGTTCGCCGGCATGTATGAACGACTAAAGCCAGATATGCAGCTGCTGACGGTCAAACAACGGAATAATGAGTCCCTCAAGGAGTTCACCGACCGGTTCAACCAACATAAGCTTCAAATCCACAATTTGAACGAGACAATCGCCATCATAGCCTTCTGCTCGGGAGTTCAACACACCAAGTGCGCCGCGTCGTTCCACAGAAACTGACCAAAAACTTTGGTTGAGCTCTCTGAGAGGGTTGGAAAATACATTGACACTGAAGAGTTTCTGAAGACTAAAGACCCCGGGCAAGAAAGCGACAAGTCTTCTGGAAGCAAGCGAAAGCGAGATCAACCCGGGAGTTCTGATAGTTCTTCCAATTCACAGCGGTCCGGGTCAGGCAATCCCGACCCGACCTCCAGTTCACAGCGGTCTAAGTCCGGCAATCCTGACTCGACCACCAGTTCATAGTAGTCCGGGTCAGACAGCCCCGACCGGATCTCCAGCTCACAGCAGGCAAGGTTCGACAGTCCCAACCTGACCTCCAATTCACATCGGTCAGGATCAAGCAGTTCTAACTTTGTCTCCAATACAGAGAAATTTGGAGCCCGACGATCCTGATTCGACCCCCTGTTTTCATCGGTCTAGATGAGCCTGACTATAGTGGTACTTGCATGATCACCATATGAGCCTCCACCGATTGTCAGAGAGCTCTCCCGAAGACCTCGGGCCTAACCCCGAGGCACTAAAAAGACCTTGGGCTCCGAACCCAGCCATACAAAGACCTCGGGCCTAACCCGGTAACCCCGAGGCATCCAAAGACCTCGGGCCTAACCCCGAGGGGCACGAAGACCTCGGGCCTAACCCTGAGGCACTAAAAAAACCTTGGGCTCCGAACCCAGGCATATAAAGACCTCGGGCCTAACCCCGAGCCATCCAAAGACCTCAGGCCTAACCCCGAGGCACAAGCTTCGCTTAGGTCCAACCGACGATAGGGGCAAACCCCCTAGGTGGCTAATGATGGCAAGCTTCAAAAGACCCTGCAACCACCATGTTCCAGGTCGGTTAACTACAATCATAGCCTCTGTAAGACCCTCGTCTTAGCGAAAGCTTGGGGGGCAAGATGGCGCAGTGAACTAAACAGGCAATTACACCGGGTATCTACAGGCCTCGCGGATAACCAAGTCAAAATCTTGGACAACCCGAGCACCTACAGTACTCAGAGGCATTAACTCCGCTTAGGTCCAAACTGACGATAGAGGTGACTAAAATCTCTTAGGTTGGCCCACGATAGAGGAGTAAAAAGGACCCTACAGCAATACGCTCTAGGTCGGCTCCACCAACATGGTCAAGCTCTTCTCCCAACAGTCTTGACGAAGGCTGGCTGGGCGGAAGACAACCATCCTGGGGAGTTAACATAAAAGGACCCTAAAGCAATACGCTTTAGGTCAGCTTTCCAACATGGTAAAATCCTTTTACCCACAACCTTGATGAAGGTTCACGGGTAGAAGATAACCATCCTGGAGGCTAACTCACGCAAAAAGACTCCGAAGTAGACCGAGTCTCAACTCTCGGTCACTTCCTGAGCATTCAAAGACTCCGAATTAGGCCGGGTCTCAACTCCCGGTCAGTTCCCGAGCACCAAAAGATCCCGAGCTAGGCTGGGTCTCAACTCTCAGCTAGTTCCTGAGGACTCACCAGGCTCAGAAGCCCCGAGGCAACTTCCCTAAGCACTCAGACAGTGGTAAGTAACATCAAACTAATTTCCAAACTTGCCCCGATATAGCATCTGGCCAACCTTGGAAATGGGGGGTAACTAATACACCCAAAATCAGCCCATCCCCGAGCGGTTCTATTCTACAACTATTGACAAGTATCATCCCGAGCGGTTTGGTCCACCTGATGCCTTCCGAATGGTTCATCCATGACCCGGCCAACAGGTCGGGAAGACCGCACAGGCACATCCCACCGCAGGAACAGCTCATCCGGGCCCACAAGCATGATCCCGAGCATTACGGGCAGATTCCTACTCAAGCTAGAAGACTAATGGAAAGTGCAAACTATTTTCTAATCCAATTAGGAAATCTCCACAATTAATGTCAATCTATATCAATTGGATTATATTTCCTTATCCATGTAAGAGTAGGTCTCTGCATCTATAAAAGAGAACTCTCACCCCCCATTGAAGGGGCCAACTTTTTAGTCTACACAGCACCTCTATAGCATTCATCTACATGCCCGGCCGGACTACGGTAGCTCCAGACTTGTTGGTCCACCACAGGCCCCCAGCTCTTTTACAGTATACTGAACGTGCTCAGACACACACGTGGACGTAGGTACCTTCATTAACAGGGCCAAACCATATACAAAAAACCAGTTTCACTCTCTTTCTCCTTAAATTGCTCTACTTTACTCTTACCAATTTTTGGCATCATCAGATAGCTTTATCCAAGTCCTGTCCAAACTATGTACATGGAACAGAAATCCAATTATTATAATCATATTTCCATAGATTCTGTTCTAGGAGAAGAAGAGGGTAACAAAGCTTCATTAGATCATCCCATAGACCCTGCCTCTTTAATTGATATGGCCTCCGCCAATTTTTGGTACTAAAAAAATAGGGTCCGTTATAAGAAATACTAACACCAAAGATCATTTCTTGAGTATAATTCCTAAAAAGTGTGGTATACCTCTTATAACTGTCCCCAATAAATTTGGAGGCCATAGAATTTGCATCATCTCCTCTGACCTTAAGCCTGACATTAGTTGGGGGGGGGGGGGGGGGTTTATATTTTTATGAGGGTCCCCACATTCCTCTCATTGCTAAATTATTTCATTGGGAAGATCCTCAAAAATTTTGGTTATTACTTTATGATAAAAATCTTGATTAACCGAATTTATTTACTAAGTGGTTGTATTATATTCTCTATTTCTCCTTGTTGCTAGTAATGATTTTGCAGGTAACTTAACAAAAAAAATTGGGATATTAACGCCTCGAGGTAACATCATTCGTTCTGTCGCTTTACTTTACATGTCCAAGTGCTTAGTTTAGAACATTGAGGACAATGTTTAGTTTTAGTTGGGGGGGAGTGAGTCATTGCATGCCTCATATCTTTTTTTGTTGTGCATTAATGTCAATATACATGTTTAGCAACATGTAATACAGTAAAGTGAAATTGCAAAAATTTTAAACAATTTTAATTTTTTTTAAAGATAATAAAATGGTTCTCGTATTTCTCTCTTAATTAATGTAGTTAGTTACGATGTATTAGTGTTATTTTCTATATGTCATTAGTATGTGATACACAATGATAGTTTCTTTACTATTTTAGTTATAGTATGTTTTATGCTTTTTAATCTTTAAACAGCTTAAGCACGTTGTGACAACTTTGTACTTAGCTAAAAAGGATGAGTAAGCATAATTTAGTTATTTTGAGAGACTGTAATGGAGACTAATAATCCAAGTGAGCTTTTGAGCCATTCTTTTTTCTTGAGGGTTTTATAAAACTACTCTTACTTTTTGAAAAACGTTTTAATTCATTCAAAGTCTCATTTTTCTTCTTCATTTTGACTGATCACTAGAAAAGAATGTTCAGGATTTACCAAATCTAGAGCTCTTGAATTTACTGAAATAAATAATCTGATGAACTTAGAAGATGATTTAGGCCATATTTTGACCATACATGCATAATAAAGCCTTGGTCTATTTTTAAAATATTCCTTTATTTCACCTCTTGAGCCTTATCATAATTACCTTGTCATTACAATTCCTAAAATCTATATCTAACTCCAAATTAAGAGAGCTTCATTTCTCTACCTAGGAGTGATTGAGATGTGTTGACTTGACAAGAAGTTTGGTTGTGTGAATAAGGGAAAGCTGGCAAAGAAGAGAGAGAGAGAGAGAGAGAGAGAGAGAGAGAGAGAGAGAATATGCCAATGGTTGTTACAAAAGAAAAATAATACGGAGTAATAATAATAATAATAAAAGAAGAGTGTGGGAAAGAAAAGAAAAAAAAAGAAGAGAGAGATTGGAGATGTGAGAAGTTTGAAAAGTTGTAGTAGATATTTCATTCACATCCTTTGACTCAATTAAAAATCACGAACCTCTTTCTTTTTAATCGAACACCTCTTTTTCAAAGACCTAATGATTCTAAAGAAATTAGATTTGAAGTTAAGGTAATGAGAGAGTTCTCCACGGTATCTCGATCTTTTAGTAAAAAGTATCATTTCATGAGACTTTATGCACGAAAATGTGCGAGCATTATATTCCATTTACATTTGCCCTTTATAGTTTCCATATCATGAGTGATAATTATTACACCAAATTCAGAGTGATTTCATCTTGAGAGTGTAATCCCGGTGAGAGTTTAGTCAAAATGAACGGCTTGATAATGTCTTAGGTTATGCGAGCTTTGAAATTAAAGTTTTGTATTTTGGTTGTCCATTCACACACACACACACACTTGAAGACTAATAAGTATGGAATATTCTAATGACTTTGATTTATGGCATACTAGAGAGTTTCATTAGATTGTTGAGCTTAACCACATTGCTAGATGAGAGAGGGAAAATTTCTTCAAAACATTTAAACGAGAACCATTACCATAAACATAAATTTTGTGGGTGCAAACCCTCACGAGACAACACTCATCTACTAGGGGGAACCTAGGGATTTAAAGGCTTGTTGCATACGCAAAATACAATCGCGATTCCTGCGAAAGTGAGTTAAGAATTTTACTTTATTTTGTTTTCAATTTTTAGAGTTCAAATAAACATTGTTGTAGCTTACTTCATTACTAGGGACTAGCAATGAGCTAGTTGGGGGGGGGGGGGTGTGTAATGATAGGTAGGAACTACATATTTATAACACATTTTACAGTTATTTGTGCATACTTTTATTCCCAAGTCACTAGATTTAGATGCATATCAATGATTAAGTGTTTTCTATGATGTTGAGACTTAAACATGTGTTTTTACACTATTTTACATGTCATGAAAAGTACGTGTTGCATAAAAAGTGATTCTAGTGGAGAGAACAATAGAAGTAGTTGAGAAAATGTCATTTTTGACATTGAAGATCTCAAATTTGGAAGATTTCCCAAGAAATATAAAATGTAGATCTATGAGTTACAGTCACATGGCTGCAAACCGGAGGTCAATCCGAGGTCCAAATGAAGAGATATGGTCATTCTCCCATCGGTGCATAAAGTTGTTAAAAGCAGAGAAGTTCAAGCCCTTGAAGATAGTTCAATCGATTGAAAGTTCAATCCATCGAAAAAGTTTGATCAATTGAAGATGAAATTTTCCAAAAAGTTGAATACAGTCTGCAGGAACCCTATAAATAAGCTTCTATAATAGCAGACGCAAGGAGGATGCCCCAGAACACGAAAAACAACAGTTTTTTTAGGGTAGATTAGGAGTAGGTTAGGTTAGTGTATGTAATTCTTCTCTCTCCTTTCAATTTTTTGTAATCAAGATTCAAGATTTCAAGTTTATTTCAAGTTATTTTCATATTTATTCCAGGTGTTTCTTTTCCTTTATCTTTATTTAATTGTTATTAGTTTATATATTATGATCGCTCTAGGTTACTATCTCTGCATTAGTTTTATTATGTTTTCATAGTTTAGAAGTTGGGAATAAGAGAAGAAATTTTGATTCCTAGCCTCTACCGTGCAGTATATAGAAAACCTGTGTTCGACCGATCGAAGTTATTTCAATCGATCGAACCAGAGCCATGGTCAAGCGATCAAAGATATTTCGATCGATTGAAGGATGATGCAGTTTGATCGATCGAAAGTGCATCGATCAATCGAAACTGCTAATTCCTGAGATGATTCTTTGCTGCATTCCTAGACTTTCTGTTTTAGAATTTTGTTATCAAATTGTTTTAGTAAGTTCAGTTTGTCACAACAGTTTTTAGAACTTAAGCCTTAAGGCTATTTTTTTCAATGACTTTTGAAAACCACTTTGAATGCTAACACCATTTAGAGTGCGAGTATTAACCATTGTTTTAAATCGTCTTCTAAGTATTTAAAGTCACTTGTGATGATATAGTCCCGGTCATGTAAAGGCTATTGATTCTTATCTTTAGAAAAATACAGAATGCTGAAAAGGAATGAACTCCATAGAACGTTAATGAGTATGCATGGTAGATGGTTAGGATCAATGTGGATTCACGTGTTTCCAACACCTTTCATTTATCTGTTTAATTACTTGTGTTATTTTTATGCTTTATTTATTATTTAGTTTAATTTAATTAATTAGGATTTGTTAGAAGCCCCACTCCTATATTCATATTTTTCTTTCTTTAAGTTGTAACTTAGTATACATTCTTCCTATTCCTTCCCTGTGGGATCGACCTGGTCATATCCAGTTTACTACTTGCACGATCACCTACACTGGGTGTTGCACAAGAGCGTCCAACTTTTTAGTCGTGTCACATATGTGTTGTCACCAATTTCCACTATTTCAATTTACCTCCCCCAACTTTCTTTAAGCTTTATTATGAAATCCCATGTTAATTACTCTAACTACCCACATTTTCTAAATGGATTTAATCTATGTCCCGCGTGAGTACCAAACGTGGCCTACATATTGTATGTGGTAACTATAAAACCTACCAATTATGTACTGTATTCAAATACGCCCTCACATGGGTACCCAAACTGGTCCCATTTACCTATCAGAAGACATGATATTATCTTTAAACATTAAAACAAGCATCATATAAACATATAATGGCATCTAAATGTAAATTATATCAACTAGACCCTCATTGGGCCTCACTTTTACACCACTCCTACCCATTATAAGACTTTCACCTGTGTCCGGATTTGAACACCTTTTACCTGTGAGTTCATGCCCCCCACCATAAACCATTTTATGCATCAATTACCATTAATTAACACATACTAATATCACATTAATCTTCTTTTCAGGATACGGGTGTTACACATATTAAGCTTCCAATTAAATGTAATCCAACAAAACCCACATGAATACACATACTAATATTCCTAATTCTATATCCATGCATTTGTTGGGATTGTGCCCTCAAACCCGGTCTATATGTATGAGACATTTATCATTTTATATATGAATATCATTTATACATTTTATTGTGTATGTTTCATAAGATGAATATTTGTAATCCTTAAGTATCATAGTAGGTAATCGTGTATGTATCAGATGCATACAAGTGAGATATGAATTATTGTTCTTTGATACTTAGAACTTGTCATTCTCTCTCAAAAAAAAAAAAGAACTTGTCATAGTGGATGATGAGACTGGATATCTCATTAGCTATACACTGTAGTATTATTAACTACCATTGGATAGAAGTAATGAATCTCAATCACTAGAGTATGACTCTTAGTTAATATGTTAGTGCTTATAGTGTATCGACGGACCATGAGATTCCTACTGACATATAAAACTGTCAATAGTCAATAGGAACTCTTAACTTGTATAAGGTACGTATTCTTAATTTTGAGACGATTA
This sequence comes from Hydrangea macrophylla, assembly GCA_033977485.1. NCBI lineage: Eukaryota > Viridiplantae > Streptophyta > Magnoliopsida > Cornales > Hydrangeaceae > Hydrangea > Hydrangea macrophylla. Next base: position 19,553,851 of record CM066982.1, read on the forward strand.
TGGACACAGACTGTAGATGTGACTACTTTGACCAAACTCTTTGATCAGCAAACTAACCAACTAGTCAGTTAACGTTTACTCCACTATAAAAGGATAACTGAACTCCAACGCAAAAGAACAAATTCGAAGTGATAACTAGACTTGTATGGTGGACTAATGTCCCTCTACCATCAGCATTCGTAATCATATTCAAGTAGTCGGATAAACTTTTACTGTTAACCTGAATCATGATTTCTTGTATTCCTTGATTCCCATTCACCACTCATGATTACCAAACATGTTGATAACTACTTATCAACAAGACTGCAGTTCTCACTAACCAACTTGGTGACATTCTCAAGAGAATGCTTACTATTTATCAGAGGGTAGATTCTATCTTGACAATATATGTTCACAACCCTATGAATATGACATACCCAAGATACCCAGGTGTTGATCTTTAAGACCTCACTAATTAGTAAGTCAAAGCAGCCACATCCACAATCTGTGTTCATAATTGTCTCAAGATTGAGAACACTTACCTTATACAAGTTATGAGTTCCTATCGACTGTTGACAGTCTTAAGTGTCAATAGAAAAGCTCAGGTCCGTCAATGCACTATAAGCACTAGCATATCAACTAAGAGCTATACTCTAGTGATTGAGATTCATCACTCCATCCAATGCTAGTTAATCATGCTATAGTGTACACCTGATGAGATATATAGTCTCATCATCCACTGTGACAAAGCATAATATCCAACTAAGATCATAATATTGTAATAGATATAATTTAGATTCTTGGACGTTGATTTAGATTACCAAGCTTACATGTTTATCTCCCCTTCTTTTGTACCCGAACTCAAGTTATGTGCCTTGAATTAATAGTATTGATTGCATTCTACATATGTTTGTACCTTCTTAAAGATCATTTGGACTTTTCTCAGGATCGTTTGTACCTTGAATTCATAGTGTTAAATTCATTCGACCTATAATTGTACCTTCTTAAAGATCATTTGGACTTTCCTCACGATTCGTTTAACCATCAATTCGTAGTGTTGATTTCATTCTGCTCATGGTTGTACTATATTAAGAACCTTTTTGGACCTTCTTCAAGAACAATTTGTACCCTAAAAACCTTTTTGTTTTCTTAAGGTTTCCTTTCATTTAAAAATTTAAATTCTTCATCCTTTCCGTTTAAGAATTCTTATAAACTTACAACCTTTATTTCAAAATGCTTTATTTTATCCGTTTGGTCCTCGTGGGTCAATCCTTGACTTACTGACTTTTCTATAGAATCCACATAGGATTCCACTATGCTTCCGTATTGGTTGATTGATCTATGTAGGGTCATTCGTTGCTTTTCTTCTTTACATTTGACTCATTGACCTACCCCTCGTGGCATAGTTTTTGGGGCGTTACAGAATCACAATTTATCTTCAAATAATCCAATTATCGAGAGCAAGAATACTTCTAATAATCGAGAGCATGAAACTTGAATTGGCAATCTTCACATAGTTTGGTTTGTGAATTTAGTGATTAAAAAAAAAGTAGAGTAAAAAAAACACATTTCTTTGTGAGTTAAAAAGAAAATAGAATAGAAACAATTTTATTTATTTATCTGTTTTTTTTTTAATTTGACATGTTTCTTTTTAATTTTATACAATACCTATATTTTTTGCTTTTAATATTATTTAATCATTCCCGGAAAACACTAGAAAAGTTTTTCCTTTCTTTGTTGTTTCTTTCTTTTTCTTTTTTATTTTTTTATTACCCTTTTGTGGCCCTTTTTCTACTCTCAGTCCATAAACTAGACAACCTTTAAAAACTCTTCAAGAAGATATCACCATAGAATGAGACGGTGGGGTGGTGGACCCTTAAATGGACGAAGATGTAGGTTTCAAAATTTATTATAGTACATAGCTAAAATACATAATTATAATTATTCTTTTATGAGTAATGCTATACTTTTCAAATTTTGCATTCTAATTACTTCCTAATACATATGGCAGTGAGATCACATTCAATAATGATGATACTACTTTAACATCCTCCAATCAAAATCTAGTGGACCTAGTACCACATGTATTTGAGAAGTTTTTGGGATTCAAAATTTGGAAAGCATAGCATTGCTCTTCAATTATGAGTAATGCTATGCTTCCTAAATTTACATCCTAAATAATGTGGCAGTAAGACTATTGTATTGTGATTGGAAGATGTTGAAGTGACCCTACAGTGGTTCTACTGCCACATCATTTTGGATATTGATTTGTGATTTAACTTTGAGAAGCATAACATTACTCTTATTTTATTAGAGCATCTGCAGTGATGTGAATGTGTAGGGGAAATTAGAATAGTTACCTTACGGAACATTCACTGTGGTGTAGTTGGTAGGGGAACTTAGGATAGTACAGGGTAGTGCAACTTAAGTTTACTATTCACTTAATTTTCTTTAGTATACAGCGAAAACGGCCAAGAGAGTGCCATCTGAGGGTAAGCGACAATGGCTCTGCTGTTTTATTGTCAAATGACAATGTGTTTGACGTTTGGGAGCTTTGGGAGGAAAACAACAATACTTTTCCCATTTCGGAGGGAAACAATAGTCCCTATGCCTTTTGGATCATAGTCGGCATTCTCGTTGCCGTTTAAGACCCTACACCATTGTGAACTTACGAATTTTTGTATACAAACAACTTAGATTAAATTTACCCTACTTCTACTATACCACTGCAAATGCTTTTATGACATAGATTTACATATGAGTGAGTCTTTGGGCACACACAAATCTCACAAATACCATAATGTGTCAATTTCTCTTTTGACGGGGTCATCTGATATTGTGTGCTCCACTAACATTGTGGGATCCACAGAGGAAAGAAATTGACACATTGTAGTGTTTGTGAATTGTGTTTGTGCCCAACGACTGAATTTTTTACCCAAAGCATCAAAATGGGGGCAAATATGTCCCTGACCCATCACTGTTTCAACTTATTTCCCAAACCCATCACTTTTTTAGAAGTCGCGACTTTAACTAGCGACTTCAGGCCAAACCAAGTCCAGACTGAAGTCGCTATTTGAAATAGCGACTTTAGCTTGAACTCGCTACTTGAAGTAGCGATTTCATCAGCAGCTAAATTTCCAGCAGTCTGTCCATTGCAGCAGCTCCCTGCTATATATCCAACATATTTAATTGAACCACCAAGCTTGATTAATCCTCTTGGAGAGATAGGTGCGAGAGAGTGGGAGAGATAGAGAGTGCGAGAGAGTGGGAGAGATAGAGAGTGCGAGAGAGTGTGAGAGAGATAGAGAGTGCGAGAGAGTGGGAGTGGGAGAGAGATAGGTGCAAGAGAGTGGGAGAGAGATAGAGAGTGGGAGTGGGAGAGAGATAGAGAGATAGGTGCGAGAGAGTGGGAGAGAGATAGAGATAGAGAGATAGGTGCAAGAGAGTGGGAGAGAGATAAAGAGTGCGAGAGAGTGGGAGTGGGAGAGAGATAGAGAGATATGTGCAAGAGAGTGGGAAGAGATAGAGAGTGCGAGAGAGTGGGAGAGATAGAGAGTGCGAGAGAGTGGGAGAGATACAGAGATAGAGAGAGTGAAGGGGTGAGAGTTAGAGAGAGTGGGAGATAGAGATAGAGAGAGAGTGGGAGAGATAGAGAGAAAGTGAGGGGGAGAGAGATAGAGAGTGTGGGAGATAGAGATAGAGTGAGAGAGAAAGAGTGGGAGAGATAGAGAGAGAGTGAGGGGGAGAGAGATAGAGAGAGATATAGATGTATAGAATAATTTTTTTTATATATATACAAATGTGTAATTATTTGTTTATAATACATCAAAAAACAAAGGTGTAATTATTTGTGGATCCTATGGACTATCTTTGTTTATAATGTGTCCCACACCACGGAACCCTCTTCGTTCTCTTAGGCCTACCCTCTGCCTGTGGTGGATCCTCCACTAGTGGAACCTCATCACGTGGCTGGATGACCTGCGATACCCCTCTCCCTCTGCGGCCATGACGACCTCTACCCCTAGCGTAAACTGAACGTATCGGAGGTCGTCGCTGAGACTCTGCCTGTGTCAAACCCTCATCCTGTGTCTCTGCCATGGGGGTATCATGTCCAGTCGTCTCTCTCGCCTCCACATGCATCTCCTCCGCCCCTACCTGCGTCAAACTCTCCACCATCATCACCATCGCCTCGAACTGTGAATCTGTATGTGGTAGCGGGATCGACGATGATGACGGTGCATCTGTACATGTGTACTATGGGATGGAGAAGTCACGGATCGGAGATATACGGAACTGAGAGCCCCCTGGAGTGAAAGGCCTATAAACGTCGGCCGTATCATCATAGCATACACAGCAGGACCCTGATCATCTGGTGTATGTGGCTCAGACTGAGAGTGTGTAGATAGGTCTGTCTGCTCCTAAGACTGAGACTGTGGCTGTGGCTGAGGATGCGTCTGAGGCTGAGGCTGAGGCTGAGGCTGAGGCTGAGGCTCTGAGACGCGAGGCACGAATACTGTGGAAGATGGAACACCCCCGTCTAAACGTCGGTCCTCATGAACAGCCTGTAATGAATGCTCACTAATAGTACGAATCTCCTCCAATGCCGCCATCACCTCTGGAGGGACGGAATGAGGGCCGCCTGCTGCTAAACTAGCCAACACCGATCGTGCAACCTTATACACACGAGTCACACCATCCTCCTGAAAAACAAATGGAAAGTTTAATTAAGTATTCCACATTTTATGCCAAGTGCAGGATGGAAATTTTATATGTTGTACGATAAGTAAAACATCTCACCAGAACACCGCGAATCGTACCGACTGGCTGGAAGCCAACAGTCGGTGGATCTCTAACGGGTCCAATCAGTCTACGTGTAATGCGGCTATACCATCTCATATATGGGTCTGAGGCAAGCATCTGAGCTGCATCTGGAATACCTACCATAACATGTTGTAGCCGATGGTCCCAGAGCTCTACATACTCCCTATGGAAGTGACTCCAGTCGGTATTCGCATGACCACGTCGATCAATGCGATGTAATGTCCTCATAGTGTTACATGGCTCTGGGACTACCTGCCTCATCCCGAACTGTCTCATCACTCTGTCGGGATGATGCCACTCAACCATGGCGTACATGATTAATGGACATTTGGCCATCCATGTGCCCTGCCCAGCTCGATAGTACAGAGGTAACGAAGCGACAAGCTCAGCATTGTACGGCTGCCAAATCATCTATGAAAAATATATAAACAATTAGCAACTTGAACAATAATGCAAATGGCGGTTTAACTCTTTACATTATTTACCTGCTCGGGCCTCATCTGATCCAACTGGTCCCGAAAGTGACGATGGACATGAGTAGGCACATCCCGAACTGAGAATCGGGTCAACCACCTAAAGTAATGACAAAATTGTTAGCACTTAAATGAATGTACGAGTAATGAATAAAAATAATGTATAAAACAATATAATTATACCTACAACCCAATGGACCATCCTCTGGTACAGCTGCTGGTAAGGGGACTGGTCGGATATGGGTCAATCTCTCCCATGCCCAAAGCTGCGATTGATAATAATTGAGTTAAGTTATTTATGATAGACTGAACAATCGTAAAATATGCGTGATTCATAGAATTTACATAACACATACCTGTAAAAGTATAAGCGGGCCGGATATCTCAACAGCGGTACGATGAACTGCAGCACACAACTCACGGTATAGATATGCCAATGCTGCACTACCCCAGCTATAGCCAGCATCAAAGTGTCGTAGATGTGGTAGATATATGAGGCTGACCTTGTTCCCAGACTTGTCTGGGAACAACAACCCTCCTATCAACATCATACAATAACATCGAGCCATCTGCTGAATAGTGGTGTCGTCGGCATGCTGAGCGATCTGGGGAGTGAAATGGTCCCGTATCGTAGTCAGTCGCAGTGAAGATCCTGAGATAGTGGCTAGGGGTGGCGTGAAACCGAGCAACTCCTGACATAGCTCCTGCCACTGCTCCTTGGAGCGTGACACATCAATACCGGTAACTGCACGGCCATCGACCGGTAGGCCCAATATAATGCTGACGTCCTGCAGCGTGATCGTGGTCTCGCCGACAGGTAGGTGAAACGTGTGTGTCTCAACACGCCACCTCTCAACTAGGGTAGTGATCAAACCCTAATCATACTGTATAAATCCGAGTCTATATGTACCGTAGAACCCGATCTGTCTGATGTAATCTAATATGCGCTGATTTGGAGCCGGACCTCGTCGTAAAACAGCCTCAGAGCGCCGACAGTAAAGCTGACTCAAGATCTCACCATCCCAAATGGTGGATGACCGATGTGCATCTTGTAATGTCAGTACTGAGCTATCCTCAGGTCCAGGATGTACATCCATGGTAAGCAAGATGTTCAAACATGATGGTTAGTCAACAAAATCACTAGTAAATGTAATGAAGCTACAACATGATACTAAACAAGAGTTAAATATGTTAAATTATGTGGTGTAAAAAAACTTAAAGCAGTGACTTATCGCGTCAACTGCTGGGCGTCAGACCCAGTGACTTGTCGCATCAACTGTTGGGCGTCAGACTCAGTGACTTGTCGCATCAACTGCTGCGCGTCAGACCCAGTGACTTGTCGCATCAACTATTGGGCGTCATACCCAGTGACTTGTCGCATCAATTGGAATGTTGTCAGAAGCAGTGACTTATCGCGTCAACTGCTGGGCGTCAGACCCAGTGACTTATCCTAGGCATTCCATGGTCTATATAGACTGTGGTTTTGATATTCAATGTGATATCCCAAGCATTCCTACTTATCATTTTTCTTCTTTACTGCATTATTTTTTAGTATGGAAAATAAGTATACACCTACGTACCACCCACATTTTTTTTGAAAAAAGGATACTGAGTAATGAAGAGAAGGGTGTTCTACTAGAAGCACTCATGGATTTTGTTACTCAGGAATGGAAACATGAAGATGGTTCATTTAAATATGTTGCTTTCGAAGCTTTGCAGACCGTCTTTGCTGAGACAATCCCTGGATGTGATCTTCCAGATGATGCCATTGTGACTCAGGTTTGGAGCTGGCAGAAGGAACATGAACTCCTTCAGGAGTTGTTAACGATGAGAGGTGTTTGTTTTTACTGAACAACGGTTGCTAGAAGTTCCTGACCAGACTTGGTATGAATGATGTGCTAAGGTTAGAACCAAAACCTCTCATCGCTTCCATTTCAATGGTTATGATGATATGTATCTTATGAAAATTGTTTTCATGAATTATACGTGCAGAAAAGCTATGACAGTACTGCAACATCGTTGAGGTACTATGCACACTACCGCTATCATAGATGTTATATCTTTAAACCGCTACATGTCACAGGCTCGATAAAAGAAGGTGGTGTGGGCCCGTCAAATGTTGCCAACTCATCTGGAAATGAAGCGAGGAACAACACTGAGGAAATTCTACGGAGGTTGAAGCGTTGACCGCACAATTGTTGTTTACTAGGATGTTTGTATTAGTTATCTAAGCTATTTGTTTACTAAGGAGTTTGTTTACAAAGTTTGTACTAGTTAACTACGTAGTTTGTAGTGGATATACAAGGAGTTTGTACTAAATAAAGTTTTCATTTCCAATTGCACATTACATAGTCACAACAAGTAAGTACATATTACAAAGCACATCGCTCAAACACAACACTGAAAATTATACTGCATTAGATGGCCCAGCTTGACTGCGTTGTTGGGGGCATCGTCTCCTGTCATGGCCTTGTTGATGGCATAATCCACATTGATAAGTAGCCCTACCCCCCTCTCTCAAATCCATCTCATTTGTTATGCGGGTTGATCGTGGTCGGCCCTTACCTTTTAGCATAGCAGGATTGTGCACAACTGTAGGACCAGAAGGTGGGTTCCAGTAATCTTTGTGATGGATTGGGAAAAACTGGGGTGCCCAACACTGGTTGTACGAGTCAATTGTGTAACATTGATCAACGTAATTTTGATATGAAGTTCTAAACTTAGCTAGAACTGCCAATGCGTGAGTACATGGCATTTTATATATATCCCATTTTCCACAACTGCAAGTCCTATTAGATATGTTCACAATTTGACTAGAACCTGATGCTCCCCCTTTGTTGACCTGCACGTACCCGTGCCCAGAATGAAAAATCTCGAGGTTGTACCTACCAATCTTGCCTTCTGATTTCAACAATCTAGACATTGCTCCTGGGGTGAAGGTAAAACCTTCCCTGATGGCTGTCTCAGCAAGTTCACGTCGCTCGCTAGAGTACTTAACAATACGAAAAAAGATCATTTCAACACAAGCGGTGATAGGAAGACTTCTAGATTTCTTGAGTACACCATTAAACACCTCTGAGATGTTGGTTGTTCGCATACCGTACCGTCGTCCCCCGTCGTGGGCAATGGTCCATTTTTCGACGGAAATTGCATCAAGATACTCCCACGCCTTTGGATCAACCTTCTTAATCTCTTCCATGAACCCATTAAATTTACGGACTTGGTGGGAACTCCAAGCATTCCACACAAGTTTCTTTAGGTATGCATTTTTAAACTTTATGGCAAAATTACTCTGCACATGCCGGAGGCAATAGCGATGATACCCATCGAGCTCATGAAACCCTACATCATGCTCATTCACCGCAGAAAGGATGCCTCTATGTCGATCGGATATTAAACAAATGCCTTCTCTTCCAGGCACAACGTAGTCCCTTAGCAATTTCAGAAACCACGTCCATGTTGCAGCTTTCTCCTCGTCAACGATGGCAAATGCTAAAGGAAAATTTTGATCGTTTGCATCTGTTCCCATAGCGATTAGTAATTTGCCCCTATATTTCCCATACAAGAATGTGGCGTCGATACTTATGACGGGGCGACAGTGTTTGAACCCATCAATGGACGCCTTAAACGCCCAAAATACTCTTTCGAAGTTCTTTACAGTCGCACTAGCACCGTTCACATAGAACCATTTAACAACCGTTCCAGGATTATACTGTTGAATTGCAGCCTTGAACTTGGGCAATTCTGTGTATGATGTACACCAATCCCCAAATATCATTCCAATGGCTTTCTGTTTCGCATTCCACGCCTTCTTGTATGAGACGATGTACAATTACTTATCTTTCACCTTTTGCAATAGCGCAACGATGTTAATAGATGCGTCCTCCTTAATCATTGGCATTATGTCCCTAGCCACTAGCCGAGCATTTAGATTTCTATGACCAAGGTTCATCGTAGTGGACATACAAGTGTGGCTTTGCTCAACCTTTATGACTTCAAACATCCCGTGTCGTTTCAACCTTGCCCGTAGTTGCCACTTGCAACCTTGTGACGCAAATTGACATTTCAACGACCAACGATCCGGACTGGTTTGATCCACCGTGTACCGTTGATGTGTTCTTATTGAGTACAACTCCACAAATCTCTGAAGATCATCTTTGGTTTTGAACATCATACCCTTCACCAACTCGTCTCGATCTGGATTCCATTGCCTACCCTTAATGTTTGAAGCATAACATGCCTCTCCAGTATGGATGCCCAAGTCAAACGATGTAAAAGTTGATGAACGAGGCTCATACAAAGCATTTTCAGGATTTATTTGGGCAGTCGGCTCAATATCTTCGATAACCTCGTCTTCCTCATCCCCCCCAGTATACTCGTCTGCATGCACATCTTCTTCATCCGAGTTTTCCGGTGTCAAGTTGGTGTCCATCCCTCTGTGTGCCCAATCATCACCATATCCGCAATCATCTGAATCGAACTGCATATGAATTGGCCGTTCTGAAACAATGTCTTGCATCGGACTCCTGTAATCATTCTGACTGTTTTGCAATGCATTTGAGCAATCCACACGTTGTCTAGACGTGGACGGCAATAACCCCTGTACAAACGGGTTTGAGCTTTCGCCTTCTTGTGTCAACAGAGAGGTGTACGGCCCAATCCAGTCATCTAATGTTTGATGGGCATCGGGAAGATTCTCTGTCTCGACATATAGATCCATAGAGTTTATAGCCGCATTGGTAGATGCTATTTCTAGTATTACTTGCAGACTTTCGTCATCAATTACTTCAAAATGGTATAAACTTGGAAACCTGATATCCAAGAACCGACGGAAACCTACAAGTGAACTTCAAACGAACACTATTCTGATGAACCCCCATTTTCTTGCAGACGTTTCTAACAAGTTCAGTGTATTCAGCGTCCGTTCTCAGGCGAATGAAACTTTGACAGTGACTATCGTAGTATAGACCATCCGCTCCGATGCACATGTTCCCCCCCAATTCATCATTATAGTCACAAACACTGGCCATTTTCTTCACATTTGCAAATTCGAGTGTAAGTAATCAATGGTCCATCGCGTTGTTAAGAATTGTACTTTTCTATTGAGAAAGAATTCCTACAAAACATGAGATTATTAAAAGACAAACAATTATATTGATGAGTTACTAGTTTGGTAATTAGGTTACAGAAGAACTTGGGGGGTTCACTATGTAAAACTTTATGAATTAAGCTTGTTAATATGGATTCACCCAGGAAAAGTGCTTTCAGTTCTCAATGGATCGAAATGATTACATTGTTCCTAGTCCAGGTTTCCAATAGGTTCATGCATGTTGGAACTTTAAATCGTATATTTCAATTGCATATGGTTCATAAATTGGGATCTGTGTGTGTATGTGTATCTGTGTGTGTGTATGTGTATCTGTGTATGTGTATGTGTATGTGTATCTGTGTGTGTATGTGTATGTGTATGTGTATGTGTCTCTGTGAGTATGTGTCTGTGTGAGTATGTGTCTGTGTGTGTATGTGTATGTGTATGTGTATGTGTATGTGTATCTGTGTGTATATATATACACACATTGTGTGTCTCTGTGAGTATGTGTGATTGTGAGTGTGTGTATGTGTATCTGTGTGTGTGTGTCTACAGAGAGCGAGAGAGAGAGAGAGAGAGGCACCTGAGAGAGAGAGAGATCACACCTGAGAGAGAGAGAGATCACTGAGAGAGAGAGAGTGAGATCGAGATCGCAGAGAGAGGGTTGAGAGATAGAGAGAGAGCAGATCTGGACTGTGAGGGAAGAAGAAGAAGATTCAGCGGGTTTTACCTACTTTAAATGAAATTGCTACTTGAAATAGCGGTTTCTACTTAAAATGAATTCGCTATTCCAAGTAGCGAGTTCAAGCTAAAGTCGCTATTTCAAATAGCGACTTCAGTCTGGACTTGGTTTGGCCTGAAGTCGCTAGTTGAAGTCGCGACTTCTAGAAAAGTGATGGGTTTGGAAAATAAGTTGAAATAGTGATGGGTCAGGGACATATTTGCCCCATTTTGATGCTTTGGGTAAAAAATTCCCCAACGACTCTATTTACATATTCAAAAGCCGAAGCCGCAACAACTATTGTCAAATTAATGTACAACCATCGAAACGTTGAGTACACCTATTCGTAGCATTCCTTGCTTTGGCCGTAGCCAGTATCAGAAAACTAAACTCTATCAACCCAAATAACCTCAAAAAGAGGCAGATAGTCATATTCATAGGTATCACAGCTCTAGCATCACTGGATGGTACCGACGTATTCCTCCCTCGGATTGGCAAAACAAAATAGAGATAAATTATTGCAATAGAGAATTTGCTTCGAAAGATTTCTAGAGAGAGAGAGAGAGAGTGATGTTGTTTCAGGTGGGAGGGCAGGGGACTCGTCCCACCTTCTTCGAGATGGCTGCTGCTCAACAGCTCCCTTCCAGTCTCCGAGCAGCTCTTACATATTCCATCGGTGTAAGCAACCACAAAACCCTCTCTCTCTCTCTCTATATATATATATACACGTATATATACATATGTGTCTATTTGTTATGAATATTATTGATTCCTATTCATTTCTCACTATATTTAATTCCTTTTTTTTTTCCTCTTGAAAATTCAGCTTTTACTTCACATTTATACTAATTGTAGATTCTCAATTATGGTGGGTCTTTCATTTTTGTTTCCATGTATCGTTAAATTTAGAACCTTGCAATTAGGATTATGTAGGTAAGGCATGTAAAGTGCCTGCCGACCAACAAATGAATTGTAGAGATTCATAAATTGTTCCTAATTCTGAACTTGCTTCGGAGCAGGGACCTACAGCACGAAAAAATATTCAATATAACGGGTATATAATCCTACGTGGTACAACAAGCCAATAGAAATCCAGTATAAATCCATCTGGCCCCTACTTCAAGGGAATTCTTAGTCCAACTGAGCAAAAAATCCATCCAATTCCGCAAAAAATTTGAATTATGTGAGAGGGGATAACATCCATATGGTATCCCTGGGATACCAATATTTACTCCTACCCCCCCCTTTATTTTATTTTATTTTATAGAAAAATACCATATATACCCTAAAATATATATATATATATATATATTTCTACACTTAAAGCCCCCCTCTCAGACTAAAAAGTTAACTATTTTACACTTAAGCCCCCCCTTTCAAGTATTGGTTTCAATTTGTAGTAACTATGTGTCATTGTGTTGTCTCTTTGCTGCCAATCAGTATTAATAATTCCTTCATCCGTCCAAAAATATGTATGAATAGACCAAAAAAAAAAAGTCTCGGGGCGGGACCCCTTTCACACTACGTATGAATAGACCAAATTCCTAGATCTGTTGCTGTGTTATTGCATTGTGTTATGAAGTCTTTAAGGGTTTGTTTGGGAAAGTCGAAAACTGGTCCAGATTCAGTCCAGTTTTAGAGTAGACCTAGCAGGTCTCACTTTTTATTTGGTTCTTAAGAGAAGCAAGGTAGTGTTGGTTTGACAAAGGACCAATTTGAAGAGAGTTATTAGACTATGCACGAACTCCTATGCAAGAAATTTGCACTCACTAGACGCTTGAATTTGTAGAACCAGTTCACTTATGAACCATAGAACCCATTCTTTACCTTTCTAAACCACATCTAAAAAAGAGTAATGCTATGCATCCCAAATTTTGCATTCCAGATGTGGTTCCCAACACGTGGAAGTGAGATCACCTTCTATAATGATGGGACCACTTCAACAATCTCCATTGGATATCAAGTGGGGCCCACCATTATAGAAGCTGGTCTCACTGCCACATGTTGGGAACCACATGTTGGGTTGCAAAATTTGGGAAGCGTAGCATTACTCTTAAAGAATCATTGTTAGTGCCAATCACTACTGGGATTGATATGCCGTAACTGGAATTGAGGTGAAATGCCATCATCAGCAATTTGCTTCGGTGGATTATCAATTTAGTTTGTTTTATTTCTTTATTCTTTTTTATGTATTTTGTATAATTTATTTATTAATTCTTTTGGAATTCTGTCAGCAAGCTGCTGAAGAAGTGATATCCCAAATTGTGATGTTTTAAGCAGTTACCTTCAAAAAAACAAAAGGCAGTTACCTTAAGACTGGTTGGTACAGGACAACCATTGCCTCTCTTTGATAGCAAATTGTGATAGGCAATGGCGAAGAATCAATTATTAGAGGATCCTAACCCATAATTGGTTGGTAGGATCATTAATTGAGTGATTAAGTCATGAAAGTTGAACCCTTTTTTTACATAGAATTTTAATTCAATATGTTATTGAATCAAGATGCGTTTATAGGTGTTAACTTATTTATGTATATGTAATTAAGATTGTAAGTAAGATCTCTTGGTGTTTCCTGCAGCATCCAAAATAATTTTAGGGCTTTTAGTTTTCTTGAATTTTCAGTTGGTTAAGTTTTATTGGGGCAAAATACTTTTATCACCTTTCTTCACTTAAACTTCTTACTTCTAAATTGAACATATTTGTCCTCATTCTTTTGTAAACCTGTCTGTCAACTTTCATAAATTAATTTGGATGGAGACTAACAGTTTGAAACTTAACCTGTACTGACCAAACTGAAATAAGTTGCAAATGCATTAAAAAAACTAATCTGAGATGCTACATTTATACATCTAAATTAACGGCAAACTTGGGGTAGCAAGTGCAATTTATCCACTCTTTTTTTTGGCCCACAACTGAAACCTTGTTTTAGTAAGACAAGTTTGCATATATATATATATATATATATATTTATTTATTTATGTATTTCGTGAACATTCACACATTAATGAAACATGCAAATTGTCATTTCGTGATGATAATCTCAAGTCTTTTGTTTGTTAACCAAGGTGTTGATGCACCAATTAACAGGTAAAATGGTTTTTATTATTATTATTTATTTATTTACGTTATTTTTATTTTTATTTTTATTTTTAATGTACAATGAATGTTATCAGATCTCAATGAATGTATAAGATTGAATTTTCTTGCTCTATCTTGTTCTTCCGCAACTGTCTCTCCTACAAATATGTTGAAGCACTTGTTGAGACTATTGGTGTGCTTTCCTTACTTTGAATTTGAATGTGTCAATTCGTAATTATTTAAGCTTATGATTATTCTTCCACTAGTTAATGGTTATGCTTATGCTATGCCCAGGTATTGGCTCTACGGAGACCATTCTTCCACAAGGTCTTGGACTATGAAGATGAGTTCTTTGCGGCGCTGATGCTGGTCCTTGAAACTCATAGCTTACGAACTACAGGTAAGGTTGTTTGTTAATTTACTTCTTGTTCCTTTTTTGTAGTTCTCTCTGCTAGTCTTTCGGTAAATATCTGGAGTTGGCAGCTCTCTCTCTCTGTCTCTCTCAGAAACTGTATCTTGATTGAGCTGGTCAGTTGATATTTCCAATTGTAATTCCTGCTCCATTCTGAAAGTAGTTTTCTGTAACAAGCAAATCTGTTTTATGTTCTTGGCAAAGTACCTTGAATTGGAATTGTTCTGATGTATCTGTGTATTGACTGTTCCATTTTTGTGTGATTGATTCTCATCTCCTTTAGCATCTAATTATAACCTTGATAGACAATTGCATACTGCAAGTTTCAAGGAGTTAGACACCCATTTAGGGCAATTGATATTATTTTGGTGAATTGCAATATTTCTTGGAGGTTCATCATAGGGGTTATTAATTGTATGGTATCTGCCCAATGTGGCATTTGTGCTAGTGACAACTCATCTGAACACTGAACTAGTTCTTTTGCTAAACATGCCCATTTTCTGTTACCTTATTTTATTATTATTTTTTTCTTGGGGGGGAGGGGTGTCAAATTTTTCTGTTACGTTCATGTTCAAGAGCACATCTGCATTCTTTTAATTATCGGTGTCAATTAAACTGGGGTAAGGCGGACCCAGAATTGTTGGAGGTCAGCCCAAAACGAAGATGGTGAATCTTCACTGCACGTGTATAAATTGATCCGATTTCTCTTATTTTGTGTCTTTTTTATTTAATGGTTCGTGGTCCCAACGCTCTCTGCTTACAAACTTCTTTTGTGGTATCCCAGATGCTTCTTTTTCTGAGTCTTTATATGGATTGCGAAGGAGAGCAGTTAGGATAAAAGTGAAGAAGGATAATACTCGTCCAGATTCTAGTGAGAGAATTCATCACTCGGGGCTAGAAAGGCATCAAAGAATTCTCTCAGTTGTTTTTATGGTATGAGATTTATTTTCCTCTATATTTTAATTATAATTTTGGCGTTTAGACACTTGAAGTCATCTTCACTGATTGGCGTAAGATATTATGATCTGGTTTCTAAGAGAATATGGTTGTTTAGTATTCTTCGATGGTAAATAAACCCTTTATTCGTTGGAGAATTAATTTTTCAGAATGTTTATAAATGCTAGGTCACCAATTGCTCCCAAAGCTTAAGCTGTTAGAGAATGGCCGCCCAACAATATATATCAACCTTCAACACCCTCCCTCACGTGCAACCCCATCTTGCATGTGGACAGCCGTCAAACTGAACTCCATCATTGTGGAGCCAGATATCAAAGTGCATATATGCACGTCAAAGCGGGGACAGAGACTCAAACCTAAGACCTCCCACAAACAAGGCTTTGATACCATGTTAAGTCGCCAATTGCTCCAAAAGCTTAAGCTGTTAGAGAAAAATGTATCTCTAACTTTCAACAATAACCTTGCATGTTGGTTTCTAATGCTCGAATTTCTATTGCAATGTTACAACTCTTCTATGCTATTTATCAACTTTCAGTATTCTTGTTAGAAGGGACTTTAGCCATGTGTAAGCAAAGTAATGTAAGATGATTGTATGAGTTCCCCATTGTTCTTCTTCCTACCTCACATTTCTATTTCTTCTTTAATCCTTACCTCGTGTATATTGATGCAAAGTGATTGCATGTATAAAGAAATTAGAGAATTAAAGAAGAACTAGGGTTTTGGGAAGATAGACTCCATTAAAGAGCATCAAAGCTCACTTGGTTTACAAAACCAATATCAATAGTTAATATCCCAAAATTAATTTGCTCTATCCCTAGACTACTATTTATACCCTATTAAACCCTATACTAATGTCACATGCTTGTGACCAACACCAAATGACAACCAAAATAAATAACATCAAAGACACTACAAGTAAATCATAAAGTACTATTAATACTCTCCCTCTTAAGAAAACTTGTCCTCAAGTTTAACAACCAACTTCCTCATTTGCATTTCGGCGATGGATAACTTCATAAGATTAATCTTGGAAAACATCACGGTTACATCCCCATGATAAAGTGGATCTTCAACTCTTAAGATCGAAATAAGATGTAACATTCTTCTTCAAATGCCCCATTCCCTTTGATGCTCGTCAACTTTTCCATAGAGTCATCAACTTCAAACTTCTTCTCGCTTCCACTATTACACCACTCAAATTCATACTCGTCACCCAACATAAACGTCTTAGTTTCGTCACTCTTCTCCTTATCAACAAATATTTCCAAGTCATCCTTCTCATCATCAATGCAAACAATACCTTCATGTAAATCAATGAGATTGTCTTCTAAATTCTTACTTTCATAGCCATACTCCTCTTCACAATTTGTTGGAGCAACATCAGTCTTCGTTGGAGACCAAAGAAGTCCAATAAAGTCAACTTCTTTGTCTTCAAACTCACTATCAAAACAAACATAAAATATTGGCCCCTTATTCAAGTCCTTGCCATCTACTTCAACTAAGTTTTCTTCAACCGCATTTTCATAGAAATAATCAATTGTCGGTTCCTCACGTAATTCCTTGTCATCATCTTGGTTTAGTTTTTCCTCAAACACACTTTCATACCAATCATCGGATATTGTTTTTTCACCCAATTCTTTATCATCTTCTTCACATAGTACTACATCAAACTTTGGTTCATCGTGAAAGACCAATGTATAAAAATTGTGTTTCAACTCCACACTTTTGATCGGAGGATACCTAATGGGTGAAAACTTTTCCACGAACTTCTTCTTCATTTTATTCCACTCCTTGATTTTAGGTTTTCCCATTCTCTTTCTGACAAATTTGATGTGTTGCCACCAACCCGCAACACTCCCTTTCAAATTTCCATCAATTTTGCTTTCATTTCTTCAATTACATTATGATAATTGAAGAGTCTTTCAACTTCCTTCAACCAATCGTCAAATTCCGATTGATAACCATAGAATTCCGGAATTCGGATCCTATTACAAGTAGGTTGCAAACGCCTCACCTTAACGGTTAAGGTGTCAATTTGCCTTCGCAACTCCTCAATTTCATGTTGTTGGGTACCCTTAGTCTAGAAATTTATAAAATAAAGAAGAGAGATTATATTTCACTAACTTAATTTCTTTACAATAGTTCAACCCTTTATATAGGGTGAGAGTGAGAGATAAGATAGGAAAAAAAGAAATAAGTTCATATCCAAGATTACAATATAATCTAAAGAAATCAAGAATAAAATCTGGATGATCTTTGGAATATTCTGGAATATCTCTATCAAATCTGGTATATACTAGATCATCCCTAATCATAGTCTATGACCAAAATATCCTTAAATTGCATTACAAATATTACCCTCAACTTAACCATATATTCCAACACTCCCCTCAAGTTGGCACATGGAAACTTATCTTGTTGAAGTGTCCAACTTGAAAACTGAAACAAAGTAGAAGACTATCAATGCTGGTCCATCCTCTTTGATAGAACACCTTGTGCACAGTTGATATGCAAGCGTCCTCCCCTTGGGCGGTTCTGTTCATTGGCAACTGTCACGCCCCAAACCCACGAAGAGTAACTTTAGGACACGTGACTGCCACCAAGGCTCTATTCCCCACCTTACTAATCAACTAAAGAGTCACTAGTTGACTCTATGCAAATTAAAATGGACCAAAACCAAACAAGCATCTTGTTTTCTCAAGTTGAGTTATAAAATCCCTTTTTTTAAAACCCATAAAGGCTCTTTCCTTATAATAATCTGTAGAAACCTGTAAACACAAGCTAAACAATATTTTCCATGCAACCAAAGTTATTGTCATATCTCGCAAATGTAAGACATACAATCACTCTTACACAATCTATGCCCAAACAAGTTTAACATGTCATGCAAGTATGCACATTCCCTCATGTTTTCCCCTTTTTAATCTCTTTCCCATGAGTCACCATTCATTATCAAACACACGCACAATCCATTATGATCTATAACTCATATAGTAGTACCTGTGAGCTATATTACATGGACTCTTCTAAATAGGTGAAGTACCCGTGTTGATATGACTCGTTGTGGACATGGGTATGACACTTGGGTAGGATCCTTCTAGTGTAGTTTAGTATAATTTTCAGCCAAGAAAGGCAAAGTACCCGTGTCGGATATGGCATTTATACCCTTGTCCTCCGGATACTTTGAAGAGTCCATATAACATAGCCTGTGAGGTCTTAACAAATGTGGCTTCACGTCTAGAGTACCACTTCTATCCCTACCGCTCCATTAATCTCATTATAGGAGTCGTAGTTCATTACCAATTTCACTGCATTCTCTTCTGCCATATTATTACAACACCATCTAATTATCTGAAATATGAACACTAAAGCGTTCTTCAATTCTTCACCTCACCTCAACTCACCTTGCTTCCTAAATACTTGAAATGTTTATATAAATAACCAATGAGCTATAAAGCTTAGTGAATAACATAATCAGTGAACGTTAACATTACATAGCATTTAAGTGCAATGACGATTATAAGTACACCGATTAAATGCATTCTTTTTCCAACACTACTTTAATAACGTATAGTTTACACCTCATTTCATACTTTCTCATTCTTTGCTCTCTTCCAGTGCCATTCTCACAATTCCCCGTAGGAATTCTCTTACTTTCCCTTTCCTTCTGTTTATTACAGAATCCATTCGCATGTCAAAACATTCATACCCCTTTCCATGCACACCACAATAACAATATCTATCCATATCCTTATTATACTCAATAGAGAGCATAATTAAACACATAACTCCATAAGTCATGCTTATAACATCACGTCATGTAACCATAGCAAGATAACATGATCACTTACAAATCTCATGGCTCATCAATATATATAGCATCTTGATCATCAATTCAAGGATTAGAATTACTCCCCTTGCTAGTAGATTCAATTACATGATTACTAGCTCATTTCTACATCACCCCTTTAATCCCCCTACATTAATTATTCAACATGTAAACAATATATGAACATGTCATGTTCCTTCCTTAATCAAAATGGAATTAAACCATAGACAACAAGTCTACTTACCCTTGGGGATCAAATTCCAATTCCAATTCCTTTCTCATAACTTCCCTTTTCTTTATTTTCCTTTCATTTCTTTCTATTTTCTCCTTTATTCTCTCTTTTCTTTCACCTTCTTGCGTGTCTCTACACAAGTACCTCAAAGATGTACATCTATTTTGTATTCTTCCATTAGGCTAGTCATCACCACATGTCAATTGAAGATTTAATCTCCCAAGTCATGACACTTAACACCTCCTTGCTTGGCACAAGCAAGCTTCTTGATTAAGCTAATTAATCTCAATTAGCTAATTAACCTCAATTAAGTAAATTAATCTGCCTACTTAGGAGATTCCACCAAGTTCTAGAATTGAACTTTCCTAAATTACATATTCACCTACTATACTTTCAATTATTCCAATGTAGCTCCTTACATTTCCGTGAATTACTATTTGATCTACTAGTTGTAGAAATGTTTACATATACACCCTTATCATTTATACCCTTTTTTTACTAATGTTAACTCAATTCAATGAATTCGCCCGTACCGAGATACTAGGTTACTCCCATGTTATGCACTTCTTGCTTATTACCAATTAACACCTCACATTCTTGTGAGTTACTAGTTATCCTACCAATTATGGAAACGTTTTCATCTCATCGTTTCTCTCTTCTTCTATCCATTCGTACCTTCCATTCTCGTAATGGAATTCCCCTTGTGTCTCCTCTCGGACCCTTTCATTCTTATGCTCCTATCATGGGACTGCTCCATCTTTTTAATGAAGTCTCTTTCCCCTATCTATTTATCATACGCTAGCATGACTCGTGCTCACGTATTGCAGCATAAAAGAAATATAGAAATTCCGGGTTATTACACAACCCATTCTTGGGTGGTTCCATCAACTTGCAACCCCTCTGAGAGTCCGTATAAGCAAAACATATAACTTGCAAAGAAGCTCCAAGATCACATGGAAAAAGGTAAGAAGTGTCCAAGGAAGCAATCATCATGTGACATGAAAAAAGAGGTGCAAAGAAATGCAGTTGGCAGCCTTCGATATCTTCTACTCTCCCCCTATATAAAGGGTTGAACTATTGGAAGATATGGAAGAATGAAGATTTGTGGACCAAGTCATGATTTGGCGAAGATTGATGGCAGAGAATTTCAAAATGTTCTAGAGAGAATCTAGATTTTATGGGAAGATTTGAATTAATTAGGGATGAAATCTTATTGTAATCTTACTTTTTAGGATATGATTGTGATCTAGAGATTTCATCTTATCCCTCTTATCTCACCCTATATAAAGGGTAGGAGTTCTTGTAAAATAATCAAACCAGTTGAATAAAATTTCTCTCGATTTCAAATTTCTACATGGTATCAAAGCCAATTATAGGGTTCTGGTGATTTTTTCAGTCTCCCGCTTCGCCGGCGGGGGGCGACATTGCCGCTCCGCTGGACATGAACTTATGCCAGATTTTTTTTCCTTATCCATTTTTTTGATTCTTTTTCAACCCAAATTTTGAGGTTGAAAGGTTTTCCACCAAAAAAAAAAATAAAATTGAAAATAAAAATAAAGGGTTTCATTGACTTAGTTTTATTCTTGTTAGAGAGAGAGAATAGTGGGAGAGAGAGAAAAGAGAATATATATATTCTCGCCGGACCCTTTCTTCTTCCCTTTTGGTTGATTTTTTGGTTGATTCTCGTGAAATTTATTTGATGTTTTGATCCACTATAGAGGGGTTAATTTGATTATTGAGTGATTCATGACAATTTCACTTGAATTTTACCCTTTTTTTTTTTGGAGATTTCTGTTCAGCCAGATCTTTTGCGAAGCTTATGGAATTACCTTTTTTTGGTTCTTGTTTGTTTTGTTGGTTGAGGTGGTTAGTTACTTATAGCTCTCTTCTTTCTTCTTCTTCTTTATTATTATTATTATATATATATATATTTTTTATTTTTTTTGTGGTTTTGATAGTTGAGGGCTTGAGGCAGCAAGTTGATATTCTCAACCTCAATATTTTCTGAATTTTTAAATTAGCCCTAAAGTTCTTCAATTTACAGATTTGTCTACAAATTTCTAAAAAATTACATAATAGCCCTAAAAATTTCAGAAATCACATTTTTTTTTGGCCTTGTTAGCTTCCTTTCCATTTTTTTTTTTAAAGCCATGTTTGGCTTTGGGCTTTAATGGGGTTTTGTTTCTTTAGTCTTCCAAACTTCGGTGTTCGAATTCACTCCCACCTTCAGTTTGAGGGGGAGAATATAAGGAGACAGGACCGGGTGACAGGATCCCCGAGGAGGGGGCCCTCTCTATCGCATGGGCAATGAAACCACCCGAAGAGGGACCCGCTACATCGCATGGATTTGTGTGCCCCCGCTTCAACTTGAGGGGAAGTGTTAAAGACAAGACAACTACCTCTATTTATGTGCCACACGATGGATTATTCCATGGGCAAATCTCACATTTCTCCATGTGATCTAGGAGCTTTGGATGTTTGTATGACGAGACCACCTAAGAGGAGCCGCACGTGGACCACCCAAGAAGGGGTCGCACATGGATGAGAAACTACCTAAGAGGGGCCGCTGCAATAGTCTACAAGGTGGAGTTTTAGTGAGGATAGTTCGGTATAAGATGTTCTTCCATATTCATGAGCAAGTTGGACACTTCCAGCAAGTTTCCGTGAACTTGAGGGGGAATATTGGAAGATATGGAAGAATGAAGATTTGTGGACCAATTCATGATTTGGTGAAGATTTGATGGCAGAGAATTTCAGAATATTCTAGAGAGAGAATATAGATTTTATGGGAAGATTGAATTAATTAGGGATGAAATCTTATTGTAATCTTACTTTTTAGGATATGATTGTCATCTAGAGATTTCATCTTATCTCTCTTATCTCACCCTATATAAAGGGTAGGAGTTCTTGTAAAATAATCAAATTAGTTGAATAAAATTTCTCTTTATTTCAAATTTCTATACTTAGGTCCCAAGGGATGTGTTAAATAAAATTTAGCACTATCCCCAAAATTTATGGCGTTTACTCTCCCTCTACCCGTTCTTTCTCTTCTTCTTTGAGCTATATCAATTCACAATCAACTGGACACCAATATTATGAAAAATTGAATTGAATCTGTAACCTCAAGTCAAGACCCAACTAGCTAAAGCAAATAGACAACCAAATAGATTCTAGTTTTAACCCACAAACAACCAACAAGCCAATTCTCAACCAACACAAACCTAAATTGAATCAATCTGCAAACTACAACCACTAGAGTGTAATTCTCAAGCCACAACCAAAATTGCTTGCCAAAATTTCAACCGCAACTCAATCGAAACAATTATAGCCAGAATCCAAATTCACTTACCCAATCAGAAATCGACACAAACAGATGGTTGCTTCAGCCAAACAAGACCCAAATAAATCACCAAATGGACCCAAGGAACTCTCGCCAGTGATGATCGCAATTTGACTTTGAAGAACCAAACAGTATCGCGACTCCACCTGCCTGATAGTCGCAGTCGTAAGTTCAGGCTGAAGTTATTGAAAGTGACGAAAACTTTTGGTGTTTACCAAATCGATACTCTCCAATCGATGGTCTGACCAGTCGCAAGCTACAATCTGGTTCAAAATGGTGTCGCAATCTCCAAAAGCTGGGTCGATTCTGTTCGAGATGGTCTGAGAAGGCTATCGACTGGTTTGCAACGCTATAGGGTCTGTTTGGGTCGAATTTGATTAGATAGGGTTTGAGTTTAGTGTTCGGTGGATTCGAGAAGTGATTTAGATTGGTTCGACACAATCGCAAGCAACTATGGTCGAAAGTGGGTTATGACTGCACCTGGGTTGGATCGAACTGTTTCAAGGCTATGTTTGGTTGAGATTCAAACATTGTCCTGAAATTCCATCTTGGATCTCAAGCTCTGATACCAAATGATGCAAAGTGATTGCATGTATAAGAGGAAATTAGAGAATTAAAGAACTAGGGTTTTGGGAAGATAGACTCCATTAAAAGCTTCAAAGCTCACTTGGTTTACAAACCAATATGAATAGATAATATCCCAAAACTAATTTGCCCTATCCCTAGACTACTGTTTATACCCTATTAAACCCTATGCTAATGTCTCATGCTTGTGACCAACACCAAATGACAACCAAAATAAATAACATAAAAGACACTACAAGTAAAACATAAAGTACTGTTAATATAATTACTACAGCATATATCACTGTCCATTAATACAATATGAGCTAGATTAGGGCTTTGTGGTTGTGGTGGAGCTGCTTCGGGAGTAGTTAAGCCGCTTCGCACTATGTATGTCATGATATTTATTAGCTAAAACCTCATCTTCTATAATGTGCACACTTCAGTGGGTATGTTTGGGGATACATCAATTTATGTTTTGCATATCGACGCATAAGTTATAAGTGTGAAACCTTGTGGAAGCACATTGCTCTTTTGTTTTTGTTTTTGTTTTAATTGAGATTTTACATATGCGTTGGTTAATATTTTTGGGTGCCTTAGACTGAAGTTCATGCGAGGAACTAAGAACAAAAGAAGTGTTGTAAGTAGACATGCGAAAACCGATGAGATATATATATACATATATATAGGGAGAGGATCTTAAGTGCACAAGGTAAGTGCACTCTACCCAGTGCACTGACTTTTTTGCCTTAAAAAACCGTGGGTTGCCCTGTTGACTCGTGCCCCGCCTTGCCGGCCTTCTGACCCGCGGTTTTTTAGGCAAAAAAGCCAGTGCACTGGGTAGAGTGCACTTACCCAGTGCACTTAAGATCCTCTCCCAGTATATATATATGTATATTGAATTGCTCAAATATTAAAAGAGCAACGTGAAACCCCAAAAAACACCTCTCTCTCTCTCTCTCTCTCTCTCTCTCTCTCTCACTCACTCACACACACACACAGCGCGCGCGCGCTCACTTGCGGGGGTATTTGAATTTATGATATTTTCGTTGTTCCAAAACTTCATTAAGAGTCAAGGATGCACTAGCTTCTGAGAAAGAAAGAATAAGTTAGTATGGGAGCAATTTTTTTGCACTTATGATAGTGATGAAAAATATATAAAAGGAATGTTGTGAATTGACCGATAATACAAAGGAAGACTATACCATCAAACTAGTTGCATTGGAAAGAGAAGAGGATTGAGGAGGGAAAAAAAGAAAGAATAGACAAAAAAGATGCTTAGTGGAGAGTTTGGTTGTGCAATTAAGAGTACAATTCAAGCTTGAATTATACTAAAATTAGGATTGTTTGTCACTTGCTCATTTATTAATTATGTAGTTTTTTTTTGAGATTGTTATGAAACATTATCTCATTCAGTCGTTTGATTTGTGATCTTGTGAGATTTTTATTATTATTGGTATTTAGCATTGAATAAGGTCAACATTTTGTTAATTGCAGTCTTTGCTGATTCCCGCCATCAATTCCTTCCTATTACTCTCCTGACCTCCTCATACTCTTTTCATGACTAAAAGGGTGGTAACGTGTGAATTGTGTAGGTTGTGTTACCTTATTTTAAGTCAAAATTACATTCTATCTACAAGAAAGAAAGAGAAGCTACACTCCAAGCAAGTTTATGGGGAGATGGTGATGAAAGATTTAATGACGCTGACTATCTTGATGGAGGAAGTAATTCTTTTGTTTCAACAAGTGCTTCAGATGTGGATGTATCAGCCAGAACACATTTGACGAAGAGGATTCAAAAGATCATAGGTGCTTGCTACCCATGGCTACATGCCGGAAATGAAGGTAAATGCAGAATTTCTCTTTCGTTCACTATTAATGTTGGAATACAGACCCATGGATAAAAAACGGATTGATCTATTTGCCCAATTCAACAGGAAAACTCAAATATTAGAATTTTGTGCCTTTTATTCTTATATTATAATAAATATCACAGACACTCTCTTTTGGTTGACAGGGCATGGTCAGACGTGAGAAAAGAGTGTCCATTACTATTTATTTTTTTAAGTTATTTAAGTTAATTAATGAATTAATTTATTTTTTTCTTCCGGACACGTACATGACACGTAATTTTGAAATTAGGTTCCAATTTAGAGTTTTCTTTTCCTCACGTGCGGCCCCGTTTCGCACGTGGAGAGCCTACCAGCTGAACTCCATCATCATAGTGGAGACAACTAACAAAATGCAAATATGCATACCAAAGCGGCAATGGAGAGTCAAACCCGAGACCTCCTACTAACATGGCTCTGATACCATGTTAAGTTACCAGTTACTCCAAGAGCTTAAGCTGTTAGAGAATTGGCCCAACAATGTATATCGAGTTCCAGCATCCCTCATTCAAAGTGCAATTTCGTTTATGGTGATGCGTTTTAGTGACTAGTTCCTAGACACCTATACGTGTACATTTCAATCCCTGATGGACAATGGGTTTTTCAGTTGACTTACAGTGTGATGTTTTTTTTAGTCCTGTAATATTATGCTTTTGATTTTGCATTGGAATTTTTGTATGCATTTATTTTCAAGCTCTCTCCCTCTTTCTCCCCCCTCAGATCTATTCTTTTTTGGAATTTTGTAGAAGGTTGTTTTTCTTTTTATGTCAAGCAATGGAGGCTTGTAGAGTTGGGGAACATGCTTTTCTTTATTGTTACTTTGATATCTTAAGAATATTGTTGTGATTTTTGTATTTTATGCCAACTTTGGTTGAAATAATGGTATTGTTAAAACTTATAAATTTATTCGTATATACACACATTTATATATGTAATGGGTACCCGACGTACTTGTGCTCTGCCCTCTTGAGAAATTGCATGTCTGTGCCATGTCCCGGTTAGTGCTTTTTAGTTAAATAATCATATGACCAAGGAAGCATATATTCTTCTAAAAGGCATGAGATTCTGCACCAAATGCGCACCCGCATCTGCATTGGTGTGGATTCTTCTCGGGTGCGTCAAGATATTTGTTATTATTTTGTCTAGTATTTTGAAAAAGGGCCCCTAACATGATTTTAAAGACTTTGAGGCAATCAGAATACTGGGAGTTGGATTATACTTAAAAAGGCTAGTGGTGCTTAGGCAGCCTATAAGCTTGTTATTTACGTCTTTATTACAAGAAAAAATAAAGACAGCCCTTTTTAAGGATAGTTATTTATTTCTGTGAAAGTATTTTTTTTATAAATATTTTATACAAGTACCCTCGCACACGCATCCTCTACTTTTGGAAAATTGATGAATCCCTAGCTCTCACTTGATAAGCTCTCAGCATTATTTATACACGGATAAGTTTATATATGAATCTCCTTTACAATGTGTATATATAATTACAAAGATACTTATATGAATATCTAAATTTCAGACTTTTATTTTGCAGGAGTATCATTTGCTTATCAGCTCTTATACCTCTTGGATGCTACTGGGTTCTATTCCCTAGGATTACATGCACTTGGGATTCATGTTTGTCGAGCTACAGGGCAGGAGCTGGTATAGATTTAGAAAAAGTTCCTATTAGGTCTCTAAATTTTTGCATGTTGCATTGGTTAAATGCAGTTTTTATGCAAGCATGCTAGGACATTGAATGCTGTAACAGGTGTATTTTCTGAAAAGCTTTTAATTAAATGATCAAGTTGTTATATCTTGTTATGCGCTCAATATGATTAGCCATTGATGTGGATTAGGTGCCCTTGTTAATACTTAGTATGGTGCATTCTCTCATATACACATATCTGTAGGTCTTATTGCAATTACTGTTATCTTGTTACCTTTTTTGTCACAGCTTTTCTGATGACAAGATGACACAGTGATACGACTGCTACGTTGTTGGATTTTCTTTTATTGAGTTACATTTTTATTGGCTGTAGAACTGTTACTATTAGCTTATTAAGTGATGATGCCAAAATTTGGTTAGAAGCGAGAAGAATTAAACAAGAGGGGTTTGAGTGTGGTTCGGCGCAGTTAATTAGGAGACCTACGTCCATGTGTGACGTGTGTGTCGGAGCATTTGCATTAACAAATCACCGGCGGCCTTTGGTGAACTAACAAGTAGGGCGGTACTACCAGGGACCAGCCGGGTATATGCGTATGAGTGTTGCGTATTGCTATTTTGTACAATAAGAATGCGATCCTCCTTAAAGAGGGTGATTGGGCTCTTTTATAGATACAAGAGTCCACTCGTACAAGGTAAGGAAGTCGATTTGGCAATACAATCAGATAGGGATTGATTAGCACAAATCATGGGGGTTCCCTAATGTAGTTAGGAAACTATCTACTCTTTCCATAAGTCATCTAGTTGAGATAGGATACCGTCTGGAACCTTGTGGAGTAGTCACGGGATGCGCCCGACCTACCGGGCGGTCCTAGATGGGCTGCCCGGGATGCGTGCGTGGTGAGCACCATCACCAGATGGATCAGCATTCTTTGCTGAGGTGGCGAAGGCCGACTCTGACTGCATATTTTTATACGCATTAGTTGCCCCCCATTTTCAAGGCTGAATCACCTCTATCGGATGAGGATTGAAAATTTGCGTAGCTCAGAAAACTGTTTGGGAAGGAACTCGGGAAACTGTTCGGGTCCTGGTCGGTTGCCACGATCACTCGGTGCTGGGGCCGATCAGTTGACCTCGGGATCATGGGGTCGGTACCTGCCACGTGTCAAAGAGCGATTGATGCGGTCAGGATTCAACGAAGTCGGTGGCAACGTAACCGAACAATTGCATTGTAATTGAGCCGTCACATCATGCATTAAATGCACACGCCTTTTGAGGCACCGCTTGAACTCCTCAAGGCGGGAGTTGTGCAGAACCGTTGGATTCGATTTGATCTGGACCGTCCGTATTGCCTATATAAAGAGTACTTGTGCATTTCTGTCATTCTTGCTGTTCAGAGATAGAGACTACCGAGCGGTTTAAGAGAGAAAACACCCAATAAAGCGTCCCGAGCTCCACTTCGCGCTTTTTTTCCTGTAAGTCTTCGTATCCCCAACCTTGTAATTCACTGCATTTTTCTCTCCTTCTCTTCTTCTGATTCCCGAATGAGACTGGAGAATAAGAATCTGCTAGGACTTGTGAGGGAGTGGGACTTTTTCTTCCTTAGGTTCATCTTTCTCTTCAGATCAGGTAGTGCAATAGGGCAGTTAAACCGATCGGGTTGTCCGGATGCAGTTCTAACCGAGTGCTACCATACTCTGAAGACCCTGTATACTTTGCCTTGTAGGCTTCAAACCTTGCCCCCCCTGTATCTTAGACTTGGAGTCCCTGATCCTTACCTAGGCCGTCAGTTACTCCCTCGCCCAACCGTAGGAGCCTCAGAGATGTGCCATTCATGCTTTGACTCGTCTTCCCGGTCGGAGGATGAACAATCGTGGTCAGGGACCCCGGACACAGGTTTAGATCCTCTTTCCGTGACCCTGTCTAATCAGCATAGCGAGGGTAGGATCCCTATCTGGGTATTGGACGATGAGCGGGTCAAGAGCGCCCTGTAGCCTCTGTCTCTCGAGGCTCAGGCGACGAGGTGCTGGTCCCGAGCAGTCCTGAAGTAGCGTTCGCCTGTGAGTTCATTCCCGACCAGTGTTCCCTGACCGTACTCGAAGGGGGGGCTTAGATATATCGGTCGGGATTCGTGACCCTTTACGACTATGCCTTCATGGCTGGCTTCCGTATCCCCCTCCACCCGGTCGTCAAGGACATTCTGATCTATCTCGGGATCGCTACTGGGCAGTTGGCCCCAAATGGTTGGAGGTTCCTGGTAGGGACTATCTCCCTCTGGCCCCAAGTCTTTTGGTACGAACTCACCCTTCAAGAGTTCGTGTGAACCCATCGACCGTTCCCGTTACATGGGGAGGTCAGATTCTTTTCCCTGGGAGCCGGCAGGGGAGGAAAATCATCGTCAACTGCCCGAGCAATAAGGGGTGGAAGAACAAATTCTTCCAAGTGTCCACCCTCGGGCTCTGTGAGGAGGTCCCGGGAATTCAACTGAGGACTTCCTGGACGGGGAAGTTGAGGAGTGAGCCCGTCCTGCATCTCTTTCCCTTTTTCCTTTGCTTTTGCTGCAATCATGGAACTAATTTTTTCGTGATTTGTTTTGTAGTGGGGTCAACAGATCCATCGAGCATCCCCGACGAGTGCCAGGACAGGATCAGAGGCTTGGCGGACCTGCCCACAAATGTCTGGAACGTGCTGGCCCGATCGAGGGATCAAAAAGTTACCTACGAACCGGATTAGCCAGTTGAAGCACCTGTTTTTCCTCCAATTATCCCTGGTGAGCTCTTTGCCGCTCGAGTTAATGTATTGCCTGGTTATTGTTGCTGTTTTCCCGGTCTTTTATCTCTTGCACCCCCTTTTTTTTAAAATTTTTAAATTTTATTTTATTTTTTCCTTCTTTGCAAAAATGGGTCCCAGGAGAGATGCCGAGGCATTGAGGGCCCGTTAAGCTGCTGTCGCCGTCGCTTGGATGGCGGAGAAGAGGAAGAGACCGGCCGCCGAGCCTACGGATGACGATCAGCAGTTTAGGCGGCTAAGGCACGGTCCGGCGATTCACCGAGAGCTGGAGGAGACATCGGTTCCCCGAGTGGTGGTGGTGCAGGACACCGCTCTCGGGGCGGATTTGCCGTCCGGGACACCGCTAGGGGAGTCAGTGGAGATCCGGGAGAGGGTTAGGCCGGGCCTTCTTCCGAGCCAGGTGGAGATGTGTGCTAATATGTCTCCCCAGGCTTTCCTGGGATGGCTGTACAACCTCTCTCACTTTGTGAGCAACCCTATCAACTTGTTCTTTATTTATTCTTCCATTTGCTGTAATAACCGACCAGTTTATGCTTGCTTTTTGCAGGTCGGCTGCATGGCTACTGGAGCCGAGTCCTTCTTGCCCACCTTGGCCGGGAGGGCCATAGCTACCGAAGCCGCCCTATCAAAGGAGAGGGCCACTTTGGAGGCCAAGGAAACAGCCCTGGCCGTGGAGAAGGAAAAGGTCAAGGGCTTGGCTCTGGGCTTGGGAGCGGCGCAAGCGGAGTTGGCGACCGCCTTGGCGGAATTGGAGGCCGTCCGGGCAAATCTGGTGGCGGCGGAGGCTCGGGAGAAGGCTTTATCCGAGGTAGCGACCGCAGGGTCTACTGAGGAGGCATTTAATGATGGTTTCTTTCAGGGCTACGAGGACCTGAAGAGAAGGTCGGCCCGAGACCATCCCAAGTGGGACATCTCAACTTACGAGGGGATGGACTCCGACTACTGGGACGTGCAACCTGCCACTGATTAGGGTACTGCTGCTGAGGGCACACCGACCGAGGAAGCTGCGCCGGGCGGGGAGGTTGGAGAAACTGAGGAGATAGTGGTCGTGGACGACCCATAGTTCCCGATCTTGTATTTCTCTGTCTCTCTCTCTCTCTCTCTTTTGGGGGGGGGGGGGGGGGGGGAGGGAAGGCTGCTATAATTGCCCACAGGCATTGTACGTTGAAGGAATTGGCTTTCAAAAAGCAGGATTTCTTCTTTTTAAGCTGTTAATGAAAAGGCCCTCTGAGGTCGCCTTTTGCGCCAACTGTTTGTGTTCTTGTACTTCTGCTTGTGTTTGTTTATAATTGCCTGTGTTCGACCGGTTGTGAGCCTTGTAGAACCCCGCCTTAGCAAAAGGTTGACTATGACTGGTTGGGAACACCTGGTCTTTAAGGGACCTGTAGCGACCTTGAGTCCTCCGAGCCATTGATGGCTACGTAGTTTGTATGTCCCGACCGGTTGGAATTCCGGGCGTTTTAACTCTGGGCATTGTAGGCACTTAGGAATGTTTTAGGGGTTAATTCCAAGTCCTGTTAGTCCTTGGTATGATTTCCTGTTTTAGTTCAATATTACTCCTGCCCTCCTCAAGCTGTTGCTAAGGCGGGCGTTCGTGGAGGAAGTGACTGTAGGGAACCGACTTAGAACGTTGGTGGTTCCAGGGTCTTTTTAGGTTTGCTATCATCAGCCACTTAGGGGGGTTTACCCCCATCGCAGGTTATGGACCTAAGCAAAACCGATGCCTCTTGCGTGATCCCGAAGTCTTTTTGGTGCCCCGGGTGTGATCCCGAGGTTTTTTAGTGCCTTGGGTGATCCCTTGGTTTTATTATGTGCCTCGGGTGTAATCCCGAGGTCTTTTGGCTCAATGGAACGTGGGATGAAGAACCGTTTTGTTAAAAAAGAATTTTTATTCGATATATAGATAAAACTGCTCGGAAAGAGCTACAAAGTTCTTAACCAATACTGATCTGTGCTTCATTGAAAGTACTTGCGGAGGTGCTGTTTGTTCCAAGGGTGAGATAGGTCCTGCCTGTCCAGAGTCTGTAACCAGTAGGTTCCCGGCCGGTTGACCCGGGTAACCCTTTAGGGTCCTCCTCAGTTTGGCCCCAATTTCCCGTGGCTCGGAACTTTGGTAGACTGGTTTACCGCCTTAAGAACGAGGTTTCCTACCTGGAAACTGCGGTGCTTGACTCTGCTGTTGAAATACCGAGAGACCCGCTGCTTATAGGCTGCTACTTTGAGATATGCCCGGTCCCCTTTATCTTCTATTAGGTCGCGCCCTCCTCAGGGACTTCCTCATTGCCTTGTTCGCTGAAATTCGTGACTTGGTATGCTGGTAATCCGAGCTCGGTGGGTACCATTGCCTCAAAATCATAGGTAAGCGAGAACTGTGTTTCTCCTGTTGCTGTCCGGGGAGTGGGACGATAGGCCCACAGAAGGGTCGGTAGTTCATCAGCCCAAATTCCCTTGGCCTGTTCGAGCCTGGTTTTGATGGATTGCAGAATTGTCTGGTTTGTCACCTCGGCTTGGCCATAGGCTTGAGGATGCTCGGAAGAAGAGTAGTGATTTGATACACCATAGCCCGAGTAGAACTGCCTGAATCTTGGGGTGTCGAACTACCTACCGTTGTCGTTGACTAATATCCGGGGAATGCCGAACCTGCTAAGAATATTTCTTTCCACGAAGTTTTCGATCTTTTTCTCGGTGATTGTTGCCAAGTGCTCGACTTCTACCCACTTAGTAAAATAGTCCGAAGTGATAACGGCGAATTTTACCTGGCCTTTAGCCATGGGAAGGGATCTGACTATGTCGAAGCCCCACTGGGCAAAGGGCCAGGGGCTGAGGATTGGGGTCTAGAGCTCTCCCGGGCGGTTGATCATGGGTGCATGTCTCTGACATTTGTTACACCGCTTGACATATTCTTGGGAATCCCAGGCCATGGTCGGCCAGTAATAGCCTTGCAGTAGGGCCTTGCGGGAGAGTACCCGGCCTCCAACATGGCTCCCACACACTCCTTTATGGATTTCGTACAGTATTCCTTGGACTTGAGTAGGGTAGATGCACCGGAGATATGGGATAGAGAACCCTCTTTTGTAGAGGATGCCGTCAACGAGGTGGTATCGAGCCCCCGGTATTTGACCCGGCGGGCTTCATCCTTCCCAGTCGGCAGATATCCAGTGGTGAGGAACTTAATGATAGGATCTGATGATGCCAAAATTTGGTTAAGATGAATTAGAGCAGTTTAAGGAGAGAGAGTGTGTGAGGTTTTTGTATGTGGTTTGGCCCTGTTAATGAAGGTACCTACGTCCACGTGTGCTATGTAGCACAGATACGGACACGCGACACGGACACGATATGACACGGAGACGGCGAAACGGCAAATCCCAAAAAAATAGGATACGGAGACGGCTGGGATACTTCGAATAAATTTTTTTTTTTTTTTATATATAATATAATTTCAAGTATAAAAATAAAAAATAAAAAAGAAGGATTAAACATCATCATTATATTACATATCCATAGAAACTAGACAATTAGCAAGTAGCAACTTAACAAGATTGTTTATTTGTCTTAGCATTACAAACCCACAAGAAAGATACATTATTAAAAAAGAAGGCACAATAACAACACAAACTAAACTCTCGCGATCTCATCACCCATCAGCGGACTCAATTTCAGCTTCAATAGCATCATCATCAACACTCCAATCATCTGTAAATAGCACATTCTCCAATTCTGGTTCATCAAGGGAGAGAGTTGCAACATCAAGCATTCCAACATCTTCAAAGGAACCAAATGCATCTCCTGCAATATCCCACATCTTTGTTTGCCCTTGTGTATATTGTGTGGTTCTCCTTGAAAGAAGACATAGATTGCTATGGATAAAAACTAAATCCTCTGCACGTGGTGTAATATTATTCCTTTTCAAGCATTGAACAAAGGAATAAGTACTCCAATTCCTCTCGGCACAAGATGAGGAAGAAGGTTGCATAAGTAGCTTCAAAGCTAAAGCTTGGAGCAATGGTACATTTGCACCATAAACAGCCCACCAATCAAGAGGTTCCATAATAGATCTATCATGAATGGATTCTGCATCTCTATACTTGCCCTTATTCATAGTAAAAGAAGCAAACTCCGCTTTGACTTTTGCTCTCTCTACTGGGTCCATGAAGTACCTTTGAAAACTCCAAACTACCTCATTTGAAACTTCTGAATCTTTGTGTGGATGTACACGCTTTGGATCCTCGTGAAGCCAAGCATCGCTATAGTACCTTAACAAAAATAGAGTGCATTTTTTTTAGTTTATAATTAAACAATTTAAATGTGTGAATTGGTGTCAAATGTCTTACAACTATTTATTATTTAACATAGAACAAGTAGATTAAATTACCTTGGATTCAATGAATGTGCCAAACAATGAAGTGGAGTATTATTTTTGTTCCAACGATCTACAAGAATTTTGTGCACCACATCGTAGAAGACAGACGTATCTTCTTACCATTTCCCCTCGTTCCTATAAATCGCAGTCTTCACTTTTTCAATCATTGTATCCCACATGTCATAAATCAAGTGAAGACAAGGCTTGTCCGTGTCACACAACCTCAACATATCATATATCGGAGCGGTGAGGGAAAGAATGTAATCAACTCTATCCCACCAAAGATCATTCAACACCTTCTCCTTCACATTTCTGGCCTTCCCCACATCATCATCTCTATAGCAACTCCACTTATCACTAATAACCATCGCTTGGAGACCACCCTTGATTAGTTTTATTCTTTTGAGCATCACAAGGGACGAAGCAAAGCGAGTATCTGCAACGGAAAGTAACTTCAAATTGACACATTCATTGAAAATGGCCAATCTCATTGAGTGGTTCATGATAAATTTTTTTATAAATGCGGCATCTTCAACAACTTCAGAAATCCAACCACATTGTTCATAAGCAACTTCATTGCCTTCCACATTTCTTGCGGCACATATGTTTTTAAGAGCAAGATTCAATGTGTGGACAACACATGGAGTCCAAACAATGTGGGGAAATTGAGCTTCAATGAGTTGCCCTGCTGCCTTGCAATTTGCTGCATTATCAGTGATCACTTGCACCACATTATCTGCTCCAACTTCAAGAATGACTTCTTTCAACAAACCAAAGATAAATTATTTATCCTTAGTCTCCCCAGAACAATCCACAGCCTTAAGAAATATAGGCCCTCCTTCTGTCACAGCCATAAAATTAATTAATGGCCTTCTTTGAGAATCACTCCACCCATCACTAACAATGCTCACGCCCTTTTCCTTCCATGTGCTCTTGATTGGTTGCAACAACCTTCCAACATTTGCCCTTTCTTTTTGGAGTAGGGTGGTTCTCAACAAATTATAACCTGGGGGTATATAACCTGCTATTGAACTATTAGCTGCAAATGTATAAGAACTCACATAATATGGGTTCCTAGCTAGGTTAAATGGCAACCCTGCAGAATAGAACATCCTAGCTACTTCAGAATGCAGGTGTTCACGATTTCCATTATTAAATGCCTTCTCAATAGCACTTCCCCTTCCACCTCCACCTGTCTTTCTTTTCTTTGCATCGAACCATCCTTGAGTCTGGGAATAACTCATGCCACTTACATTTGTAGTAGGAGGAGGCAAAGCAACTTTCTTGGGCTTCATACCTTGCAACCTTTGTGCAGCCTCATCTACAACCTTAGTCATTTCTGAGATATTACTATGGGTCACCTTAGAACATACTTGAATCCCATGCCTATGAGTTTTTAACAAGTGCGCCTTCACCCTCGTATATGACCCCTTGAACTCGCCAAAACAAAAATTGCATTTAAACCGAAAATTGCCTCCTCCTCCTCCAATCTTTTCTAATTTAGTTACATAATTCCATAGTGGCTTATTTTCATCCTGATCACTAACAGGAGTACTACTAGCACCGGAAGAAGACATATTTCCTACAAATACTGACCTAAAAAAAAAAAAATTTCAATTTGTAAACCCTAACATCAAGACCATTGGAGACTAATAGATCAAGAAGAAAGAAAAAGAAAAAGAAGAAGAAATGAACATCTAAAAGAAAAAGAAAAAAAAAAAATCTGTATTCTTACATCTTGTTCAGTAGATTAAGAATAATTAATATCTTATATATCTTTACAAATTTTCTAATTTCGATTAATACTAATTACTACACTTTTTTATTGATTGGGTTGAAAGGGAGAGGTAGTATATATAAAAAGTTAAAGAAAAAAAAAATCAATTTGTAAACCCTAACATCAAGACCATTGGAGACTAAAAAATCAAGAAGAAAGAAAAAGAAAAGGAAGAAGAAATGAACATCTAAAAGAAAAAAAAAAAAATTCTGTATTCTTACATCTTGTTCAGTAGATTAAGAATAATTAATATCTTATATATCTTTGCAAATTTTCTAATTTCGATTAATACTAATTACTACACTTTTTTATTGATTGGGTTGAAAGGGAGATGTAGTATATATAAAAAGTTAAAGAAAAAAAAAAAATCAATTTGTAAACCCTAACATCAAGACCATTGGAAACTAATAAATCAAGAAGAAAGAAAAAGAAAAAGAAGAAGAAATGAACATCTAAAAGAAAAAGAAAAAGAAAAAGAAAAAGAAAAAGAAAAAGAAAAAGAAAAAGAAAAAGAAAAAGAAAAAAAAAATGGACTGACCTCGGTGTAAGATCTCGCCGGAGCCCTCACCGTCGACCTGGACCTTGCCCTGGACCTCGCCGGAGCCCTCGCCCTCATCGGAGCCCTCGCCTTCGCCGGAACCACTCACTAGCTTCAGTCGCTATCCCCTCTCAAGTCGCAGCTTCGTGGGTTGGCTTGGTTTAGAGAGGCTAGGGTTTCCAATATACATCAGACCTTATATATAATTTTATTTCCCTTTATTTCATTTGCACCCCCCCAAGAAATACATATCCTAAAACTACCACCGAATCTAAAAAAAAATAAAAATAAAATAAAAAAAAACTATCACGCCGTGTCTCGGGCGTGTCCTGCCGTGTCATGGAGTGTCCGCGGAGTGTCCGAAATTAACATTTAATTTAATTTAATTCGGACACTTATACAGGCGTGTCCCGTACGTGTCCTCGCGTGTCCGACGCGTGTCCGTGTCCGCGGAGTGTCAGAAACGCAAACGACACCCAAAATGGAGTGTCCATGCTTCATAGCACGTGTGTCTGAGCACGTTCACTATACTGTAAAAGAGCCGGGGGCCTGTGGTGAACCAACAAGTTTGGAGCTACCATCGGCCG
Source organism: Hydrangea macrophylla (assembly GCA_033977485.1). Classification (NCBI taxonomy): domain Eukaryota; kingdom Viridiplantae; phylum Streptophyta; class Magnoliopsida; order Cornales; family Hydrangeaceae; genus Hydrangea; species Hydrangea macrophylla. Next base: position 19,590,935 of record CM066982.1, read on the forward strand.
GCCGGCCGGGCATGTTGATGAATGCTATAGAGGTGCTGTGTAGACTGAAAAGTCGGCCCCTTCAATGGGGGGTGAGAGGTCTCTTTTATAGATGTAAGAGACCAACTCGTACTAGGAAAAGGAAACATAATCCAATTGATATAGATTGACATTAATTGTAGGGGTTTCCTAATTGGATTAGGAAATAGTTTGCACTTTCCATTAGTCTTCTAGCTTGAGTAGGAAACTGCCCGGAATGCTCGGGATCATGCCTGTGGGCCCGGATGAACTGTTCTTGCGGTGGGATGTGCCTGTGCGGTCTTCCCGACCTGTTGGCCGGGTCGTGGATGAACCGCTCGGGAGGCATCAGGTGGACTAACCCGCTCGGGATGATGCTTTTCAGTAGTTGCAGAATAGATCGCTCGGGCATGGGCTGATTTTGGGTGTATCAGGATCCATCCAGCTGGCCATGCGTCTACTTTGTCAACGTCCATGCCTTCTGAGTTGGACACACTGGGCTCGGGCAGATACTCTACCCTTATCTCGGGCAGGTCCGACTCGGAAGACGATGCTAAGCGTGATAATCGGTCGACCCTTGTATTCTCCTCCCTTGGGATCTGTTTGATTAAAAAACTTTTGAGTTTGGTGAGCGACCTGACCAGGGCCAAGTAGGCCACCATGTTGTCTTCCTGAGCTTCATACTCCTTATTGACTTCGTTGACGACCAGTTGGGAGTCGCTGTATCCATGGATTTGCTGTGCACCCATTGAAGTAGCTAATTGCTGCCCAACTAACAGGGCCTCGTACTCAGCTTCGTTGTTAGAGGCCTGAAACCCGAACCTTAGTGCGTACTCTAGCTAGATCCCGTCAGGCATGGTCAGAATGATCCCTGCCCCGCTGCCTTGTTTGTTGGAAGACCCGTCCACATAAAGTATCCAGGTCGGGGTGTCAGGCTGTAGGCCGGGCGGTAGCTCACGCGGGTTGAGCCCTTCAACTGGGTCTTCTGGATATGTGAACTCCACAAGGAAGTCTGCTACTGCCTGCCCCTTGATTGCTGTCCGGGGTCGGTAGGCTACTTCAAATTCTTCCAACTCCAATGCCCATTTGACGAGCCTCCCGGACGTCTCAGGCCTGCTCAGGATCCGACGGAGAGGTTGATCCATGAGAACCACGATGACATGGGCCTGAAAGTATGGACGGAGTCTCCGGGCAGAGGTGGCGAGGGCAAAGGCTAGCTTCTCGATGAGGGAGTACCGGCTTTCCGCGCCTTTTAGCGCTCGACTTGTGCAATAGACAGGGAACTGTATCCTGTGCTCCTCTCGAATAAGTGCCGAGCTTACCGCTGAGGGTGACACCGCTAAGTACAAGAACATGTTCTCTTTTGCTACGGGCATTGAGAGCAGAGGGGGCGATGTCAGGTACTTCTTGAGTTCCTGAAACGCCTCCTCGCACTCTTCTGACCACTGAAAAGTTTTGCGGAGGATTTTGAAAAATGACAGGCACCGGTCAGTTGCCCGGCTAACAAATCTGTTCAATGCTGCTATCCGACCGGCCAAACTTTGGACTTCCTTTGTTGACCTGGGTGAACGCATGTTGATGATGGCTTGATTTTTTCTCGGGGTTAGCTTCAATTCCTCGCCGGCTCACCATGTGTCCCAAGAATTTCCTGGACAAGACTCCAAATGTGCACTTGGCTGGGTTCAACCTCATCCTAAACTTCCTTAAGATGCTGAAGGCCCCTGCCAAGTGCTCGAGATGGTTGGACTCGTCTCGGCTTTTGACTAGGAGGTCGTCAACATACACCTCCATTGTCTTCCCGATCAGGTCTTTAAACATGTGGTTGACCAGGCGTTGGTAAGTTGCCCCAGCATTTTTGAGGCCGAAGGGCATTACTTTGTAGCAATATGTCCTCTAGTCGGTGATGAAAGAAGTCTTCTCTTCGCCCTCGGGATACATGCTTATTCGATTGTATCCTCAGTACGCATCCATGAAGGAGAGGAGTGAGTGACCGGCTGTGGAGTCCACAAGGAGGTCTATTCTGGGTAGCGGATAGCAGTCCTTGGGACAAGTTTTGTTCAGGTCGGTGAAATCCACGCACATCCTCCACTTTCCATTGCTCTTCTTGACCAGCACCACATTGGTTAGCCAGTCGGGATATTGCACTTCCCAGACGGATTTCGCTTTGAGGAGTTTTCCGATCTCCTCACGCACTGCTTCTTGCCTCTCCGGGGATTAAGTCGTCAATCTACCGTCAAACACTTTATAGAATCCACAAAGCACTTCATAGAATGCAAAAGATACATATAAGTACATAGTAAGCTAATAAGCCATCTCTAAAATAAAATGGTTGTTCATATAACAAGTACACATCCACATGATTATTTCGATGGAAACAAGTATGTTTCGTTGGAAGCAAATGAAATGATGCGGAATCATAGGTTTATTTCAATGGAAACAATTACGTTTCGATGGAATCAAAAGAAACAAAGTCTTTTCGATGGAATCCATGGAATTTCGAGATTCCATGGCTGTTTCGTTTCCATGATCTATGAAACGGAAAAGTTTCAGTCGTTTCGATGGAAACAGAAGGAAATTTTGATCCTTGGCCGCAACTATAACCTCTTGGATAGGCCGGGACAGTGGTGTGAAAGCGATCGGAGCCTGATCCCGAACTCCTCGGGGCTAATCCTACTTCGGCTTTTTCCCTGAGCTTTTCTCAGAGCCTTCGCGTTTCCGCTTTGGCCTCGGGGAACCGTCTTCTGCTTGACTTGCACGTTTAGACTTCAGAAACTCCTCGGTATCAATGTACTTTCCCACCCTCTCAGAGAGTTCTACCAAAGTGGTCGGTCGGTTGTGGTGGAACGATGTGGCCACCTTGGTGTTCTGAACTCCCGAGCAGAAGACTGTGATCGCGACTATCTCATTCAGGTTGTGGATCTGGAGCTTCTGCTAGTTGAGCCGATCGACATAGTCCTTCAGGGACTCTCCTTTCCGCTGCTTGACAGTAAGTAGTTGGAGGTCTTGCTGTGGCCTACCAAGCATATCCACGAATTGGCTGACGAAGAGCTTGTTGAGTTCTTTAAAATCGTCGATCGATCGGGCTTCAAGGAGTGGAATTACTGCATTGAAGGGCCCCTTAGAGTGCTAGGGAAAACCAAGCAATGGAGCTCGTCGGCGTTGGTTGCCAGTGCCATCTGAGCCTTGTATGTCCGAACATGGTCAACCGGGCTCCCCGAACCGTCGTACGTGCTAAGGTGAAGCTGTTTGAATTTCGGCGGGATGGCGAATCCCGTAACCCGTTCGGTGAATGGCGACTCGGTCTCTGTGTTGGTGTAGTTGTGACCTGGCTTCTTTAATTTCTCGATCTGCTTTTTCAGGTCATTGATTCAAACCTCTACGTCGTCCCGACCGCCGTCGCGCCCGAGCTTGGCACGCTCGGTGTCGCGCGCAGGCTCGGTATGGTAGGTCGGGTCGGATGAGGAGGCTTCTTCTTCAAAGTGCGTTGTCCTCAGGGACAGGGCTCGACTCTGGCTCCGGTTAATCGTGTGCCTAAGATCGCTTCGACTCCTGGCCGAGCGGTCCTGGGCTGATTCCCGAGCTGCACCTCGGTTTGCGGGGGCTTGTTCTGTCGGGCCAGCAGAGCCTCGATTTGTCGCTGGGTTTGACGCTGACCCTCCAAAAGTCGCTTCAAAGTTGTAGTGACTTGCTCAGGAGTCATGGAGACCACTGACTGGTCGGCCGGTGGATTCGCCTGATCCGTCGGCTGAGCAGTCTTCTTGTTTTTCTTTGGAGGCATGACAATCAGTCGAGAGATTTGTTGATGGAGAAATCTGTCGAATTCCCAGAGACGACGCCAAACTGATGATGCCAAAATTTGGTTAGAAGCGAGAAGAATTACACAAGAGGGATTTGAGTGTCGTTCGGCCTCGTTAATTAGGAGGCCTACGTCCACGTGTGTGTTGGAGCACTTGCATTAACAAATCACCGACGGCCTTTGGTGATCTAACAAGGAGGGCGGTACTACTAGAGACCGGCCGGGTATATGCTTATGAGTGTTGTGTATTGCTATTCTGTAGAATAAGAATGCGATCCCCCTTAAAGAGGGTGAGTGGGCTCTTTTATAGATACAAGAGTCCACTCGTACAAGGTAAGTAAGTTGATAAGGCAATACAATCAGATAGGGATTGATTAGCACAAATCATGGGAGTTCCCTAATGTAGTTAGGAAACTATCTACTCTTTCCATAAGTCTTCTAGTTGAGATAGGATACCGGCTGGAACCTTGTGGAGCTAGTCACGGGATGCGCCCGACCTACCGGACGGTCCTAGATGGACTGCTCGAGATGGTTGCGTGGTGAGCGCCATCACTGGATGGATCGACATTCCTTGCTGAGGTGGCGAAGGTTGACTCTGATTGGATATTTTTATACGCATCATTAAGTATTTATGTTATGCCTCAAGATATTCGGTTATACATTTAACTCCACGTAGCTGTCTCCAAATTGTAACTTTTATCCAATAGTTATATTTGATATCAGATTATCATAACATGATGGAAAAACCTATAATTTATCATGGGATGCTTGATGCTTGTTTAGATTTTTGTAACCGATTAGGTTCAGCTGATCTTATCATACTTTGTGATGTATAGATATGTGAAAAAGTATATACTTGTGTTTTTTGCCATTGGATGTTCCAGCTGATGTGCATAGAAGGTGAAAGTATAGTTGTCATTCCTGTTTATATTGTCTCATTGTTTTGAACTTCCTCACTTTTTGATGTCAAGGTAGATGGATACTTCTTCTAGAATTTCGAAGATAAGGAGTCACGAACGTGAGAGACTTCGAGGCCCTCCTTGGTTTAAGGTAGGTATTTCCCTTATTAATTTTGCTTTTATTTATTTGTTTTTCCCTTTTTTCCCCCGGATAAGTGATATAAGGAACCTAGGTACTTGACATGACTATGAAACTTCATTGTTTGCATTAGCTGATAAAAACTAAACTTTCAACTTTGCTGCTCTGTTTCGGATAGAGTTCTAGAAATTGCTGAACTTTGGTAAATTCATTATGTTATTTTCAATTTGTCAAATGGGGTCATGTATAGTGCAATGACGAGAGCTTGGGCTAACAAGTAGGAGAACACAGGCTCGTGTTGGAGAGTATCCACTTTGTGTAAAAAAAATGACTAAGGTTAAGTTTGTCTCCGGTCTAACCCTCCCCACTTCTTGCCTAGTCCACCAATGGATGGTGGCCGATCTACTATATATTCCAGTGTTTGTGTCCTCAAAGTACCAATTAGTGGATGACAAAAGTGTCTTATAATGTCATGGAGGGTAGGTACTCTGCCTGCACCGACCAACCTGGGATCTAAATTTTCTTGTTGTACGATGTAATGAATATTTGCGTTGGGAAGCACAAAATAGGGTGTCCAAAACTATAAATTATTACGACTCGTAGTTTTTCTGTAGGTCGTGTGATTTTATTATGGCACACTGATCATAAATATTTTACGGGTTAATTACACTCACCTCCCCTGTGTTTTGCCTTAATTACATGGACCTCCCTCGCATTTTGGGAAATTACACGGACCTCCTTATGCCTAGTATTTGTTTACACTTTAAGGGCGGAAAGTGTAACAGAATATTAATTTGAAGGTGGGAAAGTGTTATACAATACTGATTTTAAGGGAGGTCTGTGTAATTTCTCAAAATGTGGGGGAGGTCCGTGTAATTAAGGCAAAATACAGGGGAGGTGAGTGTAATTAATCCATATTTTAAATGCAAGTTTGTCATTTTGTCGTACATTCACATGTATCCGAATCCCACTTTTTAGAGTGGGTACTGTTAGAGTCTCCCCCTACAGTATCTGTGATTCTAGTTTACAAATTGAGATCACTTAAGAGTTATGGAATCAAAGTTAGGACTGTTGGAATCAAGAATAATTAGAACTTTTTAGAATTGGAGATAATTAGGCATTTGAATTTTACTATACATAATATGATTCTTTCTCAGATGTAATCATAGAAATGTAAATATATTTTTCATTGTGATGTGTCCTTGCCATGGTCGTTTGCCCAGTTTTAGTATTTTTCACTTCACTCTATGTTGCACGTTTTGTATCGTCTTGGACATCAATATATGTGCTTCTTAACACTACCGGCTCAGTCACATTTCAAATTTAGTGAATATGTTTAGTTAAGTCACTTTGTGTTTTGTCATGATACTGTTGTAAATATTTTGAAATACTATGATGATACTACCTTAATCTTATTGATACGTGACGGTGCTTGTTTTTCAATGTTTGATATACAACGTTTGTGTAGGACTAGAATGACTGAGACCTTACTGAAACACAAAAAAAGGGGAAAGGAAATAAAAAACTTGATGAGTAAGGGGAAATAGTTCAGTGGTACTAGTTACATTTTATGATTCCAACACGGAGGTGCATATGTAAAAGTTGGTGGTCTCGTTCGCTGAGTACATATAATCCTTACTGCTGTTTATCTCTTAAGGCTCCAGTTTGTTCATGGATTTCATTGAGGGAAAAGAATAGGGATAGGAAAACAGGAAGGAAAATTAGTTCCCTCTTGCTTTCCCTTGTGTTTTACTTCACGCTTAAATAACATTAAAAATTAAAAAAAAAATCAACTATAATTGTAATATATGAATAAAAGAAAGGAAATGACACTAAACATCCAAGATGTTGAATTATTTCTCAACTCGTTCTCTTTTCTTTCCTATTTTCCTTATTGTTTTCCTTATTAACCAAACAAAGAAAAAGGTTTTCCTCTATGTTTTCTTATCTTTTCCCTCACTAAATCCAAGAACCAAACAAAGCCTTAGGGCTGAGGGTTGGGATTGCGATGTTGGACTTAGCACACACACTCTCTCTCTCTCTCTCTCTCTCTCTCTCTCACATTTTGGAACATGAAAGGTGTTAGGTGGAATGAATTTGTCTATAGAAGGATGCAAATGTTACTTTAGTGCCTGCAAAAGTTTTTATTGAGGTCATTTGTTTAAAAGGAAAACTAGTAGATGAAATATTGAAGAAAAACTCATGGTTGACTCCTTAGTCATAGAGGATACGACAAAGGTATAATGAAGATTGGTGTGCAAAGTCCTTAATTCTGGAGGAATTTTAAACAATTTGACAAGGTATTTGGTTGCTGATTTGGTGTTCCTTTTAGGATTTGCAGTAAGTGCACCCTTGAATGACACTTCTAATCGGACGAACTTACTTTTCTCGGTGTTCCATTGGATGGCTTTTTGTTGGTCAAAGGGATGGGGAAATCACACTATTCAAAGGAGGTATCCCTGGCCTGTCTTAGCATTTTTGAAGGACATACTACACCTCATTGTTTGGGCCTGAATGGTTTGAATGCAATTAGATGAATTTTTAGTGACGACCATCTTGAAATTTTGCACACTTAAGACTTATAGTCAATCAAGTCTCAGAGTCTAAGACTAATTCTATTAATCATGTCAAAACTTTTAGGAATTAATATATGTTATTGTTGAGAGTTATTTTATTTTATTATTTTATTTATTTCTCCTATTGTTTGGGGACCTATTTGTAATTCCAATTTTTCTCTTTATGAATGTTCAATATAATAAAAGAGAGAATCAATTGATCTCTCTAAGCCTGTAAAAACTTTGATTCAACATGGTATCAGAGCTACCCTAGGTTAGGGATTCACAACCACTAGAACACCACCACCCGACCATCGAAACACCACCACCAACACCTGCGTCGACGACCACTACCAGACCAGACCTGCGCTGCACACGGCCTCTCTGCCCTTCGCCACACACCATAGACCCAGCCGAACACCACTAGGGTCCCCCATTGCCCTAGGCGCACCCTAGCAAGGCCCCACCAGCCTCGCTAATACCATTCTGGCCTGAAGTTCCCATATTTTCCTTCCAACCTTCATTAATCTTCAGCCCTAGTTCAGATTTGACCTGTTTAAGTGGACTGATCTGAACACAATCCTTCTTCGATCACTTTTTTAGGTTCGCAGTCGGACCCATGATCTGTTCATAGACTGAACAAGTGACGACTAGGTTTACCTTTCATTGCCGTGTGTACTCTTGCAGACCAAGAGCCATCTTCAACATGTCGAAAGAGGACTTTGACAAAATCTCCAGCCACTCCAGGTGTTGTGAGTTCTCCATTAGGTAGGGAGAAGCATTTTATCATTATTGAGAACTCAGGTCCAAAAATCACCACGATCCTTTATAATGGTGAAAATTACCTCTCTTGGTCCCAGTCTGCCACTTTTTTGGCTCCGCAGTAGAGCAAAGTTTGGCTATGTTGATGGCACACTTAAGGCACCTAGTCGTGAAGATCCCACTTATGCTAAGTGGGAGACGGACAATTATCTTGTTATGAGTTGGCTCTTTCACTCTATGGAGCCTTCGATTGCTTGATTTTTCTTGGAGATGGAGACTGCATAGGATATCTGGGATACCCTTGCCCAGACTTATGCCCGGAAGGGGAATGTGGCTCAGGTTTGTGAACTTCGTAGGAGTATTGAAGCGGAGGTTCTAGGTGAGCGTACTATTCTGCAGTATTATACCTCTCTATCCACAATGTGGAAACGTCTGGATCATTTGAAGAACATTGAGAGTGAGAGAATTTTCAAATTCTTGGCTGGCCTCAATACAGAGTTTGATCAGGTGTGGAGTCGAGTCCTCGGAATGGAACCTGTACCCTCTCTCAGGGAAGCATTTGCTTATGTTTAGAATGAAGAAAGTCGTCGTTCAGCTATGCTTGTCCCTACTTCTATTGACAGGTCAGCTTTAGCCTCGTCCAGCCAAGGAGGGGCTAAGGGTCCTTATCCTCTCAAGAATCAGCCTCTACAGAAGACAAGAGTTAGCAGTTCTGTGATTACTGCAATAGGCTTTATCATACTCGACAGACTTGCTAGAAGCTTCATGGCCGTCCTCCTTTGACTAAAGGAAGGGGGGGGGGGGGGGGGGGGGGGGGGACGAGACGGAGGTCAAAGTGGTGTTAGGGGGAATGGACCTTGTGCTAACTTATCCAGTGGTCCCGATGTGAATTACTCAGAGGAGTCAGCCTCTCCTTCACCTGCTGGCGGGAGCATAAGTAGTATTGATATGGAGACATTAAAGCGTATTATGGCACAACTTGACGCTCCCACGAGCTCTTCTACCTCATTTGCTCATGCAGGTAATGTTGTTAATTTTTCTAGTGCTTTACATGCTCACTCTCATGGACCATGGATTATAGACTCGGGGGCTTCTGATCACATGATTGGTTTGTCCATTGTCTTTTCTACTTATAATCCTTGTTCTGGTAAAGATAAAGTTAGAACAGCTGGTGGTAAATTTTCTTCCATTTATGGTAAAGGTGTCGTTTATGCTTCTGATTCACTTACCTTGTCTTCGATCCTCCATGTCCCAAATTTTTCGACTAATCTTCTTTCATTAGTCGACTTGCACGTGATCTTAATTGTTGTGTAACCTTTTTTCCATCTCACTGTGTTTTTCAGGATGATAGGCAGTGGTAGGGAAGCGAATGGACTCTATTTTCTGACGCCCAATGAAGTTGGAAGTGGAAGTGTGACCCAAAGTGCCCATCATTCATCGACGGAGACTCTACCCGAGGAGGCGTGGCTGTGGCACCAAAGATTAGGACATCCATCTTTTTTTCTTCTTAGTTATTTGTTTCCTTCATTAATAAACAATATGAACATTTCGAGTGTTTTCGGTGAGGCTTGTGAACTTGGTAAGCATCATCGTGCTACTTTTAATTTGAGTTTGAATAAAAGTACTCCTTTCCAGCTTATTCATACTGATGTGTGGGGTCCCTCTCAAATTTCTTCCTTGAATGGTTTTAAGTGGTTTGTTACTTTTATCGATGATTTTTCTCGTACTGCTTGGGAGTATATGATGAAAAACAAGAATGAAGTGTTTTCTATTCTTAAAACATTTCACAAAATGATATGCACTCAATTTAGCACTGTTGTAAAAATTATCCGTTTTGACAAAGGAGGAGAGTATATTTATAGTGGCCTTCAAGACTATTTTTCAGAGCATGGGATGATCCACCAAACTTCCTGCAATATTTTTCAGAATGGTGTTGCTGAGCGAAAGAATCGCCATTTGTTGGAAATTGCTAGGTCCATGATGTTTTCAATGCAGGTTCCAAAGTCCTATTGGGGGGAGGTTGTTTTAAATGCTGCATCAATCGGTTACCTACTCGTGTCCTTGGTAAGAAATCTCCTATTCAGGTTCTTCTTTAATTGTCCTCTTTGTTTGGTATTTCTCCCAAAGTCTTTGGATGTGTCTGTTTCGTACACAACCACTCTCCGTCCAGGAAAAAATTAGACCCTCGTGTTTTTCTTGGTTATTCTCCCACTCAGAAGGGATATAAGTGCTATCATCCTCCTTCTTGTACATGGTATGCGTCTATGGATGTTACGTTCCATGAGACACACTCCTATTTTCAGTCTTCACAGCTACCTCTTCGGGGGGAGAAAGAGAGTGAGGAAGAGATGCCTGTTGCTATTACATGCATTGAAGGAAAAGGAGTTGAAAATGAGAGAGTGGAGGGGGAACCCAAGAAAAGTGAGGAAGAGAATAGTGAAGGAGAAAGAGAGTAAGCTACGGAAACAGGGAAACAGAAAGAGTTAGCGACATTCTCAAAGAACAAGGAGAGAACGATTTGGGGCATGGGGCATCAGAGATGGAGGGTATTCCTTTCCCTACACTACAGCCAATTGCTTCTAATGATGATGATGGTCCAGGTATTTTTAATTCCCAAATTTCTATTCCTGATTCTATTGATGATTTAGACATTCCTATTGCTCATCGGAAGGGCGTTAGGGCATGTACTAAACATCCGCTCTCTAACTTTGTTTCATACTCTCGTTTGTCTCCATCCTATAAAGCTTTTCTGTCCAAACTTTCCTCTATTTCTATCTCTAATCATGTCCAGGAAGCTCTTTCCGATCCTAAGTGGAAGTCTGCCATGGTTGAGGAGATGAAAGCACTCTCCAAAAATGGCACTTGGGAATTAACAGAATTACCCCCGGGGAAGAAGACGGTAGAGTGCAAGTGGGTGTTCACTGTGAAACACAAAGTTGGTGGGACGGTGGGGAGGTACAAAGCACGGTTAGTAGCCAAGGGATTTACCCAGACTTACGGGGTAGATTATCAGGAGACCTTTGCTCTAGTGGCTAAGATGAATTCGATTAGAATCTTGTTCTCTCTCGCAGCAAACTTGGAGTGGCCTCCTATGCTACCCAGACTCGGGTATGGATGTCGGGTGCGGGGGGTGTATCTAGGTGTCGGACCTCCTCTGAATCTAAATCTTAGGATTTGGGGACATGTGTCTAAACGTTGAATACGGGTATGCAGACACTTTCTGTACATATAACCATGCTATGTTTCTTAATATTTATAGTTAGAAACCTCGTTGCCCACAATTTTGAGCTTCTTCTTACCTTTTGAACATCACCTGTGGAGGATCCGAGTGTCCGAATTGGGTACGAGGGTCGGACACGAGGATCAGGTACTTGGGGGTAATAGGAGAGTCTAGGTAACATAGGTGGCCTATACATCAGTTCGACGTAAAAAATGCTTTCTACATGGTTACTTAGAGGAGGAGGTGTACATGGATGTTGCTCCAGGCTTTGAGGACACCAAGACAAAAGGAAGGTATGTCGTCTCAAAAAGACTTTGTATGGGCTCAAGCAATCACCTAGAGCATGGTTCGATAGATTTTCACAAGCCACGATCATGTAGCCAAGGGGATCAAACACTTTTTATAAAACACTCGTCAGGAGGTAAGTTGACTGCTTTAATAGTATATGTGGATGATATCGTCCTTACAGGGAATGACTTAGAGGAAATGGGATAGTTGAAAATCCATTTGGCTAAGGAATTCGAAATCAAGGACTTGGGGAGCTGAAAGTACTTCTTGGGAATCGAAGTTGCACGGTCTCAACAGGGATATTTATTTCACAGTGAAAGTATGTATTAGATCTGCTGAAGGAGATAGGAATGCTTGGGTGTAAGGCAGTTGATACTCCAATGGATCCTAATTTGAAATTGTGTGATGATCCAAGTGGGGAATTAGTTGATGTTGAGATTATCTGTCCCACAACGGGGACTTATAACCTAGCTAATCAAAATATAAGTTCAAGGGGCTACTCCACCCATTGCCAATTGGTTTTGGGTTGGATGCTCCAATTTAACATGGTATCAGAGCAGGTTACTGTTGGGCCAATTTGTCCATGTGTGCTCCACGTCACCCTATCTCAGTAATCCACGTGTTTGGCTCTCAGTCATGCCACACGTGCGGGGGCGTGTTGAGATTGTCTGTCCCACAACGGGGACTTATAACCTAGCTAATCAAAATATAAGTTCAAGGGGCTACTCCACCCATTGCCAATTGGTTTTGGGTTGGATGCTCCAATTTAACAGTTGACAAGGAAAGATATCAGAGACTCATAGGTAGACTGATTTATCTTTCTCACACTAGACCAGACATTCCTTTGTTGTAAGTGTTGTTAGACAATTTATGCACTCTCTGAGATAGACTCACCTGGATGCCATGTTTCGAATTGTGAGGTACCTCAAATCAGCTCCAGGAAAAAGGGTTATTCTTTGTTAAGCATGGTCACACCCGAGTAGAAGCCTATACTGATGCAAATTGGGCTGGGTCAGCATCTGATAGGAGATCGACTATGGGATATTGTTCATTTGTTGGCGGTAACCTTGTTACTTGGGGAAGCAAAAAGCAATTGGTAGTAGCTCGATCAAGTGCAGAGGCAGAATTTCGAGCCATGGCACAAGGAGTGTGTGAACTACTGTGGATTCAAATTATTTTAGTTGATCTTGGATTTGGGCCTAAGGATTCAGTGAGGTTGTACTGTGACAACAAGTTAGCTATCAGTATAGCTCACATTCCTGTTCAACATGATAGGACCAAGCATGTTGAAATCGATCGATACTTCATTAAGGAGAAGTTAAATAGTGGAATTATTTGTACTCCATTTGTGAAGACAGGGGAGCAGTTGGCTGATGTTCTTACTAGGAGTCTTACTAGTAGGCCTTTTTATTTTATCCTTAGCAAGCTGGGTATGAGAGACCAGCTTGAGGGGGAGTGTTGAGAGTTATTTTATTTTCTTTAATTATTTTCTTTATTTCTCCTATTGTTTGGGAACCTTTTTGTAATTCTTATTTTTCTCTTTATGAATGTTCAATATAATAACAGAGAGAATCAATTGATCTCTCTAAGCCTGTAAAAAACTTTGATTCAACAGTTATCTCCTTGCCAAAAACCATAGTAGCTTCACTTTTTCCATTATAGCTTGCTTTTGCACTACATTTCTTCTTTGTTTTTCATGCCCATTATGTTTCTCCCGAATAACCATAAAACCATGGTAGTTTAGTTGAATTTTATGTTGTTTTGATCACCGATCAGAACACATAAACATCCAATTTAAACTAAAGACCAGAAGATGGTGAGATGAACTTTAGCATTTCAAATTTGTAGGAAGAGATTGCAATATCGCATGCCCATTCATGAGTTATGATTGAATTTTTTTTTTCCTAGTTAAATAATGACATTTTTCTAAGTTACTAAAGGTGTTGATTATAGATTTTGATGTTCACTTTTCCGTAAGCTTTAAAAACTTTAGTATATTGTTCACGACTGTATAAGATAATTGAATGGGGGGTATCAGGCCATAAACTTTGTTACGCATTCACCATTATGGTTAGCATCCTATAGTTCTTCTCACATGCTGTACTCTATAAGGCTATAACAAGTGAAGTATCTTGTCATTGTGTTGATATCTTAAAGTATTTCTAATGATTGAGCTTGGTTTCTAAATTGAACTCATTGACATTTGTTTCCTCTCAGACATTACAGGGAGCATTGCTCAGCTGTACGTACACAGTTCTTGACTACGCACAAACTGGTCTAATAGCTGCAGTCTTCTTCTTTAAAGTGAGTATTGTTCTCCGTCTTATGTTGCTATTGCCAAATTGATTGTTAGCTCTTATTAACCATTACTCATAAAATGATCTACTCTTTTTATCACGACTGTGTCTCTTCCTTATTTGATAGAGAATGCTCTCCTCTTTCTTCCTGTGTTTTTAATGCTTGATCGACTACAGAATGAGACCGAAAATCCTTGTTGAATAGAATACTAGAGGGAAAATTTGATTGCAATTTGTTCTTTCTGAACTCCAATCTTCATTGTTTTCAATTTCTGCTGAGTTTCAGAATTGCCATTGTCATTTCTTATACTCAGATACTAACTGTGTCTAATGATTCATTAAATGCGCATTTGAGAAAAATTGATGTAAAGATCTCGTTATATTCGTGGAAGTGGCTGGCAAGGATCTCTTTGCATCTATGTTGCATGCACTTGGGTATGGATGTTTAGTGTGGCTACGTGTCTAAGCCAGTGTTACCGGGATCGTGGGTAACCCCCATGGAACCACGATCTGGATCTTGCGATCCTGATCGTGGTTCCATGGAAGTTCGGATCCTAAATTTCATGAACCAAACGAGAAGAAGAAGGTAAATAATAATTTTCATTTGAGGCTTAGTTTCATCGAGGTAATGGATAAATAATTATTTTCAATTAAGAGCTTCTAAGATATTGCATTTGATCTTGATCTGATCTTCTTTTCCTATATTTTTGTGTTTGAAATTTTATTTTGTGAATATTGAATGATTTAGTAATATATATATATACTTATGTACGTTGAGTGTTAATTGAAGCTGTTAAAGTATAAGGGTATCTTTGTAATTGTTAATAGTTTTCTCATTAATAATATATATACATATGTGGGCCAACCTGTTAGGTTAAGCCTTCATTCTCTCTTTTTTCTCTTTGTCAACATGGTATCAGATCCACCATGGAGATACACCATCAACCCTAACCACGTCCTAACCTAGCCCCTCCCTCACCATCGCCGGACCTCCCAGCCCCTCCCTGACCATTGCCGGACCTCCCAGCCTCTCCCTGGCCTGCGCCGCAACTCCCAGCCCCTCCCTGGATCGAAGTTATGAAGAAACAACGTGAGGAATTTTATGTCTCTAAATTCTTTGCTGGGTTACATCCCAACCTTCAACATGTCAAGTCACAAATATTAGCAGGCGATGGTAGCATACCTTCATTGAGTAACGTGTATTCTCGCATCCTTCGTGTTGAGCCTTCCACTGCTTCTGAGCCCTCTGCAAAGGATAATTCTGCACTTGTCACATATTCAGGTAATCAGGGGAACTTTCGTGGTCGTGACAATTTTTATAGTCATCAAGGCCGTGGGGGTCGTGGTTTCAGTAATTACCAGTTAGGTTTTAATAATAATCGAGGACGAGGGGGTCCTCCCGGTCGTGGTCGTGGTCGTGGTTTAGGTCGAGGATGTGGGAGAACTGGCTCTCTTTATTGTAACCACTGTGGGGGTGACAATCACACAGTTGATCGATGTTATGATCTTCATGGTAAGCCCTGGGAGAATCCGTCTAATCCAGCTTTGTTCACATCTGATAATCCCTCTGCTCCTCACCAGGAAGTTAGTGCTCCTATTCCACAAGCCGTTACATCTTCTAGTGAGTCTATCACTCTATCTCGGGAGGAGTATAATGCCTTAGTCCAGCAACAACAGCTATCCATGTCTGATTCCGCTGGCTTTGCTCATTCAGGTAACATTGCATGTTTCTCTTCTTCTGCTCCTTCCCCGTGGGTTATCGACTCAGGAGTGTCTGCCCATATTACTGGTAAGTCGAAAAATTTTTCAAAGTTGACTTGTTCACCTGCTAAGTCCTCGGTTGTACTTGCTGACGGTCGGTCTTGTCCAATTGTTGGGAGCGGTTCTGTCTCTCCGACCTCTTCTCTTACTTTGTCTTCTGTCAGTTATATTCCTCAATTTCCTTTTAATCTCTTGTCCGTCACTCAACTTATTAAATCACTTAATTGTTCTGTAACCTTTTACCCTGATTGTTGTGTCTTTCAGGATCTTAGCTCGAAGAAGATGATTGGTGGAGGTCATGAGCGGAATGGTCTTTACTACCTTGAACAACATCCCTCAAATAATAAACCGGTGGCTTTACAGGCAGCTGTCTCATCGCATCAATGGCATTGTCGTCCGGGTCATCTGTCGTTGCAGTCCTTGAAGCTGGTTTTTTCGTCTTTTAAGTCTGTGTCTACGTTAGATTGTGAGGCTTGTCAGTTAGGCAAGCACCATAGAGTATCTTTTCCGTTACGTCAAAATAATTGTCGGTCCACTCCTTTTGAGCTGGTTCATTCCGACATTTGGGGTCCATCTAGGTATAAGAGTCTATTAGGTTTTTCTTATTTTGTTTCTTTTGTGGATGATTGTTCAAGGATGTCATGGATATTTTTAATGAAAGATTGTTCTGAAATTTCTTCAGTTTTTCAATTATTTCATAGTGAGATTGTGACTCAATTTGGTTATGCTATTCGTACTTTACAATCTGATAATGCTTTAGAATACGTTATAGGATCACTTCATTCATATTGTGATTCTCATGGGATTATACATCAATCTTCTTGTGGTTATACTCCTCAACAAAATGGAGTTGCTGAACGTAAGAATAAACATCTTCTAGAAGTAGCTAGAACTCTTATGATTCAAATGAAAGTCCCTAAGCAATTTTGGGGGGATGCTGTACTTACTGTTTGTTATCTTATAAATCGTATGCCTAGCACTGTTCTTCACGGTGGCATTCCTCATTCTATCTTATATCCTGATAAGACCTTATTTGCTTTACCTTCTCGGGTGTTTGGTTGTGTTGCATTTGCTCATGTTCTTACTCCATGTCAGGATAAATTAGATCCTCGTGCTACAAAGTGTCTTTGTGGGGTATTCCCGTACTAAAAAAGGATATGTGTTGGAATCCTCAGAGTCGTCGTTATTTGGTTAGTGCTGATGTTACCTTTTTTGAAGGTACATCTTTCTTTTCGACGTCTGGAACCTCATTAGATGTTGATGTCCTTACTTCGATGTCATCTGTTCCTATGCCTATTCTTCCTACTTCTGGTTCTCCTACTTCTGGGTCTTTGCCATTACAGGTGTACCGTCGCCGAGAAAAGCCACCAAGAGCTGAGACTCCTCATGCTCCACCTCCATCATCTTTAACTTCAGGTGAGGTCCCTTAGTCTGCTGATCTGCCTATTGTGCTTCGTAAAGGTACTTGATCTTGTACTCAGCATTCTATTGATCAAGTTGTTTCTTTTTCTCATTTGTCTCCTACACTTTGTTCCTTTGTCTGTGCTTTATCCTCTGTGTCTGTCCCTAAGTCTCATACTCAGGCATTAACTTCACCGGGATGGAAGAGTGCTATGGATGAAGAGATGTTAGCTTTGTCCAACAATGGTACTTGGGAGTTAGCTAATCTTCCTTCTGGGAAGCAAGTTGTGGGATGTCGTTAGGTGTATGTAGTTAAGTATCAACCTGATGGTATTGTCGAACGATTGAAAGCTCGGTTAGTTGCGAAAGGGTATACCCAAACCTTTGGTGTTGATTATTTTGAAACCTTTTCTCCTGTTGCTCGTCTTAGTTCGGTTCGTGTACTATTATCTGTTGCTGTTAATCAGAATTGGCCTCTTTACCAACTCGATATCAAGAATGCTTTTCTTCTTGGTGACCTTCAGGAAGAGGTTTACATGGAGCAACCTCCTGGGTATGTTGCTCAAGGGGAGTCACATAAGGTGTGTAGGTCGAAGAAAGCTATCTACGGACTTAAACAGTCTCCAAGGGCCTGGTTTGACAAGTACAGTCAAGTAGCTAGCTTATATGGGTTAAAGAGGACGAGTTCTGATCACTCGGTGTTTGTGAGACGTTGTGAGAAAGGCACCATTATTCTAGCAGTTTACGTGAATGATATAGTGATAACTGGTAATGATAATGAAGGTATACAGTTGTTGAAGACTCACTTGAGTCAACACTTTCATATAAAAGATTTGGGATTACTGCGTTATTTCTTAGGCATTGAAGCTGCTAGATCGAAGGAAGGAATTTGTTTGTCTTAAAGGAAGTATGTGCTTGATCTTCTAGATGAAACATGATTGATGGGTTCAAAACCTGTTGACACTCTGATGGACTCAAATGTAAAGTTTAGTAAAGATGATGGAGAAGACTTCAGTGATGTTGGACGATATAGAAGACTTGTGGGTAAGTTGATTTATTTGACTGTGACTCGACTTGATATCACCTTCTCTGTAGGAGTTGTTAGTCAGTTTATGCAGAATCTCAAATTATCACATTGGGAGGCAGTGTGTCGTATTTTGAGATATTTGAAAGGTGCTCCTCGAAAAGGTTTAGTTTTGAAACCTTCAAATAATTTGGAGATAGTGGGGTTCTTAGATGCTAGTTGGGCAGGAGATCATTTAGATAGACGTTCGGTGTCAGGGTTCTGTGTATTTGTTGGTGGCAATCTTGTTGCGAGGAAAAGTAAAAAGCAAAATGTAGTGGCAAGGTCAAGTGCTGAAGCTGAGTATAGAGCTATGGCTCATACTGCTTGTGAGATGTTGTGGGTAAAATCTATTCTGGAAGAGATGGGGTTCTCAAGTGATCAACCTATGAAGATGTATTGTGATAATCAAGCTGCCATGTACATTGCCAGTAATCCAGTGTTTCATGAGAGGACCAAACACATTGAAGTCGATTGTCATTTTATTAGAGATATGATCATGATGAAACAAATTGTTACGTGTTTTGTTAGGACAAATGATCAGTTAGGAGATATTTTCACTAAGGCTCTGAATAAGGGACCTTTCTATGATCTTTGTAACAAGCTACGCATGATAGATATCTATGCTCCAGCTTGAGGGGGAGTGTTAAAGTATAAGGGTATCTTTGTAATTGTTAATAGTTTTCTCATTAATAATATATATACATATGTGGGCTAACCTGTTAGGTTAAGCCTTCATTCTCTCTTTTTTCTCTTTGTCAACAGAAGCAAAAGTTCGAACCAAAGCGAACGGTGAACCGAAAAAGACTACCCCTGTACCACGAACCAAGCTAAGTATCGTACCACTCCCCGAACTCGTACCACGTACCGGGGTGAGCCACGTTCCAGGTAACATTGGTCTAAACATTGGTCTAAACATTGGACTTTTCAACTTCATTTATCCAAGGACATTGGACACTGTGTGTCTGATTCAACCTATTAAGAAGAGTCCATGTAATATAGGTTGCACTATGAAGCACCGACATTCTTTTTTGCCCCTTGTATCAGTGTCAGCAGCGTATCCGACACCAACACTCTCCGACACTCTTTGGACACGCGTCAGATACTCAAAATGTCGTGTCCAAATTTTTTATTAGTTTTTCATGAACCGACACTCTTTGGGCTCGTGTCGGATACTCAAGTAGGTCGGGAGAGTTTGCGGATATTGATTCCATTTACCATTGGTGGGTAACCTATGGTGCATGTGCACCTTTACTTCAAACCCTATCTTTGAAGCTACTTGTGCACCTTTCTTCTTCGTCATGTTGTGAGAGGAATTGAAGTTCACACTCCTTTGTGCACTCGATGAGAAGGAATAAGATGACACCGAAACTGTTGAATACTATTTTGGCAAAGCTTAGGGTTGACAACTTGTCAGACCCTTTTATATTAAATGGAATAATAATAGAGAAATTACATAATGGTCCTTAAGACTTCAGAAAAGAAAAGAAATATAAAAAATAAAATAACTTCCAACACTTCCCCTCAAGCTGGTACAAAGATGTCCCTCATGCCCAGCTTGCCAAGAGTGGAGTGAAACGGTCTACTCCCTGTTGAGAGTTATTATGTTTTATGTGGTTATTTTTCGTATATTATCAGGGATCTACTTGTAATTATTTTCTCCTTCTTTTTATTGGATTAATTAAAGATGAGGGACACGTTGTCTCTCACCAAGTTTGGCTTATTCTTTGTCAACATGGTATCAGAGCCAACACCCACCACCACCAAACCTCCGTACACCTCCTAAACCATCAGCCGCCACCCACTAGACCACCACCACCACCATCAGCCGACACCAACCTAAACACCACAAACCCTAACCGAGACCCATACACTAGTCATAACCCCAACCTGGCCACCAAACCCTAGTCGCAACTCCTCGGCGACCCAAACCCACACAGCCGAGACCACCACTGGCCAACCTAGCCTAGCTGCAACCCCAGTTAACCCCTACCCTTCCAGCTGAGACCACATCTGGCAAATCCAGCCTAGCCGAGACTCCTTTCCTTTCGTTTTCTTCTAGTCGAGCCTCACAGTGGCTGTATCTCATCTCCACACCATTATATAAGTGCTATTTTGCCACTTTAAACCAGCTTAGTGTGTCTCTTGGTCCTTTGATCGACCATTGATTAGTTGTATTTTACTCTTCACGAATTAGTGTGCCTTGCCGACCATCAAATTCTTGGGTGATTGTGATCTACCATCATCATGTCTAAGGAAGGTGACAAATTGATGCAACCTAGGGTTCCATCTATTTATTATTAGTATTTTTAATTTTATTCTTTTTATTTTTGTGCGTGAACTTTAATGTTAGGCCTTAGCTATTTTCTTCATGGTTATGTTTATTTTGTTTTCTAGCTTAACCTTAAGATGTGGGGGGTGTCCACATCATTTTTCAGTCACAAGCGAGGCACATGACCCACTTGGGATAGCAGCCTCTATATATCACGTTAGAGAGAGGAGCACATCAGTTTTTTGGAATGAAAAAAACCTAGCTTACAGCTTATCCTTTTCCTGCTGCTTCTCATCTTCTCTTCTCTGCTGCTCATAGTCAGCATCTTCTCCTTTTTCCAGGTATTCTTCTTCTTCTTTCCTTCTTCTTCTTCTTCTTCTTCTTCTTCTTCTTCTTCTTCTTCTTCTTCTTCTTCTCCCTGTTAATCTCTTTGCCTTTGCTGTCTATTTTCTCTCCCTCTTCATTCTTCTCTTGATCTGTTGTTGTTTCTCTTTTCTCTTTCCCTTTATTTTCTTCTTCTTCTCTTATTCTTCTGCACTACAAAATCTGGTTTGCCTATGCTATTTCCTTTTCTTTGCTGTTTTTTTTTTCCCTGTAGCTGCTGCCCCTCTTGTTTAGGTTAATAGTGATATTGTGGACTTTTCTTTCATGTTCAGTGACTGTTTGGGTATTAATGAAAGCTGTGGTTAATCAAGTTACATGTTTGATACACTGTGGCTGATTGGTTAAGGCCTTTGTTAGTTTATTTTGCATACTGAATTGTTTAGTTACTCTCTTGCCTCACAAAAGTTCTCCATTTTATTTTCTTTACTCCTAGGATTGCATCAAGTGGTATCAGAGCATGGTTGTCTAGTAGTTTGTCTCACAAATTTTTGTTTGATAAAATTCGCATGCAAGGTGTTTGATAAAATTACTGTGAGGACTAAACTGCTGTTGTGCTGCATATTTTGCTGTCCTAGGTCTAGGTATAGCATTTTTACTGCATCATATTACATCCTAAGTTGCTGTCCCATCATCCTTGGTGGTTGTTTTGTTGTCTTTAGGCATTTAGGAGCAGTTTATGCATAGCAACCACTGTTTTAGGGTCATAGTTGTTGATTTTGTTTATTTTAGAGAGTCTAAAGTGGTCTAGGGTGTCATCTCTTGCATTTAGGGTGATTAGTTTGTCCTTCGGTTTGTATCACATCTTCCTATGGCTAATAACCCCGCCCCTTGGCAAGAGGCCTTCCAACGTCAACAAGAGGCAATGGAACAAATGCGTACCCAAATAGACCGACTTACCGAAATGGTGCATGGGTTATGTGTGAATCCACAACCACCTAGTCCACGAGATGATAGGAGACCTAGAGAAGTTCATGAGAGTGATGAGAATGACGACTTTGAAGAATATGTTCCCATTAGAGGTCGTAGAGAACGAAGGGCAATTGATAGGCATGGTAGACCTATGGATAGGAATTGGGATCAAGGTATTAAAGTCGATGTAGGTGAATTTGAGGGACGTCTACAACCCGAAGAGTTCTTAGTTTGGGTCGATAGGGTAGACCAATTCTTTGAGTGGAAAGACATGCCCGATGATAAGAGAGTTAAATTTGTTAGCTTAAAACTCAAAGGACATGCACTTGTTTGGTGGAAACAAGTCCAGGAAAATAGGATTCGCAAGGGTAAAGAAAAGATTAGGTCGTGGGATTGCATGAAAGTGAAACTTCGAGGAAAGTTCCTCCCCTCTGATTACCGTCAAACTCTTTTTAGGAAGTTTCACAACTTGCGACAAAATAACCGGTCAGGAGATGAATACGCAGAAGAGTTTTATTTGCTCCAAGAACGGAATGATTTAAATGAAGATGAGGAGCAAAGTGTAGCCCGTTATGTGGCGGGATTACGCTTTCCCATTCAGGATCAAGTTGATCTTCATGATTTGACACGGGTAGATGAAGCATATCGCTACGCACTTAAGATAGAGAAACAACTTATCCACAACCCATAAGTTTGAGATGGTTCCTAATGCTACGGGTTCAACTGGCAAGCAATAGGTAGGGTGTCGAGTAATGTTTCAAAATGTGATTCCCCAAAACCCCACTAAAGCCGGTCAAAGCCAAGTTGATAAGGGTAAGGGTATTCTTGGGGGCAAAACCACTTACATTTATTTGCTATAAATGTGGTGAACCAGGGCATAGATCTGCAAAGTGTCCTAAGAGAAAATTTGTACCACAGTCACACTTGATAGATCAAGATGTAGGTGATCCTAGCACGAGCATGATTTAGAGTTAGAAGAGTTGATTGTGGAAGGAGAGGCTGAACATCACCCAGAGGAAGTAGATGGTGTTACAGATGGTCAGTTTTGTTGAACAATGATTTTACCAAGCTTAGAGAGAACAACTGTTCCTCTAGGTTATTTTATTAGATGACAAAGTAATAATCATATAATTACAAGATAGTCCCTGAAGACTAAAACAATTATATCCAACTACTAATAAATATAAAAACTCCAACACTCCCCCTCAAGCTGGTGCGAAAATATCTCTCATTCCCAGCTTGCTAAGAATAAAGTGAAATGCCCTACTCGCAAGACTCTTGGTAAGGATGTCAGCTAACGGATCTCCAGACTTCACATATGGAGTACAAATCTTCCCACTATTTAGTTTTTCCTTGATAAAATGGCGATCAATTTCCACATGCTTAGTCCTATCATGCTGAACAGGATTATGGGCAATGTCGATAGCTGCTTTGTTATCACAGTATAGCTTCATTGAGTCTTCAGGATTGAAACCAAGATCAGATAGGATAATTTGGATCCACAACAATTCACACACACCTTGAGCCATGGCTCTAAACTCTGCTTCAGCGCTAGATCTAGCCACTACGGGCTGTTTTTTGCTTCTCCAAGTGACCAGGTTCCCTCCAACAAAGGAACAATATCCGGTTGTCGATCTTCTATCGGTAACCGATCCGGCCCAATCCGCATCTGTATAGGCTTCCACTTGAGTGTGCCCATGCTTAGCAAAGAATAAACCTTTCCCCAGTGCTGACTTGAGATATCTTACAATTCGGAAAACCGCATCAAGATGAACCTGTCTAGGGGAATGCATATACTGACTTACCACGCTCACTGCAAAAGCAATGTAAGGTCTGGTGTGTGAGAGATAAATCAGTTTACCCACCATTCTCTGATATCTTCCCTTTTCCACTGGTTCTGCTCCTGGGTCATCACTAAGCTTCAGATTAGGATCCATTGGAGTATCCGCTGCCTTACTACCAAGCATTCCTGTTTCCTTGAGTAAATCCAGTACATACTGTCTCTGGGATAAAAAAATCCCATCTTTGGATCTTGCCACTTCAATTCCTAAGAAATATTTTAAGCTTCCCAAGTCCTTGATTTCAAACTCCTTGGCCAGATAATTTTTTAACTTTCCCATCTCTTCCAGATCATCTCCAGTGAGAACGATATCATCCACATAGACAATTAATGCTGTCAATTTATCGCTTGAAGAATGTTTAATGAAGAGAGTGTGATCACCTTGGCTTTGTTTGAACCCATACCTGAGCATAGCCTGAGAAAAACGATCAAACCACACTCTTGGTGACTGTTTGAGCCCATACAATGACTTTCGAAGACGACAAACTTTCCCTTTTGTTTTGGTATCCTCAAAACCTGGAGGGACATCCATGTATACTTCCTCCTCTAAATCTCCATGGAGAAAGGCATTCTTTACATCAAATTGATGTAGTGGCCACTCCAAATTTGCAGCAAGAGATAATAGAATTCTAATAGAATTCATTTTGGCTACTGGAGCAAATGTTTCTTGATAGTCAACTCCATACGTCTGAGTAAAACCCTTAGCTACCAGTCAGGCTTTATATCTCTCAATCGTTCCATCAGCCTTGTATTTCACTGTGAACACCCACTTGCACCCTACTGTCTTCTTCCCTTGAGGTAATTCTGTTAATTCCCATGTGCCATTTTTAGAAAGTGCTTTCATCTCTTCAACCATGGCAGACTTCCACTTAGGGTCAGACAAGGCTTCCTGGACATGGGTAGGAGTAGACACAGAAGACAAACTAGAAACAAAAGGTTTATGGGATGGTGATAAACGTGAGTATGACACAAAATCAGAAAGAGGATGTTTAGTACATGTCCTAGTGCCTTTACGATGAGCAATAGGTATGTCTAAATCATTAACAGATGGAGAAGTAAGAGATGGAGAGATACCTGGATCATCATCACTAGAAGAGATTGGCTGGAGTGGAGAGATATGAACATCTTCCATGTCTGCTGCTCCAAATCTTCTTCTCTCCTTGTTTTTTGAGTAGGTAAGTAACTCTTTCCCCTTTGTTACAGTATCATCCCTCTCTTCACTATTCTCCTCTTTTTCTGTTTCTTCTCTCATAACCTCTTCTACTTCCCCTTTCTCCCCTCCCTCCTCACTATTTTCTCCTAACTCCACTACTCCCTCAATAGGAACAAACATCTCTTCCACACTCATTTTCTCCCCCTGAATAGATGGCTGTGGAGACTGAAAGTAGGACTGGGTCTCATGGAATGTAACATCCATAGAGACATACCACCGACGAGAAGGAGGATGGTAACACTTGTACCCCTTTTGTGTCGGTGAGTAACCAACAAAGACACACTTAAGAGAACGAGGGTCAAGTTTTTTCCTAGAAGGGGAATGGTTGTGAACAAAGCAGACGCACCCAAACACTTTAGGAGGAATAGTAAACACCGAAGATGGATTTAGAAGAACTTCAATTGGAGACTTCTTATTAAGGACACGGGAGGGCAATCTATTGATAAGGTAGGTAGCAGTTAAAACTGCGTCTCCCCAATAAGACTTGGGAACTTGCATGGAAAACATCATAGATCGAGCACTTTCTAGTAAATGTCGATTTTTTTCTCTCGGCAACTCCATTTTGTTGGGGAGTATTAGTGCAGGAAGTTTGGTGTATGATCCCGTGTTCAAGAAAAAAATTCCCGAGTCCACTATAAATATATTCCCCCCCTTTGTCAGAGCGCACAACTTTGATAACAGTACTAAATTGAGTGCAAATCATACTGTGGAAGTTTTTGAAAATGGAAAACACATCACTCTTCTCTCGCATCAGATATACCCAAGTCGTACGAGAAAAATCATCAATAAATGTAACAAACCACTTATACCCATGCAAAGAAGAAATGTGGGATGGTCCCCAAACATCAGTATGAACAAGTTGAAAAGGAATAGTACTTTTATTCAAACTCAAATTAAAAGAGGCACGGTGATGTTTGCCAAGTTCACATGCTTCACACATAGCATTATTAACATTATAATTGTTTATTAATGACGGAAATAAATGACGAAGGAGAGAGAACGAAGGATGTCCTAGTCTCTGATGCCACAACCAAGCCTCTCTAGGGAGTGTCTCTCTCAAAGAATGACAAGCCTTCTGAGTCAAACTTCCACCTCCAGTATCTACTTCACTAGGCAGCAGAAAGTAGAGTCCATTCTTCTCCCTACCATTGCCAATCACCTTCTTGGTGGAGAGATCCTAAAAAACACAGTGAGAGGGAAAAAAGGTGACACAGCAATTAAGATCATTAGTAATCCGACTAATCGAAAGAAGATTAGTCGTAAAGTTTGGTACATGAAGAACCGAAGATAAAGATAGATACTCAGAAGCATGAATAACACCTTTACCGGAAATGGAAGAAAGACTACCATCGGCAGTTTTAACCTTGTCTTTACCTGAACAAGGATTGTAAGTAGAAAAAATAGTGGACAGGCCGGTCATATGATCGGAGGCTCCAGAGTCAATGATCCATGGTTGTGGAGAACAAGCATTCAAAGCACATGTAAAATTAGCAACATTACCTGCTTGGGCAAAAGAAGTAGAAGAACTCGTAGAGGTATCCAACTGTGCCATAATGCGCCTCAGGGTCTCCAAATCAGTACTACTAATGCCACCAGTAGCAGGTGAAGCAGTGGGAATCTCCTCGGACTGATGAGCTTCAGAACCCGTGGATAAGTTGGCTCAGGGTCCATTACCTCGGCCACCAGTGCGGCCTCCACCTCTTCCCCTTGGGAAAGATGGACGACCATGAAGCTTCCAGTAGGTAGCACGTAGATGACCTGGCTTATTACAGTAATCACACCACTTATCTTTAGTCTCAGAACCCTCAGAAATTGTCTGATCCTTCCGTGAATTATAGTTGGGAGCCTTACCCCCTTTCTGATTATAAGATACCAAAGCGGATCGATCGGTGGGTTTGGGAGAAAGCATAGCAGAACGACGACTCTCTTTGTTCTGAACATAGGCAAATGCCTCTCGAAGTGATGGTAATGGCTCCATTCCAAGAATTCGACTCCTCACCTGATCGAATTCGGAATTGAGGCCAGCGAGAAACTTAAAAATTCCTTCACTCTCAATATACTCCTTGAAACTAGTGGCATACGTAGAGCAAACAGGACGATAATTCTTCAAGTTATCAAGACGCTTCCACATAGTATTCAAAGAGGTGTAATACTGAAGGATAGAACGCTCACCTTGTTCATCCGCCTCAATACGCCGACGAAGCTCATAAACTTCAGCTATATTACCTTTCCTAGCATAAGTCTGTGCTAATGTATCCCATATGTCAAGTGCTGTTTCCATCTCTAGAAAGAAAGCAGCAATACTTGGCTCCATCGAATGCACAAGCCAACTCATGACGAGATAATTATCCACTTCCCACTTTGCATAGGTGGGTTCCTCAAGACTAGGTGCCTTAAGATTGCCATCAACATAACCAAACTTTGATCTACTGCGAAGCCAAAAGGTAGCGGATTGAGACCAAGTAAGATAGTTCTCTCCATTGAACAATTCAGTGGTAATTTTAGACCCAGGGTTCTCAGTAATGAGGGAATGCTTCTCATGACTTATAAGAAAACCCACAACACCGGATTTATCACCTTCCGTCGACATGATGAAGAAAACAAGAGCAAGGCACAGGACAAAGTTGCAGCAACAAGGCAGATCTAGTCGTCACAGGCACCGTGCTGGTGCAAACATCCAATTTATGGATAATACATGGGTCCGTACAAGGACCTAAATTGTCGGAGAAACGAAACTTGTGATCAGATCAAGTATCTGTAGAGTACCCAATGATCTAGGGTTAAGAAAAAAGGAAAAAAGAAGAAGAGATTGCTGTTTATTAACCCAGTAGGTCTCGGTTGTGAGTACCCAAGGGATTGGGGTATCGAAAAACAGGGAAGAAAGGGTTTGGAAGGTGTTGGTTTAGTCCAGGGTGGCTTGCGGTGAGGTTAGCTGGGGCTGTTGGTGAGTAGCGCAGCCTCCTAGGGCTGTTGGGACCTGCGGCGCAGCCTCCTAGGGCTGTTGTGGCATGCGGCGCAACCTCCCAAGGGCTGTGTGGGTTCGCTGATGGATGTGGTGGTGTTGGGTGATGCCGACGATGGGTTTGGTGGTGATTGGTGGAGCGCAGGTGGTGGTGGTGGTGATGCTTGGTGAGAAACCCTCTTAGAGTGGCTCTGATACCATGTTGAACAATGATTTTACCAAACTTAGAGAGAACAACTGTTCCTCTAGGTTATTTTATTAGATGACAAAGTAATAATCATATAATTACAAGATAGTCCCTGAAGACTAAAACAATTATATCCAACTACTAATAAATATAAATACTCCAACAAGTTTCTTGTCATTCATCGTGTCATGTTAGCTCCTAAGGCCTCTACCGATGATAGATGGTTGAGACGGAGTCTTTTCCGCACTACTTGCACAGTCGGAGGGAAGTTGCGTTCAGTTGTCATTGATAGTGGGAACACCGAAAACTTTGTCTCCCAAGAGATGGTTGACAAACTAGCGCTAAAGACCGAGCAATTGTCTAGACCATATAAGGTGGCTTGGTTTAAGGAAGGGTGTGAAGTACCCGTCAATAGTCGTTGTCTAGTGAAATCCTCCATTGGGAAGAATTATAGGGATGAGGTTTGGTGCGATGTTGTTCCATTAGAGGTGTGTCATATCTTATTGGGACGTCCGTGGCAATATGATAGGAAGACCCAACATGATGGAGAAAAGAACACATACACCTTAAAAAAGGACAACCTAGAAATAATTTTGTGTCCTCAAAAGGATGCAAAGATGCCTACAAAGAAGGTAGATCAAAGTTCTGTCCAAAATAGAGTCCAACAGAAATCAGTCATGATCCTTAATGAGCATGAATTTGAGACAGAACTAAGGGTAACTCAAGTTGAGTGTCTTTTGGTAGGTAAAGAGGTAAAAGTAGAGTCTATGGTTCCAAAAGAAGTCCAACCTTTACTGGATGAATTTAAAGAGCTTATTCCCGAGGAACTTCCAGATGGACTCCCACCCATGAGGGATATCCAACATTGCATAGATCTAATTCCTGGTGCAAGTTTACCTCACTTACCTCATTATCGCATGAGCCCATTAGAGTATGAGGAGTTGCATAGGCAAGTGTCAGAATTGCTTAGGAAAGGGCTTGTTCGAGAGAGCATGAGTCCAGTTCCAGCACTCGTTACACCAAAGAAGGATGGCACTTGGAGAATGTGCATAGATAGTCAAACTATCAACAAGATTACTATCAAATATAGGTTTCCCATACCTAGGCTTGATGACATGCTTGACATGTTGAGTGGCACGAAAATATTCTCTAAGATTGATCTTAGAGTTAGACCGGGGGATGAATGGAAGACGACCTTTAAGACTAGAGAGGGTCTTTATGAGTGGCTTGTCATGCCCTTTGGCTTATCGAATGCCCCTAGCACATTCATGCGTACGATGAACCATGTCCTTAGGCCTTTCATAGGAAAATTTGTCGTGGTATACTTTGATGATATTCTTATCTATAGTGCGTGTCCCGAGGATCATTTCACACATTTGAGGCAAGTACTACAGACTGTGAGAGAGAATCAACTTTATGCCAACCTTAAGAAATGCACTTTTTTCACTGATAGCTTGATTTTTCTTGGGTATGTAGTGTCCTCGGATGGTGTTAAGGTTGATCCGATAAAAGTTGAAGCCATCCACAATTGGTCTAGTCCCAAGACCGTTAGTGAGGTTCGTAGCTTTAATGGGTTAGCTTCATTTTATAGGCGTTTCATTCGAAATTTTAGCACCATGACAGCTCCCATAACTGATTGTCTTAAAAAGGGTTTATTCAAGTGGACCCCAGCAGCTGAGAAAAGCTTTCAACTTATAAAGACCAAGATGATTACTGCTCCAGTTTTAGCACTTCCAGATTTTGAGAAAGTCTTTGAAGTTGATTGTGATGCCTCTCACGTAGGAATAGGAGCAGTGTTAAGTCAAGAACGGCGTCCTGTAGCATTCTTTAGTGAAAAGTTGAACAAGGCACGATTGAAATATTCAACTTATGAGTTAGAGTTTTATGCCATTGTTCAAGCTTTGAAGCACTGGAGGCATTACCTTATCCATAGGGAATTTGTGTTGAACTCCGATCATGAGGCCTTAAAATATTTGAATTCCCAAAGGAATTTGAATAAAAGACATGCTAAGTGGTCTTCTTTCCTCAAGAGTATACATTTAACCTGAGGCATAAGGCGGGGGTCGCTAATCGAGTGGCTGATGCTTTAAGTAGAAGGTCTCTTGTTCTTGTGACTATGAACAAACCGTCGTCTCTTTCGAATCTTTGAAGGGGCAATACACTAGTGATCCGAATTTTGGTTATATTTGGGAGTCTTGCATTCAGCATGGTACCGATTCCTCTTCTTCTTATGTTATAGATGATGGATACCTTTTCTATGTACACGCCTCTGTATACCTGAGGGGTCTCTTTGGGAAGGTCTCATTCATGAGTTGCATAGTAGTGGACACAGTGGTCATTTTGGGCAGACAAAAACCATAGGTCTTGTAGAGCCGAGGTATTTTTGGCCTAGGTTGACGAGAGACGTTGTTCGTTATGTGAGTCGAAGTCACACTTGTCAGTCTTTTAAGGGGGCACTCACAAAACACTGGACTATACACTCCATTGCCTATATCTAGTAGAGCTTGGGAAGATGTTAGTATGAATTTTGTTTTAGGTTTGCCAAAGACTCTTAGGAAGGTGGATTCTGTGTTTGTGGTGGTTGATAGATTTTCTAAGATGGCGCATTTCATTCCATGTCAAAAAACATCTGATGCATCTCATATAGCTCATCTATTCTTTAAGGAGATAGTCGTCTGCATGGCATACCTAGATCTTTCACTTCGGACAGGGACACTAATTTTTTGAGTCATTTTTGGAGAACTTTATGGAGTTGGCTTGGGACTAACCTTCAGTTTAGTGGTGCTTATCATCCTCAAACGGATGGACAAACAAAGGTAGTTAATCGCAGCCTAGGTGGTTTGCTTAGATGTTTGGTTGGTGAACGACCACATCAATGGGATTTAATTGTACCACAAGCTGATTTGCCTATAACAGTTCACTAAATAGGACAACTGGAAAAACTCCTTTTGAAATTGTCTATGGCTTTCCAATTCCCCATATTCCTTCCCGTGGTCGTATTAGTGCTGAAGCTGATGATTATTGAGCATATCAAGAATGTGCAGCAAGAAGTGCTTGAGAAGCTACGGGTGGCCAACTCTAAATACAAAGAGGAAGCCGATCAACATCTTAGGGAATTGTCCTTTTCTGTGGGAGACTTGGTCATGGTATATTTTAGACGCAAGAGGTTTCCAGTGGGGCCATATAGCAAATTGAGTAGTCGGAAATTTGGGCCAATCCGCATTCTTAAGAAGTTAGGCAGCAATGCCTATCTTCTAGACCTTCCTTACAATGTACCCACTTCTCCGGTTTTTAATGTAGCCGACGTCTCTATGTTCAATGGAGATCCACCAGAGGTTACAAAGGTCGTTGCACACTCCCGTTTGCAAACACTACTAGAGGTGTTGAGGATTTTATTGAAGACATTGTTGATATCAAAACTACCAAGACACGAGGAAGTATGCTATGACGATACCTAGTTCGTTGGAGAGACCAACCATCGACAGATTGTTCAGGGATTGACGAGGCCGAATTGAGACATCGTCGCGAGGATTTATTTCAAAGACTTTCTGAGGCTTTCTCGACGGAGTCGAGTTCTTCCCAACCGGGGGGAGTTGATGCAACCTAGGGTTCCATCTATTTATTATTAGTATTTTTATTTTTATTCTTTTTATTTTTGTGTGTGAACTTTAATGTTAGACCTTAGCTATTTTCTTCTTGGTTATGTTTATTTTGTTTTCTAGCTTAACGTTAAGATGGGGGGGGGGGGGGGGGGGGGGGTGTCCACATCATTTTTCAGTCACATGCTAGGCACATGACCCACTGGGGATAGGAACCTCTATATATCACCTTAGAGGAGGAGCACATCAGTTTTTTGGAATGAAAAAAACCTAGCTTACAGCTGCTCCTCTTCCTGCTGCTTCTCATCTTCTCTTCTGTGCTGCTCATCCTTGCTGCGGCTCATAGTCAGCATCTTCTCCTTTTTCCAGCTATTCTTTTTCTTCTTTCCTTCCTCTTCTTCTTCTTCTTCTTCTTCTTCTTCTTCTTCCTGTTAATCTCTTTGCCTTTGCTGCCTATTTTCTCTCCCTTTTCATTCTTCTCTTGATCTGTTGTTTCTCTTTTATCTTTCCCTTTATCTTCTTCTTCTTCTTCTTCTCTTATTCTTCTGCACTACAAAATCTGGTTTGCCTATGCTATCTCCTTTTCTTTGCTGTTTTTTTTCCCTGTAGCTGCTGCCCCTCTTGTTTAGGTTAATAGTGATATTTGAGTTTGAATAAAAGTACTATTCCTTTTCAAATTGTTCATACTGATGTTTGGGTCCTCACATATTACTTCTTTGAATGGTTATAAATGGCTCGTTACTTTTATTGATGATTTCTCTTGTACTACTTGGGTGTATTTGATGAAAGAAAAGAGTGATGTATATGCAATTTTTAAAAACTTTCATAAGATGATATACTCAATTTAGTACAACTGTCCAAATTGTCCGTTATGATCGGGGGGGGGGGGGGGGGGGGGAAGATGTGTGGGAGTATATCTATAGTGGTCTAAAAGACTATTTTTCTAACCATGCCATGATTCACCAAACATCTTGCACTAATACTCCACAACAGAATGGAGTTGCAGAACATAAGAATCGCCACTTGTTGGAAAGCGCCCGCTCTATGATGTTTTCAATGCAGGTTCCTAAGTCCTATTGGGGGGAGGCATTCTTAACAGCCGCTTACCTCATCAATCGGTTACCCACTCGTGTCTTAGGTAAGAAATTTCCCATTCAAACTCTCCTTAATCCATCGTCTCTGTTTACCATTCCTCCCAAGGTGTTTGGTTGTGTTTGTTTGTCCACAACCATTCTCCATCTCGAAAAAAGTTAGATCCTCGTGCTCTCAAGTGTGTCTCCCTTGGTTATTCACCCACTCAAAAAGGGTATAGATGTTACCATCCTCCTCCTCGTAAGTAGTACGTGTCTATGGATGTCACTTTCCAGGAGACATATTCATACTTTCAGTCTCCACAACCACCTCTTCAGGGGGATAAAGAGAGTGAGGAAGTGATGCCTGTTAGAGAGAATGGGGATGAGGTCCCTGTGATGCCTATTAGAGAGAATGGGGATGAGATGCATGTTCTTGTTCAATTTACTAATGAGGGAGAGCTAGAAAATGAGGAAGTGAATGAGACGAGGGAGAAAGAGGGAGAGGAGGTAAGAGAGAGTGAGGTAGAAAACATAGAGGACTGAGAATAGGCAATTGACAATAGGCAGAAAGAGTTGCTGACATACTCAAAGAACAAGGCTAGGAAAGGTTTGGGATAGCAGATATGGAGGCTATTCTCCCTTACCTCAACTACAACCAATCTCTTCTAGTGATGATAGTCCAGGTATTTCGAGTCCCTCTGCTCATATTCTTGATTCTAGTAATGATTTAGACATTCCTATTGCTCACCGAAAGGGCACTAGAGCATGTACTAAATATCCACTTTCTAACTTTGTCTCACATTTTCGGTTGTCTCCATCCTATAGAGCTTTTGTATCCAAACCTTCCTCTATTTCTATTCCTAACCATGTCCAAGATGCTCTCGGTGATCCAAAATGGAAATCAGCCATGGTTGAAGAGATATAAGTACTCTCCAAAAATAGTACTTGGGAATTAGCAGATTTACCTCTAGGGAAGAGGACAGTAGGGTGCAAGTGGGCATTCACTGTGAAATACAAAGCTGATAGGACCATTGAAAGGTACAAAGCTCGGTTGGTGGCTAAGGGGTTCAATCAAACTTATGGAGTGGATTATCAGGAATCATTTGCTCCAGTGGCCAAGATGAATTCGATAAGAATTTTGTTGTCTCTTGCAGCAAATTTAGAGTGGCCTTTACATCAATTTGATGTCAAAAATGCCTTTCTGCATGGTGACTTAGAGGAGGAAGTGTATATGGATATCCCACCAGGTTTCGAGGATTCTAAGACGAGGGAAAGTGTGCCGTCTTAAGAAATCTTTGTATGGGTTAAAACAATCTCTTAGAGCATGGTTTGACAGATTCTCACAAGCTACGATTAGGTATGATTTCAAACAGAGTTAGGGTGACCATACTCTCTTCATAAAACGCTCTTCAGAGAATAAGTTGACTGCCTTGATAGTCTATGTGGATGACATAGTCCTCACAGGAGACGACTTAGAAGAAATGGGAAAGTTGAAGAGTTATCTTGCTCAAGAATTCGAAATCAAGGATTTGGGGGACTTGAAGTATTTCTTGGGAATTGAAGTTGCCAGATCCAAAGATGGGATTTTCATCTCTCAGCGACTGTATGTCTTAGATTTGTTGTAGGAAATGGGGATGCTTGGTAGTAAAACAGCAGATACTCCAATGGACCTGAATTAGAAACTTAGCGATGATATAAGTGGAGAACTTGTTGATAAGGGGAGATATCAGAGGATGGTTGGTAAACTAATTTACCTGTCTCACACTAGACTAGACATAGCCTTTGCTGAGTGTGGTCAGTCAGTTTATGCACTCTCCGAGGCACGTTCACCTTGATTCTGTCTTTCGAATTGAGAGGTATCTTAAATCAGCACCTGGTAAGGGTTTATTCTTTGCTAAGCATGGCTATACTCAAGTGGAGGCATACACAGATGCTGACTGGGCTGGGTCGGTTACTGTCAGAAGATCAACAACGGGGTATTGTTCCTTTGTTGGTGGCAACCTGGTGACTTGGAGGAGCAAAAAGCAACAAGTGGTGGCGAGACCCAGTGTTGAGGCTGAGTTTAGAGCTATGGCACAGGGAATTTTTTGAATTATTATGGATTCAGATTATCCTGTCTGACCTTGGTTTTGGGCCTGCAGACTCAGTGAATTATATTGTGACAATAAAGCTGCTATTAATATTGCTCACAATCCGGTTCATCATGATAGGACCAAGCACGTGGAGATAGATCGACATTTTATCAAGGAGAAACTCAATAGTGGCAGTGTGTGTACTCCGTTCGTGAAGTCTGGAGAGCTAGCAAGTCTGGAGAGCAGCTAGCTGATGTTCTCACAAAGAGTCTTGCTAGCAAGTCATTTCAATTTATTCTTGGCAAGCAGGGCATGAGAGATATCTTCGCCCTAGCTTGAGGAGGAGTGTTGAGAGTTATTATGTTTTATGTTGTTATTTTTATTTCGTATATTATCAGGGATCTACTTATAAATATTTTCTCCTTCTTTTTATTGGATTAATAAAAGATGAGAGACATGTTGTCTCTCACTAAGTTTTTGGATTATTCTTTGTCAACACTCCCAACCCCTTCGGTAAGAATATCTGCCAATTGCTCGCCAGTCTTCACAAAAGGAATGCACACTGTACCATTGTTTAGATTTTCCTTAATAAAGTGCCTATCAATCTCGACATGCTTGGTACGATCATGCTGTACTGGATTATGAGCTATATTAATAGCTATATTAATAGTCTCATAGGTCCAGTCAAATCCAACCTCATATCATTCAGGAAGGACTTAATCCACAAAAGTTCACAAATGCCTTGGGCCATTGCCCCGAACTCTGCCTCTACACTGGACCATGCTACTACATTTTGCTTCTTACTTCTCCAAGTAACTAAATTACCTCCTACAAAGGTATAATATCTAGTGGTGGACCTTCTATTAGTCATTAAGCTAGCCTAATTTGCATCAGTATAGGCTTCCACTCTAAGATGATCATGCTTGGCAAAGTACAGGCCCTTTCCCGGAGTAGACTTCAAGTATCGAAGTATCCGAAAGACAGCCTCCAGATGAGTCTCACGCGGAGTGTGCATAAATTGGCTAACCACACTCACTGCAAATGCAATGTCGGGACGTGTATGAGACAAATAGATGAGTTTACCTACCAGTCTCTGATATCTCTCTTTATCAACTGTTGTTCCACTACTGTCATCACTAAGTTTCTGATTAGGATCTATAGGAGTGTCACAAGCTCTACTCCCCAGCATCCCCGTCTCCTTCAAAAGGTCAAGGACATACTTCCTTTGGGAAATATATATCCTGTGCTTCGATCTAGCAAATTCAATCCCCAAAAAATACTTTAGAGCTCCCAAATCCTTTATTTCGAACTCTGTGGCCAAATAATTTGTAATCGTTGCATTTCCTCAAAATCATCCCCTGTAAGTACAATATCATCAACATATACTATGAGGGCGGTAGTCTTACCCTGTGACGAATGCTTAGTGAACAGAGTGTGATCAACATGACTCTGCCTGAAGCCATATCTAAGCATTGCCTGAGTGAACCTCTCAAACCAAGCCTGTGGGGATTCTTTGACACCGTATAATGACTTACTGAGTCTACATACCTTCCCTTCTGTTTTGGAGTCCTCAAAGCCAGAAGGCACATCCATATACACCTCTTCTTCTAGATCACCATGCAAGAAAGCATTCTTCACATCAAACTGGTGAAGGGGCTAATCTAGATTTACTGCAAGTGAGAGAAGAATCCTAATCGAGTTCATCTTAGCAACCGGTGCAAATGTCTCCTAATAATCCACCCCATAAGTTTGAGTAAAGCCCTTTGCAACAAGACGGGCTTCGTATCGCTCAATAGAACCATCAGCCCTGTGTGTCACTGTATATACCCACTTGCACCCCACAGTTTGCCCTTGGGTAACTCTGTCAATTCCCAAGTACTACTCTTACGAAGAGCTTTCATCTCTTCCATCATAGCATGTTTCCACTTGGGATCTACAAGAGCATCCTGAGCTTGGTTAGGTACACAAATAGAGGAAATATTTCAAACAAAGGCTTTATAAGAAGGGGATAAGTTAGAGCAAGACACAAAGTTAGATATAGGATGTTAAGTACAAGACCTAACACGCTTTCAAACATCAATGGGTACATCTAGATGATCAGACTCTATGGGAGAAGGTATATCAGAATTACCTGGATCTTCATCTGCCAGAGGGAATGGCAGTGAAAGAATAGGAGAAGTAGCCTCTTTATCAGGAGAAGGAGTTTCTCTAGTCTTTCTCTTACTCCATGTTCCCTTTGAATAGATCAACAATTCTTTCTCCTTTGTAGTTGCTTTTTTTTCCCCCTCTTAACCCCTTTGTCTCACTCTCTTTTTCTTTGTCTGATTCCTTTGCCTCACACATTTTTTCTCCCTCTGACTCCTTTTCATCACACCCCTTTTTTGTGATTGTCTCCATTTCAACCTCAATAATCGTAGGCAACGTGAACACAAACATCACTTCCTCTAACCCTGCTCCCCCTGATGAGATGGTTGGGAACCCTGGGGATTTTGGAAGTAAGATTGAGACTCAAAGAATGTGACATCCATAGACACAGACGGAGGATGATAACACTTGTACCCCTTTTGAGTAGGAGAATTACCAATGAATACACACCTAAGGGCACGAGGATCTAACTTCCCACGAGTGGGAGAATTGTTATGAACAGAGCACACATAACCAAAGACCCGGGGATAGGGGTGCTCAATTTGGCCCATTAACCCGACCCACCCGACCGACATGACCCACTCGAAGGCTATTGGGTGATTTTGGTGGATGGTCGGTTGAGTCACGAGTTTTGCAAGCCAAACCCGACTGTATTCGGTTCGGATGTCGGTTGTACTCATGTGAAACCCAAGCACCCGACCCGACCCGAATGCTTTACTTAAATACAAAAGTTTTTACAGACCTAGCCTCTCATTTACCTCTTCATTTTTTTTTCCTGCATCAAGACCAAACCACACTCTACTTTCTCTCTCTAGAAATTCATACCCCGTGTTGAGCCCAAATTCATCTAAATTCTAATCATCTTTCTCATTTCAAAATTGTTCTCTCTAGTTCCCACTGCCTCAAAGAAGAGACACAGCTGCCACTCCCATTCCACACAAACCCTACCTTCTCTGAGTTCTCTCGCCCTCATCGTTGATATGCCGTGGTCACCACCATCGCCATCATCATCACTGCCGTGGTCACCATCGCCATCGCTGCCACTACTGTGGTGACCACCACCTCTGTAACCACCACCCCTGTAGCTGCCTAGCTTCTGGATCTCTCACGTCGCCGTTGCTGCCAGTAGTCGTGCGACCCCACCACCACTCGATCTACGCTTCATCCTCCATGCGCTGCCAAGATACTTACCAAAACTCTTGATTTGTGATTTTTTGGGGGTGTATTGTGTAGATCTGATGCTACATGTATGTATACATTTGACCCTTTATGAGATTCAACTCTTTTCCCCTTTCTTGATTTCTATTATTTGATTTGATTCATCTAATTAACAGCAATTGATTCATGTAATTTGATTGTGTAAAATATCTGTTTTTGGATTTGTTTGCACCTTTTAAAAGTGAGAAACTCATTTCATCAAAGCTGGTGACTCCATCTGAACCGACCAATCAGATGGATGGTGGGTGGCAGAGACTGAACCCGATGAGATTCGGGGGGGGGGGGGGGGGGGTGTTGCGGGGCGGGGCGGAAGGGGGTCAAACCCAACTCACCCGACTCCTGAGCACCCCTACCCGGGGAGGAATATAAAAGAGTGTTGAAGAGGGGAGGAGTGCTTCAATTGGTGCTCTCTTGTTCAACACACGAGTAGGAAGACGATTAATGAGGTAAGCAGCTGTTAGGACTGCCTTACCCCAGTAAGACTTGGGAGCATTTACTGAGACGAGCATGGAATGAGCAACTTCTAACAAGTGACGGTTCTTGCATTCGGCCACCCCATTTAGTTGAGGTGTTATCAGTGCAAGAAGTCTGATGAATTATTCCATGAGAACAGAAAAAATCTCCAAGACCAGAATCAATGTACTCACCCCCATTATCATAATGCAAAATTTTTATGTCTGCCCCAAACTGAGTACGAATCATCTAATGGAAGGCTTTGAAAACAAAAAAGACTCCCCTTTTTTCCTTTTAACATCTAAATCCATGTGACACGAGAAAAATCATCGATCAATGTAACAAACCATCTATGACCTTTTAACGACACAATACAAGATGGACCCCAAACATTAGAATGTACTAAAGCAAAAGGGACAGAATGTGACACGAGAAAAATCATCGATCAATGTAACAAACCATCTATGACCTTTTAACGACACAATACAAGATGGACCCCAAACATTAGAATGTACTAAAGCAAAAGGGACAGAACTTTTTGTGAACTTGGAGGAAAAGATGCACGGTGATGCTTTCCAAGTTCACAAGACTCACATAAAAACTCGGAGGCCTTTTTATTTAGGACAACCGAAGGAAATAAATGCTGAAGTAAAGAGAAAGGAGGGTGTCCTAACCACTTCTGCCAAAGCCATAGGTCTTCGGTTTTATTATTAGAGACCACGGTATTATGTGCCATCTGCTCTCCTAAATTCAAGAAATAAAGACCATTCTCCATTCTACCACTGCCAATTGTTCTCTTCGTGATAAGATCCTGAAAGACACAATGTTGATGGAAAAAAGTTACACTACAATTCAAGTCACGAGTAATATGACTGATTGATAACAAGTTATTGGAGAAACTAGGGACATGTAAAACTGATGACAATGGTAATAAGGGAGTAGCATGAATTAAACTGAAAAGATGATGGGATTATATAATTCTGTATATTCAACATAATCAAAAATAAAGATTACAAGCCTTTATATAGGCGAAGCCAAACCTATACATTATACACACTAACCGATGTGGGACAACCACATAACTACACTAAATACACTTTACATATTTACCCTTTAGCACTCCCCCTCAAGCTGGAGCATACATATCATATGCACCCAGCTTGTTTCAAATATATTTCACATGTGTCCCACCCAACGCTTTAGTAAACAAATCTGCTAACTGGTCTGCAGATTTAACATGAACAATATTAATCATTTTCTGTAGAAGCATTTCACGAACAAAGTGACAATCAACTTCAATGTGTTTCGTCCCTCGTGAAACACAGGATTAGAAGCAATATGAACCGCTGCTTGGTTATCACAAAAATAGGTTCATAGGCTCAGACTGAGTAAACCCAAGTTCCTCCATCAAATGCTTCATCCATACTAACTCACAAGTAGTATGCACCATCGCCCTATATTCTGACTCAGCACTAGATTTAGCAACAACGGTTTGTTTCTTGCTTTTCCACGATACAAGATTTCCTCCAACAAGAACACAGTACCTGTAGTAGACCTCCTATCACTAGGAGATTCGGCCCAGTCTGCATCTGTGTAGCTCTCAACTCGAATGTGACCATGATCCTTATACAACAAACCACGGCCCGGAGCCCCCTTAAGGTACCTCAAGATCCGTATCACTGTATCCCAATGTGTAGTTCGAGGGGAGTCCATAAACTAAGTACACTAACTGCGAAGGCAACATCAGGTCTTGTGACTGTTAGGTAATTAAGTTTCCCAACTAAGCGTTTGTACTGTCCTGGATCATCAAGTAACTCCCCCTAATCTGGCACTAATTTGGAATTGGGATCCATAGAAGTATCCAAAGGTTTTGATCCCAACATTCCTGTCTCAGTCAGCAAATCAAGAATATATTTTCTCTGAGATAAGCAAATCCCTTCACTAGACCTGGCCACCTCAATGCCTAAGAAATACCTAAGCTGTCCTAAGTCTTTGGTCTGAAACTTGATTTGGAAGAAAGATTTCAACTCATGAATTCCCTTAAGAGTCATCACCAGTAATGACGATATCATCGACATAAACAATTAACAGTATCTTCCCCGCTACAGTGTGTCTATAGAAAACAGAATGATCAACATCACATCTCTGAAGACCAAACTCAGCAATCACTTCACTGAACCTGCCAAACCAAGCACGAGGAGACTGCTTCAAACCATAAAGAGACTTTTTTAATTTACAAACCAGACTAGACTCCCCCTGAGCAACAAACCCAGGTGGTTGCTCCATGTAAACCTCCTCAAGAAGGGTACCATTTAGAAACGCGTCCTTAATCCTACTGGTGAAGAGGCCAGTGATAAGTAGTGGCCAGTGAGATGAAAAGGCGAACATAGGCAATCTTGGCCACTGGAGAAAAAGTCTCTAAATAATCAAGTCCATAAACTTGAGTGTAGCCTTTGGCAACAAGGCGCGCCTTAAGCTTATCCAGAGTGCCATCAGGATGAACCTTAACTGCATATACCCCACGGCAACCAACCACGGATTTCCCTGGCGGGAGATGGACCAAGTCCCAAGTACCAGTTTCCTTAAGGGCACACATCTCATCCTGCATAGCTTGGTTCCAACCAGAATGGGCAAGTGCCTCTGCAACATTCTTAGGAATAGATATGGTAGACACAGAAGCAACAAATGAAGAAAATGTACGAGACAAATGATCATAAGACACAAAGTTAGAAATATGATGAGAAGTAGTATAAGAACGCTTACCCTTCCTGAGAGCAATGGGTAGGTCTAAAGCATTCGGTTCTGGAGAAGATGGCGGATCTGAGGACACGGTAGGCGGAGGCGGAGCAGCGGAGTCCAGGAGAGTCTCTGTTGGAGGACGGCGAGTATAAACTTGCAAATCAGGCCGAGACAAGCGGGTGGAAGCATCATGAAGCGGCGGTGTAGTAGTCGGAATAGGTGAGACAGGAAGAGGAGATGGAAGAGGAACTGGAAGCATAAAATCTGGATCAGTAGCCGAGGGGGACTCTGTATAAAAGGGTTTAGACTCGAAGAATGTGACATCGGCAGAGACAAAGTATTGATGAAGGGAAGGACTGTAACAACGGTACCCTTTCTGTGTCCTAGAGTATCCCAAGAAAATACACCGATTGTCTCGTGGGTCTAATTTATCAGTACTAGGAACCAGCTGATGAACAAAGCAAACACAGCCAAAAACACGCGGAACAACAGAGAAGGGTGACTCAACAGGAAACAAGCTTGATTGTTGTGTGCGGCCATTCAAAATAGAAGATGGCATACGATTAATCAAATAACAGGCAGTGAGGACAGCATCCCCCCCCCCCAAAAAAAAAATTTGGAACACGCATTTCAAATAACAGGGTGCGTGTGACTTCTAATAAGTGCCTATTTTTTCTCTCGGCAACACCATTTTTTGTGGTGTATGTACACAAGAAGATTGATGAATCATGCCAGAATGTGTCATAAAAGTACTAAAAGGGTCAGAATAATATTCCTTTGCATTATCACTCCGAAGAACACGAATGGGCACACCAAATTGAGTTTTAATTTCAGAACAAAAAACACAAAAAATAAAAAATAACTCGGAGCGATTTTTCATTAAATAAAGCCAAGTTACTCTTGAATAATCATCCACAAAAGTAACAAAATACCGATACCCCTTTGTGGAGGTTATACGGTGAGGATCCCATACATCAGAATGCACTAATTGAAAAGGACTAGACGTTCTTTTATTGACTCGGGGAGCAAATTGAACACGGTGATGCTTCCCCAACTGACACGACTCGCACTCTAAAGACTATAATAAACTTAAACTTGGAACTAAAAGCTTTAAATTAGCTAATGAAGGATGACCAAGGCGGCAGTGGATCTGATGAGGTGAAATGGTAGCAGGACAGGCTGTTGGTGAAGGAGCAGGGACAAGATCACCATCAAAGTAATAGAGACCATTGGACTCATGCCCGACGCCAATCATCTTCCGAGTCTTCAAATCATGAATAAGAACAGAATCAGGAGAAAAAGATACACAACAATTAAGATCCTTAGTCAACTGACCAACATACATTAAAGTAAAGGACGAACGAGGTATAAACAAAACAGAAGACAAGGATAAAGACGAAGAGGGTTGAGTCGTCCTGATTCCTTCAACACGAGTCGAGGACCCATCCGCTAAAGTGACTGGGGGAAGAGATGATGACAGCCGGATAGATGTAAAAAGACTAGATATACTTGTCAAATGATTACTAGCGACAGAATCAATTACCCATGGGGAAGAACCTGAAGCAATGCAAGCAGTATGTGTACCTCCATGCTGAGCTAAGGAAGTAGAGGAGGTGGATGCCTGGTGTGCTGCCTGATACTGAAGCAACTGCGAGTATTCCTCGCGAGGAACATACACGGTATTCATAGGAGCAGGAGCAGGAGCAGGAGCAGGAGCAGGAGCAGAAGGGTACCTAGGCTCAGAGATGGCGGCATTCGCAACTTGGGGGGACGACCATTGAGCTGCCAGCAT
The DNA here is from genome assembly GCA_033977485.1 of Hydrangea macrophylla. Lineage (NCBI taxonomy): Eukaryota > Viridiplantae > Streptophyta > Magnoliopsida > Cornales > Hydrangeaceae > Hydrangea > Hydrangea macrophylla. The sequence continues at coordinate 19,633,971 of CM066982.1, forward strand.
GTGTCTCTGCTATGCCCATCCCGAAAGCAATAAGTGCACTGGTGAGTCTGGCCTCTACCACAGCCAGGACGACCACCCCGAAATCCCCCTCTGCGTCTTCCACAGTTAGGGCCACCACCCTTAGTAGGAGCTGGTGGAGTCTGAGAAATAAGAGCGGAGCGATCAACAAGCGAAGGGGGGGGAGGTGGGTCCCGAGGGGTGCTCCGTAGAACACGCTGATATGTCTCGGCAAAAGTAGGAAAAGTATCACTCCCAAGAATCTGAGACCGAATAGCCTCATATTCAGGCTTGAGACCGGCAAGAAACTTAATTACCAACATTTGCTCCCTCTGTTTCTGTTATTCTTGAACATTGGTGGTAGGAGGCATAACAGAATTCAACTCCTCGCGTAAGCGCTTCATAGAAGCAAAATAATCGGTAACAGATAAGTCATTTTGCTCGAGCTTGAAATACTGAGAGGACAAATCATACATCCTGGTCAAGTTACTAGAATAAAGACGATGGAGATATTCCCAAAGTGCCTTAACGGAGCCCAAGTGATTGCATACATCAGCAACTTTCGGTTCATAGAATTCCACATAAGAGTCACAAGTTGAGCATCCAGTTGTTTCCACGCCTTTGCGGCTTTTTCATCGGCGGTGGGTGGAGACTCAGTGAGATGTACATCGTGGCCTAAGCCAGTAAGGGACATGGTAATAGCATTGGACCATTGAAGAAAATTATTACCATTCAACTTACGATTAGTGAGTTGGGTGAGATATTTGGACTCCATGGAATAAAACACAAGATCTGAAGAGAGAAACTAGGCTGATCGGAACCAAAAAAAGGGCAGATCTGACCCAAATAGGGCTAATTTGAACAAAACAGGTCGCCGGAGCTGCGGGAGGGTCCGGCGAAGGTTGCCGGTGGCCTGAGGGCTTGCGGCTGAACGGGGGGGGGGGCGCTGGAGGCTTGTGACTGGAAGATAGCAGTCGTCGGAGGTAGTTGGTGGTCCGACGGGAGTTGTTGGAGCTCGTCGGAGGAGGGGTGAGCAGCAACGAGGGTCGCCGGAAGTTGGGTGGGATGTGATGAGGGTTTCAGCTGGGAGAGTGGTTGTGGCGTGGCTAAAGGTTGCTCCTCTTTTTTATTTATTTTTTTATTTTTTTTATTAAGGAGAAAAGGGAAAACAATCAAAAAATAAAATAAAATAATATATGAAAGAAACAAGAATTTGAACTTCTTTGACTAAGAAGGCAGATGATGGAGCAATCCCAGGAAGGGAGGCTCTGATACCATGAAAAGATGATGGGAATATATAATTCTGTATATTCAACATACTGAAAAATAAAGATTACAAGCCTTTATATAGGTGAAGCCAAACCTATACATTATACACACTAACCGATGTGGGACAACCACATAACTACACTAACTACACTTTACATATTTACCCTTTAACATAAACCTTTTCCCGAAACTGAGGAAAAAGTTCCATCAGCAATTCTAACAATGTCCCGACGTGAATAGGGTTTATAAGCAGAAAAAATATCTGAAGATCCAGACATAAGATCAGAAGCTCTGGAATCAATAATCCATGGGAAGGGAGAATGAGATAGGAAAGCTCTCGCTGAGGTGGCTAAGTTACCTGAATGGGCAAACGAAGAGGAGGCAACTGTAGATGTTGACGGAGCACTACAGGCCATCAGATTCTGGGGAGCATCCTTAAACTCTTTGCTGGAAGTAGAAGCAGATTGATCACCCTGGGCTGGAAGGATTGTATCTATGACTGCGGAAACGAATGATGACTGCTCGGAAGGAGCAGAATGACAACTCTCCTTATTCTGCACAATAGTATTAAGTGCTTTGATTCTCCCTTTTACGTTGTCTATGGTCCCTCTGCTTTTCAAGAAAATGGTCATTGACTTCGACCACGCAAGGTAGTTTTGACCATTAGAGAAAGATGATGTGATTTTTAGGTTAGGTTTTTTGGGTGGAGCAACAAAGGGGCTCTCGACCTTAGGTGTCTGTAAATAGACAGTGGACTGACTAGTAGTGTCACCCATAATTCTAGAACGCAAAAAAGAAACCCTCAACAATCACAGATAAACAAAGAAGATGGAGACTCACCAACGATACCAAGGCACATACACTCTCAAATCATAGCACCATTCAGGGTGCAATTAACTCTATAAAAAACTAAGTTCATGTTCATACAGGGACCAAAGAAACATAAGAACTAAACTTCGATCAAACCAGCACAAATGGGATGATATTGGATTAGGATATGGGTGCGATTAGGATTGGGTGGGTGGTTTGGGTGTGCAAAACTAGGCCAGATTGGATGAATAGTAAAGTTAATGAACAGTTCCGTGAACAGTTCTTCGTGAATAGTGCTAGTGAATAGTAACTGTGAACAGTGCCGATGAACAGTTGTGAACAATGCCGATGAACAGTACTGTGAACAGTGTCGCAATGAATAGTGTGGTGGTTAGGGTTTGGGATTGATTGTGGATGACTTTGATACCATGTTGAATACTATTTTGGCAAAGCTTAGGGTTAACAACTTGTCAGACCCCTTTTATATTAAATGGAATAATAATCGAGAAATTACATAACGGTCCTTAAGTCTTAAGAAAAGAACAGAAATATAAAATATAAAATAACTTCCAACAGAAACATGCAGAAGGCTTAGTTTTCATTCACAGTATTGACATATTTTTTGGGGACAAGTACGTAAAACTATTTAGTAGTTAGCAAATGTGCTTTGAAACTTGGTTGATGAATGTGAATAAATGTTGATTCATAAAGATATTATTGTATTTTATTCATTGGCTTTGTTATTATTGATAATGTCATAATGTTGTTGTGATTTGTGTTTTTATGCCAACTTTGATTAGACATGGTAAAATATATATCTAAAAAAAACTGAAAAAAAAATTAACGTATCTCCAACGCATTCGTATCCTGCTTTTTTGAGAAATTTCGTGTCCACGGATTCGCGTCGCATCGTATCCGTATCGCGTGTCCGTGTCGGTTCTTCTTAGGGTTTGCATAATGTTTTGGAATTTTTCTCAGACTTTCTGGGGGGGCTCATCAAGCGCTTTCTCCAACTTGCTCGCGGGTTGGCCCAATTTATTCTTATTTGGAGTTCATTTAAATGCTTATCAAACTTCATTTTTCCAAAAAGGAAAGTGAAAATTCTGCAGTGAGCGTCATTTTCAGAAAGAGCATTATTATGATTACTACCAACGGTTATGTTTTGATAGATGTCAGTAAAGCATTTTTATTTCTTGTAATTTTTGTCATTTTTCTGGGAAATAATTTTTTTCCCATTCTTCATTATAATGTATCATGCTCTCAACACCCATTGATATATTTACTCGTAGATGATGGAATGGTGGTACCAATCTGCTGAAGAGAGAATGTCAGCTCCTACCGTGTATCCCACGCCGCCGGCGCCTCCGCCCCCAAAGGTGAGTGAGATTCTACCTTTATTTGCCAAACAAACGGAAAGAAGATATAACTTAGGCTTTCTTGTAGTGGAACCTATAAGTTTTTTTTGTGTAAAACTTGGTATCGCCTACTATAATTTGCTCGTTAATTACCTGATGTTCACTGTATAGAGTCAATTACAGAATAAAATACATTGGCACATGTAAACACAAACAAGTATCTCAGTGATTTGTAACTGTAAGTTATGTAAGTTTATGCATATTCTTTTATTTGATAGACCTCCCTATAGGACTGTCCAAAAAATACCTGGACCGAACCAACCAGCAGAAATCTATCGGTTCAGGCGGTTTTGGTCGGTCTAGAAGTGGAGTGGTTGGTTCTCGGTTTTCATAATAAAAATAGACAGATTTTTGGTTTGTCGCCGGTTTTCTATATTAAGATAGAAATAGAACCAAATTGACTGGTACATGGCTTTATATGTATATATACACACACTATCTCACACTTAAATAAAACGCTACTGCCTCTCTCACGAGTCTCACACATCGTTTCATCTCCCACCTCTATCTCACGATCGTTCATCTCCCACAAATAGCTGCCCCTACCTCACAGTCCTTGCCACTGATGCTAACTTCCATCCTCACCGGCGCCGGTCACCACCTCCACCACTCACCCCGCCGCCATCGCTCGCAGTCATCACCACTCACAGCCACCTCTTGGTTACCCCTTTCTCTTTCTTCCTCTCAACAGTTGATTCGTGGCAACCAGCACGTCGCCACCACTCATGGCCACTGTCGCTATCATTTCCAGCCACCACCACTCACGACAACCACCTAAGGTACCTGGTATCTCTCTCTCTCTCTCTCTCTCTCTCTCTCTCTCTCTCTCTCTCTCTCTCGTCTGTTTCAATTAGGGTTTTATGAATTCTTAATCCATAAATTTGCAAATTGGCGATGTGATGAACACAATCTGTAAATCTGCAAAATGGCTCAAACCGAGGCCAAGCTAAACTGACCGGAACGGAGCTCACCGAACTGAATGGAAATTGATTCTACTTTGGTCAGTTTTGGTTGCCATATCAGAAGAACCGATCACTTCGGTGCTGTTTGTGGCCAAAACCCCGACCGAGTAACACCTCTACGGGCCCTACCTCCCTATTGTATTCATTTGTTGACCTATATCAAAGAGAAGTCGTACGAAGAAAGGTCATCTCATACTAAGAGGAATAGAGAATGAATGCTAATTTACTCACTCATCAAAAGAGAATTAATGATGGCACTAAACAACTGGGTGGCATTAGTTTCCCACTCGTATGGTTTTGATGTAAGTGTTCCAATCAATTAGATCTTTAGTACCTGCAAAATGTTTAGTGGTGTAAAAGAAAGGAAAATGATATATTGAATTCAAATTTAAAAAAATGATTACAAGAGGAGCCTAATATATATAGGCTTAGCTAGAAGCTACACTTTTACAATCTAACCGATGTGGGACACTATAACATTACACTATTTACAATATTATCCTCTAACACTCCCCCTCAAGCTGGAGCATACATATCATATGCACCAAGCTTGTCACATATATATTTAACCCGAGTCCCAACTAATGCTTTTGTGAACAAATCGGCTAACTGATCCGCGGATTTCACGTGAACGGTATTGATTACTTTCTCTAGAAGTTTTTCCCGAACAAAATGACAATCAACCTCAATGTGTTTTGTCCTCTCGTGGAATACTGGATTGGAAGCTATATGAATGGCAGCTTGATTGTCACAAAGTAAATTCATAGGACAAGACTGAGTAAACCCAAGCTCTTCTAGTGTTTTGTCCTCTCGTGGAATACTGGATTGGAAGCTATATGAATGGCAGTTTGATTGTCACAAAGTAAATTCATAGGACAAGACTGAGTAAACCCAAGCTCTTCTAGTAGATGCTTCATCCACACTAATTCACACGTAGTATGTGCCATAGCCCTGTATTCAGACTCAGCACTCGACCTAGAAACTACTGTTTGCTTCTTGCTCTTCCAGGACACAAGATTACCACCAACCAAAACACAGTATCTTGTAGTGGATCTCCTATCACCAGGAGATCCAGCCCAATCAGCATCACTGTAGCTCTCAATACGTATATGACCGCGATCCTGGTACAATAAACCACGGCCTGGAGCTCCTTTGAGATACCTCAAAATACGCATCACTGCCTCCCAATGTGTGGTACGAGGAGAACTCATGAACTGACTGATGACACTCACTGAAAAGGCAATGTCAGGTCTAGTAACAGTAAGATAATTAAGCTTACCAACCAGACGTCTATACTGCTCAGGATCCTCCAATAACTCCCCTTGATCTGATAGTAACTTGGTGTTAGGATCCATAGGAGACTCCACAGGTTTGGATCCTAACATCCCTGATTCTGATAGGAGATCAAGAACATACTTCCTTTGAGATAAGCAAATTCCTTCACTTGACCTGGCAACCTCAATACCCAAAAAATATCTAAGCTGCCCGAGGTCCTTGGTTTGCAATTTGTTTTGCAGAAATAACTTCAACTCCAAAATACCCTTGCAGTCATCTCCGGTTATAACAATGTCATCAACATATACAAGCAAGAAGATTTTACCTGCTTTAGTATGTCGATAAAAGACTGAATGATCAACACCACATCTCTGGAGTCCAAATTCAGCAACTACATCACTGAACCTACCAAACCAGGCACGAGGAGACTGTTTCAGGCCATACAAAGATCTTCTTAATCTACATACCATATTCGACTCCCCCTGAGCAACAAACCCAGGTGGTTGCTCCATATATACCTCTTCCAACAAAGTGCCATTAAGGAAGGCATTCTTGACATCAAGCTGATGTAAGGGCCAGTGATATATGGCTGCAAGAGAAATGAGGAGACGAACAGAGGTGATCTTAGCCACAGGAGAGAACGTCTCGGAATAGTCAAGGCCATAAACCTGCGTATAGCCCTTGGCAACAAGGCGGGCTTTCAGGCGATCTATTGTGCCATCAGGGTGCACTTTAACAGTATAAACCCAACGGCATCCCACTACTGTCTTGCCCGAAGGAAGAGGAACTAAGTCCCAAGTACCAGTATCTCGTAAGGCAGACATCTCATCCTCCATTGCCTGTCTCCATCCGGAGTGGGTAAGAGCCTCTGCAACAGTGTTAGGAACAAACACAGAAGACAAAGAGGTAACAAACGAAGAAAAACTAGGAGACAGACGATTGTAAGAGACAAAGTTGGAAATAGGATGAGAAGTACAAGAGCGCTTACCCTTACGGAGAGCAATGGGAAGGTCAGATTCTGATGGAGGTGGATCTGAAGACGCAGAGGCGGTTGACGGAGTAGCAGAATCCGGAACGGTCCGAGGGCGGCGAGTGTATGTCTGCAAGTGTGGGCGATCCAGGCGGGAGGAAACCTCTGGGGTGGGAAGGACAGGGGATGTGGGAGGTATTGCAAGAGGTAAGGGAAGCATAAAATCAGGATCGCTCATAGAGTGGGACTCTGAATAGTATGGAGTGGACTCAAAAAAGGTAACATCTGCTGACACAAAGAAACGACGCATGGTAGGGCTATAACAACGATAGCCTTTCTGAACACGCGAGTACCCTAAGAAAACACACTTAATAGCACGTGGGTCTAACTTGTCAGTGCCCGGGGTAAGCTGATGGACAAAACAAACACATCCGAAAACACGTGGACTAACTGGAAACAGAGACTCAGTAGGAAATAATGTAGCATGAGGAGTGCATCCATCTAGAACAGAGGAAGGCATACGATTAATTAAATGACAAGCAGTAAGAACTGCATCCCCCCAGTAACATTTTGGAACCCTCATTTCAAACAACAAGGTGCGGGTGACTTCTAACAAGTGACGATTTTTCCTTTCTGCAACACCATTTTGCTGAGGTGTGTGCACACACGATGATTGGTGGAGCATCCCACATTTGCTCATGTAGGTGGTGAATGGATGAGAGAAATATTCCTGTGCATTATCACTACGAAGAATTTGAATAGGAACATTAAATTGAGTTTTAACTTCATTACAAAATGCACAAAATATTGAAAATAACTCGGAACGATTTTTCATTAAATAAATCCACGTTATTCTGGAGAAATCATCAACAAAGCTAACAAAGTACCGATACCCCTTAATAGAGGTTATACGATGTGGACCCCAAACATCTGAATGTACTAATTGAAATGGACAAGACACTCTTTTATTAACTCGAGGAGCAAATTGGACACGGTGATGCTTCCCCAACTGACACGACTCACACTCTAAAATAGACAAATGACTCAAACTAGGTACTAGCAGCTTCAAGTTGGCCAAAGAAGGATGTCCAAGGCGGCAATGAATCTGGTGAGGAGATACTGTAGCAGAACAAGCAGTGGGAGAAGTGGGCGGTGGAGATGAACCATCAAAATAGTAGAGACCATCGGATTCATGCCCTACGCCAATCGTCTTCCGAGTCGTCAAATCCTGAATAAGAACAGAATCAGGAGAAAAGGAGACACAAGCATTAAGATTCTTTGTCAATTTGCTAACAGAAATTAAATTAAAAGGAGACCGAGGTATGTAAAGAACAGAAGATAAAGACAAGGATGAAGACAATGAGACAGTCCCTATTCCTTCAACAGGAATAGAGGAGCCATCGGCTAATGTAACCGGGGGCAATGAGGATGATTTTTCAAGAGATGAAAATTGGGTCGATATACCTGTGAGGTGATCAGTGGCTCCAGAATCAATTACCCAAGGAGCAGAACGAGAGGTGAGACAAGCAGTGGAGGTACCTTTCTGAACAAGAGAGGTACTAGGAGAAGATGCCTGCTGAGATGCCTGGAACTGTAAGAACTGAGTATACTCGTCCCGAGAAACTGAAAACTGATCAGCCACAACTGGAGAGGAAGAATGAGTATCACCAGGAGTAGTAGTAGCAGCATGGGCAAACCGAGCAGGACGGCCAATAAGTTCCCAGCAAGTCTCCCGAGTATGACCATCCTTGTTGCAATTATCACAATGACGCATGGGACCGGGACCGCGACCTCCTCGTCCACCACGATAACCCCCTCCACGACGAGGAGCACCACCACCACCCCGACCGATAGGATGTTGCGAAGCCTGAGTAACAAGGGCTGAATGATCGGTAACGGGAGGAACAGGAATAATCGGATCCCGAGAAGTATTCCTCAAAACACGCTGATATGTCTCAGCAAGAGAAGGAAGAGTGGCACCACCAAGAATTTGAGACCGAGCTGGCTCAAAATCACTCTTGAGACCTGCGAGAAATTTCATCACGGCCATTTGTTCACGCTGTTTCTGCTGTTCCTTCGCATCAGTAGTGATAGGAAGGACGCTATTCAACTCTTCAACCAACCGTTTAAACGAAGCAAAGTAATCAGTTACAGATAGATCACTCTGTTGCAACTGAAAATACTGAAAAGAGAGATCATACATCCGAGTCAAATCACTGGAGTACAAGAGATGAGCATACTCCCAAATCTCCTTACATGTGCCCAAATGACCACACATGTCTGCAACCTGCGGTTCCATAGAATTCCAAATAAGTGCAACAATTTGAGCATCCATTTGTCTCCAATGCTTAATCGCCTTCTCATCGGTGGTAGGAGCAGACTCGGTAAGGTGATCATCAAAACCCAAGCCAGTGAGGGCAATATTGACAGCCCAGGACCATTGAAGGAAATTTGAGCCGTTCAACTTTCGTGTAGTTAGTTGGGGAAGGACTTTGGATGCCATAGATAAGGGCTAAAGATAACTTTGGATTAAAAAAAAAATAAAATAAATTTTTTTTTTTTTTTGGCGATGAATAGTGATTCTGATGAACAGTAACTGCGATGAATAGTAACTGCGATGAACAGTAACTTTCTGATGAACAGTACCCGCGATGAATAGTAACTGTGATGAACAGTAAATTTTGGATGAACAGTAGATTCGGATGAATAGTACTTTCTGATGAACAGTGCCCGCGATGAATAGTAACTGCGATGAACAGTACTTTCGGATGAACAGTAACTTTCGGATGAACAGTGATTCCGATGAACAGTACTTGAGGGGTTAACGGCTAGGGTTTGAGGGGCTGCTAGTCTTCTCGGATCTTGGACAGAGATCCGGCAATTGATAGAACACGAGAAACACTCTCGATCAACTATGATCGGCAATAACAAAAGGAGCGGACCCTAAGATCTGGTTGCTCTGATACCATGTAAAAGAAAGGAAAATGATATATTGAATTCAAATTAAAAAAAATGATTACAAGAGGAGCCTAATATATATAGGCTTAGCTAGAAGCTACACTTTTACAATGTAACCGATGTGGGACACTATAACATTACACTATTTACAATATTATCCTCTAACAAGTGGAACAGAGGCTTTCATTTTTATTGTCATGCTCTTGAAGACAGAACTTGTGGTGAATATTTTTCTTTTGGTTAACTCATCATGAAAACAGGTCGCCAAAGAGGGAATTCCACTTCCACCTGATAGAACAATATGTGCTTTGTGCTCACAGAACCGTGCAAATCCTTCTGTGCTTGCAGTTTCAGGGTTTGTGTTCTGTTACACCTGCATATTCAAGTATGTTTCTCAGGTAAGTTTCCCCTTGCTTGTTGATTGTTGTTTATTGATAGTTCTTGAGTATCAAAAAATTTACCAAAAACAGTTGATGAATTGTGAGGTTGATAAATCGTTGTGTTAGAATTAATAGCTATTTTATGTTTCATTCCTCAGATCATGTCCTTGGTATAAAAATTTGGGCTATGATTTGTGTTTGAAACTCCAAATTGAAAAACTATGAACTCATAAATAGTAAAAGCAGAAGAGCGTCTAATTGAAGATTTTATTTGAATCTTACTAGTATTTTCAAATAAAGACTTGGTGCAACTATATAAGTATCCAATTAGGTCTTTGTTTATCTGCCAATTAATAATACCGAATTCCTTTTTTCATTGTAAGCGACGAGACTTGAACCCTTAACCAAACCACCGTAAGATGCCACAGTTGTACTTTTCAACCGTGCTGCACCTGCATTGCTTTGACCTCCCTTATGTGCTTCGTGAATGGTTAAAGTACGGTTTCTTCATACGGGGAACATATATATTGAACATTGGAGGGAATAACAGTAAAATACAGCTCATGTATCAATTCAAATTTAATTATCGTCATTCATTGCAACATCCACGAGAAACACAACTTATACAAGAGAGATTATAAATGTTTGCCAAATCAGGTGATGTACATATACTCTTTATATGCCAAATATATTCGTGTATATTGTTTTGGGATTTTAAATTGGAAGGAGACTAGGAGTATAATGCTAAATGTTTTGATACTTTGTGTGAACCATTAGTCATACATCAAATTTTTTTGCTTTGTTTTGTTTTGTTTTTTGTTTGTTTGTTTTTTTTTTTTTTTTTTTCAGTTCTTTCTGCAATCTTCCTCCATTTTTAGTCTGACTGTACATATTTTTATGTCCTGGTGTATACATGGCCTCAGTACAAGCGCTGCCCAGTTACTTTGATGCCTGCAACGGTGGAGGAGATTCGGAGGCTCTTTCATGATGTTTAGAAATCTATCATGTTTAGTATATCTCTTGTATGGTGAGTACCATCCGAAAGTTTTCAGAACAGAGGCTTGCACGAAAAACATCGTATCGAGCCAAAATTGAATGATATTCTGAGATGCGAGTGGAGGAATTGCTCACCCCCGAAGAAAATAATGTGGGATGTACCGGATGCTGTTTTTGTTGGAAAAAATAGAACTAATTTACTGCCCTTTCTCACAAGGCAAGATTGAAATCATGATATTCCTGTTCAGATATTACATGTTGGTATAAATTATATAAGGATTTAGTTTCGGTAGCATAAATAGTGCTTGTTTCATGCTATGTTCAGTTTGAGGGAAGAGGGGAGGGAAGGAGAGGGAAGAGGTTAATGTCAGTTGTTTGGTAAGATGGAAGAGACAAGAGAGGGGAAGAGATGAGGGATGCTTCTTTCCTCCTAGCCCACAAATTTCAATCCGTCCAAAAGTGGACGGATTAGGAGAGAGAATGATTCTCTTATCTTTTGACTTTTTGTCTTTAAAAATGATTACATTTAATTTAATATAAGGGTATAGTAAAATATGCACTATTCTACTTTTTTCTTTCTCATCCTCCTTGTTTAACCAAACAATGCGACGGACTAATCGATTCATTTCTCTAGGGATACTTCTTCTATCAGTGCTGTTTTACTTTCTTTCTACTTTTTCATCCTTCCTACCAAATACCGAGGAAATTACTTTAATGCAAGTGTGATTAATCAAGTACTGTTTAAGCATAAATATTTCTTGGAGTAATGTTATGTTTTCTAAATCTAGTTTCCTTCAGACCACTCGATGTGGTACCACACGCGTTACTTTATCTCAAGGAAGATCTTAAATGGGGAGAAATGGAGTCCTCCTAAGCAAATGCTTAGAAGATCATGCTTAATTTGTTTGTTCACAAAAATCGCATTTTCTTGGCTACCCATAATGTCAGAGCAATTTCCTTTATTGTCAGAGCAGCCCACCATTTTTCGAACGGATTTTTGACATTACTACTGGATTTTTTCCGTTACAAATAAAAAAGTGTTAGAATCTGCTCTGGCAATAAAGGAAATTGCTCTGGCATTATGATTTTCCCATTTTCTTTTATGAAAACAAGGAAATTATATATATATATATATATATATGCGAACATAACGTTCTAACTAAAGTTCAAATCACCTTTTTGATAATCCTAACTGTCCCTCGTATTTTAATTGATGCGACAATGAAAATAAATGATTTTGATTATAGATTTAAGTAAGTTTGGTAATGTTATGGATCCTAAATTTAAAGTATTGATTAACGTGACAGTTTAATGGACTAGTCGAATTTCATTAGAAGTGGCTCTATGGGTTATATACTCTTGTGTCTGGAACCCAAATTTGGGATACACATGTATTGTCTGTGGAATGTGCATGTATTGTTTGTGGAATGTACATTTTACTTCTGGAATTATTTATTTATTTACAATGAAAAATACATGATTTTGATTAGATTTAAGTAAGTTTGGTAATGTTATGGATCCTAAATTTGAAGTATTGATTAACGTGACAGTTTAATGGACTAGTCGAATTTCATTAGAAGTGGCTCTATGGGTTATATACTCTTGGGTCTGGAACCCAAATTTGGGATACGCATGTATTGTTTGTGGAATGTACATTTTACTTCTGGAATTATTTATTTATTTATTTTTGATGAAAATGACATTACTTGTTAATACATACATAACTACGATACATTTATGGAAGATTAGTCTTACAATACATGCTTTGCATGTGGTTGGTGCACAAAAGGATCGTACAAATAGTTTCTTAACATCTTTGGAAAAGTATTAAAATGTAGAAGAATCAAGTTATTTAGATTGTGAAATATCTATCAAGTGTTGAAGTGAAGTACTTAATAGTTGACATGTACAAACAATTTCTTAACATCTTTTATGAAAATAATTAAAATCTAGAAAAATCAAGTCAGACGTCTAATATTAAATTATTTAAATTATGAAATATCTTTCAAGTGTTGCAGTGGAGTATTGAAACACTTCGCAATTGTTTGCTTTAATTTATGTCTTAATTAAAAAAATAATCTCATAATGTTAACTTTGTTCCATTCTTGCTAATTATGTCTTTAATTATGCAGGTGTAAGTTTAGAATGGAAATTTTGAAACCAATTAAAAAACTATGATTTTGGAATTTTAAAATTATTTCGAATTGCTAAATTCCAAAATCTGAAAATCAATCTAATTTGAATTGATATGGTGCTGAAAATTTTAAAATTTCTAATTTCAAAAATATTTTGACTAACTTTTGATCTGAAAATTCTAACATGAAATATATAAGCTTATATGTTTTATTTTAAAACTTACGACAAAAGGTTTTATGTTGTTTCCAACCAAAATTCAAGATGATTTTTTTTAATATAACAAAGAAGAAGAAGAAAAATTCCCCCCAAAAAAACAAATTCTGATTCCCAAAACTTTTCAAAAAATTCAAAATTTTTTAATCATAAATAATATTTGAAATTAGAATGACTTTCTCTATTCCGAAATACGTTGAAGGAAAGCTAATATTTGTGCCTTCTCAGCTTCTAGAAGAAGAATAATTAAACGGTTAATATTTTCAAATGAGCACAATTTTAGTTGACATAATATGAAGAAGTTTTTTTGTGAATAACTTGTTTTATAGATGAGAGAAAATTGTTTTGTAATATTTTCTACTTACAAAAAAAACTTAATCTTACTTTTCATTGCTTGGTATCAATAAAATTTTTTAAAATTATTTTTACGTTTATATCTCCTATCCTGACATGAAAGATTTGAAGTAAATTAGAAATTATCAAAACTTAAAAGTACTTTTTATATTTCAGAAAACTTAATTGAAGAGTATGATAAAATAAGAAGCAAAATTATAATATATTTTTTCACAATTCACAAATGAAACAATAAATTAACATGAAGTATTTAATTCATAAGACATAAGGTACATATATATAATATAGCATATGACTAGAAGTTTTCGTGACCAATCCTTCAATTATATCATTCTTTTTTATCTAAGTGTGTACCTTATTCAAAATGATTTTAAAAGAGGTGCACTAACATAAACAAAAATAATATACATAGATAATTCAAAGTAACATATGTTGTGTAATGTACTGTTAAAAAGTGGGTAAGTGATTATGTCAAAATCAAATTCTTGTTATAACCCTATTAAAAATGTAGTATTGGAAGTGGGGTGTTGAGTCCATAGGATTTGGAATGCAAAAGACTTTTGTAGAAGTTTAGTAACTAATTATAATGCAAGGAAAAAGAGAGAAATTAGAAGGAAAAACTATGACTTTTCGTCTTTGGGGGTTTTTGAATTAACAGCTACTTTACTACAATGACTAAGTTAATGTGAAAATTGAGTTTCAATTAATAACAAGTATGATTAGATTAAACCTTTGAAAAAGAAAAAGATAGAGGTTGGGGTAGCATTCCCCCACCTTGGCCATATAACAAATAGATTTTATGTTTGTAGCACACTCTAAGGTAGAAAACTCCATTGAGGTAAACTATCAAACATGTGGTGTGGAACCAACAATGTTAGATAGGAACTTCAATGAATTACACAGGGTGAGCTTTGAAATCAAAGGGTTTAACAACCTATGATGCTTGACGTCATAAATGAAGTCCTAGAAATTCACACCTTACACAAAATGAACCTTAGAAATGCTTCAAAACATCAAAATCCTACATTAGAGATCAAATTGGTCCAATGGTGGGTTTATAATCTCCAACCTACATAATCTAGTTACTCATGGTGATCAAAACATAAATATCAAAGAGAGGGAGAGAAAATTATACCAGCACATAAAAACCACCATCAATGTTAGAAAAGAACTTCAATAAATGACTTCAAAATCAAAACAAAGCTTCAATGTACCCAATACATGTGAAATCTTCTCTCTCTAAAACTAAATACACACCAAATGGTGGTAGGAGAAGTAGTAAATGCAAAATAAAGTCAAAACCTAGGAGAGAGAAGAGAGACAACTATTTTCTTTTTATAAAAATCCAAGCTACCCTAACAAAAATCTATTTCTAACTATTTATTTTCTCACTACCAAATGGCACAATTGTAATGAAAAAGGAAGTTAGAAATCTGCATCGCATATCGATCCGTGGCAAATTGACGGATCAATCCGATATTGTTATACAAGTTCAGTAGTGCATTAAAAATTGCGGATCGATCCAAGGCAAAATGTCGAATCGATCTGAGGCAAAAGGTCGGATTGATCCGATATTTAAACAGAAGTTTCCCATATCCTGATTTTGCTGCGGATCGATCCGCTAAAAAAAGGCCGTATCCATCCGCCAAGAAAGGTCGTATCGATCCGGTCCTAAAGTTGGTGATTCCTTTCCCTTTACAATGCTTCCAAATCCTACAAAATAGGGGGTTTATCATACAAAAAGGGGAAAACAAGACGAAGAACAAGAGTGCATGTTATTCATTAAAATTCTCAGAATAGTGCTATGACGTGTCTAATATGAGCTAAACATGAGGACAATAATGCAATATTGAACGCCAATCACACCCCCCAACTAGCATGTTGCTAGTCTCTAGCAATTATGCGGAAGACCAAGAGGTTCAAGAACGACGTTACACAACAATTTATTAAAAAGGAAAGATAGACCATTTTCATGGGGAGCACGATTGCATTGAGTGAATACAATAAGCTGTTAACCTCTAAGTTACCCCTAAAGGCAGAGTTTTGTCTCCAGATTGTTCTTAGAACGATACCCACAAACATAATGTCCCCTCATGATAGTTGCCCACCATCTAACACACGATGCTCAACATAGTCAAGTGATTTACAACGGATCTTATCAAGTGATACACGATTTCCTAAAAACCACGAACTATCAAAATTAAAAAAAAAAACTTGTAATACCCTGTATTTCTGGACGTGTATTAATAAAATGAGATTCAGTGTGTTTGCCTTAATCTTTTCTGAAAAGACTCACCTTATCGATTGACCTCATGACTCACCCAATTGGTTAAACCCATATCAATCGATTGGTAGTTGAACGACTGTGACCAATTGAATAGACCCATCTCAATTGATTAGAAGTGGCAGAACTTGGTCTCCAAGTTTGAGTGGGGAGATGACATCTACTCCCTCTCACTCTCTCTCTCTCTCTCTATATATATATGTGATATTTTGTGTGTGTGTGTGGTTTGTTTGACAGAAAGAATAGATATATATATTGGATATATGTATATCCTCTCACATATATATACACCTACACCATACACACACACACACACATATATATATACACACACAGAGAAGGAGAAAAGAAGAAGAAAGCAGAAGAAGGAAAAAGAAGAAGAAAAATAGAAAGAGAAGAGAATAGGAAAAAAAAATAGAGAAAGAAAAAAGAGAGAGAGAGAGAAGGATTCCATTGGAGCTCAAAGCTCAAACTCACCCAAACACAACCCCTTGTTCATTTCGTTGAGTCCCAAACTCACTCAGTAGCTTAGGTGTGATGTTTTTAGAAGTTTAAAGGAAAGAAACGAGCCAAAGTGGGTTCCCCGAAATTTAGGGCGTCTCTGCCCAGTTCTGGGAAGAAGTCACTCACCCAATCAATTGGGCGGGTCTCAATCGATTGAACCTAACCCAATCGATTGAAAAAGTATTCAATCTATGGAGGGACCCAATCGATTGGAAGCAGTTTCAATCGATTGACATGGTCTTTTACCCAATCGATTGGACCCTTGTCTCAATCGAATGGTACTTAAGGACATTGATATTTCCTATTATTTATGATATAAACTAGTTATCTGTTTAAATACTGATTCATGCTTTCTATATATGATATTGTTGTAATAAAGAGATAATGCGACACTGTAACGAGATAAGTTTTGTAGCTGTCGCGCCCGCATTTTCGGCACAGCCAGGCTGTCGGTGTTGTGGGCCTGGCTCTTTTTTTGAAAGTGGGTGAATTGCGACTTGATTTTTATTGGGAGTGGTAAAAAGAGTATTGTAGGGCCTATTTAAATGTTCAGAGTCGCCACCTAACATTTTGGGTGTTAGGACCCCTGCAAAGATAATTAAAGTAATTCATCTTTGACTTAAAAAAAAACAGTTTTGAGAAAGGTGGGCCCTTTAAAAGTGTGACTCTTGATAGCTATGCGAAAACCAGAGATCTTTTAAAATATGGGTTCGGGGACTCGATTATGTCGAGGGAAGGTGTTAGGCACCCTCGAACATCCATGCAAAGCATGGTTGCCAATTCTAGTGATTTTCATGATAATGGGGCATAAATAAAAGAAATAATGTGTGAGAATGTACAAGCATTGGAAAAAAAAGTGGTTATGGCCGTACCCAAGTGAAGGGTTGCATACGTATCTCAAGTCGAGAATCAGGCCGTGCGTAGTTCTGTGCTTTGTACATGTATGAGTGTGTGTGTATGTGTGCACGTGTTTTGAAAAAGGTTGGTCGATGTAGACCGTGTGAGTGTGAAGTAGTGTTTCAAGTAAAAGTTGGTGTAGCTAGGAACTTTAACATGTATGGTGTAGTCCTAGACTTTAACCTTTGAAAGAGTGAGTTTTGAAAAAAGTGATTTGAGTGAAAAAAAAATGGTGTAACTAGGAATTTTGAAAAGTGATTATGATTGAAACGAGCTTGTGCAAGTGAGTGGAGAATGAAGTGTTTTTTTTTTGTATTTTTGTATTTTTCGTTTTCTGTTCTTTTATTCCTTTGGCGGAGGTAAGGCTCGTTGCCCAAAAGAAAGAAAATAGATTTTTTTTTGTATTTTTATTTTTTTATGCCGGAAGTAAGGGTCGGTGCCCAATGAAAGTGTTTTTGAAGTAGCTATGGAGTGATAGGCGAGTTCATGAACCTGTCATAATAATATGTATTTACAACATATATAAGGAAAGCAGTAAAGGCGGAAGGACCAACCAGAGTGGATTTATAGGGAAGTCACACTACTGATAAAGAAAGTAAAAGAAAAAGAAAGGCGGAATATCCGGCCATAAGAGAAAAATAAAAGAGAAAGAGGAAGAGAGGCGGAATATCCGACCATAAGAGAAAATAAAAAAGAAGGCGGAATATCCGACCATATTTAGAAAACCGCGTAGTCCCCAGTAGAACATAGGTTCCCGTATTAGCAATCGCGTCATCCCCAGCAGAACATAGGTCCCCGTATTAGAAACCACGCAGGGTCTCCTTATTGGGAACCATGTAATCCAGAGTCGGACGTGATTTTTGTATTGCAAACCAAGTAATTCCGAGTAGGACGCAGATTTCTTTGCTTATTTTATTATTATTAATTATTTTTTTATTTGCAAGAACATAGATGGTATGTATAAGAGATGAAGAAAAGTTGAACAACAAAAAAAAACCTGAGTTATTAGAGGAACTAGAGAAGTCGGCTAGAGCATCAATGGTAAATGACTGGGATGTGATTGATGACTTGAGGCGGTATGATAATGGTTGGGTGGCAACGGATGACGATAGTGGTGAGGTGACCGTAAGGTATGTTGATGGGAATGGTGGTAATGTGGTAGCTAGATGGAAGGTGATGATCGTAATGGTGGTCTTGATGGTGGTGGTTAGAAGAGGTGGAGGAGTAGTGGAGAAAGTGGAAACTCATTTTTTGTTGGTGGTTTTTTTTGATAAGGTGAAGGGGATGAGGGGGAAGGTGAAGGAGATGGAGAGTAAGATGAGGAAGATGTATGTAGAGAAAGCTCTTTTTTTTCTCTCCCTCAATTGGCTTGCATTGGTCTCTATTTATAGGCCAAGCAAGATTTTTTTTCTTTTTTTTTTCTTTTATTTTTTAAAAAAAAACTCTCCACTAAAATAAAAAAAGACCCACACATTTTTGTTTTTTTAAGTAAAAGAAACAAACTACTTGCATTTTTTATGGAATAGTAAAAATCCACCAAGTTTTGTTTATTGAAAAGAAAAACTCCACCTCTTTTTTTCTTGTTTTTTTGCTAAAAGAAAGGATCCCAATATCTTTGTGTTTTGTCTCCCTTTTTTTTTTTTACTACAAGAGGGAATCCCAACATCTATTTTTTTTTCCCTTTTTTTAAAAAAAATCTACCTAGCTTGGTGAAAAGAAAAGAAGTAAAAAAAAAGTCAACATTTTTTTTTTGGTTAGGTAAAAATGGGTGCCTACAGCATTTTATTTTGAAATGATTGGGTTGGGCAAAAATGGGGTGTCTACAGTAACGTTAGATAACGTAGTAGTCGTGAACCGCTTGGGTTATCGTTCATTTCATTCAATGTAGTTAGGCCACATGGAATTGTCTTGTATCGGTATTAGTACGGAACTTAGGTAGGTTTGCTAAGATCTAGGAATCTTGCATGGGTGGGCTATGGTCATGATATGTTCTTAAATGCTGGTGAGCTGTGCATATGTTCTTAAGAGACGATGAGCTAGACCAAGTATCCCTAAGATAGACCAGGTGATCCATGATATGTTCTTAAAAGCCGGTGAGCTGTTAATACGTTCTTAAAAGGCGGTGAGCTGGGATCACTGGTAGTAGATGCATTAAGTCATGGTAATAAATTGATATACCTTGTTCAAACGTTGTGTCCCTGTAATGCGATAAGCTATTCTTATGTTCTTAAAAGCTGGGGACGGATTGACGTGGTGTCCATGACATACGGTGAGCTATTCATATGTTCTTAAAAGTGGTGAACGGAATGATGGTATATCTATAGAGTTGGACTATCGAGTCTGTTCATCTATCAGTAGGATGTTGTCAGTATAAGAAGACGGTAGAGATTGGTTGATAATAAACAAAGACACTATTAGTAGAATTATACCTTATGTCCTTTTACTAACTTGTAATTATCTCATATTCATGATACTGTGTTAGTTTTCTAGTCACTTAGCTTTCAGTAGCTGACGGCGTTTTATGCCTGGACATTCCTCGTCCAGCCTACCCTGTTTCTGACAATTCAAGAAATGAACCCTACAACAATGGCTACTACCTGGAGGAAGAGTATGCCAAGGGTGGCTCCACTGAGGATGGATATTCTGGGGAGGACTTCTACACCGACGATTATATTTACGCTAGTTGAAGATTAGGATGAACAATAGTCTTTTATTTCCTGTTTATCAGACTGTATCTCTATGTTTTGTAATTGGGCATAT
Source organism: Hydrangea macrophylla (assembly GCA_033977485.1). Lineage (NCBI taxonomy): Eukaryota > Viridiplantae > Streptophyta > Magnoliopsida > Cornales > Hydrangeaceae > Hydrangea > Hydrangea macrophylla. The sequence continues at coordinate 19,654,151 of CM066982.1, forward strand.
GTTTCCCTAAGACTTTAGTTTATTTCTATTTCCAGACATTGTTGTAATAACTTAGTAGCTCAATATTATTATATGTCATATGTTGTTTAGTTTACTATTGTCTCCTTCTTATTTATTGTTTAGAACTGTGTACTGTGGACAATCAAGTGACTTCACCAATCATGGCCTACGAACCTAAAATGAATTTTATTTTTTCTATTTTTGTCGCTCTATGGCGTGATAAGATTTTTGGTATCCGAGCAAGGTTTGTACCATTCGTTCATTAATTGTCCCACACCATTTAGTCCTAGAGTTTTGAGATCCCTAAGAGATAAGTACTAAGATTAGTTCGTCATTCTGACACTGGATAGTTTCTTGCAGGTTAGCATAGACCCAGGCTATCATTAGTTTGTTGATGATACGTTCAGAGGACATGTGATTCATGGAGATACGGTGGAGCTGCCTAATCTAGAGTTTTATTTTGAGCATATATGCCAGACAACCAGCCGTTATTTGGAGGAAGATATGTGGGCATATCTCTATGTTCATGGTTCTACCCACCCTACAAGATGCACATGGACGCCTATTACTACTTGAGGACCCGAGATATGATATATCATGAGATGGCTCATCTCATCTGGAGCAAGCTGGAGATGGACGTGATTGAGTTGCAAGCCATCTTAGGGAGGCCTGACTGCTTACCCGTACCCTCGTCAGCATAGGCACCAGCACCAGTAGTACTAGTGGCAGAGCCTCAAGCGCATCCTAACATACCAGAGCCAGTAGTGCCTAAGCCAATTCAGGGGATGAGGAGCCAGAGGGAGAGGACTAGGGAGATGAAGAGGACAAGAACTTGGATGATGACAACGACGATGATGAGCCAGAGGATCCAAACTTTGACGACATGTATATACCAGTCAGAGTAGGTGTCATAGTGGCAGAGGGATACCTAGTGGAGGAGGGGGAGATTGCTGAGGGCGATGCAGTAGAGGATGCTAAATACTAAGAACGCGAAGAACAAACAAAAAACTAAACTAGAACTATGAATAACAAGATCAAAACAGGAAAAATAATGAGGAACGAGAAAGAAAATAAAGAAGAGAAGGAAAGTTACCGCAAGAACTCCCCTAAGAATGTTTACCCGGCAAAGCTTCGCTAGCATTGTAGACTCCAAGACTATCCTAACTCGAAAACTTTAACTTCCTGAGAACTTTCAAGCAGAGTGCTAAGGAACTCTCTCTTTGAAGTTTTCTAGAGCTCTCCTAGAGTTCTCAAGTTTAGTGGATCACTAGATTTGTTGAATGGAGAGGTAAAAACTCCTTTTTATATTTTTCCGATGTGGGACAAAAAAAGCACATTTTTGGCCATTTTTGGGTGTTTTCATGCAGATTGGGGTCAAATCAATGGTTAAAAATCAATCTGGGACATTGGAGTGCCATAGTGGCACTTGGTTAAGTGCCACACGGCACCCAAGGAGGGGGCATGACACTCACATGAATGCCACTATGGCATTTAACCCAGAAAGTTGTGTTTTATCCTCCTACTTTGCAGGCTTTGTCCTCTCACCTCAGTCATCCTTTTAGGCTTCCAATATATCGTTGGAAAGGTATGGAAGCCTAGTTTTCAATACTTTTGGTTTCATTCACAAAGGATTTTTGGAATTTGAGTTATGGTAAAAAAAAGGTGAGATTGACTCCAAGAAGGAGCAAACCTGTAAAGCGTAAAAAGACTATTTTGGCACAAAAAATCTCCTAAGTGGTTTTTATCCAATGTGAGGGCTTAGGGAATCATTTTAAGCTATTTTAAGAGTATTTTGTAAATGGAGCTCTCGGGATCCCACCCCAAGGTCTGAATTTTGCTCGGTAGAAGGTAATTTTATCATTTAATGTAAAATGGCTATCCTAACTTGGGTTTTTGTTTCTAAATTGAGCTTCTTGATAGCCTAATAAGCGCGGTGCTCAAGCTCGACGGGTAAATGATGCGCCTTCCCATAAACCAAATGATAGGGAAACATTCTTAAGTTTGTCTTATAGGCCGTCCGATACGTCCAAATCGCATCGGATAGCTGTGAAAACCAATCTTTCTTAGATGGATCGGCCATCTTTTCTAGAATTCCTTTGATTTCGCAATTGATTTCATGATTGGCCTTGGCCATTGGTTTAGGGATGGTAAGTGGTGGAAACTTTGTGGGTTATGCCATACTGTTCTGTCAAATGAGCAAACGGGAAATTGCAAAAGTGTACACCTTGATCACTAATTATGGCTTTGGGAGTGCCAAACTGGGACAATATGTGTTGTTTTAAAAATTTCAAGACCATCTTGTGGTCATTGGTCCAAGACTGTATGACTTCGACCCACTTGGAGACGTAATCAACTGCCACCAAGATGTACTCATATTGATTGGATTTAGATCTATCTCCTAACAATCAATGAATTCTATAACGAAAAGGGGGTTTAGAGACATCATGTTCCTCCGTATGACTTTTCCTAGGAGATGGTATTAAGCACATGCCTTGCAATAAGCATGTGCATCCTTAAAGAGAGTTGGCTAATAAAAGCCACTATGAAGCACTTTAAATACCATCTTTTAGGAAGAGAAATGACCGCCACAAGCTTGGTCGTGACAAAAAGAAATCACACTAGGAATCTCATCATTGGGTACATAATGCCTAACACTTTGGTCAGCACAATACTTGAAAATGTATGGATCATCATAGAAAATGATCGTGCCATAGTCCTCAACCTCTCCGTATCTTGATGAAACCAATTTTGTGGTGTTTGGCCGTTGACAAAGTAGTTCACCACATCGACATACCATGGGAGGGTTGAGAAATTGAGTAATTGCTCATCCGAAAAACATTCTCTAATACGTAATGTCAAACGTGACAAATGGTTAGCATAAACATTTTCAACTCTTTTCTTATCTTTAAAAGAGATGTCAAATTCTTGAAATAGGAGGATCCAACCAATTAGCCGTGACTTATCATCCTTCTTGGAAAGAAGGTATTTAAGAGCGGCGTGATCGGTAAAACATATGATGGGGGATCCTACCAAGTAAGACCAGAACTTATCAAGGGCAAAAACTATGGCGAGCAACTATTTCTCCATCGTGGAGTAGTTTGCTTAGGCACTATCTAAAGTATGACTTGCATAGTAAATGACATGGGAAATTTTGCCTTTCCTTTGCCCCAACATGGTTCCAATGGCGTAATCACTCTCATAGCAAATAAATTCGAAAGGATAGCATAATAGGTGCGGGAGTGAGCATTAATGCCTGAGCTTTTCAAATGCCTTTTGGCATTTTTGGGACTATTCAAATGGGACTTCCTTAGCTAAGAGTTGGCACACTGGTCTAGAAATTGAGCTAAAGTCCTTAATGAATCGGCAGTAAAAACCCGAGTGCCTAGAAATAATCGTATGTTTTTTAAGTTCTTTAGAGGGAGAAGGCTAGAAATGATGTCAATTTTGGCTTTCTCAACTTGAATTCCCTTGCTAGACACGATGTGGCCAAGCACTGTCACTTATGTCACCATAAAGTGACACTTCTCCCAATTAAGCATGAGATTCTTTTCCATACATCTCTTGAGAACTTTCTCAAGATTTTCAAGGCACTCATCAAAAGAATCTCCTAAGACAGTGAAGTCATCCATGAAGACTTACAAAAATTTCTCCACCATGTTACTAAAACTACTGAGCATGCATTGTTGAAATGTTGCAGGCACATTACAAAGACCGAAAGGCATCCTCCTAAAGGCAAACGTGCCAAAGGGGCATATGAAGGTGGTTTTTTTCTTGTTCCTCGAGGGCTATTTCGATTTGGTTGTACCCCGAGTATCCATCTAGAAAGCAATAGTGCTTATGGCTGGCTATTCTTTCTAGGACTTGATCAAGGAATGGGCAATGGGAAATGGTCCTTGTCGGGTGACCGAATTTAACTTCCAATAATCAATACACACACGCCACCCTGTGGTGGCTCTAGTTGGAACTAATTCACCACTCTCATTTTCAACAACTGTGATTCTTGACTTCTTGGGAACCACTTGGGTAGGACTTACCCATTCACTATCGGATATGTGATAGATTATCTCCACATCCAATAATTTGATGACCTCGGCTATCACAAACTCTTTCATGTTAGGATTAAGCCTTCTTTGCATTTGACGAGATTGTTTGACTTCATCCTCTAGATAAATCTTGTGGGTGCAAATCTTAAGAGAAATGCCCCTCAAGTCGGCTATGCACCATCCTATGGCACTCTTGTGCTCTCTCAAGATTTTCATTAATTTACCTTCTTGACAATGGTCAAGTTGGGACGAAACAACCACTGAGAAGCTATCATCCTCCCCCCAAAAGGCATACTTGAGCTCACTCGGTAAAGTTTTGAGCTCAAGCTTAGGAGTGACAACATTGAACGGGAGAGGGAGAGTATCCATTGGTGGTAGTCTCTCAAAATTAGAGGTCCACATGGCCTTATCGAGAATTCTCTCAACATCTACTTCCTCCACATTTAACTCAATCACACTATCAAACTCATGATCACATTAAACATAAGCATTGTCGATAGCTTAGGATTTTTCAATGTGTTCAAGGCTATCGACATAATCTTCAAGTAATAAATTATGACCAAGAGAAGGGACAATGCATGCTTGTTAAACCCCTATTTTTGGAAAGCCAAATAATCTACCTAGAATTAAATCTAGACTACACTTCGACTGCCAAACTATCGGAGTGAACACCATAAAGCCCATCCTATTACAACTTTTTAATGAAAATAGACCCATTCTTAAAAACCTGATTAAAACATTTATAATAAAATCTTCATTTCTTTTTAAAATAAAACCACCACATTTCCATTTTAAAAAAAAAAACTACTCACACAATTCCGAAAATTCTCAAATCCATTTGATTAAAGCTAAATCACTTAAATTGAAAAGTAGAAGCTGAATAAACATTTCTAAATTCTCATTAATAATAAAAATCTTTCCATTTACAATTAAAGCTTTGAAAGAATCTCTATTACAACCTTTAGTCAGAGCAACTACAACGTTCCCAATACCCAATATACAATCCTTATAGAAATTATACAAACATGGCTCACATTATCAGAAATAAACCTCAAGTACAAGAAGAGAATAAATACAACTCTGACAAGAAGAGGCACAACAACAATCTCTTCACACAGACAAAGCTCCACAGAAAATCTTTTCCATTACTAACCTGCACATACATTTGACTACGTTTCATATAGAAATGCTCCGAATGCATTATTCACCCGGGTCAGTATATAAAATATTGGTATGAGTTAACAAAAAATATTAAATGAGTCTTAGGGAACAGCAGTGTTCAGTCGACTGATAAAGGGTCCAGTCGATTGCTTCTCTTACTATTCACTTTCAGTGTCTCAATCACACGGGATCCAGTCGACTGACGAAGGGTCCAGTCGACTGCTCCCCTGCTGGCAGCCCTGTTGTGAAAATTAACAACTCATACTTCTCCATACTAACAACAATCACAACCATAACTGAATTACAACATTTAAAACGTAACCACAGATGTTCAAATACAGGATTACCATACTACGGAACTAATTCAAAGATCTATTACAACGTATTACATAACCCAATTCCTTGATACTAGTTTAGGAACTAGAAACAAAAATATAAACAAATGATTCCCCCGGCGTTCTTTAACGGCCTCACTCATCACGCTTCTTCTTGTCTTTCTTCTTACCTGCAATGGAGTACATCTCCACTACTCAGCTATATCTTGAGCGTACAAGTCTAACATATGCAATATATGACAAAACATGCTTTAATCTCATAAATCATATCAATAGTCTCTAGGGAGAAAAATACGCATTCATCTGGTAGCGGCAAGTCCAAGCCTTAAACCGCGATGTCAATGGCAAGTCCAAGCCTAAAACCATTACATCCCCACAAGTGCCATGGCAAGTCCAAGCCTACAACCATGCACAGTAGCCGTCGCTACTAAAATTCTCAAACAACGAGAAGCTTACTCCGGTATGAATTTGTATAAGACTCCCCTTTGACCCACATAGACAACTAACGTGCTCGCGTAAATTTAGATACGCTTTTCACAATTTAGCGCGTGCAAAATTAACGGGCCTACAATTAACACATGGATTTTACCCGGATCTCAATTTCGTCGTCGAAATATAAAACATGTATTTCTCTATATTTCACAAGTTAGAACTTCATACCTCGTGCGATTTCCCCCAAACTTTGAAGGATCGACTATGAGGTCAATTAATCGTCGAATTTCGAATTTGAGAAAATTCCTACAAGTTTATACCTATTTTTCCTAAAAGTCTAGAATTAAGATTTTTACAAAAATTGGCCAAACACGGCCTAAGTAGTATCAAAACGTAGATCTTACCTTCACGAGTTCAATTCTAAAATCTGGAGAAAATCTGACGGACGAACGGTCGTCGATCGGCGTCACAAAGCCTGTGGCCACCAAATCTCCCTTCTCTCCCCTCTCTCTAGATATTTTGTGAGTTTTGGATGAGAATGAATCTCATCCACTACTATATATAGGAAAACTCTTCAGAATTTGCGTTTACCTCCCCACGAGTTCCTCAGACTTCTAATTAGCTCTCTAAACTTTGCACACGTTCATTTTATGCCTTTACGAGTGAAAATAATAAACTTCAGAAGTTTTCAACTAGGTTTCGTTTGGGTCCAAAAATAACGTCCGAAACTAAATTATGTAGAATCTCTACACAACCTACCTTTTTAGTTAACGTGTCACTCACGTTCTCACCACAATGCTCAAACTGATATAACAATATCGAGATTACCAGAAATTATACTACACAGGTATAATTCACTATTCACAAAATACCAGATATTTCAAATAATATTTAAATCATGTAAATGTCATTTAACCATGCCAATGCAACATGAAGTGCCATGTTCCCGTGTCCTCACTGACACCTTACTGTTGACTCACAGTCAACCTCAACTCAATATTAATAAAATTAATATTTCCACTTGTTACTACTCTGTCTTATTTTAAAAGCATGCAATTTATGAAACAGGTGTGACAAAAATTTGTTATACTTTATTAATGGCCATTTTACCCTTGAGGCTGTTTTTGTCATAGTAGAGTTCTTTTATGACATTTAACACACGTGTTTCTTAGTAATTCACGTGTTTCTTTGCTAATTAATGTAATTGGGCACTTGTAGCATTGTTACATGTCTCCTAATCCACATGAGGCAGGTTGGGGTGTGACATTCAGCCTGAGTTTCTTTTCAACAACACAAGAAAGGACAAATATTGAAATTTTTTTGTTTTCCAGTTGACCAATAATAGTTTAATATGTTACATTTTACTACTATTCAAACAGGGAATAGGTTGGTGTGATGAAGGGTTCAAGTATAGGTGTGCTTTATTTGGTAATGGTAGTATTGGGCCTTTGGCTAATTACTCGGGTTCAACAATGTTGTCCAAATGATGTCAAAATATCACATTGGTATGGCAACTGATTGGAGTATGTACCTGATTGGAGATTGACATCAACTCTAGCTGAACATGATTTACAAGCTTGAAACGATATCCTTGAATTGGAAGAAAACTATGCATGTGCTAATAACTCATGCCCACATCTATGTAATATGGATGCAATTTCATATTAATGGTATGCATATGCTATTCTCAATCCATGCACGTCATTTTCTCTCTTACTTTTCTTGACATAATTCTCAAAAGTTAGACAATTTTCTGCAAGTCATGTGGTTTTTTCAAAATTTTTAATTATGCTTTTAGGGAGAGATGAAGTGCAAAGAGTGAATACAAAAGATAGTGAAAGATGAGTATGAAGAAGCTCCTTCGTGAAAGGCAATGAAGTGCAAAGAGTGAATGCAGTAGATAGTGAAAGTCGATTTCAAAGAAGCTTCTTCATGTAAGGCGATGAAGTGCACAAAGACCGAGTGCAAGAGATAATGAAAGTCGAGTTCGAAGAAGCTCCTTCGTGGACGGTGGTGATGAGCGGATTTTACATGGTATTTTACATGTATCAAGAAAGAATGAAAAACAAATTTTAATGATTAGATTTTACATGAGATTTTTGTTGTAATTGCTATTCTCATTGAACATTGTTTTTATGTTGGTGTAATTTCTAATTATATGTCTAATAACCTTTTATGAACACTGATGGTTTGGATGTATTCGGGTATACAAAACAACTATGTTTGATCTTCTGAAAATAAATTCTTTCATTTAATGTGGCATAGTTTTCCCTTTTTCATAATATCCTTTTCTTTGTGCCGTGCCCATGGGCTTGAGCAATTACTAGTATATATATATATATATATATTATATCTACATATTCATGAATTGTAGAAAATGAAAAAACCAACTTAACACTAACATTAGTAGTTATAGCAACATATTACAGTTTACAGAGTCAATCATAGCTTAGGCTTGATAAAACAATCACGAGGTTATTAGCTACAACATTTTCTTTTTAATTTCGGTCTCGGTGTCAATTTTCTTTTTACTATTATAAAACAGTGGTAAAATTTCATTACTTCTAATTCTTGATGTCAAAACTTGTGAAATTTATGAAATTCTTTGCTACAATCATAATTCACCAACTTCGATAAACACAAATTTCACCACATTCAAAAGTGTGAAATATTACCACTATTTTGAGCACCTTATAAAACAATGGTGAAATTTTACCACGTCTAAGTGAAATTTATGAAATTGTTTACCACAATCATAACTTCACCAAATTGGATAAACACAAATTTCACCACTTCTAATTCTGGATGTCAAAACTTGCAAAATTTATGTAATTCTTTACCACAATCATAATTTCACAAACTTTGATAATCAACCACATTCAAAAGTGGTAAAATACCACAACTGTTTTGAGCACCTTTTTAAAAAGTGGTGAAATTTTACCACTTCTATTTCTGGATGTCAAAATGTATGAAATTTATGATATTCCATACCACAATCATAATTTCACCAATATGATAAACACAAATTTTATCACATTCAAAAGTGGTGAAATTTCCCTACTGTTTTGAACACCTTTCAAAAGTGGTGAAATTCTTCCACTATTTTGTGCTCATTTTTCAAAAAGTTGTGAAATTTCACCACTTCTAATTCTAGATGTTAAAAGTTGTTAAATATATAAAATTCTTTACCACAATAATAATTTCACCACCTTGATAAACACAAATTTCACAACATTCAAGGTTTGATGCACATAGAAGTTCTTTTAAAAGAGTGAGGTATGCACAAAGACACCTCATTGTAACAAAGTGGTGAAATTTCACGACTTTGTGGTTTTTCATGAAAGTGGTGAAATTTTACCACTGTTTTAACCACCTTTAAAAACAGTGAGATATGCACAAATACACTTCATGATTTTGTGGTCTTTCATGAAAGTGGTGAAATTGAAAGAGCACAAAGTACAAATTTAAACACAAATACAACCATCGAGGGCACTACCCCCGAACCCCCGTGTACTCGAACCATCGTAGAAAGGGAATAACTTGATATTGCATTATTAAAGAGTAGAAAGTGCAATTACATACTATCGAACTTCATTTCTGTAAATTATTTTCCATCCAAAAAACTACATGGACGAAAATTTGTGTTCATCCTCTTTATGAATCGCATAAGATCAAGTTGAGAGAAAATAGAGACATAAGCATAAAAAAGTACACGAAGCCGATCTTTTAATGACAAGTTTCATATGTTTGTCTTCCTCCAAATCTATCATACCCAAATGAGATGGGTCTTCCGGCATCATTTTTACCACCAAGTAACCAGCAATGGACCACATTTGGAATTTATAAGCCTGTTTCCCAGTGAATCGTCCTATCTTGATGTATGCAGCTGTGAGGAACGACAATAGCACTGCAATAAGCACAATAAACAACTAACAATAGCACTGCAATAATTTTAATAATCTCTTCCATTCCAAGCACAATTGTGAGAGCAACTTTATAGGGGTAAATTAAAATTAAAATGATACGCTAACAAGAGAATCTTTTGGTAACATGATAGAAAGAAAGTTATTGAAATAACAACCATAACAATTAACCATGGTTTTTTAGTGAGAAAGTAGAATAAAGAAAGGTTCAGGATTCAGAAGTCAAATTCTTCAAAAAGAGTGGGAAATTGATCAAAAAATAATTTCTAGATCGAGTAAACAGGACAAATTTCTAGAAATTAAATACAAGTTGAACTTTTTCTTGGTTTTGGGAAAATTTCTTGAATTAGATGTCAAAGAAACCAATGACAACAAAAGTCTGCCTCCCCAACACCTGAGACACTTCAAAATCGTCCCGACGTATAGCTATTGAATGTGTAAAGTCCGTGTAGATTTATCAAGCTGTGTAGTAAAGAACATGGATACCCACAGTTATCAGAAAGACAACCAGAACAATGTCCCGAGTACATCAAATAGATATTTTAGGAAAGGTAGGAATTGCAACTTACGTGAGGCAAACGTTTAACAAAAAAAAAAAATGACGGGTAGCTAGCTTCTGGGTCCTCGAGGTAGTGCCAAACAAAGTCATCTCATTTGGAAGCATTATTCTTCTGTCGTCCTACTTAAAAAAATATCTCGATTCTTGGAAGTGTAGAGGTTCATTCCAACAAAAAGTCCATCTAGCTATCATTTCTCTCAAAAAATAGTTCCCAACAGATGTATTAGTGGAATCACTTTCAATAACGGCGGGGACACTTTAACATCTTCCGATGGAAATTAGGTCGGTACGACCACTATCATATGTGTTGGGAACTATATCTAAGATACAAATTTGGAAAACATAACATTACTCTTCTTGCCTTTCACCACCACCATTTTCATTAGACCATCACCTACATTTAGTTCATCACCACCAAGTTAAATATACATATGTATTACTATATATTTACATAGGTATATCACTATCAAATGATCAACATCATCATCATCAGCCAAGGGTCCCATGAAAGCAAACTGACCCTAAATATATATCATGCAGTTGTATATTCAATCGACTAATTGGCAGAGAATGAATCACCAAAATCTCAACTCAATCAACGATAATTTGGAGAATTAAAAATTACAAGATCATTCAATCACATTTGGATTTTGATTGTTCTGTCGAAGAACTTTAGAGAGAGAGAGAGAGAATGGGAAGACAAACAGTAGTAAACTCACCTTCTTCGCCGTCGACAACGACCTCGGCCCTCGATCCCGTCGCCGCCATCTTCTTCAATTCCCAACAATCTCGGCCCTCCAGTCACCGCCGTCCCTCGATGCTGTCTTTCTCTCTCTCTCTCCATGGTTCTCTTTCTCTCTGAAGGGTATAGTTGCCATTAGCTAAAAATAAAATGTCATTAAAGGACCTTAATTAGCTCATTTACTCTAGCGAGGGACCTAAACTAAAATAAAAATATTTAGTTACCCTAACACCAACATATTTCTCTAACTATGGATCCCCATCTAATTTTCCCTAATTAGAATAATTGGTATTAGTTATAAACCATAAACATCAGTGCACCAAAACAAAAAATAGAAATACGAAGTTTTAGTTTTAGTTTAGTTAAAAGTAAAAGGAGTGATTTTACTATGCTACAAAATAAAAAAAGAAAAAGAAAAAGAAGATATTACTCTGCTCTCTCTTTTTACGCTCTCTTTTCTATTCCGAGTTATAGTACTCTTCGTGGAAAAAAGCAAACTGAGAAGAGAGCCAAAGCAGCATATATATAGGCTACGATAGGGACCATAAGAAGTCAATAAGGAATAGGCTTCCTTATGGAATTAGAAAACCCTAATTCGAACTGAATCAGATTTCTATTTCCATAAATTATAATTCATACCACTAAAAAATTATAATTGCACTCCTACCCTTATCTCAAAAATATATTTCGAGCTCCATGTTATTAAATGCTTATTATCTCCCCATATTAAGATTACATATATCCATTAATTAAATATAATTACTAACAATTATATTTAATTAATCTCTTAAAATTCCTTGAGATCCTCTGCTTGACTTATCTGATATGTCGGGTACAAAATCCATCTGCAGGGTTTGACCTAATCAAAACTTATAAGCTTTCTCAAGGGGATATCATCAATCCCAAAATTGAGACATGGATTCCATCATTAATTAATATCCACCACACAATTAATATTGTCACCCAATCCAATGAGATATTGACCCATTTAAGGATCTTACCCTTTTAGGGATCAAAATGTAAATATCAAATGTACGTGTCTATAAATTAACTTAGGATTTAGAGCATAGGCACTCATAATAGTCATGAGGTATTAATTATCTTATAAGTCAGTATAAAGATAATTACCCCAAGTTGGTCTTGTTTAATACACAAAGTGTACCAGCATGGTGAGTTGAAACTATACCGTTTCCCGTAGTCAAGACAAACCTACTACAACACCATGCTGCAGTCCTACCGATGGTGTGTCCAATCCCATCTAAGACTGTAAATCAAAATCTTACATTCTACAAGATCCGATGGTCTGATCTTCCGTGTGTAAGCCGAACTCTACACACCAAACCATCTACTATGTAGAATGAAAGACACACATGCTTAATATTAAATAAACAATATAATACAAACATTACCCACACAGATTCTCATAAAAATGGATTAACTGATTTTATTAAATGAATAATAAATCAACTACATAAAATAAGGCTTTTAGTATATATCCCTAACAGACCCACCATCCTATAATCGAATGATCACAAACCAGTCGAATAATTCCATACATAAACCATCCACATTCTAACTTAAACGTCGCATTCATTATTTCACTCTTATCAGTCTTATGAAATAATCCATTTTCATTATTTGTTAGCATTACATTTATCTTTGTGTTCTCTAGGTTCACCACTTGGCCACCCTCCATGGTACAACTCACACATATATCCCTTGTGCGCCAAGACATACTACCAACATCGACTCCGATGCCAGTTTGGTTGGAGTATTAACCAAACCAGGTATACACAATGGAAGGCCGGTCAATATGCCTAAACGTTTATAAATTAAGTCGAGCATTAGGCTTAGGGCAGCTTGATCACGAAGCCACTGGTGAAAGGGTACACTCAACAAGTCGAGCTACCAAAAAAAACATATCATACAACGGGGTATGGTGAACACTAAAGGAATTATGTTGCCATTATCATTTATTGTTCGTATTATCCCCATAATTGTGAATTTCACGTTTATCACATAGTTCCGTCTCATCATAGTCCAATCACATCTCTAACTTTTAGATGCGTTCCAATTTCTCACAATATAGGATTTTTATAAATTTACTCATAATAATGGTTCCACAAAATTCCAATCGAATTACAAGATCACCAATATACTATTCAACGTATCTAGTTTACCTTTTATTAAAATTTCCAAAAAGTCAATTATTTCTGATACGATTACCTCAACCAAACATTCAATATTAGCATACATGAAACATGTAATAAGAAATCATATTCTCCATATCGTAAAATATTAAATTAGACATTTGTTCACTGCTACTATAATTGTCAATTTCTGCCCAAACGGTGCAGAATCATGGAAAACATCATTAGACGAAAAGTGTGCAGAATTGTGTTTTACATAGGTTTGATGGGTAGAATCTTACAACAATCAACGTACAAAATATTTATAATTTTTCTCTCAAACATATCCGAGCTCGTTTAAATAAATCCGAAAAACCAACAAAATCAATCTCAAAGTTTGAACAAAATAACAATGAATATACATATCTATACATACGTCCATATATATATATATATACTCCAACATGATTTTATGGATCCTCTTATGATTTTCTCAACATATTCTAATTAACCAAAAATTGTAGTGAAAATAAAATGAAACAAATGATTAACTCACCGATTTAGGGCTCCAATGAATGATGATGACTACGCAAAATAAAAGTTTGGGGTTTCTCTTTTCTTCTTCTTCTTCTTCTTCTTCTTCTTCGCTCTCTCTCTCTCTCTCTATATATATATAAATAAACCCTAGGCACCTAAATTATATGTATACATATATATGACACATATATTATAACACAAATACACAAATGCTAGAAATCCCGTTTTTCTTCTTGTGGGCCCACAAAAAGGCTCTGTATGGGATCGAAATACATTGCAAGATGCTAAAATGAGTAGCCCAATGGGTGTACATGACTCGAGTACTTAATTTAAATGTTAAAAAACATAATTTAACACATTCACAGGCCTCTAAGCACTACACAAAAATCAACACATCTACTCTTCAATAACTTGTTCAACTTAAATTTTTACAATTGAACTCCACCACTTAGCTCTATAAAATTTCACACAGTAATTCATAATTAAAATAAATACACACATATAAATAAATAACCATAAAAACATAAATGCACACAACCAGTACACACATAAAAATTTATGTTGTATCATTAATTTTTTTTTAAATGAATATTTATATCAGGAAAATACGGGGTGTTACAATGCTTCCATTGTGTTAGTGTCAAATGAAAAATCAAAGAAATCTCGCACCAATGAGTCAATGAGTGAGACTTCATAAATTTCATTTCCATCTTCCTCATCAAGATCCAATTGTTTAAAGATGGAAAAAATGTTCACATCTAAAGTCATATTGCCGAAAGTTAAACACATGATGCCATTCCTACAATTAATTTGAGTATTAATGGTCACGAGTAACTGTCAACCTAGAATGATTTGATTTGGGAGTTCTCATTTTCAACGGGTTGTGAACAATTTGTATCGCCGAATGATTAGAAGACAATCAATTAAAGGTTTGTAACTTTAGTATTAATCTTTATGGGCCCCAGTCCCCTGATGATCTTTTTGATTGTGAAAAAAAAAAAGATGGCCGAAAGAAAATTGCTGACTCTATTCCCTTAAAACATTCAGCTACAAGAATACTAATTGTTGGAATACCTGGATTTCATTCAAATTTCAGAAACACAAATCAAAACTATGGGAGCATTTTAACTTTTAAGTAACAAATTATATAAGAATTAGGTTTTAAAAATAGATTCATACCTTCCAAGTTAAAATTATTGCTCTAGAATGTTTAACATTAAAGAAGATAGAGACCTATAAAATTAACAATGATACCCAAAGAAATAAAAAAAATAGACAGAAACATGCATAAAATTTGACACTGTAAAGGATTAGAGTGAGGTATAGAAAGAGCACTAAAAATATATATTCTATGCGGTATAGTTTTCTCATATATTTTTAGACTCCTATAATTATCAGTGTTCATATTAGTTAGAGTCCTTTAATTAGATGGGTCAATTAGATTTTAGAACAGTTTACGATAATTATGTTGATTTAAGGATAACTAAAAAAATGTGAATCAATTAGTCCCTCAATATTTATTGGACAAAAATACCCTAACTAATACCAAAAACTTCCTTCACTCAAAGTTGGGCGACTAGGGTTTGTTGAACTCACGAAATCTCGACGACAATCAGACTTAGGGTTTCACGGTCGATGACGATCAGACAAGTGACTATAATTTCTTCGGCGAACTCAGGAACATCGACGAAGACAATCGTAACCTCGATGTCGATCGCACTTTTGATCACTCTGTTTCTCGTCGCCGTGATTTCCCTCCCAAAGTCCCAATCCTTTTTTAGGTACTCTGTTTTTCCATGTTCTCTCTCTCTCTATATATATATATCCCTATCTTAATGTATCTCTTTATGTAAAAATTGCCAAATTATAGAATCAACCATGGCATATGTATATGTGTATGTTTGTGTGTGTTATAGTACCATGAAAGAGCATCTGAACAATGCTTGAGATAATTCAGACTCCATTTCTCAATTCAGTGTTATCAATTTGTTTTTGAGAAACATCTAGCTAGAAAAAAAAAGTTAGGTATATGGTAGATACAAAAAAATTAAAACTGGTATTACCATTTCTCACCTCTAGCATTGTCCCTTTTAGAACACCGAATAGTTTTATGATGGGGATGATAAATTTAATGGACCAGTAAAATTTTCAAATAGATCAACCACTGATATCCAATCCGATCTCAAAAGAGCAAATTCGATGGGATGATGTAAATTGTTTGAAAGGTAGAAGAGATAATCGCAACCATTAATTTCAAATAGAAATCTCAGACTTAGATCCAACCATTAATGTAAATTATGTGTTTGTTTGTGTGTGTGTTGTACATATATATCGTTATACCGTGCAAATTTGGATGAAAAGCACAATTGGGTAATTAATGTTAATAATTTGACCTGTATCAATAACTCTAGGGTGTTGTGCATATAGGACCTATATGTTATGGAATTAATGAGTTTTTTTTGTTTATGTCAAATTGTAGAGATAGTGCTTTTACCGAAATACTCATTTATAAGGAATTCATTTGGAAGCAACTTGAGCATATTTAGCTTTAGTATTTAGGCTCTTTGTTTGAGATTTGTAAAAGTGGTTGATTAATCACTTAACATGTTGTGAGCATGTCTCTAACATAATTCTCATAATTTGGTTGAGGTTTTCACTGATTTTAAACCAGGAATACTGTGCTTGCTGGTCTGTGGGTGGAGTCACTGCCTTGGTCGAGAAGAGTTGTTGATAGTTGTCATGGACCAAAGATGCAATTGCTTTACATTGTGCCGTGCGGTGTAGTTTCTACTTTTGTTACATAGGTTGTGATTGGCAAGGTTGGGAAAGCTAAAGAGTGGCAATATGAGATGATAGATACATATACATACGTATATATAGATATAAATTGTCGAAACCTAATATTCATTGTTTGGCCTGTTCTCTAATAACTTCAGCTTTAGAGTGATTAGGGAGTTAACATATCAGAGCCTTATTTGTGAGAGGTCTTGAGCTCGACTTTCCATCTCTATTTTTTTGTTTATGTTTACACTTTGTTGTTCATCTCTATTATGATGGAGCTTGGTTTGTTTGTATCTTCATGCGCATTGTTGGGCCCGTTCTCTTATAACTTAAAGCTTCTAGAGTAAATCGATGACTTAAAATATAGGGTCAATTAGATTCAAGGACAATTTCTTTATTATAATTATGTTGGTTTAAAAAACTTAAATTTTTTGAATAAAGTCAACTCCAAACCTTACTAAAACCCATACCAAAACTCGCTTATGGTTTTCTTTAACAATGTGAAGAAGCGTCTGATTGATGTTGTTTTTATTATGGTTTAATATGAGGTGCTAATTTTCTACATGACATGTATTTCAAGAGTTTTTTTCTCCTGATGTAAGCTAGCATGACAAAGATGATCCTTGTGTTAAGCTTGTATTCTAGTCTTTACCAGTAGATATTTGTGTTAAGCTTGCATTTTAGTATTTTAGTCAAATGGATATTTGTGTTTTTACATAACTTCTCCCCTCAATTACTAATTCCGCTTTGCTTTGATTTGATTTTAGCATTTAATTTGAGATAGCTTGATCATGTTTTTCATTATTGATAAAAGTTTCACCACTTTGAATAGGGGTATAATCGTCATGTCCGAAAAAAATCATTTACTAATAAAAATTTCACCACATTTTTAAAATTTCACCACTCTTCAAAACTTAGTAAAATTTCATCACCTTTCAAACTTGGTGAAATTTCATCACTTTGAACAAGGGTATAATAGTCATAACCAAAAAAAAAAAACATTACTGATAAAAATTTCACTACTTTGAACAGAGGTATAATCATCATAAATAAATAAAACCAAAAAAAAATGATTATTGATAAAAAATTTCACCACTTTTTAAAATTTCACCACTCTTCAAAACTTGGTGAAATGTCATCACTCTTCAGAGGTATAATCAGTGTTTCTTTTGTTTGACAGTCTCTTGATTTGTACACAAAAACAGTCTCTTGATGAAATGTCAACTCAATTCTTCTTTGTATAGCCTCTAACTGTCTCTTGATTTGGACCACCGTCATCTACAACCAAATTTGTAACTTTTCCCCCATTAATAACTTGAATGCATTCAATTTGCCATCATGGTCATTGATCCCGAACTAAAATTAAGACTTTACATTCATGCATTTCAATCTGATGCAAAAGACTGAAGTTAAGTGTAACACCCGTACCTGGGATGGTTAAATACTATTTTTATATGCATTAATTCATGTAATTAGTGTGTATACTGGTTAAGGGGAGGCTTTAGACTCGCTTATGGAAAAGTCCCCAGTGAGGAGGGACAGGTTTGGAGGTGGGACCCAGTGAAGGGTTTGAATATTAATATTTGTATTTTATGTGATTAAATGACTAATTGTTTAAATGCTTTCATATTATATGATAATATATGTGTTAGCAATTGGTATTAGTTTGGATACCCAAATAAGGGTATAACTAAAAAAGACTTATAATTGGTAGGTGTGATAGCAACTTCACAAAATATTTGGGACCACGTTGGGACCCATATAGGACTTAAACAAACACACATTTAAATAATTGGGTAGTTAATGGAAGATTTGTGGGATCTCATAATTAAACTTAGAAACTTATGGGGGTGTAAATGTAAGAGAGGAAAAAAGCATTGGCAACTCAATGCATGAATTGCTAGGTGTCTCATGTCTAAGCTAAGTCTCAAACCAAAAGAAGAAAATACAGAAAATTTAGAAAATCAAAAGGGAAGAGAGAGAGAGAGAGAGAGAGAGAGAGAGAGAGAGAGAGAGAGAGCTTGGAGAAACAGTCACCGACACAGTAATTCCGTCGTTCCGTCGCCGTCCGACGTCCAATTCACGAACTGAAGCCAGATTCTGACTCGTGGAGGAATTTCTACAGAGTGAACTTTGGAGTAGGATTTAAGCTTGGATTTGGTAAATTTAGCATTTCTAGCTTAGGTTGGGTAAAATCTGAGTAAGGTGAGTTTTCTAACCAAAGTGATTATGGTTTAAGGTGTTCAATGTTCTTTTATATATATATATATACATATATTGGGTTGTTAAAATTATGCTTGAAAGTTATGAAATTGCTAGATTTGTGATTTGCATGTCAAAATGTAAAATTGACATGTTTATGTGCCTATATGTGTATGTGGTATTCAATGAGTACCGGGAAAATGATTCATTGTTGGGAGTAATAAGGGTCGAGATGTAACAACTTGCATTTTCATTTAATTTTAATTTGACATTTTCATAATTAATCTGTATTCTAGTCTTATTTAATTTCTATTCCCATGTATTAAACTTTAATTCTTGTTTTAATGGCTATTAAAATTCTTTTGGGGTCAAACTGCAATTTTATAAAAATTAGCAATACCTGTCTTGGATTTCAAAACTGTATTTCAAAACGGTGGAAATGCTTTCTTTTAACTCAAGCAGTATTTTTATAAAACCGGGAAATCAATTCTTACGTTAAAATGAATTTTCTGTATTTTTGTGGCGATCACCGCACTGCGAAAATACCAGTTTATATTCAAAACTGTCCGCCTCGCACTGAGATTCCACAGATTATGGAATTGACATAAAGCTTGAAATGACTTATGCTTTATTTCTATTTATGGCAAGTAAACATTGGATATGCCTTGTTTGGATAATGCATTTGTGCATGTGTAATTCTAGTTCCATAAGCCACTTTTCCCAAACATCTAGTATTTGACCCCTATAGTTTTACTTGACCCCTACAATCTGTGGAGGGGTATATTTGTTATACATATTATCTGTATATATGTATCTGCATACTTAAGTTTTAGTTAATTAGTAATTAAATCCATTTTGTGGAGTGAAGCATATGGAGCTTGGGCTCCAAGTTGTATAGTTAACTTCTATATATACACACACACACTTAACCTCTCTTGATGCACATTCTACAAACTGAATTCCTGAGAAAAGAGAGTGCAGAGAGTTCATATTTACAGAATTTTATAGAGAGAGGAAGCTTGAGTCCTCCATAGCCATAGCTTGAAGTGGGTCTTTATATTTTGGATACTCTCTCAACAATTTCTTCAATCTTTAGCACAGTGAGTATTCTAAACTCACTTGAAATGTAATCTCATATTTATTTACTGTTAGTTTAGTCTAATTTGAAGAACACCATTGTTAATTTTCGTATGAAAGCTTGAAGCTCAAAAATGGTGATTTTCCAAACTTAACCAAAATGGATTTTGATAGATGAAAATGAAAGATTACAGTCCATAGATGCTATGTTTCAAGTTGTAGAGCTTAATTCATTCTTATCGCGACGTATATTAAAAATGAAATTTTGACACCTCTCGGTTTTTCGTAAAATTTGAGAGCTATGATTGAAATTGATAAAAATCGATCGCGTATTCGCGATCCTTGCGGAAAAATGGAGAGAACCATATATTACAAGTAATGTTTGCATTCGGATTTGAAAATGGGTCAAAAAGAGGCTTTAAATTCGTAACAGGGGAGAAACTGCTGTTACCAATTGATTGGCAGCATTACCAATCGATTGGCATGAGTTCCAATCGATTGGAAACATGTCCAATCGATTGCCAAGTCATCCAATCGATTTCCAAGTCATCCAATCGATTGCCATTATTGCCAATCGATTGTCATTTTTCAACACTGACGACTTTTAGTAAAACGGCCATAACTTCCTCTAGAGAACTCGAAAAGACGCACGGTTTGAAGCATTGGAAACTAGACTCAAAGACATTTCTGTTGATATGTAATTCATGTATACAAATTATAACTCATTTTTGAGGGCATTACTTCAAAGTAGACCCACTTGTGTTCAAATAGCGATAAAAGCATGTTAAAGCATTCTTTGATGAATTCACCGGTTGTTTCATATAAGATTTGATTTCTTCTCGTATATCCATGGTTATCGTTCCTAGTACTTTATATTTCTGTATTAAGTCACATATCATTCATGTGGAGTCAGTTGTACATGCATGGTGAGTGTTGGTCAGTATGGAAAAGAGTAATGGACAGTGTGGTATAGTGAGTGCGGTTGAGATTGTGCTGTGGATACTCCCTGGTAAGTGAGTACCAAAGTGTGTTGTGATTGAGATTGCGGCGAGGGTGTCTTTGAAATGCGACGGTGGAAAAATTGGACACTCCCTGATGACCATGGTAGCGTCAAAGTGTGTGAAGCCGAACTTGGACATTCCCTGGCACCCATGGTAGTGCTAAAGTGTGGCCTACGGACACTCCCTGATACCCGAGTCTGGATACTGCGTGAGGGTTCCTCCGGTATTTACATGGCAGATTAGGTACTAAAGTGTGAGGCATTGGACACTCCCTGGTACCCCGGACCAAAGTGTGAGGCAAACTGGACATTCCCTGGCACCCCTGTGCTAAAGTGTGGCTATCGGAGTATTTCAAAGATACTGGTGTGTGATAGTGGATTATTGGGTTTTATCGAGAGAAAAGAGTCGGTAACATGAGTTTGGTGCATTTTTTTCATACACGGTCACATATATGTGAATTATAGCTTTCAAATGATATTGTTGTTGTTTTCTAAAATGAACTCTTTACTCTAATGTAAACTCATTGAATTAAATGGGAATTTGAAAATGGTAAATGAGTATGTTTTACATTCAAAGTTATGTTTTTAATACTCACTAGCTTCTTGAAGCTGACGGCGTTGATGCGTCCTGGACATTCGTGTTCAGGCTTTTCAGGTTACAATCAAGAGGAACCTTATGACTACGCTAATTGAGAACAACTGCTGGAAAGAGAATTTATTTTTATATGCTTTAAGTTTATGTGCTTTAAGTTATGAATTAGTTTTGTAATAAGGATGACTGTAATAGATGATAAGTTATTATTTATTTCAAGGCGGCCTGTGCCTTTAGATGACCCGTGCTGTAATATTTATTAAGTTAGAAAAATTTTATAAGCCTTGATTGCTCTACTCTGATTAATGGTTTTATGTTGTTCGACGTTTGGGACGGAATCGATCCTTCAAACTGTCGCGACCTACGGGTCCATGAAAGAAATTAAACGCTTTCCATATTTATGCTACGTCTGGGCGTGACAGGATTTAGTGGTATCAGAGCCAGGTTACCTAGATTGACCAAGCTCAGTTATTTACGCCACAGATTAGTGACACAGGTTACCTTTAAGTTTTACGAAGCTATACAACCAAGTTTCTCTAAGAATAGTCTGATTTACCAAGCTCATATTTACCGAACAACCAAGTTCCAATTTTAGTTTAGTACGAATTATCCTTAGTTCAGAAACTAAGTTCTAGGTTGGTTTCGTTATAGAGATGATTACACGAATGTCTTGTCACATCGACAAGAATGATAGCAGTTTCTATATATCTTCAGACGTATCCATTTAGAATTAGCCGAGATGGCCAAGACTTATGATGCCCCTACAGACAGATAGTAGCCGAGTTTCTAAGGAGTTAAGGCAGACCATAGCCCTCATAAATAGCTTAGGCACTGACGAACTTCTTGAGTCAAATCTCGGAACAGTCAGCATGGCCCACAGCCCAGAGTATGGAGAATAAGAATAAGAATACGACCTCTTTGCTATTAGACAGCCCTAGTTCGAATACGTGTTTGGTGTATTATGTGTACTTGATATATATTGCATATTTGGATTTTATTGTGTGCTTATATTATAGCACGGGTATGTGATATAGTGATATTTACTCTTTTGGATGTTGTCGCTGTTTAAACTGCTTTATATTACTGCTTCATGCATGTGCCTCATTCTGTTATCATTATCATGCATTAAGAATGGCTGGGAGACCAAGGAGGAACAAGAATTTGAACGAGGAGGCACCTTTGCCTGCCGGTCCCACAGAAATGTTTGAAGCCTTTGTCAAACATCTCGAGAGGGTTAGTAATACGAATGAAAACCAACGAGACCGCTAAACTGGAAATAAGCTGCTGGAGAGATTCCGTGCACTCAGGCCCGAGTAGTTTGCGGGTACCGCGGAGCCCTGGAAAGCAGAACAGTGGTTGAGAAGGATGGACCGCATGTTCGACGTTGTTCAGTGCAATGAGATGGACAAGAGGAGGTTAGCTAACTTGGGTATTTTACCTCATCGTTTGGGGAAAGATTTGAGGGCTACCTCACCATTAGGAGCCAGAGTCAAGTTAGGACACATGTGCAAGGATTGTCCCTTATGATTAGGAGATTGTGGGACCCCTGCAAGACTGATTGTCCTATCGATGAAGGAGTTTGACATAATCCTAGAAATGGATTGGCTCTCTCAGAATCAAGCGAAGTTGGATTGTGCGAGGAAGAGAATTACATTCTCCGACAATGAGAATCAGTCCTTTGATTTTCAATGTAGCTCTTCGAGAGATATGTTCCTCACGAGATGTTTAGCCAACATCGAAGTCGTCAGTACGGAGATGACATCATCGTCTGTACCTATAGTTAAGGACTTCGAAGAAGTATTTCAAGACGTTTCTGGTTTACCGCCCGAGAGAAGTATAGAGTTCTGTATTGAGCTTATACCGGGTACGACTCCGATTTCCAAGGTTCCCTACAGAATGGCCCACACTGAACTATTAGAATTGAAAGAAAAAGTTCAAGATCTCGAGAACCTAGGTTTTGTACGTCCAAGTACATCACCTTAGGGAGCACCAGTGTTATTTGTGAAGAAGAAGGATGGGACGCTTCGGCTATGCATCGACTACAGGGAATTGAATCGCGTGACTATTAAGAACAAGTATCCCTTGTCTCGGATCGACGACTTGTTTGATTAGCTACAAAGAGCTACGACATTTTCCAAGATAGACCTAAGGTCGGGATATCATCAGTTGAGGGTACGGAAGGAAGACATACCTAAAACTGCTTTCAGAACCCGATATGGTCACTATGAGTTTTTGGTGATGCCGTTTGGAATGACGAATGCCCCAGCAGCGTTTATGGATATGATGAACAGAGTGTTCAAGCCTTATTTGGATCAGTTTGTCATCGTCTTTATAGATGATATTTTGATCTATTCTAAGTCAAGAGAAGAACACGAACAACATCTACAGATTGCGATGCAGACGCTCAAGGACCACCACTCGTATGCCAAGTTCAGTAAGTGTGAGTTCTGGTTGTAAGAAGTGAATTTTTTGGGACACAAGGTGTCATCTCAAGGGATTTCTGTGGATTCGTCCAAGACCGATGCTGTGTCAAATTGGGTTAGGCCGAGCAACCCTACAGAAGTTCAAAGTTTTCTTGGACTCGCAGGCTATTATCGGAGATTTGTTGAGGGGTTCTCTAAAATAGCTACACCATTAATCGGATTGACGAAGAAGAATTTGAAGTTCGAGTGGACAGAGAAGCATGAGCGCGCCTTTCTAGAGTTGAAAGAGAGGCTCACTACCGAACCAGTACTAGCAATACCCAAGCCTGATGAGAAGTTCACTATCTTTAGTGACGCGTCATATCAAGGACTGGGATGTGTACTTATGCAAGATGGCAGGGTTATCGCTTATGGATCCAGGCAGTTGAAGCCGAATGAGATGAACTACCCCATTCATGACCTGGAGTTGGCAGCAGTAGTATTTGCACTCAAGATTTGGAGACACTATCTCTACGGTGAGAAGTTTGATTTATTCTCCGATCACAAGAGCCTAAAATATTTGTTCACACAGAAAGAGTTGAACATGAGGCAACGCAGATGGATGGAGCTAATCAAAGATTACGACTTCACGTTAGAGTACCACCCTGGTAAAGCTAATGTGGTCGCTGATGCTTTGAGTCGGCAAACTCGTGAGACGATCGCCTCCTTAATGATTAAAGAATGGCGAGCATTGGAGACGTTGGCGGAGTTCGACGTACAGAGTGCTGAGGAAGGAGAAGGACAACTTTTTGGATGTCTTATCCTACAACCTGTTCTTATCGACCGCATTATTGGAGCTCAGAAAGAAGATGAGAAGTTTCAGACGTGGTTCGTGAAAATTTCAGAGAAAGACCCGACAGAATGGAAGGTGGGAGTCGATGGAGGATATCGGTGCAGGAATAGATTATGTGTGGCAGATGTTGGGGAGCTTAAGAAGGATATTCTGGAAGAAGCACATAAGTCAAGGTATACCGTTCACCCAGGAGGAACGAAAATGTACAAAGATTTAAAGAGGAACTTTTGGTGGGAAGGTATGAAGAAGGATGTGGCCGAATTTGTGACCAAGTGTTTGACGTGTCAACAAGTCAAAGCCGAACATCTGAGACCGTCAGGACTGTTGCGACCATTACCTGTTCCTGGTTGGAAGTGGGCACATCACGATGGATTTTGTGGTAAGATTGCCTCGATCGCAGCAGAATCATGATGCCATTTGGGTAATCGTGGATCGATTGATGAAATCGGCTCATTTCATTGCTTATAGTATGACATACCCGATAGAGAAGATGAGTCGGATGTACATACAACAAGTTGTGCGACTTCACGGTGCACCTGTGTCAATTGTATCGGACTGTGATGCGCGTTTTACTTATGAATTTTGGGAAAGTCTGCAAGAAGCTATGGGAACCTCGCTCAAGATGAGTACTGCTTTTCACCCTCAGACAGATGGGCAGACTGAACGGGTGAATCAGATCATGGAGGATATGCTTAGAGCTTGTGTGATCGATTTTGAAGAATCTTGGGAGACGCACTTACCTTTGGTCGAATTTGCCTACAACAACAGTTATCACACGAGTATCGGAATGGCTCCGTTCGAAGCATTGTATGGACGACCATGTCATTCTCCGTTGTGTTGGGGAGAGGTGGGAGACACAGAGTTGTTGGGACCAGATTTGGTTAGAAAAACCAACGAGAAGATTTCTTTGGTCAAGGAAAGGATGAGAATCGCTCAAAGCAGGTATAAGAGTTATGCCGATCGACGCCGGAAAGAATTGGAATTTTGTGTTGGAGATCACGTACTTCTTAAGGTTTCACCGACTCGAGGAGCAGTACGCTTCGGTCTCAAGAGGGGAAAATTGGCTCCGCGTTTCATCAGACCGTTCGAGATTTTGGAACGTGTCAGGAAAGTAGCATATCGACTCGCGCTACCACCAAAAATGTCTGGGGTTCACAATGTATTCCATGTGAGTATGCTGAGAAAGTACATACGAGACCCCTCGCACGTGGTTAGTTATGATGATATTGAGACAAGTCATAACATTTCTTATAAGGAGAGACCCGTGAAGATTCTAGATCAGAGTATCAAGAAGCTGAGAAATAAAGACATTCCGTTGGTGAAGGTTCAGTGGAATCACCATGACGAG
The DNA here is from genome assembly GCA_033977485.1 of Hydrangea macrophylla. Taxonomy (NCBI): domain Eukaryota; kingdom Viridiplantae; phylum Streptophyta; class Magnoliopsida; order Cornales; family Hydrangeaceae; genus Hydrangea; species Hydrangea macrophylla. Next base: position 19,680,267 of record CM066982.1, read on the forward strand.
AATGAAGCCTCGTAGGAAGTTGAAGCTGAGATGAAAAAGAAATACCCGGAGTTGTTTCATGACTAGTTAGTCTTGATTTCGGGGACAAAATCCTATTTAAGGGAGGAAGGATGTAACAACCTGCATTTTCATTTAATTTTAATTTGACATTTTCATAATTAATCTGTATTCTAGTCTTATTTAATTTCTATTCCCATGTATTAAACTTTAATTCTTGTTTTAATGGCTATTAAAATTCTTTTGGGGTCAAACTGCAATTTTATAAAAATTAGCAATACCTGTCTTGGATTTCAAAACTGTATTTCAAAACGGTGGAAATGCTTTCTTTTAACTCAAGCAGTATTTTTATAAAACCGGGAAATCAATTCTTACGTTAAAATGAATTTTCTGTATTTTTGTGGCGATCACCGCACTGCGAAAATACCAGTTTATATTCAAAACTGTCCGCCTCGCACTGAGATTCCACAGATTATGGAATTGACATAAAGCTTGAAATGACTTATGCTTTATTTCTATTTATGGCAAGTAATCATTGGATATGCCTTGTTTGGATAATGCATTTGTGCATGTGTAATTCTAGTTCCATAAGCCACTTTTCCCAAACATCTAGTATTTGACCCCTATAGTTTTACTTGACCCCTACAATCTGTGGAGGGGTATATTTGTTATACATATTATCTGTATATATGTATCTGCATACTTAAGTTTTAGTTAATTAGTAATTAAATCCATTTTGTGGAGTGAAGCATAAGGAGCTTGGGCTCCAAGTTGTATAGTTAACTTCTATATATACACACACACTTAACCTCTCTTGATGCACATTCTACAAACTGAATTCCTGAGAAAAGAGAGTGCAGAGAGTTCATATTTACAGAATTTTATAGAGAGAGGAAGCTTGAGTCCTCCATAGCCATAGCTTGAAGTGGGTCTTTATATTTTGGATACTCTCTCAACAATTTCTTCAATCTTTAGCACAGTGAGTATTCTAAACTCACTTAAAATGTAATCTCATATTTATTTACTGTTAGTTTAGTCTAATTTGAAGAACACCATTGTTAATTTTCGTATGAAAGCTTGAAGCTCAAAAATGGTGATTTTCCAAACTTAACCAAAATGGATTTTAATAGATGAAAATGAAAGATTACAGTCCATAGATGCTATGTTTCAAGTTGTAGAGCTTAATTCATTCGTATCGCGACGTATATTAAAAATGAAATTTTGACACCTCTCAATTTTTTGTAAAATTTGAGAGCTACGATTGAAATTGATAAAAACCGATCGCGTATTCGCGATCCTTGCGGAAAAACGGAGAGAACCATATATTACAAGTCATGTTTACATTCGGATTTGAAAATGGGTCAAAAAGAGGCTTTAAATTCGTAACAGGGGAGAAACTGCTGTTACCAATCGATTGGCATGAGTTCCAATCGATTGGAAACATGTCCAATCGATTGCCAAGTCATCCAATCGATTGCCATTATTGCCAATCGATTGCCATTTTTCAGCACTGACGACTTTTAGTAAAACGGCCACAACTTCCTCTAGAGAACTCGAAAAGACGCACGGTTTGAAGCATTGGAAACTAGACTCAAAGACCTTTCTGTTGATATGTAATTCATGTATACAAATTATAACTCATTTTTGAGGGCATTACTTCAAAGTAGACCCACTTGTGTTCTAATAGCGATAAAAGCATGTTAAAGCATTCTTTGATGAATTCACCGGTTGTTTCATATAAGACTTGATTTCTTCTCGTATATCCATGGTTATCGTTCCCAGTACTTTATATTTCTGTATTAAGTCACATATCATTCATGTGGAGTCAGTTGTACATGCATGGTGAGTGTTGGTCAGTTTGAAAAAGAGTAATGGACAGTGTGGTATAGTGAGTGCGGTTGAGATTGTGCTGTGGACACTCCCTGGTAAGTGAGTACCAAAGTGTGTTGTGATTGAGATTGCGGCGATGGTGTCTTTGAAATGCGACGGTGGCAAAATTGGACACTCCCTGACGACCATGGTAGCGTCAAAGTGTGTGAAGCCGAACTTGGACATTCCCTGGCACCCATGGTAGTGCTAAAGTGTGGCCTACAGACACTCCCTGATACCCGAGTCTGGATACTGCGTGAGGGTTCCTCCGGTATTTGCATGGCAGATTAGGTACTAAAGTGTGAGGCATTGGACACTCCCTGGTACCCCGGACCAAAGTGTGAGGCAAACTGGACATTCCCTGGCACCCCTGTGCTAAAGTGTGGCTATCAGAGTATTTCAAAGATACTGGTGTGTGATAGTGGATTGTTGGGTTTTGTCGAGAGAAAAGAGTCGGTAAGATGAGTTTGGTGCATTGTTTTCATACACGGTCATATATATGTGAATTATAGCTTTCAAATGATATTGTTGTTGTTTTCTAAAATGAACTCTTTACTCTAATGTAAACTCATTGAATTAAATGGGAATTTGAAAATGGTAAATGAGTATGTTTTACATTCAAAGTTATGTTTTTAATACTCACCAGCTTCTTGAAGCTGACGACGTTGATGCGTCCTGGACATTCGTGTTCAGGCTTTTCAGGTTACAATCAAGAGGAACCTTATGACTACGCTAATTGAGAACAACTGCTGGAAAGAGAATTTATTTTTATATGCTTTAAGTTTATGTGCTTTAAGTTATGAATTAGTTTTGTAATAAGGATGACTGTAATAGATGATAAGTTATTATTTTTTTCAAGGCGGCCTGTGCCTTTAGATGACCCGTGCTGTAATATTTATTAAGTTAGAAAAATTTTATAAGCCTTGATTGCTTTACTCTGATGAATGGTTTTATGTTGTTCGACGTTTGGGACGGAATCGATCCTTCAAACTGTCGCGACCTACGGGTCCATAAAGGAAATTAAACGCTTTCCATATTTATGCTACGTCGGGGCGTGACAGGAGAAGAAGAAGAATTCGATAAATACGGAAGTCCAAGGAATAGAAGTGACCACAGGACTAAGGGAGGTCTTCGGATCTGATGAATAATTGAACCGGTAACTCGGCGAATATGAGTATGAGTTATGTAGTCATTGGTAGCATTGCACATGGTAAACATTCAATCTTTAGATTACACTCTAAGCGTAATGCTTAAGAAAACCGTTTTCCTTTTCTGTTGTGGTAAAGAACAACCACCGCAGGTACGGAACAATATCCAGAGAGGAAGTGACGTGCTCGGGAATGGGGGAGAGATTTGGGACTTGTAGTTATGTTTATAACTTGTAATATGGTGTAACTTGTGACTTGGAATCCTTAACTTGTGGCTTAAAGCCTAAACTTGTGGTTGTAGAGTTGGAGAGATTTGGAATTAGTTTGGGATTCTATGACTCATGTGGTTAATGTAAATTTGTGGGAACTTATGTAATTTTCTATGTTAATGTTTAGTTTTGTGTAAGTTGTTAGGTTGGTTCGGGTATGTGTCGCAACTTCTTCGGACAAGTTTTATTTTGTAGACACATGTTTTGCGATGTTAAATTCCCTTGTCGGAAGGTTTTATGTACATACATGTTTGGTTAAATGGAAACTTGAGTTCAAGTGCTTAACTTGATTCTAGAGAGTTGGAATTCATAATTTAGATACTCCCTCCGTCCCATAATAAGTGTCCACTTCTATTTTGCACATTGTTTAAGATAGTTGTATTATTTAGTTTTTTTGGTTCATTAAATGGTCACTTTCCAATTTTTCCCTTAGATGTGATGGGTGTTTGACTTTTTGCTTGTTTTGAGGCCACAAATAAATGCTACTTTGTCTTTATTATAAGGGTAGTTTTGGAAAGTAAGTAAAAGCTATATGCCAATTTAGGAAAGTGGACACTTATTGTGAGACATCCAAAAAAGGAAATGTGGACACTTATTATGGGTCAGAGGGAGTACTTGGTAATGTTTAAGAATGTTTGGAAATGATTTTGATTTGGTTTTCTAATGTTCCATGTTGTTTTTGGGTTCTTTGCCAACAAGATTCCATGAATTATTAGATTTTACCATGAGTTCAATTCCAAAACTTGATTTAATTCAAAAGGGTTGTGTCTATGAGTTGGTTTGATCCTAATGAGGTTATGTTAATGGTTTGAATGTTTGAAAGAGCTTGGATTTGTGTTTTTGGCAGTAGTGATGGTGTTTCTCATGTTTATTTGATGTTTGAAGGCATCTAGATAAGTTTTGGAATGGTTTTGGAAGAGTCCATAAGATTTGGTTAGGTTCTGGATGTGTTGGGACTTGGTAAATAAGGGTTTTTTGCTAAAAATTAAGTTCCGCAGAAACCGGATCGATCCGGGTCATGGGCGGATCGATCATGACCCGGATCAATCCGGTTTTGGGTAGATCGATCCGCTGGTCAAATTTCAGCCAGACGTCTTTTACGGAAACGGACATAACTCTCTCTCGAAAATTAGAATTTGCATGCCATTTTTTGCGTTGGAACCAAGACTCAAAGACCTATCTTTTGGTATAAAATTTGCTATACTTTATTAATGACCATTTTGTCCTTGTGGCTATTTTTGTCACAGTAGAGTTCTTTTATGACATTTAACACACGTGTTTCTTAATAATTCGCGTGTTTCTTTGCTAATTAATGTAATTGGGCGCTTATAGCATTGTTATACGTGTCCTAATCCACACGAGGCAGGTTGGGGACTGACATTCAGCCTGAGTTTCTTTTTAACAACACACGAAAAGGTTAAATATTGATTTTTTTTTTGTTTTCCAGCAGATCAATAATAGTTTAATATGTTATATTTTACTACTATTCAAACAGGGAATAGGTTGGTGTGATGAAGGGTTCAAGTATAGGTGTGCTTTATTTGGTAATGGTAGTATTGGGCCTTTGGCTAATTACTCAGGTTCAACAATGTTGTCCAAATGATGTCAAAATATCACATTGGTATGGCAACTGATTGGAGTATGTACCTGATTGGAGTTTGACATCAACTCTAGCTGAATATGATTTACAAGCTTGAAACGATATCCTTGAATTGGAAGAAAACTATGCATGTGCTAATAACTCATGCCCACATCTATGTAATATGGATGCAATTTCATATTAGTGGTATGCATATGCTATTCTCAATCCATGCACATCATTTTCTCTCTTATTTCTCTTGACATAATTCTCAGAAGTTAGACAATTTTTTGCAAGTCATGTGGTTTTTTCAAAATTTTTAATTATGCTTTTAGGGAGGGATGAAGTGCAAAGAGTGAATACAAAAAATAGTGAAAGATGAGTATGAAGAAGCTCCTTCGTGAAAGGCAATGAAGTGCAAAGAGTGAATGCAGTAGATAGTGAAAGTCGATTTCAAAGAAGCTTCTTCATGTAAGGCGATGAAGTGCACAAAGACTGAATTCAAGAGATAATGAAAGTTGAGTTCGAAGAAGCTCCTTCATGGACGGTGGCGATGAGCGGATTTTACATTGTATTTTACATGTATCAAGAAAGAATGAAAAACAAATTTTAATGATTAGATTTTACATGAGATTTTTGTTGTAATTGCTATTCTCATTGAACATTGTTTTTATGTTGGTGTAATTTCTAATTATATGTCTAATAGCCTTTATGAACATTGATGGTTTGGATGTATTCGGGTATACAAAACAACTATGTTTGATCTTCTGAAAATAAATTCTTTCATTTACTGTGGCATAGTTTTCCCTTTTTCATAATATCCTTCTCTTTGTGCTGTGCCCATGGGCTTGAGCAATTACTAGTATATATATATATTATATCTACATATTCATGAATTGTAGAAAATGAAAAAACCAACTTAACACTAATATTAGTAGTTACAGCAACATATTACAGTTTACAGAGTCAATCATAGCCTAGGCTTGATAAAACAATCATGAGGTTATTAGCTACAACATTTTCTTTTTAAAGTTTCGGTCTCGGTGTCAGTTTTTCTTTTTACTATTATAAAACAGTGGAAAAATTTCATTACATCTAATTCTTGATGTCAAAACTTGTGAAATTTATGAAATTCTTTGCTACAATCATAATTCACCAACTTTGATAAACACAAATTTCACCACATTCAGAAGTGGTGAAATATCACCAGTATTTTGAGCACCTTATAAAACAGTGGTGAAATTTTACCATGTCTAAGTGACATTTATGAAATTCTTTACCACAATCGTAACTTCACCAAATTGGATAAACACAAATTTCACCACTTCTAATTCTGGATGTCAAAACTTGCGAAATTTATGAAATTCTTTACCACAATCATAATTTCACTAACTTTGATAATCAACCACATTCAAAAGTGGTGAAATACCACAACTGTTTTGAGCACCTTTTTAAAAAGTGGTGAAATTTTACCACTTCTATTTATGGATGTCAAAATGTATGAAATTTATGATATTCCTTACCACAATCATAATTTCACCAATATGATAAACACAAATTTTATCACATTCAAAAGTGGTGAAATTTTCCTATTGTTTTGAACACCTTTCAAAAGTGGTGAAATTCTTCCACTATTTTGTGCTCCTTTTCAAAAAGTTGTGAAATTTCACCACTTCTAATTTTAGATGTTAAAAGTTGTGAAATATATAAAATTCTTTACCACAATAATAATTTCACCACCTTGATAAACACAAATTTCACAACATTCCAGGTTTGATGCATAGAGGAGTTCTTTTAAAACAGTGAGGTATGCACAAAGACACTTCATTGTAACAAAGTGGTGAAATTTTACCACTGTTTTGACCACCTTTTAAAACACTGAGATATGCACAAATACACTTCATGACTTTGTGGTCTTTCATGAAAGTGGTGAAATTGAAAGAGCACAAAGTACAAATTTAAACATAAATACAACCATCGGGGGCGCCGCCCCCGAATCCCTGTGAACTCGAACCATCGCAGAAAGGGAATAACTTGATATTGCATTAATAAAGAGTAGAAAGTGCAATTACATACTATAGAACTTCATTTCTGTAAATTATTTTCCATCCAAAAAACTACATGAAGGAAAATTTGTGTTCATCCTCTTTATGAATCGCAAAAGATCAAGTTGAGAGAAAATAGAGACATAAGCATCAAAAAGTCCAAGAAGCCGATCTTTTAATGACATGTTTCATATGTTTGTCTTCCTCCAAATATATCATACCCAAATGAGATGGGTCTTCCAGCATCACCTTTACCACCAAGTAACCAGCAATGGTCCACGTTTGGAATTTATAAGCCTATTTCCCAGTGAATCGTCCTATCTTGATGCATGCAGCTGTGAGGAACGACAACAACACTGCAATAAGCACAATAAACAACTAACAACAGCACTGCAATAATACTAATAATCTCTTCCATTCCAAGCACAATTGTGAGAGCAACTTAATAGGGGTAAATTAAAATTAAAATGATACGCTAACAAGAGAATCTTTTGGTAACATGATAGAAAGAAAGTTATTGAAATAACAACCATATCAATTAACCATGGTTTATTAGTGAGAAAGTAGAATAAAGAAAGGTTCAGGATTCAGAAGTCAAATTCTTCAAAAAGAGTGGAAAATTGATCAAACAATAATTTCTAGATCGAGTAAACAGGACAAATTTCTAGAAATTAAATACAAGTTTTTGAACTTTTTCTTGGTTTTGGGAAAATTTCTTGAATTAGAAGTCAAAAAAACCAATGACAACAAAAGTCTGCCTCCCCAGCACCTGAGACACTTCAAAATCGTCCCGACGCATAGCTATTGAATGTGTAAAGTCCGTGCAGATTTATCAAGCTGCGTAGTAAAGAACATGGATACCTACAGTTATCAGAAAGACAACCAGAACAATGTCCCGAGTACATCAAATAGATATTTCAGGAAAGGCAGGAATTGCAACTTACGTGAGGCAAACATTTAACAAAAAAAAAATGATGGGTAGCTAGCTTCTGGGTCCCCGAGGTAGTGCCAAACAAAGTCATCTCATCTGGAAGCATTATTCTTCTGTCATCCTACTTAAAAAAATATCTCGATTCTTGGAAGTGTAGAGGTTCATTCCAACAAAAAGTCCATCCAGCTATCATTTCTCTCAAAAAATAGTTCAATGCAACGAGTATGCTTGGATCCCAGAACATACTCCAATAGCAACTCTGAAATTGTAAGTGAGAATGCCATTTAACCAAAATTGGTTTTCTTGAGTAATATTGTAGAATTCAATAATAAAATTATTTTATGTTTTAAAATGTGATCAAAATAGTGATGAAATTTCTCCACTTTTGAAGTGGAGAAATTTTTTGTTTCTCCACTTTTGAATTTCATAAATTTCACAAGTTTTGACATTTAGAATTAGAAATGGTGAAATTTCACCACTGTTTAAAAACACAATAAAAAACAATGGTGAAATTTTACCTACTTAGTGAATGTGCTTCAGAATTTGAATTCAGTTTATATTATAGAAATAAAGTTATGAATTTTTTTTATCATCTTGTGTATATTCTATTAGCAGAGTGAGGAATGCCATTTTAACTAAAACTAGTTTTCTTGATTATTATTGTTGTTAGAGTAAGTAATGCTATATGTTTTCCAAATTTTATATCACTAATGTTGTTCCCAACAGATGTGATATGTCCAAAACAATCTAGCCATGAAGACAGTGCCACGTCACCCAGAGGCACCGGTTATTCCGGTAAGGGCGCCCCCCGTGGGGCCAAGCATTCCCGAGGTGTCTATTCAGACCGCACGATTCGCACCGACGGACCGGGCATGAAGGTCACGGCGTCCCGCCATCCCGACCTATCCAGCAGTTTCCTAAATCAACTACAAGTCTGCGAAAGGGAATATGACAGTTTCCTAAACCACTTAGGAAACTCTCCTAAAATCATGCAAATCTATTATGATTAGATTAGGCTTCCTAATCCTATCAACTTACCATGTAAGGGTGGACTCTTGCATCTATAAAAGAGCCCACCTACCCTATTTACAGGGATCCGGATTCCAATCCAATTATTATACTCTAGCTAACAAGCATACAACAGAGAACTCACCACCATACGCATACACCCGGCCGGTATTACTGGTAGTGTCGCCACCTTTGTTGGCTCACCAGGCCCGCCGGTGATCTTCTAGTGAGAGCGCACAGACGCAACCGTGGACGTAGGTCACCTTGTTAACGGGACCGAACCACATACAAATTGTTCTCATCTCTCTCTCTCTCTAAACCTTTCTTACCAGTTTTAGGCATCATCAGCTTGGCGCCGTCTGTAGGAACCGACCGAGTCTTCTCACCAACAAATTCTCAACTGATCAACATGCTGCCAAAGACGGGTAAGAAAGCTGCTAATCCGACCGGTCAGGAGAACCCGCAGCCTGAACAACAGGCTGCTTCCATGACGACTGAGTAGATAATGGCAGCGCTGGCACAACACTTGGAGGGCCAACACCGAACACAGGAATAGATAGAGGCGCTTATGGCCTGACAGGAGAAGCGCCCCGCATTAGAGAATCAGCCTGAGAAGAGCGCCCCTATTCAGAGGCCCGCTCGGGCACGAAGGTAAGCCTGTTCTGCCTTGGTGTCCCCACTGGACCGGGATCATCCCAGCGAGGGAGAGCACAGCCATGCCACCAGGCGCTTGCAAAGACGACCTCGGCCCAATCCTCGCCGAGTGGAGGATGCCAGAATTATTTTCGATTGGTAGCGCGTGGCCAAAGGGGAGGAGTCTGGACGGAGAGCCCGGGAATCGGCCGAGGACCCTCCGGCCCTGAGCCGGGGGGATCTTAGGCACAAGCTTTCCCGGACCCAGAGCCGAGCCCTATCCAGGAAGTCAACACGCTTTGAGGAAGAGGCCTCGTCATCCGACCCAACCTACCGCTCGGATACAGAGAGGAGGACCCGGTTTCCTATTCCACGGAAGTTCAAACCCCCTCACCTCAGCTCCTACGACGGCACAGGGAGTCCGGTAGACCACATCCGCACTTACAAGACTCAGATGGCACTAGTCACCACGGTGGATGAGCTACTGTGCCTGGCCTTCCCCAGTACCCTCAAGGGGCCAGCCGCACAGTGGTTCCATGCTTTGAAGCCCCGGACGGTCGATGATTTCAAAGCCCTCAGCAAGTTGTTCATCAGCCAGTTTGTCGGGATGCTCGACCGGTCACAACCGGACACTCAGCTGCTGATCGTCAAGCAACGCAAAGGGGAGTCCATGAGGGAATATGTGAACCGTTTCAACCTACAAAGGCTCCAGATTTGCAATCTTAATGAAACGGCCGCAATCATGGCCTTCTGTCCGGGAGCCCAACGCACCAAGGTCGCCACGTCGTTCCATCGTGACCGACCGGCAACCCTGGTGGAGCTCTCGGAGAGGGTCGGAAAGTACATTGATACTGAAGAGTTCCTGAAGGCGAAGCGTGCCGGACAGGCGGGAGATGAATCCTCGAAGGCCAAGCGCAAGCGTGAAGGATTCGAGAAGGGCTCAGGAAAGAAGCCAAAGCAAGATCAGAAGGATGCCCGGGGTCAGCCCTCGATCGCTTTCACACCCCTTTCCCGGCCCATACATGAAGTCATGGCCGCCGTAGAAGCGCAGAGGTTACTTCAGCAGCCAGCCAAACTCAGAGCACCGCCCGGTAAGAGGAACCGGGACAAATTTTGACGCTACCACAGGAATCACGGCTACGAAACGGAGGATTGCTTCAAATTAAAGATGGCAATAGAGAAGCTGATCGAGTAGGGACACCTCGCTGAGTTCGTCACAGCAGATAGACGACCCCGACAGGACACCCGAGCTCCTGATCAGCCACCACCACTTGGCCACATCCACGTGATCTCCGGAGGAACGTCAGGCGGAGGTGATTCACAGTCGACACGAAAGAGGCACGCTCGGGCATCCCGAGCAGATGTCTGGCAAGTCCAATCCACTGGCTCCTCCCCAACCGATGTTCTTACATTCACATCCGATGACCTGCAGGGCGTTCACTGCCCCCATAATGACCCACTAGTAGTGACGCTTTCTATAGCAAACTATATGGTCAAGAGAGTGCTAGTGGACACAGGCATCTCGTCCGACATTATGTTCACGTTGGCATTCGATCAACTCGGGATCGCCAGGGATCGGCTCCGGCCGGTTGCTACCCCCCTGGTTGGATTCAATGGCTCCAACACACAATCGTTCGGGACAATCGAGCTTCCGGTTCTCATGGGGACCTACCCTCAGCAGACCTCCGTACTGACCCATTTCGTGATCGTAGAAGCCCCGTTGGCCTATAACGTCATCCTTGGCAGGCCGACCCTCAATAAGACCAGAGCAGTCGTCTCCACCCACAGCTTAACAGTGAAGTTCCCAACTCCTCAAGGACCCAGATTCTTGCGCAGAGATCAGACCACTGCCCGAAGTTGCTACGTCAGCTCGTTATGCCGGGGGACAATCACCAAAATATTAAACGTTCAAGAGATGGACCCCCAGGACCCGAGCGACGCGGTAGGTCCGGTGGAAGAATTGGAAAGTGTAGTGCTGAGTCCCGAGTACCCTGACCGCACGGTCAGCATTTGCAGCTTACTGGATCCCAGCCTAAAGGAAAAACTGACCCAGTTCTTGAGTCAAAACCAGGACGTTTTTGCTTGGAGTCACGAGGATATGCCTGGGATTGACCCCCGGGTAATGTCCCATCGCCTCAACGTCAGTCCAGATTGTAGCCTAGTGAAGCAGAAAAGAAGTGGCATGGCCCCCGAGAGACAGAAGGCAAGGAGTGAAGAGATAGAAAAGCTCCTCAAAGCCCACTCCATACGAAAAGTCCACTATCCCGACTGGCTAGCCAACGTGGTACTTGTCAAGAAAAGCAGTGAGAAGTGAAGGATGTGCTTGGACTTTACTGACCTCAAAAAAGCTTGCCCCAAGGATTTCTACCCGCTACCCGGGATAGACCTCCTTGTGGACTCCACGGCGGGTCACTCACTCTTCTCATTCATGAACGCTTACTCGGGGTACAACCAGATCAGCATGTACCCCGGGGACGAAGAGAAGACTGCGTTAATCACCGACCAGGGCTCGTACTGCTACAAGTTTATGCCATTCGGTCTCAAGAATGCCGGGGCCACCTACCAACGCCTGGTCAATTACATGTTCAAGGACCTCATTGGAAAGACTATGGAGGTATATGTGGATGATCTGCTGGTAAAGAGCCGGGACGAGCCCGACCACCTCGAGCATCTGGCCAGGGCCTTCAGCATTTTGAGAAAATTCAGGATGAGGTTGAACCCGGCCAAATGCACCTTCGGCGTCTCGTTCGAGAAATTTTTGGGCCACTTAGTTAGCAGACGGGGGATTGAGGCAAACCCCTAGAAGATCAAGACCATCATCAACATGCGGTCGCCTAAATCAACAAAGGATGTTCAAAGCTTAGCCGGGCGGGTGGCCGCATTAAACAGATTTATCTCCCGAGCTACCGACCGGTGCCTGCCATTCTTCAAAATCCTCCGCAAGGCATTCCAGTGGTCAGAAGAGTGTGAAGAGACGTTCCAAGAACTCAAGAAGTACTTGGCTTCCCCTCCTCTACTCTCAACACCTGTGCCCGGCGAAGAATTATTCCTATACTTGGCAGTGTCACCATCAGCGGTTAGCTCGGCACTAATCCAGGGAAGAGCACGGGATACAGTTCCCAGTGTACTACTCTTGCATCGAAAAACTGACATTCGCCCTTATCACCTCAGCCCGGAGACTCCGCCCTTACTTTCAGGCCCATGCCATTGTGGTCCTCACAGATCAACCTCTCCGCAGAATCCTCAGTTATCCGGACACATCCGGGAGGCTCGTTAAGTAGGCATTGGAGTTGGAAGAGTTTGAGGTGATCTACCGACCCCGAACAGCCATCAAGGGACAAGCCGTGGCTGACTTTCTGGTTAAGTTCACGTGTCCAGAAGACCCGGTTGAAGAGTCCGAGCCGCCGGCCCTACTGCCCGTATTACACTCTGATATCCCTACCTGGGTACTGCACGTGGACGGTTCATCCAATCAGCAGGGCAGTGGGGCAGGAATCATCTTAACTACCCCCGACGGCATCCAACTTGAATATACATTGAGGTTCGGGTTCCGTGCCTCCAACAACGAAGCCGAATACGAAGCCCTACTGGTGGGACTGCAGTTGGCCACCTCTATGAGTGCACAACAGGTCCAAGGATACAGTGATTCCCAGCTTGTGGTCAACCAGGTTAATCAGGAGTACGAAGCTCGGAAAGATAACATGGTAGCCTACTTGGCCCTTGTCCGAGCGATTTCCAAGAAGCTCCGAGGATTCTCCATCACGTAGATACCGAGAGAAGAAAATACCAGGGCCGACCGGTTAGCTCGCCTCGCCTCGTCTTCTGAGTTAGACTTGCCCGGGATACGGATACAATACCTACCCGAGCCGAGTGTGATCAACTCAGAAGGCATGGAGGTAGACCCGGTCACTCTGGGACCCAGCTGGATGGACCCGCTCGTGGCGTTCTTGACAACAAGGGTGCTACCAGATGACAAAGAAGAAGCCCGCCCGGTTAAGTACCGGGCGGCACGATACCACCTGGCTGACGACATTCTCTACAAGAGGGGATTCACTACCCCGTACCTCCGCTGTGTTCATCTTGCGCAAGTCCAAGCTATACTATTTGAAATCCATGAAGGGGTGTGCGGGAACCACATTGGAGGCCAGGCACTCTCCAGAAAGGCCTTACTGCAAGGCTACTACTGGCCAACCATGGCCCGGGATTCCCAGGAGTACGTCAGAAGATGTGACAAGTGTCAGAGATATTCTCCCATGATCAACCGACCGGGAGAGCTCCAGACTCCAATCCACAGTCCCTGGCCGTTCGCCCAGTGGGGAATCAACATCGTCGGTCCTCTGCCAATGGGAAAGGACAGGTCAAGTTCGCCGTCATCGCTGCTGACTACTTCACCAAGTGGGCAGAGGCCGAGCCCTTGGCGACCATAACCGAGCGAAAAATGGAGAGCTTCATGGAAAGGAATATTCTTAGCAGGTTTGGCATTCCCCGGGTCCTGGTCAGCTACAGCGGTAGGCACTTTGGCACCCCTATATTCAGGCAATTCTGCTTGGGCTACGGGATACAAAATCATTACTCCTCCCCCGATCACCCACAGGTCAACGGTCAAGCCGAGGTAACCAACCGAACAATCTTGCAGTCAATCAAGACAAGGCTTGAGGGCCCCAAAGGGCTGTGGGCTGAAGAACTACCGACCCTCCTGTGGGCCTACCGCACAACACCCCGAGCGGCAATAGGCGAAATCCCATTCTCTTTAACCTATGGATTTAAGGCGGTGGTCCCCACAGAGCTCGGGCTGCCTACATATAGGGTGGTTAACTTCAGAGCACCAGACAACGAAGAAGCCCTCCAATCAGAACTGGATCTGGTGGAGGAAAAAAGAGACCAAGCTTATCTGAAGGTGGTGGCCTACAAACAACGGGTTTCTCGATACTACAACAGCAAGGTCAAGCACCACAGTTTTCAAGTCAAAGACCTCGTCCTCAAGGCGGTGAACCAGTCTACCCGAATCCCGAGCCACGGGAAATTGGGGGCAAACTGGAAAGGCCCGTACAAAGTGACCCGGATCAACCAACCGGGAACTTACTGGCTACAAAGTATGGACGGGCATGATCTCTCTCATCCTTGGAACGTGCAACACCTCCGCAAGTATTATCAATAGCATTGGGCCACGGAAGTCAGTACTTATAGAAAGATTTCCTTTTGTAGCTCTGATTGAGCAATAGTAATAAATTTTTGTTTTTAATGAAATTGGAAAATTTATTTTGCAAAATTACTCCTGTCGGTACATCGTGCAATGCAGAAAAGTTCTCGGGCCTAACCCCGGGGCATCAAAGACCTTGGCTAACAACCAAGGCATAAAAAGACCTCGGGCTCCGAACCCAGGCACCTAAAAAGACCTCGGGCTTCGAACCAAGGCACCTAAAAAGACCTCGGGCTCCGAACCCGAGCACTTAAAAAGACCTCGGGCTCCGAACCCAGGCACAAAATGACCCTACAACCACCCATGTTCCAGGTTGGTTTCCTATGGTCGCTCCTCAACACGCCCCCGCCTTCACAGGACGCTCGGGTGGCAAGGGGATACTAGACCTCAACAGGAAATTACACACGGCTTTGCCCAGGTCCAGCCGACGACGGGGTCACCCTGCAACCACCCATGTTCCAAGTCGGTTTCCTACAGCTACTCACTCCCGTACTCCCGCCTTAGCAAAATGATTGGGGGACAGGGGAATATTAGCCCAAAACAGGAAATCACACCGGTCACTAAAAGAACTTGGACGATATTCCCAGGTACTTACAATGACCAGAGATTCTATCCCGGACGGTAAAACAGGATACACCTATGATACACCGGGACACCCGGACGGTAATACAGGGTATTCCTATAATACACCGGGCGTACCTTTTAAACATGTCAGAAAGACTTGGTATTCTACTGGTTACGGTCCTAAAACATTTGCTAAGGCAGGTGTTAGGTTGGCCAAAAACCGAACGGATACTAGCAATTAAAACAGGCACAGTACAGAAGAAAAACAACAAAAGAAAGACAGTTAATGGAAAGTTTGACCTCGAGGGCCTTTTCATTAATTAAAATAGAAACTGTACAAAGCCTGGGGGGCAGTTGTAGTAGCCTCCCCAAAAAGTAAAAACTATAAAAAAATAAAAATAAAAATAATCTACAACCATCACTTCCTCCTCCCCAACAGCCTGCTCATCAACGGAGGGGCCCCCGGCCGGTTCAGCTTCAGCGGTGACCTCAGCTTCGGCGGCGACCTCGGCTTCAGCGGCGACCTCGGAGTCAGCTTTGCCTTCTTTCCAATAACTGGATTCGGCCCAGGATTACCCGGACAGATCCCAGTCACGGTGGTCAGCAACAGCCCGCTTCACTAGGTCTGCGTAGCTAGTGAGGAACCCTGCCTCGAACTTTTCCTCGGCTTCCTTGGCTTCAGCCTCCCGAGCAGCAGTAAGCTCCAAAAGCGTGGCCGTCATGGCTGCTAGGTCCTTCTTGGTAGAGATCTTCGCAGACTCCGAGGCTATGACCTTGGCCTCAGCAATCTTCTCGACGGTGATTTGCCCGGCCTACGCAGCCGCAGCCTTAGCCTCCGCAACCTTCCGGGCAGGCCGCTCGTTTGACAGGGAGTCATGAACCTCCCCCAGCTCCAGGGCCGTTGCCCGGGATCTTTCTTCCTCCACGGTGAGGGCAAACTCCGCGGACTCCCGAGCGGTCCTCTCCACGGAGAGGTCAGTCTCTGTAGCGGGCAACTTCTCAGCAATGCCGGGAAGAGTGGCCTCGGCCGCAGTCGCAATACAGCCGATCTGCAAGAACAAGGAAACATTAGTATAGGCATAGAGGAAAAACTAATGTTCACATTGCAAAAAAGAAACTTACCAAGTGGCTGATGCTATATAGCCAACCGATAATGGTCTCGGGGCTCATCAGGGTGTACTTGTCAACCTGACTCTGCAGAAACCCGGGCCGCACCCTTCCACGGACATCATCCGCTGTCTCGGTCTCCGGCAATGAAGAGGGGCCTACACGAGCCTCCTCTATGGTCGGGAAGGAGACCCCGGATGGTCTGGCTACTGGGGGGAGTGGTGAAGGTGCAGTAGTGGTTACGCCAGGGGGTGGTGGTGGTGTTGTGGCAACTGTAACAACGGGCGTGGAGGTAGCAGCCGCCTCCTTCCCAGCCAGGATGGAAATCCCCTGGAAAATCGTCTTGAGGGGCTGGCCCTCAGCGGGGTCTAGCTTCCTCCTCTTCTGTCCAGCCCGGGCCATCAGGGCTGCCTCCTTCTCCTTCAACGCCGTCGCGTTCTTTGGAGCCATTCCTGCGAAACCCGAGAGCATGTTAGTTCGACAAAATCCCAAACAAACAGTAAAACCGGACAGTCAAGAAATAGTATTTACCAGGAATGATCGTCGGGAGAATAGGAACTTTGAAGCGCTGGGACTTATAGAAAATCTTCGGACTTCCCGACCGGGTTAGCACCTTGTTAATATCAGTTGGGTCATCCACCAGTGACAGGACCCTCGCTTAGAGCTTGTTGGGAAGACTTGGCAGATCAACTGCTCCGACTGCAAGACAAACACACAAATGGGTTAGTCAAGGCAAAGTAAGGAAACTAAGAAAGAAAGAAAGAGTGCTTGGGCTTACTCCTTAGCTTCCCCGCCCAGGAGGTCCTCAGCTGAATACCCGGCGCTTTCTCACACAGACCCATGGTGGACACTTGGAAGAATTTCTTCTTCCACCCTTTGTTGTTGCTCGAGCAATTCATGATCATCTTCCGCCCCTGCCTAGCCGAGAGCAAGAAGAAGCCGGCCTCCCCGTGAACTTGGAAAGGCCGGTGGGTCCAGAAGAACTCTTGCTGGGTGAGATCGTACCCGAGGACTTGGGGCCACAAAGAGATGCACCCCATCAGGTATCGCCAACCGTTCATCGCCAACCGTTCGGGGTAAGCTGCCCGGGGGAGATCCCAAGGTAGATGAACGCGTCCCGGGAAACTGGGTGAAGAGGCAAGCAAAGGCCCGCCATGAAAGCATCCTCGTACAGAGTGACGAAGCCCGACTCATGGAAGTGAGCTCCGCCATCGTGCATAGCAAGAGAAAAGGGACCGGGAAGCTCATACCTGTCCCTGATTCGGTCCAAGTCAGGACCACGCAAAATACTAACGATGGACTCGCATAAAAAGAGGACTCCGGGACTGTTCGACACAGACCCTTCATCGCCCGACCCCAGAGACGTCAAGGCTACGGGAGAATCCCGGTGCGCTTTCTCGTGAAACGCCCGAGCAGGGATTATTCCCTCACTATGCTGGTCTGAGGGGGCTAGGAAAGGAGGGTCCGGGCTTGAGCTCATAGACCCTGATCACAACTGTTCGTCTTCCGACCGGGACGACTAGTTGAAATCTGAATGATACATGACTACGTCTGAAGAAGACCTAAAGGGCAGACAACCTAAGAATGGGTCAAGAACTCCGAATCTGATGTACAGGGGAGGTAGATCTAACAACCTAAAGGGCAGGTCATGTAAGACTCTAGAAGACAGACAACACTCTCTCAAGACTTCCTCGGGAACTCCCGCTCGGTTAATCTGCTCTAGTTTACCCCCAGATTGGAAGAAATGACAAAACCGGAAAAAGAAGAAATCCCAGGCTCGCTCTAACCTAAGTGGGTTCGCCCCCTCCAGTTTTTTCAGAAAAGAAGAAGAAAAGATTGAAGAACTGAAGGCGGAAAGGGGGAACTTACAAAATTTAGCGCAGAAAAGGACTCGGGAACCTTGCTCGGGAGTCTTGGTTGCTCTCAAACCGCTCGGGAAAATCTCTCAATTGGCAGCAAGAACTGAAGAAATGAGCCAAGTGTTCCTTATATAGAAGTAGCGGACGGTCCAGATCAATCAGATCCAACGGCTTAGGATTTTTTCCGCCAAGAACCGTCAACAGCTGTCACCTCGGGCACGTGAAGGGTCGCCTCGAATCTCGCGTGCATTAAATGCGTGACGTGATGGTCCGGTTACCACGCAACTGTTCGATTACGTCCGAACCAACTCCGCTGGATCCTGACCAGGCCAATTACTCCCTGACACGTGGCAATACTCACACCCGAGCTCCCTCCTGTACCGGTCGATTACTCCACCGGGAAATCTGGAGTGTGGGCCCCATCTCTAGCAGTGCTCCCGGACCACATCCGGACGGTTTCCAAGAAGCTACTAATTTTCGAATCCTCACCCGATGGCGCATCCAGTCAATTCCGAAAATGGGGGGTAGCTGATATGTCCAAAATAATCTAGCCATGAAGACAGTGCCACATCACCCAGAGGCGCCGGTTATTCCGGTAAGGGCGCCCCCCGTGGGGCCAAGCATTCCCGAGGTGTCTATTCAGACCGCGCGGTTCGCACCGACGGACCGGGCATGAAGGTCACGGCGTACCGCCATCCCGACCTGTCCAGCAGTTTCCTAAATCGACTACAAGTCTGCGAAAGGGAATATGACAGTTTCCTAAACCACTTAGGAAACTCTCCTAAAATCATGCAAATCTATTGTGATTAGATTAGGCTTCCTAATCCTATCAACTTACCATGTAAGGGTGAACTCTTGCATCTATAAAAGAGCCCACCTACCCTGTTTACAGGGGTCCGGATCCCAATCCAATTATTATACTCTAGCTAACTAGCATACAACAGAGAACTCACCACCATATGCATACACCCGGCCGGTATTACTGGTAGTGCCGCCCACCTTTGTTGGCTCACCAGGCCCGTCGGTGATCTGCTAGTGAGAGCGCACAGACGCAACCGTGAACGTAGGTCACCTTGTTAACGGGACCGAACCACATACAAATTGTTCTCATCTCTCTCTCTCTAAACATTTCTTACCAGTTTTAGGCATCATCAAGATGTATTAGTGGAATCACTTTCAATAACGGCGGGAACATTTTAACATCTTCTGATGGAAATTAGGTCGGTACGACCACTATCATATGTGTTGAGAACTACATCTAAGATACAAATTTGAAAAATATAACATTACTTTCTTGTCTTTCACCACCACCATTTTCATTAGACCATCACCTACATTTAGTGCATCACCACCAAGTTAAATATACATATGTATTACTATATATTTACATAGGTATATCACAAGATCATTTGGAGAATTTGGAGAATTAAAAATTACAAGATCATTCAATCACATTTGGTTTTTGATTGTTCCGTCGAAGAACTTTAGAGATATACATACATATATATAGAGAGAATGGGAAGTCAAAGGGTGTGTTTGATAACCCAATTAAGTTGTGAAAATTTTCAGCACTTAATTCTTTTCAGTGCGTTTGATAATATACCACTTAATTGAAAAAAGTGGTAGAAAATTCACTGAAAACATTAAGTGAAAATTTTCTGCTGAAAATAATCACTGAATGCAGTCTATTTTAGTTTTTGAAACACTGTTTTAAGTTTTGCTAATACAAATCACTTAAAATTTTCAGCACTTAAAATAATCGCCGTCGACAACGACCTCGGCCCTCGATCCCGTCGCCGTTGTCTTCTTCAACGCCCAACGATCTCGGCCATCCAGTCACCGCCCTCCCTCAGTGCTGTCTCTCTCTCTCTCTCTCTCCATGGTTCTCTCTCTTTGAAGGGTATAATTGCCATTAGCTAAAAAATAAAATGTCATTAAAGGACCTTAATTAGCTCATTACTCTAGCGAGGGACCTAAACTAAAATAAAAATATTTAGTTACCCTAACACCAACATATTTCTCTAACTAGGGATCCCCATCTAATTTTCCCTAATTAGAATAATTGGTATTAGTTATAAACCATAAACATTAGTGCACCAAAACATAAAATAGAAATACAAAGTTTTAGTTTTAGTTTAGTTAAAAGTAAAAGGAGTGATTTTACTATGCTACAAAATAAAAAAAGAACAAGAAAAAGAAAAAGAAGATATTACTAATCTATAAAATTCACCAAAAGGCAAAATACAATTTGGAATAAAATGAAAATACTAAATGTTAGTTCTAGTTGTAATATAGTTAAAATATAAGAATATATACATATATATATTTATATATTGGTTAGAGTATAAGAATTGATATTACTAATCTATAGAGTCCACCAAAAGAAAAATTAATTTGAAAAGAATAATGACATATTTCCCAAATTTTTATCGTAATATGTTATACATATATATACACGGTTGAATATTAGGAAACACTTCTATTCATATTGCTATGTTATACTTATGTATAATATTATATACACAGTTTAACACAGAATAAATGCTTACATGGGAGAATAGAGGCGTCAAGCCAGCTCCGGGCAGAATAAAAGGACAAAATGGGAGACCCAAATATGCAAAGTCAATGTTTTTGTAAACCAATAGGAACGTGAGCCAATTGATCACTGCAAAGTATGTTTTTATGGAAAACAATAGGAACGTGAACCAATTGATCACCAATTTAATTAGTAGCTAGGAACATGGTTTAAATTTAGGTACTCACCAAAATATAAAGAGTAATGTTATACTCATATTTAAATTTACACCCAATTTCATATCCAATACATCTTGGCTTTTGATAATCATTAGCTTAGATATCCATAGGTCCACTAAAAAATAGAAAAAAATATGATTCTAAATATTCTCTTATAAGTAGGACTCTCTTGGACGTACCAAAAAAATAAAAAAATAAATAAAAGTGACATAACAAATTTATTAAAATACTAAGAAAAACTTACTTAAGTAAAAATGTACCGATTGACGATACACTTATATATATATTATAGATTATAGATAGATATATATAGATAGATATAGATGTAGATAGATATAGATATATATTATATAGATATAATGCCCATGGTTAAGCTCTCCTAGAACACATGTCTTCAATAGTCTTAACCTTAGCTTCTCCATTCGTTAAAGCTTATCCAATTAGTGAAAGAGACTACAACCTACAATAATACATATTCATCATTTTGGATAAAAATAAAAAAATGCATGATCATCAGTCACAACTACAGCTAGTTACTAGAGTTCTACTCGCGAGAGTAAAGTAATGTTATGTACTCCCTAATCTTCTGAGTAGCTTGCCACAGTACTCAAACTTATTCTTGATGTCTATAAGGGCCTGTTTGGGAATACTTAAAGATTGACTTCCAGACCAATTAAGTTGTGCTTTTATCTGATTTAAAAAAAAAAAAAAAAATTCATAAAAACAAAAATTGTGCTGGTTTGATAAGGAATCACATCTTAGATCATTTTTAAGGCAAACAAAGACACCAATGAATGGAAAAACATTTACATAAACATTAGTAAAAAAATATTTAGAGCTAGTTCTTTTTTATACCACAGGTCCAATTCAAGTATTACCTAAATAGCCTCTTTTAGGTGTATGGAGAGTGTTCATTTATTATATGGGAATTCGTGCTTACTGTAATTGTATCATATATATCTATTACTATAATTAAAAACAAAACTATTTCCTCTCCTATATGATGTGTCACTTGGCATTTTATAGTTTTCCCTTTATTCCATGTTATTTCCTCTTTTTTTTTTTTTTTTTTTTTTTTTTTTTTTTTTTGTGTGTGTATTTCATCATCAATTCAACATTGTTTCATCTTTTCTTCAATCTTCTTACACAGTTGCACGTTTATTTTATCAGTGCTTTGAGAATTAATGTAAAAGTTTTTCTTTTAATCTTCTATTTATTACCCTATAAACACATCATGTAATCTCTTCAACTTCCTTCTCTACGTGATAAATTCAATAAGGAATTATTCACCTAATATTGCCATAATTGCTCCTATCTATTTACCGATTTAATCAATCTTCTCATTTACTCTCTTTCTCTCTAGTAATTATAAATATACTCTATTAAAAGTTTTCCTAATTAACTTCTCTCTCTCAAAATAATACTCTGAGACTCTCTATTAAATGTCTGGCTAATTAACTTCTCATATTGCGATAACTTCCCCTCTCTCTTTACTGATTAAACTTGTGTCTTTTTCTTTCTCTATATAAACATATACTCTATATTAAAAGCTTTCATTAAATTCTCGCGGCAACTCTGTGATTTAAATTTTTTTTTTTAACATTAGTAATACAGATATATATATATATATATATAGAAAATACTTTTGCTCACCCAAAATTTGGTACACCAATGCTCACCCAAGCATCTCATTGGTCAATGCAGTGGGGCCCAGGATTAAACAAATGTTGTTTAATATTGTTTAATCCTGGGCCCTACTACATTGGCCAATGGGATGCTTGGGTGAGCATTGGTGTACCAAATTTTGGGTGAGCAAAAATGCTCTCATATATATAATCTATCTCTTTTTCCTTTTTTCTATCTCTTTCCTTATCTCTCACTCTCTCTATCTCTTACATATATATATATATATATGTATGTATATCTAATCTTATCAATATCTAATCTATACAAATATCTCCAAATACACACACATAATGATATATACAAACTAAAGTAATAAGTAGAATAATATAACTATATTATATAAAAATAACAATACATCTAACAAATTTATATGCATAAAATTTTCTTAGCAAAAAAGTACATACATTAAATTTAGTAACATTTTCCCATACATAGTATGCATATTAATTCTAGTATCTAAAATTAATAAGATATACATGTATAAATCTCTCTCTCTCTCTCCTTTCTCTCTCTCTCTCTCTCTTTCCTTATCTCAATTTAAACCATATCAAATCGAATCAATATCTAATGAGTAAAGATTGGGGCACACCCAAACACACAACCTTTGGGACACAACTCAAATAATGTGTCTATCTCTCTCATGTGATGTCACTGGACCCCACAGTGACACAGGAGAGAGATAGACACATTAATTAGGTTGTGTCCTAAAAGTTGTGTATTTGGTTGTGTCTCAAGTATTACCCATATCTAATCTGTATATATATATGAGTAATACTTTAGACACACCCTACTCACACAACTTTAGAAGCACCCCACTCACATCACTCTGGTGGATCCCACATCGTCAGTGGATCCAGCAATCTCTTTCTCTCTTCCCATTGGTCCATCTTAAGGTGTGTCTAAGATTGTGTGGATTTTGGATGTCTGCCAAATATTACCCTACATATATATATATATATATTTTCAAATATCCACACATACATGATATAAACTAAACTAATTAATTAAAATAAAGTAATAAAACTACATCATATATAAACTAACAATACCAATTTATTGAAATTCTGAAACATTTTCCGGTGAATCGCAATGATATTGATTAATTTGATTCTAGTAACTCTCTAAAACCGGTTATTTGTCTTGGACATAACTTATGACCAGAACCACATTTAAATAAAATAAAAAAATGAGAATTAAACTAAGCCACTTAATGTTGGGAATGTATCCAACAATTCCTACACCACACAGATTAGAGAGTGAAACAAAAAAGTCGTAAACCGGGGCCGGGCTACTTTCATTTCTTTAAAGCAAAACAACCTTCAATTCACACGAAACATATTAACCAACTGGGTTGATGAGGAAAGGAGCTAACTGGGACCACTTAACAGAGTCCCACAAGAAACACAGTCCGTTCTCTCTCTCTCTCTCTTGCTCGTTATGAATATGAAAGAGAGAGAGAGAGAGAGGGGTCAATTTATTCAGTTTTATAATTGAGGGATAGTTGTTGAGGTGTTAACGTAATTTACCCTAAAATTTATTGGGTAATTCCTTCAATCAATGAAATTTCTACATGCAAACATTTATTCCTAAAGTGAAATCAGCTTCTAATCCAAATCTTTATTTATTTATTCCTATAGTGAACTTGTTACCATATAATAGTCTAAGTGTTTGATAACTTAAATCCACTTTGCGTCTTTAAAAGACTTCCCACCATAGCAAGCATTCCCCAATTTTCCTATCTTTCATTATGAAAAATCGGGCCTTAAACGGCTGTTTGGGGGCCTTCTTTTTTTTTGGCTTTAAATTGTGATTGACTTGTGAGCAACAACAAAATGGGAGTGGAGCCTCTAAATCAGAAAAGTCTTGAGAGAGTTGTTTCCCAAAAAGTTGTGCAAATGGGAAACTCATATCCATGCCAAATTTGTGTTGTAGGTTTTCTAAGTGTGGTTTGCATTACTTCATTGTTTATGGCTGTTTATAATCCAATTGGTGCTTTTGAGTTTGGTGGTGGAGGAGCGTTTTCGGAATTTTCCACCGGAATTTCGACATCGAATTCGAGTTCTTCAGAAACTATTAGTAAGTTGGATTTTAAGTTCTCTCTTTCTCATACGTTGTTGTTTTTGTTATAGTAGTTGTATTTTTGCTATGCTAGATGTAGCACAAACACTTCCCTTGGACCTTCGTACCTTTGTTAGACACCGGCACACCTTAGACACACCTGGATACGTGTCCGACACGCCTAGGAATGTGTCTTATGTTTTCATTAATTCTTTTAAAATCGGACACTCACCACCGACAAATTTTGAGCGGGAGAGTTTTGCCAAATGCTTAGAAAATTTTGGGTCAAATTTTGATATCACTAATCTTTTATACATAGGAAGCAATTTCTCATAATACTTTGATTCTCCAATTAACACCATGAACTACTCCTAGTAGTAAATTAGTAGTGACTTATGTTCGTACTTATGGTCATTATAGATGATTTGGTAATTAATGGCAAAATAATCTTGCTATAGTATGGATGACTTGAAATGTTGATCTTTGATCCTTTTCTTTTAATAATTTGACTCTATTAGATGATATCATACTGTATGAGAAGATTGATGAAAAATTAATATGATTCATTGCTTTGCGATTCTATATATGTCATTTGCCA
This sequence comes from Hydrangea macrophylla, assembly GCA_033977485.1. Lineage (NCBI taxonomy): Eukaryota > Viridiplantae > Streptophyta > Magnoliopsida > Cornales > Hydrangeaceae > Hydrangea > Hydrangea macrophylla. Next base: position 19,705,572 of record CM066982.1, read on the forward strand.
CTAGGCAATCTAATTTTTTATTCGTAATATATAATAAATTTAAAAAATACTAATTTTTATTTTCCGTATCCTAACCGTACTTGTATCCTGAATTTTTGGAATTTGTTGAGTGGCCGTGTCCGTGTCCGTGTCCGTGTCCGTGTCCGTGTCCGTGTCCTGTGGTGGTGGTCAATGGCAGTGGTGGTGGTGGCGACTTTCTCTTCCTCCTAAAGAGAGATAAGAGATCAAAGAGAGAGAAGATATAGAGAGATGTTGGGGTTTCGTGGTGGTGGCCCTTTGACGGAGGCGGTGGCGACGACAGGTGGTGTTGTTGTTGGTGGCCACGTGACGAGAGAAGAGTCCAAAGAGAGAGATAGAGAGATAGATGAGCATTTTAGACATTTTAGATCAAATTGATTGATTTCTAATTTATATACTTTATATAGACTTCATTTCATTTTTTCAAAAGCACATGACTGATATTTAAATTATTACCAAATTATTGACTGATTTTTAATTCTCCCTTAATATTATACTTGAATTAGTGCTTAGTGAGAACAGAAAATCTTAGAGCCCGTATGGTTAACGTTGCGGTTTTCACTATACTGCTTTTATTTTCAATTTTTTTTTTTTAAAATAAATAAATAAAAAACGTGCTCGTGACCATTTCCATTTTTATTTTCCAAAAATGTAAACGACAAAAAATGGTTTTTAGTTCTCATGTATATAATAAGAAAACAAAAACTATTTCTGCATTTTCGGAATTTAGAAAACCGACAATTGGAAACTCTACTATAGGGAGCCTTGCTCTTCCCATTACCAATTCCAATGAAAAGATATTTTCCACTGACCAATTTTAAAGAATTTTGCATATCAGTGGGATACATGCTGCTTATTATAACTTCTGGTCTCTGAAATAAAAACGTTTGGAAAGTATAATATACAGAGCTCTGTCAAATTTCTTAGAGCCTATTTAGGCGTCCTAAAATGCAGTTATTATATATACTTTTACATGGCACTTTAATGAAAAAGAGGTGAGATTGGATAGTTCCGTTCAATAAAAATTGTGCACATTTTAAATGATGCTTAAGATTATGAATTATGATATTTCAAGAAAGCATAGAAATGGTATAAGTACTAATCTAAATTATTCATTCATCTTTTTTAATAGGGATATTTGGTCATATACCCTTTAAAATTAAGTGTTATAGGCAAAGCTAGACCCACACAATTTGGCCATTTTTTTTATAGAGCCCCTCGCTACTTTTTGAAAATTTTAAACTATCATAACTAACTCGTTTTTAAGCCTTTTTCAGTGATGTTATAGACATAATTTTTTTTGAACCACCAACAAGGGCGGACCCAGAAACTCTCAAAAGGGTGGGCTATTTATATTAAAGCAAAAGTTAGTAATAATTTTTTTTTAAAAACAAGAACTTTCACAAAGATAAGTCTATATTAAAATTGATGAAAAGTCTAAGGGATAGCCCAGTGCTAAAAGATTTCATCGATCCCTTCCGCCGTTAGTTGAGGGTTCGAGCCTTATGAAGCTGGGGAAAGATGGAACACATTCTATGGATTACACAAAAACTCTCACGTTAGGGAGCCAAGATTGGGACCCTAATAATTTAGCAAAGATAGATACATATTAATGTGTATCTAAGTCTATATGTGTATATATATATATATAGAGAGAGAGTGTGTGTGTGTGTGCACGCGTGCGTGCGCGCACATGTGGACAGGGAGTCTCTCTTTGGTTTAGATTTTTACCAACAAGGAGTGGGCTGGTTAGGTAGTCTTCACGAACCAATGGATTACAAAACACTTAATACAAAAACTTCTAAAAGATTACCCAGGACTATAGCCCAGCTCAGTCCCCCCTTGTGTCCGCCAGTGACCACCAACATACCTCAAGTGTTATCGACAGAACTTCTTTCTTTCTTTTTATTTTATTTATTTATTTATTTATTTATTTCATGTATTTCTTCAAGATCTACGTAATGGAATTGAAAATTGTACAAAAGAAAGTTATTTGTTGGAATCTCATTTTTTGATTTTATCTGTCAAAACAGATAATATTACCAATTTTGAGTCTTTATAGATAATTAATATTATCTTTCAACTTTAAACCACTATAACTCACTCAAATTTTTTTTAGCCTTTTGAGTGATTTTTTATATTTTTATATTTTTTATTTCATGTATTTCTTCGAGATCTACGCAATGCAGTTAAAATTTATACAAAAAAAAGTAATTTAGAACCTCATTTATTGATTTTATCTGTCAAAACAGATAATATCATCTATTTTGACAGATAATATTAATCTTATCTGTCTACTTTAAACCACCATAATTCACTCGTTTTTTTTATTTTTATTTTTTATTTTTTTATAGCATTTTTGAGTGTTTTTTTATTTCATGTATTTCTTCGAGATCTACGCAACAGAGTTGGAAATTATACAAAAGAAAGTAATTTGTAACCTCGTTTTTTGATTTTATTTGTCAAAACAGATGACATTATCTATTTTGACAGATAATATTAAGTTACATAATCATAACAGGTTGTTTTTTTTTTTCATGTATTTCTTCGAGATCTACGCAGTGGGGCGTGAAAATTTTACAAAAAAAGATACATTGCAGCTTGATTTTCAGATTTTATCTGTCTAACAGATAATATTATCTGTTTTATCTGTCTACATAATATTATCTATTTTATCTTACTACAAACATATAATATTATCTCTTTATATTAACAGCGATAACTTTCTCAATTTTTGGGCATTTTGGGTGATTTTTTTTATTCCCTATTTTTTTTTTTCGAGATCTCTACATCTATGGTGCCCATTTTATGAAAGGAATATGTTTTTCGTTAAATTTATACAAAAAACACAATTTTTTTCTTCATATTTGCTTAGTTTTTAGTTTTTTCTTCTCAGTATTTCATGACCAATGTTGATCTCGGTTGATAGATCTCGTTTTGCTGATTCCAAAGCATCAAATTTTATGAAAAGCGAACATGTAGAACAAAAGTTATACCAATTTGAAGTTATTTAGGCATAAAATGACCTAATGAGTTAAAGAAAAGTAGCATAAATTTTAGCTTAGATGGATTTATTTGAAGAAGATATGATTGAAGCCGCTTTTCAATAATCTATGTAAAGTATGAGTGAGGCTACTTAAATTCAACTAACAACCAAACATGCCATTGGGGCATCTTTGGTTGTCCATCTGACTTGAATTGCCCATTCACATATCTCACAACATTAATTCCCATATAGAAATCATCATCTAGAACGATTGTATTCGAAAAAACAAAGTCCTTGTCTAAATAATAACAATACATAAGAATTATTGAAATGTTAATATATGTCAACAAAATGTAGGAATGCTAGAGAAAAAGTATGATGAAGTTATTTCATTTTTTTTAAATTGTTCTTAAATTTTTTTCACCGAGGTTTATATCAAAATTCAGCCAGAAACCCCTGAGGTTTGACTTGATCCCAAATCTGTGTTGGGTTTGTGACAAAAACTCACACGAAGACGAAGACGAAGATGAAGATAAGAAGCCAAAGGAGGAGGAGTTGCCTAAGTGGGCACCGCCCAGGCTGAACGCCCGAGTGGGCGAGGGAACGAGAGACTTCTATTGGACATTCTGGAATGTCGACCGCAGGTGAAGCCGCTCGAGCGGGCCGCCTGAACAAGCACGGGCAGCAACAGCAGAAACTCTTGTTTCATATTAGGTTTAGGTTTCCTTATGAGAGACTTTCCTATTCCTATATGGTTTCTTGTAGAAGAAGAGTTTCCTATTGTTAGTAGGACTAGGGTTGATGTTTCTATATATATAGAACTACATCCTAGGGAGATTGAAGATCCCAATTCTAGATAGAGAAGAGAGAATCCCACACATTGTATTTTTCCTAAGAGAAGAGAGAGACTCTAGAAAAAGAGTGAGGAAAAACAATAGAGAAGAGAGAGGTAAGAGATTGGTTGTCTTGTAGGGTTTGTTATCAATAGAGAGGAGTCGTCTTTGCCTTAATTATTTTGCTTGCTTTTTTATTGCCTTGTTCGTTTGATTGTTTTGTTATTGTTGTGACCACACTAGAAGAGGTTTTGGGTGGGTATATTGCTTGATCACCAATTATATCCCCAATAAGTGGTATCAAAGCTGAGGTTCGTGGTTTCATGGAAACTACAAGCAATTTGATGGGTGATGCACAAATCACCATAGAGAAGTTTGATGGCAAAAATAATTTCAACCTCTGTATGGTGCAAATGAAGGATGCCTTGGTTCAACAAGGTGTTGTAGAGGCTGTATATGGAAAAGCTAATAACCTTACCAGGATGACTGACGCAGTTTGGGATCGGAGAAACTCAAGAGCCGTAAGCACTATACGCTTGAGTTTAGACGATGATGTGGTGTATGATGTGATTGAAGAAACCTCGATGGAAGTGATGTAGAAGAAGCTAGAGGATCTTTACATGGGAAAGAACTTCACCAACTGGCTAGTATTGAAGCAGGAGATGTACTCGTTCAAGAAGAAGGATGAGGATGGCCTTAAAGGTCACATCAGTGCTTTCAACAAGTTGCTGTGCGACTTATCCAATGTAGATGTAAAACTCGACGATGAAGACAAGGCGATTATTTTATTAACCTTGGTAAAGTCTTCTCACCCATAATTGTTTAGCACAATGCTTTACGAGTACCTTGGAGCAGTGAAGACAACCTTGTTCTCATGCGAGAAGATGGATAAGAAAGAAGAGACAAAGTAGGAAGCACAAGCCATTGTTGCTCGCAACGAGAAGAAGAAGAATTGGCAAGGAAAGAAAACCATTGGAGGTGGTGGTGGTGGATGAGAATGAGATACTCGGCTGTGGAAGGAGAGAGAGTGTTATTGTTGTGGCGAAATTGGTCACATGTCTTTTGACTGTCCTTAAAGAAAGAAGGGTACTGTTGCAAATGGAAAGGATGAGAGGAGAATTGATGTCATTTATGATGATGCTATGTCAATCGCAAGTGAAGAGAAGAGGGCGAATGAATGGTTGCTTGATTCGACATGTTTTTCCCATATTTGTTCATATAAAGAATGGATCTCATCCTATCAACCGATGGAGGGAAAAGTCTTTATGGAGAACGACATAAGTGAGGTGGTGAAGGGAATTGGCCTGTAGTGATCAAGAATACCAATGGCTTGGCAAGGTTACTAAATGATGTCCTCCATGTTCCGAGCTTGAATAGGAACGTAATCGCTTTGGGTGTATTAGAATCGAAGGGATGCTTCATTGCAGTGGGTAAAGGCCTGATAGAGGTGAAGAGGAATTCAAGGGTCATGCTCCTAAGTAGAAAGGTTGGAAATTTGTATATCCTTTTGGGAAATACAATGGTAGGTGGAGTGGTCACGAAGGAGGTGAAGAAGACGTGGGAGCCAGTAAAGAAGGCTCCAACAACAACCTTAGTGATACCAACCGTTTCTACAAGAGGTGAAGATGTAGGTCACATTAATGAGGCCAAGTTTGTGCATCATTCTCATGGAAACGTTGAGAAGAAGAGTTCGGCAATAGTGCGATGCTCCCAAAAAGATGACGAGAAGAGATGTTGGGCACTCATACGTTGCTCCCATGGCAATGGTGAGATGAGATGAGATGTTGGGCTAAAGTCCAAGCCCAAGGTGGTGATGACTACCTGATGAAGATGATGATGTTGCCGATGGCCTTGATGTAGCTTCAAAGTTTCTTGAATCCATAGATGGTGAGGATTTGAGGAACGAAAAGTCTACATAGATGATAATGGAGAGGTGGCAAAGACGACGAGGAAATGAGGATTGATAAATAACCCGAAGACATCGAAGGTGATGATGATGATGAGATTTTCGTCAAGGTAAAAGAATGTTGGGTTTGTGACAAAAACTCACAAGAAGACGAAGACAAAAATGAAGACAAGAAGCCAAAGGAGGAAGAGGAGTCTCTTGAGCGGGCGAGGGAACGAGAGACTTCTATTGGACATTCTGGAATGTCGCCCGCAAGTGAAGCCGCTCGAGCGGGCCGCCCGAACAAGCATGGGCAGCAGCAGCAAAAACTCTTGTTTCCTGTTAGGTTTAGGTTTCCTTATAAGAGACTTTCCTATTCCTATATGGTTTCTTGTAGAAGAAGAGTTTTCTATTGTTAATAAGACTAGGGTTGATGTTTATATATATATATAACTACATCCTAGGGAGATTGAAGATCCCAATTCTAGAAAGAGAAGAGAGAATCCCACACATTGTATTTCTCCTAAGAGAAGAGAGAGACTCTAGAAAAAGAGTGAGGAAAAACAATAAAGAAGAGAGAGGTGAGGGATTGGTTATCTTGTAGGGTTTGTTGTCAATAGAGAAGAGTAGTCTTTGCCTTAATTCTTTTGCTTGCCTTTTCTATTGTCTTGTTCGTATGATTGTTTTGTGATTGTCATGAACACACAAGGAAAGGTCTTGGGCGGGTATATTGCTTAATCACCAATTATATCCCCAACAACATGAGGGGTGGCAGCTGTGACCAGATCAAACCTCAGGGGTGGTAGATGATATTTACCCGAGTATATATGTTTATGCATGTGTGTGTGTATGTGTGTGTGTGTGTGTGTGTGTGTGTGTGTGTGTGTGTGTGTGTGTGGTTTGGAGCAACCTAAAGTGAAATAGCTTCTACTCCAAATTTTCATTATTCACCCCACAGTGAACTTGACATAAAGTTACCATAATAATCTAGTTTTGTAAATTAATCCACTTTCATTTCAAAGGACTTCCTAGTTCCCACTATAGTAAGCAATTCCATTTTTTCTAGTATTCCATTGTTAATTCAGATATTCAATGTTGTGGCTGTTAGAAATGGGCATACCATCTGGCAATTGTAAAATCATATATGGGATATGTATCGAATCTCAGGAAATACTATATGTCAGAGTACAAATAGGCATTTTGAATATGCTTATTGAGCTTTTGTCAATAATGTTTAGCCTAAACATAACTTGTCGAAAAATAGATGCATTGATTCACAATCTATGTGTACATACAAATCCTACTGCTAAATGAAACCAATTCTTGAAATCTTGTGATCAAATATGGTAACATGTGATTAGGAGAGTACTTATCCTTTAAGCTTCTTTTGGGTTATAGATTTAGTGATGGAAAGGACAAATAGGGATAAACATTTTTATTGCTTTTAGTTAATAAGGAAAACAAAAAGGAATATAAGAACTTATGTAAGTAAAGAAACAGGTTGCAAATTAAGTTCAAAACAAATATAAATAAATTTGGAATTTTTTTGCCACTTCCCTTCCTTTTTCTTGAGTTCCTGTTATATGTTCAATGTTCTCAAATTTGAGTGTTATTTATGCATGGAGTAGAACACTAGGGAAATAGCATCCTTCTCATTCTCGTTCGAAAACCGACAGACCAACCGTAGCCTTAGGCAACAACAAAACTTGGACTTTCCTTCACAGTTAGTTTATAAACTAAGCTCATCATTGATTTGCTCTGATTGTTTTCCTTATCTAATTACAGGTATGGTTACAAGTGGAGAATGCTACTTTAAATCAAAAGAGAGAAGTGACGATTCAAAAAAAAATATCAAGTCAAGCATTGATAATAGAGTGTCCTTACTATACTCAGCTTGGAGTGCTTTGCTCAATGATTCTGTAAATAGTAAAACTGACTTTTTCAAAAACGTCGGCTTTAGCAAATCTAATGTCCCAAATGCCCCACACTTAGAGAACTGCAAGTTGAGTTCAGAAGTAAATGAACGTCTTGATAACCGTCTTGAGAATCAGAGATTTCCTACTTGGACACTGTGGAAGGGGTTATTAGATGTTTTCCCTTTTTCCGGAAGTGATGACCAACTGAGGTATCATAAGAATAAAGATCCATCTGAAGGCACCTATCCTCCCTGGGTATGTAGATTTGTTCCATATAAATGTAGCTGTGTGTGTACGTATATTTGCGCTCGTGTAGATGATATGCACAATCCTAGTTTTGGGTTAACCACGTAAATATAGTGTTCTTATATGTGTCTTATTCAATTCAGTTTGTGTCTCACACAGATTCTGGATATGGTTAATGTTAGTGATCATCCTCAATTAAAGAGTTTGGTGAGCTCAACATAGGAGAATCTAACCTCTGTCAATGACTCAACAAGTGACAGCTGTTCTACACCATAATAGAATTAGTTAGAGGCTCTCTTGCAACTGAATTCTATATAAGTGTATTGTATCATCTGTATTGTTTAGATTGAGTGAAATGAATTTACTCTTAAGAAATGTCTTCTTCTATCTGTGAATTGCTTTCAGTTTCTGTGAAAGAGCTGCCTCAGCAGTAGTCGCCCTCTCAGCCAGATCGGGCAGGGAGGATCCAACCCTAGCCGCCAAACAACAAGCCTGAAAAAAGGAACAGAAGCCAGCCAATCACCAAGAGGGGTTAAGGAAGAATGAGAAAGGAGAGGGTGAACCACTTACCATACTAGAGAAGCTGTAAAGCCACCCGACAAGCGCTTAAGGAGCCATCCCTTCATACTTCTCAACCTGGCTCGGGAGGAGGGCAGTTCGTATCCTCCTACGGGCCCCTTCCTCGGACTCCACCTACGGAATACCGGTCGGGATATTCCTCGGGAGGCTTTCGGTGGTCGACACCACCTCAACCCGAGGGACTGATGTCCCAACTGGATCCTCTCTTAGCCTGCGTATTAGCTGCTAGAGTTATAGGTAGGCAGCCGCATCAGCCCACTTTCTCTTCTGACCCGCTCGGGCAGCTGCGACGGCCTCCTACTCCCTAAGGACATCGAGGTTTTTCTTGGGAGCCATCTCTGCAAAATGAAAAAAAACAAACGAATCGGAAAACTATGGAAAAGGGGTAAAGAATCAGTAAGGAAGATTCAAGAGCAGGAGCTTACCAGGAATGATAAGAGGAAAGACCAGTGTAGAAAAAACTTCGCGGGGGTTGTAAGTAATCTTTCGGGCTCCCGCCTGGGTCAGCAGGTCAACAATTTTGACAGGTTCCCGGGCCAACGCCCTTATTCGATCTTGGCACTTGTTCAGGATGTTCAGTGAGTCGGTGGATTCGACTGCAAAACACAATGGGTTTCAAGTAGGATTCAGGCATCAAGAAAACAAAGATGAAGATTAAAAGCCGACTCTAGAGCTTACACCTCAACACGCCCGTCCAGACGGTTCTCAAAGAAACTCCCGGAGTATTATTGCAGAGCTCGAGAGTGGACACTTAGAATAATTTCCTCTTCCATCCCTTGTTGTCGCTCGGGCATTTATCTATTATCTTTCTCCCTTATCGAGCGGTCAAGGAGAAGAAATCACCCTTCCCATGCAACGAGAATGGTTGGTAGGTCCACAGAAACTCCTAAAGGGTAAGCTCATTCCCAAAAACTTGGGGCCAGAGGTGGACAACCCCCATCAGGAATCTCCAGCTATTTGGGACGAGTTGCTTGGGAGCAATACCAAGGTAGATTAGTAGATCCTGGGCAAGAGAGTAAAGGGAAGACGAAGGCCTGCGATGAAGGCATCCTCGTAAAGGGTAATAAACCCCGACTGATACATATGAGCCCCACCATGTGGCATGGCCAGAGAGAACTCACCTGGAATATCATACTTCTCCCTAAGTCTGCTCAGGTCAGACGCAAGCAAACTATTGGGAGTCCACTCATAGGAAAAGGTAACCTGGGGCCTATCTGAGACCGATGCGTCGCTACTTGATCCCCTCGACTCAGAAGCTTCATGGAGCCCCTGACTCGTTCCTCCAACAGACACTCGGACGGGGATTCTACCTTTGCTGTGGTCATCCGATGGGGTTAGTGAAGGAAGGACCAGGCTAGCGCTAGGGCTCCTGGATCTCGATTACTCATCTTCCAACTGAGAAGATGAGTTAAAATCAGAATGACACATTTCTAAGGTCCCTACTACAAGACGGGGAAGTAGTTGGCGACCTAGGTATGGGTCAAGGAGTCCTAGCCTAAGGTAAAGAGGTGGAAGAGTAAACAACCTATACGGTAGGGTGTATATGGTCCTGACTATCAAGTAACACTTAGACAGGGAAGGCCTAGGACACACCAACCAGTCAGACTGTTCTATCAAAAGAAGAGAACCCCCGATCTAAGAAAAAAAATAGAACCTAAGGAAAAAGAAATCCAACTCCCTCACAAAGCCTAAGGGATTTCTATTCTCCAGTCTCACCCGGGAAAGAAGGAAAAAAAGAGATGGGAAGAATGTAATGAACAGAAGTTGATTGAAGTGAAGACTTGCAGAGAAGAGTAGGTAGAAGGGAGCTCGGGAAGGTGTGCCAGGAATTTTTTCTTCAGTATCGCTCGGTATTTTCTCTCTATAGGCAGCAGAAGGAATGAAAAATTGCCCAAGTATCCCCTATATAGACTGCATGAATGGTCCAGATGGTTCTAGATCCAATGGTCCAAAATATTTCCCGCCTAAACGCCCGATAGCTAGAACCTCGGCCAGCTGAAGCGGTGCCTTGTAAAATGTGTGCATTAATTTTCTGACATGATGGTTCGGTTCAGTTATGATGGTCCGGTTACACTTACACTAGCCTATTTGGATCCCGACTAGACCAACCCATTAGTGACACGTGGCATGTTGCACCCCGAGCTCCCAAGTCATCAGACCGGGTTGATAACCTAAATCACCGAGGTGGCTATCCCAAGATGTACACATTTCCAAGCCTCACTTGACAAAGCACTAATTTATCCTTGGAAATGGGGGGTAACTGATATGCACAAAAATCTTCAGTTAACAAGGGTAAAAGCTAGTCCCGCCTAACCTCTTTGCCTATTCCCGTAAATCCCGACCAACGGATAGGGAGAACCACCCAGGCATAACCCATCACGGACAGGACACAGCCAGGCCCCAGGACATAATCTAGAATCATCCATACAATTTCCTACACCAGTTGGAAGACTAATGGAATGTAAGGATAGTTTCCTAATCGGATTAGGAAACTCACACGATTTGTGAAAATCAAACTCAATCTGATTGGATTGCCTAATCAATATAATTTCCATGTATGAAGAGGTCTCTTACATGTATAATAGAGACCCCTCACCCCCTATATAGGGGATGATCAATCATCTTCTACACAATCCTCATGGAAACCTTGTGTAACACGCCTGGCCAACCTCTAGTAGTTCCAATCTGTTATTGATTTACCAAAGGTCATTCGACTATTTCACAACATAGTGAACGTGCTCAGACACACTTATGGACATAGGTCTCTTCATTAACAAGGCCGAACCACATACAAATCCCTTCTTGTTTTCTTTTCTTACGTTGCACCAAAAATTAGCATCATCAATGTTGATGATAAAATCATCACCAGGACTGATCCTCCTTATGTCACTCATCTCTTTACCTCTCTGAGCTCTATTTTTGACATGAAGAACCTTGGTCATTTGAACTATTTTCTGGGTCTCCAAATTCATTCATTCTTCTTCTGGACTCTTCATTACTCAAACCAAGTATCTTAAGGATTTACTTGTCAAGGGTAATATGTATAATTGCAAACCTTGTCAAATACCCTGTCCCAACTCTAATCGATTAAGCAAAATTGATGGCTTGCCAATGACTGATCCAACTCTCTATCGTAGCACTATAGGGGCTCTACAATACTTAACTTTCACACGTCCTGATATTTTTTATGCTGTCAACCATGTTTGCCAATACATGCATGCCCCTACAGACATTCATTTTGCTGCTGTCAAATATTTCCTTCGTTATTTGAAAGGTTCTCCCAATCATGGTCTTCAATACAGACGATCCTCTCTGGCTTTCTCTGCTTTTACAGATATAGACTAGGCTGGTGACCCCAATGACAGACGGTCAACTAGAGGATTTGTTATCTCTCTTAGCTCTGATCCTATTTGCTGAGGGTGCTAAGAAGCAACACACTGTTGCTAGATCATCTTTTGAGGCTGAAAAAAAATCCTTAGCTATCACAACTGCTTAGGTCTCATGGGTGCGAATGCTTCTTTGTGATCTCCAAATACCTCTTCTTCAAATTCCCGCTATTTTTGTGATAATATTTCAACCCTTGCCTTGGCTTCCAATCCCCTTTTTTATGCAAGGATGAAACATATTGAGATAGACTTTCATTTTGTGCATGAACGGGTCATCTGCAAAGATCTGGCTATTCACTATGTTGCTATTGAAGATCAATTAGCAGATTTCTTTACTAAAGGCCTCAACTCAGCACGATTTCTTAAATTCAGATTCAAACTGGCATCTGAACCACCCATCAGTTTGAGGGGGCATATTAGTGATCATCCTCAATCAAAGAGTTTGGTGAGCTCAACACAGGAGAATCGAACCTCTGTCAATGACTCAGCAAGTGACAGTTGTTCTCCACCATAACAAAAATAGTAAGAGGCTCTCTTGTAACTGAATTCTATGTAAGTGTATTGCATCATCTATATTGTTTAGATTGAGTGAATTGAATTTACTCTCAAGAAATGTCTTCTTCTATCTGTGAATTGCTTTTAGTTTCTGTGAAGTCAATAGTTAGAACCCTGAAATTTACCCCAGTAATAATCGAACTAAATAAACTCGTTGTATACATGCTAGTAATCAGTTACTCATAAACTAATGCTCTATTTGGTTCATGGATTTAGTGAGGGAAAATAAGCGAAAGCATGACAGAAAATACTTTTTTTGGTTAATAAAGAAACAGTGAGGGAAGTCGAAGGAAAAGAAAATATCGCTGAGGATATAAATTAAAATTTTCAAGTTGTGTGAGTCACTTCCCCCTTCCCCTTCTCTCTCTCTCTCTCTCTCTCTCTCTCTCTCTCTCTCTCTCTCTCTTCCTAATTTACATAAAAAGATTGAAAACTTTTAATTTTAATGGTATTTAAGCATGGAGGAAAATGCAAGGGAATAAATAAATGAACTAGTTTTCTTTCTTGTTTTCCTTTTCCTTTTCTTTTCCTTTTCCTTCTCTAAATCCACAAACTAAACAGAGTCTAAGAATGTCCTATTTGAACATACGATGTTAAATCAGTAATTCGACAGTTCAATTCATTTTTTATTTTTTATTTTTTGTAGATTACAGGGTCAGATGAAGAAAATTATCCATTGACAAGAGAAGCACAAAGCTATCTTTGGATTCATCAGCACCCTGTGAACTGCAGTGATTCTCGTGCAAGATTTCTTGTTGCCGATTGGGAAAGGCGACATGCATTAGGTATCGGAGGTCAATTTAACGAAATGTGTGGGCTTCTTGCTATAGCAATTAACGAAAAAAGAGTACTTGTTACAAACTACTATAATCGAGCTGACCATGACGGCTGTCAAGGTATAATAATTTTCTCCTTTCATTTTACTTTGGGGTTAAATCTTATACCAGCTACTACAAAGCACTGACCTCCCGTGAGGTGCATTAATATATCAACCTCTCCCAAATTTTTAAAAATCAGCAGTCTACTATGTAATCGTTCGTGGACAAGTGTTAATTAAGCATATTAAACTGCTACGCTACCCTTTGGTATACATAATTTTTTGGTTAAATACAAAAATGAGTTAATTAGAAAAGACCATACTCCCACTCTTTTTTTTTGTTTGGAAAAAGGTTAATTCAATCAAAAAAAGGGCCATACCCCAAGATGTTACAATAAGATCAAAAACATGCTACGAATACAAGGCACCGAGAATAGAAAAAGAAAAACAAACACCATCAAACGAAGCTACCATTAGCCAAAAGGCTACCAACCATGCTCAAATCAAAGAAAACCTATTGTCGTCAACGACCCTTGTGGTGGCTTCCTCTAAAATTCTCCTTAGCTATTTTCTTCTTCTGTGTGGAAGACATGGAGCTTTCTAGATTGAAGGACACATCCTCATAATTTGCATTAAACTCCTCCTCTAACTCATCTTCCTCCACTTCATGAACGTAAAATACACTCCCACTAAGTGTTGAACACGAGGGAGTTCAGGATTTGAGGGAAAAATTGTAAATATACTCTATCATGACATAGTGTGAGATAATTTTGTAGATAACTGCGAAATATGTTGATGTCATCAAATTGCGTCCACCTCCATTAATGAAATGGAGGTCATTGGAACAACATTTTTAGTTTAAGGGAGGTCGCTCTTCGTTATAATATACTTGAAAATGCAAGAAAAGTCGTTGATATATTGACATACCTAAGAGAGGTCAGTGGTATTTACAGTAGTGTTAAGAATGATCTTCATACCCTAGACGATTTGCATATTTGTTTCTTGCTTTTATGGTAGAGTGTCCGGCCATGTTAAGAACTGTTTGTTTTATGTTCAACCTAAGAGATCCATACTTCCGTTCAACTATTATAAGCTTACAATTAGTACAACAAACAACCTTTTTGAATTTTTTGGAATCTTAGTTTATTTATTTATTAATTTTTTAATTCTTATTCAAAATTTTATGTTACAGGCTCGTCACGCTCTAGTTGGTCTTGCTACTTCTTCCCAGAAACAACCCAAGAATGTCGAGACCGTGCATTTGAGCTTATGGGAAGTAAAGAAGCATGGGAAAAAGGAATTATAACGACAAGAGGAAACTATACTTTAAGGCAAATATGGCATGGACAGATCCCAGGGTGAGCAATTATACAATTTACTCATCTCTTGAACATCTTACAGTATTATACATTTTATTTCTAACTTTTGTATCGTTCTAGCAGGATTTGGGGTAATCCCTGGAATTATTTGCAACCGACGACAGAAATAAATGGGAGTTTGGTTGCTTCTCATCGTAAAATGGACCAAAGGTGGTGGCGAGCTCAGGTAGAGCTAAAACTTCATTTACAAATAGTAGATTTGTTGTGAAATGGCTCATTTGCTTGGTCTTTTAAGGTACCGTCTAAAAGACCATCTCATAGGCGTTATGATCGTGCCAAGGCGTTCGAATGGTAACACATTGATTTTGTTTTCAAAACTTCCAATCATAACTGTTCATAAGCCATTTGAAAGGCTTATGAACGGTGCTCCAGGTTCAACAAGTTTAGGCCCCATTCGAAGCAGTTCTTTGGTACTTGCTACAACTGATTTCTCTAATGCTACATTTGGTTGGAGTGATGGAAAAGTAGAATGAAGGAAAGTGAGAAGGGATGGAAAAGGTATCCGTGGGAAAAAGAAGGGAGCGTTCCCTCCTCTTGTTTGGTTAACCAAGAAGGAAGATGGAAAGGAAAGAATGAAATGATGTATATTGTACTACTATACCCTTTCATTAAATAAAATGCCATCATTTTTAAGGGCAAAAAGTCAAAAGACAAGAGAAGCCTTTTCTCTCTCCTAATCCGTCCACTTTTGGACGGATTTAAATTTTTGGGAGGAAGTAGCATCCCTCCCCTTTTTTGCTCTCTCCTTCCTTCCATCTTACCTAACAACTAACAAGTGATCTAGCCTCTTCCCCTTCTCTTCCCTCCACCCCTCTACTTTCTTCCCCTCTTCCCTCAAACCAAACATACACCATAATTTTCTTTTAATGATTTTCCATAGAATATACTGTCACACCCGTCCTGGAAAATACTTTCATTTTAAAATGCGTAATTGATTTTGAGAATTATTTATGCTGATTAATAATTGTGGACGAGGTTGTTCGTGGGTCAACAATGGGTGTTAATCGAGGACACGAGAATTGGGTAATCCATGAGGCATTGACGTGATTTAAATGACATTTATGTGATTAAATGTTATTTGACTTTATCTGGTATTTGTGAATAGTAAATATATCTGTGCAGTGTATTTACAGATAGTTTTAATCTTGTTAAATATAATTTTGAATGT
The DNA here is from genome assembly GCA_033977485.1 of Hydrangea macrophylla. Classification (NCBI taxonomy): domain Eukaryota; kingdom Viridiplantae; phylum Streptophyta; class Magnoliopsida; order Cornales; family Hydrangeaceae; genus Hydrangea; species Hydrangea macrophylla. The sequence continues at coordinate 19,721,340 of CM066982.1, forward strand.
TGTAGTATTAACGTAATTGAAATGTTGCATAAAACGTAGATTATCTAGAAATTTCATGAAAATAGTTTCTAGAACGTTATTTTGGACCCAAACGAAACTTAGGCAAACTTTTATGAATTATAGATTTTACTTGTGAATCAATAAATTAAACTTTTAAGACATTTTGAGAGATAGTTGGAAGTTTTGAGAAACTTATGGGAAGGTGAACGTAATTCCCGAGAGTTGTGCCTATATACAGTGGCGTCCAAGATAAAAATATCTTCTAAACCAAATTGTGAACTTGAGAGCTAAAAGGGGGATTTTGAAGCTTAGAGCTTTTCGAAGCCAATCGACGTCCGTTGTTCGTCAACTTTCAACCAAATTTTATATTCGGATTTCTCTAGGTAAGGGCTATGTTTTGATACCTTGTAGGTCTCGTTTTGCTACTTTTTTTTTTTTCTGAAAAATCTAATTTTGAGAATTTTGGGAAAAACATGTAAATACTTGTAAGATTCACTTGTAATCAGAGATCGGCATAGAATAGGACTTCTAGTACTTCTCCTAAAATCTTAAGAGCGTATCTTAAAGTATGAATTTCTGGCTTATGATATATAATGAATTTTGGATACTTTGGATATTATGTATGAAATTATGATCCAGGCAAAACTCATGTGTTAATTTAGGCCCGTTAAATGCAGCCAGTACATATGAAAATCATGTTTGTATGACTATGTGAGTATGATAAATGACTACGTGGGTCAAAGGGGACTTTGGTACACGTTCATTCTGAGTAAGCCTCTCAATGTTTGAGAGTTATAGTGCAACAACTACTTGCTTGGTTTGGGAACCGGCCCTGCCAGAGTAGTTAGATGCAATGGTTGATGGACTTTGGGCTTGCCATTGGCATCGCAGTTGATAGACTTTGGACTTGCCGATATGCCGGATGAGTTCATATCTCTAGGGTAATTACTTGTGCATTAGAATGTAATGCTCTCGGTTAGCAAAATTGTAAGATTTTGTACTTTAATTCTTAATGTTGTAATTCAGAAGATGTAGGAATATAGATTCTTGTAGCCGAATCATAGAAGCTCTAGATCGTTATGGGTGTGATGTAATATTCTTTTTAAACCCTTTTGAAATTGGTTTGAAGTGAATCGGAACTCTTGAGTTCACGTTTTGGTAATTAACAAGTTAAATTTCATGTTTGATGACTTTGTTTTAGTACTTATGAGATTTGATCCAAATGGAGCCTTAACTCGTTCTGTTAACGTTTTTAAAGCTTAGACATGCTGTCTAATATGTTGATATACCTTTGGTAAAGTTTAGAATGATTAAAAGTTAGTATGTTGAGTTTTGACGTGTTTGCGATGTTTTCAAGAAAAAAAAAATAGGCAAAGTGCGTTGCCCGTGAACAATGTTTTTACAAAGGAAGTACCTTTTTTGGAAAATATTGAAATGTTCTATTTTGCTTTTAGGGTACATTTGGGGTCCCTAATAATACTTTTATGGTTAATTTGAAATATAATTAACTTTTCAATTTTATACGGATTTTGCGGACTCGTAGTCCAATGTGTTTCAAATGAACTTTGGTTTTAAAGAGCTTCTTTGTGCTTCTTTTCTGCTGTGTTTACTTTTAGTGAATTGGATAAGCCTCAGTGGCGTGCCACGTGTCCTATTTTTGCCTGTAGCTGGATGGGTCGTGACATTTATTGGTATCAAAACAATTGGTTATAAAAGAAGTTAATTTAATGCGATATACGAATAGGTATAGAACCTTGGGGGACGAGAAACGACGTCTTGAGATGATACAGTGTGATAATGTACGTAGAGATGCATATATACTTGACATGGCATGTAACTGCATGTCGGGACTTGATAATTCAAGTGAATTGCGTAGTGTAATGATTCACATGCATATTGTATAGCATGGCATGATATACATTGCCATGTGTATTATATTTGTGTATCGGTGGAATCCTAAGAATGTAGAGTTGTGTGATGAGATGAGTTTTACCATGCAATGTCATAGACCTTGTGTAGTGACACGGGGGTTAGATGGCATCTTGGTAGTGATGAGCTGTTGAATTTCTAAATGAAAATAAAATGATTTCTTTTGGATCGAACCGGAAAATGTTTGAAATGATAGTAACGAATGTCCTTTGAGGGAGCTAACCAAGAATGGAGTTTGAATAGTGAGCATCAAAGGAGATTTCCTGATAGTTCACATAGAGAATGAAAGTGATTGTTTGTAGTTGAGTTTTGGGGTTGTAATTGATTGATAAGAGTTCTGTTTCAGACATGGGTTAAAAGTCGTGACGTGAAAGAATAGAGACATATAGTTGGGTCTTATGACGTAAAGATAGTCTAGCAGCATGGGCTGCTCGTGTATGGGAAAGGTAAGGAATCTCTTACCTTATCTTATGGTTTTAACCTATGGTATGATGTGTTGGGTAGTTGAAGAATCTTTCAACTTATTGTACGGTATTGGGATGATTGGATGTTTGAGGAATCTCTCAACCTATCTTATGGTATGTATTGGGGGTTGAGGAATATCTCAATGTGAGTATTGTGGTTGTTGAGGAATCTCTCAACTGAATCTGGCTTCGAATGGTCATAGTACCATAGTGGATTTGGGCATAATAGAAGGATTGGTGGCGAATGTTACCAGATTGTTTGTGTGAGTGAAAATGTTAGAGAATTGACCTAAGATGAGTGGTCAAGAGTGGAAATGATAGAGTACGCTAGCGCTTGAATAGTTTGAAACTAAAGTTGGTAAGAGTTTAATTGATGATGGACTTCTTGTTGGGTATGGCTCATGTTGTAATGGGTCCGTTACAGTAGGCCCAAGAGTCAAGGGGAGGGCCCTGGGGCCCATGGCGGTACGGTATGGGTATTTTGGGGATTTTGCCATGTACCTATAGGAGATATATATGATGTAACCCTAATTCGTTTTGATAGTAGTGGAAATTTCAGGCTCTCCGGTGTGGACGTAGGCACATTGCCGAACCACGTGATAATTCTTTGTGTCTCGTTAATCTTTCTATTTTTCATATATTGTTTGCGTGTGATTGTTTCGATCCAACACTTCTGGAGTAGTTACTTAGACTCGATGGTTATGCACATATGAGTGCAACAATAAGGATGATAAATGATATTAAAGGACTACATAGGTCGGAGGAGAAATCGTAAAGTTTCTTGGGGAAAAACAAATGAATAGAAATGAATTGTAGTAAGATTCCCTTGGTGTTTTGAGGTGGGTTGTCAAAGGAAATAGAATAAAGAAAGTATGAATATGGGACTTGAGGTGAAAGATAAATGTGTGATCGAAAATGATAGAAGTTCAGAGGAATCAAATTGATATTTAGATATCATAAAGATAAAGAGGATCTTGATAGAGAATTCAGTGGAGAGAGTTGTTATTATAGAGAGTTGTAGTACGGATGACCTTAAACCTGAATTTTGAACGTATTTCAAAATAAAATAAAAAATCTTTTAATGCTTTTAAAATATCGTCGAGTGGTTAAAGCAAGTTGTTGTCAACCGGAAGTTGGAGTACAATAAGTATTATGATACTGAACACGAGTTTTTGTGGAAATAGATAAAGAGTAAAGAGACTTTGGGTACGTCAAGTTAGAGAGGTGAAAATATAAATTTGAGAGATAAAGCTTTTGATGAGTAAATAATCAGGAATAGTTAGAGTGGGATGAAGACTTGATAGTACGTTGAGTACAATATCGGATGTGATAGTAGGAATGCAAAGCAGCTAGAGGACAATGGTGGATACAATGGAATGTTATCTCAGTTGTCCTCTCCTGGATTCCAATAAGGTTGGAGGGTTTTTGAGAATGTTGGATTTCATCCAAAGAAAATATCAAAGTGTTTAAAGAAAAATAAATTTTTTGAAACATAACTTTTGTTTGAGTAAGAAAAGTGGTAATAGATACTTGTGATAAGGTATCAAGTAGACTTTGGAAGTTGGGTATCGTGGAATAATATGGTATGCTTAGCGTTTGGGACGCAATGGTGTTTGTCGAACGAAGAATTCTATGTGAGCAGATTGTGAACTTAGAAATTCTAAAGTGAGGAGTTGGTGAAATGTTGTACACCTGAACTTAGTGAGTTGGAGGTAGTGTCATTAAAGGAGTTAACTTGAGTATTGTTCTAAAGGGAACTTGATTTTGGTCTAAGTATTGGAACAAAATGAGGTTATGAATGATTTGAAGTTTTGCACAGTCAGGAATTTAATAATATTTCGTAAAGTGTGAAGCACTTGAAAGACAACAGTTATGAATCGGTTGGCGTTAGTAACCGGGAGTGAGAATACGATGACCTTGGGTATTGTCGCGAAAGGTATGTAAAGAGTGAACTTTGGTTTTAAAGAGTGATCTAAGGTTTGCCTTAGCTAGGCCCAAACATTTGACATAAGGGAAATGTTTGGTGCACATATTTTATGACACTTTTTGACACAAAGTGTCATTCAGCCATTGATTGGCGCGGGTCCCACCACCGAGCGGATCTCGGCCATAAAAAATCAATGGTTGAGATGTGTTCGGTGGTAGAACTCATGCCAATCAATGACCGAATGACACTTTATGTCAAAAAATGTGTCAAAAAAATATGTGTATATCACATGACTACTGTTGACATAATGTCACTAACTGCCCTTATCTACTTGAAGGCGAAATGACTATAATAACTCCAATATGTTTTACAATGTTATGAAATAAGAAAATAAGAATTGTTAAAAGGCCAAAAAGGCCCTCATTTGACATGCAAAAATGTACTCCAGTGCTTGCATAAAACCCATTCAAACATATGTTGCCAAAAAAATGAGATATTGGGTCATATTCTACTAGTAATTGAAAATTTGGTTAGGCTGGTTTTTTTCTTCGTTGCAGTATATATTATTGGTCCTTAATATGAAGTTGATAATTTTTTACATTATTGTCAGGCACTGCGTTACCTTATGAGATTTCAAACCGAGTACACATGCAACTTACTTAATGATGCACGGCATGCCGCATTTGGATGGGAAGCGGCAAAAATGGTTCTTGCGACCCCATCTGAAAAATGGCCAAAGGTATGTCAATATAGACAATTAATTTTTTTATTTTTTATTTTTATTTTTTCTTTCAAGAAGACAGTGGAAAAGATTGTTAAGTTGTTTGCACATTGCTGCCTCAGTCTATTGAAGTTAGAGACTATCGCCATCAAAATACTTTTGCTGTGATTTTATTTATTGCAAAATTTGTGGGTAAATTGAGCTGACCTTCCCTGATGTATATCATAGTTATAGTGACCTCCCTCGCATAACAAAAAAAAAAAAACAACACGATTGAAAATAAGTTATTAAAAGTAAAATAAACTCTATTTTTTAGAAAAAGAGGAGAAAAGCGTTAGGGTTTTTTTTACAAGGGTAAAGTTGTCACTTGAAAAAAAACTTGTCTTCTTGGTTATTTAACTCTGTGAGACTCAACTAACAAAAGGGAAGCGAGTGTTACTTAAGTCAAACCTCAAGAGATGTATGCGTATGTTATTTCAGATATATGAGGGAGGTCCTAGTATTACAAGTAACGATATGGTTCCCAAATTTAAATCCTACATTTTGTCCCTGAATGCTTTGTTATTAACTTAGTTGTACCACATGTAGTGGCATATGGTACCACCAATCACTGCCACAACATCTAGTACAACTGGTAAACCATTTGGGAAGCATAGCATTATTCATTTATGACATACCTCGACGTGTAATTATTCAAAACTTTTACCATTTTTGTGAATTATTATGCCTTAAAAAAGAGTTAATTTTATTTTTGTGAATTATTGTGCCTTACAAAAGAGTTAATTTTGCAGTATATTACAAGAACCCACAGATCAGACATTGAACAATTTGTATGGTCAAATCACAAACCATGGATCCCTAGGCCATTGCTAAGCATGCATGTTAGAATGGGAGACAAGGCGCGTGAGATGAAAATCGTTGGATTCGAAGAGTACATGCGCCTAGCTGAACGAATAAGAAACCGCTTTCCGAACCTCAACAACATATGGCTCTCCACCGAAATGCAGGTTCATAATCTTCTCTCACCATTTTAGCATTTTTGGAGTTTGGAGAGCTCTTTTATGATTTATGTGATATCTTGAAGTAAATTGCATCACCATGAAAAGAAAAACGAGATTTCGTGAATTTGAATAGCCTCATTCATGATTTACGTGATATCTTCAAGTCCAATTGCATCGACGTGAAATGTATCAAATTTTCAATTTAGATGAGTGTTTTTCTGGGAAACAATCTCTCTACTTGCCGGGGTAAGGTTACGTACATCTTGCTCTTCCCAGACTCCGCAATGGAGGGAGCCTAGTGTATTGGGCTGCCCTTTTTTTATTAGCGTTTTTTTGTTCTTTTTTTTTTTTGACCATTTCTATCTTTCCTTGAAATGACAAAGCTCAGGATTTTACGCATTATTTGTTAAATGATCTTAACTAGTAGTTAATAAGTATGTACGCCTACGCAGACCCTCTCTAGACCCCGCAGTGGCCGGAGCACTAGACACTGGGTTTGCCCTTCAAGGATGCCCAAACAGACCCCTATAATTTTTTTGGTCTAGAAAATTGGAACATTTCATCACTTTTCAGGAATTCATTGATAATGGAACAAGAATATGCCCTTACCCAACACTCAAAAAACGCTCAAAAAGACAGAATCGGTTCACTAATTAACCACAAAATAGGTTTTAAGTCTATCTTTCGCCTGGAAAGTGGAAACTAAGGATCATCTCACTTTTGTCTTCAAATTCTTAATAGTTGTTCTTACTTTTCAGGAAGTGATTGATAAATCAAGATCCTACCCACATTGGAAATTTTACTATACAAATGTGACACGCCAAGTCGGGAACACGGCAATGGCTTCTTATGAAGCAAGTCTTGGAAGAGAAACTAGCACAAATTACCCATTCGTTAATTTCTTGATGGCTACAGAAGCCGACTTCTTCGTCGGAGCACTCGGTTCTTCGTGGTGTTATCTAATAGATGGAATGAGGAGCACCGGAGGAAAAGTGATGGCCGGGTACTTAAGTGTTAATAAGGATAGGTACTGGTAAAGAATCAGCGAGTCACACGGCTGTATGTATGGTACATAAATTAGAGTAGTGGTCAATAATTTTTTTCCCGGGTAGGGGAGAAATTATTAGTTGGTTCTAGACTAACAACTCACTTGGTTAAGATGGAGAAGCTTTTCCATGTGACAGTCAGAACCTGTGATGGCTATTGTGAATTTTCCATTATGGTAAAACTCACAGAATACTCAAATCGTAGGGAATATCATATAGACATGAGATAATTTCTTGTTGAGATGTTGGACCAGACTAATCAATGAAAGTCGATCATTTGGTCAAAAAGTCAGAAAGGTCAGACATGTTTATATATTAAGTTTAATTTCAGACAATTGAGCCAACTTTATGACTTTTTGACCATATGACTTTCATTGATTGATCTAATCCATCACCTCTGCCAAAGGAGTTGTTGGTCCTAGACCCACCAATAATTCTGGTAGGGAGAGGTATATGGGGTATTTATTTTTGCTGTTTATTTATCCTTTTGTATATGGCTGTGAGTATATGGAACCAATAAATGTACAGATCGAGATCGATATGTAAAAGCTGAATCTGTATAGGGTATGTAAATCAGAAACAATGGTTCACAATTGGGTTCTGTAAATGGCAATTCAGTTTTCCTTGTTATTCCTCTTTGCATTGCGATGTGGGTATCTGTAACTAGTAAGGCTCTGTTTGGTTTGAAAGGAAAAAGGGAAGGAAAAGTTGTTCCGCGCGTGAGTCTTCTTCCACGTTTAAAAAACATTAAGCTATAAAAAGATAAAATTAAAACTTAACCTATTTTTCTTTAAATTTTTTTCATTTTATTTTTATTATTAACCAAACGAAGAAAAATATTCTTTTTATTGTTTCATTCCCTTTCCGTCACTTGATTTATGAACCAAATAGAACATAACTATATGGAGTTAATTAATTAAAATAGCAATGTGAATATGTACATGATTTTCATCTCTTTGATTTGCTAGCTGACTAATAACTAATAAGAGCCTTTAGGCCATGTTTGGATGTTTTAGGAAGGAATATTTTAGAACTGTTTGGACAATATACTAGTCCATTTTAACTGCACTAACCCGGAACTAATAAAATCTAACTCCCTTAGGATTTGTTTTATATATTTTTTATTATGTACTACACGAGCGGAGGTAGTACTTTCTCAAACTATAAACTTATCATCTATGAGACTCGAAATTGCAACCACCAACAGGTGGAGGATAGAATCCATTACCCCTGGGCCATCTCAAATTATTTAGTTAAAATGGATTAATAATTTGATACTCCCATGTCAAATTCAGAAGCCAAACTCTAAACTATTAGTCGATTTTAAATGAAACAAACGCGGAATGCATGATGATGATGATGATGATGATGATAATGATGATGATGATGGTGATTTTATAATGCAAGAATGATCTCATTCGTCCATTTGCATAAAGTGCATGTGTTTGCTATAGTTTATGATTTGAGCGTGCCAAAGTCAAATGGGTTCAGTTGTGCAAACTTATTTTCCTAAGTTGCTCAAGCAAGTGGTGCAAGAGACTTTTAGATCTAACTTCTAATAAAAAGATTGTAATAGGCAAGTAGGAAAGTACCATTGCCGTAATTGCCCAAAGATTCTACTGTAGTGTTGAAGGATGCGAGCCGAGTAGTGAAGAATTCACCTAGTAAATAATCACAAACATGATTAATAAAATACCTATAAAGGACACTTATTGAATATGCTTGAAAAATAAAAACACAGTAACGAACAAGACCAGAACATGCTCTGATTGTTAAAAAAAAATGTTAGAAATAGGAAAATAACACAAGGACAGACCTAATGCTACAGATGCAAAGAGCACAAAACGCTGGGTTTGAATGCTTTGAATGATGTGTGTATGCTATTTTCAAGAGAGACGCCGAGTCCCTCGGAAACTTGCCAACCTCTGTATTATAGTAGCCATGGAGACATTGGATATGGCAAGGACTCCTTGAATCAAGCCAAGGACAAGGACAACCAAAATCCTTCCCAAACCCAACTCTTTCCATCTTTATATCTAGATTGAACCAATCCTGAAATCTTTGGGATTTGACTTCCATAACCAGCTGGGTCATATCAAGTTATTTTCCCCACTGTCCCATAAATCTCAATACATTCGCTTGTTTAACTGTCTATGCCAATGAGGAACTATTCTCACTTTGACCAATATGCAATATTAAGTTGTTGCCCCAAGTGGCAGTACCCCTTGCTTAAAACTCTGCACCAATAGCACACCTTCCCATTCTTGACCAATCTACAACACTCGTCTGCTACTGAGTGACAATACCATCTCGCTGTATGAATCCCCATCTTGACCCCTGGCTGGTCAAAATCCCATTTAATGACCCCAACCACCTTAAACACGCACATTTAAGACACTCACCTACATTAAACAGAGAGTCCACTCCGAGAATGCCAACTCAACTTCTCCAGCTGCACATTGCACCCTTACAACTCTTGTATAAATACCAGCCTCATTCAAGACATCCAACCCAGTCTAACCTGGTAACAACCTAGTCTATTTACTCCTAGCCTTAACTCACAACCCTAGAGCAACTTATCTAAGAGTCATTTGCTCTTACCTTAATCTGAACCCCCTTAACCACTTAATACCATTCTCGTTCCCTATATCCTTAATTATCATCCACCCTACTCCGACACTTCCATAACCTATGCTAGCCACCCAAGGCATTATCAGTATTTTACCACACACATCATCCCTCCATGTAAAGACCCGAATCCTTACTGCTCTCTCTCTCTCTCTCTCTCTCTCTCTCTCTCTCTCTCTCATTTGGGGCTACTTTGGTTCTCACTCGAGCCGAAGCCTCCCTGTATCCCATTACTCTGCTATATTTTATATATTCTTCTACTGCACTTCTGCATTATTTTACCATATTTATTATGTTTAATATGTACTAACATGCTTACATGTTATACCTCTCTGAATCTCTTACACACATCACCAAAGAACCTACCACATTTTGGCGACCACTCTATATATATTTCTTTTCTCCATATAAATCCAAGACCAAACAGTTGGTCTACTTCACTCTCTTTCGCTTGTTTTTACTCCATTGACTAGGAGCAAATCTTTTACAAAGGCTGACTCCATTATGTACATCTAGTCACAACACACTTGTTGTTGGTAGAATTAATGTAACGGACTGGCAAATCTCGGCTCATCCTCACCACATCAACATAGATAAAGAAAATAGGGTCCTTAGAAGATGAAAATTTTATAACTTTACTATCCCAAAGACCATGGTGAAGACAATATCCCCACAAACATGCTTGCCACAAGAAATGCCACCACCACTTGCTCTCTCACCAGCAACAAGCAACAGACATATTGCCACAGCCACCACTTGCTCTTCACTAGCAACATGTCATCACCATATACTGGCCAGTAACATGATGTCGCTAGCACTTGCTCTCTCACCAGCGACATGATGTCGCTAGCAACTTGTACTCTTGCTAGCGATATGCTACTACAACTTACAGCCTCAATATGACTAAGTAACCAAGCTACATATAAACGACATTCACTCATATAGGGTCTTTCTAGTACCCTCAAAGTACCTTGCCAAAGCTTACTCGAAAACTTACTCGATAACTATTCTTTGTATCCATCGGGAAAGCATTTGCATTGTTTCACTATTGGTGCGAAAAGGAACAAAGCATGAGGATTTTTTTAAATTGTGGCAACTAAACACATCCCCACGCTCACCTTGTACCCTTTCCAAGTAGTACAAGTACTTTGATACATCATAGCATGAGTAATCACCAATATAGAGTCTACACCATCGACAAACGCTAAATAACTTTACTATCACTATTAGTGTTGTTATGATTTATTCTCCGTCTCTCGATAATGAACGAGCTATACTCTCCATAAGGTGGCACGAACATCGCACTATTACCATCTAGCCTCACTAGGGCGGCACGAGCAACACACTCTCCCCCTTTGAGAAGGATGGCACAAGCATCTTGCTCTCTTCCTACCTTACTTGAGCAACACGGGTAATACCTCTACTTCGATTGAGAGGCCTCACTAGGGGGCACTAGCAACACGCTCTCCCCTTTAAGAAGGATGGCACGAGCATCGCGTTCTCCACCAGAGGGGGGCCATAAGCACCCGCCCTACCCCTAATCCCCATATCTTTAGAGAAGGGCACGACCCTAATCAATCTCCATGTCTCTATAGGACGGCACAAGCACCATGCTCTCCCTCTAATCTTCACATCTCCGACGAAGGACACCACCCTCATCTCCATAGGGCGGGGGCATCGCGCTCTTCCCCTTACCTCCAAATCTGCATAGCAACACGAGAAATGCGCTCTCCCGCTTGGAATGGCATGAACATCATGTTCTCTCCCTAATCTCCCTATCTCCAAAATGGCTCGGTCATAATCTCCAATCCCCAAAGAGCACGACTCTAGTCTCTATATCTTTATATAGGTAGTACGAGCGATACGCTCTCCACCACATGGGCAACATGAGCAACACATTCTCCCCCTCTCAATGATGGGACGAGCATCGTGCTCGCCATCTCTTAGCATGATAAGGGTGGTATGAGTATAAACCCTCCCCTTAATATTGGCATTAACGGACAATGCGCAATACGCTCCCTTCCCTCTTTTTCTCCACATTATCATTATCTTTGGTACAATAAAATGCACTCCACTCTACTATCTTTTGGTCTCTCCATATTACATCTCCCCAAAAATGATGAAAGATACGCCATATCAGTTATAAAGTTAAAAATAATGGGGGCACAAATCTCAAGCACAAGAGAAAAAAGGAACAAAATCTAATTCTCATAACAACAAGTACAGGTTACAGACCTAATACATACATCAATACATAACAAGGATAAACATGTGCGCTACATACATACCTAATACATAAAATAAATATGCGTGCTCATGCATCTACTGAAATCAGATACGAAATGAGGAACAATGTTGGAGCCCTTGTTTCACCTGAAAATGTTATCAGGTTCAGAGCCCTACAATGAGAACCTAGCAAATCATTTTACATCCACCAAGGTATCCTAAAGCCAAAATCCCAGGCCACAGTAGCCAAATACTTTCGCGAGAGGAGGCCTTACAACGGAGAACCGAAACACATTGGCACCACCAACCCATTCCACGATCGTGACCTTCATCGATCCTAACATATGGGACGGACAATATAAGCTAGTCGCTTGACCTAAGTGCCATAAAGAAGCATAGCACCCAAATGGAGCTTGCACAGTCTTATAAGGCATGTGCACTAATAAAAATATCCCTTTCCCATTTTTGCATTGATAAAAATTCCCCCTCTAAATATACTAAAACCTTGAAGCACTCCCACTCCGCATGGAAGCATAATACAAAGTGTGGCAGAGGTCTTAAGAAGTTTTAACACCACGCCATCGCCAAAACACTCGGGTAAACTCACATTGTGATAGGCCGAATGGGAAACTTTCTAAAAAATGAAACAAGGTCTGAGATATCCTTCTCTTTTTCACCAAATTGATTTGAATTAATTTAAAATCTGGGTACAAGAATCCCTCAAAGGCCCCCTTTTATACCAGGCGCCAGGGAAAAAGTGTAATGCGTTCTAAATTGAGCAGCAACATGTACTCTATCAAGCCCCTCAATTAGCCAAGATACTTTACAATTCCTGCCAAGAAATTAGTACGAATTAGAAAGACATGTCCATCAATTGGGTCATTCAAAAAAGGCAAAGACAAGTCCATCAATCGAGTCATTAAGATATGAAGCGATCTCATTGGCATGTCTACATCCTAGCCGCTTCACGCCTAGAATACGGACAGGCGGGCTAATGTAGATAATGGTTAACAACTTAACAAGTATCACCAATATACATCACCAATAAGTCCAGGTGTATCTAACTGTTGGGTTTCTGCCTTAAAACCATTACTTTATAAGACATTGACATTTTAATATATGGATATCAGCTTTATATTTTATGATGTATGTTTCTTTCATGAGATGATTGTTAATCCTTAAGTATCATAGTAAGTAATTTGTGTGTGTATGAGATACATACAATTGAGATACTGATTACTATCCTTTGATACTTAAAACTTGTCACAGTGGATGATGAGACTGGATACCTCATCAGGTTTACACTGTAGCATGATTAACTACCATTGGATGGAGTGATGAATCTCAATCACTAGAGTGTAACTCTTAGTTAATATGCTAGTGCTTGTAGTGCATTGACGGACCTGAGCTTTCCTATTGACACTCAAGACTGTCAATAGTCGATAGGAACTCATAACTTGTATAAGGTACGTGTTCTCAATCTTGAGATAATTATGAACACAGACTATGGATATGACTGCTTTGACTTACCAATCAGTGAGGTCTATAAAAGATCAACACCTGGCTGGGTATCTTGGGTATTATGTTATGTTCACAGGGTTGTGAACATATATTGTCAAGATAGAATCTACCCTCTGATATAGAGTAAGTGACAAACACTTAATATTGCACATTCATGTGCCAATATAATAGACATAGTACTCGTTTAATCCCCCAAATCCCTAGTTTTACATGCATATTTGAATTAATATAATTTAACAGTGATGTCACTCAAATGCATGTAATTATTTATTTTTACATATTTTTTTTATTTAGGTAAAAATGAAGTGAAATAAAGGGAAGGAAAAAAAGTAACAATCACACTGAAGTATTTCCCATGTTTATTTATGCCTACTACGTTTGCAAATGGTCAAATGAAAACAAAACAAAAGCAAAAAAAAAAAAGGAAAAATAAAATAATAAAATAGAATGAACAACAACCAACAATCAACCATACATTGATAGTTGATTGTGATGTTTTTTTTTATATACGATTTTTTTTCTTTCTTTTTGTCTCTCTCTCTCTCTCTCTCTTTCTCTTTCTCTCAGCTGCTCTCAAAGTCTAAGGTGTCAGAACAATAAAAAAAAAGTGGCAGACGAAGAAGAAAAACGCGCGAAGTGATGAACGCAGTGACGGAATCGTCACAGAAATTCATCTATAAATTGAGAGAAGTAGAACGCAACAAGGGACGGACAACACAACACAATTCACACAACACAGTTTACAATCACTGTTAGGGAGAGAATAGTTTAGGGGAGGTTATCATGTGAGCAATTTATATTGTCCCTAGAAATAAGAAACTTTAATTTTTCTTTGCCTTTTCTAATTCTAGTAGTTGTAAAATTTTACTTTTATGTAATTGATGATTTTATGTTCAAAAATATGTAGCAAAACTTTATGTACTGTATGTCTTAAATTTAAAATATTTGTTTTCTTGTACAACCTTTGTTAATTTATAATAGTAAAAATAGTCCTATTTAAAATTAGATTTAATATTTCTAGTCTAGTAGTACTTATAGTTGCCCCCTAAAATAGTTTGAAACTCCAAATTTCCAATTTTTATAGCAATATTTTTATTCACTAAAAGACAGATTTTGCGATTAAATGTCAGATTTCTTAGCCACGTAGTTGTTGTAATCACCTACCAAAGCCCCAAGCACACCATATTCATATCTCACTCCAAAAGTATATTTGAATTTGGTTTGGCCTTATTTGTGTTCTTGGAGTTCAACCACTGTGATCCCACAAGAATCCAAAGTCAAAGGTTTAGTATTTTATTTTTGGTTCAGTATTTCCATTTATGTATATTTTATTAGCCTATTTATACTAAACTTTGCTATTTTGCAGATTCCATAAATTCAATCCCAGCTCATGTTAAGTAGGAAAAAAATATATTAATATTATATTTCACCCTTACCTTAGTTTTATAGCTTTAGTTTTAATTGAGCAGTCACTGTTTACATCTATTTAATTTATCTTTTATTTTTATTTTGAAGACAGTTTCAATTCCAAAATGGTAGGTTAAAACTTTAATTGTGGATATGTAATAAAAACTTAGAAACCACAACTTCTGTGCACTAAACTTAAATGAGCAAATTTATCTAGATGGGTTGTTTTTCCATTTATGGCCAAAAATATCTATGTATCTATAGTTTATGACCATTTAACATGTTTATATACTATGGCTATATTGGGCTCAAAAGAGTACATATTTGAAATAAAAAGCCTAATTATGTGGATTGTCAAACTATGCCTTTTGTCATAAAAAACACCTAGCATACTCAAACAACTCATATGACAAAGTTAATATTTCAAATTTGTGTTTATATATATTTCTATCCAATAATGGATAGGCAATTGTGTAGTGGCAGAGTGGTGGGGACTGGACGCCGAATAACCCACGTCCGCGGCGGGGCACGGTTCGAACCTGGCTACTGCCCAATTGCCTTTTTATTTTTCTTTAAACCAAACAATGTCGTTTCATATCAAACCTGACACACTTGATATGACCCTGACTAGTGAAAGTTTATTTTTAAATAAAGAATGACTCTGCGGTCTTAAATGCCAAACGCTTTTCAAATGCACAAAAGTTGTGAGATCTAGTGTTGGTTTGCATATTCCCAATTCCTTTAAATCATTTCCCCCTAGTTAATTAATATTTCTTGTTTTATAATAGTTTTGCTTAAATATATGTATTATTTCCATCTTTCGCTATTATTAAATCTAAAAAGTTTATCTCACAAAAATTTAGCTTTTATATATTTTTCTTTCTTTTTTTACTAGTATGGTAGTTAATTTATTTTGCACTGTTAAAATCTTTACCATAAACTGTTAAGAATAAAATAGCTTTAATTACTTTTATTGCAAAACTATAAAAATTAGTAGTTTAGTAAAACCCCACAAAAACCCATCATCTTTTATTTTCTTTTTAGTGACAAAATAGTTATCTGCTTAACTTTATAAAATTTTATTCCGTTCCCTGTGGATTCGACCTGGACTTCCAGAACGTTATTACTTGTACGATCACCTACACTTGGGTGTGATAAGAAAACGCGTCAATAGAATGTCGTCAAGTTTTTGGCGCCGCTGCCGAGGAACTGTTAATAAAAAAATGAATAAATAAATAAGTTATGTTTAAAACTATTTCTCCTACTATATCTATATCTATATCTATATATATACTTATTTTACTTTATAAATAATTTAGTTTTCTTTTTTTAAAAAAAAGTGATAACATAAAAAATATATATATATATATATATTAAATTAAAAAAAAAACTATATATAATTTATTTCCTTGTAAAATATATATAAATATATATATTTATAAGTACGTAAGTGTTTATCTTTATATAAACCTATCTTCTAAAAAAAAAACATAAAAATAGAAAATATATTAAAAAAAAAAGAGTTTTATTTTTACTTAGCTAATAATAATCATAATAATATTATTATCAGTTAGTTTTCACTTACTTCTTATGTCCTTAGATACTACTGAGGCTTTATATCAAGTACAACATAATTCTAATATTTCTAGTGAATCATCTAGTATACAGCTTCCTAGAATCATGGCTGAAATTGAAGGCATAGAAGGAATAGCTGATGATGCTCATAGTGAGCAGGGGGAAAATATACCCCAATTTATTTTACCAGAACGTGAACAACGTCCTTTACGTGATTTATTTACCCCAGAAAGAAACATCACTCCTTCTTGCATCACTCTACCTAGACACACAGAAAATTTTCACTTTAGATATGGCATGATTCCACTCTTACCAACTTTCCATGGAATGGGGTCAGAACGTGCTTATCTTCATATTCGTGAATTTGAAGAAGTTTGTAGTACGTTCTCTGATCAAAGCTGTCCTATTGAAATAATCCGTCTTAAGCTTTTTCCTTTTTCTTTAAAAGATAAAGCTAAAGCTTGGCTTTTATCTCTCCGTCCTGGATCTTTAACTTCATGGCATGATATGAATGAAACATTTCTAAAGAAATTGTATCCAAAAAATTTAACTAATAGCATGATGCGTCAAATTAAACTTTTTACTCAAAAAGAAAAGGAACCATTCCCTGAAGTTTGGGAACGTTTTAAAGATCTCCTACTAGCTTGTCCACATCATGGATTTGAAAAATGGCGTCTAATTAATTTCTTTTATGAAGGATTAGAACCAAAATCAAAGAAATTAGTTGAAACTATGTGTCAAGGAGAATTTTTGAGTAAAACTGCCGACGAAGCTGAAACATATTTTGATTGGCTTAGCGAGAATGCTTCCCAATGGGAAAAAGAAGAAATTGGTAGAACGGAAAAAGCTAAAAGTTTATACCAACTACAATCAGAAGATGAATTAACACTGAAATATGAAGAATTAGCACGTAAAGTAGAAGCTATAACAGTAGAAAAAAATAATCTACCTAAGAAGAAAAGAGAACTTTGTGACAGTTGTCATACTTTAGGACACTCTGCAAATGAATGTCCTAATAGTTCAAATTGTCAGGAAACAGCTCCAGCAGAGATAAACGCTGTGAATAATTATAGGGGTCCCCAAAACGCCTATGGTAATTCATACCAATCTAACTGGAGAAATCCTCCAAATCATATGTATACAAAAGAGGGTATTCTACAATTTTAAACTCAACATCAACCTCCTCAAAATAATCAATATTTACCTCCTCCGCCTCAATTTCAACAAACACAAAATACATATCCTAACACACAGCAAAATTCTAATGTTTATATGCCTCCGCACAAGAAAGTGCAAGAAGAGCCTTTACAGTCTATGATGCAACAATTAATACAAATCATGGGGAAACTACAAACATCTGTGGATAGGATTAATAATCAACACGATTCTAAAGGAAAATGCATTTTTCCTGCCCAACCACAACCGAATCCAAGGGGACAACCACAAGGTGATCCCTCAACTTCTGGTAATAATCAACATGAACAAGTAAAAGTTATAACTGTACTAAGAAGTGGTAAGGCTGTTGGACAAGAAATTTCACCTTCTTTAGAAGAAATTGAGCATACAAATAAGGAAGATAATATGATAGAAATTGAGGAAGAAATAGATGAAGATAAAATTACTGGTAAAGTTGAAGTTGAAACCCTTGAAAAACAACAAATTTCCCAAGAAATTGAAACATCTGATTTACCAGTGGAAAAAGAAACAGAGGAAACTCCCGAATATTCTCCTCAAATTCCTTATCCACAACGTTTAAGAAAACACCAAAATGATAAGAATCAGGAATATTTAGAATTATTTAAACAAGTGCATATTAATATTGCTCTCTTAGATGCAATTAATCAAGTACCTGCTTATGCAAAATTCTTTAAAGATTTATGTACTGTAAAACGTAAGCAAAATGTACGAAAGGATGCGTATTCTGCTGACTTCGTTGAAGAAATTAATTCTATCATACAGCATAATTTACCAACAAAATTTAAAGACCCAGGTACACCAACAATATCGTGTATTATTGGAAATCACAAAATTAATCACGCACTCCTTGACTTAGGAGCTAGTGTGAACTTGCTTCCTTATTCTGTTTATCAAGAACTTGGATTAGGTGAGCTAAAGCCTACTCGCATGGTATTACAACTTGCTGATAGATCTACAAAATACCCGCGAGGAATTTTGGAAGATGTTCTTGTCAAAGTTGACAAATTTATTTTTCCAGTAGATTTTGTCATCCTTGATACAGAACCGGTATTAGATGCTAATGTGCAAATACCAGTCATATTTGGAAGGCCCTTCTTGGCTACCATTGATGCCACTATTCGAATCCGCAGTGGTATGATGACTGTAGTATTTGGAAATATGACTTTAAATATTAAAGTTTTTTCTAATCCACAACATCAAGAAGAAGATGAGAATATTGAAGAAGTTCATGCTATTGAATCTCTATCACGAGAATATTTTAACTTGACTTGTTACAATGATCCAGTAGAATCTGTTATTAATAACTCTATTCAAAAGCTAGACAGTAATAATCTATAAGAACATCTTATGAGTCAAGTATATGTTTTAATGAAGATTCAACAGAAGAAATAATTCAAGAAGCAATGTGGACCACATATTTTGAACCTTTACCACCGAAGACTACATTAACACTTCCATCTAATTTACAAACTCCACAGTTGGAATTAAAAGAACTCCCTAAAGAGCTTAAATATGCTTTCCTTAATAATAATAATACTTATCCCGTAATTATATCATCTCTTCTAGACTCTAGTCAAGAAAATAAACTCATTAGTATGCTTCAGAAGCATAAAAGTGTCATTGGTTGGAGTATAGCAGATTTAAAAGGAATAAGCCCTTCAATATGCACTCACAATATATATCTTGAAGATAATGCTAAAACCTCAAGAGAAATGCAAAGAAGACTTAATCCTATTATGCAGGAAGTAGTTAAGAAGGAAGTTCTCAAGCTACTCGACATGGGCATTATATATTCAATATCCGATAGTAAATGGGTGAGTCCAACACAAGTTGTGCCGAAGAAAGCAGGAATTACAGTTGTTCCGAATTCAAAGGGAGAATTAATTCCCACTCGTGTCACTACTGGATGGCGTGTATGCATAGACTACAGAAAACTCAATGCGGTAACTCGTAAGGATCACTTTCCTTTACCTTTTATGGATCAAATGTTAGAAAGAATAGCGGGTCATAAGTATTATTGTTTTCTAGATGGTTATAGTGGTTACAATCAAATAGAGATTGCACCAGAAGATCAGGAAAAAACTACTTTCACATGTCCATTTGGAACTTTCGCCTATCGCCGAATGCCCTTTGGTCTTTGCAACGCACCTGCGACTTTTCAAAGGTGTATGCTAAGTATTTTCAGCGATATGGTATAAAAGAATTTAAAAGTCTTTATGGATGATTTTTCAATTTTTGGCAAAACCTATGATGATTGCCTTAGCAATCTTCAAAAAGTTCTCCACAGATGTGAAGAAAAAAGTTTAGTTTTAAATTGGGAAAAATGTCATTTTATGGTCACTAAAGGTATTGTCTTAGGACACATTATTTCTGAAAATGGGATACAAGTAGACAAGGCTAAAATAGATCTTATCGCTAATTTCCCTATTCCCAAAACTGTAAAAGACATCCGTTCATTCTTAGGACATGCAGGTTTTTATCGCCGATTCATAAAAAATTTCAGTACTATTTCTAGACCATTATGTCAATTATTGGCCAAAGACACACCTTTTGAATGGACTAAAGAACGTCAAAACTCCTTTGAGCAATTAAAAGAGCATCTCACTACTGCACCTATTATGCAATCTCCTGATTGGAGTTTACCATTTGAATTAATGTGTGATGCTAGCGTCTTTGCCATTGGAGCTGTCCTAGGGCAGAGAAAGGATAAAAAGGCATCAGTTATATACTACGCCAGTAGAACTCTGGATAGTGCTCAAATGAACTACTCAACTACTGAAAAAGAATTGCTAGCCGTGGTATTCGCCCTTAATAAATTTAGGCAATACTTGATTGGTTCCCCTATTGTCTGTTTTACTGACCACTCAGCTCTTAAATATCTTCTTTCAAAGAAAGACAGTAAGCCTAGGCTTATTAGGTGGATACTCCTACTACAGGAATTTAATTTAATAATCAAAGATATAAAAGGAGTAGAAAATGTTTTAGCTGATCACTTATCCCGCCTCACTTTTGAAGACAATACTAGTGAACCCTTACCTATTCAAGACTCTTTTCCTGATGCACAGTTATTTTCTGTGACTTCCCTGCCATGGTACGCTGATCTTGTTAATTATTCAGTAACTGGAAAAATACCAAGCAATTGGTCATCATCAGATAAAAAGAAATTTCTAGCTATTGCTAGGCATTTCTACTTTGATGACCCATATCTGTTTAAATATTGTGCCGATCAGGTAATTAGGAAATGTGTTCCTAATGAAGAAATCGAAAATGTACTTTTCATGTGTCATTCGTCCTTTTGTGGAGGACATTTTTCATCTCGAGTAACTGCCATGAAAATTTTATAAAGCGGTTTATATTGGCCAACTCTATTTAAAGATTCATATATATATTGTAAGGCTTGTAACCGCTGCCAAATGTTGGGCAGTATTACGAAAAGAAATCAAATGCCAATGACCCCTATAATTACAATTGAAATATTTGATTGTTGGGGCATTGACTTTATGGGACCTTTTCCTCCATCTTGCCAATATGAATATATTTTATTAGCAGTTGAATATGTTTCAAAATGGGTAGAAGCCATTCCTACAAGCAAAAATGATCACCGTACAGTTATTGCATTTTTAAAAGATAATATACTTTCTCGATTTGGAACTCCAAAAGCAATAATAAGTGATCAAGGAACTCATTTCTGTAACAAGCCATTTGAAAAATTAATGAAAAGATATGGAGTGACCCATAAGGTGTCAACTGCATACCATCCACAAACAAATGGACAAGCTGAATTAGTTAATAGGCAAATTAAGCATATTCTCGAAAAAAACTGTTGATTCTAATCGTAAAGACTGGTCTTCAAAATTAACAGATGCTTTGTGGGCATATAGAACTGCTTATAAGACCCATTTGGGGATGTCTCCATATAGACTTGTCTATGGAAAAGCCTGTCACCTACCAGTAGAATTAGAACATAAGGCATATTGGGCTACTAGAACTTTAAATTGTAATATTGAAGAGGGAGGAATTTTAAGAAAATTACAATTAAGTGAGCTTGAAGAAATTCGTAAAGACGCATATGATAATGCTCGAATTCATCAAGCAAGAACTAAAATGTATCATAATAAGAATCTTTTGCGCAAAAGATTTACCCCCGCGCAAAAAGTTCTATTATATGACTCAAGACTACATCTTTTTAAAGGAAAGATGAAATCTCGATGGACTGGTCCATTTATTGTAAAAAATGTTTATCCTTATGGAACTGTCGAGATTGAGGACCCTAAAGATGGAAATACATTTAAAGTTAATGGACATAGATTAAAGCCATTTTTAGAAGGATTTGAACATGAGTTGGAGTCCATTCCTTTGGAGGACCCCAACTATAATGCTGTTTAATATCTTAAAACATAATTGGTATAGGATATAGTGTATCAGAGTATTTATATTTTCATAAGTCCTATACTCTTAATTAAATAACTTTTTTATATATGAGTTAATTTGGTCATTATTATTCTATTATTTCTTTTTGTAATTTTTTTTATTACAGGTGTTATCCTTAGCTTCTTTTTCTAATCTCACTCATTGAGGACAATGTCAGACTCAGTTGGGGGGGACGGTTTCACGATTAACACATGTTTGTTTATTTTATCTTTATTTCATTAAAAAAAAAATTTAAGTTTCTCTAGAGAGAGATACACTGAAAAAGAGAAAATGACTTTGAACCCTAAAAACTTTTCCCTATCTCTCTTTTTCCTTTTTTTTTTCTTCTTCCTCTCCTCTCTCGCCGCAATCTCTCTCTCTCTCATTCTCTGCAACTCTCTCACTCTCTCGACCCGATCTCTCTCTCTCATTTTCTTTCCATTTTTTTTATTTTCTTCGATCCAAAATCAAGATCCACTCTACTGATCACTAAAGGTAAGATCTATAATCCAGAGAAAAGCTTGATTTTGATTTTATTCTCTATTTTTCCAATTTTGGCTTAGTTTTTATTTTAGATTTTTATTTTCTCTCTTTTCCATTATTTAACTGCATAAGTTGTAGGTACCCACTCATCAAAGAAGCTTGAAAATATCACTCGATCCACGACCCTACCAGGTTTTCAGATTTTCAAGAGACAGGTGATATTTTTCCATTTCTTTGTAAAAAAAAAAAAATGGACGACGCGATAGCTATTGGTCTTATGTATTTTGAACTTTACCTTATCATTTTCTTAATTGCTGTTATGATAATGTTGCATTGCCCTTGTTAAAAAAAAAAAATCCAAGTTTTCTGTTTTTTTTTTTAAATTAAAAAAAAAATGAATGACGAACACGTCACCGCTCTTATGATTTTTGAAGTTTACACCATAATTTTCCTTATTATTGTTATTGTAATGATACGCTGTCTTGGACTTTTCTAAAAAAAATAAGAGAGAGAAAAATGTAGTTTTCTAGTTTTTTTTTTGTTTTAAAAAAAAAATTTAGTTTTTGAATGTATATATTTATATGTATTTTTATATATAAATATTTTTAGTTTTTAAATAAAATTCCCACCCACTCCCTCTAAGCTCTCTTTAATTAGATCTTAATTGATAGTTGGAAGGAGTGGAGGGCTGAGTCTAACCTCTCTTGTTGACTGAGAGTATAAAAAATGGATCCAATAGTCGATGACCAGACGTTAATGGGTCGCTCACTTGTTTCCGAGCAGAAGAAACCCTTTGCTGGCACTAGCCTTTATGCCATCAAAAGGAAAGCTAAAAGGTTAGGATGGTGTTTGAATTGTTATAGAAAAGAATGTCCTGGTTTAATTGCTCATAATGGCACATCTTTTAAAGTTTACTACTGTTACAAAAGACAATTCAAATCAAAACAAAAGAAAAATTTGGTTGAGAAAGAGGACTGGATCCTTTGATACCCAAATAAGTTTTGTTTTCCCATCCCTCATTTCTTTTTATTTTTATTTTTAGTTTTTGTACAGTCAATAAATTTCAGTCAGGTCAGACTCTAAAATGATCCTACGTGTACATCTGGTTTTCATTAGCTGGTTCGATAGGAGTAATTTGCATGATCCAAGCATCACCAGATATGTCTAGTGCGGTGAATGTCCCTAGAGGTAGCGAAAGACTAAGTAAAGCCAGAGTTATCTCCTAGCCTCTTACTGATGTTTTTAGCTTGCTAGTGGTTCTAGACTCATCTCTTTTAGTAGAGGTGGATGGGTAATCATGACAACTTGGACGCTCTGGATTGCGTAGCCTCTTTTGTATAGGTGCAGAGGATACTAGTTGCACCATATATGTATCCAATTTAGTGGATATGCTTAGAATTTTTTCAGAAGTTTTTCTTTTACTTTATATAAGATAAATTTGACACGTTAATGTTATTTTGGGTATGTTAATAGCATACAACACATTGTCACATGTTTTACTATCTTCAAATGCTAGAAACTCTTTAAACTTTAAATCTTTTTGAAACAGTGTGAAAATATTTACTGAATCTAAATGGATGAGTAAACATAAACTATGCAGTTTAAAGACAAGTAGTGAAAACTAATTAACCCATGTGAGCTTTTGTGCCAATCTTCCTTTATGAGGGTTACTATTCTTTTTAGTCTCATTTTATTCTCTTTATCATATCACTCGTTCAAAGTCTCATTATTTTTCTTTGACTGATCATTAGAAGAGAACGTTCAGGATTTACCATTAGAACGTCTAAATTGCTTAAATGAACAAAGTCAATCTATTTTTAAAATGATTTAGGCCATCTGTTCTTTCAAATGCACCCCCTTTCACCTTATATTACCTTATTCTCAGTTCTATCCAAATCATACCTTGCTCCACCTGGGAGTACAAACCTCACTTCTATATCCAGGTATGTGATTGGACTGTATTAATATTATAAGAAGTGGTAAAGAAAGAAAAGGAGTTGATTTCAAAAAAAAAAAAAATGAGAAATTAAAAAAAAAATGTACATATGATAAAAAGGAGAAGAAAAAGAAGAGGTTGGAATGAATTGCGCAAACACTCCAATCACATGCTTAGAACAAATACACCACAAATCTCCTACTCATCTTAATTTCTAACCTACCAGTCAAAGTCCTAATGATTTAAAAGAAATTGATTTTTAAATTTAAGTGATAAGGATGTTCTCCACGGTAGATCGCTCTTCTAATGCTAAGTATTCTTTCATGAGACTTATTGTACTCCAAATGCCTATATATTGATTCATCAAAATGGAAGCAATTTCTCTATCTTTGCTTCCCTACCAAGTGAGATGTTCTCTACACCGGTTTCTGAGAGTTTCTCCTTAAAAGAGTGAAATCCTAGTGAGATTTGAGTTAAAACTACAAGTTTTATGACTGTTAATAGTTATGTAAACTTTGAAGTTAAAGATCAGTTGCTTGACTTTTCAAGTACACACTGTAAGTTTAAGGAGTATAAAAAAAAATGCTACCATTAACAAAACTGTGAGTATATGTGTTGCATTACTATTACATATTTGAAAATTTTATTTTATTGCCAAATTTAATCTTATCTGTTGTAAAAGGAGAAAATCTACCTTGATTTTTATTTTACTTTATTTTTACATTAAAAAAAAAATTAATGAATTTTGTGGGTATATTCACTGCAAACCCTCACGAGACAACACTCGTCCACTAGGAGTAACCTAGGGGTTTAACGGCTTATTGCATACGCTAAATGCAATCGCGATTTCTGCGACAGTGAGTTAGATTTTATTTTCTTTAGTTTATTCCTACTTTTTAATAAAACTTCTAGAACAATTTTTCTTTTCACTTCATTGCTAGAGACTAACAATAAGTTAGTTGAGGGGTGTGACAAACACTGAATATTGCACATTCATGTGCCAATATAATAGTCATAGTGCTCATTTAATCCCCCAAATTTCTAGTTTTACATGCTTATTTGAATTAATATAATTTAACAGTTATGTCACTCAAATGCATGTAATTATTTGTTTTTACATATTTTTTTTATTTAGGTAAAAATGAAGTGAAATAAAGGGAAAGGAAAAAAAGTAGCAATCACACTGAAGTATTTTCCATGTTTATTTATGCCTACTACGTTTGCAAATGGTCAAATGAAAACAAAACAAAAGCAAAAAAAAAAGGAAAAATAAAATAATAAAATAGAATGAACAACAACCAACAATCAACCATACATTGATAGTTGATTGTGATGTTTTTTTTTTATATACGATTTTTTTTCTTTCTTTTTGTCTCTCTCTCTCTCTTTCTTTCTCTCAGCTGCTCTCAAAGTCTAAGGTGTCAGAACAATCAAGAAAAAGTGGGAGACGAAGAAGAAAAACGCACGAAGTGATGAACGCAGTGACGGAATCGTCACAGAAATTCATCTATAAATTGAGAGAAGTAGAATGCAACAAGGGACGGACAACACAACACAATTCACACAACACAGTTTACAATCACTGTTAGGGAGAGAATAGTTTAGGGGAGGTTATCATGTGAGCACTTTATATTGTCCCTAGAAATAAGAAACTTTAATTTTTCTTTGCCTTTTCTAGTTCTAGTAGTTGTAAAATTTTACTTTTATGTAATTGATGATTTTATGTTCAAAAATATGTAGCAAAACTTTATGTACTGTATTTCTTAAATTTAAAATATTTGTTTTCTTGTACAACCTTTGTTAATTTATAGTAGTAAAAATAGTCCTATTTAAAATTAGATTTAATATTTCTAGTCTAGTAGTACTTATAGTTGCCCCCTAAAATAGTTTAAAACTCCAAATTTCCAATTTTTATAGCAATATTTTTATTCACTAAAAGACAGATTTTGCGATTAAATGTCATATTTCTTAGCCACGTAGTTGTTGTAATCACCTACCAAAGCCCCAAGCACACCATATTCATATCTCACTCCAAAAGTATATTTGGATTTGATTTGGCCTTATTTGTGTTCTTGGAGTTCAACCACTGTGATCCCACAAGAATCTAAAGTCAAAGGTTTAGTATTTTATTTTTGGTTCAGTATTTCCATTTATGTAAATTTTATTAGCCTATTTGTACTAAACTTTGCTATTTTACAGATTCCACAAATTCAATCCCAGCTCATGTTAAGTAGGAAAAAAATATATTAATATTATATTTCACCCTTACCTTAGTTTTATAGCTTTAGTTTTAATTGAGCAGTCACTGTTTACATCTATTTAATTTATCTTTTATTTTTATTTTGAAGACAGTTTCAATTCCAAAATGGTAGGCTAAAACTTTAATTGGGGATATGTAATAAAAACTTAGAAACCACAGCTTCTGTGCACTAAACTTAAATGGGCAAATTTATCTAGATGGGTTGTTTTTCCATTTATGGACAAAAATATCTATGTATCTATAGTTTATGACCATTTAACATGTTTATATACTATGGCTATATTGGGCTCAAAAGAGTACATATTTGAAACAAAAAGCCTAATTATGTGGATTGTCAAACTATGCCTTTTGTCATAAAAAACACCTAGCATACTCAAACAACTCATATGACAAAGTCAATATTTCAAATATGTGTTTATATATATTTCTATCCAATAATGGATAGGCAATTGTGTAGTGGCAGAGTGGTGGGGACTGGACGCCAAATAACTCACGTCCGCGGCGGGGCACGGTTCGAACCTGGCTACTGCCCAATTGCCTTTTTTATTTTTCTTTAAACCAAACGATGTCGTTTCATATCAAACCTGACACACTTGATATGACCCTGACTAGTGAAAGTTTATTTTTAAATAAAGAATGACTCTGCGGTCTTAAATGCCAAACGCTTTTCAAATGCACAAAAGTTGTGAGATTTAGTGTTGGTTTGCATATTCCCAATTCCTTTAAATCATTTCCCCTAGTTAATTAATATTTCCTGTTTTATAATAGTTTTGGTTAAATATCTGTATTATTTCCATCTTTCGCTATTATTAAATCTAAAAAGTTTATCTCACAAAAATTTAGCTTTTATATATATTTTTTTCTTTTTTACTAGTTTGTTAGTTAATTTATTTTGCACTGTTAAAATCTTTACCATAAACTGTTAAGAAAAAAATAGCTTTAATTACTTTTATTACAAAACTATAAAAATTAGTAGTTTAGTAAAATCCCACAGAAACCCATCATCTTTTATTTTCTTTTTAGTGACAAAATAGTTATCTGCTTAACTTTATAAAATTTTATTCCATTCCCTGTGGATTCGACCTGGACTTCCAGAACTTTATTACTTGTACGATCACCTACACTTGGGTGTGATAAGAAAACGCGTCAATAGGATGTCGTCAGTAAGCATTCCCTTGATAATGTTACCAAGTTGATTACTGAGAATTGCAGTCTTGCTGATAAGTAGTTATCAACATATTTGGTAATCATGAGTGGTGAATGAGACTCAAGGAGTACAAGAAGTAATCATGATTCAGATTGACATTAACAGTTATCCAACTACCTGAATATGATTACGAATGCTGAAGGTAGAGGGACATTAGTACGCCATACAAGTCTAGTCATTGCTTCAGATTTGTTCTTTTACGTTGGAGTTAGTTATTATTTTATAGTGCAGTAAACGTTAACTAATCAGTTGGTTAGTTTGCGGATCAAAGAGTTTGGTTATGGGAATTCACAACTAATCTGAGCCAACAATAAAGAACCTAGTAGGCCCCACTCTTAGCTCCGCTAGGATGCTTGGAAAGGCACGTGAGGATCCTGTCAAGACAGATTCGATAGATCGAAGTAGTCTCAATCGATTATAGTCTAGACAGGTTCGATCGCTCGAATGTGGTTTGATCGATCGATCGAAGCCACTTCGATCGGTCGAAGGTTAAAGTCGGTTTTGGAAATCTATAAATAGGGCAGCTGCGTACAGGGTTTAATAATCGTTGTTTTTCCTATACGAAAGCTGCAAAGAATGTTTGGGGTTTTCCAAGCCTTCTTATCCTCCCCGTGGAGTTCCCACCAACTATAGCTTCTCCGGCAGCATTCGCAGGAGGCATACATTGAAGACAACCTAGTGAAAGCTACTGCATCATCAAGAGAGTTGAAGATTTCAGAATTGGGTTCAAGACACAAAGGTATAACTCTTGTCCCCTCTTATACGCATCTATGGAATTGACGAGTAGTAGATCCTGGGCTACCAATAAGTTTTTGAAACTTAATTTTTCCACTGCGCATTTAAAATCATTTTAAACCTAATTTTTCCATCAATTGGTATCAGAGCCACGCTTGCTTGGATCTATAGATGCGTTTTGGAACACCAGTTTTGATTTGCATGTTGTTTTAGAACTATTTTTCAAAACTGCATCATCATAGATCTATTTTTATAGTGTTATCACAGCAGAATACAAATCTGTGAGTGCATTGGATGCATGGTAGGTTCGATCGATCGAAGTGGTTTCGATCGAATGAACCAATTCTGTTCTCAAGCGATTGAACACATTTCGATCGATCGAACTTTGTTTTGTTCAATCGATTGAATGGAATTCGATCGATCGAGACTGATTCTCTGTCCAGGTGTTCTTTTCACAGTTTTAAAGTTTTAAAAATTATATAC
This sequence comes from Hydrangea macrophylla, assembly GCA_033977485.1. Taxonomy (NCBI): domain Eukaryota; kingdom Viridiplantae; phylum Streptophyta; class Magnoliopsida; order Cornales; family Hydrangeaceae; genus Hydrangea; species Hydrangea macrophylla. The sequence continues at coordinate 19,750,496 of CM066982.1, forward strand.
TTTATTTTATAATATTCTATAATTTTTTCAAATCATTCTGTGAAACTAAATAGTTAAATCGGTCGAAGGTTCGATCGATCTAACCTTTATCGATCGATCGAAGTGTGATAGAGAAGTGAGATGCTTTTTTGAGTTCTAATTTAGTGCGTAAAGAGTTTATGCACTGTGTGAATCAATTAGGGGTTCCAATAGTTATACAAATTTGTTATATATGCGTGGATGTGCGTACGAATAACCCTTTTGTAGACGAATAACCTTTTTGCAGCAAGATTAGTCCACTATCTCCCATGGCACCGATCATCAACAAATATTTTATTTTGTATTTCAATGTTTGTGTTTGGTGATTGTTGTATTTAATTATTGGTTTGGTTTTAAGGCAGGTGTAAAGGGCGTTGCGACTTCAATCTTACGAAAAGGAAAGTCGCACCGGTTTTCCTAGCCTTCTTTATTTTCTTGTTGTTGATTTCTATTTCTAGATAAATTGTAAGCTTCGAAAGAAGCATAGGACCAATGTAATAGAATTAGAAAAATCCATAAAGATGGAGGAGCAAGCCGTTGTCCATGAAGATGGAGTTGGAGGTGATCAAATCAAGAAGGAGGTTCTATGGAGATAGTGAAGGAAAAAGTGGTTTAAAGTTAGAGTTTAAACGCGCAGCGGAAATAGGTTAAGTTATAAAACTTTTGATATTCCAGGATCTACTACTCGTCAATTCCATAGATGCGTACAAGGGGTTGGTTGCAAGAATTATACCTTAGTGTCTTGAACCCAATTCTGAAACTTTAACTTCCAGCAGCCTCCACTAGATGATCTTCACCCTTATGACTCCTGCGGATGCCTGCCGGAAAGACTAGGGTTGGTGGGAACCCTAATAGAGAGGATAGGAAGGTTTTGGGAAGACTATGATAGTTTCTGCAGCTTCTGCGTATAAAAACGACGATCACTTACTTCCAGAACGCAGCTGCCCTATTTATAGATTTCCAGAACCGACCTAGACTTCGATCGATCGAAGTGACTTCGATCGATCGAACCTTCGATCGATCGAACCATTCTCGATCGATCGAACCTGCTGACTTCAATCGATCGAACATACTTCGATCGATCGAACTTGTCTTAACAGCTTCCTCAAGTGTCTTTCCAAGCATCCTAGCGGAGCTAAGAGTGGGACCTCCTAGGCTCTTTATTGTTGGCTCAGACCAGTTTGTTAATTACCATGACCAAACTCTTTGATCAGCAAACTAACTAACTGGTCAGTTAACGTTTATTCCACTATAAAACGATAACTGAACTCCAACGCAAAAGAACATATCCGAAGCGATAACTAGACTTGTATGGTGTACTAATGTCCCTCTACCGTCAGCATTCGTAATCATATTCAGGTAGTCGGATAACTGTTACTGTCAACCTGAATCATGATTACTTCTTGTATTCCTTGAGTCTCATTCACTACTCATGATTACCAAACATGTTGATAACTCTTATCAACAAGACTGCAGTACTCAGTAATCAACTTGGTGACATTCTCAAGGGAATGCTTACTCTGAATCAGAGGGTAGATTCTATCTTGACAATATATGTTCACAACCCTATGGACATGACATACCCAAGATACCCAGGTGTTGATCTTCTATAGACCTCACTGATTGGTAAGTCAAAACAGCCATATCCATAGTCTGTGTTCATAATCATCTCAAGATTGAGAACACGTACCTTATACAAGTTATGAGTTCCTATTGACTGTTGATAGCCTTAAGCGTCAATAGGAAAGCTCAGGTCCGTCAATGCACTATAAGCACTAGCATATCAACTAAGAGCTACACTCTAGTGATTGAGATTAATCACTCCATCCAATGGTAGTTAATTATGCTACAGTGTAGACCTGATGAGGTATCCAGTCTCATCATCCACTGTGACATATTCTAAGTATCAAAGAATAGTAATTCGTATCTCACTTGTGTGTATCTCATACACACACGAATTGCTTACTATGATACTTAAGGATAAAACAATCATATCATGAAAGAAACATACACAATGAAATGTAAAGCTGATATCAATATATTATAATGCTAATGTCTCATACATAAAGTAATGGTTTGAGGGCACAAACCCAACAAACTCCCACTTGCACTCACAACCATTCAGAACTACATCTAAGACCTAGACTATCTAGATGACGATCAAAGACCTTCTGTGGTAAGGCCTTTGTAAACGGATCAGCAAGATTGTCAGCGGTGGCAATCTTGGTGACAGTCACATCTCCACGTTGAACTATATCTCGGATTAGGTGATATTTCCGCTCTACGTGCTTTCCTTTCCCGTGGTTCCTTGGCTCCTTGGACTGAGCCGCTGCCCCACTATTATCGCAGTATAGCGTAATAGGTGACAGCGACGCTGGTACCACCTCGAGTTCCATAAGGAACTTCTTGAGCCAAACAGCTTCCTTTGCGGCTTCACAAGCAGCCACATACTCAGCTTCTGTAGTTGAGTCTGCAATGCATTTCTGCTTAATGCTCCTCCAACTAACAGCACCACCTCCCAAGGTAAAAAGATGTCCGGATGTCGACTTTCTCGAATCTTTATCTGACATAAAGTCCGAGTCAGTGTATCCTACAGGAATTAACTCACTACCGCCTTACATAAGCATGTAATCTTTAGTTCTTCTCAAGTACTTAAGAATGTGCTTAACGGCTGTCCAGTGCTCTGGACCAGGATTCGATTGATACCTGCTAACCATGCCAACGGCAAAGCAGATATCTGGTCTAGTGCATAACATCGCATACATGAGACTTCCCACTGCCGAGGCATAGGGAATTCCTGCCATGCGATTCCTCTCCTCTTGTGTCTTTGGACACTGGTCCTTGGAGAACGCTAAACCATGCCTGAAAGGTAACAAACCTTTCTTCGAATTATCCATTGAAAACCTAGTTAGCACTTTCTCGATATAACCAGCTTGAGATAATCCCATTATCTTTCGCTTGCGATCCCGAAAGAGCTTTATCCCAAGAATATAGCTCGCCTCTCCTAGATCCTTCATATCGAAAGTACTAGCTAGCCAAACCTTGACCGTTGACAGCGCCGCTACATCATTCCCAATGAGTAGAATGTCGTCAACGTAAAGCACAAGAAAAGCCACTACTTTCCCTTCACATTTCTTGTATACACAAGGCTCATCCAGATTCTGTATGAAACCAAACGACTTGACCGCTTGGTCAAATCGGATGTTCCAACTTCTGGATGCCTGCTTAAGCCCATAAATGGACTTTTGCAACTTGCATACCAAGTTACCTTTCCGACCAGCTATGATCCCTTCTGGTTGTTGCATATAGATGTCCTCCTCAAGATTGCCATTCAAGAATGCAGTCTTGACGTCCATCTGCCAGATTTCATAATCTAGGCATGCAGCAATGGATAAGAGTATTCTGATGGACTTGAGCATGGCTACCGGCGAGAAGGTTTCCTCATAGTCAATGCCCTCCCTCTGAGTATAGCCTTTCGCCACAAGCCTTGCCTTAAAGGTCTCAACCTTTCCATCAGATCCTCTTTTCCTCTTATAGACCCACTTGCAGCCAATGGGTTTAATATTGGCTGGAAGTTCTACAAGATCCCAGACCTGATTGGAATCCATAGATTCCAATTCAGCCTTCATAGCTTTAATCCAATGAGCTGAATCAACATCAGTCATTGCCTCTTCGTAAGTGGTAGGATCAGATTCAGATTCTATGGAGACAGCTTCAAAAACTTCTCCTAAGAACATGTATCTATCAGGCTGGCTGATAATCCTCCCACTACGACGAGGTACTGGCGCGGAAATGGGTGAAGAAGTGGTATTTTCTTGATTTTCCTCGTTATCAACTGCGGGTTGGACTGAGGGCTCTCCTTCTATCTCTCTAAGATCTATCCTTCCCTTAGGTTTATGGTTCATGATATAATCATCCTCCAAGAAAACAGCATTTGTACTAACAAACACTTTCTGTTCTCTTGGATCATAAAAATACCATCCATAAGTACCCTTTGGATACCCTACAAAGTAACATACTTCCGATTTAGAATCCAACTTGCTCATCTTTCCTTTGAGCACATGTGCCGGACACCCCCATATCCGGAGATGTTGCAAAGAAGGCTTGCGCCCAATCCACATCTCTCGTGGTGTCCTGGGAACAGATTTGCTTGGTACTAGATTTAGTATGTATGCAGCGGTTTCCAAAGCATAACCCCAAAGGAATAATGGCAACTCTGAATAACTCATCATTGACCTAGTCATGTCTAAAAGAGTCCGATTCCTTCTCTCCGCTACACCGTTCTGCTGAGGCGTACCAGGTGCAGTCAACTGTGACAGAATCCCATTCTGTACGAGGTGATCAATAAACTCATTAGAGAGGTACTCGCCACCTCGATCAGATCGAATGGCCTTGATATGTGTGCCCGATTGCTTCTCCACTTCAGCCCTAAACTCTTTGAACTTTTCAAAGGCTTCAGACTTGTGCTGCATTAGGTACACATATCCATACCTAGAGTGGTCATCGGTAAATGTTATGAAATACTCATAACCACCCCTTGCTCTAATATTTATTGGTCCACACACATCAGTATGAACTAATTCCAACAATGCATTGGTCCTGTTGCCCTTTGCAGGAAAGGGCCTTTTGGTCATCTTACCCTCCAAACAAGACTCGCAGACTTCCATTGGTTCGAGAACCAAATCGCCTAAGACCCCTTCTTTGACTAGTCTGCCAATCCTATTCAGATTGATATGGCCAAGCCTCATATGCCAAAGCCTTGTTGGATTAGTGGAAGGTTCCTTTCTTTTAGATGGTAAAGTTACCACTGAGTTATTAAGTTCCAAACAAGAATCTTTTGAAATATTAGGAGTAATCACATACAAACCATTTGATTTAACACCAGAACATATAAAAGAACTGCTTCTTTTAATGACAACTTCAGTTCCAAAATGAAAGGAATAACCATTATTCGTTAAATTAGAAACTGAAATTAAATTACGTCTCATTAAAGGGACGTAAAGTACATCTGATAAAATCAAAACTTTATTGTCTGAAAATTCTAAAACTACGACTCCTATAGCAACCGCAGATACGGTTGCGCTAGAACCTAGAGTAAGCACGATCTCCCCATCACTGCATTTCCTGGTTGATCTGAACCCCTGCAATGAATTACAGATATGGTTAGTCGCACCAGAATCAATGCACCAAGTGTTTGAAGTATCCGTAATAAAACTTACTTCAATCACATGTGATTCAATCATACCTTGAACTCTTGTAGCTAAGAATTCTGGACAGTTCCTCTTCCAGTGGCCCTTCTCACCGCATTGGAAACACTTTCCTTTGCCTTGGCCACCCACCTTCCCTTTGCCCTTACCTTTTCCCTTAGATTTTGCAATCTTAGGGACTGGTCCAACACTTGAACCACCAGAGCCAGCCTTCTTCTTTCCTTTCTTACCTTTCGGTGTAAATCGGGAAGAAGAAGCGCTTTTCTCAACGTTTAAAACGCTGCCCCCAGGTTTGATCACCCCTTCTGCTGCCAGTAAAGAACTCATTAATTCGCTCATTGAAAAATCCATTTGATTCATATTATAGTTAAGTTTGAATTGAGCGAATGATGGTGACAGCGAGTTGAGGATCATATCAACTTGGGTCTGTGCATCGATGTTGGCTCCCAAGGTCTCCAGCTCGTTTAAATAACCAATCATTTTTAAAACATGTTTTTTGACTGGAGTACCTTCCGACATCTTTGCACTCATTATCTTCTGCATGGCTACCTGTCTGGCAGGCCTGCCATGCTCCCCAAACATCTTTTTCAGGGATGTGATAATGTCACTGGCAGAATCGTTCGATTGGAATTGGTGTTGTAACACACCAGCCATTGAGGCCAGAATGTAACAACGGGCCATTCCATTCGACTTCTTCCATTTGTCGAACTCGCGTCTGGCAGCTGCCGAAGCATTTGCCGCGGGTTCTTCAGGGCTTGGGGTGGTGAGGACATATATGTGATCCTCCGCAGTTAAAACGATGTCAAGGTTACGTTTCCATTCAGTGTAGTTATTTCCAGTTAACTTGTTTTGAGTGAGTATGGTGGCAAGTGGACTAAATGCAGATCCAGACATTATGATTACTGAAAATCAAACAAACAAAATAAATATGGATATCAGAATTGATAGTTTGAAATAAAAGAATCCTTAAAACTCTTATTTAAATCAAAGTCGCCGGAATATCGAAACGAAAGAATAAAGCCTCCGTGTGGTGGTCAATGTTCGATCTTTCGATTTATCATGACTTATCCGCTATGCAACTCTTGCAAAATAGCCATGACTCCCGAACCTATTTGATCTCTAAGTTTCTGAATAATGCCCCGTGTGGGATCCCTTATCCATAGCTTAGCTAGTGTGTACCATTAACTAGGATCCAATCACAACCGTCTCAAGTAGCGCCTCCGTGTGGTGGTCACCCTCTAACACGTCTGATTGATCCTATCCATAGGAAGTTCACATCTAGTAACCAATGAGCAGTGTACCCTCCGTATGGAATGATCACCCCTGGCGAGGTGACACAGAGTACACTACTCATCTTACAATGAACCGTTAATGGAAGATCGTGGGTGTTATTTGATAAGACCCTCTCCCACTAGATTTAGTAAATTAAGGATTTTGCTTTTGAAAAATGTTTCCACACACTACCCATAAACATCCAATGTTTACTAATGTGTTGAAAACGGTTTTTGAATTTTATTTTAGAAAACTTGTTTTAAGTGCATGCAACAATGTATTATACGCCAATCACAAAACAAGCACATAAAACAAAAAACTAAAATGAAATATAGGCATTCAAACAATGCCTCTATCTCCCATGGCTCTATTTCCATAGAACCACCTTCTTGGTTTGGTCGCCTCTGGCTCCATCTTTATGGACAACGGCTCCTTGCTCCATCTTCATGGAATTTCTAATTCTATTACATTGGACCTATGCTTCTTTTGAAGCTTACAATTTATCTAGAAAAAGGAAATAGCAAAAAAGAAATAAAAGGCTAGGGAAACCGGTGCGACTTTCCTTTTCGTAGGATTGAAGCCGCAGCGCCCTTTACATACGCCTTAAAACCAAACCATTAATAAATTACAACATGCACCAATCTCAAACAATTTAAATATAAATATTTAAACGACTTGGTGCCATGGGAGATAGCGACTAATTTTGCTACAAAAGGGTTAGTCATACACGCATCCACACATACATAACAAATATATGTAACTATTGGAACACTTAATTGATTCACACAGTATATAAACACTTTACATACTGAATTAGAACTTAAAACAGCATCTTACTTCTCTGTCACAGTTCAATCGATCGAAGACCGTTCGATCGCTCGAACCTTCGATCGATTGAACACTGTTCAATCGCTTGAACATTCTGTTTCACAGAATGATTTAAAAATTTTACAGAAATAATTTAAGATTAAAGTATAATTTAAAAAAAACTTTTACAACTGTGAACAGAACACCTGGACAGAGAATCTGTCTCGATCGATCGAACACTATTCGATCGATCGAACACCAGAAGGCTTCGATCGATCGAAACTAGTTCGATCGATTGAGAACAGAATGTTCGATCGATCGAAACAAGTTCGATCGATTGAGAACAGAATGTTCGATCGATCGAAACAAGTTCGATCGATCGAACCCACCTTGCATCCTATGCAATCACAGTTTTGTATTCTGCTGCGATAACACTGCAGAAACAGATCTGTGACGATGCAGTTTCGAAAACAGTTCTAAAATCAACATGCAAATCAAAACTAGGGTTCCAAAAACGCATCTATAGATCCAAACGAGCCTGACTCTGATACCAATTGAAGGAAAAAGTGGTTTAAAGTTAGAGTTTAAACGCGCAGCGGAAATAGGTTAAGTTATAAAACTTTTGATATTCCAGGATCTACTACTCGTCAATTCCATAGATGCGTACAAGGGGTTGGTTGCAAGAATTATACCTTAGTGTCTTGAACCCAATTCTGAAACTTTAACTTCCACCAGCCTCCACTAGATGATCTTCACCCTTATGACTCCTGCGGATGCCTGCCGGAAAGACTAGGGTTGGTGGGAACCCTAATAGAGAGGATAGGAAGGTTTTGGGAAGACTATGATAGTTTCTGCAGCTTCTGCGTATAAAAATGACGATCACTTACTTCCAGAACGCAGCTGCCCTATTTATAGATTTCCAGAACCGACCTAGACTTCGATCGATCGAAGTGACTTCGATCGATCGAACCTTCGATCGATCGAACCATTCTCGATCGATCGAACCTGCTGACTTCAATCGATCGAACATACTTCGATCGATCGAACTTGTCTTAACAGCTTCCTCAAGTGTCTTTCCAAGCATCCTAGCGGAGCTAAGAGTGGGACCTCCTAGGCTCTTTATTGTTGGCTCAGACCAGTTTGTTAATTACCATGACCAAACTCTTTGATCAGCAAACTAACTAACTGGTCAGTTAACGTTTATTCCACTATAAAATGATAACTGAACTCCAACGTAAAAGAACATATTCGAAGCGATAACTAGACTTGTATGGTGTACTAATGTCCCTCTACCGTCAGCATTCGTAATCATATTCAGGTAGTCGGATAACTGTTACTGTCAACCTGAATCATGATTACTTCTTGTATTCCTTGAGTCTCATTCACTACTCATGATTACCAAACATGTTGATAACTCTTATCAACAAGACTGCAGTACTCAGTAATCAACTTGGTGACATTCTCAAGGGAATGCTTACTCTGAATCAGAGGGTAGATTCTATCTTGACAATATATGTTCACAACCCTATGGACATGACATACCCAAGATACCCAGGTGTTGATCTTCTATAGACCTCACTGATTGGTAAGTCAAAACAGCCATATCCATAGTCTGTGTTCATAATCATCTCAAGATTGAGAACACGTACCTTATACAAGTTATGAGTTCCTATTGACTGTTGATAGCCTTAAGCGTCAATAGGAAAGCTCAGGTCCGTCAATGCACTATAAGCACTAGCATATCAACTAAGAGCTACACTCTAGTGATTGAGATTAATCACTCCATCCAATGGTAGTTAATTATGCTACAGTGTAGACCTGATGAGGTATCCAGTCTCATCATCCACTGTGACATATTCTAAGTATCAAAGAATAGTAATTCGTATCTCACTTGTGTGTATCTCATACACACACGAATTGCTTACTATGATACTTAAGGATAAAACAATCATCTCATGAAAGAAACATACACAATGAAATGTAAAGCTGATATCAATATATTATAATGCTAATGTCTCATACATAAAGTAATGGTTTGAGGGCACAAACCCAACAGATAGAGCCATGGGAGATAGAGGCATATGAATGCCTTTGTTTCAATTTTAGTTTTTTATTTTATGTGCTTGGTTGTAATTAGTATTTAATTATATTGTAACTACTTGTATGCACGTAAAACACATTTTCTAAAATAAAATTCAAAAATCGTTTCAACACATTAGTAAACATTAGATGTTTATGGGTAATGTGTGGAAACAATTTTTTCAAAAGTAAAATCCTTTACTACCAAATCTAGTGGGAGAGGGTCTTATTTATATAACACCCACGATCTTCCATTAACGGTTCGTTGTAAGATGAGTAGTGCATTCTGTGTCACCTCGCTAGGGGTGATCATTCCATACGAAGGGTACACTACTCATTGGTTACTAGACGTGAACTTTTCCTTTGGATAGGATCAATCAGATGTGTTAGAGGGTGACCACCACGCGGAGGCGCTACTTGAGGCGGTTGTGATTGGATCCTAGTTAATAGTATACACTAGCTAAGCTATGGATAAGGGATCCCACACAGGGCATTATTCATAAACTTAGAGATCAAATAGGTTCGGGAGTCATAACTTGTTTTGCAAGAGTTGCATAGCAGATAAGTCATGATTAATCGAAAATCGAACATTGACCACCACACGCAGGCTTTACTCTTTCGTTTCGATATTCCGGTGACTTTGTTTTAAAATAAGAGTTTTAAGGATTCTTTTATTTCAAACTGTCAAATTCTGATATCCATATTTATTTTGTCTTTTGATTTTTCAGTAAATCATAATATCTAGATCTGCATTTAGTCCACTTACCACTATACTCACTTAGAACAAGTTAACTGGAAATAACTACACAGAATGGAAACAAAACCTTGACATCGTATTAACTGCGGATGATCACATATATGTCCTCACCACCCCATGCCCTGAAGAACCTACGACAAATGCTTTGGCAGCTGCCAGACGCGAGTTTGATAAATGGAAGAAGTCGAATGGGATGGCCCGTTGCTATATTCTGGCCTCAATAGCTGGTGTGTTGCAACACCAATTCCAATTGAACGATTCTGCCAGTGACATTATCACATCCCTGAAAAAGATGTTTGGGGAGCATGGCAGGCCTGCCCGTCAGGTAGCTATGCAAAAGATAATGAGTGCAAAGATGTCGGAAGAGACTCTAGTCAAAGAACATGTTTTAAAAATGATTGGTTATTTAAACGAACTGGAGACCTTGGGAGCCAATATTGATGCTGTTGGCCCAAAAGTGGAAACCTTAGAGGGGGGGTGAATAAGGTTTTAGCGGAAATTAACCGTTTAAAACAAATTGCAAATTAAAACACAATCACAAGCAATTAAGTAAAGAGAGAAGGGAAGAGAAACTTGCAAACCGATTTTTCAAGTGGTTCGGCAATCGCACCCCGCGGCCTACGTCCACCCCTCAAGAACACCTCTTGAGGATTCCTTTACTCCCGGAGCACTTACGGGTGTGCACCAAACCGTTACAAGAGCCTTCAATCTCTCCCAAAGAAGAACACCTCTTCTTTGCACACAAGGGTTACTAACCCTCAACCTTTACAATGATTTGAATACAAATTGAAACTCTCTCTCTCTAGAGTGGATAATACAATTTGAAGCTCACACAATAACTCCTTAGTGAGTAGATAATACAAATAAAAGCTCACTACAATTTGCTCTCTCAAGAATTACAATTGAAATCTAGAGCAAATTGATTTTTCACTCAAACTAGGGCTCAAATAATAATGTTTAAAGATCAAACAGATGAGTGATCAATACTATGTTTTCCAATCAAAAACTCAACCTTAAATAGCTTGGGAAAACATGTATTTATAGGCCTTGGAAGATTATAGCCGTTGGTGGCACATTTGGTAATTAATAACCCCTTTAAAAACTAACCGTTATGCCTTTTCAGGTCGCTTCAGTTGACTGGAACATGAAGCAGTCGACTGGTCCTTGAAGCAGTCGACTGAGATGTGTTTACAGAGGGTTCTGTTTGCATTCTGCTCAGTTCGGTCGACTGCATTGGGCCTTCAGTCGACTGTCCCTCCCTGTTTGGCAGACTGACACATCTCCACTAAAAAGGCCATAACTCCCTCTACAAAACTCGGATTTTCGATCCGTTTGATGTTTTGGAAACTAGATTCAAATACCTTTCCAACCATATAAGATTCAACAATTAATTATTTTCCAATTGGTTGGGGCATTTCTTTAAAGATGATCCATTTAAAATTTATTTCCAAAACTTTAACTTTTAGAGTTTGTTTGAGCCCCTATGAGTGTGAGATCAAGATGCCTTACAATGATGGTCCTAGACTTCAACCAAGGATGAAATATCTTCAAGTCTTCGAGCTTGATCCTTGTTGAGCTCCTTGTAATCTTGATCTACACCAATTGAATCTCATGTATACAAAGATGTTAAAACATTGATACAAAATTAATACATGAGATTATATATGAGCATGAAAATGACTATGATAATAACAAGGAATGAATCAGTATGAATCATGTAATTATCATAGCATATTTGACATCATCAAAACGTAATTAAATATGCCTTAATATACCTTAAGGCTAACAGATGCACAGACTCAAGTTGATATGATCATCAATTCACTGTCACCTTCATTCACTCAATTTAAACTTAACTATAACATGAATCAAATGAATTTTTCAATGAGCAAATTGATGAGTTCTCTTTTGGCAGCGGAAAGGGTGATCAAGCCTGGGGGCAACATTCTGAACATTGAGAAAAGTTCTTCTTCTTCCCGATCTACGCCGAAAGGTAAAAAAGGGAAGAATAAGGCTGGCACTAGTGGTCCAAGTGTTGGACCGATCCCTAAGATTACAAAATCTAAGGTAAAAGGTAAGGGAAAAAGGAAGGTGGGTGGCCAAGGCAAAGGAAAGTGTTTTCGATGCAGTGAGAAGGGCTACTGGAAGAGGAACTGTCCAGGATTCTTAACTACAAGAGTTCAAGGTATGACTGAATCACATGTGATTGAAGTAAGTTTTATAACGGATACTTCAAATAGTTGGATCATTGATTCTGGTGCTACTAACTATATCTGTAATTCGTTGTAGGGGTTCAGATCAACCAGGAAATGTAGTGATGGGGATATCGTGCTGACTCTGGGTTCTAGCTCAACCGTTTTCGTGGTTGCTATAGAAGTAATAGTTTTAGAGTTTTTGGACAATAAGACAATAGTTTTATCAGATGTACTTTACGTCCCTTTAATGAGACATAATTTAATTTCAGTTTCAAATTTATCAAATAATGGTTATTCTTTTCATTTTGGAACAGAAGTTATTATTAAAAGAAATAGTTCTTTCATATGTTCTGGTGTTAAAACTAATGGCATGTATGTGATTACTCCCAATATTTCTAAAGACTCTTGGATGGAACTTAATAACTCAGTGGTAACTTTACCATCTAAAAGAAAGGAACCTTCCATTAATCTAACAAGGCTTTGGCATATGAGGCTTGGCCATATCAATCTAAATAGGATTAGCAGATTAGTCAAAGAAGGGGTCTTGGGAGATTTGGTTCTCGAACCAGTGGAAGTCTGCGAGTCTTGTTTGGAGGGTAAGATGACCAAAATGCCCTTTCCTTCAAAGGGCAACAGGACCAAAGCATTGTTGGAATTAGTTCATAATGATGTGTGTGGATCCATAAATATTAGAGCACGAGGTGGTTATGAGTATTTCATAACATTTACTGATGACCACTCTAGGTATGGATATGTGTACCTAATGCAGCACAAGTCTAAAGCCTTTAAAAGTTCAAAGAGTTTAGGGCTGAAGTGGAGACGCAATTGGGCACACATATCAAGGCCACACTACACCAAAATGGCCGATTTGTCACGGTTTCGGACAGTGACAAAGGCCCTTTGTCACGGTTATAATCCGTGACATTTTCGGGTGTGACAAAAAAAATTGTTACTGTCCAAAACCGTGACAAATGCCCTTTGTTACGGTTTATTTGTTACACTTTAAAAGTGGCATATCACTTTCACTTGTCACGCTAGAACAGTGACAATTTATTTATTTGTCACAGTTTATAACCGTGACAATTTATGGTATTGGTCACATTCTTTTGTCACGATCATTAACCGTAACAATATATGATATTAGTCACATTCATTGTCACGGTTTTGGAATGTGACAATTATTAAGAACAGTGACTAATATGTTAAAATAATGTCACTCTCTAATTGTCACGGTTTAAAACAGTGACAAAAGAATTTTTTTTTTTAAAAATAAATAAAGAAAAAATCTTATTTTTGCAATAATCTACCCTATTATTTTTAATACCTGACGCAATATATATAAACACAAAAAAAAATTGCAATCCAATACAACGACCTATTATAAACATAAATTGTAAGATCACCACAAAACAAAATTGTATAAATACAAATTACACTTACGTTCTGAGTAGGATTACAAAAACGGTCATTACATTATTTAGTTAAAAGACAAGTTACTAAATCTATCGGACAAGTACATCTACTTTATGATAATAGTTAAAAGACAAGTTACTAACAAACACCGGTCCTGAGCAGCACAAGTACAATACTCCGCACTATACAACACCCAACGATTGAATTTTAATATATATAGTCCGAAGCATAGAGTCTAATAGATTCTGCCTTTGCAGAGTATCTTGTGGCTGCTGTGATGGCACTTTTGGTTGCAGCAGCATTGGTGCTCGCTTGGTTGATGAATGACAGATTGAGTTGGTCATAGAGTAGAAGACTGTCAATTCTGCAGAAAACCAGACGGTGAATCTGTTTGAACCACGGACGGTTAAATAGCAAAAGATGCTTGGATGATAGATTCCAGAGAAGATTGCGGTGGAGTATGTGATATATAGTCCGATTGAATTTTAACTTGTACTCCTAAGCATGCTTCTAAGGGAAAACAAGGAAAAAGGACGAAAAAAGCTATGTAGATGACGAAAGAATGGGATTTAAAAGACTTACATTGGGCGGTGCTACAAAACCCGAAGAGTTAGCACATAACAATATCGATTGTAGAAGATGAATTACGAATAATACCAAGGCAAAACAATGTTTGATATCGAGCACATATGATGGATGCATCAAGCCCAAGCATGAATGGTGAATATAAGCTAAACCTCTTTCCTAAGATCCTTTTTGACTTGTTTTAATCAATGAACAAACTTTAAGGATTTTTAAAAACAAGAACTTGAGTTTTGAAAGTTTTATGAAAACAGTTTCTGGAAATTAATTTTCCAGAGAGCAGATCAAGTTTTCAAAAAATGAAAAAGTGACTTCCCTTTATCCAAATCCAATGAAATTAACACCAAACATACAAATATGAGTTTAGTTTCAAGATCAAAAAAGCCGATTTCTAAAATCATATTCCATTCTGAGACCCCTGGAATATCATAACAAATAAGAAACAGACATAAAGAGCAAACTGAACAGTAATAGAAATCTAATTCCACTTGAAAAAAAAATTAGCTGCTATCCTTTTTCAGCCAGTGAATATGCACAAGTTAGAGAAACTTTATATGAAACTTTATTACGTCCATTCTCATTTCAGTCCAACCTAATATTTTATATGAAACTTTATTACGTCCATTCTCATTTCAGTCCAACCTAATTAAGTGTTCCAAATTCAAATTATAATCAAACCCACCTAATATTTGACAACATGCATAATAGCCCACGTGATGTTTTAGCCCAAGAGAACCCTATTTGGATGCACCAACTGAAAGGCCAAAACTTTGAATACAGAAGTCACTTACAGATATTGATGCAAATGCAGAAGGATGTGCCATGAGCGCACAACCACATATTAGACTCAGCTCCTCCTTCATTGAACAAGCAAGTTGTAGAGCATATAGAGAAACAAAAACAGAAAACGAAGTAAAACATAGAACCCAAAATTTTAACTATCTAGAAAACACAATAATCGAGAGAACAACTCCAGTAGGAAGTTGAAAAAAAATAATTGGACAAAGGAGTTCATGACACTTGTTCTCTCAAGATAAAAAGATAATGATGTGAAGATTTGTGATATGTGACATATGACATATGACAGCCAATCGCTTCTGGAAAAAAAAATGATTAGAGCCCAAAAGTACACTTGTAAGGTAGAGCAATAGAATATGCATAAAGTTAGGACCACAAAAATTGAGGTTAGGTTGCTGGATTCTTTTTCTTCTTCAGCTCAAATTGAGTTTGATTGTGCTCACAACCCCAAAACAATCCTTTTTCATACAAAAATCCTACCCCAAAACTTGAACAGTGATCCAACTTGCTGAAACGTTGGCCAACAAGCATTTACTAGAGCATAATAAAACACTAGAGTAACCATTTCAAGCCATTTCAATTTATGAATCATAAAACTTTGTTGCATAGACTTTCTTCGCCACTCGAACAAGAGTATGGGATATGTGACCGACAATTCTGGTTAGCCACTTGTATAATAGTATATTAGAGTCTTCAATTATATTCATTTTCAGAGTTCTTTCAAAACAGACGAAATGCTCATGTTAAAGTCTTATTATTACATAAAAATACTAATTTTCTCTTTGAAATAAAACAAAATTACTGAGTTATTGTTGTGTTCCCGTGTCGTTAGATTGATGAATTCGAGAAGGCCGGCCCTTGGACACGTACCCGCACCCGACACCCCCCAGAGTTCATGTAACATGGATAAAACTTTTACTGAAACCTCATACTAGAGTAACTGAAGACGAGGCATACCTTCCTATCATAGCCATACCAAAGTAAGTGTTGCTTTGATAGATGAAGAGGTAGTAGCAACGTTGAATCACGAACAAAGAGTAATGGTCCAAGCTGGACAAGGAAGAGGGATGAATTGTCAACTCCCGATGTGGAACTACCCTATGAAACCTCTACTCTCCACAAATCCCCCCTTGCGACCAAAGAACTCTCCACGTCACGTGTCCGGCTGTCATATGTTGATGTAACGTTGATTGTTCCCTGCATTCAAAAAATTGGGCATCACAACAAAGTGAAATAAACTGCAATATCGCAATAGACCAATGCACATAACTATACTTCAGGTTAATATCTTCACCAGTTTTCTACATTGACCAACTAATACTATTTTTTAGGGTACCATAATGTAGTGTACCAAATCCCTCCATCACTACAACATCAAATAAACTAGAATTGCAGTTTCAAAACATACTTTCAAATTGTAGGATTCAATAAGATGGCTACTCCATCAGTCCATCACCACAAACTCAATTGTCAAGATGGATTTACAAAAATGGTTGTTAGAATCGGTCAATTCATACGACTAGATTTGAGTTTAGTACATAGTACGATTCACAATTCTTGATTTTGGGAGGGAGCTCCTCCCAAATTATAGCTATAAGATGACCATACACGAATAACCAAACATAACACGTGCGAATTAGGTATCCAAAAAAGAAAGGATGAAGATATTGCATAAGCATGGAATGAAACCATTCATCTAAATTATTACCCTCAGTTGCTAGTAACAGACACAGTAAACATGATATAATCAGCATTCTCAAGCTCGGCTTAAAGACACCATTTCAAATTTCATGAGCTCTATAGAATCCTTGCACAATAGAATCAAACCCTATTCACAATAGATAATCCTTGCACAATAGAATCAAACCCTATTCACTCCCAACAATATCCAAAGTTAACATGCAATAGATAATGTTGAAGGTTTAACACTTACAGCTATACCCAAAGTTAAATGCAATATATAATGTTGGAGGTTTAACACTCCCAACAATACCCAAACATTGCACCATTATCAAAATGTCCAAAGTAAGTTCAGCAAATTTAACCTGAAATGATGATTCACAATCAGTTGGGGACTGTTTATGTTTTTTTTTCAATCAAAACAAAATGCCAAATACAGAGGAAAATCCATTGTATTAGTACTTTTGCAGCAAGAATTTTTCTAGATAGTATATTTCTAGCCACCTCCTTCTCAACAATTAGAACCATCTAACCCACTTAGATAGATGAACAAACAAATATGTGTAGATTTGACTGAGTTTGTTCTGAATTAACATGCCATAGATTTGAAAATGTGAACACTAGCAACAACACATAAATTAGAACTAAAGTTAAGAGACATAGATTTAACAAGTCTGATTGCAATTCTAGGAGTTACCATTCTCATTCAAGAATCTATCTAGCTAAAAAAATGCTAAATGAAGATGCTATATTGCAGAGAATTCAACATGTTAACAACCATTAGATTAAACCAAACTAAAAGCTACTTTAGCATATTAAGGGTATGATGGGTATGATGTGATATTGTAGAGAATTCAACATGTTAACAATCATAAAGGGTATGATGTTTAATTCTTTTGAAGATGTTAATCAATTTTATAGGCGGAGTACAAAAAAGTAGCTTGAAAATACACAAGCCCCAACATTCCCCTTTGGCCTTTTCTAAAGACTTAAAAAAAATTACAGAGGCAAAAACACAAACACCTCCTGGGCATAAACCAGTGGGACACTCACCGACCCATGATGTAAGCTTCTAGGCAAGAACAAGATATGGAAGCAAAGAAATATAAAATCTGCTGAGCGGTTCAATCTTTCTCACCTAGGAAGTATGGGTACTTCATTTTGGTCGACGTACGAGTATCGGGCACCCCACGGGTACCGACACGCGTGGGTACATGTCGGACACTCTTCTAGCCATGTCTTGGTGCTTTTAATTAAAACTGCGACACTGGGTACAGGATGGGTATGGCAGGGACAAAGGTAATTTTAAGAAATTGAGCTTGAAACTACGACTTCTTCTTCTTCTTCTTATTTTTCTTTTATATTTTTATATTTTATTTTAATGTTGTGGACTTAAAACAATATTGTTAAGTTGCTAGACTGCTTAATTGCTATGCTATAGATGAATAATATGTAGAATTGATGTTCAATCCTCTTTTTTTTTTTTTTTTACAACTAAAAATATATATTTTAACATTATTTTTATTCAATGTACCCTAGCCGTATTCGTACCCTACATTTTTGGGAATAGTCGTACCACCATACCCGTGTCACGTGTTTGTGTCCGTGCTACATAGTTTCTCACCACTCTCTCTCTCTCTCTCTCTCTCTACATATACACCATATTAGTTGGAGAAATCCATGCATGCAAGCAAAAGATTTAAAGAGTATTGCTAGGTAAACTGGATTGGGTTACCTAGCTGATTAGTGGATCAGTTAAAAAAAATATAAATAAATAAATGGCATGTGGGTAATGATTAACTCATGTTAATACTAGAGATCACACAAAATATCCAACTACAGGCCTTTAATAACTTGGTATTGCCAATAGTTACATAACTCATGTGGGTAACTATTCAATCACTGTTATATGCTAAACTCATTTGTGGAAATTATGAGTATATATACACATTTTATGTATTTAATAATGACTAATGTCACTAGTGAGTATGAAATAGAAGAAAGAAACATAATGGAAGGGGTAATCACTTGCCAAAAATGGGGGCTGCATGTTTCTATCCAATCAAAAGATACTCCACAATCATCGTAAAAGCAATAGTTGTTCTCCTGAGATTATTCTCCACCATCTTATTGCACAGAGAAAAAAAGAACATATCATCTAGTCTAGAAATGTAAAATAAAAAAAATGTCCAAGTTAACCAATGAGAAAAGTTCATACTCTACTTGAAGTTTTGTAGAATTGTAGATCATTGAGAATCAATTAGTAGATGTAATGTTAATTGCAAAAAAAGAAAATAGGAATCCTTCTTACAATTGTATTCAAACTGAAACATAATGAAATGGGGTCATGTGCAATGTGAAAGTGACATGCACTAATTGGAAAGTGATTAAAAGAAGAAAAAAATGAAATAAGCATAATGGAATGGGGTCAGTTGGGATTGCTCGGCTGTAGACTCACATAAGAGTGTCTTGAAGACTCTTGACTGTGTTGTGTGTTTGAAACCAAATTAAATGGACTAAACTTTAACTTTAATTACCAACAAAAGAAGGAACAATGTGCACATTCAAGTAATACTTACACCTTCAGCAAAAAAATAAATAAAGAAAAAGTAATACTTGCACAGTTTAAAGGTGAAAGCATATATTCATGTTTGTGAAAAAGTGGAAACTATTTCATTTCTACAATTGAAAACAACTTGTTTTCTTATTGCAGAAAGACATAGCCACTATACTTGGCAAAGAAAAAAAAGGAAAGAAAAGACAGAGCCACTCTATCATTCAAATTGATTGTTCTATTCATCAAATTGAGGTTTGACAGAAATTGAGGTTAACCAGATGAGGTCTTGAACTGATAAATAGTCATCCCTAGTCAACTAATATAATTCGGATCTCTATTATTGAGATATCCCATTTGATACCTTAAGTTTTCAATCTACCTCTCAAATCAATTATATTTAGCTGAAATAAGTCTTAATCTTTCCATTGGACAATTCCAATCCAATTAAACATCCTAATTCTTACAGCAAAAGAAAATTAATAATCCAACTGAACATTAACCAAAATCCAATAGTTTAAAAAACTGATACACACTCATACAAATATATATATATATATGTATACAACTTTGTAGAAAGAAGATTACCTTGGTGATGACTTTATAGAACATATAAGCTTAAAACAGTGACGTAAATGGCTTTGAAGAAGCAGATCTAGAGGCTCTATGAAGATCCTGACATACTTCTTAAACCCAAAAGATATTTGCAGATCCTAGATCACAACCTTACAGATTGCCAGATCTTAAACCATAAAGATATTTGTAGATCTTAAACCAAAAAAATTTGCAAATCCTAAACCCTAGTTCAAAGGAGAGAACAAACTAGGACTGTCGGCAAGACGGGCGCGACGGTGCGAGGATTAGCGCCGGTGGTGAAGAATGGTCTCCAGGGTCGACGGGTCTCGGAGAGAGAGAGAGAGTAAGGGAGAGGGAGATTATCAAAAGTGAGGGAGCTACGGGTGATGGTGTCGGTCCGGTGATGGCATCGACTGGTAGTGATGGCGTGTCTGTTGGTTAGTCCAATCTAGGTTTTTTTTTTAGAAAGGAGAGATGTGGGCAAGTGAAGGGGGAAAATTTGCTGGGAAAATAATGGTGGGAAATAAAGGGGGGAAAGTTAAAAAGAAATATAGATCACACAAGATGTATTCGGTACAGTGTAAAGTCATGCCCTTCTCTTTTATTATATACAGTAGATTTGTCACAGTCAAAATTGTGACTAACTAAGTGTGACAATTCGGCTTTTTTTGCTGTCACTGTTATAAACACTAACTAAACTTCAACACTATTACAAACTGTGACGATATTATTTTTTTGTCAGTGTTTGCAACAGTGACTAAGTTTGTCACTGTTTATAACAGTGACAAATAACATTGTCACGGTTTAAAACCATGACAAATTGAGTCACAGTTATGGACAGTGACAAACGACGCGAAAATAAGTGTGACAATTCGGCCAATTTGGTGTAGTGCCATTCGATCTGATTGAGGTGGCGAGTACCTCTCTAATGAGTTTATTGATGACCTCATACATAATGGGATTCTGTCACAGTTAACAGCACCTGGTACGCCTCAGCAGAATAGTGTAGCGGAGAGAAGGAATCGGACCCTTTTAGACATGACTAGGTCGATGCTGAGTTATTCTGAGTTGGCATTATTCCTTTAGGGTTATGCTTTGGAAACTTCAGCATACATATTGAATCTAGTACCAAGCAAATCTGTTCCCAGGAGACCACGGGAGATGTGGATTGGGCACAAGCCTTCTTTGCAACATCTCCAGATATGGGGGTGTCCGGTATATGTACTAAAAGGAAAGATGAGCAAGTTGGATTCTAGATCAGAAGTATGTTATTTGTAGGGTATCCAAAGGGTACTTATGGATAGTATTTTTATGATCCATGAGAACAGAAAGTGTTTGTTAGTACAAATGTTATTTTCTTGGAGGGTGATTATATCATGAACCATAAACCTAAGGGAAGGATAGATCTTAGAGAGATAGAAGGAGAGCCCTCAGTCCTACCCGCAGTTGATAACGATGTAAGATAAGAAAATACCACTTCTTCACCCAATCTGCCCCAGTACCTCGTCGTAGTGGGAGGTTTATCAGCCAGCCTGATAGACACATGTTCTTAGGAGAAGTTTTTGAAGCTGTCTCCATAGAATCTAAATCTGATCCTACCACATATGTAGAGACAATAGCTGATGTAGACTCAGCTCATTGGGTTAAAGCTATGAAGGCTGAATTGGAATCTATGGATTCCTATCAGGTCTGGGATCTTGTAGAACTTCCAGCCAATATTAAACCCATTGACTGTAAATGGGTCTACAAGAGGAAAAGAGGATCTGATGGAAAGGTTGAGACCTTTAAAGCAAGACTTGTAGCCAAAGGTTACACTCATAGGGAGGGCATTGACTATGAAGAAACCTTCTCGCTGGTAGCCATGCTCAAGTCCATCAGAATACTCTTATCCATTGATGCATGCCTAGATTATGAGATCTAGCAGATGTTCATCAAGACTGCATTCTTGAATGGCAATCTTGAGGAGGACATCTATATGCAACAACTAGAAGGGTTCATAGCTGGTGGGAAAGGTAACTTCATATGCAAGTTGCAAAAGTCCATTTATGGGCTTAAGCAAGCATCTAGGAGTTGGAACATACGTTTTGACCAAGCAGTCAAGTTGTTTGGTTTCATATAGAATCTGGATGAACCTTGTGTATACAAGAAGTGTGAAGGGAAAGTGGTGGCTTTTCTAATGCTTTCTGTTGACGACAATCTACTTATTGGGAATGATGTAGCGGCATTGTCAATGGTTAAGGTTTGGCTAGCTAGTACTTTCGATATGAAGGATCTAGGAAAGGTGAGCTATATCCTTATTCCTTGGGATAAAGCTCTTTCAGGATCGTAAGCGAAAGATAATGGGGTTATCTCAAGCTGGTTATATCAATAAGGTGCTAACTAGGTTTTTAATGGATAATTCAAAGAAAAGTTTGTTATCTTTCAGGCATGGTTTAGCGTTCTCCAAGGACTAGTGTCCAAAGACACAGGAGGAGAGGAATCGCATGGTAGAAGTTCCCTATGCTTCGGCAATGGGAAGTCTCATGTATACGATGTTATGTACTAGACCAGATATCTGATTTGACATTGGCATGGTTAGTAGATATCAATCGAATCCAAGTCCAGAGCACTGGACAACCGTTAAGCACATTCTTAAGTACTTGAGAAGGACTAAAGATTACATGCTTATGTACGACGGTAGTGAGTTAATTCCAGTAGGATACACTTATTCGGACTTTATGTCAGATACAGATTTAAGGAAGTTGATATCCGGACATCTCTTTACCTTGGGAGGTGGTGTTGTTAGTTGGAGGAGCATTAAGTAGAAATGCATTACAAACTCAACTACAGAAGCTGAGTATGTGGCTGCTTGTGAAGCCGCAAAGGAAGCTGTTTGGCTCAAGAAGTTCCTTATGGAGCTCGAGGTGGTACCAGCATCGTTGTCACCTATTACGCTTTATTGTTAT
This sequence comes from Hydrangea macrophylla, assembly GCA_033977485.1. Taxonomy (NCBI): domain Eukaryota; kingdom Viridiplantae; phylum Streptophyta; class Magnoliopsida; order Cornales; family Hydrangeaceae; genus Hydrangea; species Hydrangea macrophylla. Next base: position 19,773,379 of record CM066982.1, read on the forward strand.
AATAGTGGGATAGTGGCTCAGTCCAAGGAGCCAAGAAACCACGAAAAGGTAAAGCACGTAGAGCAGAAATATCATCTAATTCGAGATATTGTTCAACATGGATATGTGACTGTCAAGATTGCCACCGCTGACAATCTTGCCGATCCATTTACAAAGGCCTTGCCACAGAAGGTCTTTGATCGTCATCTAGATAGTTTAGGTCTCAGATGTAGTCCTGAATGGTTATGAGTGTAAGTGGGAGTTTGTTGGGTTTGTGCCCTCAAATCATTACTTTGTGAGACATTGACATTTTAATATATGGATATCAGCTTTACATTTCATTATGTATGTTTCTTTCATAAGATGATTGTTAATCCTTAAGTATCATAGTAAGTAATTCGTGTGTGTATGAGATACATACAATTGAGATACGGATTACTATCCTTTGATACTTAGAACTTGTCACAGTGGATGATGAGACTAGATACCTAATCAGGTTTACACTGTAGCATGATTAACTACCATTGGATGGAGTGATGAATCTCAATCACTAGAGTGTAACTCTTAGTTAATATGCTAGTGCTTGTAGTGCATTGACGGACCCGAGCTTTCCTATTGACACTCAAGACTGTCAATAGTCAATAGGAACTCATAACTTGTATAAGGTACGTGTTCTCAATCTTGAGACGATTATGAACACAGACTATGGTTATGACTGCTTTGACTTACCAATCAGTGAGGTCTATAAAAGATCAACACCTGGATATCTTGGGTATGTCATTTTCACAGAGTTGTGAACATATATTGTCAAGATAGAATCTACCCTTTGATATAGAGTAAGCATTCTCTTGAGAATGTCACGCAATTGATTACTAAGAACTGCAGTCTTGCTGATAAGTAGTTATCAACATGTTTGGTAATTATGAGTGGTGAATGAGACTCAAGGAGTACAAGAATTAATCATGATTCAGGTTGACAGTAACAGTTATCCAACTACCTGAATATGATTACGAATGTTGAAGGTAGAGGGACATTAGTACGCCATACAAATCTAGTCATCGCTTCGGTTTGTTCTTTTGCGTTGGAGTTATTTATGATTTTATAGTGGAATAAATGTTAACTGATCAGTTGGTTAGTTTATTGATCAAAGAGTTTGGTCATGGGAATTCACAACTGATCTGAGCCAACAATAAAGAACCTAGGAGGTCCCACTCTTAGCTCCGCTAGGATGCTTGGAAAGGCACGTGAGGATCCTGTCAAGACAGGTTCGATTGATCGAAGTAGTCTTGGTCGATTGAAGTCTAGACAGGTTCAATTGCTCAAATATGGTTCGCTCGATCAAAGCCACTTCGATCGGTCAAAGATTAAAGTCAGTTCTGGAAATCTATAAATAGGGTAGTTGCGTACAGGGTTTAATAATCATCGTTTGTCCAATACGAAAGCTGCAGAGAATGTTTAGGGTTTTCCAAGCCTTCTTATCCTCCCCATTGGAGTTCGCACCAACTCTAGTCTCTCCGGCAGCATCCACAGGATTCATAAAGGTGAAGACAATCTAGTGAAAGCTACTGCATCATCAAGAAAGTTGAAGATTTCAGAATTGGGTTCAAGACACAAAGGTATAACTCTTGTCCCCTCTTGTACGCATCTATGGAATTGACGAGTAGTAGATCCTGGGCTACTAATAAGTTTTTAAAACTTAATCTTTCCACTGCGCGTTTAAAATCATTTTAAACCTAATTTTTCCATCACCAACATTGCTACTACTCATGGGTTCTAAACCATATATTACTACTATTCAAGGGTAAATACACGGACTCGCACTATGGACCCCGGTCCCATACCATGGGACAGCACATGTCTACTAGCACAAATGTTCAAAAGAGCCCACTCTAAAGCCCACTTTGAGACATTAGGAAATCTTCACTCCCTAACCACTCTCCTTATCTCACTTTCTAGATCTCCACCCGTTAACCACACTTCGGTCTTACTCTCTGAATCCCCACTAGCAAGCCACCCTCCGGAGCTCACTCGCTAGTGTCTCTACTCACTGAGGACCACATGCTACTGAAATATTAAATACTAAACACACATATGTGCTATTCGGAATGCCCACAACAAATTAGAGAGGCCCATTACTACAAAACTTGCTAAAAACCTTGGACTCACATAGACGAGTCATTATAAGCTCATTTAACCTTCTGCACCAATGGCATTAGCCTTGGTACACTCCCTCGCTTAATCCCCGAAAAGCCAATAGCATGGTCTTGAAATCTTCCATTGCTTAACCCTCTGCACCAATAACATACCATCCCCTAAATCTCAATACATGTGCTTGCTTAACTATCTGCGCCAATGAGGCACCATTCTTGCTTTGACTGATATGCAATATTGATTTGTCGCCCTAAGTGACATTACCCCTTGTTTAACATCCTGCACCAATAGCACACTGATCTTGTCAGAATCAAGATATAAAAAGTGTACTTTACTTTTCCAAAGATTTGTAGTAGTGAAAGTAAAGGTCGAACCCACAGAGATTGTTAATTTTTATCCTTTAATTAATAAAATCTAATCTATTTAGTTATAAGAAAATCGGAAGTTTGATTGATTTATAATTTGATTATTACTACTAATTAAACTATGAATTAAACTATGAAGTTATGGAAATAAAGTCTAGAATTAAATCTAAGTGAACTTGTATGCTAAATTGAAAATTGGTTTGAATATGAATAGATGAAGTCTAGGATTACAAATCCACCACTAACTATACATCGGGGGTCTAAACTTTCTATTCTAAGTTCTATGTTTGGATAGTTATGATCTATCGTAGCTACAAGCCCAATAGCATCGTCAAGAAGATATTGTTAGTTTGATCTAAGCATAATTCATGTGTCCATCTATGGTTCACATGAATTATCTACCTATAACTAGGGTGTAGCATAACTCATCTTTCCTAAGCATGAATTGTAAAAGATGTAAACATCACAACCACATAAGCACTATTGTATGTAAATACTCCTATCAATCACAGAAATCAAGGACTATTGAGTTCAATGAGTATAAGGAAAAATCTAAGACAAGAATAGATCCAAAATACTCTTGATTATTACATTAAAAACTTATTATAAATAATCCATCAACATACAATCACTATCCATTACATAAAACCTAAAACAGAAAAGCATAGAATCCCCCTTTGACATAGCTAGGGTTTCATTGAAATCCTAGATTAGGAGTTTAGTTGTACATGGTGGTTGAAAGCATGAAGATTGAGTCGATAGTAGCCATTAGAGACCTTCAAGCTTGCTCTTCTCCTTCCCCTTGCCTGCCCAAGCCTTCAATGAATGAATGTGTGTAAAGATGTGTATATATTGATCTCTATGTGTGTGTGTAACCCTAAAAATTATAAAAACTAAGTATATATAGAGTTTACAAGAAGTTTTGGAAGCTTTCCTATCCCGAAACGAACTAAAACAGCTGTTATTACAATCTGGACATCATTAAGCAGTTACGTTCACATAGGGCTCTTCAGTATAGCAAAATACGCAACTTCAGTTTTTGTACGGATCGTGCGAGCGGGCCATGCGAGCACGTAATTGGAAAATCACGCGCGCAGATCGCGCGAGCGATTTCTGGGATCTCGCGCGAAGGGCTTTTTTCAGCTTCTTTCTTCTCGCTTTTTCTCCTTATTTAACCTGATATCCGTGTTTTCTTCTAAAACCTGACAGAAAATAGAAAATAAAGTAAGACTACACAAAAATAGGATAAAAACGGCTAACAAATGTGAATTAAGGCGTATGATTGGGATTTGTTCTCTCTCGATCACACCCCCAAACTTACATTTTGTTAGTCCTCGAGCAAAAAAAAAAATAAGACTACTAATAATAAAATTCCTAATCCATTTTCGTATGGATAACGATTGCACTTAACTTGTGCAACAAGCCTTTTAAACCTCTAGGTGTCCCTAGTCGGACGAGTGAAGTCTCGTGAGGGTTCTCGTCAACAAGTCACCCACAACCATCTTTATTAACTTGTGAAAATAAAAATTTATTCAAAATTTAAAATATTTCAATGTCAACATCCTTCTTTGATAAAATCAACTTCAAATGAAACTTTTTAAATTATCAAGAGTAAAACAATCGTATGCCTTCCTACATTATGAACAATAATCCGAAAACATATATCACCAAAATCTATAGAATATATCGAAGACCCGCATGTGTGTGAAATAGTAGTCAAGTGGATGCACGGCAACTATGAAATTGGAATATAAATCGGATGACTATTTAGTGATGCTTCGACTGCAAATCTCACGTTACTAATTACACTCTAAAGTAAAATCATTTTGAAACAGGTGTAAGCACTCATTTATATATGCGAGACAGAATTCTTGTGCAAAACAAATAAACTCGCATATGACTCCCAACAACGTATGACACGACAAAAATAAAATAGTCTCATGAATAGATATCGATCATCAAGTGAATACCATTACTACCATGCTTATACTCCCTTTTCCTATCGGTTCCATATTCAAATCATGTTTCCATAGAATCAACTAGGAGTTTATAAGGGTTGTAATGTTGGTCAAGGGTTAAAGCTCAGAAAAGAAAGGCAAAAAGAGATTCAAAGAGTCCGTAAGTACATAGGAATAGCCTTAATGTGTAATGCAAGGGCTTTAATACAACGACTAGTTATTTCACTTTTTTTTTCTTTCTTTTCTTTATCTCTTTCAAGAGATTCATCTCTTTTTTTTTACTATTAATTTCTTTTTTCAATATCTATTTTCTCTTTTTCTTTATACTTCTTATACTCCTTTTCTTTTACTACTCAATACATCACTTTTTCCTTAGTCGTTTATTAGCCCGATTTCTTTATGAAAAACTATTCTCTAACTACTCTTGGACATGGGCTAGGTAACATTTAATAGTGGCGAACTCCATATCGGAATGGGTAGGATAATAGGTGAACAATGAAATGGCTTAATTAAAGGCCCAAAGGGTTAACAAGGGATAAAAATATTTGTATTGGGTAGGCCAAAGATCAAAAAGGTTTATTAAAACAGATGGCCTAGTGTCATTTTCTAGAGTCACATGATTCTTCAATGTTATGATACCATAGGAAATATAATTTATTCTATTTTTATTTTTTAAACATGGTAATTATAATACTAACTCGACTTTCAATCAAAATAAAGAATAGTGAGACTAATCAACGAAATAATGCGCTACGCCAATGAGATTCGAATAACGTAATAAAACCCTCAAAAAGAATGAAAGGCTCGAAAACTCACCGGGTTCTAGTCTCCACAATATTACTGTTTAGAAATCCAAGTTATATTATAGTTCAATGTCAATATGTATCCACATGACTACGTGCCGTGCAAAAAAGTTATGCAAGTTTAAGATATCAAACAATGATTCTAAGGATATATAGTTCTCAAGACATACCTTCATAGATTCGGTAAACATCGGATTACATAATCTCTTAATTTCAAAATTCCAACGAAATCTAATTACAATAAGAAGTAACGCAACATTGAACAATATTAAGAAACTGTTTAAGAAACTATTTTCATTTATTTTATAGAACTAATAAAATGTTTGTTTTTCTATTATTATTATTTCTCTTTTGTTCTCTTTTTTTTTTTCTTTACAATGAATGAAAGAAATAACGAATGAACGAAATAACGAAATAACGAACTAACAAAAGAAAACTAACAAAAAGAAAAAAAAATTATTCTGAATTACAAAAAATAAAACGACTATACTAAAATGAACGAATATCCATATACTACCCCAAACCAAATCACCGCATGTCCCTATGCAGGTGGGAACATGACAATGACATGGATGTAGTCCGCATAGAAGATAACCAGAACCTCCACACCACAAAACACGTCTGAAGAAGGTAGCACGCCAGCATGGAAGTACCAATCGACTAGCTCCCACTCCGGATGCGTAGCATGATCAAAAGGTGGTCTTATCTCATAAAAATCGTCCTCAGCAGTCATCTCTGGAACCACATCTATCTTAGTCTCCGCAATAATACCCGGACCCAAATAAATTGCATCATCCTCAGGACCAGAATAAGGCGCAAAGATCGAGGCAATATCCTCGGGGGACCAATCAGGGTGACCCGGACCTTGTCGAACAACGTCCGACACATAATCAGGGAGGTCCCTATAGGGATAGGTAACCTCAGGTGTAGGTACATCAGTCGATAAAGAATCAGACAATGAAATGGCAGCTAGACCTGAAAGAATGTCCTCATCGTCATCATCGGTCGAGGAATCAACTGAATCAGAAGAAGAAGAGTCAGAAGACGTCGGTGGAGCGCCATAAGGGCCGTCTATAACTGTAGGGTCATCGCCGAAAAGGTCATCCTCGTCTGAAGAATCAGAACAGATATGCATGGGAACACGAGGACGACGACAATTCCAGTCGGGACGACCGACTGGACCGTAGGACTTGGCTACCCTAGGACTCGGTATGGTATCAGAATTGAAAGAACTAGAGTCGGAATAATGACTCGACTCACTCGAAGACCTATCAGGTGAAGTAGGATGAGAAATAGGATGGTCCATAATGTGAGGATGACAATGAGCTATGAGGGTCGAGGTACTATACGGATATCGGAAAACTAAAAACCTGTGACCAAAAATTAAGCCACAATTTAACTTTATTAGTCAAAATTATTAGAAGGAATAAAGTTAACGTTACTCGTTGCTTGATTGTGTAGCATTAATGAATTTTAAATTTTAAACTCAGGCAATGTAGTGTTGAATTTAAATAGAAATTCTGACATAATTACCCCCAAACCCGAACCTAAGAGATTCCTGTTATAGTGCAATGGGAGTTGGAATTGATGTTCAATATTAATTCACTGACAATCGCTCCAAATGAATAAATGAAAACATTGTATAGCCAAGCAAGAAAGTGGAAGCAGAACTAATTAATAGTAACATTACTGATGTGACTAACCAGAAGCAACAGGAATAAAATCAACCATAAAAGAAAAACAATAAATGCATAACGAAATAATTACAGACCCAAGTAACAAAATAAATAAAAAAAATGAAAGACAGAAAATAAACTAACCGGTCAAAGCTGAGTACATCACCATCCTAATAAATAACCAGAAAACCGAAATAAACAATATACAAGTCAGTGTCTGCAAATGTTCGAATCCATCCACCCATCCAAATACAAGAAAAAATGAAAAAAAAATCTGTCACCCCTCTTAAGCCTAGTCTAATCATCCCCTCCCTCCAACAGCACCAGCTCCAATCCTGTACTCCCCTGGCCGGTAGTCGCAGCGCCATCGCCATCCCCATCACTCCCGTCACCTCCATCATCTCCATCACCATCACCAGCCTCCTCATCCTCGCCCTGTACCTCTCCCTGCTCCTCGGCCACCTGCTGTGTCGGTCTCGAAAAGGCAGACTGGTACACAGTCTCACCCTAGGCTAGAATATCATCCAACTGGTCTAGGTGGGCCAGCTGGAAATACGATCACATATAGGACTAAAGCCGCAAGGTCTCTCCACGGAATGCACAAACGTCCCCATATTCCAAGCGTACGGGGTATCCTCCTGGGGAAGGGGACGCTGTGCTGCCTGCTCCCAAAGTGCCTGGGCCTGCTCGCGGGCTCTCCTCACCTCTAAATCAAGACGATCTAAGCTCAGCTTCCAATTGGCTCATCGGCGGGGATAGGGAGGGCCTTGGCCCAGAGAATGGCCGTAATGGTGCGAGGGTAAGGTAAAAGGAGTTTAGAGTCGACAGAATTATCTATGGCCTGGATAGATGCCCTCCATAATCACGAGACCGGGATAAAACCAGTCTCTGCGATAAACAACATAGAGGGCATGATGGATCTCCTTGGTCCGTTCTTGGTCGTGACCAAGGGGGTACAGGTTTCATTTAAAGACATGGTCGACAAACCACATCTAGTGGGGCATATGAGATCGGCGTATAGACTGCCCTGATCCAGAGCGGCCGCCATACATGTCTTGGATAATATGTATAAAGGAGTGGGCTTTGTTGAGGACATTAAGTTTAGGGACTTGATAGGAGTGGGAGAGGATTTGGAGAATATCAGAGATGTTGTCTGGGTTTAGGGTGATGTCGCGGCCATCTATGGTGGTGGATAGAAAGACGTGTTGGCTAAGGGATTGTTTATGGTATCGCATGTTATGATAGAATAAGCGGACGAGACATGAATAACTTATGAGGTCGGGATTACGGAAATAGAGTTATGGGGCCAACTTACGGGTAGTGAGGTTGTTGTGGCCCCACTTGGTGTCTTTATCCGACGTGAAGTACTCAGCGTCAATAGCGACCTCGTAATTGAGGCCGCGGTTGGCGTATTTTGGTCCTAACTCATTAAGGTTAGGGTCGTCTGGGGGAGGGGGTGGAGGTGCACCTGTTTGTTTTTCGTTTCCTTTGGACTTCTTATGGGGCGGTTGGGAGGACGAGGGAGATTTTGCCGGTCATTTGGTCATTTTTTTAAGTAGGTGGGGATGAAATTTTTAGAAAAAAATTTAAAAATATCGGCTTTATTTTTGGTCTATGCCCAGAAAAAGAAAACGAAAAGGGGATAGGGGGATGGGTCACCTGCAAAGAAAAACGTCCCGACAAGAGACACAATCAATATAATTTCAATAGTTTATAAAAAAAAATTGGGGTTCACGGGGGAACACCCAGCAATTGTGAGAAGAGTCGGTCCCTTCCCACCCACTGTCCTGACAAGGGCACACACTTTGCGGCCGAGTCACGGGGTACTCGCCGCGTGTTTAGAACAATGGAATCATATAGAAATACTAGTAGCTCAAGTATTAAAAAAGCTCAAAAATTGAATTCCATTCCTAAATGGAAGTGACTGCTTGTAGATTCAATTTTGATTTTAACATTTCTAAAATTGTCAGTGCTTCCCATAGTTAAGAGTTTGGAAAAACGAGTGTAAGCATCTAATGAATGTACACTAAAATTTATACTATGGTTCAAGATGGTCTAGAATCTTAGGTTTAAAATTAACGTAACTGTATTATTGTTGCAGATTAGTGGATTGAATTGTCGATATGAGATCCACAAGTTTGTAATAAAGAATTCGAATAATCGATTTTGATGTCACTATATACCACTTGTGTCATCACAGAATGATATACACTGGGTTCTCATTACTAAGGGTCATTCAAAGATTAAAACAAGTCATTGGGGATTACTTCAATCAACGTCCAGCATTAAATGTAGGTTGTCAAAACATGAACATATAAGCTAGACTTATTACAGCACAGTGGGAAGAGTTTTAACGACTGAATCATATATTAATCTATTAAATTAACGTAGACGTGCATAGGAATCGAAAAGCCCCCCCCCCCCCCAATTGTAATACTACAGTGAAACAATACTATTCAAAGCAGGGGTTTAGGGATCCCTAATTTAGAACCCTAAAAAATCAACCATGTTACCCAAATTAGGGGCTATGGTTGTGTGTATATCAATCGTTGTGTGTATTTGTATCACCCTGACCCAAGGTAGGATTAGGGATTACAGAATGTTCTTAGTGAATGTAAAGATTGAGTCCAGGATTTAGGGTTTCAAAACCCCCAATTGCTAATCCCAATTTTAAGTTGTGATCACTGAACTATGGCTGTATATTTATATGAACATAATCCCCATAGGACAAATCACAATTCCCAGACCCCAAACCCTGATTAAAATTAGTGAGTGTGTGGGTGTAGCCTCTGTATACATACGACAGTAGGGTTCATGAGTTTGATTGAGACTTTCAAGAACTCCCAAATACACAAACCCTAACTGTGTTTAGCTATAGATCTGTGTGTGTTTGTGTAAATCAATCTATATATCGAAATCATGTATGTGCATATATATATATGTGTATATAGATTCAAGTACATATGTATATGTGTGTGTGGTACCTGAATTGAGAAGGGAGAGGGCAAGAGAGTAAGACGCAATTGGCGGCGACGGCGGTGGAGCGGTGGTCTGGTGACGTGAGGGGGAGCAGGCCGACGGTGGCCGGCAGTGATGTGGTGGTTGATGGTGGTTGGAAGAGAAGGAGAGAGAAAGAGATCGAGAGAGAGAAGGGGGGAGGTTGAAGAGAGAAAGAGAAAAGAGAATCTGAAAAAAAAAAATTAGGGCTCAGCCTTTTATTTAAAGGAACGGGCACCTCGCGCGAGCGAACCGCGCGAGCGAGGTTCGCGCGCGCAGATCCCTCCGCGAGGAGAAGCTGAGGCTTTGTTTTCAGTTCAAAATTTTTTTCTTAAGTGACAAATCCGCGTGAGCGAGGTACTCGCGCGCGCGAATTTATGTGCGAGTTGAAGCAGTGTCTTCAACTCAAAAACTTGTGCAAAAAATTTTCTAAGTCTCCGAATCGCTCGTGCGGGCCGTTCCAGCGAAATCCTCGCGTGCGCAGATCCGAGGCGCGAGCAAAAGCTGAGGCTTCTTATAAAAAAATTCAAAAATTTTATCTAAGGGAATATCTCGCGCGAGCGGAGCGTGCGAGCGACCTTTCACACGAGCAGGCCTCGCGCGCGAGAGTCAATTTTCTCTTTTTCTCATCTGTTTTCTTGTATAAGTGTTTTCATGATCAATTTTCCTCTTTTTGGGCAATTAAATCTCGGACATTGGGAGACCAACAACCTAAAAATGAACAAAACTAAGGAAAATTCTAATCAAAACTTGGGTTGCCTCCCAAGAAGCGCTAAGTTTTACGTCGTTAGCTCGACCGATGCACGTGCTCAGTCGAGATAGACCGGTTCAACTAGATCTATTGATTTGATTTCTCTTTCCTCTATGTCGCCAGACCGGTATGGCTTAAGCCGTTGTCCGTTTACTTTAAACGGTGTTCCACCGTTTGTATCTTGAATTTCAATTGCCCCATGCGGGAACACTTGCGTTATTATAAACGGACCGTCCCAACGGGAACGTAGCTTACCTGGAAACAACCTTAATTTTGAATTAAACAACCAGACGCGTTGTCCGACCTCAAAATTTTTTCTCACGATCATCTTGTCGTGGAACGCTTTCGAACGTTCTTTATAGATTTTTGAATTCTCATACGCCTCATTTCTCAATTCTTCAAGTTCTTGTAGTTGAAGTTTACGATGACATCCTGCCGTTGTTACATCTTGGTTAAGCATTTTTACGACCCAATAGGATCGATGTTCAAGTTCTATCGGTAGGTGGCACGCTTTTCCAAATACTAGTCGGTAAGGAGACATTCCAATAGGAGTTTTAAAAGCTGTACGATATGCCTAAAGCACATCAGTAAGTCGCAACGACCAATCTTTGCGATCTGGATGCACCGTTTTTTCCAGTATACTTTTTACCTCTCTATTAGACACTTCAACATGGCCTTGGGTTTGCGGATGGTACGCGGTTCTTACTTTATGAGTGACGGAATATTTTCGGATGAGTGCCTCAAAGTGACGATTACAGAAATGTTTACCTCCGTCGCTTATAATCGCTCGTGGTGTGCCAAAACGACAAAATATGTTATCTTTTATAAATTGAACCACTACTTTATGGTCGTTCGTTTTCGTCGCAACTGCCTCCACCCACTTAGAAACATAGTCGACCGCGACTAGAATATATTCGTACCCAAAGGATGACGAAAACGGAACCATAAAGTCGATGCCCCATACATCGAATATTTCTATAATAAGGATTGGGGTCATGGGCATCGCATCACGACGTGACATGTTACCTGTTTGTTGGCATCGTACACAATTCTGACAGAATTCGTGCACATCTTTAAACAGTGTTGGCCAAGATAACCCGTTTTGGAGGACTTTAGCGGCCGTACGACGGCCTCCAAAGTGACCTCCGCATTCTAAGGAGTGACAGAAGTTCAAAATTGAATTGAACTCACTCTCTGGAACACAACGTCATATAATTTGATCAGAACAATGTTTAATTTGTGAAAAGAACCGATCTTTATCCAAACGAGACCACGTATGCGGGATATATCCCGTAGCTAAGAAATTGACGATGTCACTGAACCACGGACGGTTTACAATAGATAACGCAAATAATTGCTCGTCCAAAAATGAATCCTTTAGAGGGGTAATATCATTAGATTCTACAAGAATTCATGACAAGTGGTCAGCTACAACATTTTCAGAACCCTTTTTATCACGTATTTCATAATTAAACTCCTGAAGGAGTAAAATCCATCAGATTAATCTCGGTTTCGTTTCTTTCTTATTCAATAAATGACGTAATGCAGCGTGATCAGTATACACAATGACCTTTGATCCCAATAAGTATGAACGGAATTTGTCGAGGACAAACACAACCGCAAATTATTCTTTTTCTGTTGTTGTATAGTTTAATTGCGCATCATTTAGTGTTTTACTTGCATAATAAATTACGTGAGGGACTTTATTAACTTTTTGTCCTAAAACAGCTCCAACGGCATAAATGGAAGCATCACACATCAATTCAAACGGTAGTGACCAATCAGGGGATTGGATTACCGGAGTCGTGGATAGTAAGGTTCGCAACGTTTCAAAAGCCTTCAGGCATTCATTGTCAAAGACAAAAGGAACATCCTTGGTAAGCAGGTTACACAATTGGCGTGAAATTTTACTACAGACTTTGATAAATCGTCTATAGAAGCCGGCATGACCTAGGAAGGAATGGATCTGACGAATGGATGATGTCAGTGGAAGTTTGTCTATTAAGTCGATTTTCGCTTTATCAACCTCTATACCTCGCTTGGAAACAACGTGACCCAAGACTATTCCCTCTTGAACCATGAAATGGCTCTTTTCCCAACTCAATACCAAATTTGCTTCCTCGCAACGGGTGAGGACTTTCGTAAGATTTTGAAGGCATTCATCAAATGTAGGGCCGAAAACTAAGAAATAGTTCATAAATACTTCGAGAAATTTCTCAACCATGTCCGAGAAAATTGCCATCATACACCGTTGAAAGGTTGCCGGTGCATTGCACAAACCAAACGGCATACGACGGTAGGCAAAGGTTCCAAAGGGACATGTGGACATCGTCTTTTCTTGGTCATCGGGATAAACGGGCACCTGGTTATAACCAGAGTATCCATCTAAGAAATAATAATAGCTCTGACTGGACAAACGTTCTAGGATTTGATTAATGAATGGGAGCGGGAATTGATCCTTACGAGTCATCGTATTAAGTTTTCTATAGTCAATGCATACCCGTCAACCAGTAGTTTGACGGGTGGGTATAAGGACTCCCTTTTCGTTTGGTACAACCGTAATACCTGATTTCTTTGGGACAACCTGAGTTGGGCTGACCCAATTACTATCAGAGATCAGGTAGATAATACCTGTATCTAAGAGTTTTATAACTTCCTTCATAACCACCTCTTTTATGTTAGGGTTGAGACGTCGTTGCATTTCCCTAGATTGTTTAGCATTTTCTTCTAAATTTATTCTATGCATGCAAACTGACGGGTCAATTCCTTTTAAATCGGCGACCGTCCATCCAATTGCCTTCTTATGATTGCCTAGAACCTGTATTAGTTGTACTTCTTGAATTTTAGTTAAATTTGATGCGATTATAACTAGAAGGGTTGCGTTAGATCCTAGGAATGCATATTTCAGAGAATCCGGCAACGGTTTGAGTTTGAGCGTCGGGGGACTCTCAATGGATGGTAATGCCAGTTCATGTGCAAGAGGCAGTAAAGCCTCTATTTTAGGTGTCCATGAAAGCGCATTAGTCGTGCTTACTGATTCTAATAAATTATTCACATCTTCAATATTTGTGTCAATGTTGAAATCATTAAAATTAAAATGAGATAGGCATGCTTCCAAAGCTTCCTTAGTCAACATAAAAGGCGCTACCTCTTCGACTAATTCATCTATTAAGTCTATGGCATAGCAGTCTGCCTCTTCATCATCTCTACATGGTTAATTAGATGCATTAAAGACGTTAAGACGCACAGTCATGTTACCAAAAGTTATATCCATCACTCCAGTCCTACAGTTAATAATAGAATTAGCCGTGGCTAGGAAAGGGCGTCCTAGAATGACTGGAGCATGTTTACTAGCATCTAAGACTGGTTCGGTGTCTAGCACGATAAAATCGACCGGATAATAGCATCTATCAACTTTGACAAATACATCTTCTACTACCCCTCGTGGAACTTTAATTGACCTATCGGCTAATTGTAAGGTAGCTGCAGTCGGTTTTAGCTCTCCTAAACCCAAATGTTCATATACTGAATAGGGTAGCAGACTCACACTCGCTCCTAAATCAAAAAGAGCCCGGTGAATGTATTTATCACCGATGTGACAAGCGATGGTTGGAGTACCCGGGTCTTTATATTTTAGAGTGTGGTGATTAAACATGGACCTAACCTTTTTCGTTAGAAAGACTTTCTTAGATAGGTGGTTTCTAGATTTTCTCTTTTCAGTGCACAAGTCTTTTAAGAATTTAGTGTATGGAGGTATTTACTTAATAGCGTCAAGTAATGGAATGTTAATCTTTACCTCTTTAAATGTCTCAAGAATATCCTCCGGGTGTGTTCCCTTCTTCGAAAAGTGAGATGGGACGTCTACGCTTGTAGGGAACGGCATTCTAGGTACATAATTTGATGGATTTGTCACTTTAGATGTATTAGGTACTGAATGAACAGGGTCCTTCGTAAATTTATTGTTATCTCCATCTTGTTCCTTACTTATTCCTTTACCCTTATCTTTTTGAGATTCGGGAGGAGGTATAATCTCCTCCGGACGCTCAGTCGCTCTAGTCGACACCGCGTTAACTTGATCACTCGTCAAGCTCACCTCATATTGTCCTTTAGGGTTTTGGACCAGTTGACTTGGTAACTTTCCCTCATTACGACGATTTAAGGTATTAGCAAGTTGTCCCATCTGGGATTCCAATTTAGCTATCGATTGCGTGTGAGAGTTAACAAGTTGTGACTGTGATTGTGATTAGGCCTCTAGGTTTTTTAATGACGCCAACACACTCTCCTCAAAAGTTTTATCCCTAGGAGGATTAGCACGGAAGGGAGGTTGTTGGTATTGATTTTGTTGAGGCCTGGGCGCATTTGGGAAGTTTGTCGTTGCTGGTTTCGAATACGGACCTTCACTATTAGATTTCCATGAAAGGTTCGGGTAAGGTCCCATGTCGAGTCTGGTTTATAACCCGCGGGGTTATAATTGGGTCGTTGGAACTGTCCAGAAACTAAGACGCGGACGGACATGCTAATGTCGAATGAGACAAATCTGAGCATAACTGGCATACTTCAACCGGAGGGGGTGGGCCTTGCATGTGGCCCATCATCATAAGTTGGTCCATTTTTCTATTTAGTTCTTGAATTTTATATGAATGGTTAGACTCAACTTTAGCCTCTCTTTGGGTGTGGTGGGAGGTGTCCCTCAGGTCGTACAGATACAGCTTGGAGCATAGAGTTTTCGCTTAATGTTTCAAATATCTTCCAAGCTTCGTCGGCACTCTTGTGGAGGAACGTCCCTGCACAAATAGCATCGACGGTGTTACGAACGGTGGGAATTAGTCCTTCGTAGAAGACTTGCACCAGTTGCCATTTGGGTATCTGATGATGAGGGCAAGAACGTAAGAGTTCTTTGAACTGTTCCCATGTATCATAAAGAGTTTCGTCATCTTGCATTCTAAAATTAGTTATTGATTTTCTAATCTGATTCGTTCTAGTGATGGGGAAAAATTTCTGTAGGAAAGCAGTAACCAATTCGTCCCATGTTCTTATTGAATTTGGCTCCAAGGATTGGAGCCAATACTTCGCTTTGTCTTTAAGTGAAAACGGGAAAAGACGCATTTTCAATTCATCATCTGTTAAGTTCTGAATTTTTAACATAGCACAGATATCCTAAAATTTGCCTAAATGATTATAAGGGTCTTCCTTAACACGACCGTGAAATGACGGAAGGAGTGCAATAGTTGACGATTTAATTTCAAAGTGGGCTGCAGTCACTTCCGGTAATGCAATACATGATGGTGGTGTGTAGGCGGTAGGAGTAAAGTAATTCTTTAACGGTGGTGGTGGAGGTATGTTAAGATTATCCCCATTATTCTGATTATTTCCATTATTCCGGTTATGTCCAAAATCGGCCATTTGAATAGGTTCGATTTTTATCGTTTTGGTTTTTCTTAAACTGTTAAGAGTACTTCGGATTTCCGACTCGAATAGAGATGACGGTTCCGGTGTAGAATCGTCGTGTAGCATCAACCGAGCTCTAGGAGCTTGCGTTGATGACCTAACGACTCTAAGGGTTCGTTCAAGTTCGAGATTAAGCGGATTTAATTTGGGTTTACTTGAACGGGTACCAAACATAAACTAATGACTAACTCAATTAAACAAATATAACCTATGCTAATAACCAGGCATTCAAGCACACAAGACTAATATGATGCATGAAATTATCCTGTAATGCAATGAGTGTGTCAAGCCCAGCGCGCCGGGTTTCCTAGCTAATGCAGTGCTCACTCCACACCTATCCTAATGCAAGTAATGCGTCTCAGCGCCCTGACTTACAGTGGTTTGATGGAAAATTTAAATAACGGATTTACTTGGTGATTTTAAATTGATTGCAATTTAATTATTTTTCAGGTTCGCGTAAGCTCCGTTGACGTGCACAGCTGCTCCACTCGATCTTGCTAGAATTGACGATTTGAAATCTGTAGAAACAAGGATAATTTTTAGCGACTCGAAAGTAAAACTAGAAGTAAAGAAAATAAAATAGAAACTAATATTTACTAACTAAGTAAATTACGATTCTAATAATTAACGGCAAAAATTATTTCAATCCCCGGCAACGGTGCCAAAAATTGATCTCGTTAGAATCAAGATATAAAAAGTGTACTTTACTTTTCCAAAGATTTGCAGTACTGAAAGTAAAGGTTGAACCCACAGAGATTGTTAATTTTTATCCTTTAATTAATAAAATATAATCTATTTAGTTATAAGAAAATCGGAAGTTTGATTGATTTATAATTTGATTATTACTACTAATTAAACTATGAATTAAACTATGAAGTTATGGAAATAAAGTCTAGAATTAAATCTAAGTGAACTTGTATGCTAAATTGAAAATTGGTTTGAATATGAATAGATGAAGTCTAGGATTACAAATCCACCACTAACTATACATCGGGGGTCTAAACTTTCTATTCTAAGTTCTATGTTTGGATAGTTATGATCTATCGTAGCTACAAGCCCAATAGCATCGTCAAGAAGATATTGTTAGTTTGATCTAAGCATAATCCATCTATGGTTCACATGAATCATCTACCTATAACTAGGGTGTAGCATAACTCATCTTTCCTAAGCATGAATTATAAAAGATGTAAACATCACAACCACATAAGCACTATTGTATGTAAATACTCCTATCAATCACAGAAATGAAGGACTATTGAGTTCAATAAGTATAAGGAAAAATCTAAGACAAGAATAGATCCAAAATACTCTTGATTATTACATTAAAAACTGATTATAAATAATCCACCAACATACAATCACTATCCAATACATAAAACCCTAAAATAGAAAAGCATAGAATCCCCCTTTGACATAGCTAGGGTTTCATTGAAACCCTAGATTAGGAGTTTAGTTGCACATGGTGGTTGAAAGCATGAAGATTGAGTCGATGGTAGCCATTAGAGACCTTCAAGGTTGCTCTTCTCCTTCCCCTTGCCTGCCCAAGCCTTCAATGAATGAATGTGTGTAAAGATGTGTATATATTGATCTCTATGTGTGTGTGTGTAACCCTAAAAATTATAAAAACTAAGTATATATAAAGTTTACAAGAAGTTTTGGAAGCTTTCCTATCCCGAAACGAACTAAAATAATTGTTATTTACAATCTGGATGTCATTAAGCAGTTTCGTTCACATAGGGCTCTTCAGTATAGCAAAATACGCAACTTCGGTTTTTGTACAGATCACGCAAGCGGGCCACGCGAGCGCGTAATTGGAAGGTCGCGCGCGCGGATCGCGCGAGCTATTTCTGGGATCTCGCACTAGCGGATCGCGCGCGCGAAGGGCTTTTTTCAGCTTCTTTCTTCTCGATTTTTCTCCTTATTTAACCTGGAATCCGTATTTTCTTCTAAAACCTGACAGAAAATAGAAAATAAAGTAGGACTACACAAAAACAGGATAAAAATGGCTAACAAATGTGAATTAAGGCGTATAATTGGGATTTGTTCTCTCCCGATCACACACCTTCCCCCTCTTGACCAATCTACAACACTCGTTTCCTACACCCTCTCGCTATATGAATCCCCTTCTAGACCCCTGCCTGGTCAAAATCCTATTTAATGCCCCCAGCCGCCTTAAACATGCACATTTAAGACACTTACCTACCTTAAACAGAGAGTCCACTCTGAGGGTGCCAACTCAACTTCTTCAACTGTACATTGCACCCTCACAACTCTTGTATAAATACCAGCCAGATTCAAGACATCCTACCAAGTCTGCCGTAGTCTAACCCAGTAACAACCAAGTCTAAATCAACACCTCAAGCATTTACTCATGTCCTTAACCCAATCCAACGTTAGAGCAACTTAGCTAAGAGTTATTTGTTCTTGCCTTGCTCTGAAACCCTTCAACTACTTACTACCATACCCCAGATCCTTAATTATCATCCACCCTACTCTGACACTTCCATAACCCACTCTAGCCGCCCACGGCATTACCAGTGTTTTAGCACACACATCATGCCTCCAACTAAAGACTCGAATACTTACTACTCTCTCTCTCTCTCTCTCTCTCTCTCTCTCTCTCTCTCTCTCTCTCATGTTTGGGGCTACTTTGGTTCTCACCCGAGCCGAAGCCTCTCTGAATCTCATTACTCTGCTCCATTTTTTTATATTATTATTCTACTACACTTCTGCATTATTTTACCATATTTATTATGTTTCATATGTACTAACCTACTTACATGTTATACCTCTATGTATCCCTTACACACATCACTAAAGAATCTACCACAGTTGGTTACCAGAGTACAACGATCTTCTTACTAAACCCTTTCCACTTTTAAGTATAAACTTGTTCACATAATTGACCACATAATAAGATATTGATGGCACAATATGCAAATAAAGTTTCCACCTAGAGAGACATATATACCAAAACTTAAACTAGTTTTTTTTCGAAGAAAAAAAAAATGACATACCAAAATTAGATGATATATACAGTTGTGTCACACGGTATAACAAATTACTAAAATTGGCTGCTGAAAATACCATTATACATGTATTAACTTCAATCAAGCACACAAGAGTTTAGTGCAATGCCAATTTTATTTCGCATTGTGGTTATAGTTTGTGGAATAAACATATTAAACATAGGAAGCTTATTACTAATTGAAGTATGTTAGAGTTGATATGAAAACATGAAAATGCATCACATTATGTAAATGACATACCCCAGATTGGATTTCAATGGAAAACCAATTTACTATGGCTCTGTTTGGTTTGCGGATTTAGAGAAGGTAAAGGAAAAGATAAAGATACAGGAAAAGAGAACAAGAAAGAAAACTAGTTAGCTTGTGTTTTTTTCTTGTATTCTCATCCACTGTTAAATAACAATAAAAAAAATTCAAAAACAAAATTCAAAATAGAATTGCAAATTAAGAAAAAATTGACCGAAGTGACTCACAAAATTAAAAAATCTTCAATTGATTTCTAATGTGTTCTTTTCCTTCTATTTTCCTCACTATTTTCCTTGGTAACCAAACCAAGAAAAAAAAAGTTTTTACCTATTATTTACTTTTCTTTCCCTTACAGAACAAAGCTTTTTTCTTTCCCATAGTAAATCCATGAGCCAAATAGAGAGCCTAGTTGTGTCATTGAGGAATTACACATACTAAAAATAGTTCAAGAAACTGAAATCTCATGTTTAAGTAGTTGTATCATGGGTTAGTATTTTCTTCCTTTCCTGTAACCAAAATTCTTCAAAAGAATATTTATCTATAGGTTTTTCGAGAATAAAGTACTAAATTGGGCTATTTTTGGTTTAGGGAAAAAAAATCCCAACCAGAAAAATGTAAATAGATGATCAAAGATATTACTAGTACACAAACTAGTTGAAAAACAAAAATTAGAACATGAGCAAGGTATTAAAGAAATGAGGTCATTCTGTTCCTCACCAATTTCACATCACATTAACAAACAACAACAATTATCAGATAATAACATCTTCATCAACAAGAAGCAATTCCTCAACAATTATCACATTAGCTCACAAAAGAGGACAGATATACAAGGAATGATCAATTTTTTTTAACCTCTTGTTCCTCTAGCAAAGCGATACCAAAACAGCAAGTACCGGTAAGGGACTGTTTGGATGGCGTATAATTCCAAAACCCTCGGGGTCAAGTAACGTCTGCCATCCTCACTTCTGGATGCCGTTTGTTTCTTGCTTCTAGCTTTTTTGGGCCTTCAAACGGTGTTTTTTCTAATTGGCGTCGACCCAAGCATAGTCCAAAGGTGTGTGGAAAGGGTCGACCTTGTCCTTGAAACTACGACACTCTCACTGTCGCTTGATTTCCCTCCAGTCCACGACTCCCTCTCATCCATGAATACATACGTTGCTATATATGCGAATGGACATATTTGATATTACGCTAGTACTAGAAGCTTTTTATTATGGCATATTGTCATTTTGTCGTGTCCTCACTCGTATCTGAATCCTAATTTTTAGAATTTGTGGTACAGTCAGAATTAACAATTAAGAATAATTAGAACCTTTTAGAATTGGAGATAATTAGGCATTTGAATTTTACTGTACATAAGTATGATCTTTCTCACATGTAAGCATGAAACTTAAGCAAATTTTTTACCCGAAGCTTCAAAATGGGGGTAATTTATCCCTGACCCATCATTGTTTCAACTTATTTCCCAAACCCATCACTTTTCCAGAAGTCGCTACTCCAACTAACGACTTCAGACCAAAACAGTCCAGCTTGAAATCGCTATTTGAACTAGCGACTTTAATCAAAGCAGAAGTCGCTACTTGAAGTAGCGATTTCATTTAAAGTGGAACTCGCTACTTCAAGTAGCGATTTCATCAACAGCTAAATTTCCAGCAGTCTGTGACACATTTTAGCAGCAGCTCCCTGCTATATGTCCAACATATTTTTATTTTCAGAATTGAACTACCAAGCATTATTAATCCAACATTATCAACATACTATGGGAGACAGATAGAGAGATAGGTGCGAGAGAGTGGGAGAGAGATAGAGAGTGCAAGAGAGTGGGAGATAGAGATAGAGAGAGGTAGAGAGAGTGAGAGAGATTGTGAGATAGAGAGTGGGAGATAGAGATAGAGAGAGATAGAGAGAGTGGGAGTGAGATAGAGATAGAGTGAGAGAGATAGAGAGATAGAGAGAGAGTGAGGGGGAGGGAGATAGAGAGAGTGGGAGATAAAGATAGAGAGATAGAGAGAGAGTGAGGGGAGAGAGACAGTGGGAGAGATATAGATGTATAGAATAAAATAAAATTATATATATATAAATGTGTAATTATTTGTTTATAATACATCAAAAAACAAAGGTGTAATTATTTATGGATCCTATGGACTATCTTTGTTTATAATGTGTCCCACACCATGGAACCTTCTTCGTTCTCTTAGGCCTACCCTCTTCCTATGGTGGATCATCCACAAGTAGAACCTCCTCACAAGGCTGGATGACCTGCGATACCCCTTGACAAGCGGGGGTATTTGTAAAATACAACCGCGCTAAAAGAAGAAAATGTATTAAATTATTTCACAATTCCTTTATTTATCTGTAATTTGAATTACAATGCTAGTTTGTACATAATTTGATTAAACTATGATAAGTTGTTTGTTTTAGCTGTAGTTTGTGCAGATTACTATTGCTGTGTGAAGAATTGGATGAGAAAGATAAAAGTGAGTGCTGAATTTTAATGAAGACAAGTAAAGGATGAAAAGTGAACCTCGATTGATTGAAGACCATTCGATCGATCGAAGGTTCGATCGATCGACAGAAGTTCAAGCGCTCGAATACCCCAGAAGTTCAATCGATTGAAAGATGTTCGATCGATCGAGCATGGTTTTTATCAGATTTTACGCGCACGCAGCAGAAGCAGAATTTTAACCCTAGCATTAGGTCTTAAGTATATATACTCGTATTGTATACATCCATAAGGACACCCACTTTCATTTTCATCAGTTTATAGAGAGTAGAGAGCTTTACTTTGTTTATTTTGTAGGTTTAATCAAGGTTATACATTGTTTGGTTTGGATTTCCCTTTGTTCAATACAAGTTTTTGTTCCAGGTTACTTTATTTACATTCTGCACTTAGTCTATAGTAATATAATCTGTTATTCCGTAGTCTTGCATGCTAGTTAGAGTTAAATAATTAGTTTTCATAGATTCATTGCAAAAATCACAAACAAACACACCTTTAATGGAACTTTACGTTAAAAACGAATCTGAGACACTTCAGACGATGTCTGAGTAGTCCCCAAGTTGGGAGATCACGATGAAACCGTGATCTCAAGCCTCTGTCGTGCATCAGAATAATTCCTGTGTTCAATCGATCGAATATGTTCGATCGATCGAAACAGAGATACAGTCGAGCTATCGAAGTCAGTTCGATCGATCGAGGGATGAAGAAGTCCGATCGATCGAAAGTGCGTCGATCGATCGAACTCTCTGATTCTTGAGGACATTCTATGCAGTATTCCTAGACTTTCTATTTTACTGATTTGTTATCAAATTGTCCCCAAACGCTCAGTTTGTCAAAACAGTCTGTGAACTTTAAGCCTTGAGGCATTTTTCTTCAATATATTTTGCAAACCACCCTCAATGCTAACACCATTGTAGGTGAGAGTCTAAACTATTGTTTTAAACCGCTTTTGTGTATTTCAAACTTAATTGTGATGATATAGTCCCGGGCATGAAAGGGCTATGGATTCTTTATCCTAAGAGAAATACGGAATACTGTAGAAAGTGTGCTTCATTGAGCTTCAACGCAACTGCATGGTAGATGGCTAGGTCGCGGTGGATTCGTGTAATCCCAACATTTCCTTTCATTAATATAAACACGTTTTAAATCATCGCTTTAATTAATTAGTTAGTAATTAGTTTAATCTAGTTTTATTGCTTTTATCTTTAGTAGTTGGTAAACTGTGGAACTTTGTGTTCTGCAATCTTTTTAAAAATATGATTTTTATTTTCTTGTTTGAGATTAATCTAAGTAATTAGTTTAACACCTTCCCTGTGGGATCGACCTGGACTTAACCAGACTACTACTTGCATGATTGCCTATACTTGGGTATAACACACAAGCGCACACAAAATAATTCTCGTGTCAAGTTTTTGGCACCGTTGTCGGGGAAGGCGACAAGCTAACGCTTCGATTACCTCAATCTATCCTTATCTCTTTCTGCTTTTCTTTTTCTTTCGTTCTTTAGATTAAAAACTACTTAGGGTCTTTCCCTCTATGTCCGATAATTCCATCGACGGAATTTACGAAAACCCATTCTATTCATCCAATTCATCTAGTTCTATTAACCCCATAGTTACACCAATCGATTCAATAGCTGATAATCAAAGTGAAAACAGTGACAATGTGGTTGTACCAATCGACGATTCACTTCGTCCTTTGTGCGATCTCATGACACCTGAACACGCGCCTACGCCTTCTTGTATCCTCATTCCACCCCATGCAGGCAAATTTCAATTTTGTAATGGGATGATTCAACTCCTTCCTACCTTTCATGGAATGGAGAGCGAGAAAGCGTATCTATATGTCAAGGACTTTGAGGATGTTTGTAAAACTTTCTCACAGAACTGTCCTGTAGACGTGACACGTCTAGTGCTATTTCCTTTCACCTTGAAGGATAAAGCAAAAGCGTGGTTACTCACCTTGAAGCCAAACTCCATCTACACCTACCATGCGATGAACACTGCTTTCCTGAAGAAATTCTTCCCACCTCGCATGACCACTGAGCTTAAACGACAAATAAATTCTTACAAACAAAAGAGCAATGAAACATTCACCAAAACTTGGGAACGTTTCAAGGATTTGCTACTCTCATGCCCACATCACGGGTACGAGAAACGGCGAACCATCAGCTACTTTTATGAAGGATTAAATGGTAAAACTAAGAAACTGGTCGAGACCATGAGTTCAGGGCCATTTCTTCGTAAAAACACGGAAGAAGCTGAAGCTCATTTTGAGTAGTTAGCTGAGCACGCCCACGAGTGGTCAAATTCAGACGATGTCCCACGCTCACAGATATCCTGTGTAGAAGAGAAAAGTTTATACCAACTAAAAAGTGAGGACCATCTGATGAATAAGTATGAAGAACTTGCAAAGAAAGTAGAAGAATTAGGGATGAAAGGAGAGAGTTCTAGGCAGTTTGTGCCTGAAGAACCATGCGGCACATGCAACATGCTGGGACACACTACTCAATACTGTCCAAATGTGCCGTATTTTCAAGAACAACCCTCCATGGAAATGAATGCCATGCAAGGGTATAGGGGGGCGGGGAATTCCTACAACAATTACAATTCACAAAATAATAACAATAGATGGAATCACCCCGGGTTTGATTGGAAAAACAATGCTGGGACTCAAAACCAATATCAACAACAACAGCCCTACAATAACAATAATCAATATCAAGGGCAATACAACAGGCAGTCCCAGCCATTCCATCAAAATAGAGCAAATAACTACAACAACGCTCAACCCCCTAATAATCAACATCCAAATGTTTACGTGCCACCTCACAAAAAGGTGCAAGAGGAAGATCCAATCTCTAACGCGAATTTAACACAACAGTTAATTCAAATGATGAGTAAAATGTCCGCGACATTAGAGAGAATGGATGCACATCAAGAGGGGTCGAGTGAAACGTTTCCTGCTAAACCACTTCAAAACCCTAAGGGATACAACAATGGTCCCCCTAATCATGAACAGGCAAAAGACGTGACAACTTTGAGAAGCGGCAAAGTCATAGGGAAAAACATGCCTCATTCTACTCCCGTGGAATATGAAGAGGAAGAAGTGGTAACTAAAAACAAACCATCTACTCAAGAAGAGGAGTCGTCCACTAATGACAAATCATTAGAATCAAACGAGGATGCTCCTAAAGAAGTAGAAGTTGAGAGAAGGCCTAGAATGGAGCCCATCAAGGACGAATTACCTAAATGCCCTTTCCCCGCGCCTTACCCTCAAAGGCTTAAGAAGCCCCAACACGAGGCAAAGAATCAGGAGTTCTTGGAGTTTTTCAAACAAGTTAAAATTAATCTCCCACTCCTTGATGCAATCAAACAAGTGCCAGCCTACGCTAAGTAACTAAAAGACTTTTGCACGGTCAAAAGGAGGCAAAGTGTGAAAAAATACGCTTATGTCGCTTGCCAAGCAAGCGCAATCATTCAAAATAAGTTACCTCCAAAGCTTAAAGACCCTGGCACCCCAACTGTCTCGTGTAGAATTGGGAATCAAAGGATAGACAACGCACTCCTTGATTTAGGAGCTAGTGTAAACTTGCTACCATATTCAGTATATAAACAACTAGGGTTGGGTGAACTCAAACCCACTCGAGTTTTATTACAACTGGCAGACAGGTCAGTCAAATATCCTAGAGGAATACTGGAGGATGTTCTGGTACATATAGATACATTTGTCTTTCCGGTCGATTTTGTGATTTTAGACACCGAACCTGTGTCCAATCCATGTTCACAAATCCCGGTGATTTTTGGACGTCCATTCCTCAACACCATTGATGCCATAATCAAAATAAGGAGTGGTATCATGACCATCGTATTCGGGAATATGACTTTAAATGTCAAGATTTTTTCAAATCCCCGACCCGAAGAATACGAGGACGAAGAAGAGGTTAACTTCATCGAAACAGTCATCGAGGACAAGGCTGATCTTGTAGAATACAAAGATCCTTTGGAGGTAGTTGTGTCACAATTCGACGCTACTTATCAACCTAACAATTCTACCCCATTGGACGCTACTCTAAATCATGACTGTCTCATGATGGAAACTAAAGAGGAAGATAGAGATGAATGCATGTGGGTCACACCATATGAACCCTTGCCTCCAAAAATGAAGTTAACTATGCCTTTGAACTTTGAGTTTCCTGATTTGGAATTAAAGGAGCTTCCAAAAGAGCTTAAATACGCTTTTCTAGGGACTGAGAAAACTTATCCTGTGATAATCTCATCTACGTTAAATTCTAAACAAGAGGATAAGTTGATTCAAATGCTCAAACTGCACAAGAGAGCATTGGGATGGACTATTGCCGACCTAAAAGGCATAAGCCCATCTATTTGCACCCATAAGATATATCTGGAGGAAGACGCTAAACCGTCGTGACAAATGCAGAGGCGTCTGAATCCCAATATGTAAGAAGTAGTGAAAAAAGAAGTCTTAAAACTTCTGGACATTGGGGTAATATATCCTATCTCTGACAGCTCTTGGGTTAGTCCAACCCAAGTGGTGCCCAAAAAGGTTGGTATAATAGTTATCCCAAATAAAGACAGCAAGTTAGCATCAACACGCATCCCAACTGGATGGTGGATGTGTATTGATTACCGAAAGTTGAATACTGTGACCCGGAAAGACCACTTTCCATTGCCATTCATGGATCAAATGCTAGAAAGAGTGGCGGGTCATAAATTTTATTGCTTCTTGGACGGATATAGTGGCTATAACCAAATCGAAATTCTCCTAAAGATCAGGAGAAGACGACTTTCACTTGTCCGTTCGGTACATTCGCCTACCGCCGTCTGCCTTTCGGTTTATGCAATGCACCTGCCACTTTCAGCGATGCATGTTAAGCATATTCAGTGATATAGTTGAACAGACACTCGTGGTCTTTATGGACGACTTCTCAGTGTTTGGCCATAGTTTTGATAACTGCCTAGAAAACCTTGAAAATGTGTTAGCGAGATGCGAGGACAAACACTTAGTACTAAACTGGGAAAAGTGTCACTTCATGGTGACCAAGGGAATTGTCCTCGGCCACATTATCTTTGATAAAGGTATCCAAGTCGATAAAGCAAAAATCGATATAATTTCAAATTTGTCTGTCCCTCGTACAGTCCGAGACATTCGATCTTTTCTGGGACATGCGGGATTCTATCGACGCTTTATCCAAAATTTTAGTGCAATCTCCCGACCACTGTGCCAACTCCTAGTCAAAGACACGCCTTTCGAATGGTCAGAAAACTGTCAAATATCTTTTGATGCACTAAAAGAACACCTTACCTCCGCACCGATAATACAGGCACCCGATTGGAGTTTGCCATTTGAGTTAATGTGCGATGCTAGCGACTATGCCATTGGCGCAGTTCTAGGACAGAGGAAGGACAACAAGCCTTATGTAATCTACTATGCCAGCCGAACACTCAATGAAGCTCAAATGAATTATACGACTACTGAGAAAGAGTTACTGGCAATAGTATTCGCTCTAGACAAATTCAGGTCTTATCTAATAGGGTCCCCAATAGTCTGTTTTACAGACCATTCGGCCCTCAAGTACCTGCTATCTAAGAAAGACGCGAAATAGAGGCTTATTTGCTGGATACTCCTACTCCAAGAATTTGATATCACTATCAAGGATAAAAAGGGAGTAGAGAATGTGGTCGCCGACCATTTATCTCGATTGACATTCACTGACACCACTGAGCCTGTACCTATAAAAGATGAATTCCTAGACGAGCAACTGATGGCTGTCTCTAGTTTGCCTTGGTACACAGATATAATAAATTACCTTGTTACAAGTGAGGCCCCGAGCCATTGGTCAAATCAGGACAAGAAAATGTTCCTTTCGTTCGACGCCATTTCTTTTTTGATTACCCTTACTTATTTAAGTATTGTGCTGATCAGGTCATCAAGCGTTGCGTTCCGAATGAGGACATAACTGTAATTTTGGCCTCTTGTCATTCTGAAGCCTGCGGTGGCCATTTTGCCTCCCAAAAGACCGCACACAAAGTATTGCACAGCGGTTTCTATTGGCCCACCATGTTCAAAGATGCCTACGCTTTTTGTAAATCGTGCCAGCGATGTCAAAAGCTTGGTATAATTTTGAAAAGGAATTCGATGCCCTTAACTCCCATCATTACAATTGAAATATTCGATTGTTGGGGCATAGAATTTATGGGCCCATTTCCTAAATCTAATAACTGTGAATATATACTCCTTGCTGTGGAATATATATCAAAATGGATAGAAGCGATACCGACGAGACGCAATGACCATAAAACGGTAATGTCCTTTCTTAAGGAAAATATCTTATCGCGTTTCGGAACCCCAAAAGCCCTAATAAGTGACCAAGGTAAACACTTTTGCAATAGGCCTTTGGAATCACTACTCAAGAAATACGGGGTGAATCATAAAATCGCTTTAGCTTACCACCCATAAACGAATGGGCAGGCAGAGTTGGCTAACCGTAAAATCAAGCACATATTAGAAAAGACGGTTAGTTTCAACAGAAAAGACTGGGCTTATAAACTGATTGATGCTCTTTGGGCATACCGTACTACCTACAAGACAAATCTGGGAATGTCCCCATATAGGCTAGTATATGGTAAGGCATGTCACCTCCTGGTTAAAATTGAGCACAAAGCATATTGGGCGACACGCTCATTAAATTTTGATATTAAAGAAGGAGGTCATCTCCGGAAACTCCAGTTGGCGGAACTGGAAGAAATCCGACGAGATGCATATGACAATGCCAAACTTCACAAGGAAAGGTTGAAGGCTCGCCATGATAGAACAATTTTTTGAAAATCTTTCGAGCCGGGGTAGAAAGTTTTATTATACGATTCGCGCCTTCATCTCTTCCCAGGTAAACTCCGATCTCGGTGGATAGGACCCTTCACAGTCAAATCTGTCTTTCCACATGGGGCCGTTGAGTTATTTAATCCTAAGAACGACGGAAGTTTCAAAGTTAATGGCTAAAGGGTAAAACCGTTCTTAGAAGATTTCCAACCAGAGGTCGAGCACATCCAACTGGATGAGCCCGACTATACCTCAACCTAGAACGCTCAAGTGCGTTTTTATCAATGTTGTTATACTTTTCTTTTGCTATTTCTCGTTTTGTTTTGTTCTTTTGATTATCTTTTTCTTTTTTAGTGTGATCTTGATCATAATCTGCTATTCCATTTCCATATCCTGCAGGCTGTCCAACATGAGAGATGACGATGTTCACTCGATAGGGTCATGGGCTGATTCAGAATATCAGAACCCACCGTGGACTGCTGATGAAATTGCATTCTGCTTATCTCCATACCAAGGGCCAGGAGCCGAAGACATTGTTGACTTAACCCACGGATACATCCCATACGATCCTACTCTCCTCTAGATCAACCCATTTGCGTACATGGAACTCCCTGAAGAGGAGGAAGAACCAAAGGGATATGCTGTGTGGGAAGTCGATGACGCCCTAATGGAACAGTGGGAAAATGACTCAATGTGGGAGCCATGGGAAGAAGAGGACTTACAGGATGTGGTGCCAGAACGCCATAATGCTATTTTCACATATGTTGACGACTTCCTGGTTATCCAAGTGGTTCCCTACATTTATGTCCACGTGAGTTATTTGTTGTTCTGGCTTCAACGTCCTCTACCTGCTAGTGCACCTGGGGATATCAGGCCAATAGTGAGGTTAACTCTGGGTCACATTCCTTTCTTTTTCTTTTCGTTTTGCTTTGTTTAATTCTTCCTGCTTGATCTTTCTTTTGCTCTTGTTAATTTACTTTCCTCGTTTCCTTTTGTTTCCCTTTGTCAGGAATATCACTATGAATCCATCATTTCCACCGTTGTACCTTCCACATCAACTCTTTCATGGATTTGGACCATACATAAGGTCCCCGGGTACTCCGCTGCGAGAGGAATGTCCGATGCGCAATTACACTCCGTTGTGGAAGAAGAAATCTTCCTTCTTGACGAATAGTGCTTGACTTCAATTGTTTTATGTCATTTCATATTTCTTTCATCAGTTGGAGTGTATTCTTAGACAAAGTTTTGTTAATTTCAGCTTTATTTTAGTTTTTCTTTTTCAATAAGGTTTTAAATGCCATGTGGGGGCAATAATATTGCAAGTGGATGCTATTATAAATATTTATTTATATAAATTTGCAATTTTTCTACTATGAGGATGATGTTTTTGGCTTCCATGTCTTGCCAATGAACTGTTTTCTTACTATTCTGTATGTTCAGACCAATATTAGTTAGTTGGGGGTGTTCAATTTATCAATTCTATGATCTTGTAGAATTTTAGAGTTCGATCGATCGACCGTTTCTGGATCGATCGAGAGTATCAGAACCTCAAGCGCTTCAGTAGGTCTCAATCGATCGAGGGTTCGATCGATCGAAACATCTCGGGCGATCGAGACCTGTATTTAAACGAAGCGTCGTCTATACACTTCAGTAGCTTCTCTCTCTCTCTCCCTCACTTCCTCGAGCGATTGAAGACAGAAGGCGACGCACGCAATTTTTGGACCTCTCCATATACACCAACATCATTTGAGGAGCAACTGGGCACGATGATCATCATCATCATCACCCTCATCCTCCACTCGGCGCGTCTCTCGAGGTGAGGCCCCGAGAACCCCCTCATTGCTCTTTCCATTTCAAATTCATATGGGGGTACCCCCCATTGGTTATTTTACTCTTTTTCTTCATTGTCTTGTTGTATTTTTTTTTGTTTGCGGGTCTTTTCCATTCTCATCGCTCGAGATTGCCACTTCGCTGTGTTCGATCGATCGAACTGGGTTCGAGGGATCGAACCCAGCATCCTTTCAATCGATCAAACAAGTCTCGAGCGATCGAACCTGCGATGTTCTCGATCGATCGAACATGCTTCGATCAATCAAAGTGTGACAGTTTCATTTTCCTTTCTGGTTTTCCTGTTTTAATGTTTCTATGTTTATTTCTTCTGTTTCAGGGCTACACAATGAACCCTATCACCGGGTATCACAAGCTCAAGCCGTTTGACCTAACCATACCAGACCCTATACCCGATCACGGGTTCAGAAATGAAGAAGACCGGGTATGGTTCACCAGATATTTCCAGTCGCGTAAGGTCATGCTCGAGCGACCCCTCAAGACAACATGGCTGGCTACTCATTGGTATCTAGCCCGGCTACGCGCTATGCCACAGTGGTACATGCTCCTCTCCCAGCCTAAGCACGTTAATCTGACCTGGATCCGGGAGGCGTGTGCGACGATGATCAGGGATCCAGTTGCTCTGTTCACACTCCGCTCATTCTTCCGTGGCCGGGAGATCGTTTTTAGTCCGGCCACTGTCTCTGCTGCTCTTGGGGTACCCGAGGTACCTGATTGTGTTTGTCCACATCGCCCCGACACACCGCTGCTCTCCCCAACTATTATTATCAGAGAGATCACTGGGGGTGCTCTTCCGGGCTGGGATGGCAAGGCCCTTATTCCTGACTTCTACCTTACAGATAATTATCAATTGTCTCTTAGTGACATCTTATCGGGAGAAGATTACAGCGTGGTACGCCCGTGTGTTATATGCAATCGGGACACGACAGCCTGTCTGTTTGCCTCGCCTCTACATTGATTTCATGAGGCACCCTACTCGATACATTCTGTCCAAGAAGCACCTGAAGGGTGCTTGGGCCATTCACAGGGTTATTGAGCAGGCGGGTCTACTTCCATTAGCGGGTGATGTGACTGCCCAGTCTCGCAACCATTTTGACGAGACTGCGACCCGTCGGTCTGAGGCGCAGAGGAGAAAGAGGCAGGGTAAAGGCAAGGCGAAGGTTGGAGAGAAGAGGAGGAGAGGAGGAGGCACCGATACAGAGGGTGCTGCTTCTGGGATGCCCACAGAGGCTGAGGAGCGTGATTCTGATGAGGAGGAGATGGATCCTATTGAGAAGGTTGAGAGACTTGAGCTGAGACAGAGATCTCAGGCTCGTACCCAGGGAGAGTCTTCTTCTGCGCCTCTCCCGACTATTCATGAGTTGATATTGGAGGAGAGAGAGGCCCGGATTAGACTTGAGGGTAAGGTTGATCAGATGATGACTCTGTTGGAGTTGATTTTGATACAGATCGGAGTCGACCAGGCAGTTCATGCAGCTTCTGCACCACCACCTAGCGATCCACCTACAGCTGCTCCTGCCGTTTCCAGTGATCCACCTATCACTTCTGCTATTCCACCACCTACCACTTCAGATCCTGTAGACCCACCTACCACCACCGGTCCATCATCTACCGCTCCACCTTCCCAGATTGATCCTATAGCTTCTTCATCATCGGCAACACCGCCTGCTATGGAGATACCACTTCCACCTCCTCCTGTCGTGGCCGACACACCCTTTTCTATTCCAGCTACCACGATAGTGAGTGACCCAGCGGCACCGGCTGTTGCTGAGGGTGGCGGTGGGGATGCTCCTGATGTTTTATTGAGATATTATCGGACGTAGCCGATGATGTCTAGTTTCTGGGGGATCGGTGGTGTTGATTATTTTTGGTTATTGGGTTGTTTAGATATTTTGGTCAGTATGGTTGGATTTGGATGTGTTGGTTGATTGTTGGATATATTTTTGGATACTGTTGGGATATTTTGTATTGTTGGATGCTTTGTATATTTTGTATTTTAGTTGTATGGTGCATATTATCACTGTTCTGTTCTTTCATTTCTTATATATTTCCAGTGATTAGTTCTATTTTCAGTATGGATCCCATGCTCTATATTTCATATCCTTTTGATCTCTGCTGCTTGGAGTTTGTATGCTTTCTGTACAGGTTGTTACATTTGCACTTCTTACAATGCCATATCAGGTGATATCTCTCTATCTATTTTTGAAAATCGCCTGCTGAGGACATTGCAATTTTCAGTTGGGGGTGGGATGTAGATAGATAATCACCTGTGCACATTAGTTCGTAGCAATCTGGACCATTCTGTCTATTGCGTATGTCATACAACTTCCATTAGCAACTAAATTAAATCACAAAAATTTCACATTCAACAACTTTGCAAACTTTTCAAACAATTAAGTAAGTTTTTGAATTAAATTGGTAGAATAATTTTGAATATTCATTCCTATTTAGCTATTATCAAGCATTGACACAACCATTTTATTCTCATCCTTTTATGAATTAAGTTCACCTATTTTTCTAGTTTCGCTAGGATGAATACATATGTTGATCATTCATGTATCCAAATCATTTGCACGTGTTAATAGCTATGCAGAAAACTTAAAATAAGAGTTAATACGACTTTCGTACTTTAAAGAATGAAGTAGTGAAAACTAGTTACCCTTAGTGAGCTTTTGAATCCAATCTTCAGTTCCGAGGGAATTATTACATTAAAACTCGAATTGTTTTTCTTGAAAGTGCTGATTAAATTCATTGAATATTCTCTAATTCTTTCATTTTGGCTTCTTAGTAGAGGAGAACGTTCAGGATTTACCAACTAAACTCAATGAACATGTAAGTGTTAAAAATTAAGAAGTTGAGAAAATGATTTAAGCCATCGTATTTGCCCCTTGCCTTCTCCATTTACCTATATTAGCATCTCTGAATATGCATTATTCTTAACCCCACACCTAATAAATAATGTTGAATTCATTATGAAATTCTAAATCCCTAATCGTATACTTTGACCTCAATATACCCCATTGCACACCCAATGTGATTAAATTGTTGAAGTATGAGGAAGGAATAGTGGTGGGAAGGGCTGTATATAAAAAAAATGAAAAAAAATTGATGATATGTTTATATTTATATGTATGGAGAGAATGGTTGGAATAAAGTGAAGAAATTACTGAACACAGCCGTATGCTGAAAATGTGCAATTTCTTACCCCTTTAATTTCTACTCTACTAAATAAAAATCGAAAAGTCAAAGCCTTAATGATTCTCAACAACTTAGTTTAAACATGAACGTGTAATTTGAGTTATCCACGGTATTTCGCTCCTCTAGTAAGTGGTATTCCGTTCGTGAGACTATACACTATAAAATGTTCGTCTTCTATAGAGTCGAGTATGAAAGCATTAGTATCCAAAAAATCACTCCTATGAAAGCTTTCATACCATGTGCGATCATTATTAGCCAAGTTTCCGTGGGATGTTCATTTTTGAGTGTAATAACTATGTGAGGATTGAGTTGAAACTACAAGTTCTGCGAGTATGATAGTCTAAACAACTCTAAATAAAGTTCGATGTATAGCTGTTAATTTCACACACACACGGATACATGGATGTGACGCATATGTTATTTTTATCTTGGTGACATGAGGAGCATGTGCATTTCTTTCATGGTTTGAATGAGGATGATATGTTTTGTAGAGCTAAATTAATATTTGAATAAAAGCGAATGTTTAAAAGTTATTCTATATCTTTTTGAGCTTAAAATTAGAGAATTTTGTGGGTACATTCACTGCAAACCCTCATGAGACAACACTCGTCCACTAGGGGAAACCTAGGGGTTTAACGGCTTGTTGCATTTGCTAAATGCAGCCGCGATTCCTGCGAAAGTGAGTTAGGTAGCTTCTTTCTTGTTATTTTAATTTAGTTAATCTGGATCTAGTTTATTTTAGTTTTTCTGTTATAGTTGTAGTTTAGCTTGTTTTTATTTTCGCTCTATTGCTAGGGACTAGCAAATCGCTAGTTGGGGGTTGTGACAAGCGGGGGTATTTGTACAATACAACCGCGCTAAAAGAAGAAAATGTATTAAATTATTTCACAATTCCTTCATTTATCTGCAATTTGAATTACAATGCTAGTTTGTACACAATTTGATTAAACTATGATAAGTTGTTTGTTTTAGCTATAGTTTGTGCAGATTACTATTGCTGTGTGAAGAATTGGATGAGAAAGATAAAAGTGAGTGCTGAATTTTAATGAAGACAAGTAAAGGATGAAAAGTGAACCTCGATCGATTGAAGACCATTCGATCGATCGAAGGTTCGATCGATCGACAGAAGTTCAAGCGCTCGAATACCCCAGAAGTTCAATCGATCGAAAGATGTTCGATCGATCAAGCGAGCATGGTTTTTATCAGATTTTACGCGCACGCAGCAGAAGTGGAATTTTAACCCTAGCATTAGGTCTTAAGTATATATACTCGTATTGTATACGTCCATAAGGACGCCCACTTTCATTTTCATCAGTTTAAAGAGAGTAGAGAGCTTTACTTTGTTTATTTTGTAGGTTTAATCAAGGTTATACATTGTTTGGTTTGGATTTCCCTTTGTTCAATACAAGTTTTCATTCCAAGTTACTTTATTTACGTTCTGCACTTAGTCTATAGTAATATAATATGTTATTCCGTAGTCTTGCATGTTAGTTAGAGTTAAATAATTAGTTTTCATAGATTCATTGCAAAAATCACAAACAAACACACCTTTAATGGAACTTTACGTTAAAAACAAATCTGAGACACTTCAGACGATGTCTGAGTAGTCCCCAAGTTGGGAGATCACGATGAAACCGTGATCTCAAGCCTCTGTCGTGCATCAGAATAATTCCTGTGTTCGATCGATCGAATATGTTCGATCGATCAAAACAGAGATACAGTCGAGCTATCGAAGTCAGTTCGATCGATCGAGGGATGAAGAAGTCCGATCGATCGAAAGTGCGTCGATCAATCGAACTCTCTGATTCTTGAGGACATTCTATGCAGTATTCCTAGACTTTCTGTTTTACTGATTTGTTATCAAATTGTCCCCAAACGCTCAGTTTGTCAAAACAGTCTGTGAACTTTAAGCCTTGAGGCATTTTTCTTCAATATATTTTGCAAACCACCCTCAATGCTAACACCATTGTAGGTGAGAGTCTAAACTATTGTTTTAAACCGCTTTTGTGTATTTCAAACTTAATTGTGATGATATAGTCCCGGGCATGAAAGGGCTATGGATTCTTTATCCTAAGAGAAATACGGAATACTGTAGAGAGTGTGCTTCATTGAGCTTCAACGCAACTGCATGGTAGATGGCTAGGTCGCGGTGGATTCGTGTAATCCCAACATTTCCTTTCATTAATATAAACACGTTTTAAATCATCGCTTTAATTAATTAGTTAGTAATTAGTTTAATCTAGTTTTATTGCTTTATCTTTAGTAGTTGGTAAACTGTGGAACTTTGTGTTCTGCAATCTTTTTAAAAATATGAATTTTATTTTCTTGTTTGAGATTAATCTAAGTAATTAGTTTAACACCTTCCCTGTGGGATCGACCTGGACTTAACCAGACTACTTCTTGCACGATTACCTACACTTGGGTATAGCACACAAGCGCACACAGAATAATTCTCGTGTCACCCCTCTCCCTCTGCAGCCATGACGACCTCTACCCCTAGCGTAAACTGAACGTATCGGAAGTCGTTGCTGAGACTCAGCCTATGTCAAACCCTCATCCTGTGTCTCTGCCATGGGGGTATCATGTCTAGTCGTCTCTCTTACCTCCACCTGCATCTCCTCCGCCTCTACCTGCGTCAAACTCTCCACCATCATCACCATCGCCTCGAACTGTGAATTTGTATGTGGTAGTGGGATCGACGATGATGACGGTGCATCTGTATATGTGTACTGTGGGATAGAGAAGTCACGGATCAGAGATATACGAAACTGAGAGCCCCCTGGAGTGAAAGGCCTATAAACTTCGTCTGTATCATCATATGCATACACAGTAGGACCCTGATCATCTAGTGTATGTGGCTCAGACTCAGAGTGTGTAGATGGGTTTGTCTGCTCCTGAGACAGAGACTGAGGCTGAGAATGAGGATGCGTCTGAGGATGAGGCTGTGGATATGGCTGAGGATGTGTCTGAGGCTGAGGCTGAGGCTCTAAGACGCGGGGCACGAATACTGTGGAAGATGGAACAGCCCCGTCTAAACGACGGTCCTCATGAACAACCTGTAATGAATGCTCACTAATAGTACAAATCTCCTCTCATGCCGCCATCACCTCTGGAGGGATGGAATGAGGGCCGCCTGCTGCTAAACTAGCTAACACCGATCGTGCAACCTCATACACACGAGTCACACCATCCTCCTGAAAAAAAAATGGAAAGTTTAATTAAGTATTCCACATTTTATGGCATGTGCAGGATGGAAATTTTATATATTGTACGATAAGGAAAACATCTCACCAGAATGCTGCGAATCGTACTGACTGGCTGGAAGCCAACAGTCGGTGGATCTTTAACTGGTCCAATCAATCTACATGTAATGCGGCTATACCATCTCATATATGGGTCTGAGGCAAGCATCTGAGCTGCATCTGGAATACCTACCATAACATGCTGCAGCCGATGGTCCCAGAGCTCAACATACTCCATATGAAAGTGACTCCAGTCTGTATTCGCATGCCCACGTCGATCAATGCGATGTAATGTCGTCATAGTATTACATGGCTCTGGGACTACCTGCCTCATCCCGAACTGTCTCATCACTCTGTCGGGATGATGCCACTCAACCACAACGTACATGATCAACGGACATCTGGCCATCTATGTGCCCTGCCCAGCCTGATAGTACTGAGGTGTTGGTTGTTCGTATACCGTACCGTCGTCCCCCGTCGTGGCAATGGTCCATTTTTCAGCGGGAATTGCATCAAGATACTCCCACGCCTTTGGATCAACGTTCTTAATCTCTTCCATGAACCCATTAAATTTACCGACTTGGAGGGTACTCCCAGCATTCCACACAAGTTTCTTTAAGTATGCATTTTTAAACTTTGTAGCGAAATTACTCTGCATATGCTGGAGGCAATAGCGATGATACCCATCGGGCTCCTTAAACCCTACATTACACTCATTCACCACAGAAAGAATGCCTCTATGTCGATTAGATATCAAACAAATACCTTGTATGCCAAGCACAATGTAATCTATTAGCAATTTCAGAAACCACGTCCATGTTTCACCTTTCTCCTCGTCAACGATGGCAAATGCTAAAGGAAAAATTTGATCGTTTGCATCTGTTGCCATAGCGATTAGTAATTTGCCCTTATATTTCCCATACAAGAATGTGGCGGCGATACTTATGACGGGGCGACAGTGTTTGAACCCATCAATGGATGCCTTAAACACCCAAAATACTCTTTCGAAGTTCTTCACAATCGCACTACCACCGTTCATATAGTACCATTTTACAATAGTGTCAGGATTATACTATTGAATTGCAGCCATAAACTTGGGCAATTCTGTGTATGATGTACCCCAATCCCCAAATATCATTCCAATGGCTTTCTGTTTCGCATTCTACGCCTTTTTATATGAGAATGTATACAAATGCTTATCTTTCACCTTCTTCACTATCGCTTCGATGTTAATAGATGTGTCCTCCTTAATCATTGGCATTACCTCGCCACTAGCCAAGCATTTAGATTTCTAGGACCAAGGTTCGTCATAGGGGACATACAAGTGTGGTTTTGCTCGACCTTTATGACTTTAAACATCCCATGTCGTTTCAACCTTGCCCGTAGCAGCCACTTGCAACCTTGTGACGCCGCCAATTCACATTTCAACAACCAACGATCCAGACTAATTTGATCCACCACGTATCATTGATGTGTTCTTATCGAGTACAACTCCACAAATCTCTGAAGATCATCTTTGGTTTTGAACATCATACCCTTCACCAACTCGTCTCGATCTGGATTCCATTGCCTACCATCAATGTTTGAAGCATAACATGCCTCTCCAATATGGATGCCCAAGTCAAACGATGTAAAAGTTGATGAACGAGGCTTATACAAAGCATTTTCAGGATTTATTTGGGCAGTCGGCTCAATATCTTCGATAACATCGTCTTCCTCATCCCCCTCCCAGTTTACTCGTCTGCATGCACATCTTCTTCATCTGAGTTTTCTGGTGTCAAGTTGGTGTCCATCCCTCTGTGTGCCCAATCATCACCATATCCGCAATCATCTTAATCGAACTGCACATGAATTGGTCGTTCTGAAACAATGTCTTTCATTGGACTCCTGTATTCAGTCTGACTATTTTGTAATGGATTTGAGCAATCCACATGTTGTGTAGACGTGGACGGCAATAACCCCTGTACAAATGGATTTGAGCTTTCGGCTTCTTATGTCAATAGAGAAGTGTACGACCCAATCCAATAATCTAATGTTTGATGGGCCTCGGGAAGATTCTCCGTCTCGATATATAGATCCATAGAGTTTATAACTGCACTGGTAGATGCTGTTTCTAGTTTTACTTGCAGACTTTCATCATCATTTACTACAAACAGTATAAACTTGGAAACCTGATATCCAAGAACCGACGGAAACCTACAAGTGAACTTCAAACGAACACTTTTATGATGAACCCCCATTTTCTTGCAGATGTTTCTAACAAGTTCAGTGTATTGAGCGTCTGTTCTCAGGCGAATGGAACTTCGATAGTTACTATTGTAGTATAGACCATCCGCTCCGATGCACATGTCCCCCCCCCCCCCCCCCCCCCAATACAGCATTATAGTCACAACACTAGCCATTTTAATACCTTCACATTTGCAAATTCAAGTGTAAGTAATCAATGGTCCATCGTGTCGTTGATGTGTCCCATGGGTGGGTACCCTTTCAAGTTTTTGACTGTGTATGTATGAGCATTATAATCAAGTTTTGGGTGCGTTAAATGCACCTTCATTTTTTAATTAGAGTTGAGTTTAGAGAGTTTTTCTCTCATTTTTTTTACTTCATTAATTTTGAGAAAGAATTGTACTTTTCTATTGAGAAAGAATTCCTACTAGCCATTGCTCTGAGATGTAGCATAAGGACCATTTCCCTTTTCTCAACCACCCTAACAATTTTAATGGAAATGTATATCTGTGTGTATATGTGTATCTGTGTGTATATACATTGTGGGTCTCTGTGAGTATGTGTCTGTGTGTGTATGTGTATCTGTGTGTATATATATTGTGTCTCTGTGAGTATGTGTCTGTGTGTATCTGTGTGTGTAAAGGAATCTGTATCTGTGTGTGTATGTGTATCTGTGTGTGCATGTGTGTGTGCACGTGTCTGTGTGTCTACAGTGAGAAAGAGAGAGGCACCTGAGAGAGAGAGATCACACCTGAGAGAGAGATCACTGAGAGAGAGAGAGAGAGAGAGAGAGATCACTGAGAGAGAGGTGAGAGAGAGAGGGAGAGAGAGAGGTGAGAGAGAGAGAGAGAGAGAGAGAGAGAGAGAGCAGATCTGGTATATGAGGGGGAAGAAGAAGAAGATGCGTTTAAATGAAATCGCTACTTGAAGTAGCGAGTTCTACTTTAAATGAAATCGCTACTTCAAGTAGCAACTTCTGCTTTGTAAAGTCGCTAGTTCAAATAGCGATTTCAGGCTGGACTGTTTTGGTCTGAAGTCGTTAATTGGAGTAGCGACTTCTGAAAAAGTGATGAGTTTGGGAAATAAGTTGAAACAGTGATGGGTCAAGGATAAATTACCCCCATTATGAAGCTTCGGGTAAAAAATTCAAATTTAAGCAGCATATTTTTCATTCATTATGATGTGTCCTCGCCGTGGTCGTTTCCTAACTTGTGTATTTCATGTCACTTTTATGTTGCATGTTCTACATCATCTCGGACCACAATATATATAGTGTATATATATATATATATGTTGGGTGTGACTCATATTGTAATGGGTCCGTTACAGTAGGCCAAGAGTCAAGGAGAGGGCCCTGTGGCCCATGGCGGAACGAAGTGTAGCCATGGAGCCGGAATGCTGACAAGAGCTATATATGGTATGGATATTTTGGGGATTTTGCCGAGATATATATGATGTAACCCTAAATCGTTTGTGATGGTGAAAACTTCTGGCTCTCTGGTTTGGACGTAGGCACATTGCCGAACCACGTGATAATTCTCTGTGTCTCTTTAATCTTTCTGTTTTTCATATATTGTTTACGTGTGATTGTTTCAATCCAACAAAATATATATATATATATATATATATATGCTTCTTATCACTGATGGCTCTAAAGCTTTTCAAATTTAGTATCTTTAACACATTCCTACAAATAGGTTTTAGTTACTCAACACTGTGTTTTGTCATGATACTGTTATAAATATTTTTAAATACTATGACGGTGCTTGTTTTTCAATGTTTGATATAGAACGTTAGTGTAGGACTAGAATGACTGAGACCTAACTAAAGAACACAAAAGGGGGAAAAGAAATACAAAAAACTTGATGAGTAAGAGGGAAAATACTTCAGTGGTAGTAGTTACATTTTGAGATTCTCTAAGTGTATTTAATCTGCGCTGCTGTTTATCTCTTAAGACTTTGGTTGGTTCATGGATTTCATGAGAAAAAAGATAAGGGAAAAGAACACAAAAAGGAAAATTAGTTCACTCATATTTTTGTTCGCGCTAAATAACATTAAAAGTTAAAGAACTTCAAAATATAATTGTAATATATGAATAAACGAATGGAAATGACTCTCAACATTCAAGATGTGAATTTATTTCATAACTCGTTCTCTTTTCTTTCGTATTTTTCTCATCATTTTCTTTATTAACCCAACAAAGGAAAATGTTTTCCTCTATATTTTCTGTTCTTTTCTTTTCACTCACTAAATCCAAGAACCAAACTAAGCCTAAGGTTGAGGGTTCTCGTATGTTGAAACATGAAGGGTGTAAGGTGGATTGAATTTGTCTATAGAACAATGCATGCAAATGTTACTTTGGTGCCTGCAAAAAACTTTATTGAGGTCATTTGTTAAAAATGGAAAACTAGGAGCCAAGGTTATACAAATTAATATTGAAGAAAAAACTCATGGTTCACTG
Source organism: Hydrangea macrophylla (assembly GCA_033977485.1). Classification (NCBI taxonomy): domain Eukaryota; kingdom Viridiplantae; phylum Streptophyta; class Magnoliopsida; order Cornales; family Hydrangeaceae; genus Hydrangea; species Hydrangea macrophylla. Next base: position 19,815,100 of record CM066982.1, read on the forward strand.
CCTTAGTCATAGAGGATTGATGAAGATTGATGTGCAGATAGAGTCCTTAATTCAGGAGGAATTTTAAACAATATGACAAGGTATTTGGTTTGCTAATTTGGTGTTCCTTTTAGGATTAGCAGTAAGTGTGTCCTTGAATGGCACTTCTGATCGGACGAACTTACTTTTCTTGGTGTTCCATTGGATAGCTTTTTGTTAGCCAATGGGATGGGGATATCACACTATTCAAAGAAGGTACCCCTGGTTTGTCTTAGCATTTTTGAAGGACATACTACACCTAATTGTTTGGGCCGCAATGGTTTGAATGCCATTAGATGAATTTGTAGTGAGGACTGTTGGATTTGTTTGTTGGGTTATAAACATTTGTGGGTTATTTATTTGTTTGAGTTATAGCATTTGTTATTTTTTAAAACCAAACAAGGCATGTTTTTTGGGCATGGGCCTCTTAATTTCAAAAATCCAAAACCCAAGCTAAAAGATTGAAGTGACTACTATCCAAGACCTTTCCATTTCTTTTATATACTTTCCTTTCATAAGCTAGTAAGGTTGTGTTATGCATCGAGTCAGTGACTCAAAAGGGCGGAATTGTTCTTAAGGACAATGCAATCCATTACACGCCTCAACCAAGAATCATAGTTTCATCCTTCTATTTCCAACAAGGACCATCTTGAAATGTGCACACACTTAAGACTTATTATAGTCAACCGAGTATCAAAATGTAAGAATAATACAATTAATCAGTTCAAACTTCTATGAATCAATATATGTTAGCTCTTTGCAAAAAAAAAAAAAAAAACCATGGTACGTAGCTTGAATTTTTCCATTACAGCTTACATTTCTTTTCTTTTTTTTCATGCTCATTTTGTTTCTCCAGAATAACCATAAAACCATGGTAGTTTAGTCGAGTTCAGAATTTTTGTGTTGTTTTGATCACCTGTCAGAAGACATAACAGCCATTTTTAAACTAAGGATTCAGAAGATGGTGAGATAAATTTCAGCATTTCGAATCTGTGTAAAGATTGCTATATATACGGCCGCACGCCCATTCATGAGTTATGATTGAGTTTTTTTCCCTATTTAAAATAATCACATTTTTCTAGTTACAAAAAAGTGTTGATTTTAGATTTTGATGATCACTTTTCCGTAAGCCTTAAAAAAAATTGTATAAAATAATTGAATCCCATTGTTACCCATTCACCATTATGGTTAGCATCCTATTGTTCTTCTCACATGTTGTACTCTACAAGACAAGTGAAGTACCTTGTCAAAGTGTTGATATCTTAAAGCATTTCAAATGATTGAAGTACTTGGTTTACAAATCAAACTCACTGGACACTTGTTTTCTCTCAGGCATTATTACTACACAGTTCTTGACTATGCACACACTAGTCTAATAGCTGCAGTCTTCTTCTTTAAATAAAGTGAGTATTGTTCTGTTCTTCATCTTATGTTGCTATTGCCAAATTGAGTGTTTGCTCGTATTAACCATTACCCATAAAATGATCTAGAATTTCTATCACTGTTATGTCTCTTTCTTAATTGATAGACAAATGCTCCCCACTTTCTTCATGTGTTTTTAATGCTTGACTGACTACAGATTGAGACCGAAAATTCCTCGTTGAATTGAAAAGTAGAGGGAAAATTTGATTGTAATTTGGGTTTTCCGACTTCCAATCTTCATCGTTTTCAATTTCTGCTGAGTTTCAGAATTGCCATTGTCATTTCTTATGCTCAGATACCTATTGTGTCCAATGATTCATTAAATGAGCATTTGAGAAAAATTGATGTAAAAAATCTCGTTATATTGGTGGAAGTGGTTGGCAAGGATCTCTCTGCATTATGTTACATGCACTCGGGTATGGGTGTTTGGTGTGGCTATATATATATATGTGTCTAAGCTAGGGTTACTGGGATCGTGGTACCCCCCATGGAACCACGATCTGGATCTTGCAATCGTGATCATGGTTCCTTGGAGATCCGGATCCTAAATTTCACGACCCAAACGAGAAGAAGAAGATAAGAATCGAAGCAATGGATAAATAATTATTTTCAATTAAGAGCTTCTAAGATATTGGATTTTAGACCTGACTTGATCTTATTTCCTATATTTTTGAGTTTGGAATTTTGTTTTGTGAAGTCATGGAGTGATTTAGTACTATATATAATCAATGGCAGACCTGGCCTTGGGCAGAACTGGGCTGTAGCCCAGGGTCAGTTTTAGTTGGAAAAAATTTAGTAGTGTTCTAACCCATCTAATTTAACCTAGCCCAGTCCATCTATCTTACTTTCACATAGACCAACTCAGCCTAGCCCAGCCCAGCAATAGGATGACTGTAAAAATACACTTTGCCTCTGTAACTCTTGCCACAATGAGAAACAAACCGCTGAACTAATACTCAATTGTTAACAAACTTTACAAACATTATTATGTTCTAAGTTTTTATCAATGAATTCTTATAAATAATAGGAATGACCACCCTATTACTAAATGATATATGTATATATATGTATACATTATTTGTGTAATTCATACAAGAGTCTATGCTTGACTTAAAAAAATTGATTCACATAAATCAATTTAGCCCACTCTCACCATCCAGCTCTACATATTTAACCTAACACTTCATTTTTTTCTTAAATATTTGGTCCAATACTTTTGTCTCTAACGTCATGCTTGTTTACTTTTTTGTTGGTTATAGACCAAAAAAAAAACATGACCAAATCGACACCCCCTCTCCCAAAAAAAAAAAAAAAATTTCTCGGGGGCATTGCCCCGAACCCCCGTGAAGATACAGCACTGTTGACACATCCATTCAATCCCAGCCCACCCCCGATGATAATCCTAGGTCCGCCCTTGTATATAATTATGTACACTAAGTGTTAATCGAAGCAAAAGTTCGAACCAAAGCGAACCGTGAACCAAAATAAAAAAAACCAACAAAGACTACTCGTCGTACCACGAACCAATCTAAGAATCGTACCACTCCCTGAACCCTTACCATGTACCGAGGTGAGCCACATTCCAAGTATTAATCCAAGGACATTGGAGACTGTGTGCCCGATTCAACCTATTAAAAAGAGTCCATGTAATATAGGTTCGCATAATGTTTCGGAATTTTTTCAAAGATTTTCATTGGAAATTCATATAAACGCTTGTCAAACTTCATTTTTACAAAACGGAAAGTAAAAATATTCTACAGTGAGCGTCATTTTGAGAAAGAGCATTATTATGATTACTACCAACGGTTATATTTTGAAAGGTGCCAGTAAAGCATTTTTATTTCTCGTAAATTTTGTCATTTTTTTCTAAAAAGTTTTTTGTTGCATTCTTCATTATAATGTACCATGCTGTCAACACCTCACCCCACAATTCCATTGATATATTTACTCGTAGATGATGGAATAGTGGTACCAATCTACTGAAGTGAGAATGCCAGCTCCTACGTACGGTGTATCTCACACCGCCGGCACCTCCGCCCGCCCCCAACGGTGAGTGAGATTCTGCCTTTAATTTATTTGCCAAAGAAACGGAAAGAAGATGTAACTTAATTAGGCTTTCTATAATTGATGTAAGATGCCGGTCCTGACTTTTGGGGGCCCTAAACGAACTTCTAAAATAGGACTATTTGTTAATTTTCATATAAAAAAATGACATTACTAAAAGAAAATTTATTTACAAAAGAAAGTTACTTTTATTAATAAGTAAAACTAACTTACATCAATTATAGAGTATTACTTAAATACTGTCATTCGTGCATTTTTAGTTGCAAAATCACCAATTATATTTGTATAATCAATCTTCTTCATCATATCTCTTTCAATAGATAACGTAGTTAACCCGTTCAATATTTCTTGTGACATAGTCGATCGAATATAAGACTTGATCAACTTCAACTTTTATATGTACATGCATAGGCTTTAATACTATTGGGGGCATTTTGGAATTAGGAGCCCTATGCGACCCCTTGTCTTGTTTGGCCTCAAGGCCGACCCTATCACCTTACTATATTTCGCTTGTACCTAATGTTCACTGTATAGATCGAGTGAATTACAGAATAAAATAAATGGGCACATGTAAAAACAAACAAGTATGTCAGTGATTTTTATAAATTAATTAACTTTGTGCATATTCGATCTTTTATTTGATAGACCTCCCTTAGTGTATTCCTTTGTTGACCTATATATATATATATATATATATGAAAGAGAAGTCAGTACAAAGAAAGGTCATCTCACATATATACTAAGAGGAATAGATCGGAAAATGAATCCTAATTTACTCACTCATCAAAAGAGATTTAATGTGAGTGGCATAATTAGTTTCCCACTCGTTTGGTTTTGATGCAAAGTGTTACAATTAAATAGATCTTTAGTAGTACAAGCAAAATGTTCAGTGGAAAAAAAGGCTTTCATTTTTATTATTGTCATGCTCTCGAAGACAAAATTTGAGGTGAATTTTTTTTTTTCTTTCGGCTAACTCATCATGAAAACAGGTCGCCAAAGAGGGGATATATTTCAATTAATAATATACCGAAATCCTTTTTTCCATTGTAAGTGACGAGACTTGGCCCCGTGGTTTATTAAAATGAGCTTATAAAATTTATTATTACGTTGTTTGATAATTTTATACCAGTGACTGACTACTCTTAATCATGAAACCAAAAACCAACCTTGTGTTTTTAAAAACTCTCCCAAAAAAGCCCTAAGTTCAATTTTTACAAAACTCATAAACCAATTGCTAAATGAATTAATATGAAATTGTGCTTTAAAAAAAGAGAAGCACCAAAATAGGGGTCAAACTAAGCCTTAGCATATCTCTTGTACGAAGAGTACCATCCGAAAGCTTTCAGAACAGAGGCTAGCTTGCACGAAAGGAGGGCGTCGTGTCTGAGTCAAAATTGAATGATATTCTGAGATGCAAGTTGAGGAATTGCTCACCCCCGAAGAGAATAAAGTTGGCAGCACCGGTTGCTGAATATGTTGGAAAAAAAAAAAAAAATAGAACTAATTTACTGTCCTTTCTCACAAGGCAAGATTGAAATCATGATCCTCCTGTCTGTATTCAGATATTACATGTTGGTATAAATTATATTAGGATTTAGTTTTCGTACTATGTTTGGTTTGAGGGAAGAGGGGAGAGAGGGAGAGGGGTGGAGTCTAACAACCTGTATTTTCAATAATTACAAAAAAATATATTGTATTTTGTGAATAAATAAAATCATTGGATATATTTTTAAAACTGTATTTCTATTATTTGTTTTATCTTGAATAAATCAGAAAGCTTATTTGAGGTGCAAAATGTATTTTTCAGAAATAAAAATACTTGCATGGGGTCTAACTGTAATTTTCATTAAATAGAAAAAAGCCAATTATAAATTTTAAAGCTATATTTTCAACTACAAAATAATTGTTTGTAAGTCAAGATTGTATTTTAATCAAATAAAATACAGGTGCGGGATCTAACTGCATTTTCGAAAATACTTCTTGTTGAGCTAATCTGTAATTTCGAAAAGATGAAAATAATTGTTTTTTTTATTCAAACTGTATTTTTATGCGATTGGAAAATTATTTCCTACCTAAATACAGTTTTCTATATTTTTATTGCGACCACGGACACCGCGAAAAATACCAGTTAATAAACTTAAACTGTCTGCGCCACGACAAACTCCCACGAATCAGGGAATTTGCGAATCTATTCACTATTTGTACTTCTTCCCATTTAATGCGGTAATCATGTTGTTAGGCTTGTTTGGGAATGTAATGTGATGTGTTAATCTTGTGCCAAAAGTTGTTCTTCCAAACACTTCTAAATTTTCCTAGTCAGCTATCTTGTGCCTTGTTCGTGTAGCAAAAGTGTGTGTATTAATTGTGGGCCATAATCCAATTTTCCAAACAACTTCAAATTGGCCCCTAGTTAACTAAGATAACCCATATGAACTAATCCTTAGATAGTAATACGTCCCAAACGTAAGATTATTATATAGAATGTAATAACTTATGTTTGGAATTTTATTAAGTCAATACTGTTTCTATTATGTTTTAAATTATAATATTGTTTTACGTTTGGGACGGATCGATCATTCAAACTACTTACGGGTCTATAAAGAAAATTAAATACTTTTCCCATTTATAAAACGCCGGGGCTTGACATGGAGGGAAGAGGTTAACATCAGTTGTTTGGAAAGATGGAAGAGATGAGAGAATGGAAGAGGGGAAGGATGCTTCTTCCCTCCTAGCCCACAAATTTCAATCCGTCTTTCAATCCGTCCAAAAGTTGACAGATTAGAAGAGAGAAAATGATTATCTTATCTTTTGACTTTTTGCCCTTAAAAATAATTATATTTAATTTAATATAGGGGTATAGTAAAATATGCAATATTCTATTTTTTTTCCCTCTCTCCTCCTCCTTGTTTAACCAAACGATAGGAGGGGCTACTCGATTCCTTTCTCTTGGGATACTCTTCCATCACTCTTGTTTTCACTTCTTTTCACTTTTTCATCCTTCCTGTTAAATATAGCCAAGGAAATTACTTTAATGCAAGTGTGATTATAAATCAAGTACTGTTTAAGCATAAAGAGCTCTTGAAGTAATGTTATGATTTCTAAATTTAGTTTACACCAGACCACTGCATGTGGTACCACTCCTATAGCATTTGAAACCCGTAGCATTACTCTCTATCTCTAGGAAGATCTTCAATAGGGAGAAGTGGTGCCCTCTTAAACAAATGCTTAGAAGACCATGCTTAATTTGTTTGTTCACAAAATCGCATTTTCTTTTATGAAAACAGGCAAATTATATATATATATATATATGGGGACTATTATTCTACAACATGAAGGTTGTAGGATATCATTATACACTAGCTTCTAGCAACCAACAAAAACATTTTTAGCGGCCCAAAAAAACTTTTAACGACAAATCTTTTTAAAATATTTCGTCGCTAAAGGTGAGAAAAATAATTATTGCTAAAGGTGAAAATTTTCGTCACTGAAGGAGTTTTTTTCGTCGTTAAAAGGGTATTGTGTTATAAGTTAGCATTCCCCTTTATATACAGGGAGAGGATCTTAGGTGCACTGCGTAAGTGGATTGGGCTTTTAAGCCTAAAACATCTGTGGGTTAGTGAGATAGTCCGTGGATTTTTTAGGCTTAAAAACCTAGTGCAATGGGTCAGTACTTCGTACACGTACCCAGTGCACTTAAGATCCTCTTCCTATATATATATATAAGACGTGGATACAAGGACATTAGGTCATGCTAACATAGCGTTCGAACAAAGGTTAAATCACCTTTTTGATAATCCTAATTGTTCCTCGTATTTTAATTGATGCGACTATGAAAACACGTGATTTTCATTAGCTTTAATTAAGTTTGGTAATGTTATAGACCCTAAATTTAAAGTATTGACTAACGTGACAGTTTAATAGACAAGTCAAATTTCATTAAAAGTGATTCTATGAGTTATATACTCTTATATCTGGAACCAAAATTTGGGATACTCATGTATTGACTATGAAATGTGCATGTATTGTCTGTAGAATGTACAATTTACTTCTAAATATATATTTTATATATGTATGTTTTTTTTTTTTTTTATAATGAAAATAGCATTACTTGTTACTACATACATAAGGGTAATGACCAAATACAATAATATGGATAAAATTTTTGGATACATGTATAACAATAGAATTACGTATTATTGTATTGCTAAAATGTATAACAATACAACAATGCATTGTAGTCCCATTACTGGAAAAGACTCTAACAATACAACAACGCATATTCATCATTTTGGATTAAAAAAAAGTCACCACCAAGTCACCAACTAGTCCTATTTTGTTAGCCTTTTTAATGCAATCAAAAGCTATAGACCAAATAGACAATCAACCTACAATACACAAGAAACATATTAACCAGCTGGGTTGATGAGGAAAAGGAGTTAAGTGGGCCCACTTAACAGAGGCCCACGTTAGAATCTATTCCACCTGCACCAGGCGACCAGCTGATTTAATATTCAAAATGTGTGCCCCCTCTCTCTCTCTCAGTCTCTCTTCTCCCCTTTAGTAGTAAATATTCAATGCAATACGATATCACATCAGTAAAAAAATATACTCATAAATTTATTTATACAGATAAATTTTTTTCTAAAAATAAAGAGTGTAGATAGGAGTAGTAATTCGGATTCTCGTGTCATAATTGTGTCACTAATCGAGTTATGTGCTTTGGATTTAATTTTTAATTCTAGTGTTATTCATCTATAATACAAACTATTTAAATTAAAAATGTCATGTCATGTCATATTCGATTTCTCTCTGTAAAATGAGTTGTCGTGTCAAAATTTACCACTCCTAAATATAAAAGATTAAGTAAATGGTTCAAATTTGATTCTCCCTCTCTACAGTGTTATTTAGTCACCCTGTAGTAGTGAGTTGATCAAAATTTTGTTACATACACAAACATCAATTTTGAACAGAGATGAACAGGAATGCATGTTTCATTAGACCTTAAAATCTTATGGGTCAGTTTCCTTATGCCTCTCTCTCTCTCTCTCTCTCTTATCTTTTGAAATTTTAACTTTTCTCTGCAAAAGTTGGTGACTTGCACGTTTGTTCTTAGGGTTCATGTCACACCTGATACTATCAAACTTCTACTTTTCCAACCACCTGTAAGTTTGATCACTCAGTCCCAAATTTTTTATTGTTGATGGCTCTATTTTGAATTCTATTTTCTTGTAATATGTTTATAAAATTTAAGGTATATTACAATAATAACCCCTCCACTAACTATGACTCTTTTTCATATGTTCTTAAACTATAATACTCAACGACACCCTCAACAATTGCATTTTTTCACTAACTCCCCCTTCTGTTAAAATCTCTCACATGAGCGGTTGAAAATTTTAGCACAAAATTATCATTTGTTGTATACAAAATTTTAGGCAACTTTATTCTAAAATTTTCAACAACTTAAAAGAGAAGCAAAAATGTCATGTTATTAACACTTTGGGTAAATTACACGGACCTCCCCTGAGGTATGGTCAAAATACAGGGATCTCCCTCATGATTTGCATGATTACAATGACCTCCCTTGAGGTTTATGAATATATAATTAACACTCACTTCCCCTCCGTTAGTCAACCGTCACTTGACCAATGAAAAAGTTAAGTTTTTTGTTAATACTTTTTAAAATTACTGTTCTACCCTTACTAAAACCAAAAGAAATTAAAAAGCTTTTAACTCTCTCTTCCCCCTTTTCTCTCCAACAAACACTGATGCTCCCTCGCAAAACTCATCAGCCATCACCACCTCAGAAGCCCAACTACAAACCAACATGACCACCCAATTTAGTCATAAAAGCCATATTTGAAACAGAGATAACATACGATCTTTATGTAATACTTGTATCTTGTGAGATGTGAACTGGGTGTTAGAAAACTGGATCCAGTGCGCGCGGAATATGAATAGATGCAGTTCAAAACTTTTAGATCTGCTTCTCGTTATGTTACATACAATATAAAACATATATATAGTATTACTTATATACATATATATATATCCATACCAAAACAGATCGGTAGGATCTTGTCAAGAACTCTGCTCTCCGATTGTGTTGTTGGTGAAGATCCTGTTCTCCGGTTATGGCTTCCGGATGATACCGAATACTAGGGTTTTGTGGAAAACCCCTAAGGAACTGTATGGGAATGTCTCTGAGGCTTAGAGACTGATATGGAACTCCTAGGGCTTAGAATATACGTCACTCTTGATTCTGCCCGTAGGTCCTCTATTTATAGATTTTCTAAACCGACATTCCACAAACCAGTTTCGGGAACCTGTTACCAGTAACCGGTCTGTCTAACAAACCGATTTATGGTGCCCTGTACCCAGTAACCGGTTTGTCAGACAAACTGGTTTCTAGTACCCTTTTCTATATTGTTCCTTTCAACATTCAAACACCCAATGAGCTAGGAGTGGGACATCTAGGATCTTATTTACTGGCTCCGATTAATTATTGACTCCTTCCAATTAAACTCTTAACTTAGGAATCAATTATTAACCAATTATTATTAACTCCACTATATAATAATGATTACACTCCAATGCATAAGAAGCTAACCACACATATATGAATAGTACCTAGACTTGTACTGACACTAATGCCCCTCTACCAACAGTATCTGTAATTATAATAAGGATATTGTATATATACTGTCACCTCGATTATAATCACCTCTTGTAATCCTTGAGTCTAATTCACTTACTCATAGATTTCTGAATATGTCATCAACATTCTTGAGGACATGACTGTAGTTCTCAGTAATCAACCAAATGACATTCTTAAGGGAATACTTTACTCTTTAAAGTGAATCACTTTACACCAGAGGGTAGATTCCATCTTGACGATAAGTGCTCCCAATACTATAAACTTGGTTTCCCAAGTAACCCAGGTGTTGATCTAGAAGACCTCACTGATTGGTAACTCAAAGCAACCTAAGCTTATAGGTTGTGTCCACTATCATCTTAGGATTAAGGACAAGTCTCTCACACAAGTTTGAGTGTCGATTAACTAATGAGCAGTATTATGTTAATGGAACATACTCAAGTCTGTCAATGTATCAAATACACTACCACATTAAACTTAGAATCAAACATTCCAATGAATGAGATTCTTCATTCTATCATATAAAAGTTAATGTAATACAGTCTAAACCAGATAAGCAATCCAATCTTATCATCGACTGTGACTATTCTAAACATTCATCTAGAATACTCATATCTCCTCATACACAAATCACATTCGTATATATGATTCCATGAACTGTTTAAAGATTTAAACATGCTAAACATTCATCTCATGAAAACATACATAACTAAATGTAAATGATGTCCATAAATAATCAAATGTATATAAATAGTAATCGTAAGCTAACTAGTTCGAGGGCATACCCTTTAAAACCTAACAAACTCCCACTTGCACTTACAACCAGCTAGGACAACATCTAACTCCTAGATTGTCCATATGACGATCGAAAACCTTAGGAGGTAAGTCTTTCGTAAAGGGATCTGCAAGATTGTCCGTCGACGCGATCTTTGTCACCACCATGTCACCTCTCTGAACTATCTCTCGGATCAAATGATATTTCCTTTCTATATGCTTTCCCTTACTGTGGTTCCTTGGCTCCTTCGACTGTGCCACAGCTCCACTCTTATCACAATAAATTATGACAGGGGACTGCGTAGCAAGTACAACTCCTAGTTCCACTAAGAACTTCTTGAGCTAGATATCCTCTTTGGCTGTCTCGCAGGCTGCTACATACTCAGCCTCTGTAGTAGAGTCTGCAATGCACTTCCGCTTAATGCTCATCCAACTAACACTACCACCTCCAAGAGTAAACACATAACCAAATGTAGACTTCCTTGAATCCTTATCCGACATAAAATCGGAATTAGTATAGCCAATTGGAACTAAGTCCTCTCTCCCATACATCAACACATAATCTCGAGTCCTTCTCAAGTACTTAAGAAAATTCTTTACCACTGTCCAATGGTCGGGACCTGGATTGGATTGATATCTACTTACCATGCTATAGACACCCCGATTTTGACCAACCATCGAATTTAGGGGAGTGTTACCTCCAAGTCCGATGATGACGGTGTCCGACTAATCTAGGGTTTCCAAAGGTGTTTCAAGCTCTTCGAAAGGCTTTTCAATTTCAAAGAAAATGAAACAAAAAAAAATAAGAAGAAAAGAAAGAACATAAGAAGGATGAGAAGACGTCACACAAAGAGGCCCACGGCAGTTACGTGATGCCGAGCGACACTCCTAGACTGCCACACCGGCAATCAGTGAGAACCGCTCCGGCAAATGCTAAATGCCGCAAACACTTTAAAATGCCGCGAAAATAAAAAGACGGCAGTCCGTGGAGTTGTCTGTGGCATTCACTGAGTGCCACATTGACGTTCAGTGAATGTCGCGCCAGCTATCAGTAAGTGTCGTTCCGACGCTTACTGAATGTCGCAGACATCTCCACTAACTGCCACATTTTTCCAGCAATCTGCTTTAATATAGTACGCTTTGTACCATTAAAAGTACATCCAAGATTAGGGTTTTACTCCTGAAATTACCAAAGGAATGAATATCCACCATTACAAGGGACCTCTTTTCTGGTTTTGAATCTTGAATCTCTTAATATTCCTTGAGATAATTTTGAGAATCTTAGAGAGAATTAGGAGAATTAAGGAGTAAGTCATTACAAGAGTTGGCAAGAAGAGCTTAAATAACCTTTAGAAGACCTTCAAAGTACAAACAAATTGAGGATATTTGGAGGTAACCACTAGACTAGTGAATCCTTAAATCGAGTTCAATCACTTTACTTAGGATCTTTTACACATTTTCCAAAGGTCTCTTCCCACCTCATTTCATCACACACCACTAGAATAGTGATTGAACTTCCATTTGCTTTTCATTTGGTTTGGATCTAAGTAGCCTTGGGCTTAGGATTAAATAAATCATAAAGTAAAATTTAACTTGGACACTATGTGAACTTTGATTTCTTTTTTCCTTTGCCGTGTTTTCTCTTGGGATTCATGATGTTCTCAATACCTCCTTTGAATCCTTTGAGTTAATCTTTTGAATTCTCTATGAACTTGTGATTCAAATCAGAATAATCACATTCATGTATAATTAGTAGACCCAAGTCCTAATTCATGACATAGGTCTTCTAATTTGAAGTCTTATGGAACTTTTTCCATGTTCCATTGAGACTCAAATGACCATCAATGGGAAAGAGAATTAGTCTTAAGATGAGTCAACCCCTATGGCTTGATTGATAGACTTAACAAAAATAAAACTCAACAACGGTGCAGTGAATTCATAAACCAATTTTGATCAAGGATTTTTAATTAAATAATAATCTGTTGGAATTGAATGAAACCAATTGGAGACTGTTAATAACAAAAAGATCTACCATTGTAATATTTTTTTTTTATGAGATTTCATTTTTAAAGTGGTTTGGTCATGAGTTTTGTGAAACAATCATAATCTATCCAGAATTTTAGAATAGTAACACCTTTTTCAAATAAGTAAATTAGAGTCTTAATCAAGCATCCTTGACTTCAAATAATTTTTTCTATGAAGTTTAATGTGTTAATAAGATCTCCTAAAAATATTAGAGTCATTCAGATTTATTTACTAGTTTTAGAAAATCATACAAAATCTCTGGACAGAGAGTTGTAAATTTCCAAGTGATATATGGTTTTTTCCAATTCCCAGAGATTGAACCGTTTGATTTTTTATTTTCTTTTTGGGTTAGAAGCTAGACTCACAGGGGTACCTTGTGTCCAAAAATCATTGAAATCATACTAAGTTTTCCTATTTTTCAAAATCTGGTCTGCTCTCTGTAATTTCTAGAATTCTGTCACAGATTTAATAAACTTTGTAAATAATGATCTAAATGACTTTTCTATGACCTAGGGATTAAACCATGTTTTAATAATGATGAATTAAACTTAAATCCAGAGGCTAAATGATCCAAATCAATGAATAGTTCATAGCTTACCCTTGTTCATATTCATGTATTCACATGCATTCATCCATATAGGTTGATACATGTAATTAGGATTCATTTTGTGATTGGGACCAAGTTGCATTTAATTGAACCTAATTGTGAATTCCTTGTGATCATGTTGGGACTATGCCATCTCTATATGGACATTACATTGGCTCCTAGTTGAGACTTGTATATCTATAGAGATGTGTTCCAATTAATCGGAAGGAATCCATGATCATGACAATTCTTTCATAGTTGGTAGATTTAAGCTAGAAGTTTAGGAATGTTATTTAGGATGTCATATTATATCTTGATCAAAGCATGTGGACTATCTCTTTGTTTTGTAGCGCTAATCGAGGTGCAATTTCTTGACTCTTTTCTCTAATTTATTTTATTTCTTGATTTTTCGACTTCATGTGCGACACCTTAGAACTAGGATTTGCCTTATGTGTATATATGTATTAAAGACTCTTTTTCTAGGGTTTTCTATTATTTGCATGCATTACATGTTTCTATATCGCAGCTGGAATCCGGGTAAGTGTCTTCGTTCTCTAGTTGTATATCATGTTGCTTGCTATTTGAACTATGTGATTTTGTATGACCTTTTATCGTTGGCAATCTTGCACCCATTTAGACATGCTTTTGCAATGTATATTTATATATATATATATATGTGTATTAATTGAGGGCATACTTAGATTAATAATTCAATTAAAAAGAATGTTGAGTAGAGGCTTATCGCGATATAGGATGAGAGGGGTGTTTTAGTTCGCCGGGCTCCTTCCCCTCTCATTCCATAATCCCCGGATCAAGAAATCTCTGGTTTCCAAAAATAGATCAGTTTGCTTTTAAAATGGTTTCTTAATTTCCTTAAAAAAATTTAAGTGTCAACTCTTTGTATTTAAATTTAAATTAAAAAATTCTAAAAAAAGTTGTGGGTAAAAAATGCGATATCCACAATCTGGCGACTCTGCTGGGGATCGAACCCATAATCTCTTGTTTCATAGACCAGAATTTTTGATCTTGGGTTCCCTCGAGGATTAGACTTGAAAGCATCCTTTTGATCAAATTTAATAATTTTGGTGTGCCTGTTGCATTACACTTGCATGTCTCACCAGTCGATTGCACGGAACTACGACCTTGGAGGCTTAGGGTAACTCGGCCAGTCAAGTCATCATGGGATTGTGTGATCACCCTTTATCTCGTACCATGTGTTGGTATATGAAGCATCCTATCGGATGTGTGTCAAGGGTCCCTTATTTGACCAAAATCTGGCATTTGCATGGTAGCTTCTATAGAACCTTTCAAATCTTAAAAAATCAATTCTTGATTAGGATTTATGTGCTAGAGAGTTTTGTATGCCTAGAAGGGATTAGTTGAGATGATGATAATTCTCACTCGATGTCAGACATGTAACCTTTTAATTACCTTTTAGCAACCCCTCTTCATGTCCCATGACATTTGGGGAACATACGAATCTTGATTATAAGATTACATCTTTTATATCCTATTAGCTAAACATCATTGACCTTGCATGTATCCGAATTCATGAAAAATACGGTGATAATCCGATCATGTGATCCTTCTACCCAATGAATTTTAAATCTATCTTTGTAAGCAAACAAGATTTTTACCATTTTTACTCCAAGATTTTTTCAGAAAATCACACTTTCAAAATCTTTGAAGTTCACTTGATTAAGGTTCCAAACCAATCCTTATTGAGATATATTTTCACATCCTCGTTTTCAAAAGAAGAATCCATGGGAATTATTTTCAAAGATCTCGCCATCTAAAGAGATACTTTTCAAAATGATTTTTAAAAACAAAAATTCTATCTGATCATCTTTGTGTAGAAATGTTTTCATTCTCAAAAGCATTCTCAATTGAGAATTGTTTTCAAAAGATTTTATCATGAATTTCAAAAGCCTTTTTAATAACCAACCTTCAAAAAGGTAATGAGGATCACAATGAGATATGAAATTGACATATTTGACATGAGTGAGGATTTTATGTGCTTATGTGTTTTATATGCTAGGACTAGAATTTTCTTTTCTTTTGCATATAGAATAGGCACACACACACACACACACACACACATACACACACACACACACTCTTGCATTTCATCCGTGTGTCATGTGTGTGGTGCATGTATTTAGCCACATCAAATCGTTAAAGTATGTACATTTTTTTCACTCGCACCAATCAATATCATTACATACGTGTAGTATACAAACTTACAACATCTTCTTTCCAATCAAGATTAAAGTCCCTAAAAAATCCCTTACTATTCGATTCTGCATGCGGACCTTTTTCCTATCTATGTTATGGATTTGTAGAAAGAGTAAAAAACCAGATCCCTTAGTAAGGACACTTCTAATCTTCTTGGGTTCGTATTTCTTGATTAGAGGAGAACTTGGACCATGTAACGACCCTGGTGTTGTGGGCAGGCTACTGTAGGTGCCTTTGTGGCTGCAGGAGGTGCTGGCAGGCTACAAACTATGGGAAGTTCATCCCATATCGTTTAGGTGTGGAAAAGGTAATGTGCTATATATGGAGGGCCATAGTAGAACCTAGTAAGACGCGTTTTAAGCAGGCTTGTGGGCTGTGCCAGGAAAAATCCATGCGGGTTGGACCCAAAGCGGACAATACCTTACTTGGGGAGACTTGGGTCATGATAGAATGGTATCAGAGCCTGACCCAACCAGAAGTGTGCCAACGGGGACGTTGGGCCCTAAGGGGGTGGAATGTAATGACCCTAGTGTTGTGGGCAGGCTGCTGTAGGTGCCTTTGTGGCTGCAGTAGGTGCTGGCAGGCTACACACTATGGGAATTTCATCCCACATCGCCTCGGTGTGTAAAAGGTAATGTGCTATATATGGAGGCCATAGTGGAACCTAGTAAGACGCATTTTGGGCAGGCTTGTGAGCTTGTGCCAGGAAATATCTATGTGGGTTGGGCCCAAAGCGGACAATATCTTACTTGGGGAGACTTGGGTCGTGACAGACCATCATGTTGAGATTAATCCACCAATGGCCCACAGAACTTTGGAAGAAAGAGTGAATAAGCTACAAATCACTATTGAACAACAAAATTTGAGGGTGAAGCAATTGGAAAAGGTAACACGGGAACTTTGTCAATTACTCAAAAAGCAAGTGGATGAGGTAGTGGTGAACAAATTGGAGAAGGAAGTAATAAATCACCTAGCCAAGTCTCAATGCCCATATCCAAGCCCAACTAATCACCAAAATCTACAGTTGCCTGGCCAATCTCTGAAACTCATTTCCAATCTCAAGCCCATATCCATACTCAATCCCTTCGAACCTAAAAGCCAACTCAAACTCAAAGTCGAATAAAAAATCAAACCAAACCCGTAAACCAAGAACCTTCACCAACCTTCGCATACCATTATCCACAGCCCTTTGTCACCTCATCAAAAAAGGCCACCTCAAACCCCTGGACCCAAGGCTCCCACCAAACCCCATACCCCGCAACTATAATTCATCATTGTACTATGGTTACTATCAGACCCATGGCCACAGGACCGATTCTTGCACAAGACTTCGCCATGAGATCCAAGATCTCATTGATCAGAAAATCATCACTCCTTCACTATATCCATTGAGTGACCTTTGGCACAATGACTTGCAAGCTTTTTGCTCTTTGACCTCTCATTTCCAGCCATCGTTGGGCACCCTTAAGGGATTTGCTGCTTCCATGGGTGCACAACAAACAAATGGCCTTGGCCCAATCAACAAATTTGGAACAGGCATTGACAACACTTTGTATGAGTCAGATGAATCCTATCCCGCTAAAAATTGGGCTATGGACGTGGATGATATTTTACACGAGTTGTTGGGGAAAGACGAACCCGAAGGTCCAAATGATGATAGTGGAGTGATAGTGTTTGTAAATACTGCTACCGAATCAAATGTGGATGCTCTTGGGGATCCAATAAATTGAAGATTATCTATAACACTCCAATTGAGACCGAATCTAGTCTAGTATGGTCCATGATCGAGTTATGTCAAGTAGAAGTCAAATGTCAAGTCCAATCGAGTCTTCGAAAGTTTATGTTCAAGTCTTTTTTATCGAGTCGAATGATGTAATCCTCCTCCTATCCTAGTTGAATAAAATCTCTTTTTTCCCGATTCAGTGTGCTAAGTCGTGAATGAATGGATCATTAAAATAAAAGAAAGGGGGTCACTTTTTTAAATGATGATAGAAGATATTTTGTTGATAAATCTTTGCATTGAAAATGGATCCCCAAATAACAAAGCAAATTTTGCGTCAAATCCAAGGAAGAGTAGAGAATTGATTAGTTTTACTTTTAGAATTTAAAGATATTATTGCTCAATCTCGGAAAAATGAACTTGAGACTTGAGGCTTGCCCACCATCCCCTTCTCCCAAATACTAAGCCTAAAAGAAGAGGCCACAGTCCAAATCCATAAACTTGGTTCATGATGGTAGCCAGATATTTTAAATGAACTTCATCTTCAAAGTAAAAAAAGGAGAAAAAGAAAAAGAAGCTCGCTAGGATTAAAACCCGAAAGGGCGCCTAGGTAAAAGTTAGAGCACAAAAAAGAAAGAGAAAAAAGGAAAAAAGAAAAGAAAAAAAAGCTCGCTAGGATGAAAACCCGAAAGGGCGCCTAGGCAAAAGTTAAAGCAAAAATAAGATGCGTGTTGACTTCAAAACTTGAATCCTAGCCAGCCAAAATTATGAAGAGAATAAGAGATAGTGAGGTAGAGAAAAGAAAGGAAAGAGAAAAGAAAAAGCAGAGAATAAATAAGATTGAGAATTCTTGAGCACTTCAAAATACATCATTGGTACATGAATTATCCCAAGGCTTTGTGTTGTTCTAAATAGAGAAAAGAAATTAGAAATGAAAAGAGAGATTTGAAAGTATCAATTAGTCTAAAAAATTTGTGAGAGGCTCAATGGCTAAGTGGGCCTAAAACAAGGCAAAGATATCTTTGAAGAATTATTTTGAAGGCTGATATTGCTTTGTGAGTATGATAGAGTATGATTAAAACACGATATATTATGAGAATTGTAAAGATGAAAAGAATCAACCACCAAAAAAAAAAAAAACTGTTCAAAAGCAACCACTAAGGGTCCGTTTTAGAAAATCTTCCCAAAAAAGAGCGCGCATTGGACCCATATGGAAACATGGCTCGAAAAGCCCACAAATTCTTGAAGCCTTATTCTTTCAAGACCTCCAGAGTTGATGAACTACGGTCGACCTGATTTCCACTCAGGGATACGTAGGCAACCTGTTCGATTCGGTCACCATCCTTGCTATGATCTAGCACTTTCTTTCAAACTTAAGCCAAACTACTTTGGACCTGATTCCCATTCAGGAATAAGTAGGCGAGCCTCACTTGGTTCTCAGTCCGCAAAACAACATCAATATCGTTTCCACCTATAGATCCCTCATTCCAGACTAGGGGCAAACTTCGTTTGCTGAAAACCCCTTTTATCATGGAAGTAAGCCCCCAAGTCTCTTTCAAACTAGGGGCAAACTTTGTTTGCCAAAAGCCGTCCATGCCTGAGGCAAGTCCTCAAGTAATTGAGTTTGTTTTTGAAAGGATTGAAATATAGTGCCTTTCATTCTATAAGCTAAAGCACTAATTTGAAGCATATTCTAGATGGGCAAAGAATTTACTAAATCTAATGGGGTTGTAAATTGATGAATAAAAAGTGAGATGATACATTATTCATAGTGAAAGCGCATTGATACAGAATTTGAGTCAGTCGTCTTGTGTAATTGGCTTTGTCAAGTCTGTCCCCTTTTGATGAGTCAATAAAATGGTCTCAATTGTGTGGGTTTAAGATGATGAGTAAAGATTTGACAAGTCTCCATGAGCATCCTGAGAGCAATGCGAGCAGAGGTTTCAAACAATATCACAACATAATGCTAAAGTGACAATATAAGAAGAGTCCAAGACTAGGGGCAAAGGTGACTTCCCTCTTTTGACAAGATCAATGTGTTTCTTCCAAACGTTCGCAAATGCAAAAAATCAATCTTTCTATCAGCTCCGTCCAAATTCTTTGAGTCTCAAGACTCCCTAAATTTTGAATCAAAAAATCAAAAAAAAAAAAAATCAACTCCCTGAGTCCGCATTGGCAGCTTCTCTTTCTAAGCGTTAGTCCTCATTGGCAGCTACTCTTTCTAAGCGTTAGTCCTCAATGATAGCTTTTTACGGCAATCTATTAGGCCTCAATGACAATCCCTGTTAGTCTTCAATGACAATCTCTATTAGCAAATTTGAAATATTTTGAGTCTAAATTGACTCTCAAATTTTGGAAATAAGAAAATTCTTTGAGTCTAATTCGACTCCTGTTTTTAGAAAATTTGAAAATTCCTCGAGACTGATCCGACTCCCAAATTTGTGAAATAGATATTCTTTTTAGAAAATTTGAAAATTCCTTGAGTCCGATTCGACTCCCAATTTTTTGAAGCAGAAATTCTTCTAGTCTAATGAACTCCAAATTTTGTAAAGTTAAAATCTTGTTGAGTCGAATTGCCTTCCGATTTTTGAAGAATATTGAATGCTTTGAGTCTGATTGACTCACAACTTGAAAAAAAAATTTTGTTTTGAGTCAGATGGACTCCAAGTTTTTGAAATAGGATTTGTTTTGAGTCTAATCGTCTCCCAAATTTTGGAAATAAGAAATTCTTTTAGTCTGTTTAACTCTGAATTGCTGAAAAGTAAAAATACGTTTGAGTCAAATCGACTCCTGATTTTTTAAAAGTTTTTGAGTCTGATTGAAATAGAAATTTGTTTGAGTCAAATTGACTCCCAATCTAGTGACTCTCACATCAATCCTCTATGGCAATCTCTGTTAAGGCCTCAATAGCAATCTTTTTTAATCCTCTATAGCCAACACTCGTCAGTCCTTAATGGAATCTGTGTTTTTCCTCAATGGCAACCTCGCATTCGCTTTAGTCCTCAACGATTCGTTCAGTCTTGTTCAAACACCCAATTTTGAAAATTAAAATTCCTTGAGTCTAATTGACTCCTAGTTTTAGAAATTTGAAATTATGTGAGTCAGTTTAACTCCGAATGTTGTTGGAGTTGAATTCTTTGAGTCTAACCGACTCCAAACTTTCAAAAGTTTAGGCTAAATCGAATCTGACTATCTCCAGATTTTAATGTTGAATTAAGTTGAGTCTGATTGGCTCCCAATTTCGGAAATTAAAAATCATTGAGTCCGTCTGCCTCCTGATTCATGAAAGTAAATTCTTTTGATTCTAAATTAACCCTCGAGCTTAGAAATTGAATTGATTTAAGTCTAATTGACTCTGGATTTGGAAATTAAAATATTCGAGCCCAGTGGACGCTTGATTTTAGAAATTTGAATCGATTTGAGTATGATAGACTCTGAATTTTTTAAAATAAATTAAATGAAATTGGTTTGACTAAGAAGGAATTTGTTTGAGTCGAATGAACTCTCGATTTTAGAAGGTTGAATTAAGTCTGAAGGACTCAGGATTTTCGGAATTGAATTGATTCGAGTCTGATTGACTCCAAATTTTGAATTGAATTGAGTTGAGTCTGGAATTAGAAATCCTTTTGAGTTCGACTAACTCCGGATTCTGAAATTTGAAATAATTTGAGTCTGTCGGACTCCTGTTTTAAAAATAAATTGAATTGAGTCTGTTTAACTACCAATTTTTGGAGACCTAAATTAATTTGAGTATGACTGGCTCTCGATTTGTGAAAAATTGAATTGAGTTTCATCAACTCCTAATTTTAGAATATGAATTGACTTGAGTATGATTGACTCCTGATTTTGAATAGAGTTTGATTTTGAAAATTTGAATTGACTTAAGTCTGATTAACTCCTGATTTTGAAATTTTGAATTGACTTGAGTCTGATTGACTCTTGATTTTGAAATTTTGAATCAAGTTGAATGGAGTCTGATTGATTTTTTATTTTTGAAAAAATCCGAGTTGAATGGAGTCTGATTGATTATTGATTTCAGAAAATTAATTTGAATCGAGTCAAATTGACTATGAATTTTGAGAATTAAAATTGAAAATTGAAAAGTGAATCCTTGAGATACCCCTGATGAAAGATTGCATGTAATACCCTGTATTTCCAATAAATATTTATGCACAGAGATTCTATATACTTCCCTTGACCATTCATGAAATTTCATCTTCAATCGATCGAAGCTCTTTCGAGCGATCGAGCATCCCATACGTTCAAGCGATCGAACCCTTTTTCGAGCGATCGAAACCCTACCGACATAAATTTAATACGTGGTCCCCACTTCGATCGATCAAACCCTTTTTCAATCGATCTAACTGACCGATCTGAGTTCGATCGATCGAGAATCATTCGATCGATCGAGAGTGCAATTATCAGAATTCCAGTTTCTGCGCAAATGCTGCCACCTACACCCCCATTCCCCCTATATATACATTAGTCTCGTGGGTGTTGTGTGTTTACTGAAATGGTGAGAGTTGAGAGAGCTTGAGAGAGTGTGAGTGTGTTATCTATATATTATACACATACATCCATATATATATATATATATATATAAATATATACACACACACATAAAGATATGTATACTCAGAAGAAGAAGAGATAGAGAAGAAGAAGAACAAGAAGAAGGAGAGAAATAGAAGGAGGCAGAGAGAGACCGAGAGGAGAAGAGAAAGAAAGAGGAGCCACCATTAAAGCTTGGAAGCTTTCAAACAAGCCAAACGCGCCCTTAATGACTTTCGGTGAGTTCCAAACTCACTCGGTAGCTTAGTTATGATGTTTTACGTATTCTGGACGTATTAAATATAGCCCAAAACACCCCCTAGCACATTCTGCATGTTCACTGGCAGAATCTGTGGAAGACGAAGTTCGATCGATCGAACTGAGTTCAATCGATCGAACATCCCTGAGTCTCAATCGATCGAGAATACTTCAATCGATCGAGACTACCTTCACTTCGATCGATCGAGAAGACTTCAATCGATCGAACAGCACTTTCTTCGAGCGATCGAAATGATCTCAATCGATCAAACCTAGCAGAACATGAATGTATTTCCTTTCAGTTTATAATGCATAGTGCATAGTTGTTTAATTGTTGTTTCATGTTCCTATTATGCGATATTATGGATTACGGAGGTAATGGGATACAATAATGAGATTGAGATAACATAGTGAGTAACGTAGTTGGGTTTGGAACGTTAGTAATAGTACGACGCGATAACGAGATAAGTTCGAGATGGTAACACTGGGTAGTATTGGATAACTGGGAGTTAAGTCAGTAAGATGATTGGTAGGTTCAAGGTTGTGTGAGTCGAGCTGATGATTCGCTCAGGTTGAATCCAATAAGTGTATGTCAAGGATTTGATCAGGACCGTGAGAATTATGGGTGCATAGTACTCGCAAGAGTTCTTAAAAGCGGTGAACAGTAAAAGTTCTTAAAAGCGGTGAACAAGATTAGATGTGGCACGCCTATGATTTGAATTACCAGAGCTATGTATGTACAGTACTCGCAAGCGTTCTTAAAAGCGGTGAACAGTAAGAGTTCTTAAAAGCGGTGAACAAGAGTATGGGTACATCCATGGACCAGTCATTATACCCGCTCGCAAGAGTTCTTAAAAGCGGTGAACAGTAAGAGTTCTTAAAAGCGGTGAACAAGAGCATTGGTATGTTGTGCTGATATAATCAGTTTGAGAGAGAGAGTCAGTTGGGAATTGTGAGATCAGTCTTAGAGTGGGAATTAATAAGAATCGATTAATGATATGTCTGAATAAAAGAAGAAGAGATATATTTCGTATCACTGTCATCTATTGTTCATAACTGTAAATATGTTATTTCTATGAGACTGCGTTAGTTAGTGCTCACTCAGCTTTCAACAAGCTGACGGCCTTTATTGCCTGGACATTCCCCGTCCAGACTATCCTGTCCTTTACAATGCAGATGACGGAACTCATGGCGATAACGATTACCCTGAAGGGAGTTACGTAGAGAATGGCCCCACTGATGCCAGTTATGCTGACGCCTATCCGTACGCCAGTTGAAGACCTGAAGATAGATAGTAGTTTGTATTACTACTTTTCTTTTACTGTTGTACTTTGTAGTTTAACGAGTACTTGGGCATATTTTGTCTCCAGACCTGTTGTGATCCTGTGGACCATACTCTGATGATTGTAATAGATAGAATCGTGTTTATATTTCAGTGGTTTACTGTTCCTGTTATTCTTGTGGACTAGTACTGTGTGGTGTGGATTATCAGTGACTTTCACTTGTCATTCCCTATGGACCCATAAAGGAAATTTATTTTTCTCTATTTATGCCGCTCCGGGGCGTGACAGGGTTTTTGGTATCAGAGCTTTAGGTTCTGATACTGTCGTTCACTAACGTTTCCACACCATCTGGTCCTAGTATGTTAAGATTTCCTGAGATGAGATATGTGTTTAAGATAAGTTCGTCTGTCTGACGATAGATAGTTTTCCTTTGTAGGATAGCATGGATCCAGAGTTCCATCAGTTTGTTACCGATGCTTATGGAGGACACGTGATCCATGGGGATACCGTGGAGCGAGTTGACCCAGAGTTTTATCGTGAGCGCTTGTGCCAGATAGCTAGTCGACATTTAGAGGAGGATATGTGGAGAGCGCTTTATGTGACCGAGAGGACTCACCCGACGCAGATGCGTATGGATGCTTACCATTCTGCGAGAGTTGGTAGTGACATTTGTCAGGAGATGTTACGGTTTGTTCGGAGTAAGCCAGAGATGGATGAGATCGAGTTGAGTGCTATTGTAGCCGGTCCACCAGAGCCTGTAGTTGCACCAGTACCAGCAGCACCACCATCACCAGTGCTCGATGTACCAGTTCCAGAGCCTGAGCCGATTCAGGGAGATGAGGACCCAGACCCAGAGGATGAGCATCCCGATGAGGACATGGACGGAGATGGAGAGGAGGAGCGTATAGATGATGAGCCAGAGGATGACCCCGAGGAGCCAGAGTTTGAGCCAGAGGATCCAGTACAGGACCCGGAGGCTATTGAGGCAGACATGCTCATAGACGAGGATGTGCCCGATGAGGAAGTAGTTGTGCCAGAGGTACCCGTCGTGCTTCAGATACCAGCCGGACCCATTATGCATATGGTAGTCATGGCCGATATGGCAGTAGGATGGATAGCAGAGATGATCGCTCAGTCAGCAGGTTTTGTTATAGGAGAGGCCGCGATAGCAGGAGCCCTTGATATAGCCGATGGATTCGCCGCAGTAGCAGTCGATATCGCTAACCAAGCGATAGTAGAAGTGATGGAGGACGATGATGCAGAGATGATAGAGGATTGGGATATAGGGGTAGTAGTTGGAGATCTTGTTGCACCAGTCGAGGATAATCCACTCGAGGAGATGGATCTTGATTCAGAGGACGAGGCACCACCACCAGGATCAGATGCTGACGACTTTTGAGTCAGGACCTGCAGGGCTTAGTTTTGTTAGTTTTACCAGGACATGTTGTCCAATAGATTTTGGGAGCTTGAGAGATAGCTATTTGACCATAGCTTTGTATAGATGTTAGCAGTAGTATTAGTAGTTGACCTTAGTGCTGTTTTTGCTTATGTCCCACGTGGTACATGGTATGGTTACTGTGTACTCCATGGTACATCTTTTGATATCTATATATATACGAGCAGTACTTTTGATATTGATTGTTGGTTGTTTGATGTGTTGTTTTGTAGAACTGTTAGTTCTTGTTGTTTCTCGTTCTATCTCGGTTTCGTTTCTGCGAGAAGACTTTCAGCTAATCGATATGTCTCTTGTAGGCGATACTCGTTATTATCATGGTAGGACCCTTGAGAAATCACCAAGCGCGAATTGGAGCACCTATTCCGGAAGGGATGGATCCGACAGGAATTTTTGAAGCCTTTATGCAAAGGATGGAGCATGTGGGAGACACGTACAATCACTCCACTCACCAGAGAACCATTGCACCACTGCCACCAAGACAGACTGGAGATAAGTTGTTAGCAAACTTTCGTGGGTTACGTCCAGAGAAGTTCGATGGACTAACAGAACCATGGAAAGCAGAACAATGGATAAGAGAAATGGAGTTAATATTTGAACCTTTGGAATGCAGTGAACAAGAGAAGCGCCGTCTTGCTACATTCCAGCTCACTTATGCCGCCGCAGATTGGTGGGAAGCTGAACGAGCCACTATCGGGACCGATGCTGCTAGAGCTATGTCGTGGGAGACATTCAAAGGCAGGTTTTTGGAGAAGTATTTTCCCGAAGATGAGAGAGATCAACAAGATAAGAATTTTCTCAATCTAGTTCAAGGAGGATGGACTGTACGAGAATACACAACACAGTTTGAGCGTCTATCCAGATTTGCTCAACATATGATAGACACTCCACAGAAGAAGGTGAAGAGATTTCACCAAGGATTGAACCCCCATCTCAGACATATGATGGTTGGTCATCTGAATCAATCATTCGAAGGGATCGTCAGATTTGCTGCAGGATTGGAAAAGGATGCTTATCCAGCACAGCAACCACAGGTGAATCGACTCCAGCCGTCAAGAGGGTTTCAACAGAGGAATTTCCAAAACCAGCTGCCAAGAAATACCCAAGGTTGGAGACCATAGAGTAATTTCCAAAGGAACAAGAGAACCTGGGAAGGAACCAGAAAGCCACCACAGGGCTATACTCGACCCCAGCAATATCACCAGCAGGGACCACAGCCTCAGGCACTGCTAACAGCCCCGCCAAGCAATAGCGGAGGATGTTTTAATTGCGGAAAGCCAGGGCACGTCGCCAGATTCTGTACAACCGCTAGAACTAACCGCAGAATGGATGTTGTCTATCGAAATTGCAACAAGCCGGGACATCTAAGTAAAGATTGTCGTGCACCTCGAGGAGGGTATTATGGAGCACCAGTTCAAGGAATTCAAGGACCACCAGATCCGACAAGGATGAATGCTATCATCCCAGGAGAAGTAGGCTTTAATGCTGACGAGCAGCAACATTTGGAAGGTACGCTGGTACTCTTTCATAGTCCAGTTAAAGCTTTATTTGATACTGGAGCTGCACGCTCATTTATTGTTGTTAAGATTGTGAGTCAATTGGGTTTAGAACCCCAGACACTTGAGCCAGCACTTAATGTTGTGTTACCATTAGGAGTGACTGTCAAGTTGGGTAAAGTATGTAAAGATTGCCCATTGACTTTGGGAGATAGGAATCTTCCAGCAGACTTGGTAGTTCTGTCAATGTCAGAGTTCGACATTATCCTAGGAATGGATTGGTTGACTAAGTATAGTGCCAATCTGGATTGCCGTACTAGGACAATTGTATTTCCGATACAAGGAAAGCCGACGATCAGATTTCAGTGTCAGTCAACGAGCGACATGTTCCTTACGAGTAGTTTGGCTACAATCGGGAGTACGAATACAGAACTCACGATGGATCAGATTCCTACTGTACAAGATTTTCAGGATGTATTTTAGGATATTAAAGGACTTCCACCGAAAAGAGAAATAGACTTTTGTGTGGAATTAATACCCGAAACATTGCCTATTTCCAAGACACCATATAGGATAGCGCCAATTGAGATGTTGGAACTAAAGAAGCAAGTTCAGGAACTTGAAGATTTAGGATTTATTCGCCCGAGTACGTCACCTTGGGGAGCACCAGTTCTGTTTGTGAAGAAGAAAGACGGAACACTTCAACTCTGTATAGACTACAAGGAGTTGAACAAGGTTACGATCAAGAATAGATATCCACTTCCTCGGATAGATGACCTATTCGATCAGTTACAAGGATCCAGGATCTTTTCAAAGATCGATCTTTGTTCTGGATATCATCAGTTATTAGTTCGACCGGAGGATGTTTCGAAGACAGCATTCAGGACAAGATACGGGCATTATGGGTTTTTAGTTATGCCTTTTGGATTGACGAATGCGCCAGCAGTATTTATGGACTTGATGAATAGAGTATTCAGACCATATCTGGATAAATTCATCATAGTATTCATCGACGACATTTTGATTTATTCAAAGACAGAGGAAGATCATAAGGAGCATTTACAGATTGCTTTACAGACACTTCGAGATAGTAAGTTATATGCAAAGTTCAGCAAGTGTGAATTTTGGCTACAAGAGGTCAAATTCTTGGGACATGTTATATCTCAGGATGGTATCTCTGTGGACTCATCTAAGATCGATGCAGTCTTAAACTGGAACCAACCAACCAATGCAACAGAGGTTAGAAGTTTTCTGGGTTTAGCAGGATACTACAGAAGATTCGTTGAAGGATTTTCCAAGATAGCAGGACCTTTAACAGATTTGACAAGGAAGGAGACGAAGTATGAATGGACGAACACGCATGAGGGTGCATTTCAGGAGTTAAAAGAGAGATTGACTTCTACACCAGTACTCGCAATACCTAAGAGTGGAGAAAGGTATGTGATCTACAGTGATGCATCGCACCAAGGACTTAGTTGTGTGCTTATGCAAAACGGGAATGTGATTGCATATGGATCAAGACAACTGAAGGTACATGAGAAGAATTACCCTACGCATGATTTGGAATTGGTAGCAATAGTGTTTGCCTTAAAGATTTGGAGACACTATATGTACGGAGAAAAGTTTGATCTGTTTTTCGATCATAAGAGCTTGAAGTATTTGTTCTCTCAGAAGGAGTTGAACATGCGACAACGAAGATGGATGGAGTTACTCAAGGACTATGACTTTTCATTGCAATACCATCCAGGTAAAGCAAATGTCGTAGCGGATGCTTTGAGTCGTAAACCTCGACTAGTGATCGCTGCATTATTAATTCGAGAATGGCAAGCATTAGAGGTGTTAACTGAATTCGAACTTCAGCCAGTGGAACCAATGGAAGGACAGCATTTTGGATGTCTTATGGTACAACCAACTTTGATTAACCGTATCATAGCATCTCAGCAGATAGCAGAAGATTTGAAGTTATGGTTCGCCAAGATGTCAGCTAAAGAACCAGAAATCTGGAATGTTAGTACAGACGGAGCCTTACGATGTAAAGGTAGACTCTGTGTACCTAATAAGGAAAATCTTCGGAAAGACATATTGGATGAAGCTCATAAGTCACGAATGACGATTCATCCTGGAGGTACAAAGATGTACAAGGATCTGAAAAGGAATTTCTGGTGGGAGGGAATGAAGCGAGAAGTGACTGAGTATGTTTCTCAGTGTCTTACTTGTAAACAAGTAAAGGCAGAACATCAGAAACCATCTGGACTTTTACAGTCGTTACCAATTCCTCAATGGAAATGGGAACATATCACCATGGATTTTGTGGTAGGATTGCCAAAGTCACAGCAAAACCACGACGCTATTTGGGTAATCGTGGATCGACTTACGAAGACGGCACATTTTATTGCCTATAGTATGACGTATCCAGTAGAACGGTTAAGCCGGATGTATCTACAGCACGTGATACGGTTACACGGGGTACCTGTATCTATTGTGTCAGATCGAGATTCACGCTTTACTGCAGAGTTTTGGAAGAGTCTCCAAACAGCGATGGGAACAACATTGAACTTGAGTTCAGCTTTTCATCCACAGACCGATGGGCAAACTGAACGAGTTAACCAAGTAATGGAAGATATGTTACGTGCTTGTGTTATTGATTTTGAGAATTCTTGGGAGACGCACTTACCTTTGATAGAGTTCGCTTACAACAACAGTTATCATTCGAGCATAGGAATGGCGCCGTTCGAAGCTTAGTACGGAAGACCTTGCCGATCGCCGCTATATTGGACTGAAGTCGGAGATACTCAACTTCTTGGGCCAGAGATGGTACGAGAAACCAATAAGAAGATTCAGATTGTACGTGAGAAGATAAAGACAGCCCAGACTAGACACAAGAGTTATGCTGACAAGCGACGCAAAGATTTAGAGTTTGCCGTTGGAGATCACGTGCTACTCAAAATTTCGCCAGTTCGAGGAATCGTCAGACTCGATCAGAAGGGAGGCAAGTTATCGCCGCGATTCATCGGACCATTCGAGATTCTAGAACGTGTTGGGAAAGTTGCTTATCGACTTGCATTGCCGCCAAAGATGTCAGGAGTGCACAACGTTTTCCACATCAGTATGTTGAGGAAATGTGTTCACAATCCAGCACACGAGATCAACTTTAAAGATATTGAAGTCAACGACAACGTTACATTCAATGAAGGACCTGTTCGTATTTTAGATCGTGGGATCAAGAAGCTTAGAAACAAAGAAATTTCGTTAGTCAAGATCCAGTGGAAGCATCATGATGAAGGAGAAGCTTCATGGGAGCTAGAGTCAGAAATGCGTGAGAAGTTTCCATTTTTGTTTTAGACCTTGTGTGTTTCCGATTCGAGGACGAAATCTTTTGTTGAGTGGTGGATGATGTAATACCCTGTATTTCCAATAAATATTTATGCACAGAGATTCTATATACTTCCCTTGACCATTCATGAAATTTCATCTCCGATCGATCGAAGCTCTTTCGAGCGATCGAGCATCCCATATGTTCAAGCGATCGAACCCTTTTTCGAGCGATCGAAACCCTACCGACATAAATTTAATACGTGGTCCCCACTTCGATCGATCAAACCCTTTTTCAATCGATCTAACTGACTGATCTGAGTTCGATCGATCGAGAATCATTCGATCGATCGAGAGTGCAATTATCAGAATTCCAGTTTCTGCGCAAATGCTTCCACCTACACCCCCATTCCCCCTATATATACATTAGTCTCGTGGGTATTGTGTGTTTACTGAAATGGTGAGAGTTGAGAGAGCTTGAGAGAGTGTGAGTGTGTTATCTATATATTATACACATACATCCATATATATATATATATAAATATATACACACACACATAAAGATATGTATACTCAGAAGAAGAAGAGATAGAGAAGAAGAACAAGAAGAAGGAGAGAAAGAGAAGGAGGCAGAGAGAGATCGAGAGGAGAAGAGAAAGAAAGAGGAGCCACCATTAAAGCTTGGAAGCTTTCAAACAAGCCAAACGCGCCCTTAACGACTTTCGGTGAGTTCCAAACTCACTCGGTAGCTTAGTTATGATGTTTTACGTATTCTGGACGTATTAAATATAGCCCAAAACACCCCCTAGCACATTCTGCATGTTCACTGGCAGAATCTGTGGAAGACGAAGTTCGATCGATCGAACTGAGTTCAATCGATCGAACATCCCTGAGTCTCAATCGATCGAGAATACTTCAATCGATCGAGACTACCTTCACTTCGATCGATCGAGAAGACTTCAATCGATCGAACAACACTTTCTTCGAGCGATCGAGATGATCTCAATCGATCGAACCTAGCAGAACATGAATGTATTTCCTTTCAGTTTATAATGCATAGTGCGTAGTTGTTTAATTGTTGTTTCATGTTCCTATTATGCGATATTATGGATTACAGAGGTAATGGGATACGATAATGAGATTGAGATAACATAGTGAGTAACGTAGTCGGGTTCGGAACGTTAGTAATAGTACGATGCGATAATGAGATAAGTTTGAGATGGTAACACTGGGT
The DNA here is from genome assembly GCA_033977485.1 of Hydrangea macrophylla. Lineage (NCBI taxonomy): Eukaryota > Viridiplantae > Streptophyta > Magnoliopsida > Cornales > Hydrangeaceae > Hydrangea > Hydrangea macrophylla. The sequence goes on from CM066982.1 coordinate 19,846,186, forward strand.
AGTATTGGATAACTGGGAGTTAAGTCAGTAAGATGATTGGTAGGTTCAAGGTTGTGTGAGTCGAGCTGATGATTCGCTCAGGTTGAATCCAATAAGTGTATGTCAAGGATTTGATCAGGACCGTGAGAATTATGGGTGCACAGTACTCGCAAGAGTTCTTAAAAGCGGTGAACAAGAGTAGATGTGGCACGCCCATGATTTGAATTACCAGAGCTATGTATGTACAGTACTCGCAAGCGTTCTTAAAAGCGGTGAGCAGTAAGAGTTCTTAAAAGCGGTGAACAAGAGTATGGGTACATCCATGGACCAGTCATTATATGAGAACAATGTATGGGTGTTCGCAAGAGTTCTTAAAAGCGGTGAACAGTAAGAGTTCTTAAAAGTGGTGAACAAGAGCACTGGTATGTTGTGCTGATATAATCAGTTCGAGAGAGAGAGTCAGTTGGGAATTGTGAGATCAGTCTTAGAGTGGGAATTAATAAGAATCGATTAATGATATGTCTGAATAAAAGAAGAAGAGATATATTTCGTATCACTGTCATCTATTGTTCATAACTGTAAATATGTTATTTCTATGAGACTGCGTTAGTTAGTGCTCACTCAGCTTTCAACAAGCTGACGGCCTTTATTGCCTGGACATTCCCCATCCAGACTATCCTGTCCTTTACAATGCAGATGACGGAACTTATGGCGATAACGATTACCCTGAAGGGAGTTACGTAGAGAATGGCCCCACTGATGCCAGTTATGCTGACGCCTATCCGTACGCCAGCTGAAGACCTGAAGATAGATAGTAGTTTATATTACTACTTTTCTTTTACTGTTGTACTTTGTAGTTTAACGGGTACTTGGGCATATTTTGTCTCCAGACCTGTTGTGATCCTGTGGACCATACTCTGATGATTGTAATAGATAGAATCGTGTTTATATTTCAGTGGTTTACTGTTCCTGTTGTTCTTGTGGACTAGTACTGTGTGGTGTGGATTATCAGTGACTTTCACTTATCATTCCCTATGGACCCATAAAGGAAATTTATTTTTCTCTATTTATGCCGCTCCGGGGCGTGACATTGCATTACCCTGGCGAAAGACCGCACATCGAGAGAGCAAACCCGCGTTGACACCGGGGCCTAAGTCGTGAAGTGCTGCCCAGTCGATTGCATCGAGAGAGCAAACCCACGTTGACACCGGGGCCTAAGTCGCGAAGCGCAGCCCAGTTCATTGCGCCAAGAGAGCAAACCCGCGTTGACACCAGGGCCTAAGTCGCAAAGTGCCGCCCAGTCCATTGTGTCGAGAAAGCAAACCCGCGTTGACACCGTGGCCTAAGTCGCGAAGCGCCGCCCAGTTGATTGCATCGAGAGAGCAAACCCGCGTTGACACTGGGGCCTAAGTCGCAAAGTGCCGCCCAGTCGATTGCGTTGGGGATAAAACATGCGTTACCACCGGGGCCTAAGTCGCGAAGCACCGCCCAGTCGATTGCGTCGAGAGAGCAAACCCACATTGGCACCGGGGCCTAAGTCGCGAAGTGCTACCCAGTCGATTGCGTTTATCCGTTTGGCCAAAATGGCTATGAGTCCTAGAGAGGACCAACTCATTAGTCAAAGAGACTCCGAATTCTAAAGATAGCTCGCCTAGCAAGTTTAGGCAACCGCGAGCATTAAGTAGCATAGGGCATGGATTACATCTAGATACATCAATATAGTACGATCTCGAATCATAGCATGTACAAAGTATGTAAATTACATTGGCAACCATCATTGCATGAACACGTGCATCACGATAGGATAAGTGCATTCATCTGTATGACTATCTGTGCCTGTGTGTTTGTCCCTTGCCTAAACTACGTCCTGGTTTGATTCCCGTAGGGATACGTAGGCAACTCACCATTGAGCACGACTGGCTTGGACCTTGCCGCGTGCCTATTTTTGCAACGTATTTTTTTTTTACCGAAATCCACAAGTTTGGTTATAGGTTTGTCTTCACACAGGCTTCGACATTTACTTGTGAAACGTGTTGCTCCACAAGCTCTGTCGAAGAGGGGAAAACTATAAACACCCCGATTTTGACCAACAGTTAAATTTTGGGGAGTGTTACCTCCAGATGATGACGATGTCCGACTAATCTAGGGTTTCCAAAGGTGTTTCAAGCTCTTCGAAACGCTCTTCAATTTCAAAGAAAATGAAACAAAAAAAGAAGAGGAAAAGAAAGAACACAAGAAGGATGAGAAGATGGCACACAAAGAGGCCTGCGGCAGTCACGCGATGCCGCAGTGGCACTCCCAGGCTGCCGCACCGGCAGTCAGTGAGAATCGCTCCGGCAATCGCTGAATGCCGCAAAAACTTTAAAATGTCGTGAAAAAAAAAATGGCAATCCGCGGAGTTGTATGCGGCATTCACTGAGTGCCGCATCGATGTTCAGTGAATGCCACGCTGGATATCAGTAAGTGTCGTTCCGACACTTACTAAATGCCGCAAACAATTATACTAACTATCATATTTTTCCAGCAGTTTGCTTTAGTACAGTACACTTTGTACCATCAAAAGTACATCCATGATTAGGGTTTTACCCTCGAAATTACCAAAATAACACTTTAAAATTTGTCTATATAAAGGAATGAATATCCACCATTACAAGGGATCTCTTTTTTGGTTATGAATCTTGAATCTCTTAATATTCCTTGAGATAATTTTGAGAATCTTAGAGAGAATTAGGAGAATTGAGGAGTAAGTCACTACAAGAGTTGGAAAGAAGAGCTTGAATAACCTTTGAAAGACCTTCAAAGTACAAAGAAGTCGATGATATTTGGAGGTAACCTCTAGACTAGAGAATCCTTAAATCAAGTTCAATCACTTTACTTAGGATCTTTTACACATTTTCCAAAGGTCTCTTCCCACCTCATTTCATCACACACCACTAGAATTGTGATTGAACTTCCATTTTCTTTTCATTTGGTTTGGATCTAAGTAGCCTTGGGTTTAGAATTAAATAAATCATAAAGTAAAATTTAACTTAGACACTATGTGAACTTTGATTTCTTTTTTCCTTTGTCATGTTTTTCTCTTGAGATTCATGATGTTCTCAATACCTCCTTTGATTCCTTTGAGTTAATCTTTTGAATTCTCTATGAACTTGTGATTCAAATGAGAATAATCACATTCATGCATAATTAATAGACCCAAGTCCTAATTCATGACGTAGGTCTTCTAATTTGAAGTCTTATGGAACTTTTTCCATGTTCCATTGAGACTCACATGGATTAGTCTTCTTTTTCTATTCTCCAATGACCATCAATGGGAAGGAGAATTAGTCTTAAGATGAGTCAACCCCTATGGCTTGATTGATAGACTTAACAAAAATAAAACTCAACAACGGTGCAGTGAATTCATAAACCAATTTTGATCAAGGATTTTTAATTAAATAATGATCCGTTGGAATTGAATGAGACCAATTGGAGACTATTAATAACACAAAGATCTACCACTGCAATTTTTCTTTTATGAGATTTCATTTTTAAAATGGTTTGGTCATGAGTTTTGTGAAACAATCATAATCTGTCCAGAATTTCAGAATAGTAACACCTTCTTGAAATAAGTAAATCAGAGTCTTAATCAAGCATCCTTGACTCGAAATAATTTTTTTAATGAAGTTTAATGTGTTAATAAGATTTCCTAAAAATATTAGTCATTCGGTTACTATTTTTAGAAAATCATAAAAATCTCTGGACAGAGAGTTGTAAATTTCTGAGTGATGTCTAGTTTTTTCTCAATATCCAGAGATTGAACCGTTTGATTTTTTGTTTTCTTTTTGGGTTAGAAGCTAGAATCACAGGGGTACCTTGTGTCCAAAAATCATTGAAATCAATCCAGGGAATCTATGATTTTCCTATTTTTCAAAATCTGGTATGCTCTCTGTAATTTCTAGAATTCCGTCACAGATTTAATAAACTTTGTAAATAATGATATAAATGACTTTTCTATGACCTAGTGCTTAAACCATATTTTAATAATGATTAACTAAACTTAAATCCTACGGCTAAATGATCCAAATCAATTAATAGTTCATAGCTTATCCTTGTTCATATTTATGTATTCATATGCATTCATCCATGTAGGTTGATACTTGTAATTAGGATTCATTTTGTGATTGGGACCAAGTTGCATTTAATTGAACCTAATTGTGAATTCATTGTGATCATGTTAGGACTATGCTATCTCTATATGGACATTACATTGGCTCCTAGTTGAGACTTGTATATCTATAGAGATGTGTTTCCAATTAATCGGAAGGAATCCATGAACATGTCAATTCTTTCATACTTGGTAGATTTAATCTAGAAGTTTAGGAATGTTATTTAGGATTTCATATTATATCTCGATCAAAGCATGTGGACTAACCCTTTGTTTTGTAGCACTAATCGAGGTGCGATTTGTTGACTCTTTTCTCTAATTTATTTTATTTCTTGATTTTTCGATTTCATGCGTGACACCTTAGAAATAGGATTTTCCTTATGTGTGTGTATATATATATTAGAGACTCTTTTTCTAGGGTTTTCTATTATTTGCATGCATTACACGTTTCTATATCGCAGCTGGATCCCGGGTGGTTTTGTATGACCTTTTATTGTTGGCAATCTTGCACCCTTTTAGACATGCTTTTGCAATGTATATTTATAAATATGTATTAATTGAGGGCATACTTAGATTAATAATTCAATTAAAAAAGATGTTGAGCAGAGGCCTATTGCCAGATAGGATGAGAGGGGGTATTTTAGTCCCCCAGGCTCCTTCACCTCTCATTCCATAATCCCCGGACCTAGAAATCTGTTGTTTCCAAAAAAAGATCAATTTTCTTTTAAAATGGTTTCTTAATTTTCCGTAAAAGAATTTAAGTGACGACTCTTTGTATTTGAATTTAAAAATCGAATAATTTAAAAAAAAGTTGTGGGTAAAAAATGCAATATCCATACATGCCTACAGCAAAATAGATATCTGGCCTGGTGCACAACATCACATGCATCAGACTTCCAATAGCCAAAGCATATGGAATTCCCGTCATACAATCTTTCTCTGCCTGTGTCTTAGGACACTGACTCTGTGAAAGTGAGACACCATGCCTGAAGGGTAAGAACCCTTTCTTGGAATTTTCTATAGAAAATCTAGTCAACACCTTATCGATATAGGAAGCTTGAGATAATCCTATTGTCTTATTCTTTCGATCTCCTATAAGCTTTATTCCATCATATAGCTTGCCTCATCGAGATCTTTCATATCGAAGGTGCTAGCTAACCAAACCTTAATCATTGACAGCACTCCTATATCATTCCCAATGATAAGGATGTTATCAACATACAGAACTAAGAATACCACCACATTCTCCTCATGTTTCTTGTAAACACAAGTTTCATCCATGTTTTGAATAAATCCAAAAGATTTGACCGCTTGGTCAAAATGAATGTTCCAATTTCTTTATGCTTGCTTAAGCCCATAAATGGACCTACACAACTTGCATACTTGACCTTACTATCCCTTAGCTATGAAACCTACTGGTTGCTGCATAAAGATGTCCTCATCAAGAATATTCAAGAATGCAGTCTTGACGTCTATCTTCCATATCTCGTAATCGAGACATACTGCTATGGATAAGAGAATCCTGATGGATTTAAGCATGGCTACTGGCGAAAAGGTCTCATCATAGTCAACACTCTCTTGTTGAGTATAACCTTTTGCTACTAGCCTAGCTTTGAAGGTCTCCATCTTCCCATCTGGTCCTCTTTTCCTTTTGTAGACCCACTCACAGCCAATAGATTTAATATTAGCATGTAAATATACAAGCTCCCAGACCTGATTGGAGTACATAAAGTCCATTTCAGCTTTCATTGCTTGTATCCAATGTTCCGAATCTTTATCGGACATGGCCTCTTCATAACTAGAGGATCAAATTCTGATTCTTGAGGAACAGCTTCAAAAGCTTCTCCTAGAAACATGAATCTGTTAGGATCCCTGGCAATCCTCACACTACGACGAGGTTTGAGGAACTGAGGGTTGTTCATTTACTTCTTCTAGAACTATCCTTCCTTTGGGTTTGTAGTTCATGATAAAATCATCCTCCAAGAAAACAGCGTGTGTATTCACAAACACCTTCTACTCTCTTGGGTGATAAAAATACCAATCCTTCGTTTCCTTTGGATATCCCAAAAAGTAACACACTTCTGATCTTGTTTCCAACTTGCTCGTCTGTACCTTCAGCATATGTGCCAGACAACCCCAAATCTGAAAGTGTCTCAAAGAGGGAATACGCCCACTCTATAACTCTCGGGGTGTCTTAGGTACAGATTTGCTTGGAATATGATTTAGTATGTACATTGCAGTTTCCAAAGCGAAACCCCATAGGAATAGTGATAATTTCGAATAGCTCATCATAGACCTAGTCATGTCTAAAAGGGTCCGGTTCTTTCTTTCTGCTACACCATTCTGTTGAGGTGTTGCTGGTACAATCAACTGAGATGGGATCCCATCCTTTCTCAAATGGTCAATAAATTCATCAAAGAGATACTCGCCACCTCAATCAAATCAAATGGCCTTGATATTCTTTACTAATTGCTTCTCCTCTTCAACTCTAAATTCTTTGAACTTTTCAAAGGCTTCAGATTTGTGGTGCAATAAGTAAATGTACCCGTATCTCGAGAAGTCATCAGTAAACGTAATAAAATACTTATAACCACCTCGTGCCCTAACATTTATTGGCCACATACATCGGTATGAATCAATTCCAACAAGTCTTTGCCTTCCAAACAGGATTCACAGACAAGTAGTGGTTTGAGAACTAGAAAATCAAGGATCCCATCCTTAACAAGCATGTCTATTTGATTTAGATTAACATTTCCTAACCTCATGTGCCAAAGCTTTGTTGGATTTGAAGAAGGTTCTTTCCTTTTAGATGGTACAGTTATTATTGAGTTATTCAATTCCTCTTCAAAAGTTTCTAGGGAGATTGGGTTAATCAAGAATAAACCATTAGATAACATACCAGAGAAAACAAAAGAACCATTTCTTTTTATTGAAACTTCAATACCAAAAGAAAATGAATATCCATTATTCACTAAACTAGAAACTAAAATTAGATTACATCATATAGAAGGAACGTAAAGAACATCTGATAAGACTAATGTTTTATTCCTAAGAAAAACTAAAACTACTCTCCAACTACAACTGCTGAAACGGTTGTACTAGATCCCAAAGTAAGAGAGATTTCTCCATCGCTACACTACCTCGTTGGCCAGAACCCCTACAATGCGTTGCAGATATGGTTAGTTGTACCAGAATCAACACACCATGTATTTGAAGTATCCATTAAAAAACTTACTTCAATTACAAATGATTCTTGCATACCTTGGTTCTTTTTTGCTAAGTAGTCCAGTCAGCTTCTCTTCCAATGTCCTGGTATACCACACTGGAAACACTTTTCCTTTGGGTTTCCTTCAGCCTTTTTCTTTCTCTTCTTTGCCTTTTTCCCAATACTTGGTTTAGGCCCACCAACTTGAACCTTTGAGCCCTTCTTCCTCATTTTCCCTTTATTGGATTTAGAGGATGAAGCCTTCTCAGTGTTCATCATCTCATGATTACCCTTGACAATCCCCTCCGCTGCCTGTAGAGAGCTTACTAGTACACTCACTGAATAACCCAACTTATTCATATTATAATTCAATTTGAATTGAGTGAACGAAGGCGATAGTGAGTTTAGGATCATGTCAACTTGGGTTTCCCTATCAATGTCGGCACCAAGGACTTCCAGTATGTTTAAAAATCTAATCATTTTTAAAATGTGCTCTCGTACTAGAGTCCCTTCCGACATTTTGGTATTCATGATTGGCTGCATGGCATTAAGCCTAGCATAACACCCCTATTCCCCAAACATTTCCTTGAGGTTTGCAATCATATCCGCAGTCGTGGCCATAAACTAATGTTGGTGTTGCAACACATTGGACATTGAGGCCAATATGTAACAACGAGCCATCTCATCAGCCTTCTGCCATCGTGAATGTGGATCATCCTCATTAGCTTGGGCATCAGGAGCAGGGCTGGTAGACGGGGAGTGGTACAGACAAATTTGTGTCCCTCAGTAGTCAAAATAATGTCGAGGTTTCTTTTCAATCAACATAATTTGTTCCAATTAGCTTGCTTTGGCTCAAAATTGTGACAAGAGGACTAAATTTAGACATTATGCTAATCTGAAATTAAAAACATGCAGATTCGAATAAGTATTGATGATGCCAAAAATTGGTAAGAGAGATTCGGAGAGAGATATTGTGACACAATCAATTGTATGTGGTTCAGCCCCGTTAATGAGGTGACCTACATCCACGGGTGCGTCGAAGCGCTCTACTAATAAATCACCGACGGGCTTAGTAAGCCAACAATTTGGGCAGCACTACCAATAAAACCGACTGGGTATATGTGTATGAATGAAAATGAACTGCTATTCTCTAGATTAAGAATGCCCTCCTCCGTCCAGAGGGTAGGCGGTCCCTTTTATAGGTATTATAAGAGTCTGCCTGTACATGGTAACAATCAGATTTGGAATCCTACTCCGATTGCAATTAATCTTCACAAATTTAGGAGAGTTCCCTAAGTGGTTTAGGAAACTGTGGACTTTTCCTTAATCTAGTTCTGACCAGATAAAGAAACTACTGAGTGGCTTGGATGTCACACTGCACCTCGTGGAGAGCTACTGTGTTGTACGCCCGGGCTGTGCGAGTAACCCGAGCGGTAACAGTCGAAAGACCTCGGGATTGGTTGGCCACAAGCGTCCATTCCAGATAGTCCGGGTCCTTTGCTACTGACGTGGCGGTTTGGCTTTAGCAGAATATTTCTGGACGTATCAGCTGCCCCCCATTTTCGAAGTTGATGTGATGTCCCATCAGATGAAGTTTAAAAATTAAGACTGCTTCCAAGGAACCGTCCGATGAGAGGTCGGGACTCTACCCGGGGAGGGACCGATCGTACTGGTCAGTCGGGGTATGGACCGAGCAGTGGCCCTGTGGGCCCGAGTCCTACCTCTACCATGTGTCAGCTTGTTACTGGCCTAGTTAGGATCAAACGATGCCAACGTGGAAGTAACCGAGCCATTTACGTGGTAACTGAACTATCTTGTCATACATTCAATGCGCGCGCCTTTTGAGGCGACGCTTCACGTGCCCGAGGCGACAACTGTCAACCACTTTGGGTGGGAAAGCGTATGAGCCATTGGATCTATTTTGATCTGAACTGTCCATGGTTCCTATATAAAGGATACTTGTCCATTTCTTCAACTCTTTGCTGCAAAGATATAGATTACCGAGCGGATTGAGAGTGAACAAGATCCCGAGCAAGATTATTGATCCCTTTTCTGTGCTAAACTTTGTAAGTCTTTCCTTTCCAGCTTCAGTTCGTCACTTTTTTCCTTCTCTTTCCCCTTTTTCTTCTTTTTTGAGCGAGGTTGGATAGCACGAACCCACTTAGGTTAGAACAGGAGTGGGATTTTTTCTTTCTTAGGTTCTGTTCTTTCTTCCAATCAAGAGGTTCGCTAGATAGGTTGAACCGAATGGGCTGTCCTCGGGTAGTTCTGACCGAGTATCACCTCATCTTCAAAACCGTATACTCTCTTTCCTTTAGGTTGATAACTCTGCCTCCTTTGTACCTCAGACTCGGAGTTCCTGACCCATACCTTGGTTGTCCTCTTCTTCCCAGCCCAATCAGCGAAACCCTAGGGATGCGCCACTCTGGTTTTTACTGATCCTCCCGGTCGGAGGATGAGCGGTCCGGGTCAGAGACGCCGGACGCAAGTTTGAGTCTGCCGTCCGTGTCCCCCTTAGATCACCATAGCGAAGGCAGAATCCCAATCCGTCTTTCCGATGATGAGTCAGACCAGGAAGCCCCCGTTGCTTTCGTTTCCTAGGGTTTAGGTGACAAAACACCAGGGGAACGCAACCCCGAGGTAGCCTTCTCCAGCGAGTTCATCCTGTCCACCCTACATACTGAAAATCTCGGGCGCATTAGGGACATGTACGGCCTTCCCAACCACTGCTCCTTGGACGTGAATGTCGGTGGAGCTCAAATCTACCAGCGGGGTTTCACTACCTTATATGAGGACATCCTCATGGCTGGGTTCCGCATCCCCCTTCATCCGGTCGCTCAGGACGTCCTTATATACTTGGGGATCGCCCCGAGCCAGTTGGCCCCGAACGGTTGGAGATTCCTCATGGGGTCCATCTCTCTTTGGCCCCAAGTTTTTGGGTATGAGCTTTCCGTCTAGGAGTTTCTCTGGACACATCGACCGTTTCCCATACATGGGGAGACCAGGTTCTTTTCTCTCTGGGATCATCAAGGGAGGAAGATCTTAGTTAACTGCCCGAGCAACAACAAAGGGTGGAAGAATAGGTTCTTCCAAGTGTCCACCCTTGGGCTCTGCGTGTCGGCCCCTGGGATCCAAATGAGGACTTCCTGGGCTGGAAAGTTGAGGGGTAAGCCAGTCCGGTCCCTCTTTTTGCTTTCTTCTTTGTCTTGCTCCAGTTTTTAAGTCTAACCATTTTGTACTTTGCTTTGTAATGGGATCAACCAGCCCGCCGAGCATTCCTGATGAGTGCCAGGCCAGGATCAGGAGCTTGGCAGACCGGCCAACAAACATCTAGAATGTGCTGACTCAGATTGGCGACTTTTGAGCTTTTGACGACCCGGCTAAGCCCACAGAAGCTCCTGTATTTCCCCCAATTCTCCCTGGTAAGTGCTCGGACTCTGCCATCTTCTGCAGTCATCCTTCCTCGTCTCCTTTATTGGTTATTAATTGATAAATTTTCTTCTTTTGCAGAGATGGCTCCAAAGAGAAATGTGGAACAATTGAGGGAGAGGCAGGCTACTACCGCTGCTGCTGCTGTCACCCGAATGGCGATGGCACAAGGGAAAAGGCCCGTTGCCGAAGCCTCCTGTATTTCCCCCAATTCTCCCTGGTAAGTGCTCGGACTCTGCCATCTTCTGCAGTCATCCTTCCTCGTCTCCTTTATTGGTTATTAACTGATAAATTTTCTTCTTTTGCAGAGATGGCTCCAAAGAGAAATGTGGAACAATTGAGGGAGAGGCAGGCTACTACCGCTGCTGCTGCTGTCACCCGAATGGCGGTGGCACAAGGGAAAAGGCCCGTTGCCGAAGCCTCGGGTGGCGAGCTCCCTCTGAGGTGGCTCCATCACGGAGTAGCAAACCGTCCGAAGCCCGTGGGGACCTCAACTCCCCACGTGGTACTGGTTGAAAAGACCGCCCTCCAGGCGGGGTTGCCGACCATGTCACCGATGGCTGCCTTGGCCGAGATCAGGGAGCAGGTAAAACCTGGTCTGCTCTCCAGTCAAGTGAAGGCGTGTGCAAACATGTTTCCCGAGGTCTTCCAGAGCTGGCTGTATAGCCTCTCTCACATGGTGAGTTTTCCCGCTTCTCTTTCTTTTTCTTCACTTATTTTTTCAACTGTGCATGTTTACTAGCCAGTCGGTTTTCACTTCTCATAGGTCGGATGCATGGCCGCCGGAGCTGAGTCCTTCCTACCCTCTCTGGTCGGGAGGGCTACTGTTGTCAAAGTTGCTCTTCTGCAGGAGCGGGCGTCCTCCGAGGCCTGGGAGACCGCTATGGCCATGGAGAAGGACAAGGTAAAAGGTTTAGCCTTGAGCCTTGGCGCAGCTCAGGCCGAGCTGGCTATAGCCCTGGCCGACCTAGAGACCGCTCGGGCCAGCGCAGCAGTGGCGGAGGCACAGGAGAAGGCGCTGGCAGAGGCGACAATGACGGGGGCCTAGGAGGAAGCTTTTGACAATGGCTTCTTCCAGGGCTATTAAGATCTGAAGCGCAGGCTATCACGGGATCACCCAAAGTGGGGCAACTCGTCCTATGAGGGGATTAATTCAGACTACTGGGATATAGGTCCTGCTGCAGGCGAGGGCCCCGCCGCTGATGCTGGCCTTGCTGAGGAGGCTGCCCCGGGCGGGGGCTCTATCCCGGGAGGAGGAGCTGACCCAGAGGGAGAGGCTGGGGAAATGGAAGATGTGGTCGTGGTGGACGACGCTTAGTCCCCGGCCTGTGATTTTTTTTTTTGGGGGGGGAGGGGGGGAGAGGCTACTAGAACTGCCTCCTCAGCACTGTACAGTTTTTGTATTTAATGAAAAGGCCCTTGGAAACCACTTTTTCCATTAATTGTTTACTGTTTCTGTACTTTATGTGCTTGAGTTTGCTAATCCCTGAACGGTTTTTATTTTTAGTTAACCATTCTTTAACTCCTTACCTTAGAAAATGGTTTTGGATCATAACCGGTAGAACAACTGGTCTTCTTGATCTGTTTAAAGGTCCCGTCCGGTGTATTATAGGAATTTATCCTGTTTTACTGACTGGACGGTTTATCTCTGGCCTCTGTAGGTACTTAGGAATGTTAGGATTCCAAGCCCTATTAGTGACCGGTGTGATTTCCTTTTTGAGTTTGGTGTATCCCCCTGTGGTGTCTAGGAGGTAGGGACCATAGGAAACCTACCTGGAACATGGGTGGTTGCAGGGTCTTTTGAGGCTTGCCATCATCAGCTACTGATGAGAGCTGATATTAGCTTAATATTAGCTCGATAAGGAGTAAAAACTGACTGGATTTAACCCCATTTCTCTAGTATTACCTGCAATTGTGTTTTAATTCGTTTCTTTACACAATGATGTATTTTTCGTGGTATGTTATTGTGTTTAGCCCTTTGAATGCAGGTTCTGAAGTTAAAATGAATAACAAAGTTGAAAGGAATAACTCAAGGAACAAATTGATGAAGTCTTGGTACCAATCGATTGACATCTTCTCAATCGATTGACATATTTTCCTGATCAATCGATTGGTGTTTTACCAATCGATTGAAAGTTTTATCAATCGATTGGGATCTTTGTCAATCGATTGAATAAAACTGGAAACAGTCTGTGTTAATGGAGCAAGATTTTAGCAATAAGGACGACGACCAGCCGTTATGGAGTGAACCTGGAAACCTTTAGCTCGTGAATTTAACATTATATATAGAGGAGAGTGAAGAGGGGAGGGGGTTGGCTCATTTTGTTTGTTTTTGTAGGTATTTTTCTGCTCTTGTTTATGGAAATACATTCTGAGAGTTTGGAAGTGCAACGTTGGTTTTTGTTTTTCTCATTCAGGTCTTGTTATTTAAATTTGACTATTCTGCAACTCATTTAGTCATAATATAGTATAGAAACTTTAGTTAAATTTCAAATATTTTGTGTTTATCCATGTTTAGATCAAGTTTGAGTAGAATGTTTCAGATTTGCAAAGTTTCTGTTTATTTAAAAATGCTAACTTAGAATCCTGGTTGGGAACAATGTGAAGAAACATTATTCCCAGCCCTCTGCCATGATTCTGTGTAAAAATCAATGTCAATCGATTGGATACAGAAGCCAATCGATTGACATAGATTCCAAGTCAATCGATTGATATACTTGTCAATCGATTGAAAACCATTTCATATCAATCGATTGACATGATGTCAATCGATTGGTATGTTTATGACTTGGGTTTACTCCTTTTTGTATTCCAGTAACTTTTATTTCAGAAACTGAGCCCAAAGTGATCTTGCTAGTTCAAATTGCAGTCTGATTTTGAAATAAGAGCTCTTTTGATTAATTAACTCAATGAACACTCATAACAAACACATCGAATATTTCATACTCAATTTGTTAGTTATTGTTCATGGCTTTAATTAACTTTTTATTTCAGTACTTCATAAATAAGTTAGGTAAACGAACCACTAGGTATGCAAGATTCACATACTTAGTGTCTAGAATGCTTAACTTAATCATTTTCGAAATAAGGAATACTCTAAGGATAAAACCCCAGCTATTCGTTTTTGTTAAATCATGGCAGTGGCTGGTACTTTGTGGACTCGCATGTTCCCAATTCTTTTCCATATTTAATTTTAAATCACAAATTTTTAATTCTATCTAGTTAAGTTATCGTTTCACTTTAATTCGTTTCTTTCATTTATTTAAATTCAATAGAATTGTTAGATCCTCTTTCAACAGAAATCATCTTTTATTTCACTTTAGGATTCAATCTAGATCTTTCTGCCTTTATCTTCCGTCCTTTGGGATTCGACCCGGTCTTACCGGTTTTAACGCGACGCGACCATCTACACTTGGACGTACTCTTCGGAGAACACATTTCAAGTCGTGTCAAGTTCTTGGCGCCGTTGCCGGGGACGGTAACAAAGGCCAGATTCTTTCGATTGATCCAATCTTTTCTTATCCCGTTTCTATCTATCTTTTTCTTTTTGTTCTTCAGAACACAAGTCGTATTGTTGTGTCCTTCTATGTCCTTTGATTCCACTGAAGCCTTCATCACAAATCTATTTGAAGATTCCATCCATAGTGCTGATAATCCCATTTTCACTCCATCCACTTCTAACCCAATGTCTGATACGGAGAGCCGACAAGGAGAGAATAGGCATGACCTCATTGATGACGGTCAACGACCTCTACGAGAACTCTTGGCTCCTGATCGCACTGCCACACCTTCTTGTATCCACATTCCTCCACACACGGGTACATTCCATTTTCGTAATGGGATGATTCAACTTTTACCTACATTTCACAGGATGGATAAAGAGAAGGCGTACTTACACATTCGAGATTTCGAAGATGTTTGTGGCACTTTCACAGATCAGACTTGCCCAAGTGATATAATCCAACTAAAGCTTTTTCCCTTTACCTTGAAGGACAAAGCGAAGTCATGGTTATTGTCACTCAAACCGAATTTGATTTTGACTTGGCCAGCAATTCATGAAGCCTTTCTCAAAAAGTTCTTTCCTAATCGGTTAACGACTGACATCTTGAGACAAATCAAGATGTATAATCAAAAAGAGGAAGAAACTTTCGCTGAGGCATGGGAGCGTTTTAAGGATTTGTTACTGCTCTGCCCACATCATGGTTTTGAGAAGTGGCGAACAATAAGCTTCTTCTATGATGGCCTAAGTCCAAAGTCAAAGAAGCTCGTAGAAACTACGAGTGATGGTGAGTTCATGAGTAAAAATGCTGACCAAACAGAAGCTCATTTCGAATGGTTAGCCAAACATGCACCAGAATGGGAAACTCAAGTGACGAGAACTCAAACCAGTTCAAGTTCAAGTAAAAAGAGTATTTATCAGCTGAAAGCGGAAGATGGCTTACTGGAAAAATACGAGCAACTGGCTCGTAAATTGGAAATTTCGGAAGCAAAGAAGGACCCAGTAATACAATTTGCATCTGAAGAATCATGTTCAAGTTGTCTACAGATGGGGCATACCTCTCAACATTGCCAAATATACCCTGTTTACCAAGAACAGAGTCCAGTGGAGGTACATGCTGTAAATGCCCCTGGTCGTTTCAACCCCAATGATAGGTGGAGTCATTCTGGTTTTGATCAAAGAAACAGTGCTGCTGCTGCAAACCCATCTCAACAGTGGCAGCCGAATAAAGGAAACCAATACCGACCTCAAAACCAAGGGTACCACCAGAGTTACCAACCTCCTCCTACTTATCAACAAAATCAAGGGTATCACCAGAACCAATATCAAAATCATTCACCTCAATCCAACTACAATCAGGGAGGCAATAACCAAACCTCATCAAACACTTATGTGCCACCCCATAAGAAGGCACAAGAGGATCCTAATACACTCATGATGCAGCAGATGATGCAGCTAATGAGTAAACTCAATACAAGTGTAGATAGGTTAGCTGCCCAACAAGGGGATCGAGAACAAACCATGTTCCCTGCACAACCAGAGCCAAATCCTAAAGGCCAACACTCGAGTACAGGACCCTCGGGATCTGGACCACATGAGGAGGCCAAGGCGGTAACTATGTTGAGAAGTGGAAAAGAAATTGAGAAAGTCTCTTTGCCCTCACAACCTGTAGTTAGTGATGAAGAAGAGGTAGAGAATGAAGAAGAATTGGTGGAAGAAGGAAGAGAGGGCGAAACAGTTGAGCCCAAAACAACAGTTCCTGAGGATACTGAAATAAAGAGAAGACCTGGAAAAGAACCTCTCCTTGAGGAGGCAACCAAATGCCCTTTTCCAGCACCATATCCTCAGAGGTTGAAGAAACCTCAACAAGAAACTAAGAGTCAGGAGTTTCTGGAGTTATTCAAACAGGTAAAGATCAATCTCCCGCTCCTAGATGCGATTAAACAAGTGCCTTCCTATGCCAAGTTCCTAAAAGACTTGTGCACTGTAAAAAGGAAGCAAAGTGTTAAGAAGAGTGCTTACTTGGCATGCCAGGCGAGTGCGATTGTAAAACACGATTTGCCTCCTAAATACAAGGATCCAGGTACGCCAACAGTTTCTTGCATAATTGGTCAGAAGAAAGTGAACAATGCACTGCTCGATTTAGGATCAAGTGTTAATCTCTTACCTTACACTATTTACCAACAGTTAGGGTTAGGAGAACTTAAGCCCACTCGCATTACTCTCCAACTGGCAGATCGATCAATTAAATACCCGCGAGGAGTGCTGGATGATGTTTTAGTCCAGATTGACACCTTTGTCTTTCCTGTTGATTTCGTTGTGCTGGACACTGAACCCGTTTACAATGCTAAATCTCAGATTCCGGTGATCTTTGGACGTCCTTTCCTCGCAACAATTGATGCGACGATTAAAGTAAGGAGTGAAGTTATGACCGTTGTTTTGGGAACATGACATTGAATATCAAGATCTTTTCAAATCCCAAAATTGAAGATTTTGATGATGAGGAAGATGAGGTGAATTGGGTAGAATCAGTAATTCAAGATTGCTTTGATTCAACTGATCACTCTGATCCTGTGGAGTCCATTATGACTAACTCATGTTATGAATTGGATAGATACACTCCACAAGATGAAATGATGAGTCAGATATGTGCTATGTTGGAGGTTGTTGAAGAGGAAGTTGCAAGAACAATGTGGATGGCTCAATATGAGCAGCTACCGCCAAAGACCAAGTTGGCTGTGCCGTTAAACCTGTAATTTCCAGAGTTGGAACTGAAAGAGCTCCCAAAAGAATTGAAATATGTATTCCTGGGAGAAGAGAAGACCTTTCCTGTGATAATTTCATCCGTTTTAAATCACGAACAGGAAAGTAAACTGATCCAGTTGCTTAAGCAACACAGGAGTGCGTTAGGATGGACCGTTGCTGATTTAAGAGGAATTAGTCCATCCATATGCACCCACAGGATTTACCTTGAGGAAGATGCCAAACCTTGTTGTCAAATGTAAAGGCGTCTAAACCCAAACATGCAAGAGGTAGTGAAGAAGGAAGTTCTGAAATTGCTGGATGTTGGGGTTATTTATCCAATTTCGGATAGTCCTTGGGTAAGTCCGACTCAAGTAGTACCGAAGAAAGCTAGCATTACAGTGGTAGAAAATAAAGCAGGAGAATCGGTACCAACACGTGTGACCACAAGCTGTCGCATGTGTATTGACTACAGAAGATTGAATGCGGTGACTCGAAAGGATCATTTCCCATTACCTTTCATGGATCAAATGCTCGAAAGAGTAACAGGTCACCAATTCTATTGCTTCCTGGATGGTTATAGTGGTTATAACCAAATTGAAATTGATCCTGCTGATCAAGAGAAAACCACTTTTACCTGTCCGTTTGGAACATTTGCATATCGCCGGATGCCATTCGGATTGTGCAACGCACCTGTTACTTTTCAGCAGTGCATGTTGAGCATCTTCAGCGATATGGTGGAAAAGATTATGGAGGATTTTATGGACGATTTCTCCGTATTTGGAAGCAGCTTTGATGATTGCCTAGAGAACCTACAGAAAGTCCTGAAAAGATGTGAGGATAAGAATTTGGTCCTCAACTGGGAGAAATGTCACTTTATGGTGACAAAAGGGATTGTCTT
This sequence comes from Hydrangea macrophylla, assembly GCA_033977485.1. NCBI lineage: Eukaryota > Viridiplantae > Streptophyta > Magnoliopsida > Cornales > Hydrangeaceae > Hydrangea > Hydrangea macrophylla. The sequence continues at coordinate 19,864,088 of CM066982.1, forward strand.
GGGACATATCGTGTCTGCTGAGGGAATACAAGTAGACAAGGCAAAGATCGATATAATTTCCAATCTTCCTGTCCCCACTACAGTGAAAGAAATACGATCGTTCCTAGGTCACGCCAGTTTTTACCGAAGGTTTATTAAAGATTTCAGTGCTGTATCTAGGCCACTGTGCCAACTCCTTGTTAAGGAACAGCAAGTGCCAGGAATCTTTTGATAAACTCAAACATCACCTTACAACAGCTCCGATAATGCAATCTCCGGATTGGAATCTTCCTTTTGAGCTGATGTGTGATGCAAGTGACACAGCGATCGGAGCTGTATTAGGACAAAGGAAGGACAAGAAGCCTATTGTGATCTACTATGCTAGCAGAACCCTTGATGGAGCTCAACGTAATTACTCCACTACCGAGAAGGAGTTATTAGCAATTGTATTCGCGCTGGAGAAATTCAGGCAATATCTCATCGGCTCACAGATCGTTTGTTTCACTGATCATGCTACGTTGAAGTATCTGCTATCCAAAAAGGATACAAAACAGTGATTGATACGCTGGATTCTCCTGCTCCAAGAATTTGATTTGGCTATCAAAGATAAAAAGGGGGTGGAGAATGTTGTAGCCGATCACCTCTCACGATTGACGTTTGAAGACAATTCTTCACAATCCATTCCAATCTATGAATCGTTCCCAGATGAATAACTTTTTGCTGCAACTAGTTTTCCCTGGTATGCTGACATTGTCAATTACCTGGCAACAGGGGAGACCCCGTCTCATTGGTCCACCCCTGACAGAAAAAGGTTTCTATCCATCGCCCGATGGTTTTACTTTGATGATCCGTACTTGTTTAAGTACTGTGCGGATCAAGTAATTAGGCGATGTGTCCCCGAGGAAGATATCTCTCAAATTTTAGCTTCCTGCCACTCAGAGGCCTGTGGTGGCCATTTTTCAGCTCAGAAAACTGCTCAAAAGGTGTTTAGTAGCGGTTTCTACTGGCCGACAGTTTTCAAAGACTGTTATGCATTCTGTAGAGCATGTGCTAGATGCCAAATGTTAGGGAGTTTATCTAAAAGAAATGAAATGTCGATGACCCCGATCATCACTATCGCAATCTTTGATTGCTGGGGTATCGATTTCATGGGACCATTCCCGCCATCATCTCATTACGAATATATCCTTTTGGCAGTTGAATATGTGTCCAAATGGGTTGAGGCCATTCCGACAAGGAGAAATGATCATAGAACAGTGATCTCATTCTTAAAAGAGAATATTCTGTCAAGATTCGGAACACCGAAGGCCATGATTAGCGATCGTGGAACCCATTTCTGCAATAAGCCTTTTGAGGCACTGATGAAAAAATATGGGGTTAATCATAAGATTGCTCTATCATATCACCCACAGTCAAATGGTCAGGCAGAGCTAGTCAATAGGGAGATCAAACATATCCTGGAGAAAACCGTTAACATCAATAGAAAGGATTGGTCGTCACGTTTAACTGATGCTCTATGGGCATACAGGACGACGTACAAGACGAACCTTGGGATGTCTCCCTACAGACTGATTTTTGGAAAAGCTTGCCATTTGCCTGTGGAATTGGAGCATAAGGCATATTGGGCCACTAGACTGCTAAATTTTGATATCCATGAAAGTGGTACATTGAGGAAACTACAACTCAATGAATTGAAAGAGATCAGGAATGATGCATATGATCGTGCTCGAACTTATAAGTCAAAATTAAAAGCTAAGCATGATCGATCGATCCTGAGAAAGAAGCTTGAACCGGGACAGAAAGTGTTACTTTATGATTCAAAGCTTCATCTCTTTCCCGGGAAGCTGAGGTTGAGGTGGATAGGACCCTTTGTTGTCAAAGAAGTGTTTCCACACGGAGCAATAGAAATCGTTAATCCAAAGAATGGTAATGCTTTTAAAGTCAATGGACAACGTTTAAAACCATTTTTGGAGAGGTTCGAACCAGAATCAGAGACCATCCATCTGGATGATCCTGATTATTCTTCTTGAAATTTGAGAACCTTGTGTTGTTGTACAGTAGTTTTCTTTTCTTTGTGTGCTTCTCTATTTTCTGCTTTCTTTTGTTCTTATTCTGTCTTTTTGATTGGCTGTAGGATGAATCCATTGCAGATGAATCCACTGCACTTCCTTCCACATTTGCTCTACCATGGAGTCCGTTCTCCAGGAACTCTAGAACAGAGGGAACAAGAAAAGCCCATTTTCACTCCACTGTCCAGCTCGTACCCAGATTCCCCTATTGTTGTAATCGCTAATATGAATACCTGGGATCTGCTTTGCGCAGTTTGAAAAATTCTGGAGGACCTTCAAATCGATTCGGACGGGGAAGTCGTGGAGTACTCCGTGGATTATGCTGTAGGAGAAGACCTTTCTTCCCCTGAACTTGAGCAGAATTGATAATTCCTGTAGCAGATGAATGAGACAGAATTTCGTTCTTGTTTTCTTTTTGTTTGTTTGTTTTCCGACCAAGATCTTGTACCCTTTGGATAATAATAATCCAATTTGAGCAACAAATTGATGATGTTTGGAATAAATTCTTCCTACTAATTTTGTGATTGATGGGTTTGATCCTTGTTTGAATGCTTGAAATCTTGTTTTTATCTTGAAAATGAATTCTTAAACTGTTGGGGGTGATTACATGAATTTCTTTAGTCAATCGATTGAACATGTTTGTCAATCGATTGAACATTTTCTGTGACAATCGATTGAAAGTTTTAGTCAATCGATTGAATTTTTTTATCAATCGATTGAACATGTTTGTCAATCGATTGATATTTTCCCCAGGCGTAATATCTGTTCATCTCCCTCTCCCTCATCTCATTTCAAAATATTCAGAGAGAGGGAGAAGAGGCGATTTCCAGGGAGTGAGAAGGAGACCCCTCCCCATACTTCCATCATCACCATCATCATCATCATCATCACTATCATCATCTCTCCACCTCCACCGTCGCCTCGCCCACACCCTCTCCATCATCACTGTTTTCGCATGGATAGTGGGAAAGAAGAAGGAGGGTGATTTGAGCCACACATCATCATCATCATCATCAATCTCGTCATCAACCACTGTGGGCACGGTTTTTGCGCCGTAGTTTTGATCGAGGTAACCCAAACCCGATATCTCTTTTTTCCTCATCAATTTTTATTTTATCATTCATAACGATTGAGGGAGCCCCTCATGGTCTTAAGACCATTAAATTGATGATAGGGGGACGTGAGACCTTGTTATGGGCAGCCCCCTATAATCACTGATGTCAATCGATTGACATCAGGGCTCAATCGATTGGAACACAACTTCAATCGATTGACAACTTATGTCAATCGATTGACATAAACAGAGATGCAGAACCTTCTTTCTTCTATTCTAACTCTCTGTTTTGCTTCCATTTCAGCTTCTATGGCCCCTAAGTCCAAGGACAGCGGGCCCCATCCAGAAAAATCAACCTCTCTCAAAATCCCTGACCCGCCGCTCGCCCACGGGTTCAGAAATGACAAGGAAAATACTTGGATTACCAAGTATTTCAGAACTAGAGAAGTTATGGTCGAACGGCAGTTTGAAAATCTCTGGAGTGACGATAAGCCACCATTTCATCTCACGCGTTTACGCGCTTTTCCGAGCTGGCTTCCCGTCCTCACTGTTTAGAAGAAAGTATATGCTTCCTGGATTCGGGCAGCCTGTGCGAGTATGGTAAAAGCTCCGAATGTTCCATACACCTATTTTTCTTGTGTCCAGGGACGTCAAATTGAGTTCAGTCCTGCCACAGTGGCCAGAGCATTGGGTATTACTGAGGTGCCAGACCACCTGTACCCTATCCATTCAGACCGGCCTTTCCCTTCATTCGATACCGTGGCTACAGAGATTTCGGGTGGAAAAATCAAGAAATACACAGGAATACCAGTATTCGATGATCATGATTTGACTATGGACTATCATCTTCTCCACTTGGCTCTCTGCAGCTGTATCCTCTCCACGACCTATAAGTTAGATTTCGCTGGGTGGTACGCGAGAGTTTTATATGCTATTGGGACCGATCTACCTATTTGCTTCGCTCGGCTCTTCATCGAGTTCTTCGTTGAGCCCACACGTCATCCCAGCAAGGCCCATCACCTCAAGGATGAATGGGTGATCCATAGAGTGTGTGTGGAGGCAGGGTTGGTGATACCGGCAAGAGAGGCGCTGCTAAAATCGGAAATTGGTGTTTTTGGTGATTCTGCTGCAAGACGATCAGCAGCGCAATTTAAAAAATTATCTAAGGGAAAAGGGAAGATGGGTGAGAGCAGTAAGAAAAGGAAAAGGAAAAGGAAGAGGGGAGATACAACGTTAGAGGAAGATGATGAGGACCCAGGGACGCCAGAGGCGGAGGGTCAGGATATAGTGGTAGTTGAGGAAGAAGAGGAGGATGAGGACTCAGGGACGCCGACCGCGGCTGAGGGTCAGTACGAGTTGAGGAAGTGCGAGCCACCCACAACCTCTACATTACCTTCAGCCTCTACATCTACCCCTCCATCTCTCCAGACCATTTACGACCTCTTGGTAGACGAGCGAGCCGCGAGAGTACAGCTTCATGCGATGGTTAGAGAGCTCACGGCAGAGCAGTTATTATTAGCTGCCCAGATGTCACGGCTAGGTGGTCAGATTGAGCAGATTTCGATGTTGCTTGGGATCGAGCAATCCTTGCGCTCATCTATGCCACCCCCTCCGACAGATCCAGCTTTTACGTCGGCTCAGCCTGAGGGAGTTATCTTTGAGTCACCTCCACCGCCACCACCTCCAGCTGCTGTTTCTCCACCAGCTGTGAGTGACCCGGCGACTGTCGCCCAGACTGGGACAGCTGCTGAGGGTGAAGGTGAGGTAGCTGTTGATCCTGTTCATGGCGGTGCACCCGTGTCATCTGGTGACCATCCTGCTGAGCCTTCGGAGGGGGTGTGGAGAGCAAGAGAATATTTTGTTGTTTCTTATTTTGTAATCTCTCTTGCATTATTTTGTTTGATTTGTGGATATGTCGGTGTATTTGTGGACATTTTATTTTGGTTGATTGGAGAGTTGGTTTTTGCTTATATCTGTACTTGGACTTCATTGATTTTGGACATTATTATTACAGATAGTTCTTTTTGTTCATGGATTATGTTTCTATTGTTGATACTTTCGATTATTATCCGTATGCTCTTGATCTTGGTTGTTTGGGGAGATTGTGTTGTTAAAATAGGTGAATTCTCAGAATTATGCTGAAATGATTTAATCAGGTGATATCTTCTTTTACTTGAAATACTTCCATTGGGGACAATGTAGATTTCAGTTGGGGGTAGGAAGTAGATATCCAACACCTGTGTTTTCTTGAATTTAAATCACACACCTGTTTAATATTAGAACTTCCATGAATTTAAAAAAAAAAATGCTATTGTTGAATTTCTAACTTTCAAAACCTCGTTTCTCCTTGCTAATTTATTGTGCAATGATGCATTCATGTCTTTCTTGTTATATTATGGATTTCGATTACATGTTACTTTGTCGCTAATCTGGTTTTACGTCCATAGCTTGAATATATCCTGAAAGCATTTGCACAAGTTGACAATCACGAAAAAAAAAAAAAAACTTTGAATTAGAATGAAATACGATTGTCATGTGAATGGATTAATAGTAAAACTTTAAACCCTAGTGAGTTTCGAGCCATTCTTTTATTCTGAGGGTTAATCGCAAAAACTTGTGTCAATTCTTGTAATGCACCTTTTTCTAGTTAAGAGTCTCATACTTGTTTCATTTGGCTGATGCGTCAGGAGAACATTCAGGATTTACTAATTTAAAAACTCAGGAAATACTCGAGATAAGTTTTTATGTTTAGAAGATGATTTAGGCCATCGTTTTCTCGCCTCATCACCTGAGAAAGTCTAAATTCCCACCTACCTATCACAAATCAATGCTTCTACTTACAATTACATATTTATAGTCAAGCATGTGACGGTTTTGTGAGAATAATTAAAGGAGGAAGAGAAGAAGTTAAAAAAAAAAAAAAAAGGAAATCAGTGAAAAATGAAGGAATGAAAGAAATTGGAGGTTGGATAAATAAAATTGGCAAAGTGAAGTGATATTATATGTCACATGCTTGAACCCATTCCACATTTCACCATCTTTAACCTTTCTTCATATTTCTGTCACAAGTCCTAAGGATTCTAGATTATATTAATAAATCTCGGGTATGAAACGAGTTTTCCACAGTAGATCGCTCCTGAAGTAATTGGCATTCCATCCATGAGACTCATGCACCTCAGTGTCGAGTATGTAAGCATGTTTGATTGCCTCTACATTTACTCATTTGAGCTTCATACTATGAGTGCATAATTTTTACGCCAGTTTCAGAGTGATTGTTATTTTGAGCGTAAATCGTGTGAGAATTGAGTTGAAACTATGAAGTCTTAAACATGTCAATCTAAATAATTCTAAGATAAATATTTCTATCGTAGTTGTTAACTCCCCACACACACACAAGGATATATAAAGGATGTGGATGTAGTTTAATTTGAATAGTTACTTTGTAACATGTTGTTTACTTCCATAACATGATAAAGGAATTCATGTCCTTGTTAAGCAGAATTTTTAGCATAAAAGAGAAACTGAAGCTCTTTGATGAGTTTAGAAAATTTGACATTTGAATTTTGTGGGTAAATTCTCTGAAAACCCTCACGAGACATAACTCGTCCATTAGGGTATACCTAAGGGTTCAAAGGCTTGTTGCAAACGCTAAATGCAACCGCGATTCCTTCGACAGTGAGTTAGGATTTCTCTTTTGTTTTAGCTCAATAATACTGTAACGTCAATTGTTGGTCGCCTTAGTTTGTGTTAATTCCGCTTCATTGCTAGAGACTAGCAAAGCGCTAGTTGGGGGTCGTGATGAGAGCTGATATTAGCTTAATATTAGCTCGATAAGGAGTAAAACTGACTGGATTTAACCCCATTTCTCTAGTATTACCTGCAATTGTGTTTTAATTTGTTTATTTATACAATGATGTATTTTTCGTGGTATGTTATTGTGTTTAGCCCTTTGAATGCAGGTTCTGAAGTTAAAATGAATAACAAAGTTGAAAGGAATAACTCAAGGAACAAATTGATGAAGTCTTGGTACCAATCGATTGACATCTTCTCAATCGATTGACATATTTTCCTGATCAATCGATTGGTGTTTTACCAATCGATTGAAGTTTTATCAATCGATTGGGATCTTTGTCAATCGATTGAATAAAACTGGAAACAGTCTTTGTTAATGGAGCAAGATTTCAGCAATCAGGACGACGACCAGCCGTTATGGAGTGAACTTGGACACCTTTAGCTCGTGAATTTAACATTATATATAGAGGAGAGTGAAGAGGGGAGGGGGTTGGCTCATTTTGTTTGTTTTTGTAGGTATTTTTCTGCTCTTGTTTATGGAAATACATTTCTGAGAGTTTGGAAGTGCAACGTTGGTTTTTGTTTTTCTCATTCAGGTCTTGTTATTTAAATTTGACTATTCTGCAACTCATTTAGTCATAATATAGTATAGAAACTTTAGTTAAATTTCAAATATTTTGTGTTTATCCATGTTTAGATCAAGTTTGAGTAGAATGTTTTAGATTTGCAAAGTTTCTGTTTGTTTAAAAATGCTAACTTAGAATCCTGGTTGGGAACAATGTGAAGAAACATTGTTCCCAGCCCTCTGCCATGATTCTGTGTAAAAATCAATGTCAATCGATTGGATACAGAAGCCAATCGATTGACATAGATTCCAAGTCAATCGATTGATATACTTGTCAATCGATTGAAAGCCATTTCATATCAATCGATTGACATGATGTCAATCGATTGGTATGTTTATGACTTGGGTTTACTCCTTTTTGTATTCCAGTAACTTTTATTTCAGAAACTGAACCCAAAGTGATCTTGCTAGTTCAAATTGCAGTCTGATTTTGAAATAAGAGCTCTTTTGATTAATTAACTCAATGAACACTCATAACAAACACATCGAATATTTCATACTCAATTTGTTAGTTATTGTTCATGGCTTTAATTAACTTTTTATTTCAGTACTTCATAAATAAGTTAGGTAAACGAACCACTAGGTATGCAAGATTCACATACTTAGTGTCTAGAATGCTTAACTTAATCATTTTCGAAATAAGGAATACTCTAAGGATAAAACCCCAGCTATTCGTTTTTGTTAAATCATGGCAGTGGCTGGTACTTTGTGGACTCGCATGTTCCCAATTCTTTTCCATATTTAATTTTAAATCACAAATTTTTTAATTCTATCTAGTTAAGTTATCGTTTCACTTTAATTCGTTTCTTTCATTTATTTAAATTCAATAGAATTGTTAGATCCTCTTTCAACAGAAATCATCTTTTATTTCACTTTAGGATTCAATCTAGATCTTTTTGCCTTTATCTTCCGTCCTTTGGGATTCGACCCGGTCTTACCGGTTTTAACGCGACGCGACCGTCTACACTTGGACGTACTCTTCGGAGAACACATTTCAAGTCGTGTCAGCTACCTAGGGGGTTTGCCCCCGTCGCTAGTTGGGACTAAGCGAAGCCGGTGCCTCAGAGTTAGGCCCGAGGTCTTTTATGCCACGGGTATATTCTCGAGGTCTTTGTGCCTTGGTTCTGGGCTAAGGTCTTTTGCCTCGAGTGTTAGCCCAAGGTCTTTGTGCACAGAATACTGACAAGGGTTGTTTCTTGATGCAATGTAGAAACCGTTTTATTGCTTTTTGAAAAATCACAATGACTGCTCGAACGAAGCTACAAGTATCCTAACTAGTGTTAATCCACCCATGACTAACTGTTACTGATGGTACTTGCGGAGGTGTTGCATATTCCAAGGGTGAGATAGATCACGCCCGTCTAGAGTTTGTAACCAATAGGTCCCCGGGCGGTTTATCCGAGTAACTAGATATGGGCCTTCCCAGTTTGGCCCCAACTTGCCATGGCTCGGGACTTTTGTGGACTGATTGACAGCCTTAAGGACCGGATCCCCCACCAAAAAACTGTGATGCTTCACCCTGCTATTATAGTATCAGGACACTCTCTACTTGTAGGCTGCAACTTTTAGATACGCCCGGTCTATTTTCTCCTCTACCAGGTCGAGCTCCGCCCTGAGGGCATTCTCATTGTCTGGCTCGCTATAATTTGCCACCCGGTAGGTAGGTAACCCAAGCTCTGTGGGGACTACCACCTCAAAGCCGTAGGTTAGGAAGAATGGCATCTCACCTGTTGCCACTCGGGGTGTAGTAAAGTAGGCCCACAGGAGGGTCGGTAGCTCTTCTTCCCATAGCCCTTTAGCGTCTTCGAGCTTTGTCTTGATTGACTGAAGAATAGTCCGGTTTGTCACCTCAGCTTGGCCATTGTCCTGGGGGTGCTCGGGGGATGAGTAGTGATTGGTTATCCCATAGCCTGAGCATAACTGCCTGAATAACGGGGTGTCAAATTGCCTACTGTTATCACTAACCAGGACCCGAGGGACGCCGAACCTGCTGAGGATGTTCCTCTCCATGAAGTTTTCCATCTTCCTCTCGGTGATTGTTGCCAAGGGCTCGGCTTCCGCCCATTTGGTGAAGAAATCCACGGCAATGACAGCGAACTTGACTTGTCCCTTTCCCATTGGTAGGGAACCAACAATGTCAATGCCCCACTGAGCGAACGGCCAGGGGCTAAAGATTGGCGTCTGAAGTTCTCCTGGACGGTTGATCATGGGAGAAAACCTTTGGCGTGTATCACACCTGGCCTCTTGACATATTCCTGAGAGTCTCTGGCCATGGTCAGCCAGTAGTATCCTTGAAGCAGGGCTTTTCATGAGAGTGCCCAGCTTTCGATGTGGTTCCCACACACCCCTTCATGGATTTCGTGCAACACCCCTTGGACCTATGTAGGATGGACACATTGGAGATACGGTATAGAGAATCCTCTTTTGTAGAGGATTCCATCAATAATGTGGTATCTTGTCGCTCGGTATTTAACCCGACGGGCTTCCTCCTTACCTTCTGGTAACACGCCTGCTACCGAAGAGGGATGATGGGTCCATCCAGCTAGGTCCTGGGGTGGCCAATTCTACCTCCATGCACTCTGAGTTGATCACACTTGGCTCGGGTAGGTACACTATCCATATCCCGGGCAAGTCTGACTTAGAGGATGAGGCGAGGCGGGCTAACTGGTCAGCTCTAGTGTTCTTCTCCCTCGGTATCTGTGTGATGGAGAGCCCCTGAAGCTGCTTTGAAACTGCTCGGACAAGGGCTAGATATGCTATCATGTTATCTTCCCGAGCCTCGTACTCTTGGTTGACTTGATTTACTATGAACTGAGAGTAACTGTACCCCTGGACCTGCGATGCACCCATTGAAGCAACCAGCTATAATCCGGCCAAGAGGGCCTCATACTCGGCCTCGTTATTGGAGGCTTTGAATCCGAACCTAAGCGCATACTCAAGCTGGATCTCGTCGGGCGTGGTTAGGATGATCCCTGCTCCACTTCCCTATTTGTTGGATGATCCGTCTACATAGAGTACCCAGGCTGGGATGTCTGAATGCAAATCGGGTGGTAGGACCGGTGGGTTGAGCTCTTTAACTGGGTCTTCTTAGTATGTGAATTCAACAAGGAAATCCACTACTGCTTGTCCCTTGATTGCTGTGCGGGATCTGTAGACCACTTCGAATTCTTCTAACTCCAAGGCCCACTTGACGAGCCTTCCGGATGTTTTGGTCTTGCTCAAGATCTTACGGAGGGGCTGATCTGTAAGGACCACGATAACGTGGGCCTGGAAATACGGGCAGAGTCTCTGAGCTGAAGTGATGAGTGCGAAGGCGAGCTTTTCAATGCGGGAGTATCTACTTTCTGCACCCTGAAGCGCTCAGCTTGTATAGTAGACTGGGAACTATATCCCATGCTATGCTCAAATGAGTGCCGAGCTGACAACCGAGGGTAACACCGCCAGGTACAAGAACAGGTCCTCGCCTGGCATGGGCGTTGAGAGTAGAGGGGTGACGCCAAATATTTCTTGAGCTCTCGGAATGCCTTCTCGCACTCTTCCGACTACTAAAAAGCCTTGCGGAGGATCTTGAAAAATAGTAAGCACCGATCGGTTGCTTGAGACACGAACCTGTTCAACGCGGCAACCCGTCCGGCCAGACTCTGTACTTCTTTGGTTGACCTGGGCGACCACATGTTGATGACGGCCTGGATTTTCTCCGGATTTGCTTCGATTCCCCGCCTGCTGACCAGGTGCCCTAAGAACTTTCCGGATGAGACGCCGAATGTGCACTTGGTCGGGTTCAACATCATTCCGAACTTCCTCAAAATGCTGAAGGCCCTGGCCAAATGTTCCAGATGGTCAGACTCATCCTGGCTTTTGACCAGCAGATCGTCGACATATACCTCTATTGATTTCCCGATCAAGTCTTTGAACATGTGATTGACTAGGCGTTGATAAGTTGCCCCGGCATTTTTGAGGCCGAAGAGCATGACTTTGTAGCAGTATATCCCCTGATCCGTGATGAATGAGGTCTTTTCTTCGTCCCTGGGGTACATGCTAATCTGATTATATCCGGAGTAGGCGTCCATGAACGAGAGGAGCGAATGGACTGCTGTGGAATCTACAAGGAGATCTATTCTGGGCAGTGGATAGTAGTCCTTGGGACAGGCTTTGTTCAGGTCGGTGAAGTCTACGCATATCCTCCACTTCCCATTGCTTTTCTTGACAAGTACTACGTTCGCTAACCAGTCAGAATAGTGGACCTCTCGGATAGATTGGGCTTTGAGGAGCTTTTCGACCTCCTCGCACACTATCTTTTGCCTCTCGGGGGCCATGCCCCATCTTTTCTGCTTCACCGGCCAGGAGTCTATGCTGACGTTGAGTCGATGAGACGTTACCCGGGGGTCAATCCCGGGCATATCTTCATGACACTAGGCAAACACAACCTGACTGTGTTGCAGGAATTGAATCAGCTTCTCCCTAAGGCGGGGCTCCAGCAGGGTGTCGATGCTGACCATTTGGTCTGGGAGTTGTGGGTCCAACACCACTTGTTCCAGTTCTTCAATCGGGCCCACTCTATCATTTTGATCCTTGGGTCCATCTCCTGGACGTTCAATGTTTTTGTGATGACTTCCTGGCAAAGGGAACTGACATAGCAACTCCGGGCGGTCGCTTGATCTCCACATAGGCTCCCGGGTCCATGAGGGGTTGGGAACTTAACTGTCAGGCAATGAGTAGAGACGACGGTCCTGGCTTTGTTGAGTGTAGGCCTCCCGAGAATGACATTATAGGCAGATGGGGCCTCCACGACTATAAAGTTTGCCAGTAGGGAGATCTGTTGAGGGTAAGTTCTCATAAGCACGGAGAGTTCCATGGTACCGAGCGGCTGGGTGCTGGATCCGTTGAACCCTACCAGGGGAGTGGCCACTAGTCAGAGCCGGTCCCTGGATATCCCAAGTTGATCGAATGCTGATACAAACATGATGTCGGAGGAGCTGCCCGTGTCTACCAACACCCTCTTAACCACGTAGTTTGCTACTGAGAGCGTCACCACCAATGGATCATCATGGGGGTAGTGTAGGTCTAGTATGTCTTCGGACGAGAACGTTAACACGTCGGTTGGGGGAGAACAGGTGGATTGAACATGCCAGACATCCGCTCAGTATGCCCGGGCATGCCTCTTCCTGGACGACTGTGAATCCCCTCTGCTGAAAATGCCTCCGGAGATTACATTGATTTGCCCGAGGGGTCGCGGTTGCTCGGGAGCCCAGGTTTCTTGCCGAGGTCGTCTGTCTGCTGCCACAAATTTAGCTAGGTGGCCCTGCTTGATCAGCTTTTCAATGGTGATCTTAAGCTTAAAACAATCTTCTGTGTCATACCCATGGTCTTTGTAGAAGCGGCAGAATTTGTCCCGATTCCTCTAACCGGGCGGGCTTTTCAACTTGGCGGGCTCCTGGAGCAGCCTCTGGGTCTCTGCGGCGGCCATAACTTCGTGTATTAGGCGAGACAGAGTCGTGAACACAATTTGGGGCTGATCCCAACCTCTTCTCTGCTGGTCTTGCCTGGGCTTTTATACCGGGCCCTTCTCAGAATCCTCACGCCTCCGCTTGGCTTTCGGGGACTCATCTCCCACGAAGCCAGTGCGTTTGGACTTCAGAAATTCTTTCGTGTCTATATACTTTCTGACCCTCTCCGAGAGCTCCACCAGGGTTGTCGGTCGATCTCGGTGGAACAACGTAGCAACTTTGGTGTGCTGAACTCCCGAGCAGAAGGCCATGATGGCTGCGGTTTCGTTCAAATTGCAAATCTGGAGCCTCTGCTGATTGAAGTGGTTCACATACTCCCTTAGGGATTCGCCCTTGCGCTTCTTGACAGTCAATAGCTGAGTGTCTGGTTACGACCGATTGAGTATCCCTACAAACTGACTAATAAAAAGCTTGCTCAGCGTCTTGAAGTCATCCACCGTTCGAGGTTTAAGGGCGTGGAACCACTGCACGGCTGGCCCTTTGAAAGTGATGGGGAAAGCCAGGCACAGTAATTCGTCGACAGTGGTGACCAATGCCATCTAGGCCCTGTAGGTGCGAACGTGATCTACTGGGCTCCCTATCCCGTCATAAGAACTGAGATGTGGTGGCTTAAACTTCTACGGGATGGGGAATCCGGTGATCCAATCAGTATAGGGCAACTCGGTCTCCGTGTTGGTATGGTCATGACACTGCTTGCGGCTCAGCTTTTCGATTTGTTGTTGCAAGTCCTCGATCTGGGCCTTTACATCTCGCCCGGGCCTCTTTTCCATATCTGAGCGGTACGTCGGTTCTGATGATGATGCTTCCTCCTCGAAGTGCGTCGTCCTCGGGGATAGAATTCGGCTCCGACTCTGGGTAATCGTATGCCTAAGATCTCCCCGGCTCCTGGCCAGAGGGTCTTTGGCTGATTCCCAGGGCTTTAGCCCTGATCCCTCCCTCCTGGTGGCGCGTCACCTATTGATGATGTCTCTAGCATCTTCTACCTGGTGAGGATTGATCCGAGCTTGCCGCCTAGTGCGCCTGGGCTCTCTGCTGGGATCACCATCCTGGGCATGTTCCCAATCCGACAGGGATACCAGCGCAGAGTGGGTATGGTTCTGGAGTCTTGTGGGGTCCCGATCGGGGGCACTCTTCCCGGTCTGGATCTCGGATTGAGGGCGCTTTTCTTGCAAGGCCAATATTGCTTCAATTTGCTGTTGGGTTTGCCGTTGGCCTTCCAGAAGTTGCACGAGGGCCGCCGTCATCTGCTCGGAGGTCATGGAGGCAAATATTTAGCTGATACGTCTAGAAATATTCAGCTAAGCCAAACCGCCATGTCAGCAGTGAAGGACCCGGACTATCTGGAATGGGCGCTTGTGGCCCACCAATCTCGAGGTCTTTCGACTGTTACCTCTCGGGTTACTCACACAGCCCTGGCATACAGCACAGCAGCTCTCCACGAGGTGCAGTGTGACAACCAAGTCACTCAGCAGTTTCCTTATCTGGTCAGAACTCGATTAAGGAAAAATCCACAGTTTCCTAAACCATTTAGGGAACTCTCCTAAATTTGTGAAGATTAATTACAATCGGATTAGGATTCCAAATCTGATTGTCACCATGTATAGGCGGACTCTTATACCTACAAAAGGGACCGCCTACCCTCTAGACGGAGGAGGGCATTCTTAATCTAGAGAACAGCAGTTAATTTTCATTCATACACATATACCCGGTCAGTTTCATTGGTAGTGCCGCCCAAATTGTTGGCGCACCAAGCCCGCCGGTGATTTGTTAGTAGAGCGCTCCGACGCACCCGTGGACGTAGGTCACCTCATTAACGGGGCCGAACCACATACAATAGATTGTGTCACAATATCTCTCTCTGAATCTTTCTTACCAATTTTCGGCATCATCAGTTTGGCGCCGTCTGTGGGAATCCGATAGGTTTTTCACTAACAAATTTCTTGACTAATCAATATGCCACCGAAGGCGGGTAAGAAAATACTGCTCCGACCGGTCAGGAGAACTTGCAGCTCAAGCAGTAGGCCGCCTCCATGACCTTCAGTGCTTCTGGCCCGACCTCTGGAGCTTCCGGCCCAACCTCGCCAACCTCCAGTGCTTCCGGCCCGACCTCCCGAGCTCCCGGCCCGACCTACAGTGCTTTCGGCCTGACCTCTAGAGCTTCCGACCCGACCTCCCGAGCTCTCGGCCCGACCTCTAGTGCTTCCGGCCCGACCTCTGGAGCTTCTAGCCCGACCTCCCGAGCTCCTGGCCCTACCTCCAATGCTCTCGGCCCGACCTCTGGAGCTTTCGACCCAACCTCGCCGACCTCCAGTGCTTCCGGCCCGACCTCCCGAGCTCCCTGCCCGACCTATAGTGCTTCCGGCCCGACCTCCCGACCTCCCGGCCCGACCTCTAGTGCTTCCGGCAGGACCTCTGGAGCTTCCGGCCCAACTTCATCGACCTCTAATGCACAGCAGTCAGGGTCCAGCAGTCCCGACCCGACCTGACCTCTGGTTCACAGCAGTTAGTAGATCGGTGATCCTGTCCCGACCTCTTGTATCCAACAGTTCATACGAGATCTACAGTGTTTCCTTTTCCCGACCATAGCGCAAAGCTCAAACTACCAAAGAGCTCCTACAAAGATTCAGATCGCCTAGCACTAGACCTCGTGACCACACCTGAGGCACATAAAAGACCTCGGGCTCCGAACCTAGACACATAAAAGACCTCAGGCTCTGAACCCAGGCACATAAAAGACCTCGGGGTCCGCGCCCAAGCACAAAAGACCTCGGGGTCATGCTCGAGGCATCGGCTTCGTTTAGGCTCAACCTACGATGGGGAAAAATGCCCCTAGGTGGCTGATGATGGCAGGCTTCAAAAGACCCTGCAACAACCCATGTTCTAGGATGGTTACCTACAGTCATGCCCTCTACAGACCTCCATTTTAGCGAAAGCTTGGGGGGCAGGAAGGCACAATGAACTAAACAGGCAATCAAACCGAGTATTTATAGGCCCTGAGGTTAAATGAGTAAAACTCTTGAACAACCCGGGAGCCTACAGTACTCAGAGGTATCAAGTACTCCACTTAGGTCCAAACCGACTATAGAGGTGACTAATACCTCTTAGGTTGGCCCACGATAGAGGAGCAAAAAGACCCTAAAGCAACGTGATTTAGGTCAGCTCCACCAACATGGTCAAACTCTTCTCCCAACAGTCTTGACGAGGGCTGGCTGAGCAAAAGATAACCATCCTGGGGAGTTAACATAAAAAGGACCCTAAAGTAACACGCTTTAGGTCGGCTTTTCCAACATGGTCAAATTCTTTTGCACACAACCTTGATGAAGTTTTATGGGTAGAAGATAACCATCCTGGAAGCTAAATTAAATAAAAGACTCCGAATGGGTTGAGTCTCAACTCTTAGCCTATTCCCGAGAACTTAAAGATTTTGAATCACGCTAAGTCTCAACTTTTAGCCGGTTCCCAAGAGTTCACCAAACGCAGAAGCTCCGAGGTAACCTTTCTGAGAAGTTAACAGATTTTCAAACTTGCCCCGATATGGCATCCAGCTAACCTTGGAAATGGGGGGCAACTGATACACCCAAAATTGGCTCTACTATATGTCCGACCGGTTCCCTCCAGGTCTGGCCCCAACCAATCGACCGGGTCCGACCCTGACCGACCGACCGACCGGTTCTGGCCCCGCCCGACCGACCGGGTCTGACCCCAACTGACCGGGTTCAACCCCGACCTATGGGTCAGAGTACGCAGTCCAATTACAATTTAGTTTAGGTCCAGGTCAGCTAAATCAGAGGCGCTTTCCAAACTGCTCAGATTCCAACAGTTTCCTATCTCAGCTAGAAGACTAATGGAAAGTGTACATGGTTTCCTAATCCAATTAGGAAACCTCCACAATTAATGCCAATCAATCCTAATTGGATTGTATTTCCTTATCTATTTAGTTTTCTTGTACGAGTAGGTCTCTTGCATCTATAAAAGAGACCACTCACCCCCATAGAAGGGGCTCAACTTTTCAGTCTCTACAGCACCTCTATAGCGGCTACCAACACGCCCGGCCGACCTACGGTAGCTCCAAAATATTGTTGGTTCACTCCAGGTCACTGGCTTTTTACAGTATAGTGAACGTGCTCAGACACACACGTGGACATAGGTTCCTTCATTAACAGGGCCGAACCACATACAAAAACCTGTCTCTCTCTCACTCTCTCTCTCCTTAAACTGCTCTAATTCATCTTAACCAAATTTTGGCATCATCAAGTATGGATATCTAAAAATGACATACATGCATTATATGGAAATTCCTATAAAACAAAACATCTTATGTCTTCAGAATATTAAATTATGAAGTCAAGCCTCCGAGGGGAGGTCAAGACTTCATGACTTATTTGGGAGGAACACATCATAACTATTCTCCATGCAACTTTTGCAAAATAGGCTATGGCTTTTGATCCTTAAGTCTCTAATGATTTTTAATAAAACTCCGAGTGGAGTCTCTTACTAAAAAAATTAGTCTAGTGTATACCATCAAAAGAAATCTAATGACAACCGCTTCAAGTAGCGCCTCCGAGGGGAGGTCACTCTCTATTGCGTATCATTAATTTCCTCCATTGGATATTCATATCTAGTAACCAGTGAATGGACTACTGTCTGAAGGGAGTGATCATAGATGAATCTATGACTCGCAATATCCCATTCACTTTACAATGAATCATTGATGGAAGACCATGAGGTTATAACTTTTATAAGACTCTCCCCCACTAGAATTTTTAAAATTTAGGAATTCAATTGGAAAAAGTTTCACTTTTCATTATCCATGAATATTGTCACGCCCCGACGTAGCATAAATAAGGAAAGCGTTTAATTTCCTTTATGGACCTGTAGGTCGCGACAGTTTGAAGGATCGATTCTGTCCCAAACGTCGAACAAACAAAACAGAATAGTCAGAGCAGAGCAATCAAGGCTTATAAAATTTTCTAACTTATTACATCACATGATACGGGGTCAACTAAGGCACAGACCGCCTTAACATAAAACAATAACTTAGTGTCTGTTACAGTCATCCTTATAAAACAAAAAGGTTTAAAACTCAAAACATAAAACTTAAAGCATATAATTAATAAATAGTTCTCTCATTCCAAAAGCAGCCATTCTCAATTAGCATAGTCGTACGATTCCTCCTGGTTATAACCTGAAAAGCCTGAACACGAATGTCCAGGACGCATCAACGTCGTCAGCTTCAAGAAGCTGGTGAGTATTAAAAACATGACTTTAAATGTAAAACATACTCATTTACCATTTTCCGATTCCCATTTAAATTCACAAATTATATTTAAGATAAAGGGGCTTGTTTAGAAAACCACCACAATGTTATTCAAAAGATAAGTTCACACATATGCGACCGTGTATGAGGACGATGCACCACACTCTTCTTGCCGACTCTTTTCTCTCGACAAAACCCAACAACCAACTATCTTACTCCTGGTATCTTTGAAACACTAAGATAGCCACACTTTAGCAACGGGGCGCCAGGGAGTGTCCAGTTTGCCTCACACTTTGGTCCGGGGTACCAGGGAGTGTCCAATGCCTCACACTTTGAATACCCTAACCTCCATGCAAATACCGAGGCAACCCCTCACGCAGTATCCAGACTCGAGTATCAGGGAGTGTCCGTAGGCCACACTTTAGCACTACCATGGGTGCCAGGGAATGTCCAAGTTCGGCTTCACACACTTTAACGCTTCCATGGGCGTCAGGGAGTGTCCATATTTGCCACCGTCGCATTTCAAAGATACCCTCGCCACAATCTCATCCACAACCACAACCACAACCACAATCACAAACACAACCACAACCACAACCACAAACTCAATCACAAACACAACCACAACCACAACCACAAACTCAATCTCATATTCTTTCCACACTACCATTACTCTTTTCCACACTGACTAACACCCACATGCATGTACCACTGACTCCATATGAATGACATGGACTTAAACATAAGCAAAATGCTGAATTAAATGAACAACACGCGTACGGGGATTGATAATTCATAATTCATTGTTTTGATCATTCAAACATAACCAATAGAGTTCTGATTAACTAGATTTCCCAAACAGAACCTTAACAGTATATAAAAATTGAACCAAACAGTCCCTAAGTACAAAACAGGCATAAACCAGAATCTGCCAGGGGTCGCGCGCGCGGGCTGCTCGCGCGATTTGCCCAATTTTTATTTTTATATATACTTTTCTGTCTGCCTGAAACAGCCAAGGTCGCGCGCGCGGGCCGCTCGCGCGAAGGGTTCCTCGTGTGACCCTCGCTCGCGCGACTCGCCTAAATTTCATTTTATATATATAAACTTTTCTATCTGCCTGGGGAAACAAGAATCGCGCGCGCGGGCCGCTCGCGCGACGGGTCGCTCGCGTAGGCCGCTCGCGCGACCCTCGCGCGCGCGATCGTGGCGCGAGGTGAAGCTGAGGCTTCTTCTTCCTCGCAAAAACTGCTCTGTTTCAGCATAAGGGGTCCAAATTGACCCATTTTTGAAATTGGAAGTATATAGGGCATATAATATATGATTTTCTTCGTTTTTTCACAAGGATTATGATTCTATAATCAATTTTACACAAATCAATCTATAAATCTAGAATTTTATGAAAAACTAAAAGTTGTGAAAATTTGATTTCTAATATACTTTTCCATATGAATAAATCAAGCTCTAAAACTTCACACATGATAACTATGATGTATAATCTTTCATTTTTATCTCCAAAAACAGATTTTGGTTAAGGTTGAAAAACTTCATATATTCAACTATGAACATAAACGTAAATTTAGCCATGGTGATTTTCAAATCAAGCTATATAAACAATCACAAGTTATGAATTACATTGGGAGTGAGCTGATAATACTCACTTGATTAGAGGTAGAAGAAAATTGTTGAGAGAAACAACCAAATAAGCAAGACCCAATAATAAGCTTAGTTTTGGAGGATTGAGTTTCTCTTTCTAAAATTTTCAGTGGTTAAACTCTCAAGCTCACTCTTTAAACTCTCTGGTTTAGATTGCAAGAGCAAAGTGCAGAATGTGTAGTGTGAGAGTGTAGGGGATATACATATAGAAGTCTCAAAGAGCAACTTGGTGGCCAAGCAAATTCCCAAACACTCAACAAAATGAAATTGTTTTTCCAACTTAACTAAATGCATCCCATTTACAGATATGCATATACGTAAACTAACTGTAGGAGTTTTGAAAGGGTGTTATAGGCTAGTAGGGGTCAAATTGGGGTGTTTGGGAAAAACAACTTATGACCTTAGGATTACATACATACACTAAGCATTGCCAAACAAGGCTTAAGCCAATGATCACTTGCCATAAATGGCAATAAAGCAATTGTCCAAATCAGTCACTTCCAAAATCTGTGGAAGTTCACACAGCGTGGACAGTTTTGGACATAAACTGGTATTTTCGGGGCGCGGTGGTCACCACAAAAATACAGGAAATTTATTTTAACTTAAGAATTGATTTCCTGGTTTCATAAAAATACTGATTGAGTCAAAAGGAAATATTTCCACCGTTTTGAAATACAGTTTTTTTTTTTTGTTTTTGAAATCCACGCAGGTATTGCTAACTTTATAAAAATTACAATATAACCCCAACATGAATTTTAATATGAAATAACACAAGGGATAATAATTAGAACATGAGAAATGTAATTAAATGAAGCAGTCAATACCAAATGAAATTTAATATGACAATGCAATTACAAATTAAATATGAAAATGCAGGTTATTACACCCTTCCTCCCTTAAACAGGATTTCGTCCCGAAATCAAGACTAACTAGTCCTGAAACAACTCCGGGTACTTCATCCTCATATAAGCTTCAACTTCCCACGAGGCTTCGTTCTCGTCATGGTGATTCCACTGAACCTTCACCAACGGGATATCCTTATTTCTCAACTTCTTGATACTCTGATCCAGAATCTGCACAGGCCTCTCCTTGTAAGAAACGTTACGACTCGTCTCAATATCGTCATAACTAACCACATGTGAGGGGTCTCGTATGTACTTTCTCAGCATACTCACATGAAATACATTGTGAACCCCAGACATCTTCGGTGGTAGCGCGAGTCGATAATCCACTTTCCCGACACGTTCCAAAATCTCAAACAGCCCGATGAAACGCGGAGCTAACTTCCCTCTCTTGAGACCAAAACGTACCACTCCTCGGGTCGGGGAAACCTTAAGAAGTACGTGATCTCCAACACTGAACTCCAAATCTTTCCGACGTCGATCGGCATAACTCTTATACCGGCTTTGGGCGGTTCTCATCCTTTCCTTGACCAAGGAAATCTTCTCGTTGGTTTCTCTAACTAAATCTGGTCCCAACAACTCTGTGTCCCCAACTTCTGCCCAACACAATGGGGAACGACATGGTCGTCCATACAATGCTTCGAACGGAGCCATACCGATACTCGTGTGATAACTGTTGTTATAGGTAAATTCAACCAACGGCAAGTGTGTCTCCCAAGATTCTTCAAAATCGATCACACAAGCCCTGAGCATATCCTCCATGATCTGGTTAACACGCTCAGTTTTTCCATCTGTCTGAGGGTGAAAAGCAGTACTCATCTTGAGCGAGGTTCCCATTGCTTCTTGCAGACTTTCCCAAAATCCAGAAGTAAAACGTGCGTCACGGTCTGACACAATTGACACAGGTGCACCGTGAAGTCGCACAACTTGTTGTATGTACATCCGGCTCATCTTCTCTACCGGGTAAGTCATACTATAAGCGATGAAATGAGTTGATTTCGTCAATCGATTCACTATTACCCAGATAGCGTCATGATTCTGTTGCGATCGAGGCAATCCTACAATAAAATCCATCGTGATGTGCTCCCACTTCCAACCAGGAACAGGTAGCGGTTGCAACAATCCTGATGGTCTCTGATGTTCAGCTTTGACTTGCTGACACGTCAAACACTTGGATACGAATTCGGCCACATCCTTCTTCATACCTTCCCACCAGAAATTTCTCTTCAAATCTTTGTACATCTTCGTCCCTCCTGGGTGAACTGTATACCTTGATTTATGTGCTTCTTCCAGGATATCCTTCCTTAACTCTCCATCACCTGGCACACATAATCTATTCCTGCAACAATACCCTCCATCGATTCCCACTTTCCATTCTGTCGGGTCTTTCTCTGACATCTTCGCAAACCATGTCTGAAACTTCTCATCTTCTTTCTGAGCTCTAATAATTCGATCGATAAGAACAGGCTATAGGATAAGACATGCGAACAATTGTCCTTCTCCTTCTTCAGCACTCTGCACATCAAACTCCGCCAAGATCTCCAACGCTCGCCACTCTCTCACCATTAAGGTGGCGATCGTCTCACGAGTCTGTCGACTCAGGGCATCGGCGACCACATTAGCTTTACCCGGGTGGTATTCTAACGTGAAGTCGTAATCTTTGATCAGCTCCATCCATCTGCGCTGCCTCATGTTCAACTCTTTCCGTGTGAACAAATATTTTAAACTCTTGTGATCGGAGAATAAATCAAACTTCTCACTGTAGAGATAATGTCTCCAAATCTTGAGTGCAAATACCACTGCCGCCAACTCCAAATCATGAATGGGATAGTTCAACTCATTCGGCTTCAGTTGTCTAGATCCATAGGCTATAACTCTGCCATCTTGCATAAGTACACACCCTAACCCTTGATATGATGCATCACTAAGGATAGTGAACTTTTCATCGGGCTTGGGTATTGCTAGTACTGGTGCGGTAGTGAGTCTCTCTTTTAACTCTAGAAAGGCTCGCTCATGCTTCTCTGTCCACTCGAACTTCAGATTCTTCTTCGTCAATCCAGTCAATGGTGCGGCTATTTTAGAGAATCCCTCAACAAATCTCCTGTAATAGCCTGCGAGTCCAAGAAAACTCCGAACTTCTGTAGGGTTGCTCGGTCTAACCCAGTTGGACACAGCATCGGTCTTGGACGAATCCACTGAAATTCCTTGAGATGACACCTTGTGTCCCAAAAATTTCACTTCTTGTAACCAGAACTCACACTTATTGAATTTGGCATACAATTGATGGTCCTTGAGCGTCTGCATCGCAATCCGTAGATGTTGCTCGTGTTCTTCTCCTGACTTAGAATAGATCAAAATATCATCTATGAAGACGATGACAAACTGATCCAAATAAGGCTTGAACACTCTGTTCATCAGATCCATGAACACTGCCGGGGCGTTCGTCATTCCAAACGGCATCACCAGAAATTCATAATGACCGTATCGGGTTCTGAAAGCAGTCTTAGGTATGTCTTCCTTTCGTACCCTCAACTGATGATATCCCGACCTTAGGTCTATCTTGGACAATGTCGTAACTCCTTGTAGTTGATCAAATAAATCGTCAATCCGAGGTAAGGGATACTTGTTCTTGATAGTCACGCGGTTTAGTTCTTTGTAGTCGATACATAACCGTAGTGTTTCGTCCTTCTTCTTCACGAATAACACTGGTGCTCCCCAAGGCGATGTACTTGGACGTACAAAACCTAGGTTCTCGAGCTCTTGAACTTGTTCCTTCAATTCTAATAGTTCGGTGGGGGCCATTCTGTAGGGAACCTTGGTGATCGGTACGGTACCCGGTATAAGCTCAATACAGAACTCTATACTTCTCTCGGGCGACAAACCAGAAACGTCTTGAAATACTTCTTCGAAGTCCTTGACTACAGGTATAGATGAAGCTGTCACCTCTGTACTGACGACTTTGATGTTAGCTAAACATCTCGTGAGGAACATATCTCCCGAAGGGTTACATTGAAAATCAAAGGGTTGATTCTCATTGTCGGGGAATGTAATTCTCTTCCTCGCACAATCCAACTTTACTTGATTCTGAGAGAGCCAATCCATTCCTAGGATTATGTCGAACTCCTTCATCGATAGGACGATCAACCTTGCAGGGATTTCATGGTCTCCTAACCGTAGAGGACAATCCTTGCACACGTGTCCTAAACTGACTGCGGCTCCTAATGGCGAAGTAGCCTTCAAAGCTTTCTCTAAGCGATGAGGGAAGATACCCAATCTCCGAATTGTATTAACAGATATGAACGAAAGAGCAGCACCCGTATCAAATAACACTTTAACATGGGAGTTAAACAGAGTTAATGTACCTTCCACTGCTTGCTGATCAGGTTGAGCTTCTCCATAATCTCCTTCTTCATACGCAGTTCCATCATATCCAGCGGCATCAGGGATAACAGCATTCAAGCGAGTCTGTCCTTGTTGACCATAAGTCACCTGCTTAGGAGTAGTGCAGAACCTACTGATGTGACCTGGTTCACCACAGTTGAAGCAGACTATCCCTTGCTGAGCAGCACGCCTTGGTGCCTTGCAATCACGAGCCAGATGACCAGGGTTGCCACAGTTGAAGCACTTTCCACTACTACTTCCTTCTCCTACTCGAGGTTGAGTCGGATAGGTAATAGCCTGGGTCTTCTTGCTTCCGTCGAAATTTCTCTTCTGCCCTTGGGTACGGTTCATTGGTGGTCTATTCCCAAAATTACCCCTCTGAGGCGGTCGGAAATCAAATTGCTTACGGTTCACTCGGGCATCTTCTTCCAGATCGGTAGCCAAACCAACAAGTCCTTCAAAATATTTATCTAGGTGGCCGAGAGTCAGGTGACGAATCTTCGATGTCAGCCCTTGGTTATACTTCCGGATCTTCTTCTCTTCAGTATCAACCAGGTGTGGAGCGAACCGAGACAGTCTTTCGAACTGTGTGGTGTACTCTTGCACCGACTTGGTTCCTTGCGTCAGATCCATGAATTCCTTCTCTCTTCTGTGCCTCTCCGTAGCCGGGAAATACTTTTCCAGAAATCTCCCCTTGAACGCAGTCCATGTCATCCCCATTGCAGCTCCATTCCCGATAGTAGCTATGACCAAATCCCACCAATCTGCGGCAGCATCGGTCAACTGAAACGTAGCCAATCTCCTCTTGTCCATCTCGTTGCACTGGACAGCTTCGAACATGCGGTCCATCTGTCTTAACCACTGTTCCACTTTCCAGGGTTCAGCGGTACCCGCAAACTGCTCGGGCCTTAGTGCACGGAATCTCTCTAGCAATTTGTCTCCAGTTTGACGGTCTCGTCGGTTGTCATTCGTATTACCGATTCTTTCCAACCGTCTGATAAACGCTTCGAACATCCCCGTAGGATCGGCAGCCTCGGGTGCTCCCTCGATCAAATTTCTGTTCCTCCTTAGTCCTCCAGCCATTCTATGCATGACGGTGATGAAAGGATGAGAAACATGCATGCAACAGTGCTATGAAGCAATTCAAATGACGACAATATCCAAAAGGGTATATTATATATAACTTCTTGTCAAGTTGATACAAAAAGCATGTATGGTCAGATCAATGCCTACCCTATCTGTATGGGTTAGGATGCATGCAAGAGTTAATGTTACAAAAATGGGTCATTGCCCTACACTCTAATGCATGTAATTACAGTTGCAAAAAGAGATAGAGCTAACAGTCAAAAGTAGTTAATATGTACAAGGCGATATCTAAACGGTCAGTCATCGCCGTAGGTAGCCATCAACAGGTCAAGCGAGTCGGCCTGATGAAGTCGCTGAACATGGGAGGGGCCTGCCCCAAAGTTACAGCTATGAGAGGTCATCAGTGAAGTAGGTCCAGGGACATCTGCCTCAGGCAAGGCTGGCTCAAGTGCAAGTGCCTCCTCAAGGTCGACTGCAAAGTCGTCCCATCCTAAGCCATCCTCCTCGGCGTCCTCAGAAATAGGAGCGAACGCAACGTCAACGTCACCGTCATCCTCAATAGCGGGGACGACCGGTGGAGGTACCTCCAACTGTGCAAGGTGGGTCTGCACAACCTGAACCTCAAGGGAAAAATAGAAGGCATCGCTATTAACCAAGCAAACCATCTCAACGAGTACTAAGCGCTGAATCTCTATAAAGTAAAGAATCTCAAGGCGAGCACGGGACAGGTCGACCAGTCCTAATATGTGAATCTGATGCCAGAGGTCCAACTCGACGGTAGCAGCTGCACGCTGCCCAACAGCAGTGAAATAAAGGATCGCCGAAGCCGGCACTATCGCTCCCACGGTAACCCAATGCCCTCCAAAAGCATCAGGTACAAACAGGGGCTGAGCTGGATCCATACCTGAAAAGGTACTACTTAAGTCAGAACAGAATAATCTTAGGCGTTTGGGTTCTGAGTCTATCCTCCCTGTCGTATCATCAGGTGTGTAACACTTAATGGAATGTGGAATCGGGTCTATACTGGTAAACCCTAACCTGGCTAAACTATCTTGAGATAAATAATAACCTGGCTCTAATACCACTAAATCCTGTCACGCCCCGACGTAGCATAAATAAGGAAAGCGTTTAATTTCCTTTATGGACCCGTAGGTCGCGACAGTTTGAAGGATCGATTCCGTCCCAAACGTCGAACAAACAAAACATAATAATCAGAACAGAGCAATCAAGGCTTATAAAATTTTCTAACTTATTACATCATATGATACGGGGTCAACTAAGGCACAGACCGCCTTAACATAAAACAATAACTTAGTGTCTGTTACAGTCATCCTTATAAAACAAAACGGTTTAAAACTCAAAACATAAAACTTAAAGCATATAATTAATAAATAGTTCTCTCATTCCAAAAGCAGTCATTCTCAATTAGCATAGTCGTACGATTCCTCCTGGTTATAACCTGAAAAGCCTGAACACGAATGTCCAGGACGCATCAACGTCGTCAGCTTCAAGAAGCTGGTGAGTATTAAAAACATGACTTTAAATGTAAAACATACTCATTTACCATTTTCCAATTCCCATTTAAATTCACAAATTATATTTAAGATAAATGGGCTTGTTTAGAAAACCACCACAATGTTATTCAAAAGATAAGTTCACACATATGCGACCGTGTATGAGGACGATGCACCACACTCTTCTTGCCGACTCTTTTCTCTCGACAAAACCCAACAACCCACTATCTTACTCCTGGTATCTTTGAAACACTAAGATAGCCACACTTTAGCAACGGGGCGCCAGGGAGTGTCCAGTTTGCCTCACACTTTGGTCCGGGGTACCAGGGAGTGTCCAATGCCTCACACTTTGAATACCCTAACCTCCATGCAAATACCGAGGCAACCCCTCACGCAGTATCCAGACTCGAGTATCAGGGAGTGTCCGTAGGCCACACTTTAGCACTACCATGGGTGCCAGGGAATGTCCAAGTTCGGCTTCACACACTTTAACGCTTCCATGGGCGTCAGGGAGTGTCCATATTTGCCACCGTCGCATTTCAAAGATACCCTCGGCACAATCTCATCCACAACCACAACCACAACCACAACCACAACCACAATCACAAACACAACCACAACCACAACCACAAACTCAATCACAAACACAACCACAACCACAACCACAAACTCAATCTCATATTCTTTCCACACTACCATTACTCTTTTCCACACTGACTAACACCCACATACATGTACCACTGACTCCATATGAATGACATGGACTTAAACATAAGCAAAATGCTGAATTAAATGAACAACACGCGTACGGGGATTGATAATTCGTAATTCATTGTTTTGATCATTCAAACATAACCAATAGAGTTCTGATTAACTAGATTTCCCAAACAGAACCTTAACAGTATATAAAAATTGAACCAAACAGTCCCTAAGCACAAAACAGGCATAAACCAGAATCTGCCAGGGGTCGGGCGCGCGGGCCGCTCGCGCGATTTGCCCAATTTTTATTTTTATATATACTTTTCTGTCTGCCTGAAACAGCCAAGGTCGCGCGCGCGGGCCGCTCGCGCGAAGGGTTCCTCGCGCGACCCTCGCTCGCGCGACTCGCCTAAATTTCATTTTATATATATAAACTTTTCTGTCTGCCTGGGGAAACAAGGATCGCGCGCGCGGGCCGCTCGCGCGACGGGTCGCTTGCGAGGGCCGCTCGCGCGACCCTCGCGCACGCGATCGTGGCGCGAGGTGAAGCTGAGGCTTCTTCTTCCCCGCAAAAACTGCTCTGTTTCAGCATAAGGGGTCCAAATTGACCCATTTTCAAAATTGGAAGTATATAGGGCATATAATATATGATTTTCTTCGGTTTTTCACAAGGATTATGATTCCATAATCAATTTTACACAAATCAATCTATAACTCTAGAATTTTATGAAAAACTAAAAGTTGTGAAAATTTGATTTCTAATATACTTTTCCATATGAATAAATCAAGCTCTAAAACTTCACACATGATAACTATGATGTATAATCTTTCATTTTTATCTCCAAAAACAGATTTTGGTTAAGGTTGAAAAACTTCATATATTCAACTATGAACATCAACGTAAATTTAGCCATGGTGATTTTCAAATCAAGCTATATAAACAATCACAAGTTATGAATTACATTGGGAGTGAGTGGATAATACTCACTTGATTAGAGGTAGAAGAAAATTGTTGAGAGAAACAACCAAATAAGCAAGACCCAATAATAAGCTTAGCTATGGAGGATTGAGTTTCTCTTTCTAAAATTTTCAGTGGTTAAATTCTCAAGCTCACTCTTTAAACTCTCTGGTTTAGATTGCAAGAGCAAAGTACAGAATGTGTAGTGTGAGAGTGTAGGGGATATACATATAGAAGTCTCAAAGAGCAAGTTGGTGGCCAAGCAAATTCCCAAACACTCAACAAAATGAAATTGTTTTTCTAACTTAACTAAATGCATCCCATTTACAGATATGCATATAAGTAAACTAACTGTAGGAGTTTTGAAAGGGTGTTATAGGCTAGTAGGGGTCAAATTGGGGTGTTTGGGAAAAACAACTTATGACCTTAGGATTACATACATACACTAAGCATTGCCAATCAAGGCTTAAGCCAATGATCACTTGCCATAAATGGCAATAAAGCAATTGTCCAAATCAGTCACTTCCAAAATCTGTGGAAGTTCACACAGCGTGGACAGTTTTGGACATAAACTGGTATTTTCGGGGCACGGTGGTCACCACAAAAATACAGGAAATTCATTTTAACTTAAGAATTGATTTCCTGGTTTCATAAAAATACTGATTGAGTCAAAAGGAAATATTTCCACCGTTTTGAAATACAGTTTTTTTTTTTTTGAAATCCACGCAGGTATTGCTAACTTTATAAAAATTACAATTTAACCCCAACATGAATTTTAATATGAAATAACACAAGGGATAATAATTAGAACATGAGAAATGTAATTAAATGAAGCAGTCAATACCAAATGAAATTTAATATGACAATGCAATTACAAATTAAATATGAAAATGCAGGTTATTACAAATATCTCATATTCATTTAATGTGTCAAAATAATATTTTCTTTCAAAAAAATGATCATTTTGCAAGACGATTTAGTTCATATTATCACTTAAAGGGAATTTTTTTTTTTGAAGATATTATGCTACTCATGCAACCACAACATATAAAACATGTATAAGCATAAGTAAAACATTCATTTAAGCCCTTCTCTCTCATGGCTCTATCTCCATAGATCTATCTTTAAGGCTTTGGTCTCTTGGGATCCATCTCCATGGCTCCTTCTTCGAGTCCTCCAAAAGTTACAATACACAATCCTATACCTCTGAAGAGGCGTACAAATAATCTAGGAAAAATAAAGAACAATTGGCTAGGGAAACCATTATGGTCTTCCTATTCACAGGACTGAGGCCATAATGCCCTTTACAAGTACCATAAAACTATAACAATAATTTAAAATTATTAAACTAACTTGCCATAAGAGATAAGGCTTCCTGTTACAAGGGTTAGATGACATATATTCATAATAAACACCATACAATCAATCACATGTCTTATATCTAATACAACATACAATTTCATCACAGCTAGTGCTCGTATGAATATTATAGAATTACAAGTATGCATAAATCAAATTTACACTTACTTCCATGATGATGGTTATTGTCAAACAATACCTAGGGTTTCTTAGAAAAGCTGTTTCATGCTTTTAAAACCTCTTAACAAGTTGTAAAACTGTTTCTGTCTTTTATAAAATAAAGTTTTAAAGCAGTTTAAAACAAAAACATGAATTCTGTATAAACAGAATTTGTAACCATAAACCAGTTTTTGGTACCCTTCCCAGTAATTGGTTTGTCCCACAACCGGCTTCTGGTACTGAAAGCTTCCCCAGTAACCGGTTTTTCAAACAAACTGGTTTCTAGTTCTTTTCCCATATTGGCTTCTGGTACGCGTTTAGATCTAATCTGAATAGCTTCGGGAATTCAAGTTTTAACATCACAAAAAAAAAAATTCTAACATGTCTAATCAGTCCAGAAACTGATCAAATCTAAATATACAATAAAAATCGATATTTTTTTAAAAACACCAATTAGTTTTTAGATTAATAATGAATCTTCTTATACAAGATTTATAATTTTGAAGCCCTAGTTCATCATGGTACCACAATCCATATTGTATATAATATAAATGAGGTGGCTCTGATACCGGTTGTTGGAAAATTGGATCCAGTGCGCAGCGGAATATGAATAGATGCAGTTCAAAACTTTTAGATCTACTTCTCGTTATGATCCATACAAAATAAAACATATATATATAGTATTACTTATATACATATATACATATATACATATATATATATATCCATACCAAAATAGATTGATAGGATCCTGTCGAGAACTCTTCTCTCTAGTTGTGTTGTTGATGAAGATCCTACTCTCCAAACTACAAAAGTCTTCACTCACATGGTTTCCGGATGCTACCGAATAACTATATGGGAATGTCTCTAGGGCTTAGAGACTGATATGGAACCCCTAGGGCTTTGAATTTGTGTCACTCTTGATTCTGCCCGCAGGTCCTCTATTTATAGATTTTCCAAACCGACATTCCACAAACCGATTTGTCCCACAAACTGGTTTTTGGAACCTGTTACCAGTAACCAGGTTATCCCACAAACCGGTTTCTGGTGCCATGTACCCAGTAACCGGTTTGTCAGATAAACCAATTTCTGGTACCTTTTTCTCGTATTGTTCCTTTCAGCATTCAAACACCTAATGAGCAATGAGTGGAACTTCCAGTATCTTAATTACTGGCTCCGATTAATTATTGACTCCTTCTAGTTAAACTCATAACTTAGGAATCAATTATTAACCAATCATTATTAACTCCACTATATAATAATGATTGTACTCCAGTCTATAAGAAGCTAGCAACATATATATTAGTAGTACCTAGACTTGTACTGACACTAATGTCCCTCTACCAATAGTATCCGTAATTATAATCAGGATATTGTATATATACTGTCACCCTGATTATAATCACCTCTTGTAACCCTTGAGTCTCATTCACTTACTCATAGATTTCTGAATATGTCATCAACATTCTTGAGGACATGACTGCAGTTCTCAGTAATCAACCAAGTGACATTCTCAAGGGAATACTTTACTCTTTAAAGTGAATCACGTTACAGCAGAGGGTAGATTCCATCTTGACGATAAGTGTTCCCAATACTATAAACTTGGTTTCTTAAGTAACCGAGGTGTTGATCTAGAAGACCTTACTGATTGGTAACTCAAAGCAACCTAAGCTTATAGCTTGCGTCCACTATCATCTTAGGATTAAGGACAAGTGTCTCACACAAGTTTGAGTGTCTATTAACGAATGAATAGTATTGTGTTAATAGAACATACTCAAGCCCGTCAATGTATCAAATACACTACCACATTAAACTTAGAATCAAACATTCCAATAATTGAGATTCTTCATTCTATCATATAGAAGTTAATGTGATACAGTCTAAACCTGATAAGCAATCCAATCTTATCATCGACTATGACTGTTCTAAACATTCATCTAGAATACGCATATCTCCTCATACACAAATCACATTCGTATATATGAGTTCCATGAATTGTTTAAGGATTCAAACATGCTAAACATTCATCGTATGAAAACATACATAACTAAATATAAATGGTATCTATAAATAAACTAATTAAGTGTCTATAAATAGTAATCATACGCTAACTGGTTTGAGGGGATACCCTTCAAAGCCTAACACTGGGTTCATGATATTTGGCTTAGAAGAGGCACATTCTCTGTATTTTCAATTTTGGGTGGTGGAAAGTGATGGTGATAGAAGAGGGTAATGGGGTGGTTTCATGAGAAATGAGGGGAGAAAGAGGAGAGAGGAGTAGAGACGTTTAAATTTTACGACAAAATTTCATCTTCGTTCTCTTTAACTCCATTTTATCTAAACCACTAGCAAGCATCTCAAACCCACTTTCTCATGAATCTCCAAATTGTAGGAAAGTACTCCATCGATCCCCAAATCGATTTTGGTTGAGAGAGAAAATTAACGCAGCGTTATGATTGGGATTTGATTTAGCTTGATTGGGGGTTTGATTTAGTCTCTTTCTCTAGATCGGAGAAGGAAGCTATCACAATCAATGGTTGATTCGGTGGTGTTACAATCTAAGAGAGAGAGAGAGAGAGAGAGAGAGAGAGAGAGAGAGAAAGACGAGATTGTTAATAAGCAAAGAGAGATAAAGAGAGAAGATTGGTGGTGGTGGTGGTGGTGGTGGTGGAGGAGGAGGATGACGATGGTGGGGACAATAAGTGATACGATACTTCAATGGGTTTTATATTTTGTATATACATATGTGTATATATATATGTGTGTGTATATAAATCTGTATAATATAAGGTGACGCAAATAAATTCGTTTGTTTATCAAGGGGCAAATATGTCTTTTACTTTAGATTTAACATCTTTACTTTACCGTTTCAAATAAGGGAAGTTAGTGTAATTATGCAAATCATAAAGGAAGTTACTGTATTTTGACCAAATCTCAGAGGAGGTCTATGTAATTTACTGTCACACCCCCAACCTACCTCGGGCGAGTTAGGACACGTATAACAAGCCCACATGTCAAAACACCCTTAATTCACTAAGAAAAAAATGGATTAGACCTCATTAAACAGCTCTGTTGACACAAAACAGCCGTAAGGGCCAAAATAGTCATTAATAAAGTATAGCAAATTTTATACCAAAATATAGGTCTTTGAGTCCCGGTTCCAACGCAAAAAATGGCGCGCGAATCCAAATTTTCTAGATAAAGTTATGCTTGTTTCCGTAAAAGCAGTCGGGCTGAACCCAGACTAGCGGATCGATCTGCCCCAAATTTGGATCGATCCGATTTTGGCAGATTTCTATTTTCTGTAGCTCCAAATAACCCGGATCGATCTGCACATGACTCGGATCGATCCGGACCCTGCAGATTGGTTTTTCTGCTTCTAAAAACATCATATTTCAAGTTTAAAATACTTCTAAACTTCCCCAAACTTTGGGGAAACATCCAAAAATCATTCCCCAAACATTATAAAAATAGTCTAAACATACATAATCCATAGAATTCCAACTAGGAACCTTAATTTACATTCAAGTTCATATTCTTGAAACATATACATAAACATTGATCCATAAGGAGAAACCAAGTTAGTTTTCAACCAAAAGTTACCTAACTTGCTCAAGTCTCTCCCAACTACACCCAACTTGTGACTTGCAAGTGCAACTCACATCTTACAACATAATTTACAATCACTTAAACTTAACATACTACAAGTCACCCAAATATACATTGTTCAAGTGTTTCCCAAAACAAAAGTTATATTTCACACTAAAACCATCTAAGCATAGAATCATGCTCGCAACTCCCAAACTTAACCCGTCGCATGACTCACTTCCTCTCCTCGTCTCATTTAGTACCTGCGATGGTTATTCAATAACCACAACAGAAAATATATTTTTGTTTAAGCTTTCGCTTAGTGAGAGAACTTATCATGCCAATGGAATGTAAAGTATGTAAATGCAACAATCATTAAAACAACAACGTATTGATCTCCGGAAAGTCAAGTCATTCCAGCCACCACCCCCAGGTCCTTCTCACCCCCGATCTTTCTCACTTTTCGGCACATATAGCGCTTCACACACTCTCTTGTGACCCCAAAGGCGTCACCGGCATTTCATTGTGGTAGTCACCACGTCCTACTCATTGAGGACTTCCTATCCCTTACATATGGGACCTATAAATGGTGACCACTACTTGACTTTCCTTTGATCCATATAAGCACATAAACAACTTTAACACATAAGCGTAGCAATTTCATAATTTCGACATGTTTTTATCTAAATTCATCAACACATATATACATGAGCATGAGTTAAGCAACTATAAATAACAATGATCACACTAACATAACTAAACACCCAATTTTGGTATTAGAACACTCACCTCTTCGATTTACTAATGAATTAAGCTTAAAAACTCCAACCTCTAGCAAATTTCCAACCCAAATTCCACCGGTGTAATTCCTACATAAGTTTGATACATCAAATATCGTCTATCAAGAATGGTCGTCAGAAAAACGTTGCCGAAAATGAAAATAAATTATGTGCCTATGATCCTCTTATCTCTACGAGTCCGAAAATGGTCTCGGATCGTAAATCCGACGCCGGAAGGTGAAGAGACGGCAAGAAACGTCTCGTGAATTTTCGTCGCCGACTTGGAGATATCGTTCTCTCTTTTTCCTAAATTCCCAACTGTGTTTTGATTCTAAGAAGACA
This sequence comes from Hydrangea macrophylla, assembly GCA_033977485.1. Lineage (NCBI taxonomy): Eukaryota > Viridiplantae > Streptophyta > Magnoliopsida > Cornales > Hydrangeaceae > Hydrangea > Hydrangea macrophylla. Next base: position 19,898,791 of record CM066982.1, read on the forward strand.
CATATGCTATGCATGCATATATGTTGTCATGCATTTTTCATAATTCCATTTACCTTCCCCAACTTTCTTTAAGTTTTATTATGAAACCCCCATGTTAATTACATTAATTACCCACCTTTTCTAAATGAGTTTAATCTAGGTTTCGCGTAGGTCCCAAATGTGGTCCCACATAAATTATGAGGTTGCTATTAAACCTACCAATTATCAATTGCTTTCCAATATGCCCTCACATGGGTACCCGTTCCCTTAACCTATCATAAGATATAATGGTATCTTTAAGCATTTAAATAAATATGCACATAAACATATAATATCATCAAAATGCAAATTATCTTAATTAGACCCTCGTTGGGCCACAAATTTATACCAGTTCTGCCTTTTACAGAACTTTGATTTGTGTCCACATTTGAACACCTTTTTTTACCTGTGGGTTCATAACCCCACTTTAAATCATTTTATGCTTTAATTATCATTAATTAACACATGCTAATATCATATTAATCTTCTTTTTCGGGTACGGGTGTTACATTTACCCTAACACTTCAATAATGTGTGTAAATGATGCAAAAGTATTCATTATGTTGGACGACAACATAACTGAATGCAAGTTTGTGAAAAATTGCTATACTTGAAGAGGTCAATTTATTGAGTTTTATAGTTGAAGAGGTATTTGAAAAAAAATGTCATCGTTAAGGGGATGGTAGTGTAATTTACACTAGAGTTTATTGGGTATTGTTTTTTTAATTTTTTTTTATACTTACCTGGATCCAGACTGCATACACAGGGGCGGAGCTAGGAATTTAGTTTAGGGGAGGTACAAGCTTATGGCGGTTCGGGGGCAGCGCCCCCGAGGTGAATTTTTTTTGTCTATTTATACATAATTATGTGTACAATTATGTGTAGAATTCATTTTATGTCATAATTGAAAAATGTTCTAATAGTTTGCACATCACTGATGAAAACTCTAAAATTAACACTTGGACCCCCTTTGTGAGCTTAATTTTGGGTATGTGGAGATAATGCTGTTATTTAGCCTCACCAAACCCCGCAACGGCGGGAGCCTCGTGCACTGGACTGTCCTTTTGGAGATAATGCTGTCATTTAGCCTACCTATGAGGGGCTAATTTTTAACACTTAATTCCTATGGGGGCTAACTTAGGGGTTAACTAATTATGTACAGTCAATTTTGACACTTAAAACTTTCTATGCGGGGCTAATTTTAACACTAAATTTGGTTATTTTGAGAGAAATCTTAATAGTTTCACTTTAGTCCAAAACCTCAAAGGGGTTAAGTGTCCACTTTTGAACCAAAGGGGAGTAAAGTAACAATGAGCCTAACCACAAGGGGGGTAAAATGAAATTAACCCTTTTTAAGGTAAAAAATTAAAGTAGCAGAGAGAGGACGTGTAGAGAATTATTTTGACAACCCCATCTAAGGGCCAAAAGATAAGTTAGGGGAACAATGAAAAATTTAGGGGGGGGGGGGGGGGGGGGGGGGGGGGGGGGGGGGGGGGGGTGAGGGGGGGCACAATGAAAATTTAGGAAAAAAATAAAGGAAGAATTTTAATTATGAAAAATCAAGGGGGCACGTGCCCCCTCTTGTCCCCACGTGGCTCCGCCACTGTGGATACACACACACACCCCAACCCCAACTCAACCCAACCCCGAAGCCCCACACTTGCCCACATCAAAGTCCAATAAGAGCCACTCATTTCGACTGAAGAATAACTAAGGACAAACAACTACAATCCCCTATGAGAATTCGAACCCTCTCCCTCCCCTATTGGGTATTGTTATGATCATTGAAATTTCTACATGCAAACATTTATTCCTAAAAAGAAATTAGCTTCTAATCCAAATTTTCATTATTTATTTCGATATATAGTGAACTTCACATAAAGTTAGCATGCAATAGTCTTAGTTTAATAACTTAATCCACTTTGCGTCTTTAAAAGACTTCCCACCATAGCAAGTATTCTCAAATGAGTAACGCTAAATTCATATCCAAAAACTCACACCCATTCACAGTAAGGTCTTAGGTGACACTATAAAGCCTACTGACATTATAGGATTCACTAAAGTACTGATTGTGAGTCGGTGCAAGTTTTTGAGTACTATGAATTGAGTGTGGGCGTAACATTACTCTTCCCAAATTTCCTAGCTTTCATTAAGAATTCAGAAATCTCTGTTGTGCTTGTTAGAAATGGGCATACCATTTTATGGGCCAGTTTCATCATTTCATGACACCTAAAAATCTTATGGGTCAGTTTCCCAATGCCTTTCTCTCTCACAAAAAAAAATATATATCTCTGAAAATGCCCATTTGATTTTTTGGGTCATCTTTATCTTTTGAAATTTCAACTCTATAGTGCTAAAGTTGGTGTCTTTTCTTCTCTCACTGTATGATTTAACAGTCACATGTGTCTCTTTGCATGTTTGTTCTTCAGGTTTCAAATCATAACTGTTTACTATCTATATTCTCTTTTTCCAACCACCTGTAAGTTTTATCACTCAGTCCCCATTTTTACTTGTAATTTGTTCATAAATTTTTTTTGGATTTTGCTTGATCTTTCAAATTTCTACATGCAAACATTTTTTTTTTGTTTCGGTTTTTTTGTAGTTCTGTCAAAAACTTGGTGACCCTTCAAATGGGGTGTTTTGTAAGTTTTTCCTACCCACAATCTTGATATTTTTGTTTATCCAACAAAAATGAGTATGTGAATTTTCAATCTCTCTCAGCAAAATGTTCCTGTTTTTTTTTTTTTTGTGTGTGTGTGTCTGCTTTAAATTCCCATGTTTGTTAATCTTTTCTGATAGTTTTCCTCTCTTTTTTTATTTACTTTTTGCAATTTCTCCTCTCCTCTCTCTCTCTCTCTCTCTCTTGATGATTGTTAGAGTAACTTTTAATGTACTCCTCATTGATTTGCAGTGGACATTCGACTCATGGGTTTTATTGTTTCATCTTGAAGATCACAGAAAGGGAAAGCCCAGCTATGATTTCTTGTGATTTTTAGCTAAAAATTAAAGTTTGTTGGGATGACTATTGGATCATGGAAACTCAGGCCTTGGTGCCTTCTTGTTGGCTTTAAATTGTGATACACTTGTGAAGAAACTAACAAATGGAAGTGGAGCCTCTTCATAAAGAGAGGTTTTTGTGTAACTTGAAGTTAGCATCTATATGGTATCCCACATCTAATGAGATAACACTCCACAGGATTGTTGGATTATTTAAATTTTTTATGGTGAGTTTCATTGTTCATGTGGCGCGCATCTATTGGGTACGGAGTACCAAGTGACATGTCTGTCACGTGGTGACATTGGAGGTACCAAAAAATTTCTCATAAATCAGAATTCTTATTTGTGTTGTATGTTTTCTAAGTGGGGTTTGCATTACTTCATTGATTTTGGCTGTTTTTACTCCAATTGGTGCGGTGGGTACATCTCAAAGAAATACAAAAGAAAGTAACTTAGAATCTCATTTTTTGATTTTATATCAACTTTAAACTATCACAATTCACTCTTTTTAAGCTTTTTTGAGTGATTTTTTTTAGGCAAATTACACTTTAGTCCATTAAACTATACACTTGTTTTTAATTGGGTTTATAAACTTATTTTTTTCAATTGGGTCCTTGAATTTCAAAAATTCATTCAATTAGACCAAAATTCTGACACTGTTAGCTTAAATTATTAAAAATTGTCACGTATGTTGCGTGTAATGCTTACCTATCGCATGTTAGGTTAAGAAAAATACGTGAGATTGTGAATAGTATTAAAAAATTGTATTCAATCAGATCCGAAATCGCATTCAATCAAATTCGAAAACACATTCGACTAGATCGAAAATCACATTCAATCATACCCAAAATCACATAATGTTTTAGCCATTCACAAACTCAAGTGCTTGTCTTAACCTAACATGTGACAGGTAAGCATTACGCGCAACGTACGTGACAATTTCTAATAATTTAAGCTAATAGTGTCAGAACTTGGGTCTGATTGAATGAATTTTTTAAGTTTAAGGACCCAATTGAAAAAATATAGAGTATATGGACTCAACTGAAAAAAGGTGTATAGTTTGATGGACCAAAGTATAATTTGCCTTTTTTTTTTATTATGATTTCATGTATTTCTTCGAGATCTACGCAATAGAGTTGAAAATTGGACAAAAAAGTAATTAGAAATATCATTTTTTGATTTATCTGGCAAAAAAATTAATATTATCTTTTTTGACAGATAATATTATTAGTATCTGGCAACTTTAAACCACCATTACTCACTCGTATTTTATCCTTTTTGAGTGATTTTTTTTATTTCATGTATTTCTTCGAGATCTATGCAATGGAGTCTAAAATTGTACAAAAGAAAGTGCAGTCTAAAATCAAAAGAAGATAATTTGGAACCTCATTTTGTGAATTTATCTATCAAAAGAGATGATATCATCTATTTTTGATAGATAATATTAATATTTTCTGTCAACTTTAAACTATCATAACTCACTCGTATTTTAGTCTTTTTGAGTGATATATATATATACATATATATAAATATTTTTATTTCATGTATTTTTTGAGATCTACGCAACGGAGTTGAAAATTGCAAAAAAGAAAGTAGTTTGTAACCTCATTTTTAAATTTTATTTGCCAAAACAGATGATATTATCTGTTTTGACAGATAATATTAAGTTAACAATCATAATTTTCTTATTTTTGGCCTTTCGGGATGATTTTATTTTTTCATGTATTTCTTCGATATCTACACAATAGGTATAGACATTTTACAAAAAAAAAGATACGTTGATTTTGAGATTTATCTATCTAGCAGATAATATTATATGGTTTATCTGTCTACAGGCACATAATATTATCTGTTTATATTAACAGCAATAACTTTCTCAATTCTTGGGCATTTTGAGTGATTTTTTTGTATTCCCTTTTTTTTCGAGATCTCTGCACCTATGATGCCAATTTAATGAAAGAAATATGTTTTTGATATATTTATGCTAAAAAAAACACAGATTTTTTCATATTTTCTTAGTTTTTAGCTTTTTTTTCTCTCCAGTATTTCATGACCAATGTTAATCTTGGTTGATAGCTCTCATTTTGCTAATTCTAAAACATCAAATTTTACAAAAAACAGACTTATAGAATAAAAATGAGCAAAAAAAAAAAAAGTAATAACACAAATTTTAACTTAAAAGAGTTTCATTTAAAGGACTATAGCCGAAGCCTCCTATCAATTCAAATTTGATTATCGTCATTCATTGCAACATCCACGAGTTATACAACTTATACACAAGTGTAATTTTTTCCCATATCAGGTGATGATTCATGAACATATACCCTGTGTAGTTGTGTATTTTGCCAAATATAAAACTTTTGAACTTTTATGTGAAGCATTATAGTCATACATCATCCTTTGAAAAAAAAAAAAAATTTCTCTTTGCAATATTCCTCTTTTTTTGGTCTTGACTATACTTATTTTTATGTCCTGGTTAGGGGTGGAAATAAGCCGAGCCGAGTTTGTTTATAAGCTTTTTTACGAGCTTGTGAGCTTATTTACAAGCTCAAATGAGCCGAGTTTTTAAGTGATTCCGAGCTTTCTCGTGAGCTTTTTAACGAGCTTTGTCGCGCGCCCTTTAAAACTATATAGTTTAATGATAAATCAGTCATTTATCAAGCCTATTTACGAGGTTTGTCATATCTTCTCTAAAATTATATAATTTTATAATAAATAAATATATAAAAGTCACTATACAAGCTCTTTATCAAACCTATTAACGAGTTTTTTCACGAGCTTGCTCGCGAGCCTTAATCGATCATGTTCACGAACTCAAATGAGCGAGCAACCTAGCTTTTATCAAGCTGAGCTTCGAGCCCTTGTTGAGCGGCTCTGTTCGTGTCCACCCCTAGTCCTGGTATATACAAGGCCATAGTACAAGCACTGCCCAGTTACTTTGATGCGTGCAACAGTGGATGAGATTTTGAGGCTCTTTCATGATGTTTAGAATTTCAAAATGCTAAAGAATCATAAAGAGATGCTCACAAAAGCAGGGGTGGATCCTGGATTTTTGGTCGGGGGCCTAAATTATATAGGGGTCGAGGGCACCACCCCTGCCCCCGAGGCGAATTTTTTTAGGTCTACTTATACACAATTATGTGTAAAACTGTAAAATTGGTTTAACATCCCTAGTTTGGGGTAAATCATGTAATTTTAGGGGGTCTATTTTTAAAACTTGTAATATACTATACATAAATCTAGAATTTTTAAAAGTCCACGGGGGGCCTGTGTCTAAAATCTATAAAATATTATATATAAATCCATAATTTTTTAAAGTCTAGAGGAGACTTGTGTGAATTTTAGGAGGGTTTATTTGTAAAATCTAAAAAATATTACGTAATTATGTAATTTCTAAAAGTTCAAGGGGGGCCTGTGCCACCCCTAGGTATAACGTAGGTCCGTCACTGCACAAAAGGTTATACTGTCACATGAGTGCCACATCCCTTTGTGAGCATCTCTTAGTAACTTTTTTATGAGTCTAGCATTACTCGAAGAGAATATCTATCATGATTTTAGTATATCTCTTGTAGGATGGGCAAGTGCCATCCGCAAGCTTTCAGACCAGAGTCTTGCACGAAGAAGAACATCTGTGTCGAGCCAAAATTGAATGCTATTCTGAGATGCAAGTGGCGGAATTGCACTCCCCCCGAAGACAATAATGTTGGCAATACCGGTTGATGTTTTTGTTGTTCGTATTGCAAATAATCAAACTATTTTATTGTCCTTTCTCACAAGGCAAGATTGAAATCATTATTTTCGTGGCTATTTTCAGATATTATTTGTTGGTATTATTTATGGTAGGATTTAGTTTCCGTGGCATAAGTAGTGTTTGTTTCTAGGAAATTTCTTTAATTCAAGTGTGATTGAACAAGTACTGATTTGCATAAATAGATTTTGGAGTAATAATATACTAGTCTGTGACGATTGCATGTGGTATCACTTTTATAGTAATCGGAACCCATAACATAACTCCAATCTGGAGGAAAATCATCAATGGGGACAAGTGAAGTCCTCGGCAACAAATGCTTAGACTACCATTCTTAATTTATCTGTTAGCAAAAATTGCATTTTATTTTACAATAATGTTAGATATACACACTTTTTACACATTTTATGACACACTATACTTTAAATATATGTACCTCATGTTGTTTGAATTTTTCACATTTTTTTGTACATCACTTACACAACACACAGGATATCATGCATTTAAAATTAAGTGTCACAAAATGTGTAAAAAAAAGTGCATAAATATAGTAATACTCTTTCTTTTTATGATAACAAGCATAAATTATGTATTTAAAATAAATAAAAGAAGAAGAAAGAAGGCATGTATACAGAGGCATTAGGCCATGCGAACATAACTCTCTTCCTAAAGGTTCAATAACCTTTTTGATAATCCTAATTGTCGCTCGTATTTTAACTGATGTGATTTATAGAATGACATGATTTTCATTAGACTTCTTTAAGTTTGGTAATGTCATAGATCAGGGGCGGAGTCAGGAATTTTGGCCGGGGGGCCTAGGCTATGCGGGGGTTCGGGGGCAGCGCCCCCGAAAATTTTTTTTTGGGGTCTATTTATACATAATTGATAATTTTTTAGGGTCTACTTGTCTATAATTGTGATTTTTTGGGGATATGGTTATAATATAAGTCTATTCGGTGACACGTAAATATTGTGTAGTGTCTTTCAAAGTTTTAAGGGGGTCTATTTCTAAAATGCATAAAATTATCACACTAAAAGTGTAATTTTTAAAAATTTTAGGCGCATTTCCTTTGAGTTGTATATACCTGTATATCAATATACATATAGTTGATGACATTAAATTGGGCCTTAGACCCCTTGGAGAGACTTAAACATAAGTTGAGGGGGGGCCTAAACATAAGTTGAGGGGGGCCTAAATGTAAAACCTATAACACATGTAGGGTAAAATTTTAATTGCCAAAAAGTGAGTGGGGGCACGTGCCCCCACTGGCCCTTCTAAGCCTCCGCCCCTGTCATAAATTCTAAATTTATTGTAATGATTAACGTGATAGTTTAATGTACCAGTCTAATTTCATTAGAAGTGGTTCTACAGGTTATATACTCCTACATTTGAAATCCAAATTTAGGATACATGAGCATGTATAGTCTATGATATATACTTTCTAGTTATGGAAACAAAAACTAATTACATATACACATGCTGATGATACCAAAACTTGGGAAGAGAGCAAGAAGAAATAAACAAGTGAATTTGTATGTGGTTCGGCCCCGTTAATTAAGAGACATACGTCCACGTTGTGTGTCAAAACACTTACACTATGATCAGAAAGTTGCTGGAAGTCTTTAGTCAACCAACAAGAGCTTGGAGCTACCAGAGACCAGTCGAGCAAAGTGTGTGTGTGTAATATAATGTTGCAATTTTGTAAAATAAGAATGCGATCCCCCTTAGAGAGGGTGAGTGGTCTCTTTTATAGATACAAGAGACCACTTGTACAAGGTAAGTGACACGACTAAAAAGTTGTGCGCTCTTGTGCAACACTCAAGTATAGGTGATCGTGCAAGTAATATTGGAAAAGTCCAGGTTGATCCCACATGGAAGAAATATAAAGAATATCTACTAAGTTATGACCTAAAGAAAAGGAAAAAGATTAATATACGGGTGGAGGTTTTAACAATCCTAATTAATTAAATTAAACTAAATAACAAACTAAAGCATAAAGAAACATAACTAATTAAATAGATAAACTAAAGATGTTGGAAATACGTGAATTCACATTGATCCTAACCATCTACCATGCATACTCATTAATGTTCTATCGAGTTCATTCCTTTTCAGCATTCTGTATTTTTCTAAAGATAACGAATCAATAGCCCTTTTCATGCCGGGACTACATCATCACAAGTGATTTAAAATACTTATAAGACGGTTCAAAACAATAGTTATTACTTGCACTCTAAATAGTGTTAGCATTCAAAGTGGTTTTCAAAAGTCATTGAAGAAAATAGCCTTAAGGCTTTAAGTTCTAAAAACTGTTGTGACAAACTAAGCTTATAGGGACAATTTGATAACAGCTTTCTAAAACAGAAAGTCATGGAATACTTAAAAGAATCATCTCAGGAATTAACAAGTTCGATCGATCGAAGCGCTCTCGATCGATCGGACTGCATCATCCTTCAATCGATCGAAATGTCTTCGATCGCTTGACTATTGCTCTGGTTTGATCGATCAAAATACCTTCGATCGATCGAGCCCAAGGTTTCTAAAGATTTCATGGTAGAGACTGGGAATCAATGTTTCATCATTTATTCCTGACGTCTAAACTACGGAAACATAATAAAACAGGTATAGAAATAACAAAACATAGCAATCATTAACATCTAAAGTAATAAACAATCAAATAAAAAAAAAGGAAAAGAAAAACCTAAACATAATCTGAATATAACTTGTAATCAACATCAATCGTGAGTTTAACAATGGAAAAGGAGGAAGAAAACATGAATCTAATCTAATCTACATCTAATCTAACCCAAAACTACCCTAAAACTGTTGTTTTCTGCGTTCTGAAGCGTCCTCCCTTCGTCTGGCATCAAAACGACTTATTTATAGGGTTCCTGCAAAGTGTACACAACTTTTGGGTAAAAATAAAGTTCAATCGATCAAGCTTAGTTCGATCGATCGAACTCTCAATCAATCGAACTCTAAATCAATTGAACTCTCCTCAATCTCTTGAACTTCTCTGATTTTGACAACTCTGCGCACTGATGGGAGAATGGCCATAATGTTTCACTCGAATCTCGGATTGACCTCCCATTTGTGGTCACGCGATCGTAACTCAAAGATCTACATTTCATATTTGTGGGGAAATCTTTCAAATCTGAAGTCTTCATTGTCAAAAATGACTTTTTCTCAGTTGCTTCCGTTGTTCTCTTCACTAGAATCACTTTCTTTAGCTCCACTTCATTGAATTACATCCTAATACCTATAAAACAATGCATAAACATATGTTTTAGTATTAATACAATAAAAAGAACATTGTTATTAGAATGCACCTAAATGTAGGGACTTTGGGGATAAAAGCATGTATAAAAGACCATGTAATACGTTATGAATATGCACTTTTCACCTCGAATCACACCCCCCAACTAGCTCGTTGCTAGTCCCTAGCAATGAAGCGAACTACAGCAATGTTTATTTGAACTCTAGAAATTGAAAACAAAATAAAGTAAAAATCCTAACTCACTTTCACAGGATCGCGATTGCGTGTAACGTATGCAACAAGCCTTTAAACCCCTAGGTTCCCCCTAGTGGATGAGTGTTGTCTCGTGAGGGTTTACAGTGAATCTACCCACAAAATTTATGTTTATGGTAATGGTTCCCATTTAAATATTTTCAAAAAATTATTTTTTTTTTATTTTTTTTTCATTTAGTAATGTAGTTAAGCTCAACAATCTCATGAAACTCTCTAGTATGTCATAGCTAGGGGTGGCAATCGGGTCGTGTCGGGTCATAATCGTGTCGGGTTGTTGTCGTGTCGGGTCATAATTGTGTCATTCTTAACGTGTCATAATTGTGTCGTGTTATAATCGTGCTGGGTCATACACGGGTCACCCGTTTAACCCGTCTAACCCGTGTAGGGTGTCATCGGTTCGATTCAGTTCAGTTCGGTTTGGTTCTGATCGGATCGGTTCGAATTTTTATTTTTATTTTTAATTTTTTAATTTTTTTATCAATTTTTTCCATGTTTTGAAAACCAACAGAAGTGGTCGGTTTGGTCAATTTTTTCACCTTTTGGTCGATTTTGCTAATTTGAGTGGTCGGATCGATTTTTTAGTTGTAGGTAATTTTAAGAAAACTGACCAGTTAGCTCGGTTCGGTTATTCGAAAAAAGCTTACAATCCTATTAAGAACACAAACAAGTCTTTCATAAAATGTATCAATTATTAACACGCACATCTTAAATACCAAAATACTACAAATATAACAATATCCAACTATTATAAACTTAACACCCAAGCATATCCAAACAAAATGAATAAGAAGAAATATTGTTTTTACTAACTGTATAAAGAAATTTCTCCACTTGCCATCCATCTAGAATCAAGATTAACAGTTGTATTTATCTAATTGACTAATTTGTCTCCCTCCTAATCCAGCAATCTTGGCGGACTTCCTCCCTTTTATTTTATTTTATTTTGTTATTTATTATTATTTTTTTATGCAATGCTTGATGCATGAATGCTTCCAGGCTCCAGCTTCCTCCCTCTCTTATTAGTTATTAATTATTATTTTTTTATTACATTAGTTATTAATTATTATATATAAATTTGCTTGTTTGGTAAGTTGGTAACTACTCTTTTTTTTTTTTGTGAACAAAAAAAAAACAATTTTAGTTTTTATATATATAAATTTTAAATAAATATGTTTTAAAAAATATATATTTTTTAATTCTTATTTATATTATTTGTATTTTAGACTTTCATATTATTAAAAATTATTTTCAGAACTAGAAAAAATAGTAATAAATTCCCCAACTGCACTTAAATATTTAATCGGGTCAAACGGGTTAGAAGGGTTGACACGCTTCAACCCGTTTATTAATCGTGTCACACGGGTCGACTCGTTTATGACCCGTGCCCCTATACGGGTCACCCAAACCCGTTTATTTTCGTATCGGGCTGCCGTGTCGGGTCGAAAATTGCCACCCCTAGGGCCCATAGCCATGCAACACACACATTACAGTTAATCTACTATCATAGCCATTAGAATGTTCCATACCTATCAATCTTCAAGTATGTGTGTGAGTGGAGAACCAAAATACAAAACTTTAATTTCAAAGGTCGCATACCCTAAGATACTATCAAGACGTTCATTTTGACTCAACTCTCACCGGTATTACACTCTCAAGATGAAATCACTCTGAATTAGGTGTAATAATTATCACTCATGATATGGAAACTATAAAGAGTAAATGTGAATGGAATCTAATGCTTCTCATATCTAAATTAAAAAACGGACATTTTAGTGCACAAAGTCTCATGAAATGATACTTTTCACTAGAAGAATGAGATACCGTGGAGAACTCTCTCATTATCTTAACTTCAAATTCAATTTACTTAAAATCATCAGATTTTAAAAAAAGATGTGTTAGGTGAAAGAAGAAAGAGGTTCGTGATATTTAACTGGGTCAACGGATGTGATTGAAATGTCTACTACAACTTTTCAAACTTCCCCACATCTCCAATCTCTCTCTTCTTTTCTCTTAATTTTTTTTTCTTTTCTACACTCTTCTTTTTATTTTTTTAATTTTTTTCTTTTTCTTTTGTCACAACCATTTGCATTATTTTTTATTTTTTATTCTTCTTTTTTTTGTTCTCTTTCTTTTTTCATGCTTTTCTTTTTCTTTGCCAACTCTCCTTATTCACACAACCAAACTTATTGTCAAGATAACACATACCAATGACAAGGCAATAAGGCTCAAGAGGTGAGGTAAAGGAACATCATAGGGATAGGCCAAGGCTGTATTATACGTGTATGGTCAAAAGATGGCCTAAATCATATTATAAGTTCATTGGATTATTCATTTCAGTAAATTCAAGAGCTCTAAAGTTTGGTAAATTTTGAACGTTCTCTTCTAGTGATCAGTCAAAATGAAGAAGAAAAATGAGACTTCCAACGAATTACAACGCTTTTCAAAAAGTAAGAGTAATTTTATAAAAATCCTAAAGAAAAAAGGAATGGCTCAAAAGCTCACTTGGGTTATTAGTTTCCACTACAGTCTCTTAAGACACTAAGCTATGCTTACTAATCCATTTTAGCTAAGTACAAGGTTGTCACAACGTACTCAAAGTTGTTTGAAGATTAAAAAGCATAAAATATACTATAACTACGATGGTAAAGAAACTATCATTGTCTATCACATAGTAGTAATATACAGAAAATAACAATAATGCATCATAACTAACTACATTAACTAAGAGAGAAATACAAGAACCATTTTATTATATTTTGAAAAAAATTAAAATTTTTAAATTTTTAAATTTTTGAAAATTTTAATTTACTAACTGGGTCATATTGCTTAGCAGGTGTATTGACATTAATTTACAACAAAAAAAAGGATAAGAGGCATGCAATGACTCACTCCCCCCAACTAAAACTAAACATTGTCCTCAATGTTCTAAACTAAGCATATAGACATGTAAAGTAAAGCGAGAGAAGAAAAGATGTTAACTCGAGGCGTTAATATCCAGATTTTTTTTTATTTTCTTTTATTTCTTTGTTAAGCTATCTGCAAAATCATTAGTAGCAGTAAGGAAAAATAGAGAATATAATAAAACTACTCAGTAAATAAATTCGGTTTATCAAGATTTTTATCATAAAGTAATAACCGAAATTTTTTAGAATCTTTCCAATAAAATAATTTAACAGTGAGAAGAATGTTGGGATCCTCATAAAAAATGCAACTCCACCCCCCCCCCCCCCCCCCCCCCCCCAAACTAATGTCAAGCTCGAGATTAGAGGAGATGATGCAAAACCTATGACTTCCAAATTTGTTGGGGACAATTATAGGAGGTATACCACACTTTTTAGGAATTATGCTCAAGAAACGATCTTTGGTATTGGTATTTCCTATAACAGCCTCTATTTTAACACTAAAAACAGGGGCAGGCCATGGTTCAATAAAAGGGGCAAGGTCTAAGTTATGTTCTAATTTAGTTTCATTACCCTCCTTTTTCTCCTAGAACAGAATCTATGGAAATATGATAATAGGAATTGGATTTCTGTTCTATGTATATACTTTTGGACGGAACTTGGATAAAGTTATCTATTTGAGCCGCAATGTCGTTATTACTTATGAAGTTCAAGCATTCTAGAAGATTACTAGCTTCTTGTTGAAGTTTAAGATCATCTAATGTAGGCCCAATAATTTCCAAGTCCTCTCTCAAAAAATTTTGAATTTTAAATTTTAAAATTTTGTGCAATGCATGTACTAGAATCCTTATCATCCTCTTCCACAACACATTTTATAGTGAGGTACACATGACTTTTCAAGCTCGGGATGATAACTTTGATTGATAGAGAGGATAGGTGATGGGAAACTTGGTGACACCACCTCTTCGGCCGAAAGAGGTGAGAGTTCATAAATATCACATAAATCTAAACCGGATTTAGATTTTTCAATTATGTACTCCCTAGGGTCACTATCAAAGTTAGGGAGAGAGTCAACAGGGGAATCCTCCTTTCTTAGTTGCGTGTAACCACCTAAACTCTCATCATCTTTTAAAACCTCAATCACATCCGTGTAACTCTCCTCACTATATTTGTCATCTATTGAGGTGCCCTGGACAAAGAGATTGTGCAATTTTATCCAGGTAGTGAAGGATTTGATGTCTGGGGTTGTATATTGAGGAGAAGATGGTTCTACAACTTCATGCTCAATGGTTTGGCTTTGGAGTTCTTGTTGGGTTATCACTTTCTCGAATGAGTTGTTAACCTCATTCGCTATAAACCCGTCATTGTCCTCCAATTCCATTCCATTGTTAGTGTCTTGAATTGGATTGTAGTGTTGAATGACAGGTATAGTCTTCTATAAGTTGGCTATCAAATGCTTGTTGATATCTAGTTTCTAATTTATCAAGTGTACTATCTAGCCTTTTCATTTCACTAAGCAGCAATTTTAATATACCATTATCCTCAACTTGTTTGTTCTCCTCATTATTACTATATGAAGTTTCGCCCATTGTGTTTGGTAGTAATTCCCATCCCATTGTGTTTGTGGACAAGACTAGCCCGAAGGAAAGTCTTGGTGCATTTGATAATCGTGGAAACTACTACTATATATTATACTATTGTTTTGGCCATATCCCCATTGCGATTGATAGAACTCTCCATGTGGAGGCTCTTGATATGTTTGATAATATGGGGGACTACCACTATTGTTTTCCCATTGTGGTGGTTGATAGCACTCGGGTTGATGGTGCGCGTCATAGGTGGGTGCTTGCCAACTTAGGGGATAACTATTTTGATTTTCAAGTGTGTAACTATTCATGTTATTTGTGTTTGTGTTGTATGGAGGGTAATATGAATAAGATATGTTTACCCAATTTTTTTTTAAACAATAGAATTTTTATTTTTATCTTGTGAGAGAAAAAGTCCAACAGTTCTTATTTGTATTTTTTTATCTTTTATTTTAAGAAAAAGAAAAAATGGAAATAACTTAGTAAAATCCTAACCTAGTTGCCTTCCCCGGCAACGGCGCTAAAAACTTGACACGACTAAAAAGTTGTGTGCTCTTGTGCAACACCCAAGTGTAGGTGATCATGCAAGTAATACTGGATAAGTGCAGGTCGATCCCACATGGAATGAATAGGAAGAATATCTACCAA